>OX637498.1:7758540-9040609 GCA_951800055.1 Cenopis cana | reverse complement strand
AGCGTGGATTAAAATATAGAAACACTTTGTATGCCAAAAAGGATGAAATACACAAGTACCTTACAGTACAATCTTACACAAGTACCTAGTCCAAAACTAAGCAAAGCTTGTAATATGGGTACTAAGCGACGATATACTTATTTATATAGATAAATACACACTTAGGGTCAGTTGCACCAACGTACGAACACAGGCCGGTCATCGTCAAATATGGCGCCGGCAGCTGTCATCCCATAGAAACTTGTCAAACTTTCCATACAATCAGATTTGACGAACACCGCTTACGATTACAGACGGTATTAAAATAAAAGAGATGGCTTTCTCAAAGACTTGACTTTAATTACAAGTAATTATAAAAGTAAAACAAAATAAGTGACTTGTCGTTATTGAAATCGACCACAGAGTAGAATAAAAAAGGTGCCGTAGGTGGTTGGCACATTGAAGCGAGATATTTGACAGGTATCTATGACGAGGGTTTTGTGTTCATTTCATCAGACGGTTTGGTGCAACCCAGCCTTAAATACATAGAAAACATCCAAGACTCAAGAACAAATATTCGTGTTCATCACACAAATAAATACCCCGGCCGGGATTCGAACCCGGGACCTCCAGTTTCGTAGGCAGGGTCACTACTAACTAAGCTAAAGCGGCTAAAATTGGTGATATCTTTAAAACCTGCGGGTGGCAGTAGCTCTCCGCCTGGGCTGCGATGTTTGTATGCCTCATGAATGCATCTGCGGTTCCATGGTGGAGGCGAATGGCCATCACGCGTTGAGTTGCTGTCGGTGCTCAGGGAGATTTCCACGTCACCACGCTCTCAACGACATCGTGCGGAGAGCCTTAATATCCGCCAACATCCCCTGTGTGCTGGAGCCTCCGGGCCTCTGCCGTGCCGACGGCAAAAGGCCGGACGGCTTAACTTTAGTGCCGTGGCAGAAGGGAAAGTGTCTGTTGTGGGACGCCACGTGCGTCAGTACTTTCGCCGCCTCGCATCTCAGCCGAACGGTGCGGACAGCTGGCGCCGCTGCGGAATTTGCCGCGGGCAAAAAGCGGGATAAGTATGAGGCCCTGGCCAGGAATTACTTCTTCGTGCCCCTTGCTTTTGAGGTCACTGGGTGCTGGGGGTCGGAGGCTAAGTCGTTCGTAAGGGAAGTGGGACGTCGAATTAGAGAGAGGGGGTCTGACGCCCGCACGGGTTCGTTCCTGGTGCAAAGGTTGTCGGTCGCCATTCAACGTGGCAACGCGGCCAGTGTGATGGGCACCTTTGCGCCAGGGACAACTCGGGGGGGCCTTTTTGACTAGGCTTAAGCTAGTCTTAAGTTTATTGTGTAAGTATTTATGACGATGTATACTATTATTGAATAAATTATTAATTAGTTATAAAAAATAATAAATACCCTGTCCGGGATTTGAATCCGGGACCTCCAACTTCGTAGGCAGGGTCACTAAATCGATCATCAACTCCCAAAACCCTTTGTTGTATATACTTTCAAAACTGTAAGGCCAAATTCTGTGAAATAAGCGCAAGCAAGAATCTGCCTTACAGTCAGAGCTCTTGGTCGTTTTTTGCTTGCATTCGTTTGACAGAATTTGGCCTTAGATATTTGTACCAACTACACTTTCCAGGGACATATTTGCAGGGTCTCTCACCGTTATGTGTCCTTTCATGGTCTTTCAAAAGACTTCTGCGGGTACATCCGTAACTACATTGGCCGCATTTATAAGGCTTCTCGCCAGTATGTTTCCATTGATGTTTTATTAAATCAAACTTCCTGTTCGTTGTGTAACTACATTGGGCACATTTGTGTGTTTTAGGACTTCTATTTGGTTGACCTGCAATTTTTTCATATTAACATTGTAATGAAATGAAATATGATACGCGTCATACTCGTGATCGGGTGCTTTTTGTGGAGTCCGGTCGTTCATGCTTGCAAGGACATAGTAACTACTTTAATACTAAGTGTCTTCTCTTGGAGATTGACGAGAGACATCACCCTGTTATGGATTAGTTTTTGTTGACATTGACTCTGAGAGACACCTCTATATTAAATTGTTTTTTTTCCTTTTATATTTAAATCTTATTATTTTTATTTTGACACTTTGAGACCATGTACATCTCAAAGCACGTTAGAATAGTCATTATTAAGAATATTTTGACGCTCAGAGACCATTTACATCTTTGAGATATTATATTAAATTTTGTTATTCAGACTGAGACCTTATACATCTCTCAACTTTACTATTATTGTAATATTTGTAATAGATAATTAATATTTTGACATGAATAATTTATTAAATTCTTATTCATATATTTCTTAAATTGTAAATTGATATTTTCTCATGAAAAATCTATCATATGCTTATATTGTCAGACTTTTACATAATTGTACATTAACATTATGACATGTGAAAGCGCCCTTGTGGCCTATTTGCAGAATAAATGTTTGAATTTTGAATAATGAAATAATTTATTATGCACGATTTTAGGTACAGTAGGATGAAAAACAGGTACAATTAGAAGTATCACTAAAATCTGCCTAACAGGCATGCAAATTAGGAACCAGGATTACAGGTAGCCTACAAACTGAAATCCATACTAATGTCATAAATGCGAAAGTGTGTCTGTCTGTCACCCCTTCACGCTTAAACCGCTGAACGGATTTAGAATAAATTTGCCATGGAGATAGTATGAGTCCCGGGGAAGAATATAGGATATTTTTTATCCCGGAAATCATCCCTTAAGAGAGTGGATGTTTGAATGGAAGAATGATGACTAGGTAAACGCCTGATATAAAAAAAATGCAATTAAATTCTATCACAGATGAAGTCACGGGCAAAAACTAGTCTTATTATATAACTAAAGATTAAAACTAATATAAACTAAACTTTTAATTAAGTTATATTTTATATTTACTGGATTGGTCTGATACTGGCGGCAAATAAAAGCAAAATAACAGTTACACATATTTACATTGATATTCATCAATATACAGGTAAATTAGTTTCGAGACGTTTTTGCATTTGTAGTATTTGTATATTTACAGGGATTCTACATTTAAATTTACACACAATAAAAAAATATTTACACACATTTAAATTTTGTCCATACACAACTCATCCATCATCCTCCCAGCGTTATCCCAGTACAGTTGCATCCTGAAGGATGCCTGGGGTCCGCTACCTAATCACAAGATTTGGCGTAGGCACTTAGTTTTGTCCATACACAACTACAAATGCAACGACGTCTCGAAAGTAACTTACCTGTAGAGTACTTTCATCTCATGGGTGCGGGTGGGCAATGGTTGTGTGTTGAGCTATACATACACATTGTATATGTGTGTGTCAGTGTAGGAGCAATGAGTTCACATTGTCTATGAGTTTGTATCAATTCAATTCTTTAAAAAATGGCTCTCCATCAAATTTATGATGATTTCGCCAATGTCATGTGTTCAGTGACGTTGTTCGGTAACGACGCCATGACAGTAGGCAAGGTTTTGTACGGTAAATGGATTCTGCTCGTCGTCGCCCCGGGCATGTGTGCTCACCAACGCGGCGACGACCAAAATCCTATGAGTTTGTATGTTTCACTACTAAAACTATGGCCAACCTGCGCTAGTAAAAGTATACTGAGACATAATAGAATATAATATACCTTTGCGCTGCACTGGCTCAAGGTCCACAATGACCTTTTTGTTCACAAGGGGCCACTCTGTCTCGTTGACGCGCACATTTTCCGATGGGGGCTCTTCATCACGCACATTCGAGCATGGTTCGATTTTTATACACACATCCATGCGTGTTGACTCGGCTTTTACACATAGATCCGAGCGTGTGGTCTCTTTTACACGGACATTCGAGTATAATGGCTCCGGTTTTACACAAATTTTTGTGTACGAGGGTTCGTTTTTTACACACACATTCGAGCTCGAAGGCGTCTGCTCCAAACAGGGCTCTACCTTCACGCACACTGCCTCTACGCCCTCCGGCACTGCCGTCTCCATCATCAATTAATGAAAATGAGTCTTAGAACCCTTAGAACATAGAGAAAATTAAATATATACTCTTAGAAGATTTGATTAGTGTGACATAGGAGCAAGAGCAAGTAAACATGCAATATTTAAACTATTTACTTACAACTTTAAAGGCAGTTTAAAGTCGTTTTAAATTTAAAGCAGTTTTAAAGGTGATTCACTTCACTTTGTATTCACTATACAAAAAATATGAAAAAGGAATCAAATCAAATACGTCATTTAAATATACCTATGTACGTCACGTCAGTTATGTCAAATGAAGATTGTCATTTTGACAGTAACAATGACAAGATAAGCGTGCGTTTTGATACTTCATGTTAGTGCAAAATTTGACGCGTCCATTGGTCGCTTTTATACTTTACCGTGGACGTGCACGTCCACGGAACGGTTTAACGTCACGATATGAAATTGTATGCAGACGCTTTTAATCTACCGTGAACGTTAACGGCATGCCGAAGACATCCACGATATACGGCGAGGCTCGCTGTCTTCCCCACGATGTCACGATAATTTTGAGCGTGTTGTGTGTAGATACGAAATTGTAAAGCCCGTGACAGACGGTCGAAGGCATGCCCAGAGACTATTATCTATCAGCATAAGACATATATCAGCTATTCATGAATGAAACCATAATTGATCGTGGTAGCTATCGTCGACGGCCACGGCATGGTAAAACCCTGGTAAAACTCTATGGTTTAATTCATTAATAGACCAGAGGGGCTACCGCGAACCATAAATTTCTGGGCCAAATAGAATCGTCAGTCTTTAATAATATTAGTTTTAAACTAAAGGAATATTTTTAAAAATTGTGCTCCGACCAGGATTTGAATCTACGACGCGGCTAATTGCTCTAGCCTCTAAGCTTCCGGAGCGACCGTGCTCGGGCCCCCAATTCCTCAGCGGTTTGCTCCTGGGGTTGATAAGCAAGTGCTGCAGCCCCCACCACATGAAGCTCTTGCAACAACGCCTTAGAACTTAACTTGTAACTGAACTATAATAAGGAACACCATGTTTACAGTTTATAGCAGTTTAATACACGAAATTGGAGTTATTTGAAATAAACAAATGAATTATCTCTCTCTATAATTAATTCTGGAATATTGTATTGGTTGCAGTAACTTTATCTCAGGAGCACGAGTGAGCCATGGTTGTGTGTTGTGATACACATGCACATTGCATATTGTCTATGTGTGGGTCAGCGTAGTGTACTATTTAGGAATAAAACAGCGTAAGTACGTTACACAGCTGATTGCTTTATTACAACTGAATGGCGGTAAGCATACATAATATAACGAATTAGAAAAGAAAGGTGAAGAAGAAAGTTGACAAGACGTCACGTCAAAAAGTATTATTTGGTGTAATTTTGTTATTTTTCTATATTGTTTATAAGATTTTATATTTAATCACAAAATTTACTGTAAATAATATTCAAAAACTGTGGAATAAACAAATGGACGAAGACGAGGGAGAAGACGGTGCTAAAATCATATCGTCTCAGCCTCAAATATCCTCAGGAACAAAACAATCATGCCCAGTATGTAGTCTTGAATACAAAAAGAGAGGCTTAAAGAGACATATCCTCATGTCCCACCCGGGATTCCTATGTCCTCCAACTACTTTGAATCAAAATGCCGTAAGGCAAATCGACGAAACAATTCGTGAATCTATCAACCAAGAACATATACCAGACTCTATTCAAAATTTATTCCTCAAAGGATTCAACGCCAGGCTGCTTAATTGCGAAGGTGGTCCAGACACAATTTGGAGAGTGCGTTGGAAAAAACTCATAAATTTTCGCAGTAAGCAATATAGCATTCCACAAGGCAATGTCGGGAGACAATTTACCACACTTCTTGCCGCCGAAATAAGAGAACTTACAAATAAACTACCAAAAGAAGGAAACTCTGAAAAAATATTCATTTTATGTACTACAATACTACAGAGAGATCCCATGGTTAAATCTAGCCAGGATATCAGACGAACACTTCAAAGAAGAATGGAGATGTGGAACTCAAATCACTATGACGAGCTAATTGCTGAAGCCATACTCTGTAATTCAAAATTGACGTCAAAACACAAACAGAAACAAGACGATGACCATGCCGTCCGAATATTTAGTCGTCTAATGCTACAAGGAAAAATCAGGCAAGCAAATAGATGGATAACAGAGAGATCTGGGGGAGGTATAATGGACCCAAATGAGAAAATAGGAGATAAAACAGTACATCAAATATTCAAAGAAAAACATCCCAACCAAGCAACCCCCCAACTAAACTATTTTCTAGACAATCCTGAATTACCTATAATGGTGAATGTTGATATTACTTCAAATCATATAGAAAAAGTTGCTAGAAAACTATCCGGTGGAGCTGGCCCAAGTGGTACAGATTCGGAACAATGGAAGTCACTCCTCCTTCGGTTTGGAAATCATAGCTCCGAATTAAGGGAATCAATCGCAGCACTAACCAGAAAACTTAGCAGTGAAATTGTCGAATGGGATTGCATTAGAACTTTACTAGCAAGAAGAGGGATAGCACTGAATAAATGCCCAGGTGTTCGCCCAATCGGCATCGGCGAAATATTACAACGCATCATTGCTAAAGCCATGGCCACCGCAACAGGGCTAGACGTTCAACAAGCGTGCGGATCCGATCAGCTCTGTGCGGGAATAAAATCAGGCATTGAGGGAGGAATCCATGCTATGACCAAATGTTTTAACGAAGGTGAAGATGATGAAGGCCTCCTTTTAATAGATGCAGCAAACGCCTTCAATGCACTGAGCCGTCCTATCGCTCTTTGGAATGCTAGAATATACTGGCCACGTTGTGCAATATTTCTTTTCAACACTTACAGAGGATATGCAGTCATTTGTTTATCGGGCTCCAATGATTTCATCTTAAGCAAGGAAGGAACCACACGAGGTGACCCATTAGCAATGTTAATGTATGCAGTTGGGATTTTACCACTAATTCAAAGTTGCAAAGACCCTGGAAAATACATGCAAAATTGGTACGCCGATGACTCAGCTTGTTTTGGTAAACTAACTAATATAAAGGGCTGGTTAAAGAAACTGATAGAACAAGGGCCAAAATATGGCTACTTCCCGGAACCTTCAAAAAGCTATATTATAGTTAAAAATAATTCGAGTGAAGAGGCTAAGAGACTCTTTGGGGATCTAGGCGTGAAGACTGTACTCTCTCACCGATTTCTGGGTGGTGTCATAGGCGATGAGGATGGGAAAATGGAATACATCAAAGGAAAAGTTAATGAATGGACAAACTGTATTACACATTTATCAAAAGCCAGCAAAAAGCATCCACAACTTGTACATACAGCCTTTACAAAGTCACTACAATGTGAGTGGAGATACTTACAAACAGTAATGGATAAAGCTCATGAAGAATTCTACTCCTTAAAACAAACAATCATAACATCACTAACACCATATATTTTAGACAGAGAAATAACCTCACTTGAGCATGAGCTGTTCTTTCTACCAGTGAAACTCGGCGGCCTCGGCATTAATGATCCAGATAAAAATAAAGAATGCTACAAAACATCATTAGAATCAAACAGGTTACTAATTAACGCTATCAAAAATGCTGAAAACCTAGACCTACTGGCACACCAAATTCATGCTACAGAAACTATAAAAAAAGAAAAATTGGCAAGACAAATAAGAGACATCGAAACCAGCAAAGACATAATATCTAAACTACCAGATAAAATGAAAAGATGTGTTCAAAGAGTCATTGAGACGAATTCGTCACAATGGCTGACAATTATCCCTACTACCGCCAATAATACCGATCTCACAGCCACTCAGTTTAAGGATGCCCTAGCCATTCGATATGCTCATGAACCTACCAGCCTCCCTCAAGCCTGCGATGGTTGCGGAGAGAATAACTTCGATCTAAACCACGCACTAAATTGCAAAAAAGGTGGTCTAATAAAACAAGGTCATGATCAACATAGAGATGACTGTAAACAATGGGCTGAACTAGCCTGGGGAACAGGTACAACAGAACCCATAATGCGTGACGCAAGTAATACTCAACCGGCCCTCATAGGAGACTTGTTACTAAACAGTGTTTAGGAACCTGCAAGGAAAGCGTTCTTCGATGTTCGCATAATAAATGCCGACGCTTCTTCTTACAGCAACCTCACATGGCAACAAACAGCACAGAGACATAGCCGAGAGAAACACACCAAATATGACCGAGCAGCAGAAGATTTAAGAGCCTCCTTTACTCCACTTGTCATCTCATGCGATGGAGCATTAGGGATAGAATATAACAACTTTATAAAAAAAACCGCATCAAAATTAAATACGAAATGGGGAAATGCATATTCACAAGTAATGTATTGGTTGAAAGTAAAAGTACAGATTTCAATTATAAGAGCGGTCTCAATAAGGGTGAGAGGCTCGAGAAGACATATAAGACCATTTGGATGTGAAGATGGAGCAGGAATCCTATGAAGACCGGATCCTCTAAACGCCAACGCCAGAGCAGCAAAAGTTTTACAATCAGCTAAGGTGCAACTAAAATGGTCGCTGCTGAAATGAAAAACGAGAAACATTGTATAAATTTATTTTGATCTACGTAAGTTCAATTACTGTACACATGTTTTTTAAAAGGTCTATGATACTTGAAATAAATGATTATTATTAATAATAAAAAAAAAAAAAATTAGAAAATACCCACATATCTAAACATAACACCCTCACACTTATTCTAATACTACAGCGTAAGTAATACTAATAATGCAAAAAGAGGATAATACAATTAAATAGCAGTATCTATGGTTCTATATAGTTTCTAATACAATAGAAGTAATTTAATGAAACTAGTTGTATGCATCACTATTAGGCTCCTGCTGTCGCCAGGTATAATATGATAATAGCCTTACAACTACAGTATAATATGCACCTTAGTGCCTTACCATAAGATTAATTTGCCAGAGCGTGAGAATCATTATGAATGAGGTAAACAATTCAACTTTTCACATCACCTATTCGGATAAGGGCTTTTTCTTCCCTGCTAGGAGGGATCAAAATGGCACTTTTCTTCCCTGCTACGAGGGATCAAAGTGGCACTTTTCTGTAAAGAGTAATTGTATTGTATCGATTTTGATAGTTAAGTATTGTATTGATTTTGATAAAATAAATGCACAACCATTGTTATTTCAGATCTTTTATTATCCTCAATAGGTGATGTGACACAATCTACTATTTAAATACTTCCTGCTTATCACTGGAATATTTACACAAATGCTCTGCTAAGGATGCTACCACTAGAGTTAACCTATATTAATACTAACAAGTTTTTTTTTAAAGTAATGTATTTGTAAATATACATAGTTAGACACAGGTGACATAAGACGGTCAGTCAAAATCAAATCCGTAGCGTTTGACTTCTTTGGGAATTCTTTTCTCTAATTCCATCAACGGCGGTTCAATACGTTTAGGGCGCTTAGGGGCATCCCCCTTCACTACCATCGGCTCACCCTCTTGGGTCGCGGCCGGTGTTGACACTTGCTGGTCCACCGCCGGCTCTGTTGTGCGTGCGGGCCCCGCGTCGTTACTAGGATCGTTGGATGCCCCCGATCTGCTGGGCGCGGTAAGATCGGCCCCCGCCGACCGTTCGTTCCACGCGGCGCTCCCTGGTTCGGTCTCGTCGTGACATGGAGGTGGGGGATATGCGTTCGAGTTCCTCAAGTGCCGCCGCTTCATTTGATCTATGTGGCGATGATGCGTGGACCCGTCACTTGTCTCAATCGTATAATCAGATTTCCCTAGCTTTTTAGTTATATAACCGTCCGACCACTTTGCCCCCGCTCGAAATGTTCGGTATTGTACCGGATCTCCTACTTCTAATTGCCGAGATGGTTTACGCGACCGTTCCACCACTTTATACTGTTCGTCCATTACCTTAGCAGCCCTATCAGGTTTTATAGCATCTAACCGAATACGTAGATCGCGGCCCTGCAGTAGTCGGGCCGGTGACTCCCCGGTGGTGCTGTGAGGTGTATTGTGGTAGTGCAATAAAAATTTGAGGATGGCCCGGTCGGGGTTAACTGCCTCGTGTTTGGCTTTCTTAATTACGTTTTTTATTAACTTTACAGCCCCCTCAGCCGCCCCGTTTGAAGCCGGGTGGTAAGGTGCTGAATAAATGTGTCGTACGCTATTTACTTCTAAAAAATGATTAAATTCCTGGCTCGAAAACGGTGGGCCATTGTCGGAGACAATTTGTTTTGGAATGCCCCACCGTGACCATGATTCCAATAACCTTTCAATGACACTGTCAGCTGTGGTTCGTGCCATCTTTGACACCTCGATCCACGTTGATCTTGCGTCTATGGACACCATATAAGTACGTCCGTCTATGGGTCCCAAAAAATCTATGTGCACCCTTTCATAAGCTCGCGATGGCCAATGCCATGGCACTGACGCACTCGCGGGCGGGGCGGGAGCGACCGCTGCGCACGCGTCACACGCGCGGCACCGCGCCTCGATAGCCTCATCCACCCCGGGCCACCACACGTAACTCCTGGCCATGGCCTTGGTTTTCACTATCCCCATGTGGGGCTCGTGCAGTTCACGCAGCACCACTTCCCGGCACGCCTCCGGTACTACCACACGGTGCCCCCACATTATGCAATCGAGTTCTAAGTATAATTCCTTCTGCCTATTGAAATAAGGCTGCATTTCCCTTATTTCAGCACTGGCAGGCCACCCATTCTTTATATAGTTAATTACTCTTCCTAAAATTGCGTCCTTAGATGTCATTACACGTATTTCGTTGCAATCTAGAAAAAGCGCGTCGGATGCAAAGTGTAGGTAAGACTGCTCGGGCGGGTCTACCTCCTTATTTTTTCCTATCGGTAGTCGCGATAATGCGTCGGCGCAGTTTTCGGCCGTGTTTACGTATTGAATATCAAAGTCATAAGCCATTAACAACAAAGCCCATCGCTGCATACGACTCGAGGTCATGCTTGGCACACCTGTTTGCGGACCAAAAATACTTATTAAGGGCTTATGATCTGTTTTTAAAATAAACCGCCTACCGTATAGATACTGGTGCAATTTCTGAGTGCAGAATATGATTGCAAGCGCTTCCCTATGAATCTGCGAGTAGTTCTGCTCTGCCGCGCTAAGTTTCCTCGATATGTACGCCACCGGGCGCTCCCGCCCTTGCCGATCCGGCTGGCTGAGGACTCCGGCGACCCCACGTGGACTGGCGTCACACGTTAGAGTTAGGCTGTTACCAGGATCATAGTGAGCCAGTATTTGCTTATCAAGTAACAAGGATTTGATCTTGTTAAACGATGCCTCGCACTCTTTGGTCCAGCTCCACCGCACGCCCTTTTTCAATAAACAATGTATAGGATGCAATATATCGCTCGCGTTCGGAATGAACTTTGAATAAAAATTGACCATACCTAGAAATGACCGCGCTTCAGATACACTTGTTGGCGGCGGCATGTTGGCCACAGCCGCGACCTTATTAGGGTCTGGCTTGATACCATCCTTGCCTACGACATATCCTAGGTAACATACCTCGTCAGCGAGAAAAGTGCATTTACTTCTCTTTAGCTTTAACCCACAGTCTCTTAACTTTTTTAATACGGCCTCCAAAGTTGCCAAATGCGCTTCCCGAGTTTTACCAAATACCAAGATGTCGTCGCAGAAACTCTGAGCGTTCGGTATATCCTTTACTATTGATTCGCTAATCCTACAAAATATTCCCGAACTGGACGACAACCCATATGGCAACCTATTATACTTAAATAGCCCTCGGTGGGTATTGATAACAGTTAACATCTTTGATTCCTCCGATAAACAAATCTGATTGTACGCTTGAGACAAGTCTATTTTCGTAAACATCTCTCCGCCAGATAAATTAGCAAATAACTCCTCCACTTTAGGTAACGGATACCTATCTACCATTAGCACTGGATTGAGTGTGACCTTGAAATCGGCGCAAACTCTCAAACCTCCATCCTTCTTAGTGACCGGAACCAGGGGCGTCGCCCAGTCCGCGCAGTCGACGGGCTCGATGATGCCGCTCCGAAGCATGGCATCCAGCTCGGCGTTGACGCGGCCCCGCAACGCGAAGGGCAGCGGCCGCGCGCGCCTGAACACCGGCGCCGCGCCCTCGCGTACGCGCAGCGTAGCCGTCCCGCCGTTGTAGCACCCCAGGCCCCCATCGAACACTTCTTTATATCTGTCGAGAATTACACCCAAATCGCTATTAACACTGCTAACGGAGTTGATATTGCTGACTGGGCTACATTTTAGCATCGGTATCTGTATACATAACTCAGCTAGCCACTGCCTGCCTATTAAATTAGCTTCACCTTTTTCTATGATATATAAATCTAGTTTCTTAGTTATTGATCCGTACTTCACCGACGGCATAATTACTCCATACGGTTTTACCTTTGTGCCGTCATAAAATTTAAATACGGTACCGGTAGTTTGTAAATCTTCACTTTTAAAGTATAAATCGAATGTTTTTTTACTTATGAAAGAACTAGAAGCCCCCGTGTCTACCTCCATCACTAACTGTCGGCCATTAATGTACACAGGCAAACTTACCGGCTTGTACTGGCTTAAGGACATTCTGTAGATCGCTTGCTCTTCCTCAGAGTCACTTTGTTCTTGCTCACTACCATCTTCGGCTGCGAAGTGAGCCCGAGGACGACCTCCACTGCGCCCCCGTATCGCCTGCCGGCTAGCGGACGACCACCTGGGACACACCCGACGCAGATGCCCCGTGGCTTGACACATGCTACATGTATAATTGTTAAACTTGCACGTCGAAACACTATGGTTCATAGCGCCACAAGCGGTGCAGGGAATTGCAGCGCCCGCTCCTCCAGCCGTCCCTCGTGCACTAAAACCTGTTTCCTTGCGCTGCGCCTGCGGCCACCGCCCGGCCGCGCGCCCCGCGCCCTCCCCGCCGCTCGCGACGCGATGTAGCTCCCCCGCGGACTCCCCGTGCACCCTGGCACTGCTGCCCGCTATAGCCGCTGCATCACGCTCCGCCGCCTCCAATGAACATGCCAAAGTCACCGCCTTGGCATACGTCAGATCCTCCTCCGCAAACAGCCGCTGCCGTATGACGTCTCCACTCACGCCGCACACAAACTGGTCCCGAAGGTTGTCCGCTAGCGTTTCCTTAAAATCACAAGTTCGCGCTAACTTCTTTAACTCCGTCACGTATTGTGACACGGTTTCACCCATTGCCTGCCTTCGAAGTCGAAAACGGTAACGCTCCGCCATGACAGATGGTTTTGGATTTAAATGTTTCTGCACCAATGTCACAAGTTCCTTAAATGTTAGTTCCGTCGGTTTTTTCGGGCTCGCCAGGTTCGACATCAGCTCGTAGCACTGGTCTCCAACCACCGAAATTAGCGTCGCTAACTGCTTGTCGTCAGTAACATCGTTGGCTTTGAAATACATTTGTAGCCGCTCACAGTACGAGTCCCAACTGCCACTTTCGATATCAAACTCGCGGATTTTCCCGAATGACATTTTGATTATTTGTGAGTTCTGCACGCGTTTTATTATCTTCCAGGTATTTTCCGTAGTCGCCAATGTACTATTTAGGAATAAAACAGCGTAAGTACGTTACACAGCTGATTGCTTTATTACAACTGAATGGCGGTAAGCATACATAATATAACGAATTAGAAAATACCCACATATCTAAACATAACACGTAGGAGCTATGAGTTCTCGTAGTCTGTAATTGTATGTGACACAACTACATCTATGGCTATATCGGCTATGCCGTGCTCGTGAGGTAACAGTACAGTAACAGCCGTGTAAGAGTCAGTGGTTGTATCGCGCCGGCGGCCGGAGTGCGCGGGCGCGGCGGGAACGTACTTGTACCGACTTGCGCACGACCAGCTTCCGATCCTCCGCCGCTATTGGCTGTTGCTGTTGCGGCGCCACACGACACTCGTCCAATCCTTGCTACGGTAGTATGTGAGTAGTATCGTATTTCAGACGCTGGCGCTATGTATCTTTTCATGGCGTAACAAGTCCCTTTTACGTGCACTAGCATAACTGCATTGGCCACATTTGTAGGGTTTCTCACCAGTATGCATACTTTTATGTTTTTTTTAATTACTTATTTGGGCACTAGCATAGCTACAGTATGCGTCCTTTCATGGTCTTGTAATTTACTTCTGCGGGTAAAACCATAGCTACATTGGCCACATTTGTAGGGTTTCTCACCAGTATGCATCATTTTATGTTTTTTTAAATTACATATTTGGGCACTAGCATAGCTACATTGGCCACATTTTTAGGGTTTCTCACCAGTATGCGTCCTTTCATGGTATTGTAATTGACCACTGCGGGCACAAGCATAGCTACATTGGCCACATTTGTAGGGTTTCTCACCAGTATGTGTTCTTTTATGGCATTGTAAATCACTTCTTCTGGCACTAGCATAACTGCATTGGCCACATTTGTAGGGTTTCTCACCAGTATGTGTTCTTTTATGGTATTTTAAATTACTTCTTCTGGCACTAGCATAACTGCATTGGCCACATTTGTAGGGTTTCTCACCAGTATGCGTCCTTTTATGCCTTTGTAATTGACTTCTTTGGGCACTAGTATAGTTACATTGGCCACATTTGTAGGGCTTCTCCCCAGTATGCGTCCTTTCATGGGCTTTTAAACGACTTCTTTGGGCACTAGCATAACTGCATTGGCCACATTTGTAGGGTTTCTCACCAGTATGCGTCCTTTCATGGTCTTGTAATTGACTTCTGCGGGCACAAGCATAGCTACATTGGCCACATTTGTAGGGTTTCTCACCAGTATGTGTTCTTTTATGGCATTGTAAATCACTTCTTCTGGCACTAGCATAACTGCATTGGCCACATTTGTAGGGTTTCTCACCAGTATGTGTTCTTTCATGGTCTTGTAATTGACCACTGCGGGTACAAGCATAGCTACATTGGCCACATTTGTAGGGCTTCTCCCCAGTATGCGTCCTTTCATGGACTTTTACATTACTTCTTTGGGCACTAGCATAACTGCATTGGCCATATTTGTAGGGTTTCTCACCAGTATGTGTCCTTTTAAGGTCTTTTAAATTACTTAATTGGGCACTAGCGTAGCTACATTGGCCACATTTGTAGGGTTTCTCACCAGTATGCTTCCTTTCATGGACTTGTAATTGACTTCTGCGGGCACAAGCATAGCTACATTGGCCACATTTGTAGGGTTTCTCACCAGTGTGTGTTCTATTATGGCATTGTAAATCACTTCTTCTGGCACTAGCATAACTGCATTGGCCACATTTGTAGGGTTTGTCACCAGTATGTGTTCTTTTATGGCATTGTAAATCACTTCTTCTGACACTAGCATAACTGCATTGACCACATTTGTAAGATTGCTTACCAGTATGTATGTTAAGATGTCTTACTAAATGAAACTTTCTACGTGTTGTGTAACTACAGTGGGCACATTGATAAGTCTCCTTCCGATGAGTTTGTCCTGAAATAAATAAATAAAAAAACACAATTAAGTTACTTTTATTTTAATAAACTATTCATCAGTCTACATACAGTCCACTACGTGATAAAAAAACCCGGCCGAGTGCGTGTCGTACTTCTCACATTTAGGGTTCCGCCCAACCGCAAAATTAAGTTGGTTCTACTAAACGAATTCTGGACAATATCTCGATGAGGTATGTCAATTTTTCTTTTACACTTTACATTAACAACAGTTAAGATAAATTTTAAAAAAATTTATGGCTTTGGGTCAACAGAATCAGAAAACGATTTATTGCGTCAAACCTACAAATAAAAAGATACAACGTGAAAGTTATTATGTTAGATATATATATATATATATGTCGGCAGTGTTTGGCAGATCAATTCCTCGTGATGTAGATTTAAGAAAGCGTAGGCTAATGTTGGAAACGTCAAGCGGTTATAGCTTGGGAGTGGTCTTAGTTTAGTCCGTGCGGGTACTTGGAACAAGTTCCATTAAGAACTACCCTCTTCTAAAATAAGACTTCACGTCGACTGTATAAAAGGCATCAGCCCCGTGACTCAAGGCTTATTCTGAATCCACGAGTCCGGCTTGCTAGACGCTTTCATTATTATCATTCTCATTCTGAATCTTGACTTTGTGGCGCACGAACCTAAACGGAGAATGCTCCGCGTTTCCTGAAATTGTCTGAAGGCTTATCCTGAAGGTTTATAATTCGTGCTCAGTTAAATCTCTGGTCTTTGAGTATTCGAGTATTAAACGTTGTGAATATTTAAACTTAAAGTTGTAATTAATCCAGTGATTTATTTGTAATAACCCAATACAGTGTTATCAACTATTAGTGACTTTTATTTCTTATTTCCGTGCGCCAGTGTGAACTTCTAGTTACAAAATGGTGATAATGAAAACCGCTCGAAGCCATACCTAACTCCAACCGACTTACTGCATCAACCTGATCAACCGCTCGACCATCTCATCGTGTCGTTACGTCATATACAACATTGGTTGAGCAAAGGGTTCCAATCTCAGCTTGTGCCGAGCACAGGACCCGGCGCTGGCTTTGAGAAAGGACCCTAGAGACCGGCTGGTAGGTCGCAGGTTAATATATTACCATGCTTACATAAGAATGTTTATAATTTGGAAGAGCAAGGCCTCCTGACACAGGTACATAATACCTTATAGGAGGACTCGACCCTAACTGTATTTACCACCTAAGGTTAAATGGAAATAAAGTTATTATTTATTTTATTACAGCACAGTGCTCAAATTTGATAAAAGTAAACATAAAAAGAACTGCGTGCGTGCGTGCACGTGTGTGTGTTTGTGTGTGTGTGTGTGTGTGTGTGTACTTATGCGTGTGTGTGCGCGTGATTGTGTGTGCTTGTGTGTGTTAGAAATTCATCATGCGTGTGAGTGCGTGCTCAATTTCGTGTCTTACAAGAGAGATTAAAATCTGCTCCGCAGCTCCAGTAGCAATAATTTGTATTCGAATATAAACTATTAGTCAACAGCTTAGTTAAGTTTGGAGCCTTCGGGTACGGAAACCTAAAAACGTAGACAGACATGAAAGTCAGTTAACAGTTAATTCGGAAATTATCATAGTTGCTGTGACTTTCGTTGTTGATTCAATGTAGTTTGCTCAGACATAACATAAATAACTATACCTTGCACTGTGCTGAGCTCGCGACGCGGCTGCACCAGCGTGGGGCCGACTATTAGCTCGTCCTTCACGACGTGGTCGGCGTACAGTGCCGCCGCCGCCGCCTCGCTGACGCCGCGCGCGCCCTCGGCCTCCGACGAGGGCTCGTCTTTTACGCACACGATCGAAAACGAGGGCTCGTCTTCTGAAAAACATTCCAGAATGAGGGCTCTTTTTACGGCTACTTTTTTTATCAGCCGATGTGGGTTACAGTAAGTTTCATCTATATAATTTATTCAATAATTGCTACCATGGTATTACACAATTTCTTATTTATAGATATAGGTGCATCATGGACCCTGTTAGGGTGTAGCAATTTATACGTATCTTAATCTAGTCTAATCTATTCATGTGAACTATCCAATTTACTTTCATTACTTTGTAAAACATATACCTCCACTACCTTGTTTCTTTTCAGATTAGAAAAGTCATGTGATTTAAAATATCTTCCACAACCGCTTTAGCCTAGTTGGTAGAGATCCTGCCTATGAAGCTGCAGGTTCCGGGTTCGAATCTCAGCCAGGGCATTTCTTTGTGTGATGATAATGAATATTTGCCAACCAACTAGCACCAACCAACTAGTACCAATGTAGTATTATTTATTTGTTAGTGAGTCTTAAATCTTTTCTATGAATGAGCGTGTAACCGATGTCTAAGTTAAAGACATTGGATGCTTTTATACTTTACCGTGGATGTGCACATCTACGACAAACTCTGTAATAATAAGCCCCCAGGGCAGCTTGTGGCGAGCTGAATGGGAAGTGGCGTCCCTTGGGTCCCTTGCCTCCGAGTGTCGGTCAGGCCCCTCTCTCCGCTTGCCTTTGTTGGCTGGCGGAGTGGACCCCAGCAGGGGCCGCAGGACTCTCACCTCTGGCTCCAGATGTATCATGTTGTGCGTTCGGAGACGATATCCGCCAAGTGTATCCCTTGCCTTTAGATAATTTTTGTCTTAAATTAATTTGTGTGACGAGCATGTATATTTGTTCTTGGGTCTTGGATGTCTTCTATGTATTTAAGTATTTATTTATCTATATAAGTATGTATATCGTCACTTAGTACCCATAGTAAAAGCTTGCTTAGTTTGGGACTAGGTTGATTAGAGTAAGACTGTCCACAAATATTTATTTATTTACTTAATGGTCGCTTTTATACATTTCCGTGGACTTGCACTTCCACGGCACTATAAAACAGGTGACCGAAACTGTATGAAATTGTACGAAGACGCTTTTATGTTACCGAACGATGTTTACGGCATGCTGTAGAGGTCCACTATATGCCGTAGGCTCGCTGTCTTCCCCACGATAAATGCAAGTGTTGTGCGTAATAACTTGCCGTCACAGTATAAAAGCAAATAATAATAAAGACATTCATTAGTTGTTAACTTCTTCTAATGATTTAAAGTATTTAATGATTAAATAACTATAAAATAACAAATTAAAATAAAACTAAAAATAACCTAAGCATACCTAACAAAAACCCTAATCTAAAAAACCGCTGCCAGTGGGTAACGTTCCCAAAATGCTGGCCGCATTGCCACGTTGGATGGCAATGCTCAACCTTTGTGCCAGATAAAGGCCAGCATTTTGGTCACGTGTTGCATCGACCAGACGCCCAGACAGATCTTATGGGCTCCCTGTCCCCACGGCCCAAGTGTGTCAACCCCAAAAGGCTCAAATATGTACCCGCTATCGAGGGTACTATATTTGCGCCTTTTGAGGTTTTACGCCGAATCAGCCGCCGCACCAGCCCTATTTCTCGTTCCGGGAAGATGAGACGGCGCAAGGGTGTCTACGCTACTAAGGGCATCCCATCGGGTCTTTTACCATCGTCACGCATGAGGCCACTCGGTTCTAGTATGGCCACACAGTTGGCGGAGGCAAAAGCCCGACGGATAATGTCATTAAGGCTGGAGTGACAGGGAATACTTCCTGCACTTTTCTGGCAGGATAGGCCGTCGTGGCATTTATTTAACTAAAATGCATTCGTGATGGTTATGGTTCTGGACTTCTTTTTCCGCACTCAGTCCGTGTATGTTTATGTATGTATGTAGTTCCGCATAACAATGACGGCATTTCGACGTCGACGATGTACATGTATCGTGGACGATGACGGAAAAATCGTGACGAGACCGTGCACGATAACGTATAAAATCGCCTATACCTTGCGTGCTGAGTCCACGGGGCGGCTGCACCAGCGTGGGGCCGGGCACGAGCTCGTCCTTCAATCTGTTGAGCTTACTACAATCCTAGAAATGAATAGCTGATGACGTGTGGACATAAATATAGGTACCTTGCACTGGGCGGAGCTCGCGAAGCGGCTGCACCAGCGTGGGGCCGACTATTAGCTCGTCCTTCACGACGTGGTCGGCGTACAGCGCCGCCGCCGCCGCCTCGGTGACGCCGCGCGCGCCCTCGGCCTCCGACGAGGGCTCGTCTTTTACACGCACATTCGACCACGAGGGCTCTACTTCTACACACGTCTGCTCCAAACAGGGCTCAGCCTTCACGCACACTTCCACTAAGCCCTCCGGCACTGCCTTCTCCATCATAAATTATTAAAAATGAGCCTATTAATGTCTTTATTATTATTATTTATTATTATTACAAGATTAGGATACTATTAAAGAGAATATAACACGTATGTAACAGTAAAGATTATGGCGATATTTAAAGTATTTATTTAAGAGGCAGTTACACGACGGTTGAAACTTTGCAGTGTTAATCATAATCATAATCATAATCCATTTATTCATAAAAACATTTACACGTCGTATTCAAATATTAAAGTATAGTAGTATTTTTTATTCAAACATCCTCAATTTGTTACGGTTGAAGTATTTATTTTATTTGAATATTTGAGGTAAAACACCTTGACTTGGAGCAAGAAAGCAATTTAAGCAATAACAAATAGCCATGGAATGGAAGGTGAATTTTTGATTTTTGACACTTTTTTGACATTTTGCTATTGTTATCTATTGCGTTCCGATATTACCCACTACTATGAATTTTCCAAGCAATAAAATCGCATTGTATAGATTGTATAAAAATCACAGTGTTAATTACGCATTAGGCTTGATGTCTCGGATTATTTAACTAGAAATCATAACGGGATTCAAATGAACTCACGCTAGTACATCTGCAGAAACGTTACAACACTAATAAATTATGATAATAAAGTTACAAGTCATTTTGCTTGTTGTCTACGTTTACAATATTATATTATAACGTACACATAATTGATTTTACGTCAGTCAAGGTAAAAAGATGATAAATTGAATTTATTACAAATAACAAAATTAAACTAGCCTATGACAAAGTAAAAGGTATAATTATAAATAAAATCTAAATCTAAACTAAAACCTATTTCTAAAAGTGCTGCCAGAAATCGGGACCCCTTGGCAGGGTGCCCATAATGCAGGCAGCATTCCCGCGTTGGATAGCGATAGCTATTCTTTGTGCGAGAAAACTACCTGCCCGAGGGTCACCTGTTGCCTCCCGCAGGCGCTTGCTCAGCGTTTTGTAAAGAACCCGTGCGCTCTGGCCCAAAGGTAAAAAGATGTTTCTGAACGTTCGCTTAGTTAACTCTGACAGATAGGCGCATCCCCACGGGCGAGCGTCAACTGTCAGTTGCGTTGCGACTGCGAGCAAATCTTCACAGTCCTGCAAGCTAAGAGACCGAGCGAGACAGGGAGTTGTGTTTTGTTTATACTCGTATCACTCTTTATATTAGTACTGTAGAAAGAGGATTTTTTCTTCATGATTAGTAAACTTTAAGAGAGTACTTTTATCTCACGTACAGTCGGTGAGCTATACAAGCACATTGTGTATGTGTGTATGTGCGTCAACGTAGAAGCTGATAAGTTGACGTGTTCCTATGTGTCACAAATACAAGAATGGCCAACAACCGGTCGTGAGATAAAAGTACAAAGTACTATGTCAGTTTTGCGCATGTATATATCCTAATTCTAATATCCTAATGCTAATACGCTAATCCTAATATCCTATCCTAATATTATAAACGTGAAAGTTTGTGCGGATGTATGGATGTACGTTCCGTTTAATCTCAAAAAATACTGAACGGATCTTTTTTTCCTCATTCGAACCAGTTTTTAGTGATGATCAAATGTTTGTATGGGATCTAAAAGACGAAAATGAGAGGCAAAGCACAGAATAGCGGACGAGCACGAAAACGCTTTATACCTACTGATTGGCCTACAGGTGACGTCAATCCTGCTTCCTCGCACTACCATTGTATGGAAAAAGGGAAATTATTTGGACTATAAAAAACAGCGTCTCTGCAAATTTTTATAGCTTTTTAAGTTTATGATTAATTTGTCTAATTTTTTACTATTTATTTTGGTAATTTGATGGTTTTCTGCCTATACATATAACCACACTATATTATAAATTGTAACATACGTCATCTACCCAAACATTTTAGTTGACTGGTAAATGTAGCTCCACACAGTGTCAACACGACAGAATAGTCAGGCTTGTCCGCTATCGTTCTCGGAATGGATTAGGTGGTTTCGGTATTAGACTTCATGAAAGACGGTGTTGGGACTGTCCCGCACACAGGGATGCTGGATGCGGCGGTTGTATAGAAACATATCTCCCGGAACTTGTTGAATGTTCAGACCCTAGAAGCTCGTCGCGACTACCAAAGGCGACTACTGCACCCAGAGGATCTATCCCGAACATCGAAATCCGTATCGCGCCGTTCCCTTCATTCTCGTGTAATACACTTAATGAGTGAAAGGAACGGCACTACACAGGTCGTACAGGCCCAGAGGCTGCCATCAAGTTGCCATTGACCTATACATGCACTAAGGAAAGCCCGACAGGCGCGGATTAAGGCAGGCGGCCACAGTTCCGCATCGCACGCATCGTACGTCACACAAGTGCGTCCACTGAATCCGCATCGCCGTACGGTGCGGATCGGTACAATCGGTTGCGCACGATGCGGAACTGTGGACGCTCACCTTTGAGGGCAAGAAATTTGATACGAGCAGTACGAACGCAACTTAGAGGAAGATGAGCCTTCTATCCGGGAGCAAGAATTCATAATGAAATGGCAGCAGTAACTGTGCGTACAGTTTATAATAGTTCAATACAAAAAATTGGCATTATTTACAATAAACAAATCAATAACCACTAGCTACAAGTGTGGGATATTGGACAACAGCCGTGTAAGAGTCAGTGGTTGTATCGCGCCGGCGGCCGGAGTGCGCGGGCGCGGCGGGAACGTACTTGTACCGACTTGCGCACGACCAGCTTCCGATCCTCCGCCGCTATTCGCTGTTGCTGTTGCGGCGCCACACGACACTCGTCCAGTCCGCCGCCCGACCCAGCGTGCGCCTGCGATTGACTACGCAGAGTTACGTTTTCCTTTCTTTCATAGCATTCACCGCTAAACTTAGTGTTATAAAATGAAGACTGGTTTGCATCGTGTTTCGGACGCTGGCGCTATGTGTCTTTTCATGGCGTAACAAGCCCCATTTACGTGCACTAGCATAACTGCATTGGCCACATTTGTAGGGTTTCTCACCAGTATGTATTCTTTCATGGTCTTTTAAACTACCTCTGGTGGCACTAGCATAACTGCATTCGCCACATTTGTAGGGTTTCTCACCAGTATGCATCCTTTCATGGTATTTTAAACTACCTCTGGTGGCACTAGCATAACTGCATTCGCCACATTTGTAGGGTTTCTCACCAGTATGCATCCTTTCATGGACTTGTAATTGACTTCTTAGGGCACAAGCATAGCTACATTGGCCACATTTGTAGGGTTTCTCACCAGTATGCGTCCTTTCATGAACTTTTAAATAATTTCTACGGGCACTAGCAAAAGTACATTGGCCACATTTGTAGGGTTTCTCACCAGTATGTGTCCTTACGTGGTTTAATAAATTGCTTTGATGGATACTACTATATGAACATAGGCCACATTTGTAAGGTTTCTCACCCGTATGCGTCCTTTCATGGACTTTTAAATTATATCTGTTGCCACCAGCATAACTGCATTGGCCACATTTGTAGGGTTTGTCACCAGTATGTGTCCTTACGTGGTTTAATAAGTAGCTTCGCAGGATACAACTATATGAACATAGGCCGCATTTGTAGGGTTTGTCACCAGTATGTGTTCTTACGTGGTTTAATAAGTTGCTTCGCTGGATACTACTATATGGACATAGGCCGCATTTGTAGGGTTTGTCACCAGTATGTGTCCTTACGTGGTTTAATAAGTTGCTTCGCTGGATAGTACTATATGGACATAGGCCACATTTGTAGGGTTTGTCACCAGTATGCTTCCTTTCATGGTTTTTTAGATTAGTTCTGCTTGTAAAAGCATAGCTACATTGGCCACATTCGTAGGGTTGCTCACCAGTATGTATTCTTTCATGGTCTTTTAAATGATGAGTGTAGGCACTAGCATAACTGCATTGACCACATTTGTAGGGTTTGTCACCAGTGTGCGTCCTTTCATGGACTTTTAAACGAGTTCTGCTTGCATAAGCATAGCTACATTGGCCACATTTGTAGGGTTTCTCACCAGTATGTGTCCTTTTATGGACTTGTAAATAACTTCTTTGCACGCAAGCATAGCTACATTGGTCACATTTGTAGGGTTTGTCACCAGTATGTGTCCTTTCATGGACTTTTAAACAAGTTCTGCTTGCATAAGCATAGCTACATTGGCCACATTTGTAGGGTTTCTCACCAGTATGTGTCCTTTCATGGACTTTTAAACAAGTTCTGCTTGCATAAGCATAGCTACATTGGCCACATTTGTAGGGTTTCTCACCAGTATGTGTCCTTTTATGGACTTGTAAATAACTTCTTTGCACGCAAGCATAGCTACATTGGTCACATTTGTAGGGTTTCTCATTAGTTTGTGTCGCCCTCCCATCTTGTTCCTTCCGGTGCGTTAGTCCTGCAATTACATTGTTTTCGTGTTAATAATAATAATAATACTCTAGTTAAGTTTACATATTTTTTTCATATATTGTATGTCAATTATTTCGAACACATATCTTACTTTTACTATTAATTACTAAAAGTAACAGTAATCTTTATTTGCAATCCTGTGTACAAATGGTGCAAATAAAGATAGAGGGTGCCCAATTACATTTAATATTATCAAACTACAAATGGTCCACAAATACAAAATAATTAAAAGATTCAGTCCCAATAATAATAATTTAAATATAAAGAAAACAAATAAAACTAAATTAAAATTAAAATTTAGCTACAATTCTAATATCAAAAATAAAATTTCATAATGTCACAGTGTTGCCAGTGGCGATGGTGACGCATGCGGTAGATTTTAGAACTAAGCTGTTTTTACATGACTGCCCAAAAAAAGGAGTGAGACGACGAGTCAATAACGACGCATATTCTTAATATTGAACTTGGCTCCCATTTTCACATTTATGTTTTTGGTGGGATGTACTATTAAAGCAACACATAAAATACGATAATATTAAAAATAAACAATCTAAGAATAACACAATATTGACATAGCGGCCCTTGTGAAATCATTTAGGTGGCATGTAAATACGTCCAACCTCAACGCAACCAGGTTGATAGTGCGAATGCCTCTCGTTAGCGGTGCCTCCTGCAACAGCTTAGTGCGAGCGGCCGGCACGGCCAGCAGCGGCGGCCGGCGCCGGCGCCCAACATAGCCGTTGGGTACGTTCAGCGTCAAGGCGCACTGAACCCCGGGGTTGCACAGCTCACCTCTCAGCACCTTAACCACGTACAAAGCCAAAGCCAGTTCACGCCTCACCTCTAGCTTATTATACCCCAACATTCTCAGCAAGAAGAGTGTGGGATACAACAAGGACTATCCTGGATAAACACCATAAAGCTTTAAGCAAAGGAACCTGAGATGAGATACTTATTTTGAATGCGTCCCAACATGAGTTTGTATTTTGCCTCTCGTGGGCTCCAGATTACTCCGTTGCATTCGAGGTGACTCCTTACGAGAGCGTCATACAAAGCTCGTATCGCCGACATGTGAATTCGTGAAGCTCTTTCCTATGCGCATTAAGAAGCCGAGGTTACGAAACGCTTTCTTGCACTTTTGCATATAGAGCATAGTAACTCCTAAACATGTCGTCAACTCATTTGTGATATTACTAGAATCCTCAAAATTAAAAGCTGATAAGTTGATGACTATACTGAACGCAATGCCCTCCACTATGACAATGATTCATGAAATATTGTATTACCTATGTTTACAAATAAATCACTTTGACTTTGAAATCATGATACTTATTAATAGTACATTACTTACCAAGGGTGATAAAACAAAGAATGTCTCAGATCGCAGGTATTTAACGCCCTTGCCTTCGGCTCGGGCGTAAAATACCTGCGATCTGAGGCTTTCTTTATTATCGCCCGTGGTAAGTACAAAATTTTATGTCACCCCCTGGCCAGGAAGTGGGTTTTTTCGCGCGCGGAGCGTGCGATAATGGCCACGTTATGGCCAGGTGTGACATAAATATTATTATGCAATCATCATCATCAGCCTGCATCAGTCCACAATATTCCAGTCGTATTATGCAATAATATTACAAGTTTATAATGAATAAGTTAATAAGAAAAGTCATGGTGGATGGTAAGTCAATGTAATTGACTGACACATAATCACAGAATAAGTAATAGTACTACGTACAGAAGTTGCACTGTTAACAAAGCGCCAACTCACAAACCCAAATTATAATAGGTAAATAACAAATAAATATTGACCACGCCAAGCGAATGACGAGACGACGCGACCGTCCGGTAGCAATTCGCCACTGAATGTACTTGCAGCGGCCCGAGGATGTACTTGCAGCGGGGCGGCGAACTGACGGAGTGAAAGCCGCCTGACATAACATTCGTATACCTTGTACTGTGCTGAGCTCGCGACGCGGCTGCACCAGCGTGGGGCCGACTGTTAGCTCGTCCTTCACGACGTGGTCGGCGTACAGCGCCGCCGCCGCCGCCTCGCTGACGCCGCGCGCGCCCTCGGCCTCCGACGGGGGCTCTTCTTTAACACAGAAGTTCGAACACGAGGGCTCGTCTTCTGAAAAACATTCCAGAAAGAGGGCTCTTTTTAGGGCTGCTTTTCCTTTTTCATCGTAAGGTCCTATGCACATTTTTTAAAGGCGCCTTCGATGCGCGTTCTTCTACTGCTATGTTTACAGTAGCACATGCTAGTAGAGGAACGCGCATCGACAGTCAACTGGACTAGATGTTGGGCAAGAGCAAACACATCCACAATAATAAAAAGCATACATACATACATAAACTCACACATGTATTCTAGCGGCCCGTGGAGAGCTCGTGGCCCAGCGGCGCCTGCGTACCGCAAGCGTTATGCAAAGTTAAGCAACGTGGGCCGCGGTCAGTATATGGATGGGTGACCGCTTTGAGTGGTTACTAACTGAGCGCTTCCGTGCTTTGGAAGGCACGTTAAGCCGTTGATCCCGGCTGCTGTCTATGGCAGCAGTCGTTAAGCCAAGTTGGAGGCCTTCGGGCGGCTTGAAAACTTCTAACAGTCAAGTTGCCCACTCACTTGACAAAGGGGGTCGAAGTTGCACCACGTCCGTAGGGGAAGTACCCACCGCTACCCTACACGTGACCCCTGGGTGGTTCTAAAAGTGCAACAAAAACTGGCAACCGTACTGTCTTCTCGAAGATCTCACAGTTCGAAATAAATGCCATACAATAAATAATAATAACCTGTATTCCCAAAAGGGGTAGGCGGAGCACAGGAAGTTTGATTCCAGTGCCACTTTTCAGGTTTCATAGCAATTGTATGTAGGTTTAGTTTAAAGATGGAGAAAATGTGATATTGCAGTAATAGGTTGCTAGCCCATCGCCCACAAACACTCTTCAACCCGGTTCCCATAGTCGACTCTTACGACACCCATTGGAAAGAAAGGGGGAGGTGCTATTCTAACCCCGCACAACGGGGGTGAATAAAAATAATTTAATTTAATAATTCATAAAAAAAAATTTTGGAAACCCCCCCACTGTATAGGTAATAAAGAGTTACATAAAGGCAATTTTTTTAAAAGATAGTAACTTATAACACTTTTGTTTTAACAGGTTTAATATTTATGTATGTGTTTTAACTAAACGGAAAATTGGACATGCAATCAGAGGAGAGGATAAGTGGAGCAAATTAGTCATGCAATGGTACCCAAGAGAGGGTAAGAGGAAACGAGGGAAACCATTCAGAAGATGGGAAGATGATATAGTTAAGGTAGCAGGCAAAACCTGGACTAGACTCGCACGTATAAGAGAAGATTGGAAAGTGTTGGGGAGGCCTTTGCCAAAGGGCACACAGATTAAAAGAAAAAACAAAAAAGATTAGTAAAGTAAACGTGTAACAGAAACAATATGTAATCTGAGATAAGGCTATAAAATAAAATAAAATGTGTTTTAAAGTATAACAAAATAAAAATACATTTAATAATAATAATGACATATATTCAACTAAGTTGCATTGGTACATGACTTGATATAAATCCCGCATACAATTATGGTAACAACGTAAAAAGTAGTACAATACAAATAGCTGAAAGGGAAGATGGCTCAGCTTGTGCCTGCGCCCACAAGGCCGAAAGACCAAGATGGTCTTAGGGACTTAGGCTGACAGACGCTGTTATTCTGCCATCCCCGTTGTTAACTCCAGCATGGCGAGCCAGAGCTCATTTACAAAACAAAAACCAGATTATACAGTACAGGTAATGCTGAATTACATGAAATAACACTAAATATCCCTAAATTTACCCAACATCCTATAAATACATTTGTTACACAGACGTAATTTTGATGATAACACAACATAGCGCCTTGATGCTTTTCCTATGATCGCAATTAAAGCAATTTGGGCCAACTTTTCTATTTTAATTTTTAAGTAGGTTATTGGTTACATTAAGTATTTAAATTTAATTGCAATGTAGGTAACATTCTTTAGGTGAAATCATGGGAATCTACTTTATAAATTTTCTCGAAAATTGCTCAAGTTAAAATTTAGTTAACTTGTCTAAATCATAACAAAACCAATACAATGATTGAGAGCACAGCAACTCTTAAACATGTCATCAACTCTTGTTGGGCTTACTACTCGTACAATCCTAGAAATGAATAGCTGATGACTGTCTGGACATAAATATAGGTACCTTGCACTGGGCGGAGCTCGCGACGCGGCTGCACCAGCGTGGGGCTGACTATTAGCCCGACCTTCACGACGTGGTCGGCGTACAGCGCCGCCGCCGCCACCTCGCTGACGCCGCGCGCGCCCTCGGCCTCCGACGAGGGCTCGTCTTTTACACGCACATTCGACCACGAGGGCTCTACTTCTACACACGTCTGCTCCAAACAGGGCTCAACCTTCACGCACACTTCCACTAAGCCCTCCGACACTGCCTTCTCCATCGTAAATTATTAAAAATGAGCTTATTAATGTCTTTATTATTATTATTATTTATTATTATTATTACAAGATTAGGATACTATTAAAGAGAATATAACACGTATGTGACAGTAAAGATTATGGCGATATTTAAAGTATTTATTTAAGAGGCTGTTACACGACGGTTGAAACTATGCAGTTTTAATCATAATCCATTTATTCATAAAAACATTTACACGTCGTATTCAAATATTAAAGTATAGTAGTATTTTTTATTCAAACATCGTCAATTTGTTACGGTTGAAGTATTTATTTTATTTGAATATTTCAGGTAAAACACCTTGACTTGGAGCAAGAAAGCAATTTAAGCAATAACAAATAGCCATGGAATACGGAATGGAAGGTGAATTTCTGATTTTTGACACTTTTACTTTTGACATTTTGCTATTGTTATCTCTTGCGTTCCGATATTACCCACTACTATGAATTTTCCAAGCAATAAAATCGCATTGTATAGATTGTATAAAAATCACAGTGTTAATTACGCATTAGGCTTGATGTCTCGGATTATTTAACTAGAAATCATAGCGGGATTCAAATGAACTCACGCTAGTACATCTGCAGAAACGTTACAACACTAATTGATTTTACGTCAATCAAGGTAAAAAGATGATAAATTGAATTTATTACAAATAACAAAATTAAACTAGCCTATGACAAAGTAAAAGGTATAATTATAAATAAAATCTAAACTAAAACCTATTTCTAAAAGTGCTGCCAGAAATCGGGACCCCTTGGCAGGGTGCCCATAATGCAGGCAGCATTCCCGCGTTAGATAGCGATACTATCCTTTGTGCGAGAAAACTACCTGCCCAAGGGTCACGTTGCCTCCCGCAGGCGCTTGCACAGCGTTTTGTAAAGAACCCGTGCGCTCTGGCCCCAAGGTAAAAAGATGTTTCTGAACGTTCGCTTAGTTAAAGCTGCCTACACAAAGCCCTGCCTGCAGGACCCTGCTTGCAGAGCCACTGCCAAATCGTATCGTGTGTAGGCATGCAGGGCCGATTTTTTTATCTGTTAAATCGGCCCTGCATGCCTACACACAATACGATTTGGCAGTGGCACTGCAAGCAGGGCCCTGCAGGCAGGGCTTAAGCCGGCTACACAAAGCCCTGCCTGCAGGGCCCTGCTTGCAGTGCCACTGCCAAATCGTATTGTGTGTAGGCATGCAGGGCCGATTTAACAGATAAAAAAATCGGCCCTGCATGCCTACACACAATACGATTTGGCAGTGGCACTGCAAGCAGGGCCCTGCAGGCAGGGCTTTGTGTAGGCAGCTTTAGTGTAGGCAGCTTAACATCCCCACGGGCGAGCGTCAACTGTCAGTTGCGACTGCGAGCAAATCTTCACAGTCCTGCAAGCTAAGAGACCGAGCGAGATAGGGAGTTGTGTTTTGTTTATTTTTTTATACTCGTATCACTCTTTATATTAGAGTCTGGCTAGCCAAAATTGGTTGACAGATATTTACATGCTGTAACACTAATTGTCTATTATTGTTTAAATGTCTGTTGTCAACACGTTGTCAATTTATGTCAATCATTCAAATTGTTCGCGGTTTATAAGGGGTTTATTGTGTTTATTTTAAATAATATTAATAATTACTATACCGATTGAGGTCCGCGAACTATTATTTAAGCCCGTAAATAATTACGACAATGTGCGAAGTGGACGTGAAGCGTTGTATTACGAAAAACTGCAATGTTTACAAGATGTAAACAATGTAATAGGTTGGTGCTCTATTAATATTTTGATACTTTCAGTACTAGTTTTTTTTATACAACGACGGTGGTAAACAAGCGTACGGTCCGCCTGATGGTAAACGGACACCCCAGCCTATAGACGCTCGCAACTCCAAAGAAGGCACGTTCGCATTTTTAATATTTACCCTATATAAAATTTGACGATTCACTGTGTTGACAAGCAGAAGGGACAATTTTAGGTCCCTCGCTCTCAACACAGTGCAACCCGGTAGCTCTGGCAACCTTGCCCACCTCTAGGAACACAACACTACGTTACCCGACCTAACTAAGAACTAGACGTGTCCTATCCTAGTTTTTCAATTTCAAGTATGGTACCACTTTTTTCCCCCTATTAGAAGTATGACAAATATGATGTGACGTTATATCATACATATACTTTCCAAAATTCGAAACGCCATACTGGTACAAATCGTTTGGCAAAAATTAAATTTTTTTTTTTTTAATACTGTTGCTCAAAAAGTGGTACTTTATGTAGCTGTATATCGTGCGCAAAGTTGGATTTCGCGCACTAGTGCTTTTTACTTTTCCAACTTTTTTAAATTTATTGTTGACCCAAGCCAAAGGGTTTTCGGTTCAGTCACTTTACTTATTTATTTAATAAAGCAAAGGCCATTAAAAGTAACCTTCTATAATATTTAAAACATTAAAAATGCATATTAAACAAGTTAAATGGTTATCAAATATTCAAACATCTAAAACTGTATTCAAAAAGTTGACTGATTGAGTAAATTAATGACCGGAAACAGTATTATGCGAGACCTCTAATTAATAGGGTATTATGGAAGACCGTCGCGCCGGATGTGAATGAACGCTTGTCTTTTTTCGCCAAAAAATACATTTAGTTACTTAAAAATCAAATAGAAATTAATTATAAAATGAAAAATAGTGATTTATTAATATTTACATGTAATTAAACTACCATGTGACATAAAATCTCCTCCAAAATAGTATTTGATTTGGCTGAATGCTGACAACCATGGCCTGTTGAAAAAAGTCAATCAATTAAAAGTTAAACCGACTTTTTAATTCCCGCTTCTTTGTACATGATTTCATAATTTAATTTTGTAGTGAGTCGTATTGTTTTAATAATATTTTTGTGATATGTGTGATTTATACGATTGTTATATAAAGTGTATGTCTGTATGTAAACTACGCCAGATAGACCAGGTAAGTACTTAAAGCCCACAATGGCAAGTAAAAGTATTGTGTTTTGTATATTTTAATTACTGTTTTATTTTAGTTTCTTTGATATTTTTTCGCAACTGTATTAAAAAACGTCGTTTGATACACGTGCGGAAGTGTCATTTTCACTCGTCCCGAGTCTTGTCCCTCGCCCGTCGGCTCGGCCCAAGACAACTCGGGACTCGTGCAAAATGACATACCTTCCGCACTAGCATCAAAATGTACTATTTTGCAGTGGTATGTCGGCCATTTGCCCCATCGGAAAAGTATGGCATGGTGATTTTCGTGGATGGCTTAACGATGAACGATAGCTGTGAAAAAAAAATTGCCTGGTACAATAGGTTTTTCTTTTTAATGTTTTTATTGACTTGTTGTTACTAGGTCTTATCTACACTACAAATTCATTTTTCCGCCTTGTTAAAATGGTATATGATGAGAAAGTGTAAATTTACACAGTGATAGAAATTATGTGAGCTGATTTTGAGTGCACATCAACCTACTTTTAACATGTTTATAGGTACCTTAACTACGTGTGCACAGAAAATCAAAAATATGTTCTAGTATCAAAACTATACTTCCTACTACACAAAGTGTGACCACCCCAAGATTTTTTGAATTTCCCGCCAAAATTGTATGTAATATTTCATTAGCCAGACTCTAGTACTGTAGAAAGAGGATTTTTTCTTCATGATATGAGTAAACTTTAAAGCCGGCTACACAAAGCCCTGCCTGCAGGGCCCTGCTTGCAGTGCCACTGCCAAATCGTATTGTGTGTAGGCATGCAGGGCCGATTTAACAGATAAAAAAATCGGCCCTGCATGCCTACACACAATACGATTTGGCAGTGGCACTGCAAGCAGGGCCCTGCAGGCAGGGCTTTGTGTAGGCAGCTTAAGAGAGTACTTTTATCTCACTTACAGTCGGTGAGCTATACAAGCACATTGTGTATATGTGCGTCAACGTAGAAGCTGATAAGTTGACGTGTTCCTATGTGTCACAAATACAAGAATGGCCAACAACCGGTCGTGAGATAAAAGTACAAAGTACTATGTCAGTTTTGCGCATATATATATCCTAATTCTAATATCCTAATCCTAATACGCTAATCCTAATATCCTATCCTAATCCTAATAATATTATAAACGTGAAAGTTTGTGCGGATGTACGTTCCGTTTAATCTCAAAAAATACTAAACGGATCTTTTTTTCCTCATTCGAACCAGTTTTTAGTGATGATCAAATGTTTGTTTGGGATCCAAAAGACGAAAATGAGAGGCAAAGCACAGAATAGCGGACGAGCACGAAAACGCTTCATACCTACTGATTGGCCTACAGGTGACGTCAATCCTGCTTCCTCGCACTACCATTGTATGGAAAAAGGGAAATTATTTGGACTATAAAAAACAGCGTCTCTGCAAATTTTTATAGCTCCATGACTTTTTAAGTTTATGATTAATTTGTCAATTTTTTTACTATTTATTTTGGTAATTTGATGGTTTTCTGCCTATACATATAACCACACTATTATAAATTGTAACATACGTCATCTACCCAAACATTTTAGTTGACTGGTAAATGTAGCTCCACACAGTGTCAACACGACAGAATAGTCAGGCTTGTCCGCTGTCGTTCTCGGAATGGATTAGGTGGTTTCGGTATTAGACTTCATGAAGGATGGTGTTGGGACTGTCCCGCACACAGGGATGCTGGATGCGGCGGTTGTATAGAAACAGATATCTCCCGGAACTTGTTGAATGTTCAGACCCTAGAAGTCCGTCGCGAATACTGCATCCAGATAAGAGGGTTTATCCCGAACATCGAAATCTGTATCGTGCCGTCCTCTTCATTCTCGTGTAATACACTATATGAGTGAAAGGGACGGCACTACACGAAGTTCGGATGTCTATGTTCGGAGTACAGGCCCAGAGACTGCCATCAAGCTGCCATTGACCTATACATGCACTAAGGAAAGCCCGACAGGCGCGGATTAAGGCAGGCGTCCACAGTTCCGCATCGCACGCATCGTACGCAACGGATTGTAGTATTCTTTGTAAAGAAAGTCACACAAGTGCGTTCACTGAATCCGCATCGCCGTACGGTGCGGATCAGTACTATCGGTTGCGCACGATGCGAAACTGTGGATGCTCACCTTTGGGGGCAAGAAATTTGATACGAGCAGTACGATCGCCACTTAGAGGAAGATGAGCCTTCTATCCGGGAGCAAGAATTCATAATGAAATGGCAGCAGTAACTGTGCGTACAGTTTATAATGGTTTTAATACAAGAAATTGGCATTATACAAATCAATAACCACTAGCTACAAGTGTGGGATATTGGACAACAGCCGTGTAAGAGTCAGTGGTTGTATCGCGCCGGCGGCCGGAGTGCGCGGGCGCGGCGGGAACGTACTTGTACCGACTTGCGCACGACCAGCTTCCGATCCTCCGCCGCTATTGGCTGTTGCTGTTGCGGCGCCACACGACACTCGTCCAGTCCGCCGCCCGACCCAGCGTGCGCCTGCGATTGACTACGCAGAGTTCCTTTCTTTCATAGCAATCACCGCTGAACTTAAAGTTATATTATAAGGACTTTTTAGCTAGGGTAGTATCGTGTCTCGGACGCTGGCGCTATGTGTCTCTTCATGGCGTAACAAGTTATTTTTCCATGCACTAGTATAACCACATTGGCCACATTTGTAGGGTTTCTCACCCGTATGCGTCCTTTTATGGACTTTTAAAAAACTTTTGCGGGAGCCAGCATAACTGCATAGGTCACATTTGTGGGGTTTCTCACCAGTATGCGTTCTTTTATGGACTTTTAAATGACCTCTGCAGGCACTAGCATAACTGCATCGGTCACATTTGTAGGGTTTCCCACCAGTATGCGTACTTTCATGGACTTTTAAAAGATTTCTGCGGGCACTAGAATAACTGCATTGGCCACATTTGTAGGGTTTCTCGCCAGTATGAATCCTTACATGTCGTAATAAGTTGCTTTGCTGGATAGTACTATATGGACATAGGCCACATTTGTAGGGTTTCTCACCAGTATGTATTCCTTCATGGTCTTTTAAATGTTTTCTGGTGGCACTAGCATAACTGCATTGGCTACATTTGTAGGGTTTCTCACCAGTGTGAGTCCTTTTATGGACTCGTAAATTACTTGCGCTGGTACAAGCATAACTACATAAGCCACATTTGTACGGTTTCTCACCAGTATGCGTCATTTCATGGACTTTTAATTTACTTATTGTGGCACTAGCATAACTGCATTGGTCACATTTGTGGGGTTTCTCACCAGTTTGTTTCTCAGTCCCATCTCGTTCCTTCTGGTGAGTTTGTCCTGCAATTATATTGTTTCCATGTTAATAACAATATTAACACTCAATAAATATGCTTAACACTCAAGATATATTTACTTATTATTATTATTTAGAACTGTGAGATCTTACATTGAGGTAGTATTCATTACTTAAACAGGATGCCCAATTAAAAATAAGACACGTCACTGAAAGAAGAATTCATTTAATTTTTAAAAATAATTAGAACTGCCTATGTATACCGGGAATCGAACTCGCTAAAATGTAAAAAAACCGTGCTGTATCGGTGCTGTGCTGGTTCGATTCCTGGTACTGGCAGAAATAAATTCCAAAACTTGTGAATTAAGTAAAATTATTTTTGAAACTGAAATAAATTTTTATCTTATCTTTCAATATTTAAAGTACGTCCCTTCCATATGGTATAGATAGCCGTAGGACACCCTGTATACATCCCACAGATGACACAGTTCTCGCCTTTGATTTTTTTCACAATGTTTTCCTTCACTCATCTTAAGCTAATGGTAGATTTCAAATTAAATTCTGTGTATAAGATTGGAATAGCGCATGAATGCCTGTAGGATTTGAACCCATATCTAATAAACGCAATAAAATCTTTATTACTGAACTGTGATTAGTTAGGGATTGAGATATAACTAACACTAGACTATGTAATGTAAACTATGCACCAAAACAAGAAAGAAGTCGGCTGCTCAGCAAGCGAACGGCCGCTCCACATCCCCATAGATTGTAATTAGTAGTAAGTAGGTTAGATGAAACAACGTTTTATATTTATATAAATTTACTCGGTTCATAGATACACTAATAAGCATACAGCACACACTACACGACATTTATATAGATCTTTCCGACATACATTAGTAGACTGTAAGTAGCTGACACACCCAAAGGCCGAAAACACCACCGACCTGTTGGACATCATGATGTAAGAAACGAACCAAGGAAATAAACATCTTTATTATTATATTATATGTAGGGTTTTTCACCAGCATGCGTCCTTTCGTGGGCTTTTAAATGACTTCTGTGGGCACTAACATAACTGCATTGACCACATTTGTAGGGTTTCTCGCCAGTATGTGTCCTTTCATGGACTTTTAAATAACTTTTTCGGGCACAAGCATAGCTACATTGGCCACATTTGTAGGGTTTCTCACCAGTATGTGTCCTTTTATGGACTTGTAAATCACTTGTGTTGGTACTAGCATAACTACAATGGCCACATTTGTAAGGTTTCTCACCAGTATGCGTCCTTTCATGGACTTTTAATTGACTTCTTTGGGCACTAGCATAGCTACATTGGCCACATTTGTAGGGTTTCTCAGCAGTATGTATCTTTTCATGGACTTTTAAATGACTTCTGTGGGCACTAGCAAAACTACATTGGCCACATTTGTAGGGTTTCTCACCAGTATGAATCCTTACATGGCATAATAAGTTGCTTTGATACGTACTACTAAAACTACATTGATCACATTTGTAGGGTTTCTCACCAGTATGTTTCTTTTCATGGACTTTTAAATGACTTCTGCGGGCACTAGCATAACTGCATTGGTCACATTTGTAGGGTTTCTCACCAGTATGTATCTTTATATGGACTTTTAAATTCCTTCTGTGGGCACTAGCATAAATGCATTGGCCACATCTGTAGGGTTTCTCAGCAATATGTTTCTTTTCATGGTCTTGTAAATGACTTTTCTGGGCACTAGCATAACTGCATTGGCCACATTGGTAGGGTTTCAGTTTCACACCAGTATGTGTCTTTTCGTGGACTTTTAAATTACTTCTGTAAGCACTGGCATAACTGCATTGGCCACATTTGTAGGGTTTCTCACTAGTATGTATCTTTTTATGAACTTTTAAATTTTTTCTGTAGGCACTAGCATAACTGCATTGGCCACATTTGTAGGGTTTATCACCAGTATGTGTCCTTTTATGGTCTTGTAAAGCACATTGGGAAGTTTTAATACTTCCATTTTGTTCCTTCTGATGAGTTTGTCCTGAAAAAAAAAACACTATTAAGTTACACTAATTTCGTCGTTCCAAACCAACTGCTAAATTAAGTTGGTTTTAATAGAAAAATTTAAAGATTTGAATGAAAAAATCTGATTTGTCAATATTTTTTAGTTAAATATACGAAACAATAAAAAATATCACCACTTATCAAGTTCGTGGGTCAATGGAATGCGAAGTTAAAACATTATTTGTTACAAAATTTTGTAAAAAAAAACTGACTGGTCGCTTCTCATTTCTTTCTCTTCCAATATTCTGTAGATTTAGATTTCAATTTTTATTTATTCACAATAAACGATTACATTATAAATTACGAAATACGAAATATTATAAAAACGAAATACTACAGTATTTATCTACTAAACGAATTCTAGACTACAACTCGATGGAGTATGTCAAACATTTTTTTTTGCACTTTCCTGTATCTGTATGGGGAGCCCTTAAAAACATTTAAAGATACAATTTGACAGTTTGTATGGGTTTAGGTCAACAGAATCCGAAACATATTTATTGCCTCAAACCTACAAATAAATAGATACAACGTAAATACGTAAAAAGTTATTAGGTAAGTTAAAAAAAAACAAATATACAACACGAGTTATTGCCCGCGACTTCGTTCGCATGGAACTGTTTATCGCGATATAATTGAAGTAATTGCTATTTACTATACGTATTTTACCTTAGTAAACGACTATTAAATGAATGCCATACGAATAAATAAATAAATTGCAATTTACTTACATCAGATGCTTACCTACTCATCGCTCTTCCATACAAACTTCCACTCCCTTAAGGGATGATTTCCGGGATAAAAAGTATTCTATGTCCATCCCCGGGACTCAATCTATCTCCATACCAAATTTTATGTAAATCGGTTCAGCGGTTTAAGCCTGACCCACTTTCGCATTTATAATATTAGTACTGTCATTTTGAAGGTATAGAGGGAAATGCTTGGAACACAATTTTTGACTTGGTAACTTTGTTTGGGCTAGTTAGGAGGTTAAAATATCAAAATTCCCCGCACCTACCCCCGCCGCTGGGGGGAGAGGGGGGTTTAAAGGTCCCATTTTTCGGTATTTCGTAAAAAACTCGTAAACGGTCACACATATCAAAAAACGTCCTTAGGCTTAAGTGATCTAAATAGTATTATCTACAAAAAAAGTTATATACACTTTTCCCCTAGGATTAATATTTAATGAGATTTTAAAGGGGAAATATTTTTTTATGATAATTTCAGTGGCTTCTCATTCCTTTATTTTTCAATATTTTGAAAAACAAAAAATACTGTGTTTATGCACTCAACGAGATTTACTCAACGATACCCCTCTTGATGGGGTAGGCAACATTTTTTTTTTCGCGCCCCCCTTTAGTTGTAAGGGAGCCCCCCTTATAAACCCATAAAAATATGTTTGGACAATTTATGTAGCTTTGGGTTAACACGATGCTTAAACTGCCTGGTTACGATCGGGTGCCGTCGCGCCTCGCGATTGGACCGCGCCACGCGCTACGCATCCGCGCAAACAATTGACGCGTGTACCTACCGACAGCGCATGCACACATACTTACCCACAGCGCTTACGTTCCTTTGCGTGTCACAGGTGTGGCTGTGGCTTTGGCTGTTAATTCAAAGTAGTTTGCTGAGACATAACATAAATAACTATACCTGGCACTGAGCTGAGCTCTCGACGCGGCTGCACCAGCGTGGGGCCGACTATTAGCTCGACCTTCGCGACGTGGTCGGCGTACAGCGCCGCCGCCGCCGCCGCGCTGACGCCGCGCGCGCCCTCAGCCTCCGACGAGGGCTCGTCTTTTACACGCACGGTCGAACACGAGGGCTCGTCTTCTGAAAAACATTTCAGAATAAGGGCTCTTTTTACGGCCGCTTTTCTTAACGGCCGATGTGGGTTGCATTGCAGCAAGTTTCATCTATACCTTGGGTCAACAAAAATTTTGGTTAACTGTCTTTCATTGTCAAGCATAACCGCTAATTGATGCCTGTAAACTAAATGAAGTAAACTTTAACACTTTCGGCCAAAAGGCGGCTTTACTTACAAGGAAAGAAGGTTCAAATTAAAAAATACGACTTATCACTATCAGTGTTGACCTTTTGTATTTAAAACAGCAATAGTATCCATAGAGCAGCCCTAGGACTAATAAAGTTTTTTATGTCACACCTGGCCATAAAGTGCCCATTATCGCACGCTCCGTGCGCGAAAAATCCCACTTCCTGGCCAGGGGGTGACATAAAATTTTGTAAAATACCTGCGATCTGAGACATTCTTTGTTTTATCGCCCTTGGTAAGTAATGTACCGTGGTATGATCTTCTTTAGGTGTGCAATAAAGAGTATTTGATTGATTGATTGATTGATGTACTATTTTATTATTTTTATTTCATTTATTCAAGCCATAAATTGTTATTTACAATTTTACCCAATTTTAGGGTGTAGCTGTAATAATTTTACACAATAAGTACATAATAATTATAATAGTCAAAATGGTAATAATAACATCATGTCAAAAACTAAAATAAAAAATAACACCAGAAACAAATTGTCCACAAATTATAAATCAATATTACATTATAAATCATTAACAATAATAATAAATTAATATACATCAATATTCATATTCAATTGTCAAGATTAGCAATGTTATTAAAAAATTCATTAAGATTATACAGACATGAGGCAATCAGGTACTTCTTCATCAATCAGGTCTTAATTTTAAGTGGCAAAGCATTATAAACCTTATCAGCTACAAATCTAGGACATCGTTTGTAGCCGCTCATTTTAATTAGCAACAGGAGCACATACATCGCATAAGAATAATATGTTTAGTCTGTCAATTTTAAAGTCCGTTTTTGCGGGAAATTTGTCCTGGTGCCGTCTTACTAGCTTACATAGTTCAATGACGTAAAGTGATGTTAGTGTTGGTAGTTCCAATTTTTTGAAAAATGGTCTACAAGACACACGATTTGACTTAACACCAGCCAAAACACGCACACACCGCTTTTGCAACCTGAACAGTCGAATTACGTCTGAACATCCACCCCAAATCGCTAAGCCATAGAGGATAAGGGACTGGATAAAGGCATAGTAAGATTGTATTACCGCTGTTTTTGTTGATGTCCTTGCTAAGATTCTTAAAGCAAACGTGAAACTACTGAGTTTGCTGACAAGATAATCAACAAGTTTAACAATAGAGTCACTATTCGAGTAAAGTATTTATGAAGCATGTCCTTTTCATTTCAGTGTTTATGGCACGTGGCTAAACAACAGTGGCGGCGCATTAAAAATAATACGCCTCGGTGCCTGCCTTACCCGGCCGGCCAGAGTGGAGTCGAAAGAGCGGAACCTATGGTCCAGGTTGGAAATGTAAAATGTAATAACGCCAGCGGCCTGCTGAACAGATTACCGGGATCTGGCTACCGCAGACTCACCTCTCGACAACCTTACAGCCGCTCGGATGTTGCCCCATTGTTGCACCGTGCTGACAGTTTTGTGGGGCCCACTCAGCTAAAGTCAACGCCTGCCTATTTACAATTTTGAGACTAATTGTCAGGGCAGGCGTCCACTAGCCTCCCCACATAACCCATTTTCCAGTTCATCCAATATTCATCTAAAAAGCCATATGAACTTAGTTTCCATCGCAGCCAAAAGGCTGCACTACATTAGTCTTTGCACCTGGCGGGGACCGTCTCCGGATGTCTAAATCTGACCCTTGACCCAGCTATTGAGCAAGAGCCTCTTAAGATGTACATATTGAATAAATCTACATTTTATTATAAAAAAAAATTGACAGATTAAATATACAACACATTACAATTATAAACATATGCAATACAAAATTATAAATGCAGCAATTAAAGTTTGTAATGCACAGTTTAATGAAAATGACCAAATGTCATTGTGACTTAACTATCAATTTAATAATTAAATTTAATGACAACACAAATATACCTTGCGTGCTGAGTGCACGGAGCGGCTGCCCCAGAGTAGGAACGAGTACGAGCTCGTGCTTCACGACGTGGTCGGCGTACAGCGCCGCCGCCGCCGCCTCGCTGACGCCGCGCGCGCCCTCGGCCTCCGACGATGGCTCGCCTTTTACACACACGGTCGAACACGAGGGCTCGTCTTTCACACACACATTCGAGCTCGAAAGCTCTTCTTCTACACACGTCTGCTCCAAACAGGGCTCAACCTTCACGTACACTCCTTCCAAGCGCTCCGGCGCCGCCTTCTCCATTATCAATTATTGAAATGTGTCCAGTGTCTATTATTACAAGATTTGGCTCAGCAGCAAGCCAAAGAGTATAAGTTAAGTGGAGTATAATTCATAATATAATACGTAGTATCTCTTATTAGTCTGTGATATAATAAATAAGTCAGCAAGCTTAGAGGATCGCTTTCTACCACAGACCTAATAATAGTAACGACTCATGTAACGACCAAGTAAAGCGGGTATTACACTGTCCTGAACACTCCTGAATCAGGCGTCCTAACTAGTGGAGGGGAGTTGAAGCATCTCGCTCTAACGTATAGGTCCGAACCCTTCTAAGTGTCCTGAATTCAGGACAGTGTAATACCCGCTTAACGACTGACTGTCAGTGTCAACCATCAAAAGCGTGACCAAAAATTAGCGCAAACTAAACAAAAAAAAAACTGTCTGCTGTCAGAGTTAAGCCGCCTACTCAAAGCCCTGCCTGCAGGGCCCTGCTTGTAGTGTCACTGCCAAATTTAACTGACAACGTTCAGAAACATGAATTTTTTACGATTTATGTATAATGAATTATTTTTGTAATGGTTCTGCAGATGCTGCAGATGTAGTGGTATGAGTCGATTTGAATCCCGTTAATGACGTCTAGTTAATATTTAGTGACATTAAATTAAGCCAAATGCGTAGTTTAGTGACTTTAGAGTCTCTGAGCATTTTCCAATGTGCTTTAATTGCTTTGAAAAAATCTCAATAGTAGGTAATATCGGAACGCGAAAGGTAGCAATGTAGCAATACAGCAATAGCAAAATGTCAAACAGACCGAGGTAACAAAACAAAACACTCCACAAGACTCCACTCTACCACCTACAGCCCAAAGAGAATAAATCACTACGTTTACTACGGCCCACCTACGGCCTTATAATAGTTTCAATATCGCAATATTCTTTGCTGCTACGTTAATAGTAGCCAAATCCCAAATCTCGTAATAGAATCATTTTCATTAATTGACGATGGAGAAGGCAGTGCCGGAGGGCTTAGAGGGAGTGTGCGTGAAGGCCGAGCCCTGTTTGGAGCAGACGTGTGTAGAAGTAGAGTCCTCGTGCTCGAATGTACGTGTAAAAGACGAGCCCTCGTCGGAGGCTGAGGGCGCGCGCGGCGTCAGCGAGGCGGCGGCGGCGGCGCTGTACGCCGACCACGTCGCGAAGGTCGAGCTAATAGTCGGCCCCACGCTGGTGCAGCCGCGTCGCGAGCTCCGCCCCGTGCAAGGTACCTATATGTATGTCCACATAGTCATCAGCTATTCATTTCTAGGATTGTAGTAAGCCCAACATGAGTTGATGACATCTTTAAGAGTTGCTGTGCTCTTAATCATTGTATTGGTTTTGTTATGATTTAGACAAGTTCACAAAATTTCAACTTAACAATCTTCGACAAAATTTATAGAATAGATTTCCATGATGTCTCCTAAAGAATGTAACATCTTCTTCTTCTTATCCCGTTGCCCTCTGCTGGGGTGTAGGGCTCGAATCAATTCTCTCCATTTGCTTCGGTCTTGGGCAACTTGGGTTACTTCTTCCCAGTTCATCCCCATAGAACCCAACTCTTGATCCACGGAACGCCGCCAAGTTGTTCTGGGGTGACCTTTTTTCCGCTTGCCAGATATCTGCCAAGTCAGAGCCTTCTTGGATAAGTGGGAGTTTGGTTTTCGAATGATATGACCGATCCAGTGCCATTTCCGTAGTAGTATCTCTTGTTGTATGGGTTTCTGCTTTGAGATTCTCCACAGCTCCGAGTTCGTGATACAATTTGGCCAGAAGATGCGAAAAATTTGCCGTAGACACTTGTTCACAAACACCTGGAGCTTGGCCGTTAAGTCTTTTCGAACGAACCAAGTCTCGCACCCATACAACAACACGGCTTTGACATTGGAGTTGAAGATCCTAACTTTAGTTCTTCTCGTTAGTGTCGAGGAGTTCCACACCGGTCTTAACTAGCTGAATGCGGCTCGGGCTTTATTTAGCCAAGCAAGAATGTAACATATGTTGCAATTAAATTGAAATACTTAATAAAATCAATAACCTACTTATAAATTTAAATTAATATAAAAAAGTTGGCCCAAATTGCTTTAATTGTGATCATAGGAAAAGCGTCAACTAATGTTCAAATTAATAAATGTTGTGTGTTGCTAAAAGTAGAATCAAACTTCCTGTGCTCTGCCTATCCCTTTTGGGAATACAGGAGTGAGTTTATGTATGTATTGTATGTATGTATATATGCTTTTTATTATTGTGAATGGGGTTGCTCTCGGTCAGCTTCTAGTCCAGTTGACTGTCGACGCGCGTTCCTCTACCTACCGTGTGGTGATGTGCTACTGTAAACATAGCAGTAGAAGAACGCGCATCGAAGGCGCCTTTAAAAACCGCTTCATTCTGGAATGTTTTTCAGAAGACGAGCTCTCGTGTTCGAACGTGTGTGTTAAAGAAGAGCTCTCCTGGTCAACCGTTTATTTAAAAGAAGAACCCTGCTGTTCGAACGTTTGTCTAAAAGAAGAGCCCTCGTGTTCGAATGTGTGTGTAAAAGAAGAGCCCTCGTGTTCGAATGTGTGTGTAAAAGAAGAGCCCTCGAGCTCGGATGTGTATGTAAAAGACGAGGCCGAGGGCGCCCGCGGTGTCAGCGAGGCGGCGGTGGCGGCGCTGTACGCCGACCACGTCGTGAAGGACGAGCTAATAGTCGGCCCCACGCTGGTGCAGCCGCGTCGCGAGCTCAGCACAGTGCAAGGTAAGGTTATTTATGTTATGTCTGAGCAAACTACATTGAATCAACAACGAAAGTCACAGCGACTATGATCATTTCCGAATTAACTGTTAACTGACCTTCGTGTGTCTACCTTTTTAGGCTCCAAACTCAACCCTATTGTCCGTCCGTAGTCTGTCACACAGGTTATACAGCCGACCGGTGGGAGCTACAGTCTTTAAATTGTCACAGTGTTAACCTTGTTGACTGAGTCTGGCTAACGAAAGCTGACACTGAGATTTATTTAAAACTTTTTAAATGGCAACTATAATATTCACGTCAAGTGTGTCAAACGGCAATTATTTGTCTGAGGTATGTCAGCTTAACTCCCGAGTGTGCAGAAATAGCGCTACTATCGCTCCACCATCTTGATATTCAAGTTAAGTTTTAAATTGTAATGTGGTGTTATTTTGGTTTCAATAAATTTTTATTATAAATGAATTAGGGCCGGTTCCTACTATCCGATACAATATCGGTCACATTCGATATCAGCGTCAGATCCAATGGTCGCTTTTATATATATGTGCACGTCCACGGTAAACTCTATGGTTTCATTCATAATTAGTCTATAGTCTATTTCCTATTAGCTTTAAGCATGCTATGGCAACTTAGAAGAAAAGAAATGGAACGCTTAGATTGAGCTGCAATCTATATATTGGTGACAAAATAACGAGCTCTTCAGCTCTAAGTACTGCTTGTCTTCTTTTCCAAGCCAAGGACTTCGTCGTTTTTACTCATGCTGTTAGATGTCAGTACTGCACACAGTTATGTTTAGGTAATGTATACATGGTAACAACTGTAACAAGTAACACAAACTTGTCTACTATGTATACATTAACCTTTACATTTACTTGTCTATGCCTTAATTTAGATGACGTATTTGCTACCTAAATTTATGGTAGTAGGAGTTTTTTCCTGTTTAGTTCCTTATCGTTCCAATTTACACAAAATATTTACATTTTTAGGTAATGTACACAATTATGTGATAACAACATCGAGCTAATTGAGCCTCATCAATAGTTCATGCAAACAGAAAATTGATTAGAGTGCTAGTTAAATACCCCATAGACATGGATAAATATATGTTGTCAGCCTCTCTTACGTTATAAGTTACGAGCAAAATTTTATGGACTATGAGTGTATATCAGCTTAAATTTGGGAGTAACGGAACGTTTATATTATACGTTGACATCTTTCATCTTTTGACAATTTTCAAAATAAAACTTCAAATATATTTATAAAACTGTTACTGACAAATCCATTTAATTTAATTTAAAATAGTTGCGTTTTCATTTAAATGCCACCATATTCGAAATAAAAAAACATTGTAGTAACAAAAAACGCATAGTTTGAGAATGTAATAGTGAGCCAGGACTCGTAATCCAGGAATACCTAATACCTATGTCATTCAGGACACAGGACAGGAATTGTTGCGTTTTGTACGGTACTACGGTAGCCATTTTGTAAGGGTGGACACGGAAAAGGTAATTAAATTATAATTATTTGTATTTGTGTAATTGATATCTTATAATAATAATATGACTTATTGTGCACCACAAAGTAATAACACAACAAAAAACTTAAACGAAGCAACTAAGTTATAATAGATTAATAGGTAATAAAGTCTAATGAAGTAAATTCTTTCATTTTTGCATTTATTTTCCTTTCACAATTGCAGGAACCCCTTACACAGATTTCCAAGTCCTCACCTAAAGATTCAAACAGGTTTAGGGCTGGGAAGCTCAGTTGCGGATTTGATTTTGAAGAGCAGTCATCACAGCACAAACAGGAGGGTTATAGAATGCATTTTACTGAAGTATACCACTACCCAGAAAATATGCTTGCGAGGTATTTATTTATTTTTATTGATTAGATTTGTTGATATCAGAGTGGACTGTGGGACGGAAAAATTAAAGCATAGGTACAATTTTGACCACAGTCATATTCTCGGAGGGATATGGAGGAGTGTCTACTAAAAAATAAAAAGATACAAGCGAATTGTTATCACTTGAAGGATTTGAGCAACAACTGGAGTAAAAATATTGCAGCCATAATAACAGCAAAACTATGTCTATTTGTACTCTAATTTGATGTTACAGTGGTCAGTATGGTCGCCAGAGTTCCCATTATGCGCTGTGTTGAGAGACAATCTGCATTTTTCTTTTTGTGTAAATGCAGTGAATCCTCAATTCACTTCGGGGTTGGCAACGCGCTTGTAATTCTTCGGGAGTTACAAGCGTCAATATCTTATGATGACTGCTTACCGTTAGATAGGTTGCGTATACTTATATGTTGATTTGCTTGTTTCTAGCTCATTAAATAAGGGCCTCGGCTGTGAGTACAATTTTGACCTTTTGGCATCGAAAACTCGAGGTCCATGGGGTCCCAGCGCACACAAGTTATTTACTGAAATCGTGAAATGTTTGAAGTAACTGGTGACTGACGAACCTGGTGACTTCCTCATACAACGTATCTGCATTTTTTTATATGTGCGGGCCACCTGATGGTAAGCGAACTCCAAAGGACTCAACGCGCGCGATCATTGCCATATAGCGAGAAAATTTAGGTACCATGCCTCAAGGGGCCTGTTGTAGATTCAACTTAGTTTTGATTTTATTTATGCCATATATGTTATTTTTAATAGATTGTTTATAATAATAACACACATAAACAAGGAAATGAAGTTTCACTTGATTTTTTATTTAATATTGATAATATATTCTGTTTATATGGACCTATTCCAATTCTATCCTATTATAATTTCCAATATGGACTAGTGTGGCATATCTTAGAAGTTACGTAGAGAAATAAGTTTCTAAACAGGTACGCAATGAATTTCATAATCGCGTTTAGAAACTTATTTCTACGTAACTTCTAAGATGTGTCAAACTAATTGAATGAATGTTTTATATGTGTATGTATTACCTACTATGCATGTGTGTGCGTGTGTAAATCAATTTACACATCACGAGGGATAGATGGCAGCACTATCATCCAGTTTCCTAAAACGGTAGAGTTACCAGTCTATACTTTAGTATATATATTGTAGTCTTTGGCTTTAAGTAAGTTCTGACATTTGTTGGATGTCTCTCAATGTCAAATTTCGAAGTCGTCTATGGCTCATTCCACTTTAGATGGCGAAAATGCAATTGAAGTGGGATTTTACAACCTCTTTTGTTGCTAAATATGAAAGGAATAGATAACAAAGAGAGGCCATAAAACTATCCAGACGGCTAACTGGTGTGGCACGTGTATACATAGTTTTTTTTTAACAATACACGCCTGCGTAGTTGTTTTACAACCATACTTGAAGATAATTAAACATCGGATGTTGGTAATTGTTGGCTTTAACTGCGTTTTTTTATCGAGCACTGTTCGATTTTCGACAACAACAACAACAAATACTCTTTATTGCATAACCTCAACAAAAGTAACACATAACAGTACATAATGACAATCGATGATCATAATTTTGACGTTGGGCGTTGGCCGTTAAATCGAATAAAGCTTACGGAACCGCCAACGTCGGGTTTTAACGCGCGTTGAAAAAGCGCTCGTGCGTACCGGTTCTAATAACAATCAGTTGGTTAGAGCAAATGGACAGATTCCAGAGGTCGAGGGTTCAAATCCCACCTGTGGCGTTGAACTTTTTCAATTTTTCACTTTAATTGGAAATTGTAATTTCATTAGCGGACGCAGCCGCTTGACAAATTTAATTTGTTGTATTTTTTTTCTAACTTTCACGTTGTATTTTTTTATTTGTAGGTTTAACGCAATAAATCGTTTTCTGATTCTGTTGACCCAAAGTCATACAAATATTTAAAACTTATCTTTAAATGTTTTTAACGTAAAGTGTAATAGACAATTAACATAGTGTGACACTACCAGTAATGGACGAGGCCCAATGATGTACATTAACTCTTATGTAAAAGAAAATAAGTCATTCAGTTTTTATAGAACAATCAATTTAAAACCATTTCATCTCTGAATAAGGTTTGAAGTGCCCATTATTGGTGCTTGTGCTTAAAGTGTCCATAATTGGTGGTGTCACCCTACCCCATCAAGATATTGTCTAGAGTTCGTTTAGTAGAACCAACTTAATTTTGCGGTTTAATATGCGAAGTACGACACACACGTGGCCTGCCATTTTATCACGTAGTGGAGTGTATGTAGACTGATATTGATGAATAGTTTATTAAAATAAAAGTAAATTAATTGTGTTTTTTTATTTATTTATTTCAGAACAAATTCATCGGAAGGAGAAAAATAGGAGTCTTAAGACTTACCAATGTGCCCACTGTAGTTACACAACTCACAGAAAGTTTCGTTTACTAAGACATCTCAACAGACATACTGTTAAGCAATCTTACAAATGTGGCCAATGCAATTATGCTAGTGTCAGGAGAAGTGCTGTACAACGCCATAAAAGGACACATACTGGTGAGAAACCCTACAATTGTGGCCAATGTAGGTATGCTTGTGCCCAAAAAACTCAATTACTAGCCCATGAAAGGACACATACTGGTGAGAAACCCCACAAATGTGGCCAATGCAGTTATGCTAGTGCCTACAGAAGTAATTTAAAAAACCATGAATGGATGCATACTGGTGAGAAACCCTACAAATGTGGCGAATGCAGTTATGCTAGTGTCACCAGAGGTAGTTTAAAAAACCATGAAAGGACACATACTGGTGAGAAACCTTACAAATGTAGCCTATGTCCATATAGTTGTATCCAGAAAATCAACTTATTAAAGCACGAAAGAATACATACTGGTGAAAAACCCTACAAATGTGACCAGTGTGGTTTTGCTTGTGCCCACAGAAGTCATTTAAAAACCCATGAAAGGACGCATACTGGTGAGAAACCTTACAAATGTGGCCTATGTCCATATAGTTGTATCCAGAAAATCAACTTATTAAACCACGAAAGAATACATACTGGTGAAAAACCCTACAAATGTGACCAGTGTGGTTTTGCTTGTGCCCACAGAAGTCATTTAAAAACCCATGAAAGGACGCATACTGGTGAGAAACCCTACAAATGTGGCCAATGTAGCTATGCTGGTGCCCAAAGAAGTCAATTACAAAGCCATAAAAGGACGCATACTGGTGAGAAACCCTACAAATGTGGTCAATGTAGCTATGCTTGCGCCCGAAGATATAAATTACAAGAACATAAAAGGACGCATACTGGTGAGAAACCCTACAAATGTGGCCAATGTGGTTATACTAGTGCATGGAAAAACAACTTGTTACGCCATGAAGAGACACATAGCGCCAGCATCCGAGACACGATACTACCCTAGTTAAAAAGTCCTTATAATATAACTTGAAGTTCAGCAGTGAATGCTATGAAAGAAAGGAAAACGTAACTCTGCGTAGTCAATCGCAGGCGCACGCTGGGTCGGGCGGCGGACTGGACGAGTGTCGTGTGGCGCCGCAACAGCAACAGCCAATAGCGGCGGAGGATCGGAAGCTGGTCGTGCGCAAGTCGGTACAAGTACGTTCCCGCCGCGCCCGCGCACTCCGGCCGCCGGCGCGATACAACCACTGACTCTTACACGGCTGTTGTCCAATATTCCACACTTGTAGCTAGTGGTTATTGATTTGTATCTTGTAAATCATTCTAATTTCTTGTATTAAATCATTATAAACTGTACGCATAGTTACTGCTGCCATTTTATTATGAATTCTTGCTCTCGTATAGAAGGCTCATCTACCTCTAAGTTGCGTTCGTACTGCTTTTATCAAATTTCTTGCCCCCAAAGGTACTTAAGCGTCCACAGTTCCGATCGCACGCAACCGATAGTACTGATCCGCGCCGTATGGCGATGTGGATCAGTGGACGCACTTTGTGACTTTCTGTACAAAGAATACTACAATCCGTTGCGTACAATGCGTGCGATGCGGAACTGTGGACGCCTGCCTTAATCCGCGCCTGTCGGGCTTTCCTTAGTGCATGTATAGGTCAATGGCAGCTTGATGGCAGTCTCTGGGCCTGTACTCCGAACATAGAAATCCAAACTTCGTGTAGTGCCGTCCCTTTCACTCATATAGTGTATTACACGAGAATGAAGGGGACGGCAGGATACGGATTTCGATAATCGGGATAGGCCCTCTGGGTGCAGTAGTCGCCTTTGGTAGTCGCGACGAGCTTCTAGGGTCTGAACATTCAACAAGTTCCGGGAGATATCTGTTTCTATACAACCGCCGCATCCAGCATCCCTGTGTGCGGGACAGTCCCAACGCCATCCTTCACGAAGTCTAATACCGAAACCACCTAATCCATTCCGAGAACGAAAGCGGACAAGCCTGACTATTCTGTCGTGTGGACACTGTGTGGAGCTACATTTACCCGTCAGCTAAAATGTTTGGATACATGACTCATGTTACAATTTATAACATAGTGTGGTTATATAGACAGAAAACCATCAAATAACCACAATAAATAGGTAAAAAATTATACAAATTAATCAAAAACTTAAAAAGTCATGGAGCTATAAAGATTATGCGAACACAATGTTTTTATAGCCCAAATAATTCCCCCTTTTCCATACAATGGTAGTTCGACGAAGCAGGATTGACGTCACCTGTAGGTCAATCAGTATGAAGCGTTTTCGTGCTCGTCCGCTATTCTGTGCTTTGCCTCTCATTTTCGTGTTTTGGATCCCATACAAACATTTGATCGTCACTAAAAAGTCACGTCAGAAAAAAAAGTCATCTACTACTGAGTCATGTACGACTACTCACTGATGACCATATGTTATGTGTATATATATATATATATATATATATATATATATACTCGTGTGTATATATATATGCGCAAAACCGACAGTACTTTGTACTTTTATCTCACGACTGGGGGTTGGCCAATGTTGTATTTGTGATACATAGGAACACGTGAAACACGTCAACTTATCAGCTTCTACGTTCATAAATAAGAATGTAATATATGTCTACGTTGACGCACATATACACAATGTGCTTGTATAGCTCACCCACTGTACGTGAGATAAAAGTACTCTTAAAATGTACTAATCATGAAGAAAAAATCCTCATTCTACAGTACTAATATAAAGAGTGATATAAACAAAACACAACTCCCTGTCTCGCTCGGTCTCTTAGCTTGCAGGACTGTGAAGATTAGCTCGCAGTCGCAACTGACAGTTGACGCTCGCCCGTGGGGATGCGCCTATCTGTCAACTAAGCGAACGTTCAGAAACATCTTTTTGCCTTGATGGCCTAAAATGAATTAGTGTCGTAACATTTCTGCAGATGTCCTAGCGTGAGTTCATTTGAATCCCGCTATGATTTCTAGTTAAATAATCCGACACATTAAGCCTAATGCGTAATTAACGCTGTGATCTTTATCCAATGCGATTTTATTGCTTGGAAAATTAATAGTAGTGGGTAATATCGGAACGCAATAGATAACAATAGCAAAATGTCAAAAAAGTGTCAAACAAAAATGAAAAATTCACCTAGATCTGTGCCATTCCGTATTTCCGTATTCCATGGCTATTTGAAGGCTATTCGTTATTGCTTAAATTGCTTTCTTGCTCCAAGTCAAGGTGTTTTACCTCAAATATTCAAATAAAATATATACTTCAACCATAACAAATTGACGGAGTTTGAATAAAACTGCATAGTTTCAAACGTCGGGTAACAGCCTCTTAAATAAATACTTTAAATATCGCAATAATCTTTACTGTTACATACGTGTTATATTCTCTTTAATAGTATCCTAATCTTGTAATAGGCTCATTTTTAATAATTGATGATGGAGAAGGCAGTGCCGGAGGGCGTAGTGGAAGTGTGCGTGAAGGTTGAGCCCTGTTTGGAGCAGACGTGTGTAGAAGTAGAGCCCTCGTGGTCGAATGTGCGTGTAAAAGACGAGCCCTCGTCGGAGGCTGAGGGCGCGCGCGGCGTCAGCGAGGCGGCGGCGGCGGCGCTGTACGCCGACCACGTCGTGAAGGACGAGCTAATAGTCGGCCCCACGCTGGTGCAGCCGCTTCGCGAGCTCCGCCCAGTGCAAGGTACCTATATTTATGTCCACACGTCATCAGCTATTCATTTCTAGGATTGTAGTATAGTAAGATCAACAGATTGAAGGACGAGCTCGTGCCCGGCCCCACGCTGGTGCAGCCGCCCCGTGGACTCAGCACGCAAGGTATAGGCGATTTTATACTTTATCGTGCACAGTCACGTCACGATTTTTCCGCCATCGTCCACGATATATCGTCGACGTCGAAATGTCGTCATTGTTATGCAGAACTTATATCATGTACCAATGCATTTTAGTTAAATAATTGTCTTTATTATTATTCGCTTTTATACTGTGATGGCAAGTTATTACGCACAACACTTGCATTTATCGTGGGGAAGACAGCGAACCTACGGCATATGGTGGACCTCTACAGCATGCCGTAAACATCGTTCGGTAACATAAAAGCGTCTTCGTACAATTTCATACAGTTTCGGTCACCTGTTTTATAGTGCCGTGGAAGTGCAAGTCCACGGAAATGTATAAAAGCGACCATTAAATAAATAAATATTTGTGGACAGTCTTACTCTAATCAACCTAGTCCCAAACTAAGAAAGCTTGTACTATGGGTACTAAGTGACAATATACATACTTATATAGAAAAATAAATACTTAAATACATAGAAGACATCCAAGACCCAAGAACAAATATTCACGCTCATCACACAAATAAATGACCCGGCTGGGATTCGAACCCGGGACCTCCAGCTTCGTAGGCAGGGTCACTACCAACTAAGCTAAAGCGGTTGTCATTAAATAACATTAAAGTTTAAGTCACAATGGTCACTTTTACACTTCACCATGGACGTGCACATTCACGATAAACTCTAAGGTTTCATTCATACTCGTAATTAGTCTAAAGTATATAGTCTGTGGTCTATTTATAAATTTTATTTATTTATTGAAATATAATTTAACCACATAACAGCTTAAGCCATGGCGTTGATAAATTTAAATGTAACTAAATGAATGAAACTACAGAGTTTGTCGTAGATGTGCACATCCACGGTAAAGTATAAAAGCATCCAATGCCTTTTACTTAGACATCGGTTACACACTCATTCATAGAAAAGATACAAGACTCACTAACAAATATTCGTTATCAACAAAGAAATGCCCTGGCTGAGATTCGAACCCGGAACCTGCAGCTTCATAGGCAGGATCTCTACCAACTAGGCTAAAGCGGTTGTGGAAGATATTTTAAATCACATGATTCAGATTCAGATTCAGATGTTTTATTGGTAAAATGGGTTTTACAGGTCATTATTATCATACAATGATTCAATACATTAAGAGGATAACGATCCAACTTTTAGAAAATAACGATACCTACCGTCTAACACTTTTGTCATATGTAGTTTTTTAGCATATTTATATAATGTACTTTTGTCGTTGAGACACTAGGAGCTACTGTGCCTCATATTTATAGCTCCGAATGATCTTAATTGTTTAAATTAATTAGTGGTGAACGGTGTTGGTCACACATATTGTAAAAAATTACTATCAACAAACTATACCTAAGCCTTTTTGTAGTGACTGTTTGTTTACCCAAATAAATTAAAAAAAAAAAAAAAATATGACTGACATACATGACTTTTCTAATCTAAAAAGAAACAAGGTAGTGGAGGTATATGTTTTACAAAGTAATGAAAGTAAATTGGATAGTTGACATGAATAGATTAGACTAGATTAAGATACGTATAAATTGCTACACCCTAACAGGGTCCATGATGCACCTATATCTATAAATAAGAAATTGTAATACCATGGTAGCAATTATTGAATAAATTATATAGATGAAACTTACTGCAACCCACATCGGCTGATAAGAAAAGTAGCCGTAAAAAGAGCCCTCATTCTGGAATGTTTTTCAGAAGACGAGCCGTCGTGTTCGACCGTGCGTGGAAAAGACAAGCCCCCGTCGGAGGCTGAGGGCGCGCGCGGCGTCAGCGAGGCGGCGGCGGCGGCGCTGGCCGACCACGTCGTGAAGGACGAGCTAATAGTCGGCCCCACGCTGGTGCAGCCGCGTCGCGAGCTCAGCACAGTGCAAGGTAAGGTTTTTATGTTATGTCTGAGCAAACTACATTGAATCAACAACGAAAGTCACAGCAACTATGATAATTTCCGAATTAACTGTTAACCCTGCCTACGAAGCTGGAGGTCCCGGGTTCGAATCCCGGCCAGGGCATTTATTTGTGTGATGAGCACGAATATTTGTTCTTGGGTCTTGGATGTTTTCTATGTATTTAAGTATCTATATAAGTATGTATAACGTCGCTTAGTACCCATACTACAAGCTTTGCTTAGTTTGGGACTAGGTTGATTTGTGTAAGATTGTCCACAAATATTTAATTTATTATTTATTTATAAAACTGACTTTCATGTGTCTACGTTTTTAGGTTTCCGTACCCGAAGGCTCCAAACTTAACTAAGCTGTTGACTAATAGTTTATATTCGAATACAAATTATTGCTACTGGAGCTGCGGAGCAGATTTTAATCTCTCTTGTAAGACACGAAATTGAGCACGCACTCACACGCATGATGAATTTCTAACACACACAAGCACACACAATCATGCGCACACACACGCACAAGTACACACACACACACACACACACACACACACACGCACGCACTCACGCAGTTCTTTTTATGTTTACTTTTATCAAATTTGAGCACTGCTGTAATAAAATAAATAATAAATAAATAAATAATGACTTTATTTCCATTTAACCTTAGGTGGTAAATACAGTTAGGGTCGAGTCCTCCTATTTGTTATTATGTACCTGTGTCAGGAGGCCTTGCTCTTCCAAATTATAAACATTCTTATGTAAGCACGGTAATATATTAACCTGCGACCTACCAGCCGGTCTCTAGGGTCCTTTCTCAAAGCCAGCGCCGGGTCCTGTGCTCGGCACAAGCTGAGATTGGAACCCTTTGCTCAACCAATGTTGTATATGACGTAACGACACGATGAGATGGTCGAGCGGTTGATCAGGTTGATGCAGTAAGTCGGTTGGAGTTAAGTATGGCATCGAGCGGTTTTCATTATCACCATTTTGTAACTAGAAGTTGACACTGGCGCACGGAAATAAGAAATAAAAGTCACTAATAGTTGATAGCACTGTATGGGTTATTCCAAATAAATCACTGGATTAATTACAACTTTATGTTTAAATATTCACAACGTTTAATACTCGAATACTCAAAGACCAGAGATTTAACTGAGCACGAATTATAAACCTTCAGGATAAGCCTTCAGACAATTTCCGGAAACGCGGAGCATTCTCCGGTTAGGTCCGGCGAAGAACGTAAACCGTATGTGACGGTGTTAAGAGCGTAGGTGAGCAGAGGCTGGTCAGGTGAAGACCGCCAGAGAATGAGCTGATACTGCCGTTGATCGGGATGGACGAGTATGTTTCGGAACATCCTTTTGATGTCAGTGCTGAAAACTACAGGATGTGTTCTAAAAGACATGATGATGTCAACAATATCTTGCTGAAGAGCTGGACCTGTGTGCAGGCAGTCATTTAGGCTGACGCCATTGGAGCTTTTACTGCTCCCATCAAATACCGTGCGTATCTTTTCGGATCCTGATTTGAAGATACCATGGTGTGGGATGTAGAAGTGGGGCTTATTCGCGAAGGTACTTGGGTGACAGGGTGATATATGTCCTAGATTGAGATAGTCGGTCATGAAGTCGACATATTTTGAGCGGAGTATTGGGTTTGTCTGAAGCTTCTTCTCGAGGTTAAGGAACCTACGTAGTGCTATAACATGGGTGTTGCCTAAGGTCGGCGCATCTGGGAGAAAGGGCAATGTCACCATGTAGCGGCCTGAGGGTTCTCGAGTAGTCGTGGTGCGGAATATTTCTTCGCACTGTTCGTGTAATGGGCTGGTGTGTACGTGAGGCTGGGGTTCCTCCGTTTCCCAGAACCTCTCAATACTCTTACAAATATCATGAGTGGATTCCTCAGATTCCGGTTGTGGGCTGATAATATGAGCTGAGTTCGATTGCTTCGCTGGAGTCGCACATAAGTCCTCGATGGGTCCTATCAATGCGAAGTCAAAAATCGTGCCGAAGGCTATGGGCTTCCCCCGGCCTAACGAGACCTTAGTCCCGTCCAGAACTTGGCCGAGAACGTCTGATCCTAATAAGAGATCAATTGGAGCTGGAGTATTATATTCCTGATCTGCTAAGGGAATCGGCGGTTGACCTCTCATAGGTGCAATGTGTGGGACCTTTTGTAAAGGTAAATAACCGGTGACATTATTCAAAATATGTGCTGTAGCTGTAGAGTAATGGTTGGTGTGTCACGATGAGTGGGCCGACATACTATTGTGATGGATGCCTTAGACTCTTGTGTGTGATGATTGCCTACTCCTGCGATTTTGAGTGATGTTGAGTTAAGCGGCAGATTTAAAATTCGAGCCATGCGCTGAGTTATAAGTGTGAGCATACTACCGCAATCTAGCAGGGCTCGGGCTGAGTTAAAGTGACCATTTACGTCTGCTATTTTTAGCGAGACGGTGGGCAATAGTATGGGCTGATTCGCTACCTGCTCTTCATGCTGTGGGTAACTACACGTAGAATGATTTGCTACCTGATTTGCTTTTAGAGCTGATCTCGCAGAGTGGGCTTGTGATGTCTGAGTCTGGGCTGAGCGTGTGCGTTGTGTGTGTGAATGTGTGTGCTGATTGTCGTCCTCTTCGTTATGTTCCGTTATCGTTGATAGTCATTGTTGACCACCTGGTCGTGACCTACTGGGCGAGCGGGAGTGAGTGGGTGGTTCGTTCTGCGGCGTGAGTCTGGGCTGTGAGGCGTGCGCTGATAAATGTTGGGTTTCATGAGCTGGGCGCGTTCTGGGCTGATCCCTCAGCTGAGGGGGCAGAAGATGAGCGGATGTGTGAGTGGGAGAATTTGCCCCGGGGCGGTGAAGAGATGTGTGGTGACGAGGATTGCCACACTTTTTGCACGCGTTCGTCGATTTGCACTCGTTCTCATAATGGGGACCTAGGCAACGTCGGCATCGGTTGCGGGCCTGAATAAAGTCCCAACGACCTTGAATGGGCTGGTCGTTGTAGCGTGGGCAGGCAATGAGCTTGAGGCCTCTTTCGGCACAGTATGGGCAGGGCATGTTGTTTTGGGCGTTAGGGGGCTGGGGTGTGGGCTGAGCTGAGTAAACTGGCCTATGCTGAGCTGGGTAGTCCAGCCGGGGCCTGACCGGGTTTATGGGGCGGAATTCCCGCTACGCGGGCTGTCTGGGCGGGCCGCGAGGGGGGTTTGTGGGAGACTGTCTGCGGTATGGGACTGGTTCGGGGGTGGGCTGAGTAGCGTGGGAGGGGCCTGAGCTGGACCACTCGGTCTCCACACAACGTGCATGCTCTTCCAGGAAGGCGATTAAGTTTTTGAGAGTGGGCAGAGTTTGGCGTGAGCCGTACTTGCGTTCGAAGAGAGTTCGCAATTCACCCTGTAGCTTTCTCATTACTATTGAGACTAAGACATAGTCGCTCTCCTGCATGGGCAGATCGAGGTTATTAAGCGCGCATTGAGCTGAAATGAGCGGGGTGAGGAATAGTGTGCGGATATCTGAGCGCACGTGGATATTGGGCAGACCTAAAATGATGTCGACAAATCGATCTATGAGGACGCGCCGATTTTCATAGCGTCGAGTGAGGATGTTCATTGCCACGGCGAAGTTTTCATTCGTGAGCTGAAGGTGTGACACCATGCTGCGTGCCTCGCCTGTGAGACATAAGAGCAGATAGTGAAGCTTCACGGCGTCCGAGATGGTGGATATTTCATCCGTGAAGCTTCGAAAGATTGCGATGAATGATGGCCAGTCCTCGACCTTCGAGCTGAATTTGGGCAGGGTTATTTTTGGGAGCATGGTTGTGGGCGTGGCCGACGCTGAGGGGTGGGAGGTTTCTGGTAGAGCTGATGCCACGCTGAGTTTTCGAAAGTAACCAATATGTGCTCATTATCGGCTATGGCGGTCTCGTAATTCGTCGTGTACGTGGTCTCGATTTCGTCAGTCAATGTCAAGTCGTCTAGTATGTCATGGTATGTCTTCTAGTTTCGTCTTGTGCCCGTCCAGTTTGGCGTACCGGGCAGTGAAATCTGTCATTGTATATCTTTTTGTGTCCTTGTTGATGACGGCGTCTCCGATCTCTTTGAGCTGATTAATCGCTTTTATCGCCTCACGGAAGATGGCCGCCTGTGACTTGGTAGGCATTGTGGGTTGGGTGTTGAGCAGAATTGACACACAATTAAATAAAAAAAAAACAAAAAAAATATGTTTGCGAATTGGGCTGATAAATGTTTCACCCTGTATATTGTGTGTCGTGTAGGTTTGTATCTACGTATGCACTTGTGCGGAGCGAAGTTATGATATGCGATCAAGAAAAAAAATTTTTTTTTTTTTGATGAATTAAAGTTACAAATTAAATCACTCTGTATATAATTGAATCTATGGGACACACTGTATTCTTATTACTTAAACTTGTTATTTGAATGGAGCAATGTGAGAACTGTAATAATGTGTAGTAATGTGTCGAAATAATGTTTTAAGAGTGCTTTCGTTGCCGGGCACAAGTCAAATCTTGGTATTTTTTGACGTTTTCCGCTGCACACAAACGAGCACTCTACACGGTGCGTTCGCATGTGTTCGTAACAACACTAACGCACATAACTTTTCATTTAAATTTAAACCCTGATATAGTGCAATAAGGTATACAATGATATCTGTCGTGTATCTTTTTATGCTGTAACAAGTTGCCGTATAGTGTGTGTATGAGCCTTGATACTTTTGCAGCGAAAATATTGTGTTTAGGGATATACAACTACATTCATATTATTATCCTTTTTGTATTAGACTAAATATTGAATGCGAAAATATAATCAGTTGAAGTTAAATTAATGGGAAATTCATCCACATGCGTTTTGTAATATTGAAGGAAAATACAAGTTAATGAAATAAGTATATATGTATCTTATACCTATGATTAATCAATACTTCGTATTTGACCAGCTATCTAACGAGAGTGTCTTGAGGTGTTTGTTGATCGAATCTTTTCAAGAGACAACTTGAAGAACACGGCGGCGGGTTTCAAGTTTTAGGGTGCCTTTCCATCAAAGTTGTGTCATTGCTATGAATGCGTTGATATCCATATCCACCAATCATATTCGTTGGTTCACATAACATAGCATTGGTTTAAACGGAAAACTATAGCATCCTCGCAGCATAGCTGCATAGCATAGCACTGGTGAAAAGGCTATCTAAGTCTTGCTAACTATGTCCTTCTCGGCCTTTTACAAGGTTCTCGCCATTGGGGATAATGATGTCATCGATCGTCATCTGTCAGTAGTGGTAGGTGTGTAACCCTGGCTACCAAGTTATGCCTACGCGAGTGCATGCTTGCCGTAAGCAAGGGAAGTGCAATCGGAAATGATATTCAAGGTGTAGCCAGTAACAGGAGCAAATATATAAAAGGACGCTTCCTTAGAGCATCCGCAGTAGCCCCTTGTGTCCAAATATTTTATTTATTATTTCAAGCAATTTATTAGTTCAAGTTACGGTAGCCCAGTGGTTCAAGCATGCGGCTGTCAAGCGGCGGTCGTGGGTTCGAATCCCAGCTCGTACCAATGAGATTTTCGGAACTTATGTAGGTACAGAATATCATTTGATATTTACCGTTAGCTTTTCGGTGAAGAAAATCATCGTGAGGAAACCTGCATACATCCGCGAAGAAATTCAAAGTTGTATTTGAAGTCCCCAACCCGCTCTGGGTCAGCGTGGGGACTACTGCCCAATCCCTCTCATCTATGAAATGAGGCCTGTGCCCAGCAGTGGGACGTATATAGGCTGATGATGATGATGATTTCAATTCGGAGAAACTTTAATCTAAACATAAGACCCTCGGGTAAAGTGCCGTGGAAGTCCACGGTAAAGGATAAAACTACCATTATTGTGTAGATAAATATCGTATATTAAAACAAAAGAACAAGAATCCACCAAAATCACCTTTTTTCCTTTGATGTAATTTTTAACTTCCTATAAATCACATAAGAACCTGAAATTTGGCGATAAAATGTTTACATTTTATTTCCTAAGCCTATAAAGGTGTCCCACTACTGGGCAAAGGCCTCTCCCTCGACTTCCACTCGTTCCGGCTTTGAGCTGTTTCGGGCCAGTCGTTTAGAAATGTGTCTAGGTTATCCCGCCACCTCCGCCTCGGCCTGCCACATCGTCTCCGAGCATATTGCGAAACCCACTCTGTTGCTAATTTTGCCCACCTCCGTGGATGCATACGGCAGACGTGGCCGGCCCAGTTCCATTTCAGCCGGGCAGTCTTGCTCCAACATCCTCCAGCTCCTATAGGAAGTTTAGCGCCATGGAAGATTAATAAAAGATTATTTAAGGAGAATCGAACAAAGAACATTTAATTAAACAACACTTGGAAGCAAGTATACGTCCGTTGTAAATCAAAAAGGGTAGCGAGAGAATTGCCATAACAAAAATGTATCAGTGTTACTACATCATAATTAACATTCGATTTAATATTATATCGATTTATACATGATTATTGGTGATTGATTTTTGTATAATAAAATGAATATAAACCAACAGCTCCAACATCAGAAATACCGGTTTTGAAGCGCAGCACAGAGTTCCGAACACGGTCGATCAGTTTGACTCCCAGCATGCTGCGCTCTATTGCCCGTTGGTAAACCTTCAATTTTGTCTCGGTGAGTGACCATGTTTGTGCACCGTAAGTTAGAACAGGCAGGATGCACATGTCGACGAGCCTCCGCTTCAGAGCTACCGGAAGGCCTCCCTTCAGTAGATCTTTCAAAGCCCAATAGCTCTACCAAGCATTTTGGATCCGTCTTTCAACTTCCTTGTCCTGTCTCTGACTGAAAGAAGCTTATTGGCCCAAGTACGGATACTCGTCGACATATTTTATCTGAATTTTCTAATTCGTGATTGCGTGGTCCTAAATGTGCGTATTCCGACAATGACTTGGCCGGTTCTTTAACTATCTGTATTTGTAATGGTAACTCATTCCCGGCCTACACTATGTTTCTCCAAGCCACACTTCAGATTCGATTGAAACCGCTCAACCAAGCTCACTGGAGCGCAAACTCTCAGAGTATTTCTATGTTTAAGCCGCCCGCGTGGTAGCATCGGAGGTTTCCCCTGCACTTTCCCCAGGCCACCCTCAAACAGCGCACTCCTATCGCTTTAATGGGCACAGCCAGGATAAAAAAGAAATTCCAAGCACATATTTCAATTTCAAGCTAGCATTGTTCATTTGCGCTAGATTTGCTATTAATACCATGTATTAAAAGGGATATTTAGGCTGCTTTTTCACTAGAAATGTGTTATGCTACGTTACTATAGATATTTGATAGCTATCTATTTTATACATTTGTTCATATAGCATAGCACTGGTGGAAGCGGTAGCTATCACACCGCACACAGCGTGTGGAAATGCAGCCTTACCATGAATATTTGTTTTTCGTAGAAAGAGAATCGCATAGAAGAAGTTTTAAGATCAAACGTCATCATCGAAAAAGATGGAATTATAGTAACCTGACTAAATTTAAAAGGATCAGATGACAATCGAATTCTTTCTATATCTATATCCCTTGGCACAATAGTGACATCTCATCATTAGCCGTGTTATAAAGTATATAGCGAAACCAATTGATGGCAGTACATCCATGACAAAAATAAATGATGAGAAAAGAGATATGTCATTATAACTAATAACTCCCACGTGTATATGATTAGGTAAATTTTTTCACTGGCAACTCACAAGAAGAAGAGGCAGTTAATTATATATATAATATATATATAAATGTGTATATTTTGAGAACGGCAATTTTATATTTATTTCGTTACGACCAGAAGGAGTTCGGTCTCATAGTAATCAAGTTGCGCGAGCCACTTTGTCAGCTGAGATTTACTAGGAGGAGACATGCATAATTGCTTATGAAAATAAAGCATTATAGTTCAAAAAACTTAAGTCCAAATACAATAATACAATACAATACAATACAAATACTCTTTATTGCACACCTCAAAAAGAACACAGAAAAAAACACACACAGAATAATAAATATATGAAATCAACCAAGTATCAAAGTAGTTAGTCGACAATCAATTGACGGTTGCGTACCATTCATAACTTGTCTCAATTTAGATCACAATTAGTCCCCAGTATAATCTGACTGTGTCGTTCTTAATAAATACGCCTAATCGGAGGTCACATGTTTTATTGGTTTCCTGAGAGTAATTACGGTAGCTTTGTGAAGAGCCTCAAAAAAACGATATATACGTCCTCCTCCGATGGCCGCTGGGCCGGTACTGAGTCACAGCAAGCGAGTCTATGAGAAAAAGGTCTGTTTTAAATTGATTAAAATTAATATTTTTATATCCTATTTGCTACTTTTTATTATTTAATATCGTAGAATAGAAGTTATTTTACCCCAATAGCATAGTTAAAAACCTTTTTATTAGCTTGAAAGTGACAATATGATGCAGCGAAGTTTGCCAAAAATAGGGAGTTTTCCGGGGCTCTTTTAGTTAAACCAAATTTTAAATTGTGTATTTTCAGACAGTAGGCGAAAGAGACCGTCTTTCGGTGCATCTAACTGTATATATTACATATTTTAGTTTCAATCGGTTACAGAATAAACAGGTTTGAAAGACGACATGTTTTCGAATATTTCGAAATCAAGTGTGAGAAAAGTGCTCGAGTTTCTTCAATAAATGTTTTATTTGCAAATAAAGACAGTAGCTCCCGGAGTCCATAAGTTGTTCTTCACGGGACTGTAAACAGTGTTACAAAAAACTATACCGTTTTTGAGATTATCTGTTATGAATACGTGGTAAAACGCGGAAACAGGGCGTTTCCAGCGAATACGCTCTTAATTTAATTTGATTTTTCTTTGTTTTGTGCGGATCTCTAAAAACTAATACTTTGTATTCTAACTTATTACTAGATTGCGGCCGACTACTTATTTAAACTATCTAAATACTTAACCTATTGGGCTGATTAACTATTAACACTGAGATGTTGTGACACAAATTATCTAATTATGTCCTTTTACACGGCGTAACTGAACTATTATTACAAAGTTGCAAATAATATGACGCAATCACGCGCGGTTGAGCTGAGCGGTAGGTTTTTACTTATTTATTCTTCACACTTCTTAAGGGCCTATCGTGCGGGGTAAATTCTCAGCGCCTGTCAAATTTCAATTTTTTTAATAATTTACCCAATTAACCCACACATGCATTATTCACGCACACTACCTCATTTTGCTGGGTCGGGTCATTGACCCATGTTTATGTCAACTTATGACAATATAGATTTTGAATATTTAAAGGTTTCTTGGTGCATAAGAGAAGTGTAACAAAAATCGTCAAGTTCTGATCTGTAACCAAAACTCAAGTATTAGTTGTGTCTGAAAATGTCTTGAATTTGGAATTTGTGGTAGTAAAATACTCAGTTCCTTGTTTATAAAATAAAACTTGTCAAACCCCTGTTTTGTAAAATGTATTTTGTTTTGCCCTTTCCTCACAGACTCATTTTTATACAACTTAAAACAGAGAAAGAATTTTCCTAATCGGTTCGTGCATGTTATGACTGTTTTATGTTTATGACTTAGGTACTTATTTTGAGAGTTTACTTGGTGATTTTCATGATACGAGTATATGTTGTACCTTAAATAGGTTATTTTCATAAATTGATTATTTTCTGTTTATCAGTTGGTTAACTCTAAAATGGACACTGATTTAATGCAAGTTTTAAGAGAAGAAGCGGTAGTTTTATTACAATATATATAATAACTACTGAAACTATTTATACGGCACGGGATAACTGCAGCAATATTGTGAATTAACTTTGTATTTGAAGAACCAGTACCTAACCTTATAGGTAGTTCCCGTCGTAACCCAATCCGCAGAATTGCGCATAGAATAGTATGACATTCCCTGCGCAGCGTCGTTATCGTGAATGACAAGCACTATAAAACCTAATAATGATATAACAAATATCATCAAGAAAGTCATTGTAACAGTCTGCAATTGTGGAACTTGGCCGGACCACTACTGTATCAGCTCTGACAAATTAACTTTTATAACCTTCTTATAAGGTCCATAATTGAAAGGAATAATTAGCAGGATGCGTTTACATATTCTTCTAGTGTGAGCAATCGTGCCGTCGATGACACTTAACTGAACATCCGTGCAACGACATAAGGAACAATAATGGTTAACATTGCGTCTATTTTCATCAATAATAAATAGCAATTATTATTATTTGCTATTCGTTTCGTTTACTATAACGTCGAGACAATTATTGCGATGCGACATAAGTACTTACTTGTACAAAATCAAAGCAACGGGATTTCCAACGCATGAAAGCTTTAGATAGAAACTAGCGCAGTTTAATATTATAAGTAATTACTGCATATTTGTTTGTTAGACATCGTCATTGTCACCACATCCCCAACAACTACTTGGTTTATTATTTATAAATGAAACATAGGTTTATTATTTTCATTCTAGGTATAATTATATTATGACCAGGCGGCTTAGACACTACACAATTTAAATCCACATCACTCAAACTGGCGAAGAAACTCCGATATTCTTTCTTCTGCTTCCGCGGCAAGAGAGCACTCTAGATCTGTTTCTTGGTATAACGCTGATATTTTATAAACTTCTGTTCAAAGCACGTTCAAAGCTCCATAATAATTGTGCCTGTTTTTACAGATTCTGGGATATGTTTTGTTTATGCAGATTCTGCGATATATTTAGGTAATCATTGTTTGACGTGAAAGCGCCGTACATATACACATAAAATATAACATTAGATTCGTTAAATTATTGTAATATAAAAATACAATTTGTTTACAAATTTTAATTTGAAATATGATGAGTGACATAAATGTCATAACGTTCCGTTCTGGGTGGCCAATTTATAAAAAGTAAATTACTTTGAACTGAAATACATCGGTAACCTTTTTACGTTTAAAATGCCTTTTCGTAAAGGAAATCATTATAATTTAGTTGCATTAGTAAACATTGGGGACCAAAGATTGCATTTTTATGTTATAACGAATGGCTAATACCAAAAATTTCATGTTAAAAGAATCTTCAATAGCCACACGTCAACATTTATTTACCCTACTTCAATTAATGCAATCTTTGTGTGTGGTATACATTTTGTATTTGTATACGAGCAAGCTGTCAAAAAGCGTGTTTTTATGAGATGTCAAACTGAGAAAAGCAGCATACGTCTGCTCCCATTGAGGGCCGGAGCCCATCTGCCGGCAAGAAAACTACGGCGGCCGGTCAAATTTTCGGAATTTCCTTTACATTGTTAAAAAAATCTCCACATTTTGCAAATGTTAAACACATACGACCTAGATAACATGTAGTTTTGTTACTATTCAAAAATTGAAGACCTTTCATAAAGTATTAACGTTGTAGTTTGCGTTTATTTCCTTTAGTAGAGCTAACTTTGGATTGAATTTTTATGAAGAAAACTATAAGTAATTGTGTTTCTGAAACACATGACGTGTAGAGTGTATCCTTAAATATCATATATAGGAATAACAGAATTCAAGCTTTAGTAATAATAATACAGCAAGTGATCCAACCATCGCAATTATTCAGAAATTTGCTCGGTGCAGTCTTAACAACTACCTAACCGATTTAGACAAATGAGGTGTCATATGAAAGGTATTTATTTACTTAGTAAAAAAAATATTGATAGCCAGAACACTTGCTCAGAGATTAAAAAATAAATCCAAAAAAAAATTATTTTCGCCTTATGTTAGAAAACAAAATCATCATCATCATCATATCAGCGGCAAGACGTCCACTGCTAGAGGGCTATGCTGGGAGTTTCTCTGCGTGATCGCATCAGAAATGAGGCCATCCGTAGCAGAACCAAAGTAACCGATATAGCCTTTCGAATCGCTAAACTTAAGTGGCAGTGGGCGGGGCACATTGCACGTAGAACCGATGGCCGTTGGGGCCGAAAGGTTCTCGAGTGGCGACCACGGACCGGAAGGCGCAGCGTGGGTAGACCCCCCACAAGGTGGACTGATGACCTGGTAAAGATCGCGGGAGTCCGCTGGATGCGGGTGGCGCAAGACCGGTCATTGTGGCACTCTTTGGGGGAGGCCTATGTCCAGCAGTGGACGTCTTTCGGCTGATATGATGATGATGATGATGAAACTTACACGATTTTCACACATTATTATTGGCAACACACTACTGAACAACTACCGAACCGAACCATCACGCTCTCTGGTCTGTCTGGTCTGAGTCTGGTGATAGGCGAACAATTCCTCAGTTTTACAATGTGAACTTTAAGAATAAACATACAAAACACTTTATTTTCTCTCTCTAACTAGTCTTAATTCATCAAATCCACTTCCGGAATTTCCGATATTTCGAGTGTACCAATTCCAGAATTGTAATATCGGAAAAATTGCCCGAGATTCCGGAATTTCGAGATTCCGGAATTCCGGAATGCAAGCCCTAAGTGTATGTAGACTGATATTGATGAATAGTTTATTGTAATTTTATCGTTTATTGATATTATTATATACATTGCTGGATTTATTAAATTTAAGTAATATTATTAAAATAGTTTATTAAAATAAAAGTAAATTAATTGTGTTTTTTTATTTATTTATTTCAGAACAAATTCATTGGAAGGAGAAAAATGGGAGTCTTAAGACTTACCAATGTGCCCACTGTAGTTACACAACTCACAGAAAGTTTCGTTTACTAAGACATCTCAACAGACATACTGTTAAGCAATCTTACAAATGTGGCCAATGTAGTTATGCTAGTGTCAGGAGAAGTGATTTACAACGCCATAAAAGGACACATACTGGTGAGAAACCCTACAATTGTGGCCAATGTAGGTATGCTTGTGCCCAAAAAACTCAATTACTAGTCCATGAAAGGATGCATACTGGTGAGAAACCCTACAAATGTGGCCAATGTAGTTATGCTTGTGCCAACAGAAGTCATTTAAAAAACCATGAAAAGACGCATACTGGTGAGAAACCCCACAAATGTGGCCAATGTAGTTTTGCTTGTGCCAACAGAAGTCATTTAAAAACCCATGAAAGGACGCATACTGGTGAGAAACCCTACAAATGTGGCCAATGTAGCTATGCTAGTGCCCGAAGAAGTCAATTACAAAGCCATAAAAGGACGCATACTGGTGAGAAACCCTACAAATGTGGTCAATGTAGCTATGCTTGCACCCGAAGATATAAATTACAAGAACATAAAAGGACGCATACTGGTGAGAAACCCTACAAATGTGGCCAATGTGGTTATACTAGTGCATGGAAAAACAACTTGTTACGCCATGAAGAGACACATAGCGCCAGCGTCCGGGACACGATACTACCCTAGCTAAAAAGTCCTTATAATATAACTTGAAGTTCAGCAGTGAATGCTATGAAAGAAAGGAAAACGTAACTCTGCGTAGTCAATCGCAGGCGCACGCTGGGTCGGGCGGCGGACTGGACGAGTGTCGTGTGGCGCCGCAACAGCAACAGCCAATAGCGGCGGAGGATCGGAAGCTGGTCGTGCGCAAGTCGGTACAAGTACGTTCCCGCCGCGCCCGCGCACTCCGGCCGCCGGCGCGATACAACCACTGACTCTTACACGGCTGTTATCCAATATTCCACACTTGTAGCTAGTGGTTATTGATTTGTATCTTGTAAATCATTCTAATTTCTTGTATTAAATCATTATAAACTGTACGCATAGTTACTGCTGCCATTTTATTATGAATTCTTGCTCCCGTATAGAAGGCTCATCTACCTCTAAGTTGCGATTGTTCGTACTGCTCGTATCAAATTTCTTGCCCCCAAAGGTACTTAAGCGTCCACAGTTCCGATCGCACGCAACCGATAGTACTGATCCGCACCGTATGGCGATGTGGATCAGTGGACGCACTTTGTGACTTTCTATATAAAGAATACTACAATCCTTTGCGTACGATGCGTGCGATGCGGAACTGTGGCCGCCTGCCTTAATCCGTGCCTGTCGGGCTTTCCTTAGTGCATGTATAGGTCAATGGCAGCTTGATGGCAGCCTCTGGGCCTGTACTCCGAACATAGAAATCCGAACTTCGTGTAGTGCCGTCCCTTTCACTCATATAGTGTATTACACGAGAATTAAGGGGACGGCAGGATACGGATTTCGATAATCGGGATAGACCCTCTGTATGTCATTTCTCAGTATATATTTAATTTTCTCTATGCATTTACCCGTCAGCTAAAATGTGTGGATACATGACTCATGTTACAATTGATAACATAGTGTGGTTATATAGACAGAAAACCGTCAAATAACCACAATAAATAGTAAAAAATTAGACAAATTAATCAAAAACTTAAAAAGTCATGGAGCTATAAAGATTATGCAAACACAATGTTTTTATAGCCCAAATAATTCCCCTTTTTCCATACAATGGTAGTTCGACGAAGCAGGATTGACGTTTGATGTCGATTGGTTGTAGGTCAATCAGTATGAAGCGTTTTCGTGCTCGTCCGCTATTCTGTGCTTTGCCTCTCAGTTTCGTCTTTTGGATCCCATACAAAAAAAAACCTCATTCTACAGTACTAATATAAAGAGTGATATAAACAAAACACAACTCCCTGTTTCGCTCGGTCTCTTAGCTTGCAGGACTGTGAAGATTAGCTCGCACTTTCAACTGACAGTTGACGCTCGCCCGTGGGGATGCGCCTATCTGTCAGAGTTAACTAAGCGAACGTTCAGAAACATCTTTTTGCCTTGATTGACGTAAAATCAATTAGTGTTGTAACGTTTCTGCAGATGTACTAGCGTGAGTTCATTTGAATCCCGCTATGATTTCTAGTTAAATAATCCGAGACATTAAGCCTAATGCGGAATTAACACTGTGATCTTTATCCAATGCGATTTTATTGCTTGGAAAATTCATAGTGGTGGGTAATATCGGAACGCAATACAATAGCAAAATGTCAAAAAGCCTTCATTCCGTAAATCGTAATACATTCCGTATTCCATGGGCCATGGCTACTTGTTATTGCTTAAATTGCTTTCTTGCTCCAAGTCAAGGTGTTTTACCTCAAATATTCAAATAAAATGAATACTTCATCCATAACAAATTGACGATGTTTGAATAAAACTGCATAGTTTCAAACGTCGTGTAACTGCCTACTTTAAATAACGCAATCATCTTTACTGTTACGTTAATACGTGTTATATTCTCTTTAATAGAAACCTAATCTTGTACTCATTTTCAATAATTGATGATGGAGAAGGCAGTGCCGGAGGGCTTAGAGGGAGTGTGCGTGAAGGTTGAGCCCTGTTTGGAGCAGACGTGTGTAAAAGACGAGCCCTCGTCGGAGGCTGAGGGCGCGCGCGCCGTCAGCGAGGCGGCGGCGGCGGCGCTGTACGCCGACCACGTCGTGAAGGACGAGCTAATAGTCGGCCCCACGCTGGTGCAGCCGCCCCGTGTACTCAGCATGCGAGGTATATTTATATTGTGTCATTAAATTACATTGATAGCTATTTCACAATGACTTGCTTACTAACATATATGTGACAAATTGCATAATAATAAGTATTCACACACAAGGTAACCACCACTTCACTTGGGAATCACATTTCTGCAAATGGTCCAATAGTAAAGATTCTTGATAAGCAGAGCTCGGCGGGGGTGAGCCATTTTTACGTCAGTAATGTCAAGTGTAGATATTAATATAGATACCTACACCTTAAAAAATCTTAAAAGAAAATAAAACTTTATTGATTATAATTTAACTAAAATGACAGTGCATTATGTACAAAACGATTAGATAGTAAGTTTTTTATTTATTCTTAATTTTCTTTGTTATTGTAATAAAAAACAAAGTTTTTCTATATTTTCTAATTTCAACGCATTTTGACCTTAGATCGTAGCAGAAAGGCAACCTAAATAAAATAATTTCATTAGTTATTGAATTACACCACATCTATAATTTAATGAAAAGGTATGTCCATGTTATGCAAACTCTGAAAACAGCTCACCCCCGCCAAGCTCTGTTGATCAGCATATTAGGAGACTTGCTAGATAGCTGGGTCAAGGGTCAGATTTAGAAGGTATATGAACAAACCGTTTTAAGTATATTTAAGAAAATTCATGCCAAATTGTAACATTCATGTCAACAACAGATAAAAGTCAAAAAGAGTAATAACTATAAAAATAAATTTAAATATATAGTAAAATTACTGTGGTGTATCAGGCATTCTAGGCCTAAATAATAACACCTTTAATCAGTAATTAAGTTTTTAATGAAAGACAAAATGTTCACATTAAAAATACAGCAGGGAATTGTCAAAGTTGCACCTTTTTTTCTGTCGTCACTGTTCGGAAACATGTACCACTTGCATTCAGAAGTTGGGATACACCTCAATTACAATATCATATTCTAGAAATACATTAATTTTTTACAGGTCAAGAGATAATTTTTTTTTTAAGAGCCTATATGGTGTCCCACTGCTGGGCAAAGGCCTCCAAAGATCCCCTCTTAATCTCCACTCGTCACGCATTTCATAACGACTGGCCAGAGATTACTCAAGATTACTCAAGAGATAAATAAAAAATAAATATAAATTAGTCAATTTAGAATTTGTATCTTATCAAATTAAAATTTTAAATTTATTCCCATATGTCCACCATAAATTTTCATTTACTATATAATATGCTTTTTTTATTAAAAATTCACTTAAACCACGTTAATGTAACAATGTGCTATATTTGTGGAGCTCATGGAGCCCTTTTATTTGATACCCGACTCTATGTGTTTTTGAAGAAAATTTTCTTTTCTTTATACAAAACATTGATGACATCACAATATGACAAATGACCATGCCCGCGCGGAAAGATAGCTTTGTATAAAGTCGAGGCGAGGGTCTCAGGTAGACAGATTACAGCATTTCACAGATGATGTATTTCTGTTGCTGCTATAACAACAAATACTAAAATTTTTAATAAAATAAATATTTAGGGGGGCTCCCATATAACAGACATGATTTTTTTGCCATTTTTATTGATAATGTTAAGGAACCCTTCGTGCGCGAGTCTGACTCGCACTTGGCCGGTTTTTATTGTATGTAAAAAAAATGCTATATAAATACTAAATATTTGTGGACAATTTTAAACAAATCTACCTAGTCCCAAACTAACCTATTAAGCTAGTAGTATGGGTATTGGGTACTAGGCGATGATATATACATACATACTTATATAGATATATAGATGTACATCAATACATAGACTAGAAAACATCCAAGACTTGGGAACAAATATTCCGCTCATCTAACAAATAAATGCCCTGAACCGGATTCGAACCTGGGACCTCCAGCTTTGTAGGCAAGGTCACCAACTGGACTAAGTCAAAGATATATTAACTTACCTAATATATATGTAAGTAAATACGAGGTTTTATGACTTGAAATTGTTTATTAGTAAGACTATGTTCGTCCTCTGCGTGATTACGGAGTAATGAAAATAGATTGGTTTGTTTACATGAATTTCTATTGACCCAAAGGTATAGAAAGTATAATATTGTAATTTCTAACACAGTTTCATATTGTTATGGAATAAATTGATTGATTGATTGATGAAACTTGCTGCTACCCACAACGGCCGTTAAGAAAAGTAGCCGTAAAAAGAGCCCTCATTCTGGAATGTTTTTCAGAAGACGAGCCCTCGTTTTCGATCGTGTGTGTAAAAGACGAGCCCCCGTCGGAGGCTGAGGGCGCGCGCGCCGTCAGCGAGGCGGCGGCGGCGGCGCTGTACGCCGACCACGTCGTGAAGGACGAGCTAATAGTCGGCCCCACGCTGGTGCAGCCGCGTCGCGAGCTCAACACAGTGCCAGGTATAGTTATTAATGTTATGTCCGAGCAAACTACATTGAATCAACAACCTCTGTCTTTGGTGTGACATTGGTTCCATGGCAGAGGGGTCGGGGTCTCTTATGGGACGCTACGTGTGTGAGCACGTTTGGACCGTCCCATTTGAGTCACACTGTCAGGTCCGCCGGGGCGGCCGCAGAGTCGGCGGCCCGGGCCAAACATGTGAAGTTCTCTGCCTTGGAACCGATGTACGACTTCGTGCCAGTAGCGGTGGAGACTGCGGGACCGTGGGGCGCGGAGGCCAGGGACTTTGTGCGGGATTTGGGTCGGCGCCTGAGGTAGAGGGGGTGCGATCCTCGGTCCGGATCGTTCGTGGCTCAACAGATTTCGCTGGCCATTCAGCGCGGCAACGCCGCCAGTTTATTTATTTATCGTATGGCATTTAATTCGAAGCGTGAGATCTTCGAGAAGACAGTACGGTTGCCAGTTTTTGTTGCACTTTTAGAACCACCCAGGGGTCACGTATAGAGTAGCGGTGGGTACTTTCCCTACGGACGTGGTGCAACTTCGACCCCCCTTTGTCAAGTGAGTGGGCAACTTGACTGTTAGAAGTTTTCAAGTCGCCCGAAGGGCTCCAACTTGGCTTAACGACTGCTGCCATAGACAGCAGCCGGGATCAACGGCTTAATGTGCCTTCCAAAGCACGGGAGCGCTCAGTTAGTAACTGACCGCGGCCCACGTTGCTTAACCTTAGATACCGCAAGCGGTACGCAGGCGCCGCTGGGCCACGAGCGCTACAAACGCCGCCAGTGTTATGGGAACTTTGAGCCTTAGAAAGTCAATACCGTTTTTTTAGAATATTGGAAAACGAAGGAATGAGAAAATTTGTAAAAAAAAACCTGACTGGAGGTTTTTTTTTACAAAATTTGTACCAAATTTCTAATTTTTTAACTCCCCATTCTATTGACCCATGCACTTGATATTTGCTGATCATTTTATTATTTCGTATATTTTACCAAAAAATACTAATATATTGACAAATCATTTTTTTTTCTTTCAAATCTTAAAATTTTCTTATTAATAGCAACTTTATTTTGCGGTTGGTTCGCAACCCTAAATGTACGACACGCACCTGGCCTGTTTTTTTTTCTTAGTGGACTGTATATATATATATTACACAAAACACAAAAGATTACACATATTCAGTACTTTTAACTTCGCCAAACTGCATCACAGTTTGTTGGCGAAAACAACACTCTTTATCTAAAACTTAACATCTATATTTGTTATAGGGACTGATAATTATGAATAGTTTATTAGAATAAATGTAACTTAATTGTGTTCTCTTTCATTTATTTCAGGACAAACTCATCAGAAGGAAAAAAATGGGAGTCTTAAGACTTACCAATGTGCCCACTGTAGTTACACAACTCACAGAAAGTTTCATTTATTAAGACATTTCAACAGCAAGCAGCAATCTTACAAATGTGACCAATGTAGTTATGCAAGTGCCAGAAGAAGTGATTTACTACGCCATAAAACGACACATACTGGTGAGAAACCCTACAAATGTGGCCAATGTAGTTATGTTTGTGCCTACAAAGGTTATTTAAAAAACCATGAAAAGACGCATACTGGTGAGAAACCCTACAAATGTGGCCAATGTAGTTTTGCTTGTGCCCACAGAGTTCATTTAAAAATCCATGAAAGGACGCATACTGGTGAGAAACCCTACAAATGTGGCCAATGTAGTTATGTTTGTGCCTACAAAGGTTATTTAAAAAACCATGAAAAGACGCATAATGGTGAGAAACCCTACAAATGTGGCCAATGTAGTTATGCTGGTACCCACAGAGGTCATTTGAAAATCCATGAAAGGACGCATACTGGTGAGAAACCTTACAAATGTAGCCTATGTCCATATAGTTGTATCCAGAAAATCAACTTATTAAGCCACGAAAGGATACACACTGGTGAGAAACCCTACAAATGTGACCAGTGTAGTTTTGCTTGTGCCCACAGAAGTCGGTTAAAAACCCATGAAAGGACGCATACTGGTGAAAAACCCTACAAATGTGGCCAATGTAGCTATGCTAGTGCCCAAAGAAGTCAATTACAAAGCCATAAAAGGACGCATACTGGTGAGAAACCCTACAAATGTGGCCAATGTAGTTATGCTGGTACCCACAGAGGTAATTTAAAAATCCATGAAAGGACGCATACTGGTGAGAAACCTTACAAATGTAGCCTATGTCCATATAGTTGTATCCAGAAAATCAACTTATTAAGCCACGAAAGGATACATACTGGTGAGAAACCCTACAAATGTGACCAGTGTAGTTTTGCTTGTGCCCACAGAAGTCAGTTAAAAACCCATGAAAGGACGCATACTGGTGAAAAACCCTACAAATGTGGCCAATGTAGCTATGCTAGTGCCCAAAGAAGTCAATTACAAAGCCATAAAAGGACGCATACTGGTGAGAAACCCTACAAGTGTGACCAATGTAGTTATGCTTGCGCCCGAAAAAGTAAATTACAAGAACATAAAAGGACGCATACTGGTGAGAAACCCTACAAATGTGACCAATGTAGGTATGCTTGCGCCTAAAGAAGTAAATTACAAGAACATAAAAGTTGGCATACTGGTGAGAAACCCTACAAATGTGGCCAATGCAGTTATGCTAGTGCACGTAAAAGGGACTTGTTACGCCATGAAAAGACACATAGTCAGCGCCAGCGTCCGAAACACGATGCAGACCAGTCTTCATTTTATAACACCAAGTTAAACGGTGAATGCTATGAAAGAAAGGAAAACGTAACTCTGCGTAATCAATCGCAGGCGCACGCTGGGTCGGGCGGCGGACTGGACGAGTGTCGTGTGGCGCCGCAACAGCAACAGCCAATAGCGGCGGAGGATCGGAAGCTGGTCGTGCGCAAGTCGGTACAAGTACGTTCCCGCCGCGCCCGCGCACTCCGGCCGCCGGCGCGATACAACCACTGACTCTTACACGGCTGTTATCCAATATTCCACACTTGTAGCTAGTGGTTATTGATTTGTATATTGTTAATCATTCTAATTTCTTGTATTAAATCATTATAAACTGTACGCATAGTTACTGCTGCCATTTTATTATGAATTCTTGCTCTCGTATAGAAGGCTCATCTACCTCTAAGTTGCGTTCGTACTGCTTTTATCAAATTTCTTGCCCCCAAAGGTACTTAAGCGTCCACAGTTCCGATCGCACGCAACCGATAGTACTGATCCGCGCCGTATGGCGATGTGGATCAGTGGACGCACTTTGTGACTTTCTGTACAAAGAATACTACAATCCGTTGCGTACAATGCGTGCGATGCGGAACTGTGGACGCCTGCCTTAATCCGCGCCTGTCGGGCTTTCCTTAGTGCATGTATAGGTCAATGGCAGCTTGATGGCAGTCTCTGGGCCTGTACTCCGAACATAGAAATCCGAACTTCGTGTAGTGCCGTCCCTTTCACTCATATAGTGTATTACACGAGAATGAAGGGGACGGCAGGATACGGATTTCGATAATCGGGATAGGCCCTCTGGGTGCAGTAGTCGCCTTTGGTAGTCGCGACGAGCTTCTAGGGTCTGAACATTCAACAAGTTCCGGGAGATATCTGTTTCTATACAACCGCCGCATCCAGCATCCCTGTGTGCGGGACAGTCCCAACACCATTCCGAGAACGACAGCGGACAAGCCTGACTATTCTGTCGTGTTGACACTGTGTGGAGCTACATTTACCCGTCAGCTAAAATGTGTGGATACATGACTCATGTTACAATTTATAACATAGTGTGGTTATATAGACATAAAACCATCAAATAACCACAATAAATAGTAAAAAATTATACAAATTAATCAAAAACTTAAAAAGTCATGGAGCTATAAAGATTATGCGAACACAATGTTTTTATAGCCCAAATAATTCCCACTTTTCCATACAATGGTAGTTCTACGAAGCAGGATTGACGTCACCTGTAGGTCAATCAGTATGAAGCGTTTTCGTGCTCGTCCGCTATTCTGTGCTTTGCCTCTCAGTTTCGTCTTTTGGATCCCATACAAAAAAAATCCTCATTCTACAGTACTAATACTAATAAAGAGTGGTATTTGAGTGATACAAACAAAACACAACTCCCTGTTTCGCTCGGTCTCTTAGCTTGCAGGACTGTGAAGATTAGCTCGCAGTCGCAACTGACAGTTGACGCTCGCCCGTGGGGATGCGCCTATCTGTCAGAGTTAACTAAGCGAACGTTCAGAAACATCTTTTTGCCTTGATTGACGTAAAATCAATTAGTGTTGTAACGTTTCTGCAGATGTACTAGCGTGAGTTCATTTGAATCCCGCTATGATTTCTAGTTAAATAATCCGAGACATTAAGCATAATGCGGAATTAACACTGTGATCTTTATCCAATGCGATTTTATTGCTTGGAAAATTCATAGTGGTGGGTAATATCGGAACGCAATAGATAACAATAGCAAAATGTCAAAAAGCCTTCATTCCGAAAATCGTAATCCATTCCGTATTCCACATGCTCTGGTATCTTAGTAGAATCACGTCGGAGGCACGAAAAACTTGATTTTAACGCCCTCCAGAGCAGAAGCAATGACACTAACACCTCGACAAACTTGTGTGTATTAGTACATACTAGATGGCGCTGTAAAGCATTCATGCCAGTGTGGCTATAGGAAAATATATAGTAACTTTTGGTAGTTATTTTATGAATGTTTTATTATTTATTATTTACCATTTTTATAGTTTTCATAAAGGAAAATATTGGTTTTTCATGTTTATTTATAAAAAGCATCGAAATCAGTTTTGTATAAACCAAAATAAATAAAGTTCTAAAAATATAGTATAATTAACTAGTTATTCTGGCCACAATATTGAAATGGCCGCGGCCGGTTTGGATTCAATTTTCTTTTCACTCTGAATTCGTCGGTCTCTACGTATGCGTTTATCGTGTTTCGTATTGTGATCTGACTATATTCAGTGCTTCTGTGTGTGATTAATGTTGAGTCGCAGCTCCTTAGCTCCTCCATTGATTACCACATTGTTAAAAACTTTAGTGGTGTTTATATTTGTGTGGAGATTGTTGTGAAACAGTTTCTGTTTACAAATTAATCACCACGACCATGGCACCACGTCTGCGACGATGTTGTGTGCCGTCCTGCAACGTCACTGAAGCAGACAGTAAGTTACAATTATAATTATTTACTTCCATTCAATAGAAAGCTTAAAGTGTGTTCATTTTGCAAACTTAGGCGCAACCGAATCCTTTAGCCTATAATGAACACAAAAGAGTAGGCCGTATTTAAAAAAAATCTTAAAATTAAATTGTTTTATGCTCGGATTATGTACTTGGACACTACTATGCCAATATAAATAACCTTTGTCAAAAACCATAACCTTTCTTCATATTTAATCTAAAGACCATCATGTAAGAGTAAATCTATGTCACAACAATTCTAGGGGTTCCTATTTAAAGTAACATTTAAACAGCGGAGACGCTGGTTAGTCAATTCAGCTGGATGACACGAAACGTAGAGATGGGTAATCCGGACTTGAAGATTTAAATGAGTCGAATCTGTAAGTGGATCCATTTCCTTATCAACTCCTTTTAAATCTTATCGACTCCGAGGATTTAATAATTCGGACTTGGTACAGAGCCGAATGAATGACTCATGTATTTCGATCAAATCCTGAATTAAAAGACTCAAATGATCCGAAGAACCAACCAAATCACTGTATTGAAACAAGTGAGTCCGTAGTGATTTGGTTTGAGGGATTCAAAGGAGTTGAAGAGCTGATAAGCGGAGTCGTTTCCGATAGCGGAGGCGGATTTAGTGATTTGAGTCTCTTCGGAGTCGAGATTACCCATCACTGCATGAAACTAGAATACTCATTTGGCATATTAATTTTAGCTGAACGCATCAGAATTAGAAAAAGCAAGTAGCCAAACCTTTGGAAATATAAAAAGTAAAATTAGTTGATTGATATGAACACAGAACAAGTTAAGGCTGATTTATGTTGATCCAATTACTGGATTCTAGCACTGTGGATGCCTGATCCAGTACCCATATACAGTGCCAGAATCCAGTAACGCTGGATCCAGCTATTGGATTAATGTAAATCAGCCTTTAGTATGTAGTGAAACATCTGGAAATGTACCTAATGTATTATGATAGAAATGTATTTAGAAAGGATGTTTTAAGATCCAGACATTTTGCTAACAGGTTATTAGGCATTCAAGTTTATTTTGTAATTACTTACAAAATAAACTTACTTTTTTAAGACTTCATAATTATACTAGAGATGTTTGGATGCTAGAGTATTTTAAATTGTAACATTGTAAGATCCAGATCTTTGCTAAGGATAAATCTTTTCTTAACTAATCTGCATATATATAACTTTCAGATATCCCATTGCACTACTTCCCAAACCCTGGGAATGTAGGAAAACCTGAAGAATTGGAACGCTTCAGAATATGGGTTTTGAGGATTGGAGGTGACATCGTGGGCGAAGACGATATGCACATATATCGCAATCGATTTGTCTGTCATAAACACTTTGACGACATCTTCATGTATCCCACAAAGCGCCTTAATCGATTGGCTATACCAACCCTACATATACCAGGTAAGCTCAACATATTGTCGATTTTTTTGTTGTTGTATTTGTTAGGTTAAGGTTTTATAGGCAATAAATATTTTTTCACTTTCACTATATACATAGAATAACAAAAGATATTACAGACAAACTTGTTAATAATATCAAATTATATTACGTTGCGAGAGTGTACAGTCGCCATCAAATATATCTTCAGGGAGCTCAGAATTATCTGAACATGCACTCTAACGCCTTGGCAATAGAGTCGTGTTCAGATATTTGAGAGCTCCTCGTTCGTATCGATATATCTGATGGCGACTGTACTTAGGTATTATTCAGAGATTATAATAAGTACATACAAGTCCCCACGACACTAGGCTAAATTTCTAAATTATGAAAACTTATCTACATAGGTATGTTTAAATGAGAAGAAAGGTTTCCTTGTTAGCTTTTATGAAATTGATATTTGATTATGTTTCTCCAGGCCTTTGGATTTTTTTGTATACTTGTATATACAGATCTGTATAGATTTTTTTAAATTGAAGTAGGTATAACATAACAACTCACCAAATTTATATACATGCTGTAACATTTAAATCGGTCAGTATGAGCAAGTCTACAACTATAATACATACTCAGACCTGTTCCTAGGAACCATGTCATCGATTTTAGTGACAAGAAAAATGCAATAGTAAAATCATTAGCTAAATGAGTTGAATGTTGTATTGAAAAAAAAAATGCTAGTCATTTCGAATACCTCCAAAAATTAAAGGTTATGAAAACAATACTTATATTTTATTAATTTTACTGCTTAAGACCTACACTATCGATATCTAAATAGAAATAGTGTTAGTTTTATTTTTCAAAACATCCGGGTGTTCGAGCATTACAGTATGCAATCTCTTCCATATTTGCGAGTTGTAATGTCAAATATTAAAAAAAATACTATGTTCTATCGGTTCTATCTTGACTTGAAATATATCATACCTTAGCAAACTATGTTAAATTCTAAAATAACACCTATTATGAATAAAAGGAAGTTTTCTAATTAAACAATGCCTATTTTTTATTGTAAAGAACAGGCAGCCCGAACATAATGCTCCTTCGAACCGGATTAAAAGAGGAAACACTCTGGACCCCGCAGCAAACTAGGGGTAAAAATGGTTTCAGTCAAATGTCACAAAATTTTAGTAAGTTGTAGAGTCAAGTCGCCTGATAATTTTATTGAATGGACAAACCTCTCTCAGTATTATACTTTCAGAAATTTGATCTTATAAGTTCTCAAAATATAATTAATGAAGTTTCTGTCACGTTGACACCGCACCGCAGAACAAAGCAAAGAGCGGCATTTACGGAAAGAAGGTCCTATCCTACTCGTATATTATGTTTTGTATGAAACAACTAAATTTATTATTTCTGAAAGTAAAATACTGAGAGAGTTTTGCCCGTACAATAAAATGATCAGAAGACTTGACTCTACTCTACAACATACTAAAATTTTGTGACATTTGACTGAAACCATTCTTTCCCCTAGTTTGCTGCGGGGTCCAATTATTCATTGAACTAAATTTTCATCATGTAAGTCGAAACATCGGTTCACATACAAACTTTGTGCAAGTTTTTCTTCGTTTGTGTTTGCACTACAGTTATGATTTTTGGTCAGTATGCTTATTTTTCTGTTATTCTGTTAGCCATAAATAATGTATTGTTTTTTTATTTCTGTAAGTTTTTAATTATCCGTTTTTTGTTGGAAATTTTTCTTGAGGTTCGTATATATATACAAATCCAATATATATAATACATATTCGGGAGTGCCAAAACCGACAAATAAAACATGCACAGAGTTTGTATGGAGAAGGCCTTGGCGTACCCTGCGCCTTAATGTATGAATGTAGTTTACCTTGTTACTAAAATTGATGACATGGTTCCTAAGAACAGATCTTCATATATGTCTTATAGTTTCAGACCGATTGAAATGTTAGGTACACCCTGTATTACCTTGTATTATCCTTTAGGATTATCCTTGCTAAAAGCAACATGATCTAAAAATAGAAATGCCCGTTAGCACACATTTAATAAGTTGGATATGCTGAAAATTGAATATTGCAGATATTCTTAGGTTAGATGATCTTTACATAAATTGAGTAAATACAAACAACACATATATCTGGAAACAAATACCTGGAACAAATATCTGGAATTAAGTAACGTGTTGGCTGCCCACCCTGAAAAATTATAAGCTTTTGATCCCACCGGTGATGCTCATAGCAGCCAACGTGTTAAGTAAAGTTAGGTCATTTGAAGGCATGTCTCAAGTACAGTCAAGGGCACCAATATGTGTACACTTTAGGACCTTATTTCAATGGAATAAGGTGAAAAAGTGTATACATATTGGTGCCCTTGACTGTACTCTCAAGAAGCGTACTTTTTAGGGTTTCGTACCCAAAGGGTAAAACGGGACCCTAATACTAAGACACCGCTGTCCGTCTGTCACCAGGCTGTATCTCATGAACCGTGATAGCTACAATTGAAATTTTCACAGATGATATATTTCTGTTGCCGCTATAACAGCAAATATACTAAAAACTAGTATGAAATAAATATTTACGGGGGGCTCCCATACAACAGACATGATTTTTTGCCAGTTTTTAGGGTTCCGTACCCAAGGGGTAAAACGGGACCCTATTACTAAGACTTCGCTGTCCGTCTGTCCGTCCGTCTGTCACCAAGGTGTATCTCATGAACCGTAATGGTTAGACAGTTGAAATTTTCACTGATGATGTATTTCGGTTGCCGCTATAACAACAAATACTGAAAAAACAGAATAAAATAAATATTTTATTGATAATGGTACGGAACCCTTCATGCGCGAGTCCGACACGCACTTGGCCGGTTCTAGGTGTAGGTCCGTCTCTGTGACATAACACATTTCTAAACATCTCATGGATGTAATATGACATAGGTCTCCAAACTATTTTAACTATTTCTCTTTAATTCTTCAAGTACATCTCTGAATTAAAGGATAAGTTAGCAAATATGTTCTCAGGCAGGTATTTATCTATGGGCATTTGTTGCCTGAAATAAATGAATAAATAAATAAATAAATTTGCACCTTGAGTTAAATTCATGCGGGCCAAGACCTGGCCAAGACTACTTGACTTTTATGACCGGGGAAGGGTCAAGAAAAACGCGTTGCCAATTGTAAAAGTCTCACTACCAAAGAACATCACTATTAATGTATATATAGGTACCTATCTAATGAATCTTATGTCACACCTGGCCATAAAGTGGATATTACCGCACGCTCCGCGCGCCGCAATTCCCACTTCCTGGCCAGGTGGTGACAAAATTTTGTACTTTCCACGGGCGGTATTAAACGAAGCCTCGTATCGCATATTTATCGCTCTTGCCTTCGGCTCTGGCGTCAAATACCTGCGATCTGAGACATTCTTCGCCCGTTGCATCAGTTTAGGTTTAAATAATTTTATAATTCACTTACATGAGTAACTAAACTATGAAATGTAATATACAAACTTGGCGATTACATGCATTTCGCTTTTACGTTAGTCCAAATGTCGTTGTATTTTAATAAGAGTGCATAAAAATAAATTGACTCAAAATCTATGAGGGTATATAAACATACAAAGCTCGCCTGGGCGCGCTGGGGGCTAGGTGGCTAGGCTACATAAAGAAGCGCTCGCGCGCTCTGCGACTGCGGCGATAACAACAAAGTTTATAACGTCACATCTAGATGTTCTGCTAAATGTATATAATTTATTCTGGAGAGATATTTGAAATACCCATACCCGTCGGTAATGAATGATATTTATATATTTTTATTTTGTAATATATATATATATTAAAAATATTAAAACATACTTTTCTTCTATACCAGTAGGTGCGCCAGTAGATTTTTTATAATTGTCTGTGTATTTTTTATTTATCAGGAGTGCAAAACCGTTCACGTGGACAACTTCCAGTGATTGGTAGCCTTAATGATGGGGCAATACCTTCCTCATCGAGAACGTCCATACCAGTAGCACATACTGGTTCAGCATGTGGTAAGTTGATGTTTTATAAATGAATGATTATCATTAAAATCATTCTCTTTTAAAATGTCACCTTAGTCCATCTTGTGTATTGAACTACTCATTTATCTCAATCTACACATTTGTAGGTATTTAATTACTTTTCTAAATCTTTTTCTCCTTGAGAGTGGTTTCAAACGTTCTCCAGGAAAGAGATGTTGGTCCGTCTTATGTTTTTTTTTTCAACCATTTTTTTAGTTTCATTTCACTATTCATTACATTATCATTGTCACGTCATCAAAAATAGTTATATACCCCCGCAGCCCCAGTGCGGGTTGAGGACTTCACATACAAATTTGAATTCGCAGATGTATGCAGGTTTACTCTAGATGTTTTCCTTCACCATAACAGCAAATGTATTGTGGAAATATTTTATACTATTCATTTATTCTATCAGGACTGCAAAACCTTTCACAAGAAGAAGTTCCAGTGATTGGTGGCCCCAATGATGGAGCAATAGCTTCTACATCCGGAACGTCCGTAGCCACACCAGCAGCACATACTAGTTCAGCATGTGGTAAGTTGATGTTTTATAAATGAATGATGATCATTTAAATCATTCTCTATTACAAAGACACCTTAGCCCATCTTGTGATAAAGTTCTTGCACCAGTAGGGCTAGCACATGATGGAAACGTCAGTTTGTCGACTTATCTCGAGCTATCCGTCACTTTCTAACAGCACTTATCAAAAAGAGACGCGTAGCTCGAGATAAGCCGACATACTCTCGAGGCGAGTATGTGCTAGCCATACAGGATAATAAAAATAAAAAAGCCTTTTATTTCTTGCTAATCAGTGCAATGTCAACAATCATTATTGTTATTAAATTTCTAGTTTTATACATGTTATTCTTAAAAAAAAAATAGTTAGTGCAATGTCAACAATATTAGGTTTAAATATCAATATTATTATTAAATGTCTAGTTTGTATACAATTTGTTATTTTAAATTTAATAGTCAGTGCAATGTCAACAATATTCGGTTTAAATGTCAATAATATTATTAAATGTCTAGTTTGTATACATATGTTATTCTTAAATACCTAATTACATCGTTTTTTTTTTATGACGCAAGAACCCCTTCTCGGGTAAAGGGGGCCATACAGGATACTTCATTCTAAAGAATGAGACATTTTTATTGAATTACTTTTCTGAATCATTTTTCCTTGAGAGTGGTTACTAACGTTCTCCAGGAAAGAGATATTGTTCCGTCTTATGATAAAATTTTTTCAACAATTTTCATTTTCATTTTACTATTTATTATCATTGTCATCAAAAATAGTATATTTAATACACGTGAAAGCAAATTATTTGTAATCGACTATTTTTTTTTTATCAGGACTTTCACAAGAAGAAGTTCCAGTGATTGGTGGCCCCAATGATGGAGCAATAGCTTCTACATCCGGAACGTCCGTAGCCACACCAGCAGCACATACTGGTTCAGCATGTGGTAAGTTGTTATTTTATTAATGAATGATAACCATTGTTATTCAATAAGAGATACCTCACTACATCTTGCGATAAAGTCCTCGTACCTATTATTATATGGCAGGGGTCGGCAACCTTTTAACAGCCAAGGGCCACATAGTAGCTAACAAAATTGTCGCGGGCCGCACGTATTAATAATTTGTGGTTCTATCAGACAAAAGGGACATTGTCGGTTTCAATAAGGAGGCTCGCGGGCGACACGTAAGGGGTTCGCGGGCCGCCTGTTGCCGACTGCTGTTGTATGGTATAGTGCACTTCGTCCACGAGAATTATATACAAATGTGTTAGGTTACTTCTCAATCTAATCAGCGGTATGAAAATAAGAAGAGAGTAGATTTTTTATTTCACGTTACAAATCTATACATTATATGTGAATTTTAATCTGAAATACATTAAATGTTATTCATTCATATTATATATTATAAAACTTTTGCGGTACTGAGACAATCATTGACACACCACACAGCCTAAACCGCTGAAGATGTAAGCAGAATTTTTTAACATATATGTATTGTTTAATTTACCTACATAGACGTAGACGTACATAGTTACACAGATTTTTTATTTATTTTTATTTAATATACAGGGTGGAATAGAACGAGGGACTTTTATGCAACCGGGGAATTGTTTAGGCTACGTACTATATTTTTCACTTATTGATCATTTTTTCTTAACCTAATTTAAAACCCTAACTCGAGAAACATTATAATCTTAAGGTTTCGGCATATATCTACTGTAAGTGAAGATAACTTTGGTGTAAACTTTCAGGACCGAAACGACGTCTATTGTTAAAGCCCATGTCTAAAACTGAGCGTGAATTAAGGGACACACTGAGATTGACAAAAAATACTTTGAGAAGATGCCAAACTTCCAAGATCAATTTAAAAATGAAACTGGCCTTGACTAACAAGATAATTAAAACGTCGGCTTTTGAGACACTGAGCAAAAAAATGACACCTGCGGCGAGAACATTTTTTAAAATGCAAATATCCCAATTTGGAAAAAGACCCAGAGGTCGAAGATTTTCGGTAGATGAAAAAATACTTGCACTCTCTGTGTACAAGCCATGCCCAAAGGCATATAAACTTCTAGCAAAAATATGCATTTTGCCAAAACGCCGGACCCTGGATAAAATTTTGCAGAAGGTTACATTATTCCCAGGAATAAACGATGCCCTATTCGAGCATTTGAAAAAAAGAGTGGATAAAATGCCCAGCCACCACAAATTGTGCAGCGTCATATTCGACGAAATGGCTATTGCTCCTCATGTCAACTTTGACAAGAGCAAAGATATTATCAACGGTTTTGTCGACAACGGATTTGCCAGAGAGAACACATTTTGTGACCACGTTCTGGTATTTATGGTGCGGGGCATCATAAAGAAATTTAAACAACCAGTGGCTTTTACCTTATGCGCGGGTACAACCAAAACCGCCGAATTGAAAAATCTTATTAAACTGGTCATAGAAAAAGTTACGGCCACAGGCCTACGCGTGGTTAGTACTGTGTGCGACCAAGGGGCGACCAACATGGCCGCTGTGAACGGTCTGATGAATGATACCAAAGCCAACTATTTAAGGGCAGATAAATTGTACAAAGGCGGCTACTTTGAAATCCAGAATCAGAAAATATATCCCATTTATGATCCACCACATTTAATGAAAGGAATTAGAAACAATATGATGACCAAGGATTTGGAGTATGTGATGGAAGGAAAAACTAAAAGAGCAAAATGGGCACACCTTGAAGCTTTGTACAATCGAAGCCCGGGTTACAAAGGTGTTCGTCTGATCAACAAATTGACTGCTCGACATATAATTCCGAGTCAAATCCCGAAGATGAGAGTGAAATTCTGCACCCAGGTGTTTAGTCAAAATGTAGGAACCGCAATGGGCTACATGGCAGGTCAGTGTTAATATTGTTTTTACACGACTACCCAAAAAAGATGTTTAAGGTTTTCAGAGTTCATGTATGTATGTATGTGAGATATTAATGTATAAAAACAATAAGGCGGAGACTCCATTTTGTGTCATTTCAAGAAAAAAATGGTTGGGATCTTATCAAGTGGGATATCAGAATCATCATCATCATCATCATCATCAGCCTATATATGTTCCACTGCTGGGCACAGGCCTCCTCTCATAGATGATAGTGATTGGGCAGTAGTCCCCACGCTGGCCCAGAGCGGGTTGGGGACTTCGCATACAACTTTGAATTTCTTCGCGGATGTATGCAGGTCTCCCCACGATGATTTCCTTCACCGAAAAGCTAACGGTAAATATCAAATGATCTTCCGTACATAAGTTCCGAAAAACTCATTGGTACGAGCTGGGATTCGAACCCACGACCACCATCACCTATCTACTATGGGATATCAGAATAAATCACTGTAAAAGACGATTTTGAAAATATTTATATAACCTATGTATTTAAAAACATGATTATACGGAAACATGAGATACTTTAAATTGGAAAAACCAAAATTACTCTGTAAACAAAACGATTTCCGTAAGTTCTTTAATTTGAAACATGTTTCTATCTTTTTAGTTCATTCATATACATTGCAGTTGTGTTTTTAATTTTAAATTGTTACCGTATTAAACAACCAGTGTCTGCACTATTTTTTCAGATCATTTTTCCAGATTGAAAATGAAATATTATACCTTTGAGTTTTTGTGATGACGAAAACGGGAAGTAGCGTTAATATTCCTAATACAAATGTATCGTGCCATTTGTTATTAAGCCTTATTTCCACATGTACGAGACTCACGTTTGAATTTCATTACACTGTGGGTCACGGAGGTATAACGAGTCCAATCGCTCTATCATCATCATCATATCAGCCAGTATTAGGGCATTAACGCTCTAGAAAGCGACGGTAAGCAACAGACGGCCCGAGAGCCTCCTTAATTAACTTTTATTTAACCTGCACTGATCGTATGTAAGTAGTGCTCAAAATTTGCAATCACTTCATGTTATTCGATTGAGCTGAAATTTGGCAATCTCATGTCAGTTCGGTGACATGACAATACAATCAACAAGGAACTGATCTGATGATGGAGAGACGAAAGGCAGCCATAACAACTCCTAAACTACATAAGATAAACCCGTCGTGTTTGGATTCTTTAGAAGTTTCGCCCGGACTTTTTTTAATATCAGAACGAAGCCGTGGATACATACATAAGGTTAGCCATTGACCATAGTTACGATAATTCGTGCGACGGTGGACACATACTTACCTACGGCGTCATGTCAGCTGTCAGATCAATTGCCGCGTCTTGAAGAGAATGCCTTAGCCCTGCCTGTTTTCTGTAGTATATTGTATTAAACCATGTAATTAATGAAGAGTGGAGCTTAATTATTTAACAATAATTATATTTACAGTGTTTGTATATGTATTTAATATATAAAAAATTTAAATTTCAGGAACCGGGCATCTTCCGGAAGAGAGCGTGGACACGGCAGACATTCTTCTTTTTTTTGACAATCTGTTCGACTCTGTCAATGGAAGTTTTAGCAAGCCTGTCGGAGAGAAAATTTATCGGTCTGCTGTGACGCCGCGGTCGCCTCACCACAAATTATGGTACAAAAGTTTACCTATTTTAAAATCAATGAAATATGTATCTGCAAATGGAAATAAAACTGTCGTACCTTCCATCACTAGTTGGGTGAAGACAATTGAGGCGTTTCAGGAAGTTACGAAATTTTTACATTCTTTGGGCCTGAACTCGCTATTGCTGCGCCATTTCAATCAGGATCCGTTAGAGAACTTTTTGCAATCCGGGCTCACGGACTGAGAAATGTAATGCCTAGCGCATGCGCGTTTATGACTTCCTATAAAGCGTTGCTTATAGGTAACTTGACATCCCCTCATTCCGTGGGTTCTAATTGTGAAGAGGATGATGATACCTGCCTGCAATCTTTAAAATTCTTTCTTACAAAGAATATTTCGGCACCAGTTGTAGAGGAAGAGACCGTATTCGAACATTCTTATTTCGATAGGGATGTAGATATAACTCCAATTGACACGCAGAACCTCATTACTGATAATTCCGTGATAGCGAAAGAAAGATGCGCAGCAATAGCATATTGCAGTGGTTGGCTCGTTCAATGTTTGAAAAAAAAGGTGTATAAAAATTGTGAACATTGCAAGAAGGATCTGGAAAGCGATGGTATTCAGGAATTCCACTCCTTTATCCAAATTAAAGAATACAGAAAGGACAAAACCTGGTTGTGCTATCCAACTCGCGCGGTATTTGACTTTTTTTGTCAAGTGGAAAACTTAACTATAGAAATTCTTAAAAATTCGAGTCATTTAAAGAGAATCGCGGAATTTATCGAAACATTTAGTAGGGCGCACATTGACTCAAATTTCGTGAAATGCCCAGATCATAAGGAATTAATTTCGAGGTTGATTTTAAAACGGAGCATTGTTTTCTTTTTAAATAATTGGTGTAAGGAGATTAACCAAATTCTGTCTGGGAACACTACATTTTGGGATAATGACGATTGCATGAAGCAGAAGGCAAACCAGTATTTTTCAAAACATAAAAAAAGGGTTAAATAATTGCTGATCTTTCCATTCTCATTACTTTTTACAAAACAAATTTGTGGAATATGTTCTTTGTTGTATTGTCTTTTGGCATGTGTGTGTAACACGTTACCTTTTTGGTGGCTTTTCAGCATCTTCGAATTCGCATAAACTTTCAAGTCCCACAAAAACACAAAATTTAATCCAAATCCGGCGTGATTGACCCAAATAATTCAATCTTGTTGAATCTTTTATTGCACATAAGTAGAAGTATGAGGTAGTCTCGTAAGCATCATTTAAGCGGACGATAGAGAGGTCAAAGGACAAACAGAAATATGAGTTTGCAGTTTTGTCCAAAATTCAGAGTCCCGATGTTGTTTTCTTGCCTTCTTTTAAAATATTGCTGTGTTATTCTTAACCGTATTCTGCTTGATAAGTGACGAATCTGACTAATTGAGTTCACACATGCAAAAACAAGTTGTGGATCAAGTTCACCGACATCAATGGCCATAGAGTACAAAGAAGACTGGATAGCTTTTAATGAGTGAAAGAGGCGCATCTGTACATACCTGCTCAACTGAAGATCGTATACCAAAACGGTTTCAGGCGCCGTTTCGCTTGCAGGCCGCTAGCCGGGCTTCCCCGAACGGGGTTTCACCCGGCCAGCGTGGCCTCGCGGGCGGCGTGAAGAATTAATTTTGAAAATGCAAGACATAGAAGCCTTAAGACGTACTACTATATAAATGTCAAAAATGAGATAGAATACCAGAATGTAACAAAGGAGATAAAATGCGAGAATCCAATTGAATTAAAACATCATGTCATCAAGAAAGGAAATAATTTATTCTGTGGTCTGCAGTCAGTCACCTTGCAGATTTCGTGATTTGCGTGGCTTTCATCACATATTGTAATTCTTTAGATTCGAACGCCTTTCATTTGGTATATTTATTTCTTGATTTTGAATTGCAACGTACCTTACACCATAAATACCCGAACATGGATACATAATTTGTGATCTTATTGTCAATACTTTAGACGCGTATGCCATAAATAAATTATGTGCTACGAAGTCACTTTGCTGATGAGACAAATTCCTCTACTGTAAATACCTCTGGATACACCCATTTTGCTCGTGTTGTTTTCCGTGGGTTTCTTTTCATCAAGTACTCGAAATCTTTAGTAAGCATATTGTTTCGAACTCCTCTCGTTATATCGATTGGGCCATAAATCGTATTTAGTTTTTTGATATAAACGGTTACATTATGTGTTCTCCTGTTGTCTTGATTGTTAACTTTGACGCGTAAGCCATAAATAAATTATGTGCTACGCAGATTCACCTTGCCGATGAAGTGACGAAGTGCCTAATGAACTAATTTCCTTTCATTCACCCATTTTGCTCGTTTTGTTTTGTCTGGCTTTCATTTCATCACGTACTCGAAATCATTAGTAAGCATATTGTTTCGAACTCCTTTCATTGTAAGATTGGGTCATAAATCGAATTTATTTTTTTGATATTGAATCTCAACGGACCTTACACCATAAACACCCGAAAATGGTTACATTATGTGTTCTCCTGTTGTCTTGATTGTTAACTTTGACGCGTAAGCCATAAATAAATTATGTGCTACGCAAATTCACCTTGCCGATGAAGTGACGAAGTACCTAATGAACCAATTTCCTTTCATTCACCCATTTTGCTCGTTTTGTTTTGTCTGGTTTTCATTTCATCACGTACTCGAAATCATTAGTAAGCATATTGTTTCGAACTCCTTTCATTGTTAGATTTGGTCATAAATCGATTTTTTTTTTGATATTGAATCTCAACGGACCTTACACCATAACCACCCGAAAAATGGTTACATTATGTGTTCTCTTTTTGTCTTGATTGTTTACTTTGACGCGTACACCATAAATAAATTATGTGCTACGCAGTCACCTTGCCGATGAAGTAATGGACCAATTTTCTTTCATGGTTTTCTTTTCATCTTAAATCAGTGTATAGTTGTGGATCTTTCATTTAATATATTATGCGTTGTGATGCAGTCTAGTTTTGTTGTATACCCGTAACTGATTTCCAGTCTGTATTCCTCTCCATTTGCCTCGGAATTCTAGTGTGATAAGACACCTATATCATTAATCAAACGAACATTGAATGAGCCTTCACTGTCCTTCTGATATAGCTTTTTCCATATCTTCTAATTGATCAAATGCTCAGTCGTTTAATTTATTAGCTTAGCAAGTTGCTTGAAGGGTGCAAAAATTGTCTCATTGATCTGAACAGGTCGACTTCTACCTGATACCTCCTGTTTAGGCAGCAGTCACCTATATTATCTAGGCTTGTGCGCGCTCGTTCACTGAGCGGATCGCTCCGGACTAGTACAATCTCTCACATGTACTAGTTCGTTCTTTTAGTTCTTTTAGTACACTAGTACACTGAGAGAAACGTGAATATTCGTGCTCCTTTGACTGAATTGAATGAGTGAACTATCGAATGACCATTCGCTCACGTTCGCGCCAGTCGAGAGCCGTTCGGTTGCTTTGGGCGGTCGGTCATTCGGATATTGTTGTATCTGTTCAGGTTTCGCTCCGCATGTACTAAATGTACTAAGAGCAGAAACTTTACGGAATAGTTCGCTCTAGTACAGTGTTGGGAACTAGGTCTTTTTAGTTCTTAGTACATGTACTACACAAGCCTAATATTATCATTAAAATATGTCTGAAAATGTTAACATGATCGCCTATTAGCTGAACAATTCTATGGTTAAAACTGTACTGGATATCATAACCACCGACAAACGTAACCTTCTGCAAAATTGTATTAACTGTTATATTTGACCTTCGTTTTCTTACATCTCAATTGCCATTATTTTTTCGTAAGAAGAAATTTATGTAATAACATTTCGTTCGTGTTATAACATTCATACTTCGTAGGACTGATTCCAATACGGCCCATAGGTACTTATTTTATAAAAGAGTTTGTCAGAATAATACTTCTCAAACGCCGTGTATGTACAAAGACTCCCGGCAACGATCAGTACTGCCGTCAATAAAACTACGTCATTGATAGCTATATTCATTCATTCATTTATTTATTGATAAAATAATTTACACGTCAAGATTTACATAATAAATGATTACATAATTGTAATTGGTACAATAAATAAATTTTTAAAAACAAAAGTCAAAACTTAATACAAATATTCACAATTAATCGCAATTACAATTTTATTAAAATATAAAATATAATTAAAAATACAATTTCACCATAAAAATAATTTCAAATTAAAAATCATCAATGGTGTAGCAGGCCATTTGCAACAAAACTTTTTTATTTTATTTATGAATGTGGCATAGCTAGGAGCATCTTTGATGTCGGCGGGTAGCGCGTTGTAAAATTTCACCCCCAACACACCGATTGATCTCCTAGCCTTAGCGGTAGAGTGGGCCGGCACCAGCAGGGCAGGAGACTTCCACCGCGCGTACTTCTGCCTGACTGTTGCTCACGGGTTTTGTACGCGTTGAGGTTACTTTTCACGTACTTACACGCTTCTAATATGTAAACACTTGGTAATGTTAAGATTCTGAGGTTAATAAATAGGTCATGTGTTGAATGATCGTAAGGTTTTCTCGCGATTATTCGTATTGGTCGCTTTTGGAGCTTAAATACTCGGTCGCGATCAGCCGCTGTCGCCACAGGTCGACACCATAAATCAATATTGAGTGAAAACACCCGTAATATGCTTTTTTTATATTGTCGTCCGGGAGAGTTGGGGCCAGTCTGGATTTGCTGGAGTGCTGGTATTGAATTGCGTTTAATGGGCTTAGTACGGCATTATGCTTGTCAATGTTTCTAACATCAGTACACCTAGTAGACTTCGCTTTCTACTGTACGTCCCGAGCTCTGTACACAGATAATAAAAGAGCAATAAGTTCACGTTCTTCCACATTTGGTCTTGCATGCCGCTATCCGCCATTTTCAAGTCGTGGAAATTTGCTAATGTGTAGTTGTCAGAGAACGCTGGTAGATGTACCCAACATGGAGCCAACCAAACCAAAGGATAACCTAACTCTTGGATCCTGGTGTGCCTAACCACTGAGTTGCCAAAGGCAAATGAGTGGCTAAGAAGTAACAATTTCTTCATAGATCGGATTGGGTCGTCGTTGACTGGAGCTCATACATGATTATGATCTTTTGGCGATCAAGGCTCTGCGGCTGCGCATTAACGCATTCACTGCCACCCTCTTTTCCTGGACATTCGGCAGGTGCCGCACTTTGCTGTGTGCCCCAAACGCACATGTGAGTTCAACCGACTATTTTAAGTCTAAGGCACTAAGGCACAGGGTACAAGTGTCAAATATTATGAACGCGTCTGTGCGTCGAAGGCACTGCGTGAAAGTCACGGTGACGCATATATGCGGCGGTGGCAGTGAATGCGTTAATATATAACAGCATCAAGGTTTCTTATTAGTTAACGCTCACCTATTTAAGTCATTTTCTTGTAAGTATGTGCACGTATCACCATTTGTGGCTTGTGGTTTTAAGGAGTTGTGTAAGGCATGGCTTTATGATTAACGGATCTTTCTAATACCTGCCGAGCCAATTAGATCCTTCTATAGGCTTGAAGATTTTTATCTCGAAGTTTGTTCAGTTAATAAGCGGGATGGTCTGGCTCAGTAAGACTTTCTCCCTGACAACTGTGATATTTTGCTGTAATCGCTGGAACTCTGAAATTCAAGAGCTCTTGGATAATTGAAAATGAACATGATTTTTGTCGTATCCAAATTACGTTAAGAGGCGTTCTTGTTACAATATTAACACGTTATTCAACAGAGTCCCTCCCTAGAAACGGTGTCGAAGGGCTTGTACAGGTCAATGAATGGAATTATTAGAGAAGTGTTTTGCTAGCGACACTTTTCTCGCAGCTGTCGAAGTGTGAATATCATGTCCGTGGTAGAACGCTAGAATCGGAACTCAGGATACACTCGTTCGGCAAGACTTTAGTCATTACAATTTTTGGAAAAAAATTGCCGGCGATGCTAAGAAGGGAAAACCTGCGAAAGCAGTTTCAATCGCCGCGGGCACCTTTCCCTTCGTATAAGGTTACAATGTTTGTATCACGCATATCCTGGAGATTCCTTCTCCACGCAACTGAACTTGCTGTCTTACAAGGTCTCCATCGGTGCCAATTAGAGTACCGGTATATCGAAGTGCTAAAAGTGTCTAAACATGAGAACGCCACTATGTCAGTCTGTCTCCAGGACCAGAACTTTAATATATAACCAGTCTGACGAAGCGTATGTATGTGTTCTACGGTACTGAAGCCTTTTTTGAAACCGCCCTGTTCGGGAGACCGGGCGGTATTATAATGACTCTAAAACAGCTTGTAGACATGGCTCAGAAGCGAGATGGGCCTATATTCTTCAGCATATTTCTCTTAGAAAGAACAACACCACCACACTCCTGCTCTATGCTTTTGGCTTTCTGCCTTGGAGTATGGCGGACTTCTTTTGAAGCACCCTAAGGATTGGCTTTCTGCCCGCCTTCAGGAGCTACTCCATCATCGCCTGGTGCCTTGTTGTTTTAAACTGGTTCGTTTTTATTTTGGCTAGTGCCGTATGACGCTCCATAACAAATTTGCCGTATCTACACAAAGTATAATGTTCATGAAATAGCTGTCATATTTTCCGCCAAAGTGGCGGCAAAAAAAGTTGTATACCTCCAAGTTGGCCATCCTGTATATAAATTAAGAGCACTAAAGTACATGTGGGCTGGACATGTAATCAGAAGAGAAAATATTAAGTGGACCAAATTAGTTATGCAGTGGTACTAGGGAATGCAAATACCGGGCATATTTCAAAACCGGTAAATTACCGAGTTAAGTGGGACAAAACCGGTAAACCGGTAAATTACCGGTTTTTACAATTTGCTACTAAAAGCGTTATAATCCCTCATAAACCTTTATTTACTATTCAAATAGACAACAAACAATATAAGCAGTTATCATGTGCCGTAAAAATCAAATTAAGTAACAACGACGACATTCAAAGGGCCCTTAGTACATACATAAGTGTAAAGTACTAGCCACCTTTCGCCTTGGCGAGAGATGACGGCAAATAGCCTGATGGTATTACGTTGGGATACTGGTACTGGGAGTTATAGGAAGCTGCGTGTGGGGACAGGCTCGCACCAACTCATATTCCAACAAAATCAATGTTGTCTGTGCCGCTTCCTCGTGTGTGCAGCAACTACCGCTGTCCTGGGAGAGCATATATTTTTGAATCATTTGCTGGGGTCTTAACTCGGGGCCCAACGACGCGCTGACGGTACAAATATGAATCGTGCGCATAGTAGAAGCTTCTGGTGACCTGAGAGAAATAGAGAATATTTCGCTCGAAAGCATAGCAGAATAGCTAGCATTGCGAAAGCCAAAGTCACCAAGAGGGCTGTCAATCGAGAGGACTATGCTGGGAGTTTGCACATTTCACGCAGAACTTATGTTTGTTGGGGCGGAAAGGTTATTGAGTGGCGAGTTGGCGACCACGTACCGGAAGGCGCACCGTGGGTGGACCCTAGGTGGACTGATGAGCTGTCAAAGGTCACGGATGTCCGCTGGATATGGGTGGCGCAGTACCGATAATTTTTATACTCTTTGGGGGAAGCCTATGTCCTGCAACACCTAAGCACACAGATTTCTGTACTTAGGTTCTCAAATAAGTGATGACAGCGACTGCGATCAAGAGCCGATCTTCTGATCTCAGATGGCCAAGACTGCGGTGAAACGACTCGATAGGATATGGAAGAACAGAGGCATAAACCGCAAAACTAAAATAAGACGACGCTTCAGAAACCTGAACCATAAAACCTCGCACTCGTCGTAGGATAGATGTATTTGAGATGTGGTGCTGGCGCTCATGGACTGAACGCCGCACGTATATCTATTCTTGATGAGCTCAAAATCAAAGTGAGGCTCACCACTATCTGCACCCAACGTGTCCTTCTTGTCAGGTCTGGACCGGAGAGGTCATGAGGATACGACGAAGAAGAAGTAGAATGTCCAGCTATAGACGTCTTTCGGCTGATGATGATAGGTATAGCACTTTAGCAGCCCAATCAGCTGTCTACGGATAAAGCTCGGTTTATGGGACGCTCGGTATAAGGAAGGGGTTTTTTCTTTTGTAAGTTATTCAGCAGAGAGATCATAATTATTATTGAGAGAATTGAGACCAAGGTGAAACGGGAAGATTTTATAATATTTTATGTTTTCAAACATCTCTAAAGAATTAAGTACCTAAATCATTTTGGCACTAGGTAACGTAGATAACACTAAATAAAAGAGGTTTATAAGGTACTGATAATCATAAAAATGTATTATTTTATGTTTCGGTAAATTACCGGTTTTACATAAAAAAATACCGGCTTTTTACCGACCTCAATTTCGAGAAATTTACCGGTAAACCGGTACACCGGTTTACCGGTTTGCATTCCCTAAGTGGTACCCAAGAGAGGGTAAGAGCAAACGAGGGAAACCATTCAAAAGATGGGAGTACGATATAGTTAAGATAGACGGCAAAACCTGGACTAGAGACGATTGAAAAGTGTTGGGGGAGGCATTTTCTAAAGTGCACACAGAATAAGGAAAAAAAATATAATGCAATAATAAAGCAAACTTGTAACAAAAATAATTGTATTCTGAGAAAAGGCTATAAAATAATAATAACAATTTATTATTCATTTCTCCATCGCCGTCATGGTCTACCGCGAAGCCGGATTCGGTTCTGAAGAGATGAACTCGACGCCTTTGACGCCTTGAGAGACTGGTCGGGATCGGGGCTCGTGGAAGAGCAAGAGCGAGGCCTCTGTCCAGCTTGTGGGACATTCTAAGGCTCTTAAATAATATATTATTATCAGGCCTATAATTTTAATTAGACATGAGTAGTTCACGAATGAATGACTCAACATGTTTGTGGCTCAACAGATTTCCCTGGCCATCCAGCGCGGCAACGCCGCCAGTATTATGGGAACTTTTGAGCCATCTACGATCCGGGGCGGTCCTTTATGTTAAGTCCATTTGACGAAGCCTGTGGCTGATTTCATCTCTGGTGTCTCTGTGTTGTGATTGTTTGTTTTTGTACGCACCTGACGAAGCCTGTGTTGTGGATTAGATTTTGTGGACTGTTTGTGCCTAGGTAATTTATTTTATGAATAAATGATCATCTAACGTATGATTCAAATGAAGTACTTCACCTCGAGTAACTCTTTCATTCACTAGTTCAGTTCGGATCGATATACTTCAATACTTCAGTTCATGATTCATATCTTTTACCTACTCATTCGCTCCGAGAGTGACATAGACGACATGATTGAATGAATGACTGATATGTTTACCCAATCTATATCGTAGATGGATCTGTTGAGCTACTGAACGAAACTGAACTAGTGAACTAAATGAGTGATATACTTCACAGTGAAGGAATGAAGTATATCACTCTTTTCTTTTTAGTGACACATTTTGCGCATGTCTAATTTTAATCTCAGACACATCTCGCCTGTAATTCATAGCGTGAAAATTAATTTTTTTCAAAGTGGCTTGGGCACGTGCTACGCATGCACAACTCTCGTTTGCCAAGCGGATAATTCATCAGTTTTCTATGCTGATACGACCTTTTTTGATTAACAGTATATGATTGTGATTTCAAATTTGGAGTCGTCGTTGGACATTTCGTTGTGCGTGGTCCGACACACATTTGCTAGGTTTTGCATTTTTTCGTCATTATATAGTCTCATTAAAATCGTCAAAAGAGACATGATCGAGTCAACTTTTGTAAAATGCATAAATTATATCGGGGTCTTTTTTGAACAATGTTCTCACCGGCTGTCTTAATCCTAACTTTGTATTATAAATAATCTTGAGCCGATAATGATTTTAGAAACAAGCGCAGGTAAACAATCTAGTTCACCGCTTCTGCCCAATCCTGAGCAGGTCCGTGTTGTACGGCATGCACCTGGTTTTTTCGTCGACAGCAGTAATAATCATCTCAAAAGCCCATTTTGGAGTTGACTATGGATTCGTATTGTGGCGGAATGATTCCAGCTTCTCTCAGGCGCTTCTGAAACTCATTTTCTTATTCAACCAAATTTTTACATCGTTGATTCATTCCTCGATCCTTATAAATATGAGTATTTTTCTGTCTCGTTTTAGATCATGGCATTATCGTCTTTAAATGATTCAAAAGTTTTTCCCAATTGTGCATTGTATTATATTGTGGATAATTTTAAAATCAATAAAGAACATTCGTACTTCGTAGGTATGATTCCAATACGGCCCATAGGTACTTATTTTATAAAAGAGTTTGTCAGAATAATACTTCTCAAACGCCGTGTATGTACAAAGACGCCCGGCAACGATCAGTACTGCCGTCAATAAAACTACGTCATTGATAGCTATATTGAACTGCGTTTGATGGGCTTAATGGCACGGCATTATGCTTGTTAATGTTTCTAACATTACTCCTTCTATCAAAATGAAATAAATCAGTACACCTAGTCTTTAGACTTCGCTTTCTACTGTTACTACAGTATTTCACTTTCTACAGTACTTCAAATCAATGTCAAAAAGATTGATGTTTCGCCCCAACGATCACTATTGCACCTCTCTCACTCCATCAATCAAAAGTAGATGTCGTTCAATCACGCAAATGACATTGACTATGGCTTCAAACGCGACGGCAATGATCAATATTCATTGGTAAACACGTAGTACCTATTGGCGTCTGACATTGATCATTGCCGAGCCGCCTAACTTCATAGTTTGGAATAACGTAACGTTCGAATTCGTTGAAGTATTGAAAAGCTGCGACGCGCCGCCGCGCCAGGCCACAGCCTACTCGTATTATTAGCACACTTGCTGCTGCACTGCTACTTAATCATCATGATTTTGCATTACAAATATGACTATGTGATACCTAGACCCTGGAAGGTATAATCCATACTAATATTATAAATGTAGAGTGAGTCTGTCTGTCTGTCTTTTACATCGTCACGCTTAAAGCGCTGGACCGATTTAGAAATTAAATTTGGCATGGAGATAGTTTGAGTCCCGGGGAAGGACGATACGGGGGGATATCATGCCTTAAGCGAGTGTATGGAAGAGCCATAACTTGGTAAGCGCCTGATAAAAACATAATAACAATTAAGTACATTCTATTGCGTTAAACCAGTTCCACGCGGACGAAGTACTTTTAATACTAGTGAGTAAATTCTCGAATCTCGTTAAGCTTGATTTCGAAGGCTTCGACATCTACTTGTGACACGGAAAAGAATGTAATGCCAGGTATCCGCTCCGTACAAAAGTCGAACATTGCTAAAAGTTGAACATTTGCTCGAGGGGTTAATGTGACTTTTCGTTGTTCTTTGCAAACTAGCTTTTCGGATTATTCTTTTGCTTCTTGCATCATCACACGGGCTTTTCCCATGAGCAGTTGCAAAGAAGGTCCAGTCTGCTTGCAGTGATGCAGTCCGAAATCTTCACCGTATAAATAGCTCAAAATAAACTATGAACATACAAGTATGTGTATATATTATAACATAAATTTACTTCCTTTTATGACAAAATTAAATAAAACTCCTTTATTATAAGAAAACCCATTAGTCATTGACGTAATGCAATATTTAAGATGTCAAAAAAATCATATCTTCTTACCTAGCAAAAATAACGCTATAAAATCCAAATGCCATGTAAATTTGAGCTTATGATCTATCATTTGATGGTAAACTCAAATTTTTATTGACACTGAAACATAGATTTTTCCGCGGCCAAAATGGACCTGTTTTCGTTTCTTTGAAATTTCCATATGTTTTTTCTATACCAAAAATACATTTTGAGAACTTTAAATTGACATCAGTCTTTTAAGTCTGAAAACTCCGAAAATTTGCATATTTATAAAAAAAATCAGTGCCTTAGAACTTTAGAACTCAGTTCTGATATATTTTTATATACTGGTATGTATACTGGTTAGATAATATTAGTCATTGTGGAAACGGTGGTTAGTGAGCTACAATATAAGATAAACATCATTGTTAGCAAACGCCTCTAAGAGTTTGAAAACCTAGTTTATGAGAATAAGAAAATGGCACCTTTTCAAACTTCCAATGAGTGCCAACCGAAAAAAAAACTGAAAAAAAGAAATCTCATGGATTGGCCCAAAGTACATGCCTGAATTTTTCAAGAACTTTTAAAATTAGTCAGCACACCCCTTCAGACGTTTTCATATGGAATGACTCTGGCATGTAACGAAAAAACGAATTAAATAGAAATTAAAAACACTAAACATTTATTATCAATGTCCAAGATTTTTTTAATAATAGATTTTTGTGATTTACTCATTGGTAGAGGTATAAGCGCTTATTAAATATTGTAGTATTCATTATCTTAATTTCGTTAGGCACTTTATTACTTATATATTTTTATGAACATAATCGCAAGAGCGTGGGTGGCTATCGCTGGCTTTCTTGAACTTTAATATGTTTGTGAATATATGCAATAAACCAAGCATTTTAACCAGTAGCCTGCATGATTGATCGGGTCACATACCATATATAGCCATCCACCATCAATAGCACTTGAAAGTTTCGAAAAATTATGATATATTTTTTAATCACGTGAATAATATTACAAATTAAAAGTAGTCATTGAACATTAATTGACAAATTGTAAATTGAAACCTACCACCATGATTCTTACGTTTTAATAAACGGAAAATTGTACGAGACGTTATGTACCTAAACCCAATATTTCACGTCCAAAATAACAAGTTTTCCACACAATAGTAGTAGGGGCACATAGGGTTATGTGGCGTCACAATCGTCACATAACACGGTCAACCAGTATGGGATTTTTCAGGACTCGGTCCTTATGATTGTGATGTATTTTCGAACACGTTGCCGTCATTTGTATATTTTTTATTCAGTTTATTTTAGTTTGTATAGAAACAAAGAAAATTTATTTCGTATACATTCATTCACTAATATCTCTGCCAATCTCGGCTCGGTTGCCAACTTTATAACTATCGGGCGTCGTTACGCTCGGCCGTCTATATGTATTTACTCGGCCGGCCCCACCTTACTTCCCCAGCCTTTGTAGTAATGTACAATTATTGCTAGAGAGTGACCGCTGCAAATTTTAATGGTGTCGTTATGATAACATACTTAAATTACTTAAACGGGTCTTGCACAATATTAATGTATTTACCTTTCTTACATAAAATTTAAGGCCTACGCGGGACGGCCAAGTGGTCGGCGACCGGTTGGCCGGCCTAAATACCGCTGGAAGGACGAGGTGGAGAAAGACCTTCGCGCCCTACAAGCAGAAAACTGGGCGGAGATCGCACAGAACAGGGCGCGGTGGCGCCAACTCGTATCGGAGGCCAAGATCCACTTCGGGTCGCTGAGCCATCGGAGTAAGTAAGTAAGTAAGTACATAAAATTTAAAATATTATGTTTTCCAGGCAGACAAAGAAAGAGATGGTGAGTGACGTATGGAAGAACGTATGAAACAAACATGCTTCGCCGACCCCAAATAAATGGAAAAAGGGCAAGCGAATGAGATATGGCAATCGATGTCAGTTCGTCAAAGAAACCGGTGAAACCTGAATAACTAACTCAACACGCCTAGGGCGCTTCATGCAAACCGAGGAGACACGATGACCCAGGAAAATACTGCAATTCCCGTCGGAGCATGGCGCATTCTTACGCACAATGCACATTACAACTGACACTTAAGGATTATTACGTAGTAAAGTAAAATGATTAAGACCGCCGTAGTGCTGGGACACCAGGCGCGTACACTCGTACAGCCTCCCCTACCGCGCGAGCAGCGGCGAGGGCCAGCACTGCGCCGGCTCCTTCAGAATGCTGTTTGAACTGTGGCAAAGGCGATTCCGTAGCGACGTACACCGTTTTCTAATTAGAGATTCAAAGCTATCGGTGTGCACCTCGGCGAATATTATCTGCAGCTGCAGTAACGCGGCAGCCCAAACAGCGTTCTAAACGCGTTGTTATAATACTCCCGCAGAACACTATATACCCGTTGCGTAAAATTGGTCCACACATTGCACGTGTAGAATATATGGCAAAACTAATTTTTTGTTAATATTTATCGACAAATAAATTTACTGTAAGCAGTATAACCTACAAGGAAATAATGCTATAAAACGTGTCCTCTGAGGAACATTTATTTTAGGAATTAGATGTGTCAGATCAATAGGTATTTAGATATCCACACGTTTCATGGCATGGCTTTACTTATCTGTGTGGTCTAGCTTAGTTAGAAAAAAATGACAATTACAATTAATTAACAACCTGTCTACCCCCGGCGAAAAAAAACAAAACAATCTTTTGTTATCCGGCCGGGGATCCCAGTCACCGGTAGACAACGGCTTGCTTTTATTTATCTTTCATCTCAAACTTGTGTTCGGGTGACTGGTATTTTAAGTTTTAAGCAAAGAGTGTTTATCCAAAGCAACCATGTAAAAAAAAAAATTGGCTGAAACTGCTCTTGAAGCATGATAATTTTACTCATTAAGTGAAATGAAAATTTCTTTTGAGAATAAAGTTCTATAAACTGAATATATAATACTCCAAGCCAGATAAAATGCGGGCAACTTGAAGGTCCAGTCAATACACAGTTTTTGCTATTTATGAAACAGATAAGTTTTTATACATTTTGATTGTTCATTAGCATAAGTTAGTTACTTCTTATGTGATTGGAACTCACTGTAGTTTCTGAACCGGAGTTTTAAATTTATACATGATATAACTAAGTACCTAGGCATGTAGTAATGTCTCATGAAAAATACATATCTTTGTTAACCGCCGCTCAACATAAAAACTTATATACTACAACTACTACTACTACTACTACTACTCCTTACTACTTATATCTTTCAACAAGTCTGGGCCTACAGACGAACGAAGCTATGAAAAGTCATTTTCTCTTGGTATTAAGTCACTTGTAATCTAATCACAAAACATTCAGTACTTGCTTTCGATTCCGTTTCTAATACGATTTTCAAGATTTATAACAACTTACTAATCTATACTATTACAAAACCTAAGATAGTTCAAAGTCATCGTAGGAGAGTTCGTGTCAAAGAAATGTATGTAAAAGTTGACTTCATTCCTAATAATGTCATTTTAAATTGGCTCTGGTAGCAAAACACGAAATGTAACGCAGAATCGGTTACTTAGAGGTTTAGCTTTCAACACTGGCGTGGGTATTGTTATAAAGATGAGCTTATGTAAGTGTAACATATGTATATAGGTATATACATATGTTAAACTTTTTACACCCATATTTTACTTAAAGAGACCAATGAATCGAGATAATATGTAAACAATAATAGGCAGATTAAACATTTTTTTATTCCCATTAGTTATAAATTAATACCTAACAAGTTTTATAGAATAATACATTTTTAGATTAAATATTTTTCATATGACTACTAGTTTCATTATCTCACTTCCCATAACCCAAGTTCTTTTTCGGTGCAGAAACGTTTTTCTCGCCGAATAAGAAACAACTATTTAAAATCCTAAGAATTCTCCTTGGATTTTAAATAGTTGTATCTTTTTTGGCGGGAAAAACGTTTTCGCGCCGAAAAAGAAACTAAAATCCAAGGAGCGGATGCTATACGTACCTACCTATACATCGCGTTACCGTAGTTATGCTTATGTATACCGAGATATTAGTTGACTTCTGAAAAACTAGATGGCAGCACTAATAGTGACCGTAGACAGCCTGAAGTTGCCGATCTATTTCATTTCAGTATATTACATTCTATTACATTCTTATTTATGGTATTCCATGGGCCATGGCTATTTGTTATTCTCAAATATTCAAATAAAATTAATACTTCATCCATAACAAATTGACGATGTTTGAATAAAACTGCATAGTTTCAAACGTCGTGTAACTGCCTACTTTAAATAACGCAATCATCTTTACTGTTACGTTAATACGTGTTATATTCTCTTTAATAGAAACCTAATCTTGTACTCATTTTCAATAATTGATGATGGAGAAGGCAGTGCCGGAGGTCTTAGAGGGAGTGTGCGTGAAGGCTGAGCCCTGTTTGGAGCAGACGTGTGTAGAAGAAGAGCCTTCGAGCTCGGATGTACGTGTAAAAGACGAGCCCTCGTCGGAGGCTGAGGGCGCGCGCGGCGTCAGCGAGGCGGCGGCGGCGGCGCTGTACGCCGACCACGTCGTGAAGGACGAGCTAATAGTCGGCCCCACGCTGGTGCAGCCGCCCCGTGTACTCAGCATGCGAGGTATATTTATATTGTGTCATTAAATTACATTGATAGCTAAGTCACAATGACTTGCTTACTAACATATATGTGACAAATTGCATAATAATAAGTATTCACACACAAGGTAACCACCACTTCACTTCATCATCAGCCTATATACGTCCCACTGCTGGGCACAGGCCTCCTCTCATAGATGAGAGGGATTGGGCAGTAGTCCCCACGCTGGCCCAGAGCGGGTTGGGGACTTCACATACAACTTTGAATTTCTTCGCGGATGTATGCAGGTTTCCTCACGATGTTTTCCTTCACCGAAAAGCTAACGGTAAATATCAAATGGTATTCCGTACATAAGTTCCGAAAAACTCATTGGTACGAGCTGGGATTCGAACCCACGACCGCCGCTTGACAGCCGCGTGCTTGAACCACTGGGCTACCGTAGCTTCGCCACTTCACTTGGGAATCACATTTCTGCAAATGGTCCAATAGTAAAGATTCTTGATCAGCAGAGCTCGGCGGGGGTGAGCCATTTTTACGTCAGTAATGTCAAGTGTAGATATTAATATAGATACCTACACCTTAAAAAATCTTAAAAGAAAATAAAACTGTATTGATTATAATTTAACTAAAATGACAGTGCATTATGTACAAAACAAGTAGATAGTAAGTTTTTTATTTATTCTTAATTTTCTTTGTTATTGTAATAAAAAACAAAGTTTTTCTATATTTTCTAATTTCAACGCATTTTGACCTTAGATCGTAGCAGAAAGGCAGCCTAAATAAAATAATTTCATTAGTTATTGAATTACACCACATCTATAATTTAATGAAAAGGTATTTCCATGTTATGCAAACTCTTGCTAGCCAATTATATTTAAAATTATTGTATTGACTTCCGTCAATTGATTTTAGGTTGTAACGTCTGTTAAATAAAAGAGGTAGTTTGACATTTTTAACGGTCATTGTGCCACTGAATTTTGTAAAGCAAAGATCGTGGAATAAATAAGTTAATTATCAGCAAAGTATTTTATTGAAGATATCACTTCAGAAGACGGGATCGAGAACAAACGCCACAGGTAATTAATTGGTTTTCCTGACATTCAATTTCAAATGTGTACATTTTATCTTACTTTAATTTCACGGTATTCTGAGGACAAAAGTAAAGTTAAACAAGTGAAAGTGTACCAAGCTTTGTTGATTTCTTAAGTTTAGTCTTGCAATATTTACAACAAACCGTGTGTTACGTAAACGTCAAACTAATTATCCTTTTAGTGATGTTATTGTTGAATAAGCCGTAATATACATAGTGTTTTGGTATTTCCTACATATGTTACGTTCTATTAAAGTTAGTACTAGTACAGTGAATACAGAAATCATTTTTATATGACATATGTAGGTTAGTGAAATTTAAAACAGTTACGCTTGTACAGTTACGTGTAAATATTTTTATTTCAGTATGGATGAATACGATAGACGAGTGATACGGACGCCTCCTCTGCCACTCGACTATCCAGATGGAAATCGAGAGATGACACTACCAGCTTCAAGCAGGCAAAGCAGAGCTCGCGATCGCGAGCGAGAGAGGCGCAGCCGCACGAAGAGGAGTCGATCCAGGCGCAGTCGCGGGAGGAGCAGCCGCATCAACTCCGAAGGGTCGAGCAGCCGGCATCGCCGCAGCCGGTCAAGATCGCGAGTCGCGACACCGTCGCTCGCGCCGCAGCTCATCGCGTTCGCCGCGCAGCTCCTCGCGCCAGGCGCGCCGCAGCCGGTCCCGCGTGCGCCGCAGCCGGTCACGCGTACGCCGCAGCCGTAGCCGCTCGCGTTCGCGCCGTGATCGTCGAAGCCACACGAGGTATGGTGATACACGAAATAATGACTTACTAAACACATTGAAGGATTTATTTAGATCTGTTAGAACGGAGGATAGGTCTGATCATATTGAAAGATTTCCTGTAATGAACGTATTGCCTGAATTTAATCCCTCGAATCGGAGTCAAACTATAGATGTATGGTTGACTAAAGTGAATGAAACTGCTGGTATATACAACTGGACTGAGCGTCAGACCATTCACTATGCACTTCCTAAATTAGCGGGAGTAGCTCAAAAATGGTACCAGGGTTTACCTAGTTTAAAATACACGTGGCCTGAGTGGCAAGCTAAATTAAAAACGGCATTTCCAAGCAAAGAAAATTATGGATTGTTATTAACGGAAATGCTCGAAAAGCGAGCGAAGTACGGAGATTCCTTAGAAGACTATTTTTACGAGAAGGTTATGTTACTCAATAGGTGTAAAATAGCGGGCACCGACGCGGTAGATTGTATTCTATTAGGGATTGATGACAGAGCTGTAAAAACCAGTGCTGAAGCAGCTCAGTTTATGGAACCCGACAAGCTACTTGTTTATTTACGTGGTCAAAAGGTTAATAATAAACCTAAGAATTTATCTCGACCATTGAATAACAGTAATAGCGTTGACAACAAACCAACTAATCGGGGACAAAGGTCAGATAATAAATTAGTCAAATGTTTTAATTGCGGTGAAGAAGGTCATCCTCACTTCAGATGTAAACAACCGATTAAGAAATGTGATTCTTGCTCTAGAATTGGCCATATTGCCTCTGAGTGTAATATTAAAAAGAATTTAGATGTTAAAACAGTGTCATGACTAGGCGTAACAAGCGGCGTTGATCAAAAATATTATAAGACTGCGTATATTAATAAAGTAAGTTTGCCATGTTTTATAGACTTTGGAAGTCAATGTACTCTCATGAGACAAAGCGATGCTCATAGTATTTTTAATAATTGGCCAAAAGATAATTTACCTATTTTAAAGGGCTTTGGTAATTCCGTAGTACAAACAATAGGTAAGGTTATGACGAATATTGTGATCGACGCCGTTGAAGCCACTGTAGAAGTGTATATTGTGCCTGATAGTTATTTGAGCACACCTTTACTGATAGGACAAACCAATACCGAGCAGGACCACGTAGTAACGCTTAAAACTAGTGACAATTTGACCTTTACAAATAAACCAGAGAACGATGAATCCAAATCTATTTCATTGCTTGTTAGTAATAGTGTTGTTATAAATAAAGCCACCGAAGTAGACTTTTATACTAAACCTAATGTGTCTGGAAACATATATGTGGAGTACAGTTTAAATTTACAACCTGGCAGGGAATACGTAACCTTACCAGGTGTAATTACTGTCACAAATGGGCATGGACAAGTGATAATTAAAAGTTTATCATCAAAAACTTTTGAATTATCGCGAGATAGTATTATTACGCGTGCAAGTATTGCACATGAAGCTAAAGCATATAATGTTAATCGAATAGATTTTGATTCCTCGTCACACAAAGATGACACAATAACTTTAGCAAGAATACAAGTAGATCAATCAATAGGCGAACAGAAGTTAAATGAGCTGGTTGACATGTTAAATGAACATCGCAAATGTTTTGCTTTTGACACCAAGGAATTAGGTTGTTGTAACTCCACTTCAATGAATATTCAGCTTAATGATAAAACTCCAGTGGTATACCGTCCGTACCGTCTGTCATATGCGGAAAGAGAGATTGTGCGTAATATGGTTGACGAGTTAAAGGAAGCAGGGATTGTTAGTGAGTCAACGTCTGATTATGCCTCACCAATTATATTGGTGAAAAAAAAGACTGGAGGTTATCGTATGTGCGTTGACTACAGGGCGTTAAATAAAAAGACAATAAAAGAACATTATCCGCTGCCCCGGATAGATGATCAATTAGATAGTTTGGCAGGATTCACATATTACACTACATTAGACCTAGCATCTGGGTATTATCAGATACCATTAGCAGACCCTTCAAAGCATTGAACAGCATTTGTGACTCCTGACGGTCATTATCAATTTAATCGAATGCCTTTCGGATTATCTAATGCCCCAGCTAATTTCCAACGCACTATTAACAATATTTTAGGTAATGCCCGTTTTAAACATGCGTTTGCATACATGGATGACATAATTATACCATCCAAAGATATTAACGGTTTTCAAAAGCTACAGCTCACCTTACAGTTATTCCGTGATGCTGGTATGACACTAAATTTAGAGAAATGTAATTTCTTCATGAAATCTATAGATTACTTAGGATTCGAAGTCGATCAAAGTGGCATTAGACCAGGTGAGAAAAAGATACAGGCAGTACAAGATTTTCCTCGGCCAGCTGATCAACACAAAATTAGACAATTCATAGGGTTAGCTAGTTTCTTTCGGCGCTTCGTGAAGAATTTTTCAATTATTGCCAAACCCTTAACACAGCTTTTAAAAAATGATGCTAAATTCAATTGGGGAGAGCAAGAAGAAAACGCTTTTGTTCAACTTAAAAGTGCTTTGACAAATAGACCTATTCTCGCCTTCTTCAACCCGACATATGAAGTAGAGTTGCACACTGACGCATCTAAATTGGGGGTAGCCGGTATTTTACTACAGAGAAAAGATCAAGTTGAACCGTTTCAGGCTGTTGCCTATTACAGCCGACAAACGTCGCCTGAGGAGATGCATTTTACTTCTTACGATTTAGAGACGCTAGCCGTAGTGGCGTCTTTACAGCGGTTCCGGGTTTATTTATTAGGCATACATTTCACCATCGTGACGGATTGCAATTCGTTAAGAGCAACATTTGAGAAAAAAGATATTATATCCAGAGTTGCACGATGGTGGAATGTAATTCAAGAGTACGATTTTGAAATCAACTATAAGCCCGGAAAAACAATGGCTCATGTAAACGCATTGAGCCGCAATCCGGTTTGTGAAGTATCCTATGAAGTTAATAGTATAACAGTAGATTGGATAGCCACAGTACAGCAAAATGATCCTGAAATTCAGCGTAACGTAAACATACTCAATGATAAAGGGACGGACAATATAATAGAGATATCTAAGAACTTTGTTGTCAAAAGGGGATTATTATATAAGATCACTAATGAGGGTAATCGGTGGGTTGTTCCTAAAGGTGTCAGATGGCAGATCGTGAAGTCAAACCATGACGATATAGGACACTTCAGCTTTGACAAAACTTACGACAGAATTAAAGGCACTTACTGGTTTCCCAAAATGAGAAGATTTATTAGAAAGTACGTAGAGTCATGTTTGGAGTGCGCTCACGCTAAAGTTCCGGTCGCTAAAAGGGCTGGCCAGTTGCATCCTATAGAGAAAATAGCAGAACCGTTTCATACAATCCATATTGATCATATAGGTCCGTTTGTCAAGAGCAAGCACAAGAATACTCATATGTTATTAATAATTGATGCTTTCACCAAGTTCATTATTATAACACCTGTTAAGAATACGACAACAGCCAGTAGTATCAAAGCATTAACAGCTTACTTTCATACGTTCGGAGTACCAAAACGGCTTATTTCGGATAGGGGTACCTCCTTTACATCAAACAAATTCAAGGATTTTTTAAGTGACTTAGGTGTTAAACACGTACTTAATGCGGTTGCTACCCCAAGAGCCAATGGGCAGGTAGAACGGTATAATAGGAGTTTGCTAGCCGCATTAACGGCGTGTAACGTAGGAAAACCCGAACGATTATGGGATGAGCAAGTATCGAAAGTTCAATGGGGCCTGAATAATACTCTGAATAAGGGTATTGGAAAAACACCGGCTCAAGCATTATTTGGTACTAATTTATCTGGGTTGTCAGATGCGTTGTTACGTTTAGGAGTATCTCTAGAAGAAGAAGCTATTGAAAGGGATATTATTAGAGAAGAAGTTTCAGAACACATAGAGCTTGATCAGAAAAAGCAAAAGGAAAGATACGATAGGAAAAGAAAACATGTTAGCTATAAAGTCGGTGATTTAGTCAGGATTGAAAGAGAAGTACAGTCTACAGGGCAAAGTAAGAAATTGATTCCCAAGCTTAGAGGTCCTTATCGCATTACTCGAGTGGTAGGATCTGATAGATATGAAGTGGAGGATACACCACTTTCCAGAAAAGGTAATAGGCCATTTAAGAGCATATTTGCTGTAGATAAAATTCACCCATGGTTGGTATTTAATAGATCAGATGATAAAGATGAAGATGACGTTAGTGGTGACTACCTTAATGTGGAATCTGAAATGTCTGAATGAGCTGAGAAATATGAAAATGAATATTTATTCTATTGTATATACTGTGGGCCAAATAGGTATGAGATTGTGGTACCTACAGTTTATAGACATATTTCATGTATGGGAGATATGCAGGAGGCTTCCATATATAATATTAGATTGTGGAATATATGGAAGATATGAATGAGGCTTCCCTATATTGTGACAGGTTTAAATACTAAAACATGAAGGAGGTTTCAGTATGACACCTGTAATCATTGTGTGATAAGTACATGGAAAATATGAAGGAGGTTTCCATGTATTTAATCAGCGTATTGTACTAGAAATATGTATGAGGTTCTAGTACTCAGGTAATATTGAAGATGTGTATGAGGCTTCAATATTTAGTTATGAAACGATATAGGTACTGTGCAATTATTATTATTTTTGTTATTAGAAGTGTATATAGATTTATGTAATCAAAATGCAAAACAAAAAGTGGTGTTAACCAAGTATATTTAATTATAAAAATCCATAACAAGTTAAATGAAAATTGATGAATGTGCATAAACAGAATTAATATACCTAAAAGTATTTGTAGACAATATAAACACTTTGTTCAATTATTTCTGTATTGTTCAAAAATACTGTTAATAAAAGAGTATAACTTTACTGCAAGTAGAATCAGTAGTGCAATGATTGTATTGGAGATGTGTAGAGGTATAACTTGAGTAAAAGAAAAATGAGATTTAGTTTTAGAAGAAATATAATTAAGTATTAAAATAAGATATTATTACTTATAGTTCTGTTAATAATTGTCATAATTGGCTAATTTGTAGGTGTACTGAAAATTAATAACATTAATAGCAATAATTATATAATGCCCGGGACGGGAATGGATTCAGGACGGCCGAATGTTAGCCAATTATATTTAAAATTATTGTATTGACTTCCGTCAATTGATTTTAGGTTGTAACGTCTGTTAAATAAAAGAGGTAGTTTGACATTTTTAACGGTCATTGTGCCACTGAATTTTGTAAAGCAAAGATCGTGGAATAAATAAGTTAATTATCAGCAAAGTATTTTATTGAAGATATCACTCTGAAAACAGCTCACCCCCGCCAAGCTCTGTTGATCAGCATATTAGGAGACTTGCTAGATAGCTGGTCAAGGGTCAGATTTAGAAGGTATATGAACAAACCATTTGAAGAATATTTAAGAAAATTCATGCCAAATTGTAACATTCATGTCAACAACAGATAAAAGCCAAAAAGAGTAATTACTATAAAAATAAATTTAAATATATAGTAAAATTACTGTGGTGTATCAGGCATTCTAGGCCTAAATAATAACACCTTTAATCAGTAATTAAGTTTTTAATGAAAGACAAAATGTTCACATGAAAAATACAGCAGGGAATTGTCAAAGTTGCACCTTTTTTTCTGTCGTCACCATTCGGAAACATGTACCACTTGCATTCAGAAGTTCGGATACACCTCAATTACAATATCATATTCTAGAAATACATTAATTTTTAATTTTTTATTATTAATTTTTTTTTAAGAGCCTATATGGTGTCCCACTGCTGGGCAAAGGCCTCCAAAGATCCCCTCTTAATCTCCACTCGTCACGCATTTCATAACGACTGGCCAGAGATTACTCAAGAGATAAATAAAAAATAAATATAATTTAGTCAATTTAGAATTTGTATCTTATCAAATTAAAATTTTATATTTATTCCCATATGTCCACCATAAATTTTCGTTTACTATATAATATGCTTTTTTTATTAAAAGTTCACCTAAACCACGTTAATGTAACAATGTGCTATATTTGTGGAGCTCATGGAGCCCTTTTATTTGATACCCGACTCTATGTGTTTTTGAAGAAAATTTTCTTTTCTTTATACAAAACATTGATGACATCACAATATGACAAAGGTCCATGCCCGCGCGGACAGATAGCTTTGTATAAAGTCGAGGCGAGGGTCTCAGGCAGACAGATTACAGCATTTCACAGATGATTTATTTCTGTTGCCGCTATAACAACAAATACTAAAAATTTTAATAAAATAAATATTTAGGGGGGCTGCCATATAACAGACATGATTTTTTTGCCATTTTTATTGATAATGTTAAGGAACCCTTCGTGCGCGAGTCTGACTCGCACTTGGCCGGTTTTTATTATTGAATTCTAATTGTTTGAATGTGAAAAAATGCTATATAAATACTAATTATTTGTGGACAATTTTAAACAAATCTACCTAGTCCCAAACTAACCTATTAAGCTAGTAGTATGGGTATTGGGTACTAGGCGATGATATATACATACATACTTATATAGATATATAGATGTACATCAATACATAGACTAGAAAACATCCAAGACTTGGGAACAAATATTCCGCTCATCTAACAAATATATGCCCTGAACCGGATTCGAACCTGGGACCTCCAGCTTTGTAGGCAAGGTCACCAACTGGACTAAGTCAAAGATATTTTAACTTACCTAATATATATGCAAGTAAATACGAGGTTTTATGACTTGAAATTGTTTATTGGTAAGACTATGTTCGTCCTCTGCGTGATTACGGAGTAATGAAAATAGATTGGTTTGTTTACATGAATTTCTATTGACCCAAAGGTATAGAATTAGAAGGTATAATATTGTAATTTCTAACATTTTCATTTCGCTGGCCATTCAGCGCGGCAACGCCGCCAGTTTATTTATTTATCGTATGGCATTTATTTCAATACAAACAAATTTGTATGGACCTATGTCTGAAATAAATGCATTATTATTATTTCGAACCGTGAGATCTTCGAGAAGACAGTAAGGTTGCCAGTTTTTGTTGCACTTTTAGAACCACCCAGGGGTCACGTGTAGGGTAGCGGTGGGTACTTTCCATACGGACGTGGTGCAACTTCGACCCCACTTTGTCAAGTGAGTGGGCAATTTGACTGTTAGAAGTTTTCAAGCCGCCCGAAGGCCTCCAACTTGGCTTCACGACTGCTGCCATAGACAGCAGCCGGGATCAATGGCTTAACGTGCCTTCCAAAGCACGGGAGCGCTTAGTTAGTAACCACTCAAAGCGGTCACCCATCCATGTACTGACTGCGGCCCACGTTGCTTAACCTTAGATACCGCAAGCGGTAAGCAGGCGCCGCTGGGCCACGACCGCTCCAAACGCCGCCAGTGTTATGGTAACTTTGAGCCTTAGAAGATCAATGCTGTTTTTTTCTTTTATAGAATATTGGAAAACGAAGGAATGAGAAGCGACCAGTCAGCTTTTTTTTTTACAAAATTTTGTACCATTACGTACCTAATGTTTTAACTCCCCATTCTATTGACCCATGATGAACTTGATATTTGGTGATCATTTTTATTATCTCGTATAAATCGTAAAAAATACAAATATTTTTTTTTCTTTCAAATCTTAAAATTTTCTTAGCAACATAATTTTGCGGTTGGTACGCAATCCTAAATGTACGACACGCACTTGGCCTGTTTTTAGGGTTCCGTACCCAAAGGGTCAAAACGGAACCCTATTGGTGACGCCCAGACGTCCGTCCATCCGTCCGTCCGTCCGTCCGTCGTTTGTCACACAGGTTTGACAGCCAGACGGTTGGAGCTACAGGCTTCAAATTTAAACAGTATAAGCATCTTGTTGGCCCGAAGCCATACAAATAGTCAAAACTTATTTTTAAATGTTTTTAAGGGGGGGCTCCCATACAGCTAAAGGGAGGCGCGTAAAATAATGTTTTAAATCCTACCCTATCGACTATCGTTGTTAGAGCTTATTGAGTAGATGCTTACTTTGTTTTTAATTTAAAAAAATATTGGAAAACAAAGGAATGAGAAGCCACCAAAGTCAGCATTTTTTACGAAATTTTGTTTCGGAACCCTAAATGTGCAAAGTCCGACTCGCACTTGGCCGGTTTTTTTGTCGTAGTGGACTGTATAGAGACTGATAATGATGAATAGTTTATTAGAATAAATGTAACTTAATTGTGTTCTCTTTTATTTATTTCAGGACAAACTCATCAGAAGGAGAAAAATGGGAGTCTTGAGACTTACCAATGTGCCCACTGTAGTTACACAACTCACAGAAAGTTGCATTTATTAAGACATCTCAACAGACATACTGGTAAGCAATCTTACAAATGTGACCAATGTAGTTATGCTAGTGTCAGAAGAAGTGATTTACTACTCCATAAAACGACACATACTGGTGAGAAACCCTACAAATGTGGCCAATGTAGTTATGTTTGTGCCCGCAGAGGTTATTTAAAAAACCATGAAAGGACGCATACTGGTGAGAAACCCCACAAATGTGGCCAATGCTGTTATGCTAGTGCCCGCAGAAGTCATTTAAAAGTCCATGAAAAGAAACATTCTGGTGAGAAACCCTACAAATGTGATCAATGTAGTTTTAGTAGTATGTATCAAAGCAACTTATTATGCCATGTAAGGATTCATACTGGTGAGAAACCCTACAAATGTGGCCAATGTAGTTTTGCTAGTGCCCACAGAAGTTATTTAAAAGTCCATGAAAGGACACATACTGGCGAGAAACCCTACAAATGTGGTCAATGCAGTTATGTTAGTGCCCACAGAAGTCATTTAAAAGCCCACGAAAGGACGCATGCTGGTGAAAAACCCTACATATAATAATAATAATAAAGATGTTTATTTCCTTGGTTCGTTTCTTACATCATGATATCCAACAGGTCGGTGGTGTTTTCGGCCTTTGGGTGTGTCAGCTACTTACAGTCTACTAATGTATGTCGGAAAGATCTATATAAATGTCGTGTAGTGTGTGCTGTATGCTTATTAGTGTATCTATGAACAGAGTAAATTTATATAAATATAAAACGTTGTTTCATCTAACCTACTTACTACTAATTACAATCTATGGGGATGTGGAGCGGCCGTTCGCTTGCTGAGCAGCCGACTTCTTTCTTGTTTTGGTACAGTCAGCCAATGAAAATGTTGAGCGTACTTAGAACCTTGTCACATCGAAATCTAAGAAATATTTAGACCGAAACCTCATATAATTTGAAACCTCTTTAATTTGACAAAGTACTAAAGTGCTCAACATTTTCGTTGGCCCACTGTACATAGTTTACATTACATAGTCTAGTGTTAGGGCTTATCCAGAAAAATCATTGGGGGAGGGGGGTATAAGGAAACCTCACGTGTATTTTTTTACTGCACCTACAATACCGAGAAATGATATCAACTCATGTAGCATTTCCTAAAAAAACTTAAAAAATTATACAATCACGTTTTCATAACGCATATACCTACCAAAATAAGCACAAGATCAACTAATATACTTCATTTTCTTTTAAAAAATCATAGGTGGTGATCGTAGAAAGAGGATCTATAGAAGGAGGGTTAGCGAATCACACACAGGGACGGAGATAATGTGACAGTTTCTTCTGGGGTTACCACAAAAAGAATAATCTCCCCATTTTTACTGTCAAGTAGGTTTTTAATTATTGAGAATCTTCAAAATAAACTCTTAGTAAATATTAGCGGACAAACACAAAACATCCGATGTCCTCCCAATTACGATATAAAATTTTTTACTAATTTAATACCTACATTATAGTTAACAAAATCACGATTAGATTAAAACGTCTTAGTTATTCAGCCATTATAATAATAAAATTCACAATAGTATTCTAATCACATCACAATTAAATTTTTAATCAGTTATTTTTAACGTTCGAGCCGATCTGGTTTACCCAATATTATGGGTAACATATTTTCTTACACGCTGGCCACTGGTTTATCGATGACACTTTGGTGGCATAGGCCGGTGGCAGACAATCGCTGCCTTATACGCGATGAGGGACAGGAGATATGTCATTGTTTCTCGCTCCCACGTGTGTTATTGTCTATGCTTACTAGGGAATGCAAAAACCGGTGAAAATAAAAAACCGGTTATTAACCGTTTTGACTGGACAAAAACCGGTTAACCGGTTTTTTACCGGTTTTTTACAAACTACCTGAAATTGAAGTATTGGACTATAAATTTATTATTTCTGGGTTCTATTGGTAATCCGGGCATGTTTCTAGTGATGTCAATAGGTAATAAGTAAGCTAATAAATAAAACTAATTTGGGTTTTATCATCATCTTTATAAACTTCAAAACAAATCGACAAGTGACAAATAAAATTATGAAACATTCTAATATAAAAAAGGGCAATGTTTCATCAATTTCGGGCCATGCAAAACGGTTATAAGTTGGACAAGTTATTCACATGTCATCAAAAAATTTATAAGTGTAAAAGATAGATTTAAGAATGTTTGATCATCTTATTGGCTTTCTACAATAAAATTTCCCATCCGCCATTTGAGAAAAAAATCTCTTTACAAATTGTTACATAAAAAGTAATAATGATTACTATACTATAAAAAATCAGCATAATTAAAAATAACATATTTCTCAAAAGCCTGACAAAAACTCCAGGCTGTGCCTGTAAATAATAAGACTGATTGCAAAACTATCCAAGTAAAACAATAGGGATTACCCGGCCATAAACCCTTTCTGCGCTTTTGACGCGGCAGACTCAAATGAAGTGGGGATATGGGAAACTAACAACATTTTAACATTATGATATTCATGTGCTCTATCCACAGTCGTAAGAAAAAGAAACTAACTTCTTTAAACGTTCATCCTACCATCCTTAAATAACGTGACTTGGAGGTGAAAGAACGCTCTAATCTCTCCATGAAGTTGTTTTTTTATACTAAATACAATTTCGGTTAAAAACCGGTTAGTGGTGTAAAAAACCGGTTTTTTACCGATCTCTAAAACTTCCGGTAAACCGGTTTTTCGGTTAACCGGTTTACATTCCTTAATGCTTACATCTCCTTCACACAGCTTTGTATGTGTGTATCACCAGCTCCATCTATACTTACTTCATGGTGGTGATAAATTCAACAAATACACGTGAGGTTTCGAGGGGGGAGGGGGGGTCGTCCAAAACCTCACCAAAAATCACCAAGGGGGGAGGGGGGGTCTAAAAGTGGTCCAAAAAACCTCGCGTAATTTCTGGATAAGCCCTTAGTTATATCTCAATCAATAAACTAATCACAGTTCAGTAATAAAGATTTAATTGCGTTTATTAGATGGGCATTTTCACTTTAAAATGCACCCCCTACTTTTTTTTCGGATCTCGGTCATTTTGGGTAATCTGACTCAGAATCACGAGTGCTATCCATTTCTGCGAAGAAAAAAAGTGTCCCGCCGAAAAAAGTCAGTTTTGTGACGCTTCTTTCATACAGTTTAGATGGCTCGTCACAAAACTGACACAGAAAATTTGTATGGAAAATCAAGGACATTTTTTTTCTTCATCTGAATCAATAGTACTCGTGATTCTGAGTCAGAATACCCAAAATCACCGATATCCGAAAAAAAAGTAGGGGGTGCACTTTAAAGTGAAAATGCCCAGATATGGGTTCAAATCCTACAGGCATTCATGCGCTATTCCAATCTTATACACAGAATTTAATTTGAAATCTACCATTAGCCAAAGACTACAATATATATACTAAACATTAGCTTAATATAAGTGAAGGAAAACATTGCGAAAAAATTCAAAGGCGAGAACTGTGTCATCTGTGGGATGTATACAGGGTGTCCCACGGCTATACCATATGGAAGGGACGTACTTTAAATACTGAAAGATAAGATAAGAATTAATTTCAGTTTTACTTAATTCACAAGTTTTGGAATTTATTTCTGCCAGTACCAGGAATCGAACCAGCACAGCACCGATACAGCACGGTTTTTTACATTTTAGCGAGTTCGATTCCCGGTATACATAGGCAGATCTAATTAATTTTATAAATTAAATAATTTCTTCTTTCAGTGACGTGTCTTATTTTTAATTGGGCATGCTGTATAAGTAATGAATACTACCTCGATGTAAGATCTCACAGTTCTAAATAATAATAATAAGTAAATTTATCTTGAGTGTTAAGCATATTTATTGAGTGTTAATATTGTTCTTAACATCGAAACAATATAATTGCAGGACAAACTCACCAGAAGGAACGAGATGGACTGAGAAACAAACTGGTGAGAAACCCCACAAATGTGACCAATGCAGTTATGCTAGTGCCACAATAAGTAAATTAAAAGTCCATGAAATGACGCATACTGGTGAGAAACCGTACAAATGTGGCTTATGTAGTTATGCTTGTACCAGCGCAAGTAATTTAAGAGTCCATAAAAGGACTCACACTGGTGAGAAACCCTACAAATGTGACCTATGCAGTTATGCTGGCTCCCGCAAAAGTCTTTTAAAAGTCCATAAAAGGACGCATACTGGTGAGAAACCCTACAAATGTGGCCAATGTGGTTATACTAGTGCATGGAAAAATAACTTGTTACGCCATGAAGAGACACATAGCGCCAGCGTCCGAGACACGATACTACCCTAGCTAAAAAGTCCTTATAATATAACTTTAAGTTCAGCGGTGATTGCTATGAAAGAAAGGAACTCTGCGTAGTCAATCGCAGGCGCACGCTGGGTCGGGCGGCGGACTGGACGAGTCTCGTGTGGCGCCGCAACAGCAACAGCCAATAGCGGCGGAGGATCGGAAGCTGGTCGTGCGCAAGTCGGTACAAGTACGTTCCCGCCGCGCCCGCGCACTCCGGCCGCCGGCGCGATACAACCACTGACTCTTACACGGCTGTTATCCAATATTCCAGACTTGTAGCTAGTGGTTATTGATTTGTATATTGTAAATAATGCCAATTTCTTGTATTAAAACCATTAGAACTGTACGCACAGTTACTGCTGCGTTTTATTATGAATTCTTGCTCCCGGATTGACGGCTCATCTTCCTCTAAGTTGCGTTCGTACTGCTTGCTCGTATCCTTGCCCCCAAAGGTAAGCGTCCACAGTGCCGCATCGCACGCAACCGATAGTACTGATCCGCATCGTATGGCGATGTGGATCAGTGGACGCACTTTGTGACTTTCTGTACAAAGAATACTACAATCCGTTGCGTACGATGCGTGCGATGCGGAACTGTGGACGCCTGCCTTAATCCGTGCCTGTCGGGCTTTCCTTAGTGCATGTATGTATAGGTCAATGGCAGCTTGATGGCAGTCTCTGGGCCTGTACTCCGAACATAGAAATCCAAACTTCGTGTAGTGCCGTCCCTTTCACTCATATAGTGTATTACACGAGAATGAAGGGGACGGCAGGATACGGATTTCGATAATCGGGATAGGCCCTCTGGGTGCAGTAGTCGCCTTTGGTAGTCGCGACGAGCTTCTAGGGTCTGAACATTCAACAAGTTCCGGGAGATATCTGTTTCTATACAACCGCCGCATCCAGCATCCCTGTGTGCGGGACAGTCCCAACACCATCCTTCATGAAGTCTAATACCGAAACCACCTAATCCATTCCGAGAACGACAGCGGACAAGCCTGACTATTCTGTCGTGTTGACACTGTGTCGAGCTACATTTACCCGTCAGCTAAAATGTGTGGATACATGACTCATGTTACAATTTATAACATAGTGTGGTTATATAGACATAAAACCATCAAATAACCACAATAAATAGTAAAAAATTATACAAATTAATCAAAAACTTAAAAAGTCATGGAGCTATAAAGATTATGCGAACACAATGTTTTTATAGCCCAAATAATTCCCACTTTTCCATACAATGGTAGTTCTACGAAGCAGGGGCTCAACCGCGAGTGGGCCAATCGTAGTTTCGTTCTTCGTTTTTGACCAAATGCAACCGCCAACATCTGTCAAACAGCTGTCAAACGCCAAATCGTTAAACGAAGTTCGTAAGAGTGAATGATATCGTAAAAACCTTACCGGCAACTCCGTATTTTCGAAGATTTTGACAGGACTATTTTCGCGAGAAACGTCAAAATTTAACGATAGCTAAATAGCTATCGTTTTTCGTAAATTCGGCCATTTTTATATGCCTTCTTTTTCTCTCATCGATCATTCCGTCTCACTTTTGTGGTGCTTTTGTGTGATTAATAAAGTGGAACGTCAACAAGTTGCCTTTGTCAACAATATTTTTTTCTTTAAATGTGTTAAATCCGCATGCAAAGTGAATTGAAACATGTTTAAAAGGCTTTGTCTTAAGCTAAATCCATTTTGAACTTCAAATATAGATGTGGGTCTCCACGAAATAGGTTATTAAAAATAAACATTCATAGCTACTCAACGGCGCCGTGAATTATAGTACTACACTACTACACATTTTCTCAACTGGAGAAATAATTGGCCTACGAAGGAATTATTCTAGCCACTAAAAGGTAATTATTTGATTTTTACTTATTGTTCCTTTTCTCGAACTATGAAGTGACATTATACAAAGAAATATTCATCAGTCTACCAAGTTTTGTGGCTGATGTTATTTATAAACACAAACTTACGCCTGTATGCTTAAATAGGTTAGTCAGAACACATGTAGTTACATTTCTAGCTATTGTAGGTTGTTGCTGCATTTAAACTTTGCAGTGACATATTCCTATCCCATTGTTGAGTTTTACTATCTCTAAGGGCAGCCACTAGCTAAGTAGATTTTCCCAAATTTATATTTGTTGTTTACCAAGTGAAAGTTTGGGGATTAGAAGTCAATCCAACTTGGAACACTGAGATCTCAGTAATTACAAATTACGCAAAAATCCCAAGACTTATTTATAGCCCTATCCTATAGTACCCATATGGAGAAACGGGATATTATTTTTATATTATTTAATTGATTTTATATTTTGCAGGTTCTTCAAGTGAACCCTACTTTACAAATGTGAAATAAATATGACAGAGAATAACGCGTCCTCTCCAAGCGAAAAAAATAAACAAAACAATCTTTTGCTATCCGGACAGGGATCCCAGTCACCGGTAGCCAACGGCAGTAAGTATGAATACACAAATTAAAACTTATGTCTTATCTGTTTAGGCTGTTTTCTGTGTGAATTGACACATACATAGCCATTTTTCTTCATTACTATCTAGTAGGACTAATGCAGTCTAATAATGTTAAAACATAACTATTTTAACAAATATATTTTCAAAACCACAAATTTGAAGTTACAATATTGTTATATCCACTTTATATTTGCACACAATAAAAAAAAATAGATCCATTGCTATCTAGAACTTTGTAATAAGCAGTAATAATATTTTTTTACATAATTTGATATAAAAACATTTTCCAATTTATTAGGTGTCTTATGAAGCCTATAGCTAAATTTCAGACTGAATGTTGTATGTCAATATAATCTGATAATGCATTGTGCTGTTATTTTATACTGTGTAGGTATAGTAAGCCTTACAAGGGGCTTAAGACTTGTACCTTGTGACTTTAACCTCATATTCCTTCACGGATGAAAGGACAAATTATCAAAGTGACCTGCTACTTATGAGGCTGACGGTACCATTAAATTAATAAATATGATAAATGTACGGCTAGTTTGCCTAGTCTTTTTATGATGCAATTTAAATCAGTTTTTAAAGTGGATATAATCAACTATAATTAGAGCAACACAAAAGACAAAAATGAGAGTCGAAGTACAGTGAAGTCCAAAAATATGGGTACATACAACTTACTCAAAAATATGTCCCATAGTTCCTAATGTCGGTGAATTAAGGTTTCGGTACATATTTATGAGAGTATTCATTCGATACATATTTTTGCATTTGACCACCAGCCACTGAAACCACCACCACCATATAGCCCAGGCCACTGAAAATGTTCAAAACTAATTTCAATTTTGAAGTCCCATGCTACCACGGTACAGAAAAATGAGTATATTGCAGGACTCCCTATAGTACTATCTTGGTACTTCTTAATTTAATCTTAGATAATAACAAAAAATGTATAATTCTCAGAAATTTTGAAGTAGGTACATATCTTTTTATACAACAACGGTTGCAAACAAGCTTACAGTCTAACTGGTGATAAGTGGACACCGCAGCCTATAGACGCCCACCAATAAAAAGAACTCATGTGCGCGTTGCCGACCCTTTATAGGTTTGAAGATTTACTGTATTGACCATATGAAAGTAGAAGAAACAAATCGCCCTAAACGTCGCTCTCGCTCTCAACACCTCATATGTATTCCTCCCTCGGACGCTCTGGTTGTGAAATGAGCTCCCTGCTGAGATTTTCCCGAGTGGCTAAGTATGGAGTTCTTCAAGAAATGACTGTACATAATTTTTTGAAATTTTCATAAGCTTTCGCATTAGATACCTCTCGAGTTGCAAGGGTCCATAGGTTGCGGTGACCACTTATCACCAGGCTAGCCGAAAGCTTGTTTGCTACCGGTGTGGTAATTAAAAAAAGTAAATGGTGCCATATTTATGGCTGTGGTCTTCGACGAGGCGGAAATGTTTCCCCGGCAAGGCTGTTCACTTAAGAGGTCACATCACATGGTAACCACGTCGCGAACGCCCTCAATAGCACCACAGTAATATAAAGACCTTCGAAGTACGTGTCGGACTATGCTCACTTATACTAAAGGTTCCGAACCAACCGCAATATTAAGGAAATTTCTGAATCTGATTTATCAGTATATTATAGTATTTGTTGGTAAATATATTCGTAATAATAAACATTATCATCAATATTCATGTCGATGAGAAGTTAAAGAAAAAAATAAGAACACTTTTTGAACAAAAAAAAACTGTCGTTAGTGACTTCTCATTCCTGTGTTTTCCAATCCATACCTACTCTCTGTCTGTCTGTTACCTCTTCACACTTAAACCGCTGAACCGATTTAGATGAAATTTGGCATGGAGATATTTTCAGTCCCGGGGAAAACATAGGATACTTTTATCCTTTATTAAGCAATTAAATTCTATCGCGATAAACGAGTTCCACGCGGACGAAGTTACGAGAAAAATCTAGTATTTTATAAAACAAAAAAACAGATGTTTTTATGGAAGCGATTACCATCTGACCTTCCTTTTTGTACTTATACAGCAGAAATACAGGAGCAGTGTTCCGAACCAACGTGACGGCGGGGTCGTCAGCCGCGCCGGGCGACAGCTTAGACCTGATCTCATAGCAGATCTCCGTCTCACAATAAGCAATATCGGGCATTCGAGCAACGCAAGACGCAGGAGAGACTACCCAGCACCATGGCCGGCGCAGGGAAGAAGCATGAATGAATCGCTCATCTGCCGATGTGGTACTTATTTACATGATTTTATTCTAAAAAAATATATTATTAATAATCATCCCCCTAGCCTTTTCCCAGTTGTAATTTGACGTAGGAGGAAAATAGATCTTGTAAGGATTATACCAGTTTCCACACGACGTTTTCATTAGCCGATAAACTACTGTAAAATCTTAAATGATAACTCGTAGGTACATCAGTTTTTTTGGTAACTAAAATTGAAGTAATGTTACCATCAAAATTGAAGTAATGTTACCATCAATCTGATCTGGTATTTGAAGCCGGAAAGTAGGCAACGGAACTCCGTAATAAAATAAAATAGTGTAACTTAGCTGTGTTTGGGCACATTGGAATAGTCATGATGAGATGAGATACACTCTAATAGTAAAAAGTGTGGAACTAGTAATTTATTTTATAAAAATTAAAAACCGATTCCAAAAAACACAAATACAAATCGTTTATCGCTGTACACCCTAAAAAGTAAAAAGTTATTGCTTAACTTCTAATGGCTCTAAGAATTCACATTTCATGTTGACCAATGTAGGTAGGTATTGTAATTTTTGTAGTGGGTTCCATTGTCATTTCGTGACCTTAAGGCATTTTCTTTGGATGGCTACTTCAAATATTACAACACCTGCCTACAATGTTCAACAATAAATGTAAAATTTTTCGGAACCCTTATAGGATCCCTTTGTTGTCCATCTGTCTGTCTTTCTGTCAAAAAACATTATGTCGGCAACGCGTGTAGTTATAGAGTTGAAATAGGGTATTAAACTAAGGTAAAAATAAATTATTTTTTGACTTGACTAATAAAAGATCTAACGAAAATACTCGGAAAACATCAATTATTAATTTATTTTAGCTAATTGAAAGATTTTATAAGCATACAGATTTAAAAAGGACGCTGGTTTGAACATACCAATTCACACTGACTTAGTGACGTCACTAAGACAGTATTTCCCTACAAACTTCATATTAACAAATCGTTTTTGACATTTAATAAAAAGTTGTTGATTTGACTATGAGTAAAATACCGTATTATAACTATATAAGCTAAGCGTCCCTTGAAGCTGTGAGAAAGTTAATTCTTATAATATCTGGGCGACCTAGCTTTGCTCGGCGTTTTCCTGGGCATGAGACCTATCTAGATCGATTGCTCGCCCCCGAAAACCCCCACATATCAAATTTCATCAAAGTCGTTAGAGCCTTTTCCAAGATTCCCGAAATAAATTAATATTGTTCGAATTGTTCGTTTAAAGATATAAGATATAATATAAGGATAATACAATACAATACATAATATAATACAAGAACCCTTCCTCGGGTGAAAGCCTCTTCCAAAGACGCCCTGTGTTCTCTGTCTTGAACTGTAGGTACTCATTTATACTAATCCATAATATAGTTATATTTAACTAATACATATATTTATGTGGTTGTTAGATATCATATAATTAAAATTCTGAATATTTACGGCCAATTTTGTTTGCATATTACTAATATATGCAAACAAAATTGGCCGTGTAAGGGGCACAGGGGCTTACAGTTGTAAGCCGCATCTTATCAAACAAAAGTAGTAGGTAGTTACCTATTCATTTGGTCAACTATTCAATTCAATTCAATTCATTTATTGCTAAGTCATGTTGTTTACATGGTGTTACATTTAAGGTATGTCCAGAAACATGAACCCTGCAAGGGCATAGCAATCTTATTAAGAATAATGTCATAATTTATTACAATGTCAAACTTGGTTAATAAAATGGATTAATATTACATTTGGTTACTTAACTAAATATACAGAAGATGTCACATATTAGTTTTGTATAATAAAATAACAATACAATTTACGTTGTCAGATATCACGTGCATACCAAATTTACATCAATAATTACAGCTTACATTACATACGAATAAGTATATTTAAACAAACGAAAATGCATGCGGGCTTTCATATCTATCAAAGACAGTCCGTTAAGAATTCTTGTGTGGAATAATAACCCTTCTTCAGCAACAACGCTTTCAGGTGGTCTTTGAATTTTACAAAATTAGGCTCGTGTTTAATATCGTCGGCTATTAATCTGATAAGATAATTTAGCACCTTAAGCAACTAGCTTTCGTCCGCGTAAAGTTTCACTCCCTGTTTCATCCCTCCAGGGTATTATTTTCGGGGTGTAAAGTATCCTATATGTTAATCCAGACTATAAACTCGTTGTACAGTCAAGGGCATTAAAATGTATACATTTTTGGACCTTATTTTAATGGAGTAAGGTAAAAAGGGTATACATATTGGTGCCCTTGACTGTACCTATACCAAGTTCCATCACAAACCGTTTAGTTATTTTTGCGTGGTTGAGTAACTAACATCTAAACTTTCGCATTTATATAATATTAGTAGGATGTGTACATTATGCCTTTTTTTTTATTATGTCTTGCCTTTACGACGTATTTCCGGTTTTCTATGAAAATGCAGTGTTTACCTAGTGACATTTTCACTAGGTAAATACCTCGCACCTCTTATGAAATTAAAACACTAACTCTCACTGCACTCTGCACTTGACTTCAATCCTACAATCCCTACATATGTATTTATTAAGTAATAATATTCTACTTAACTAGCGGACCCGGCATCGGCAGACGTCGTCCTGCCCGGCGAACCAGCGCCACCTACCGGGTCCAATCGTATTTTCAAACCTTCCAGGGACCAACTCAAATATACACACAGAACACACACAGAAGAATTATATATATAAAGATACAGTCCGAGATATATGGCACATATAAATATCTAGGCAAGATCGCAAGATGACGCACTCGTCGCTAGTATAGAGCCCGAGCAGGAGGGATTGAGTAAGAAACATCTAAACTGTCGCATTTATAAATATTAGTATGTACATTTATGCTTTGCCTTTACGATGTAATACAGTATACAGTTGAGGTTATGCACGTTCTTCCCGCCAAATTTCTGATTGAGCCAGTTTTTTTTAAATGAAGTCTTATACAATCGCTCAACATCAATATAAATATAGGAGCGCTCGTGGCCCAGCGGCGCCTGCGTGCCGCAAGCGTTATGCAAAGTTAAGCAACGTGGGCCGCGGTCAGTACATGGATGGTTGACCGCTTTGAGTGGTTACTAACTGAGCACTCCCGTGCTTTGGAAGGCACGTTAAGCCGTTGATCCCGGCTGCTGTCTATGGCAGCAGTCATTAAGCCAAGTTGGAGGCCTTCGGGTGGCTTGAAAACTTCTAACAGTCAAGTTGCCCACTCACTTGACAAAGGGAGGTCGAAGTTGCACCACGTCCGTATAGGGGAAGTACCCACCGCTACCCTACACGTGACCCCTGGGTGGTTCTAAAAGTGCAACAAAAACTGGCAACCGTACTGTCTACTGTCTTCTCGAAGATCTCACGATTCGAAATAAATGCCATACGATAAATAAATAATATTAATATTAATTTACAGGCATAAAAGAAGTCTGGATATGCGGCCTGTCCCACGCTTCGGGCGTGATCGGCACCGGGACCTACGCGTCGACCGCGAGACAGAGACCACAGAGGTAACACATATATAGATATATAGACACTTAAATACATAGAAAACATCCATGACCCAAGAACAAATATTCGTGCCATCACTGCCATCACACAAATAAATGCCCCGGCCCCGGACGGGATTCGAACCCAGGACCTCCAGCTTCGTAGGCAGGGTCACTACCAACTAAGCGGTCGTATTATATCTACAAAAACCCCTCCGTGGGTGAAAGACTCTTCCAAAGACGCCCAATGTCCTCTGTCTTGAACTGTACTCATCTATACTATTCCAGCTGTTTTAATATATGTATACTGGCTCAAAATCCATGCATGAAGTGGTAATCCATACGAGATCTAACGTGTATGCAACTACAAAAAATACCATTTCATACAGAACTTCAACAGCGACTTATGGGTTGAGACTAGCGGACACCTGCCCTGACAATTAGTTTCAAAATTGTAAAAAGGCAGGCGGTGACTTGCCAGCTCGCTGAGTGGGCCCCACAAAACAGTCGCACGCACAGTGCGACAATGGGGCAACATCCCTTTGAGCGGCTGTAAGGTTGTCGAGAGGTGAGTCTGCGGTAGCCAGATCCCGGTAATCCGTTCAGCAGGCCGACGGCGTTATGACATTTCACACTTCCAACCTGGAGCATAGGTTCCGCTCTTGCGACTCCACTCCGGCCGGCCGGTTAAGGCATAAAGGCAAGCGCAGAGGCGAGGGCCGGATGAACGGGCCCTCTGGAATAGGGGTCCGCGGTGTCGCCACTCACCGTCAGCACGCCACAAGCTGCTCCCGCGGGTTGATTGCTGTAATTATTAGGAGGTTTCATATATTATCTCTGTACCACCTACTATCAATCGTTATGATTAGAGTTAGTTTCCGCTACCCTAAGGTTGTCTGGAAGAAATCGCTCTTTAGCGATAAGACCGCCTGTTATTTGCCTCTACTTAATGTGATTTTGTACTGTTCTGTGTCCTTTAAGTGAGGTGTGCAATAAAGAGTATTTGTATTAATTGTATTGAATACAATCGCTCAGCATCAACAATACTAATTTACAGGCATAACATAACAGAAGTCTGGATATGCGGCTTGGCCTACGCTTCGGGCCGTGATCGGCACCGGGTCCTACGCGTCGATCGCGAGACACAGAGATCACAACGGTAACAGCTTACCTGATTGTTTTGACAGAATTAACTGGTCATTGGTAAACCTTATTACAACGGCAGAAGGTCTAAGAATGGTCAGTTAACTGTGATCATGACACTAAGTTTTTCCACCGACTTCAAAAGATTATTCGACTGTGTTTTTAGGGTTCCGTACTCAAAGGGTCCAAAAGGAACCCTATTGCTGACACTCTCCCGTCCGTCCGCCCGTTCTGCCAAAATGTGTGTGTATATTAGTTCGTACACAACTCTAAGGACAAATTCTGTCAAACCAATGCAAGCAAATCGCGACTTAGAGTTCTGACTGTTAGGTAGATTTTTGCTTGCGTTAATTTGACAGCACTTGGCATTACAGTTTTGTACGAAACCCTACCCCACCCTACCCTATTGTATTCCAATTTTCACAAAATTAACTTTTAAATGTTTTTAAGGGGGGCTTTCATTTTTTCGACGCATCCCATCGATCGATATCGTTATTAATTTGGATCTCGTTGAGTAGATAAATAATGTATTTTATGTTATAATTTTTTTTATAACAAAAGAACGAGAAGCCACCAAAGTAACCAAAGTTAGATTTAAAAAAATGTTCTGTGAAATGTTTTGACCTATGAACTTCGATGCGTATATTTTACCAAAAAATATTAAAATATTGATAAATCACATTTTTTCTTTAAAATTTCCTTATTTTTCCCATAAAAACCAACTTGATTTTGCGGTCGGTTTGAAACCCTAAATGTGCGAAGTCCGACTCAACTTACTGACTAGACTTAAGACTGCGTCGTGCAGGGTAAATTATCAGCGCCTGTCAAATTTCTATTTTTTTAAATTATTTTCCCCAGTAACTCACACATACATATTTCACACACACTACTTCATTTTGTTGGCCCGGGTCATTGACTTACGTTTTTTTTAATAGGTATTTTCGGTTGTGTATTGCCACCAGTTAATCAGAGTTAAAAACTCCTTAGAGAAATCGAAATTGTCATAACTTGTCACTGTACAATGACAATGCTCTGTCAATTTCTGTAAGGAATACAAAGTTTTGATTTACAATATTTGATGATTTATTAAGGCATGACAAAAATGTAAAAATAAAAGTCAAGTTCTGATCTGTCACCAAAACCTTACTTCTGAAAATTGGGATTTGATTTTAGTAAAACGCTCCTAATTATTCATATACAAATAGATTAAAAGTGAGAAAAATGTTCGAGGTTGTGGGTCGGCAGTGGTGTGGTGGTTTCCAGCAGGGAAGTAAAAACACAAGGCTCCTTTTTCCGAAGGCTATATTCAATATATAGAGATGCGGAAAATATCGTCAGAACAATAAAATACATTAATTAACTTACTTAGTTTCATTTAAATTAAATACGGACATGTGTCCTCAATGATGAATAGAGCAAGAAGAGATCTGACAGCTCAAGGTTGCCATACACATAAGTAAAAATTAAGTCCCCCCATTCACGAGTAATGTGGGCCATAGAATATCCAACACTTCCCCTCTAGGGCACACATTACGACTTAAAAGCATACATAGAGTCAATAAATAACATTTAGATATAATAGCAGAACTCTACATTTGACTCTACATAAATTATGATTTGACTCTACTACACAAATGACTCTACATAAGTTATAATTAGGCTCTACATATTATACACATGTGACTCTACATTAAACTTTATAATTTACAACAAACTGTTAGGTTTTAACGTAAACAGAAATGCAAGTCAAGTTATATAAAGCCTACCACTTATATATTACATTAGTTATGCATGCTCTAGTTATTATGATTAAGTTTCACAAACATTCATAGCCTTTGTAAAAACATGGTGCTTTATTCTACATAAAGGTTTAGTTAACACATCGGCAATCATTTTATCAGTAGGTAAATACTCAATTTTTATGACATTATTTGATATTAAATCTTTTACGTAATGATATCGAATGTCGATGTGTTTAGTACGCTTGTGACAGTACTGTTTTGCTTGTAAGAGCTTATGGGCACTCTGATTATCATTATAAACAGTACAATCAATCTGTCCAGGTAATATCTCTGATAGCAAACTCTTAATGAACGATATATCTTTACACACATCACTTATAGCTAGATATTCCGATTCCGTTGATGATAGTGAGACACATCGTTGTTTACGAGACTCCCAATTAACTGTATTTCCCCCTAATTTAATGACATACCCAGTGTAGGACTTTCTGTCTGTGATGTCATTGGCCCAGTCTGCGTCGGTAAAAGCACACAAAGACCAATTCATACCTTTATAGAAACATAAAGAATATTGAATTGTACCTGCCAAATAACGCAAGATTCTTTTAGCTGCTAACCAATGTGACCTATCGAAACAGTTATTGAATTGACTAAGTTGACTACACGCAAATGTTATATCTGGACGTGAACACACACTTAGATACAACAAGCAACCTAGCAATTGTCGATAGTTATAGACTTCATCCTGCAAACAGTCATTAGTTTCAGGTTTTACAAGCTTACAGTTAACCTCCATAGGTGTGGACACGGCCTTACAGTTTTCCATACCAAAACGAACAAGTAGTTTCCTAATGTATTCGCTCTGATCGAGCGTTAAAGTTCCCTTTTCTCTATTTCGGGAAATATTTATACCTAAACAGCTCTTAAGTGCACCCAAGTTTTTAACATTAAATTTATCTTCTAAAAAACTATGCTTGTGCGAGCTGTTGGCACTGTAGAATACATAAAAATCATCAACATATAGCGCCAAAATTATTATGTCATCCTTGTCACCTTTTACATAAACACAAGGTTCACATTTTGACTGTCTGAAATTATGTTCAGTAAGTAAATTATGTATTGTACAGTTCCACATCCTACTTGCCTGTTTAAGGCCATAAATGCTTTTCTTTAATAAACAAACTTTATTTGTATTATTATTGCTGAAGCCAGTTGGCTGTTCCATATACACAGTCTCATTCAGTTCAGCATTTAGAAAAGCTGTAGCCACATCTAAATGGTCTATATTCAAGTCTAATTGGTTTGCTATACAAAATAAAATTCGCATCGTCGCATGACGTACTACAGGGGCGAATGTTTCATTATAATCAATGCCTTCACGTTGTGTAAAGCCTCTGGCAACTAACCTCGCCTTAAAACGATCAAAATTACCAGCTGCATCGTACTTAGTTTTAAAAACCCATTTACACTTAATAACATTTTTATCAGTGGGTCTATCCACAATTTCCCAGACATTGTTACTAACTAGAGCATCATACTCTGATTTCATGGCTTTTAACCATTGTTCCCCATTAGGGCTATTTATTGCTTGCTCATATGTGATAGGTTCATCGATTAATGGTGAAAGGCCATGAGCGAGTAGAGACGTATCAGACATGTCATAGTCCAAATATCTCGTAGGGAGTACATTACGTGTAGCGCGAACAGACCGATGTGGTTCAGTGACGGCCACAGGACGAGTCACTTCACCATCTCCAGCTGCTACAGGCGAAGACGGGCTCAGAGACGGAGTGCCATCGGTGCCTACAGACGAGTCAGCTGGTCCCGAGTCATCGCTGCTTCCAGTACAGTACACCTCGGACTCTTCACCTGAAATCGACATAGAATTCTTGTCAGATACATTGAAATTACTATTTTCCAATTCATTCTCATTGTTATTTATATTTTCATTTTGTAAAATATCATCATTTAAAATATCTTCATTTAAAATATCATCACTTAAAATATCATTGGTTAAAATAGTTTCATTATCTGAATTTATTTGAATTTCATTATGAATATTCTGACTAGAAATATCACATTTTGCTTCCTTCTCATCATCGCAGTAAGTTAAAATAAAATTATTTTCCGACAAATCCTGCAAAGGTTTTAAACTGGGATTATAAAATCTATTCTCTATAAAGGCAATGTTACGTGATTTAATCACTTTTGTGGGGTCCAAAGGATCAGCTAAACGATAGCCCTTAGAAGCTTCACAGTAGCCCACAAAAAATGTATTCTTTAGCTCGGGCATCCAATTTGTCTCGCAGATGCTTAGGTACAAGAGAAAAAGCACTACAGCCAAAAACTCTGAGGTGGCGAAGGTCGACCTTCTTGCCAGACCACACCTCCTCAGGAATACGTCCAGCTAAAGCCGATGTGGCTGTACGATTTTTAATATGGATGGCAGACATAGCTGCTTCCCCCCAAAATCGTTTGCTGAGACCTGAGTGCTGTAACATGCACCGTACCTTATCAAATATAGTTCTGTGAGAACGTTCGGAAACGCCATTTTGGGCTGAGCAATAAGGAATAGTTGTCTGGTGAATAATACCATGGTCTTTTAAAAATTTAGTAAATTTAGCACTGGTATATTCACCTCCATTGTCCGAACGTAAGCAAAGAACTGGCAAATTTAACTGTTTTTCAACTAAAGCCTTAAAATTAATAAAACAATCAAGTACCTGTGATTTGTTCTTGATAATGTATCCAAATGTTTTCCGGCTGAAGTCGTCCGTGAAGGTGACCAGGTATCTTCCTCCTCCATAGCTTGCCTCTGGCATTGGCCCACAGACATCGCTGTGCACCAGCTGCAGCTGCTGTGTTGTTTTGGTGGTGCTTGCCTTCGGGAAAGGCTCGGCCGAAAGCTTCCCCTTGATGCAAGCCTCACAGTTCTTCAGTTGTTCCTCATGGTTCTGAAACAGCACACCACATGCATCCCGTAATCTAGACATACCTGCTGGGTGCAAATGTCCAAGGCGGTTATGCCACAATTCTATAATGGATGGAGCAGAGGCAGCGACTGCAGCACTCGGTGACACCTGCCTAGTATGCAGATTCAAAGAGTGCATCCTATTAGGTTCATACCTGCCTTCCCTACAGACTTCCCCACATAATTTATAAATACCGTTTACACATTTAGCTAAGGCTATATGGTTGCCAGGTGCTTTAATCGGACTATCCCTATCATAAATGTAACACCCATCTTTATTAAAGAGAACAGAATGGCCATCTTTACATAATTTAGATACTGACAGCAAATTGGCCGACAAGTTTGGAACTAATAAAACATTTTTGAAGGTTCTCACCTGTCCGTTCATAGAAATGTTCAGATCTCCTACTTGTGTACTTGTCATGACATCACTATTCGCTAGGCATATGCTATTAACCTTAGTGTCTCTCAAATTTTGAAGAACAGCACTTTTATTCACAAGATGTCCCGAAGCGCCACTATCTAAGTAAATCTCGGAACCGTTCTCAGCAAAGAAGGCTTTGACAGATGGCTCAACTGCATTCTTCTTCCTCTTCTCTCGCTTGAGCTTAAAGCACTTCTGCTTAACATGTCCTATCTTATGACAGTATGAGCACTTGGGCTTTGCTCCGCTGATGAAGGCTGTAGTCGATGACCCGTTGACAGCTGTTTTCCTCTGCGCCTCCTGCAGCAGACGAGCTCGCACCAAATCACTTTTCAACTTCTCCGAAGATATGCAGTATGTTTCAAGATTTGATACTAGAGTGTCATACTCAGCCGGTAGGCCGCTAAGAAGAATCTCCGCTATCTCCTGATCATCCACTTTCCTGTCGATGTCTTCCAACTGATGCACTATTGACATGACATGTTCTATATATTGCGTCATGTCGGCGTGTTCGGTAAAGTCCACCCGATGGAGTTGTCGGAGCAGGAGCACTCGGCGGTATAAGCCGCGGTCCTCAAATACATCTGCCAAGTTTTGCCATGCTTGCTTGGCAGATACGGCGTTCCTGACATACTGGTAAAATGTAGGCTTAACATTTAGACATATGCGAGCTAGCGCGCGTTGATCGCGCACGGCGTCAGCATTAGTGAGAGGTCCAGCATCTTCTTCATGATTTATCATGTCCCAGAGACCTTCGCAGACTAAGAGCATCTTTATCATAAATTTCCAACTGTGGTAGTTCGTACCATCCAATTTTTCGATGGCTGCTGCACCGCCCATGATAACGTGGCTCGAGACATTTTCGGCCGCGTTTGCCATAATGAGGTTAATAAAGAAAAATATTCGTCGAACTCGATGCAGCACGATGTACCACTATTACCTTGGTCTTCCCGCTGGAAACTATCGAAGCCACACTGAGATGATCTTGGATGATTCCTTCTTGAGCTGGGGCCAGAAACCTGTTCGAGGTTGTGGGTCGGCAGTGGTGTGGTGGTTTCCAGCAGGGAAGTAAAAACACAAGGCTCCTTTTTCCGAAGGCTATATTCAATATATAGAGATGCGGAAAATATCGTCAGAACAATAAAATACATTAATTAACTTACTTAGTTTCATTTAAATTAAATACGGACATGTGTCCTCAATGATGAATAGAGCAAGAAGAGATCTGACAGATCAAGGTTGCCATACACATAAGTAAAAATTAAGTCCCCCCATTCACGAGTAATGTGGGCCATAGAATATCCAACAAAAAAATCTTGCATTATTTGGCTATTTTTTGTATGGTTTTGGTTTGCGCCGGAATTAATATATAAATATATATATATATATATATATATATATATATATATATATTTGTGGACAATCTTACACAAATCAACCTAGTCCCAAACTAAGCAAAGCTTGTACTACTATGGGTACTAAGCGACAATATACATACTTTATACATACAGATTTAAATAGATACTTATATACATAGAAAACATCCAAGACCCAAGATCGAATTCGAACCCGGGATCTCCAGCTTCGTAGGCAGGGTCACTACCAACTAAGCTAAAGCGGCTTTTATAGGTAATGCGAGTTTTAAGCGAAGATGCGGTTGTTTTATTTCGATATATATTATGTAATGAAACTTAATGAAAATTAATGGCAGTATTTTGAAATAAGTTTGTTAAGTAATCTTAAAACCTAATGATAATGAAATAAGTAGGACAAATATGACCAAGTAGGATTTAGTAAATCATTTTCACTATCTGTAATTGGAACTTGGCCGGCCGGACACGCTATCGTGTGCATGGTTGAATGTACGAGTCCATAGTTATGTTATGACAAATTAGCTCTCATGTTCCTTCTTATAAGAACGATAATTGAATAGAATAATTAGTGGAGTAAATTTTACTGAACTTTTAACACTACTTGGACAATGGTTGCGTATAGCTAAATCCATGTACATGCTGCATACATGCTGTAATGTAACAGTTATAATACTTATAATATACGCAATTGAAATTGCAATCTTACTATTATTTACTACGTTTACGTAACGTCCAAACAATTATTGCGACGTACTTTTTTTGTTTTTTCAACCTGATTGTGGCCTTATAGGTCGAGCCCAATAAATCGATAGGAGTGCGCGGTTGGAAAGTGGCCTGGGGAAAATCGAGGGGAAACCTCCGACACGACCACGCGGGAGGTTTAAACACTGGGATACTCTAAGAGTTGGCGCTCCAGTGAGATTGGTTACGCGGCTTCTACCGAATCTGAGTTGTGAGTGGAATCGAGCTACTTACTGGGAGTTTTGTCGCTGGTTCACTAAACTCTACTAGGCCCGACCTGGGTCGGACTGACTCTACCCGGTGTGACGTACTTACGTATATCCAAAGACTACAACGTATATAATAAAGTACGTATATCCGTATATCCAAAATCAAAGCAGTGAACCAAATAATTTCAAACGATAAAAAACAATCAAATAGAAATTAGAAACCGTACTTATAGACCTGCAGAAATAAGTAGGACTACATACATATATTTTGTATAAGACTCAGATTATACGTCGTCGTTAGAGATATAACTAAGATAAAAAAAAAACACATTTATATTTTCATTCTATAATTAGTATGACCATGCGGCTTCGACAATACAATCTTCTGCTGCTTATTACTTTCTTTGTTGTGTGACACTGCAGATTGATAATCCACGATTCCTGAAGTTATATCACGACATCGGAGATATATTTAGCCATTAAATGTATTCCTATTTGAAGAGAAAGCGTGAATATCCACACAAATTTCAATAAGTATTCCAATCCAATCAATCCAATCAGTGGGTTCTTCAATGCTGAGGATCGTGACCGCTATGTCTCTGGCGGGGAGTGCAGATGGCTCGCCAGTGGTTCCGATGATGTGCTGCATGCAGCGCCTGGTGTTCTCGGAGTCCGGCGAATTTGGAGATTTTTTCAATCCACCTGGCTGGCCCGAGCTCGTCTATCCTCCACCTTTCCCGTCATCATGAATCATGATGTACTCGAGGCTAATAGGTAAGACGCGCGATATGTCCAAAAAATGCCAGTAGATAAGTATGCGTTGTTGGCAAACTGTCGAGAGGCGTGTGTGTATGCGTATTTGGTGTTCGATATCAACATTAGATACGTAAAATTATTGAAATATAAAGAAAGAAAAATGTACACAAATTTTCATTTGAAGTAAGTGACAAATGTCATTACGTTATAAAGATGTTCCGTCAGGGTGACCATTCATTGAAATTAATTTCCATTGTAATGATACGCATCGGCAACCTTTTAGCGTCTAGAATGCGTTTTCGGGAAGGAAAACATTATAATTTGAACGCATAAGTAAACTTTCGGGACCAAACACTGTATGTTCTCTAAAAAATAAAAGGCTAATACCAAAACTTCCATGTTAAAAGGTTCTTAAAACGCCACACGTCAATATTTATTTACCCTACTTCAATTAATACAATCTTTGTGTGTGGTATACATATTGTATTCGTATACGGGCAAAATGTCAAAAACAGAGCTGTCAAAGCGAAAAAAGGAGCATGCGTCTGCTCGCACCGAGGGCCAATGCCCATCTGTCGATTTTTCGAAAGTATGGTGGCAGGGAAAATGTATGGAAAAGTCACTAAAGTTTAGATTTACGTTTGAAATTCTCATTGGTCTTTGCGAGGAAAAATGTGAAAAGTGTGATAACTTATAGTGAATACTTTTGAGATTTGTTTGAGTGTGATTTTGAAACGAAATAATAGATTTTTCAATTCAAATTTGCCTAAACGCCGACACGCGTTCTTCTCATTTTTAGTGCAACTTTACGTAAACACACTCTTTGTGATAATAATTACATATATTTTATATATTTTTGTAGAGAATCGTGACCTCCACAGATTGAGAGGTGAAGGCTGTTTTTGCTAAATATGCTCGGCGCCCTCTTAAGAACCGTATTAGACAGATATTTGTTTGTTTGAAGGATATGCTTCCAGATTGGTTTCATCCCGTTGTTACCAAAGTTCTGTTCTGCGATATGAAGCCATGAGGGATTTAGGGAACTTCAAGAGTATAGCGATTTTACTTATCACGGTAACAAATTAAGCATTTGCATTCAGAAAGTAGAATGTGGTGAACTGAAACTCCGTCTGCATTTGTCCCATCTGTGACAACAAAGTGAGTCTATAGGCTGCGGTTTTCGCATAATATCAGATGGACCGTGCGCTTGTTTGCCACCGTCGTTGTATAAAAAAACTGATGAAAAAATTCACGGATGGTCATAGAAAACTCTTAAGTTTGTGTTTCATGGGTAGCGTTAAGATACTTCGTTCAAGATATACTTTGAGCGACTACGACGAAGACATTGTAAATGGTCTTCATATAATATACTATAGCATTAGATCTAAATTTGATGATAGACGCTAGAAATTCTATATAATCATAAAACCTGCACACAAACACGAGAATCTGTTGAGAAATGCAACTTGTAGAGGAGAATAAACTGAAATCGACCGAAGGAACGTACGAAATCATTGATGAGAAGTTTGTATTTTAAAATTTCCGAACACTGACTTGATAATATAATTTTCGAACCTGCCCACAAAATTTCACGAGTATCGGTTAAGAAATGTAGAGGAGAGGAGAACAACCGGAAATTCGGATACACGAAAGCATCTTTGTCAAATCTGAAACAGAGATCTTCGTTTCACTCGATCAATAACAGAAACAGATAGTAAAGGTACATACACAATAACACAGGCACATTACTGCTGCTGAATAATAAACAAACGCCTGTGCAAACGTGTGCACGTAAATGATCCTAATTATAAATTGCCATATCTGTTTGTAGTACCCGCTTTTGCCGACATTTACTAAATATAAGTATTTAGGCGAAATGTGTGAAACATGCAGGAAACATGTGGTTAAATTGCTGTGGCAGTGTGTGTTCAATATTGTGAAAAACTGTTTCAGTGCTTAAGATGCTGATATCAAGAAGTCCAAATCTTCACCACCAGAAGTCGACAACGCGCTCGCGATGCCGATGTTCAACCTGGCTTGCTCTCTCACTCTTGGTGCTAACAATATGAATAATGGTGAGTGCCTCCTGATCCTAGTTAAAGACTAGTGGCTCTGAGAGCTGTAGACCTCGTGTTTTTTTTAAATTTCCAAACCAGCAGCGCCACAGCTCACAAAATTTCACAAGAATCGATTGAGTAAGATAGATAGAAACATTTATTCATTGCCACAGAAAACACACAATATTACAAGAAAACAAAAGAAGAAAAACATACACAAAAGCACACGTGTGTCCCCGCGGCAGTGAAACGGACACTGGCTCAGCATTATGCTGAGGTGTTAGACACCTACAGCGCTGATTTTCAGCCAGTACGTCGGTGACTCACGGACCGGCATACAATATATATAATAGCAGGAAATAAAATAAAATTAACTGCAATAGATTAATAAAAAATAAAAATAAAACAATACATAAATAAGATAAAAACTACAATTACTGCTTGCCTACATACAGAATCTAGGGTACAAAAACAAAAGAACTAAAAATTAAATAGGTTGGTATATTTTCTGCTGCTGTGCTGGATTAGGATTGGGATTTTTGGAGCGTCAACAAATAACCTTTAAGCTTACGCCTAAAGGAATACTTGCTAGGCGCCCCCTGGATAGGAGGAGGGAGGTCATTCCAGCACTTAGACGCCGCAACCCTGAAACTGCCTCGGAAAGCTGCGGTTCTGTGCATAGGCACGATAGCCAATGCCTTGAACCTGCGCGCACTCTTTGACCATTGGATTTTCTTAGGAGTAACGCTATAGAGGAGGACAAACTATTGTTTTTTTTAATTACTCGACGAAAATATTCTGTGTAATAACTAATAATCAAAGCACCTGCTCACAATACTTCAAGAGAATCGGTTGTGAAATGCGACCCTTAGAGGTGAACAAATCGAAATTCGGCCGCAGAAACACAAAATCATTCATAACAAATGTGTTTTTTTTTTTCAATTTCCAAAAAGTGACTCGATAAAAAAATCTATAAAATTACCGAACCTGTTCACAAAATTTCACGAGAATCGGTTTAGAAATGCGACCTTTAGAGGAATACAAACCATTGAAAAAAAAATAATTTGAAAATTTACAAACTTTACTTGACCAAAAAAATCTATGTAGTCAGAACCTGCTCACAAAATTTCACGAGAATCGGTTGAGAAATGCGACCTGTAGAGGAAAAAACGGCCGCAGAAAACTACGAAATCATTGATAAAAAGTTTGTTTTTTTAAATTTCCAAAAACTGACTCGACAAAAAACATTCTTTTTTTTTTCGTTCCTGCTCACAAAAGTTCACGAGAATCGGTTGACAAAAACGACCTGTAGACGGGGACAGGCGGAAATCCGGACATACGAAAGCATTTTTGTCGAAGCTAAAACTGAGACCTTCGTTTCACTCGGTCAATGACATACATTGTTTCTGAAGTTATTTATCGTGAAATAAAGGATACCTGGATGTGCATTTTATATACAATGCATAGAATGTATGCAATGGAAACTTTTACGGCACCACATATTTACCGTACGTATTTTTAGCGTATAGTACAGCGACACTAAAGGTGGCGTTCGTGCACTATATTTCGCGCCGCTCAGACGGCGCGCTTATTAAATGCTATGGATGTTGGCTCATTGTGTCAAGAGCGCGGGATGCCGCGGGGTGCGGGCGACGGCCCGTTAACGCCACTTTTAGAAGTAGGTAACTGATTAACTCGATTATAACATTTTTAGACTGTCACTTTGTATGTGCTCTGTTCAGCCACATTATGGGTACGGTAACAGTACGACTAAGTCCATGTATTAAAATCGTAGGTCAACTCACTTAATTCACTAGCCGACCGCTGAACTCAGACGCATCTTTTAGTAGATACTACTACGGCAACAATATTGGACTAAAACTAAATATTTCGAAAACAAAGATACTTACAAACAGTGTAAAGGCCCCAATATTCCTAGAAAACAAAATGCTGGACTATGAAGACCAATATTTGACCTGAGAACCAATGAAGACCGTGGAAAACTAATATCATTTAAATCAACCCGAGACATAGATGAAAGTAAACAGAAGGATCAACCTCACTATGGGAATAAATTTTGGTCTTACAAAGAGGTATTAAAATCGGATCTCCCACTAAAAGTCAAAAAGAAGGTTATGGACATTTGCCTTCTGCCCTGCCCTACCTATGCATATAACAATGAAACAAATTAAAAAGATAAAAACAAGTTTCCTAATAAAGAACTCAAGGAAATATATTTTGTTTGCAGTCGGGGGGCCTGATATTTTGGCTTTACTTGTATGTAGTAGGTCCCCCGACTGCAAACAAAATATATATGCTTGAGTTCTTTATTAGGAAACTTGTTTTTATCTTTTTCATGCAGTCGTGTTTTTAATTTTTATAATTATTATTTTAAGTATTTCGAACTTTTTTTTGCTTGAAACACATACATCAGTTTGAAGTGTTATTTTTCATTCTTTTAGGTCCCGAATTGTTCGCGCACTGAAGTAGAGGAGGAAACGCAAGAAATTCAAGCAGATGTCCAGCCAGTGATACTGCAGAAATAAGCTGACAGTTTTACACCTTTGGCTGTACGAGTACTAGGAAGAAAAAGGTACCTAATAAGTACTTCTATTATAACTTAACTAGTTATTTGCGAGCGATATCATCCGCATGGAACTGGTTCATCGCGATAGAATTTAAGTAATTGCTATTTGCTTATATCAGGCGTTTACCTAGTAATAGAGCTCTTATATACAATCTTCTCCCCTTTAAGGGATGATTTCCGGGAAAAAAATTTATCTTATGTCCCTCCCCAATCTATCTCCATACCAAATTTCTTACAAATCGGTTCAGCGGTTTAAGCGTGAAGAGGTAACAGACAGCTCACTTTCGCATTTATAATATTAGTATGGATATCAAAACGTTACACTCTGTATGTAGCACATGATTTAAAATTGTGATAAACTGATGATGAATGATGGTGATCATCATCACCCTCCTAGCGTTTTCCGGATTGTGCCCCGAGCAGCTCGCGGTCCGCTTTGAAACTTAATTCTAAGATTTAGTGTAGGCACTAATTTTGCAAAAGCGACTGACTTCAACCCAGAGGGAAAACTGGCTTTAAAGGCCGGGCCCAATAAAGCGATAGAAATGGGCGGTTGGAGAGTCATCATCTACATTGGCCTGTGACATCTATAAATGGAGAGTAGCCAGTTTAAAATCCAGGGGAAAACTCGACATGACCACGTGGGCGGTTTATACTCTTGAATACTCAGAGTAGTAAGGACATAGGATAGTTTTTATCCCAGAAAACATCCCTTAAGGGAGTGGAAGTTTGTATGGAAGAGCGATAACTAGGTAAGCGCCTGACATTTAAATAATAGCAATTAAATTCTATCACGATGAACAAGTTCCACGCGGACAAATTCGAGGGGCAAAAACTAGTATAATATTACAAATGCGAAAGTGTATCTTTCTGTCTGTTACCTCTTCACGCTTAAACTGCTGAACCGATTTAGATGAAATTTGGCATGGAGATAGAGTCCCGGGGAAGGACATAGGATAGGTTTTGAATGAACTAACTAGGTAAGCGCCTGATATAAAGAAATAGCACTTAAATTGTATCGCGATAAACGAGATAACTAGGTAAGCGCCTGATATAAAAAAATAGCACTTAAATTGTATCGCGATAAACGAGTTCCACGCGGACAAAGTCGCGGGAAAAAACTAAAGTTTTATTACATGTATTAAAACTGTGGGTCAATCCACACCCGTCCGCTACCAGCAAAATACCCGGGGATCCCAATCACAGGCAGCGGACTGCCAGACAAGATTCTATTTGAATTATATTTTGTCAAGCGGATGTGTCCGCTTACGAAATTACCGTTTCCAGTTTAAAGTAAAAATTAGAAAAAATCAACGGACGGATTCCAGAGGTCGTCGTCGGTTAAATCCCACCTGTGGCGTTGATTTTTCGGATGCATCCGCTTGACAAATTAATTTGAGTATGGGGATTTTCGATACAATTTGAAACGTTAGTGCTGTAAAAGTTGTAATAACTTCGCGGATGCCGCTACGGGCCTTCCTAAGGCTTAATTAGATGTCGTGAGTTCAAATCCCACCTGTGTTTTTGAATTTTTCACTTTAATTGGAAATTAAGATTCTATTTGTCCCTGAAATAGTGTCGCTATAGTGCGCGCCCTCCACGACGACGCGCCCCTCCACAGCGCATCTCACACTAATCTATGCGCAATTGTACGGAACGGGCGGTGGAGGGGCGCGGCGCGTCGGCGTGGATGACGCGCTAGTGCGCGCGCGACAAACAGCTTACTTATAACTCGTTCATCGCCTTAGTATTTGATTGTTATTCTTTTTTATAAGGCGCTTACCTATTTGCCGATCTTCCATACGATTCCATATCCTTAGGTGATAATTTCCGGGATAAAATGTATCCTATTTCCTTCATCATGATGACTACTCAAGTACTCAGACTATATCCATACCAAATTTCATCTAAATCTGTTCAGCGGTTTTAGCGTTAAAAAATAGCAAACCGACCGTCCCGACCGACAGGACCCACTTTATAACGCAGTAGGATTCGACACTAAAAATAATAATTATAAAAATTATGAACACGACTGCATTAAAAAGATAAAAACATTTTTTATAATTATTATTTTATTTCGAACTTTTTTTGCTAGAAACATATATACATAATATATATTTTTGGAATCGTCTCTTCAAATGCATAATTTTGATACTTCACTTGCTAGGACAGATTTTTTTTTACGGAACTCTCAAAATGGAGTCTACAGTCCGCCATATTATTTTTATTGCAACGTCACATATCCTATGTCACCCGGGATGACGTAAGGATTCCAACGATACCTCACATATCTAAATCGGTTAAGAGGAGGGGTAGGGCAAGCTCTCTCCATACAAACTTTGTGCAGGATTTACTTCGTTTGTGTTTGCATTAAAGTTATGATTTTTGGTCAGTATGCTAATTTTTCTCATAGCTATTTCGTGATGTAATTTTTTTTTAAATTTTTTAATTTTGAATTTTTTTGAAATTATTGAAAATTTTCACATCACGATCTTCGCATGTCTAATATTTACAACCAAAAAAAAAATTATATTTCTTAGTGCCAAAACCGACGAATAAAACCTGCACAAAGTTTGTATGGGGAAGGCCTTGCCCTACCCTGCGCCTTAAGGCGTTGAGAAGTTCTGGGGGAACAAAAAAGTTCACATAGGTACATACATACATCCATACATGAAACCTGAAAACATTACACTCCTTTTTTTGAGCAGTCGTGTAATAATAAAAAAAGGCTAAAATGGCAAAGCATGATGTATATTTTCCGCGTGTTGCTCAGCAAGCTTCAGTTTTTTCGAAGTTGCAAATCTAGATTCAAACTGCCCTAACTGATCTATACAACATATTAAAGCTGCAGAACTACATCATGCTTTGCAATTTTGACGTCAAAATCTACTGGACTAAGTTTTACTCTGTACAGTACAGCATCTTGTAACATTCGCGGCTTCTGTTGTTCAGCATGTGGTGGCCAGTACAAGTACGTTCGATTTTCATATTAGTTCGGCGCGGCGCGGCCCTGTCCTCGGGCCCAGCCTTGCGAGTCCTCACGAAATACTGCACTGCACTGTGTTGAGAGCGAGAGGTCTTTTTGGTTTACATCGGTGACATTTGATGACTTTCAATGGCTGTTGAAAGTCATCGAATGTCTTCTTGCTAGTCAAATAAGGCGAACCTAAGCATGGGCATAGTGAAACTATTTGTTATTTTATTTAAGATCTTCACATTTTTGTACCTATGTCTCACAAATAAATGATCTCTCTCTCTCTCTCTAAAATAAAATCTTGTCAGGCTATACTGGGTGAGCTCAGACGCACTATTTCGTATGTTTTAGTTTAAAGTGTTCTATTGCTGTTCCAGGCGTATGAATATGAATTGCAGATCGTCCACGCAAGAAGAAGACGGAACGCAGGCTATTCAAGAGTAAAGGCGTTAGCAGAAATTAGCTTCCAGTTTTACACCTTATCACAATGGAACTAGGTGCTATTGTAAATTTGTAACCTAATGCTAACTCTAACCTATGTCTCGGCACCAGGCTATGTCACTTACATACATACTTTAGGTCTGAAAACGAATAATTTGATTTGATCGAACGACTAGCTACGGCAAATCGTTTGCAAAGCTGGGTATAATACTGTAAATCCGTTAATCATTTCTTAAGTCAACATAATGAGTAACGGATTATCCTTTAAGTTAACTTCAAGAAATTTTTTTTTTCAAGTTTCAAGTATTTATTGCACTCATGTTGTTACATAGGTGTTAGAATTCTGTTGGTGTTTTTCTTTTTAACCTTATAAGATTTTAAGCTCACTTGTTCATTTACATTAGAATTACGATTAATAACGGGATATTTGCCATGTATATTTATATATGTGAGTTTCCGATAATTTTATTTTTTGAACCTGACTGTGGCTTATTTGGCCGGGCCCATTAAAGCGATAAGAGTGCGCAGTTGGAGGGTGGCCTAGGGAAAGTCCAGGGGAAACCTCCGAGACGACCACGCTGGCGGTTTAAACACTTCATTACTCTAACAGTTTGCGCTCCAGTGAGCTTGGTTGAGCGCTTTTAACCGAACTGAAGTGTGTCAGTGGAATTGAGCTACTGGGACTTTTGTCGCTGGTTCACTAAACCTACGCTAGTTTGAAGAATCCTGGTTGGTTTTGAAGTAGTGTTGAGGACTATCCTCGTATTCAGCATGCATGCAAGCATACAAATATTTGGTAAACTCAACTCAAACTTATTAACTAATAACAACGTGTCAATTAGGTACCAGTACTTCCTTATTATATAAATGTATATGTTATAATAAATTACTTACTTACTTACTTATAACAAATATTCTTAAAATTTAAATAATCCTGAATTCGAAAGTGTGTCTGTTTTTCTGTTACCTCTTCACGCTTAAACCGCTGAGAAGAGTCCAGCAAGAAACTCAGCTATTAGGCCAGACGAATATTGTACCCCGCCACGAAAAACGCTCTCTGACGATGTTTGCGCGGACATGACTAGTGACTACGTTAACATTGTACCTATCTGAATCAGGAAACTAAAATAGATGATTTCACTATGACGTTTCATAAATCAGTAATAACTATATTATTCTAACGGGTATGTTTTTATAAAAGACTGGTTCATTTTATCGCGATAAATCCAATATCACCCCCATGTTCGTTTTAACTTAATTTTTTCATCCTCGATATATTGTTATAATGTAGCAATAGAACTCGTATACTCCTATACGTATTATATTTATATTTGCAATATTTAGATACCTTTTAAGATCTGTAAGATTTTGAATTCTATTTACAGAAATATATTGGTGATTTCTATTTCCTTCCACCTATGACCTATGATTACAGGATTATTCAGTCATAGGTGATATTTTATATGCCGGTTTTTTGAAATCGCCGAATATACCAACTTAAGTTGCTAATTAAATATACATTGTATGTGTACACTAATTCAGGACTTTTTCGCTTTAAGTGTTACAAATTGCAGAACAGGAGACATTGAAGGAACAGCCGCATATATAATTCTGGAATGCACTATACCTTGAGTTGGTAAAAATCTACCCAAACAAATCCACATGATAAAATGCCATATGGTCATGGTCATTTATTAATAATGTTACATGTCATTGCTCGTGGCCCAGCGGCGCCTGCGTGCCGCAAGCGTTATTCAAAGTTAAGCAACGTGGGCAGCGGTCAGGACTTGGATGGGTGACCGCTTTGAGTGGTTACTGAGTGCTCCCGTGCTTTGGAAGGCACGTTAAGCCGTTGATCCCGGTTGCTGTCTATGGTAGCAGTCGTTAAGCCAAGTTGGAGCCCTTCGGGCGGCTTGAGAACTTCTAACAGTCAAGTTGCCCACTCACTTGACAAAGCCTAATCCCAATAAGGTCTAGTTTCCCCTCGGGGTTGGAAGGTCAGATGGCAGTCGCTTTCGTAAAAACTAGTGCCTACGCCAAATCTTGGGATTAGGTAGCGGACCCCAGGCATCCTTCAGGATGCAACTGTACTGGGATAACGCTAGGAGGATGGATGGATGGTTACATGTCATTGTTATTAAGTTTAATTAGAGAGTATAGTAATTCAAATTACAGAAATCATTCATTATCATTATTAAGCGGGTATTACACTGTCCTGGATTCAGGACACTTAGAAGGGTTCCGACCTATATGTTAGAGCGAGATGCTTCAACTCCCCTCCACTAGTTAGGACGCCTGATTCAGGACAGTGTAATACCCGCCCCGCTTAAGGAATAGATATAATGATCATGAATTATTGGGTATGTCATAGAATTCTTTAATATCATAACATGAGTGGGTTACTCGAAGTTCAAAGCATTGAAAATGAATACTTATGACAAAAATAAATGATTTTATAATTTGGTAACAACTGTTTAGTTTTTTTCTCTCCCCTGTATATGAATATATAATTATGATTAGAATTTTCGTTTCCCCAAATAAGTAATTCCTGTCCTATAATCTGAAGGTATTATTTTCTAATACACTGACTCTTTTAAGATACCTATTATCTGGAGGAACCCGTAAGAATTAGATTACATAGGTTTGTTTTACAGCAGTACTGAGAAGTGAATAGATTCTCAATAAACTATTCATATATGAAAGTTTAGGAAATTACTAATGTCAGTTAATGAAGTTACAATGTAATCGGTGGGAGGAACACCTAATTTATCTACAACATGCACTCCATTTTGGTTTCACATTGTCTGTCTGTCACATGGATAAATATTTTGTTCTTGTCCCCTTCTCATTTCATCGCCAACACTGTAAAGCCAGACAGGTCTCGAGGACCAGACAGCAACTAAATAAATTCTCGCCCCTGCACTGACTTTATCTTCGCATTATCCCGAGGTCGAGGGAATTATAAGCTTTTAAACGGTAAGTGAGTCTTATTGATAGTTTACAAAGTAAGGTGCTTTAAGTCTGTATAAGCATCGACTATATAGAATAGCTAGAGATAACATACTTATTCCATGCAAAGTGAATCTTGTCTTGCGTTAGGGGAAAGGTTTATCCCCAAATTTTCACAAGTAGCGATCAATCACATCTCAAACAGATTTTTTTATTTGTTTTAAATGTTGAAATGTTCGTTAATTATATCAAATGATATAGTATTAACAAACGTATTTCATACTAAGTTCAAAAACATTAGCAAAGCAATTAAATAAGTATTAACATAAAGCTATACTTCAAAAGGCGGTCCGCTAAGTTAAAATTCCCGCCAAAACGTATAGTCGCGGACTTGACATTTTCAAAATGTTAACAAAAAACATCAAAAATAGCATTATAACGAGTTTTACAAGTGTTTATAATGCCAATAAACGTTGTATATGCGAAATATATCTCTTTTATCAACCTTTCAAGCTTATTTTTAGTCAAATATCAATTTACCGGTTTTTTATCGCGTCGTGTGAAATCACTTTACTAATTCATTCGTTCTTTCCATTCACGATAGCAAGTCCGCAAGTTGTCTATGGAAACGATACGTAAAGCCGGTGAACGAAAGTGCCTCGCAGTAAGTGACACTTCTAACGTTCGATCGTACTTCGTTTTCGTTTTCGTTTACGTGTGGCCAATTCGCGGTTACAGCCCAGGATTGACGTCACCTGTAGGTCAATCAGTATGAAGCGTTTTCGTGCTCGTCCGCTATTCTGTGCTTTGCCTCTCAGTTTCGTCTTTTGGATCCCATACAAAAAAAAATCCTCATTCTACAGTACTAATACTAATAAAGAGTGGTATTTGAGTGATACAAACAAAACACAACTCCCTGTTTCGCTCGGTCTCTTAGCTTGCAGGACTGTGAAGATTAGCTCGCAGTCGCAACTGACAGTTGACGCTCGCCCGTGGGGATGCGCCTATCTGTCAGAGTTAACTAAGCGAACGTTCAGAAACATCTTTTTGCCTTGATTGACGTAAAATCAATTAGTGTTGTAACGTTTCTGCAGATGTACTAGCGTGAGTTCATTTGAGTCCCGCTATGATTTCTAGTTAAATAATCCGAGACATTAAGCATAATGCGGAATTAACACTGTGATCTTTATCCAATGCGATTTTATTCCTTGGAAAATTCATAGTGGTGGGTAATATCGGAACGCAATAGATAACAATAGCAAAATGTCAAAAAGCCTTCATTCCGAAAATCGTAATCCATTCCGTATTCCATGGGCCATGGCTATTTGTTATTCTCAAATATTCAAATAAAATTAATACTTCATCCATAACAAATTGACGATGTTTGAATAAAACTGCATAGTTTCAAACGTCGTGTAACTGCCTACTTTAAACTTTAAATAACGCAATCATCTTTACTGTTACGTTAATACGTGTTATATTCTCTTTAATAGAAACCTAATCTTGTACTCATTTTCAATAATTGATGATGGAGAAGGCAGTGCCGGAGGTCTTAGAGGAAGTGTGCGTGAAGGCTGAGCCCTGTTTGGAGCAGACGTGTGTAGAAGAAGAGCCTTCGAGCTCGGATGTACGTGTAAAAGACGAGCCCTCGTCGGAGGCTGAGGGCGCGCGCGGCGTCAGCGAGGCGGCGGCGGCGGCGCTGTACGCCGACCACGTCGTGAAGGACGAGCTAATAGTGGGCCCCACGCTGGTGCAGCCGCCCCGTGTACTCAGCATGCGAGGTATATTTATATTGTGTCATTAAATTATATTGATAGCTAAGTCACAATGACTTGCTTACTAACATGTATGTGACAAATTGCATAATAATAAGTATTCACACACAAGGTAACCACCACTTCACTTGGGAATCACATTTCTGCAAATGGTCCAATAGTAAAGATTCTTGATAAGCAGAGCTCGGCGGGGGTGAGCCATTTTTACGTCAGTAATGTCAAGTGTAGATATTAATATAGATACCTACACCTTAAAAAATCTTAAAAGAAAATAAAACTGTATTGATTATAATTTAACTAAAATGACAGTGCATTATGTACAAAACGAGTAGATAGTAAGTTTTTTATTTATTCTTAATTTTCTTTGTTATTGTAATAAAAAACAAAGTTTTTCTATATTTTCCAATTTCAACGCATTTTGACCTTAGATCGTAGCAGAAAGGCAGCCTAAATAAAATAATTTCATTAGTTATTGAATTACACCACATCTATAATTTAATGAAAAGGTATTTCCATGTTATGCAAACTCTGAAAACAGCTCACCCCCGCCAAGCTCTGTTGATCAGCATATTAGGAGACTTGCTAGATAGCTGGGCAAGGGTCAGATTTAGAAGGTATATGAACAAACCGTTTGAAGTATATTTAAGAAAATTCATGCCAAATTGTAACATTCATGTCAACAACAGATAAAAGTCAAAAAGAGTAATTACTATAAAAATAAATTTAAATATATAGTAAAATTACTGTGGTGTATCAGGCATTCTAGGCCTAAATAATAACACCTTTAATCAGTAATTAAGTTTTTAATGAAAGACAAAATGTTCACATGAAAAATACAGCAGGGAATTGTCAAAGTTGCACCTTTTTTTCTGTCGTCACCATTCGGAAACATGTACCACTTGCATTCAGAAGTTCGGATACACCTCAATTACAATATCATATTCTAGAAATACATTAATTTTTTACAGGTCAAGAGATATTTTTTTTTTTAAGAGCCTATATGGTGTCCCACTGCTGGGCAAAGGCCTCCAAAGATCCCCTCTTAATCTCCACTCGTCACGCATTTCATAACGACTGGCCAGAGATTACTCAAGATTACTCAAGAGATAAATAAAAAATAAATATAAATTAGTCAATTTAGAATTTGTATCTTATCAAATTAAAATTTTAAATTTATTCCCACCATAAATTTTCATTTACTATATAATATGCTTTTTTTATTAAAAGTTCACCTAAACCACGTTAATGTAATGATTACTCAAGAGATAAATAAAAAATAAATATAAATTAGTCAATTTAGAATTTGTATATTATCAAATTAAAATTTTAAATTTATTCCCACCATAAATTTTCATTTACTATATAATATGCTTTTTTTATTAAAAGTTCACCTAAACCACGTTAATGTGCTATATTTGTGGAGCTCATGGAGCCCTTTTATTTGATACCCGACTCTATGTGTTTTTGAAGAAAATTTTCTTTTCTTTATACAAAACATTGATGACATCACAATATGACAAAGGTCCATGCGCGCGCGGAAAGATAGCTTTGTATAAAGTTGAGGCGAGGGTCTCAGGTAGACGAATTACAGCATTTCACAGATGATGTATTTCTGTTGCCGCTATAACAACAAATACTAAAAAATTTAATAAAATAAATATTTAGGGGGGCTCCCATACAACAGAAATGATTTTTTTGCCGTTTTTATTGATAATGTTAAGGAACCCTTCGTGCGCGAGTCTGACTCGCACTTGGCCGGTTTTTATTGTATGTAAAAAAATGCTATATAAATACTAAATATTTGTGGACAATTTTAAACAAATCTACCTAGTCCCAAACTAACCTATTAAGCTAGTAGTATGGGTATTGGGTACTAGGCGATGATATATACATACATACTTATATAGATATATAGATGTACATCAATACATAGACTAGAAAACATCCAAGACTTGGGAACAAATATTCCGCTCATCACACAAATAAATGCCCTGAACCGGATTCGAACCTGGGACCTCCAGCTTTGTAGGCAAGGTCACCAACTGGACTAAGTCAAAGATATTTTAACTTACCTAATATATATGCAAGTAAATACGAGGTTTTATGACTTGAAATTGTTTATTGGTAAGACTATGTTCGTCCTCTGCGTGATTACGGAGTAATGAAAATAGATTGGTTTGTTTACATGAATTTCTATTGACCCAAAGGTATAGAAGGTATAATATTGTAATTTCTTTTCATATTGTTATATATTGATTGATTGATTGATGAAACTTGCTGCTACCCACAACGGCCGTTAAGAAAAGTAGCCGTAAAAAGAGCCCTCATTCTGGAATGTTTTTCAGAAGACGAGCCCTCGTCGGAGGCCGAGGGCGCGCGCGCCGTCAGCGAGGCGGCGGCGGCGGCGCTGTACGCCGACCACGTCGTGAAGGACGAGCTAATAGTCGGCCCCACGCTGGTGCAGCCGCGTCGCGAGCTCAGCACAGTGCCAGGTATAGTTATTAATGTTATGTCCGAGCAAACTACATTGAATCAACAACCTCTGTCGTTGGTGTAACATTGGTTCCATGGCAGAAGGGTCGGGGTCTCTTATGGGACGCTACGTGTGTGAGCACGTTTGGACCGTCCCATTTGAGTCACACTGTCAGGACCGCCGGGGCGGCCGCAGAGCCGGCGGCCCGGGCCAAACATGTGAAGTTCTTTGCCTTGGAACCGATGTACGACTTCGTGCCAGTAGCGGTGGAGACTGCGGGACCGTGGGGCGCGGAGGCCAGGGACTTAGTGCGGGATTTGGGTTGGCGCCTGAGGTAGAGGGGGTGCGATCCTAGGTTCGGATCGTTCGTGGCTCAACAGATTTCGCTGGCCATTCAGCGCGGCAACGCCGCCAGTTTATTTATTTATCGTATGGCATTTATTTCAATACAAACAAATTTGTATGGACCTATGTCTGAAATAAATGCATTATTATTATTTCGAACCGTGAGATCTTCGAGAAGACAGTAAGGTTGCCAGTTTTTGTTGCACTTTTAGAACCACCCAGGGGTCACGTGTAGGGTAGCGGTGGGTACTTTCCATACGGACGTGGTGCAACTTCGACCCCTCTTTGTCAAGTGAGTGGGCAATTTGACTGTTAGAAGTTTTCAAGCCGCCCGAAGGCCTCCAACTTGGCTTCACGACTGCTGCCATAGACAGCAGCCGGGATCAACGGCTTAACGTGCCTTCCAAAGCACGGGAGCGCTTAGTTAGTAACCACTCAAAGCGGTCACCCATCCATGTACTGACCGCGGCCCACGTTGCTTAACCTTAGATACCGCAAGCGGTACGCAGGCGCCACTGGGCCACGACCGCTCCAAACGCCGCCAGTGTTATGGTAACTTTGAGCCTTAGAAGATCAATGCTGTTTTTTTCTTTTATAGAATATTGGAAAACGAAGGAATGAGAAGCGACCAGTCAGCTTTTTTTTTACAAAATTTTGTACCATTAAGTACCTAATGTTTTAACTCCCCATTCTATTGACCCATGATGAACTTGATATTTGGTGATCATTTTTATTATCTCGTATATTTTACCAAAAACCGGCCAAGTGCGTGTCGGGCCACGCGCAAGGTAGGGTTCCGTAGTCGTCCACCCGTTACATTATGTGGACTAAAAAGTTCGCAAACTTATATTTACTATGTTTTTGACAGAATTAATAACATTATCTAAGGTATCAATGGAAATTGTACGAAAGTTTGTTAACTAGTAATGTCTACTTAGCTGTGATAGTTTTCCTTTTAAATTCATCGTATATACTAACTACCATGATATTTTTCACATGCCTAGTAGCCACCGTTTAGCTGGCAGGGGGGGGGGGGGGGGGACACTTACCATTACAAAAATTATCACTTCAAAGCTTAATATCACGCCAACCAATTGTTTAGGTAATCAAAAAATGCTTTTAGAAACCTTATAATATTTTTGAAACAGCTATACAACGATACCCCACACGATGGGGTATGGAAGAAAAAAAAATTGCACCACCACTTTACATGTAGGGGAGGTACCATATTTTTTTTTTAGTTTTATTCTACCGTTTTGTCGGCGTCATTAATATGTATACTCATGCCAAATTACAGCTTTCTAGTACTAACGGTTACTGAGAAAAACGGGTGTCGGACGGACGGACGGACGGACGGACATAGCGAAACTATAAGGGTTCCTTGTTTACTACGGAACCCTAAAAATACTAATATATTAACAAATTTTTTTTTTTCTTTCAAATCTTAAAATTTTCTTAGCAACATAATTTTGCGGTTGGTTCGCAATCCTAAATGTACGACACGCACTTGGCCTGTTTTTAGGGTTCCGTACCCAAAGGGTCAAAACGAAACCCTATTGGTGACGCCCAGACGTCCGTCCATCCGTCCGTCCGTCCGTCGTTTGTCACACAGGTTTGACAGCCAGACGGTTGGAGCTACAGGCCTCAAATTTAAACAGTTTAAGCATCTTGTTGGCCCGAAGCCATACAAATAGTCAAAACTTATTTTTAAATGTTTTTAAGGGGGCTCCCATACAGCTAAAGGGAGGCGCGTAAAATAATGTTTTAAATCCTACCCTATCGACTATCGTTGTTAGAGCTTATTGAGTAGATACTTACTTTGTTTTTAATTTAAAAAAAAATTGGAAAACAAGGGAATGAGAAGCCACCAAAGTCAGCATTTTTTACGAAATTTTGTTTCGGAACCCTAAATGTGCAAAGTCCGACTCGCACATGGCCGGTTTTTTTGTCGTAGTGGACTGTATAGAGACTGATAATGATGAATAGTTTATTAGAATAAATGTAACTTAATTGTGTTCTCTTTTATTTATTTCAGGACAAACTCATCAGAAGGAGAAAAATGGTAGTCTTGAGACTTACCAATGTGCCCACTGTAGTTACACAACTCACAGAAAGTTTCGTTTACTAAGACATCTCAACAGACATACTGGTAAGCAATGTTACAAATGTGACCAATGTAGTTATGCTAGTGTCAGAAGAAGTGATTTACTACGCCATAAACCGACACATACTGGTGAGAAACCCTACAAATGTGGCCAATGTAGTTATGTTTGTGCCCGCAGAGGTTATTTAAAAAACCATGAAAGGACGCATACTGGTGAGAAACCCCACAAATGTGGCCAATGCTGTTATGCTAGTGCCTACAGAAGTCATTTAAAAGTCCATAAAAGAACGCATACTGGCGAGAAACCCTACAAGTGTGGCCAATGCAGTTATGCTAGTGCCTACAGAAGTCATTTAAAAAACCATGAAAAGACGCATACTGGTGAGAAACCCTACAAATGTGGCCAATGTAGTTATGCTGGTACCCACAGAGGTCATTTAAAAATCCATGAAAGGACGCATACTGGTGAGAAACCCTACAAATGTTGCCTATGTCCATATAGTTGTATCCAGAAAATCAACTTATTAAACCACGAAAGGATACATACTGGTGAGAGACTCTACAAATGTGACCAGTGTAGTTTTGCTTGTGCCCACAGAAGTCAGTTAAAAACCCATGAAAGGACGCATACTGGTGAGAAACCCTACAAAAGGGATGATGACACTATAAAAGAAAATCAATAAATCCAAATTTTCTACATAATGACTCAAATTCTCAATCAAATGGCAAAAAAAGTAATTCAAAAAAATAAATAATTACGTAATTATAAGTCTTCAAAGTTTTAAAAGTGGGTATTTTCTGTCGCTTTTCCGCAAAACGCACCTTTGTATTGAACGATTGTCATTTACTATGGCGCTACTCAAAGGTGACGTCACGGTCGAGTAGCACTTTCTCTCTCTAACTACGAACATTCTAACCGTTGTTGCTTCGTTATTTTTTGAGATATTTGAATAGGATTTTCACTATTTGGCATAGTTTTATGTCTTCTTTCTATTGAAGTAATAATTTTTTTTGAGTCATCATGCCTAATGTGGCCAATGTAGCTATGCTAGTGCCCAAAGAAGTCAATTACAAATCCATAAAAGGACGCATACTGGTGAGAAACCCTACAAATGTGGCCAATGCAGTTATGCTAGTGCCTACAGACGTAATTTAAAAGACCATGAAACAATTCATACTGGTGAGATACCCTACAAATGTGGCCAATGTAGCTATGCTAGTGCCCAAAGAAGTCAATTAGAAAGCCATAAAAGGACGCATACTGGTGAGAAACCCTACAAATGTGGCCAATGTAGCTATGCTAGTGCCCAAAGAAGTCAATTACAAAGCCATAAAAGGACGCATACTGGTGAGAAACCCTACAAATGTGGCCAATGCAGTTATGCTAGTGCCTACAGACGTAATTTAAAAGACCATGAAACAATTCATACTGGTGAGATACCCTACAAATGTGGCCAATGTAGCTATGCTAGTGCCCAAAGAAATCGATTACAAGTCCATGAAAGGACGCATACTGGTGAGAAACCCTACAAATGTGGCCAATGTAGCTATGCTAGTGCCCAAAGAAATCGATTACAAGTCCATGAAAGGACGCATACTGGTGAGAAACCCTACAAATGTGGCCACTGTGGTTATACTACTGCACAGAAAAACAACTTGTTACGCCATGAAAAGACACATAGTCAGCGCCAGCGTCCGAAACACGATGCAAACCAGTCTTCATTTTATAACACCAAGTTAAACGGTGAATGCTATGAATGAAAGGAAAACGTAACTCTGCGTAGTCAATCGCAGGCGCACGCTGGGTCGGGCGGCGGACTGGACGAGTCTCGTGTGGCGCCGCAACAGCAACAGCCAATAGCGGCGGAGGATCGGAAGCTGGTCGTGCGCAAGTCGGTACAAGTACGTTCCCGCCGCGCCCGCGCACTCCGGCCGCCGGCGCGATACAACCACTGACTCTTACACGGCTGTTATCCAATATTCCACACTTGTAGCTAGTGGTTATTGATTTGTATATTGTTAATCATTCTAATTTCTTGTATTAAATCATTATAAACTATACGCATAGTTACTGCTGCCATTTTATTATGAATTCTTGCTCCCGTATAGAAGGCTCATCTACCTCTAAGTTGCGATCGTTCGTACTGCTCGTATCAAATTTCTTGCCCCCAAAGGTACTTAAGCGTCCACAGTGCCGCATCGCACGCAACCGATTGTACTGATCCGCACCGTATGGTGATGCGGATCAGTGGACGCACTTTGTGACTTTCTGTACAAAGAATACTACAATCCGTTGCGTACGATGCGTGCGATGCGGAACTGTGGACGCCTGCCTTAATCCGCGCCTGTCGGGCTTTCCTTAGTGCATGTATAGGTCAATGGCAGCTTGATGGCAGTCTCTGGGCCTGTACTCCGAACATAGAAATCCAAACTTCGTGTAGTGCCGTCCCTTTCACTCATATAGTGTATTACACGAGAATGAAGGGGACGGCAGGATACGGATTTCGATAATCGGGATAGGCCCTCTGGGTGCAGTAGTCGCCTTTGGTAGTCGCGACGAGCTTCTAGGGTCTGAACATTCAACAAGTTCCGGGAGATATCTGTTTCTATACAACCGCCGCATCCAGCATCCCTGTGTGCGGGACAGTCCCAACACCATCCTTCATGAAGTCTAATACCGAAACCACCTAATCCATTCCGAGAACGAAAGCGGACAAGCCTGACTATTCTGTCGTGTGGACACTGTGTGGAGCTACATTTACTCGTCAGCTAAAATGTTTGGATACATGACTCATGTTACAATTTATAACATAGTGTGGTTATATAGACAGAAAACCATCAAATAACCACAATAAATAGTAAAAAATTATACAAATTAATCAAAAACTTAAAAAGTCATGGAGCTATAAAGATTATGCGAACACAATGTTTTTATAGCCCAAATAATTCCCCTTTTTCCATACAATAGACAAATTTTACCTGAAAATAAAATTTATATTAAGTTACTTACCTTATTCCAAGCCTAACAAATTGAGATGGCGACATCCGTTTCCGCTGGCAACCTGCCATGTTCCGAGTGACGTTTACCGGTTTTATCCCCACCCTTAGGAACCAAGCGGCGCTATGGCTGCGGACCTAGCAGCCGTCATTGGATTCTCAATTTGATCTACCGTCCAATATGATATAAGTGGACGGTAGATAGCCACTGCAGATAGACAGGTGGCAAATGTAGCCACGGTAGGTAGACCGGTGGCACTGCGTTATGTAAACAAAGCACGAACTAAGGGTAGGTAGTTGATTTGTTTATGCTTAAATAAGATCTGATGATTAACTAGTACAGCTGAAAAAGAGCTTAAGTACTAAATTGTTCCTGAAAAACAAGCTTAAAACTAAGTTTTTAGCTGAAAAATAAGCTTAGATTCTAATACATGCAAGTGAATGTTAATAAAAATGAAATGGTGTTTAAGCACACGCCAGCAGACAGCAATAAAATTAGGCTTGGAATAAGGTAAGTAACTTAATATAAATTTTATTTTCAGGTAAAATTTGTCTATTAAGTACCTGTACCTTATTCCAAGCCTAACAAATTGAGAAGTGTTTGTTATCGGCTGCTGGTTCATAAGGATTAATCGAAACTAAATAGTTTAATTAGAACGCCAATGTGAAGAATAGAATAAAGCATTGTAGAGGAGTGAAAACTTTTATACTTAACACATACAAGTAATATAAATATCATAATCACTCCTTCACCATATATCAAACTACATAACAGGCTCTACTAGTGTCCAAAACGCCTACAGATTTAAAATGATCATTTTTTGAAATACCTAGTAGACCAGCTAGTCACTTACACCTACGTAATCCATAATCACTCCTTCACCATATATCAAACTACATAATAGTATCTACTTGTTTGAAAAACCTAGTAGCACCAGCTATAGTCACTTACGTGTTTCTACGTTATAAATATGTCATCTTTATTAACGATTGTCAGCTTAGCAATTGCGAATATTGTTCACACCGTAGCAATCCACAGAATAGATTTCACCAGTTAACCACGAAGCTTTTATACCTTCCTCTCGGTTACAGAACAAAACCTAATGATATCCAATAAATAAGTAAAGGTCAGTGGATCAACATTTGGATTAGAACTATAAGCCAAACAATTTGAATGTGTAATTCATTGGTAGGCAATATCGGACCGACATTTAATTGAACTAGCTTCAATATTAGCAGCTTTTCAAAATTTAAAACAAATGTAGTGTAAAAATCCTGTGCACGTCCTTTAACGTGGGATCACAGAATGAGTAATAGTACGTGGAATCCATAAATGCCTATCCGGCTGACAAAATGTACTGAACTGAACAACGGTAGTGATTATCTTCTCTTTGAACTGAATCAAGCTATGGGTCCGTTTACAGAACAGTGTTCAAATCGTAGTTTTATACATAAACAGCCTAAAATGCGAGGAATTATCTACTCGAATTGACTTACGCATTACGTCCTATCCCAAATATGCTTGTAGTCTTAGCCAGGATGATTATAAGACGCCATAAAAGACCTTCGCCTACGACTAATAAATAAACTGAAGTGGGCCACCAGTCATCAGCCACACAGCTATAGAACTAGACAATGGTAAGAGAGTTTTTACTATCCAAGACTAAATACTATGAATCTCGATTTCCATGGATAGGGCCTCATTCTCCTGGTCGCTGAATTATAACGCTAAATTGTTAACATATCGATAGGGGCACTAGGTAAAACCTGGTAGATACATAGTTATAAACGGGAACCCTCCTGTATCATGCGTATACAAAGGAGAAAGAGCGCGCTGAACAAAGAAAAATAAATGTCGACGCTATCAATATCTACCGTCCGATAGTAGCGACGAACTAACAACAACCAACGACAAATACTGCAGTTAGCTGGATCACCTGCGATGTCGAAACTACGTAAGCTTTCCAAGTTGCGAGGAGACCTGACTGATTAAGTATAGGTAGGGTAGGTATACCCCATAATAATTATGTATAGAGTACCTTACAGGGGAGAGAATGTTCTACAATTATTCGACCCTGATTTCGCATGGACTACAATATAGGTAGTCTTAAAAACGCTGAATATGTGCTACTCTAGTCTCTTACTGGTTACTGTCAGTGCCTACATTACTGATTTTGATGATACCCGAAATATAAAAGTAAAGGTATAGACCCTCCTAACCAACGAGGCCGAAGCTAGTAAATACAACGAAGAATAATATCAATGATCATAATAAGGCCATTTTGTTCGGGAATTAAAATCGTAAACAGCTTTTATTTAATTAGCTCATATCGTATAATTTCAATAAAACAGGCGAATGTCTGCGATATAGAAGCTCTATAAACATGTATATGCAGCGTGTCATGTCAGTGTGTCAGTTACCGAAGGGAAGGGAGGAAATTTTGTGGAAATCCTTCCAGCTGAAAGTGATTTTAAGCCCAGGATCTCACTGCAGTCCCAAGGAGTAGGTACAATGATTGCTAGACGACCAGTATTCATTTGTATATAATTTATCGTCAAGCCTAAATGATTAAACTAGAGAAGCATACTAGGTACGCACCCTTGACTCTGGTGTGCATAGATAACAAAATGGTTACTTTATCCGTACCAGATCTAAAGGACGTTTATCCGAGGGCCTAACAAAACTGCCGTTGCGACGCTACGCGAGTAGAGATAAATCTACCCTCTGATTCCAACTCCTAAATTCGAGTGCGACAGGTCAGGAACCGCCGAGTCGCGCTAGATACGACTTGGCAGGAAATTGTGCTAGGCCAGCTGGATGAAAAGCGAAGCAAGGCTATAGGTAATATCATCTGCTGAACACCGGCGAGAATCTGGAAACGTCGCAATCGCAAGTAATGCCCTGTTTCTCCAGCCAGTCATGTCACAAGTCGTGTACCTTGCAAAAGTAAACAGACAGAAAGTAACATGGAAATAAAAAGCATTCTGAAACTAATAAGTCTTCTCATCATCCTTTTGTCAATAACTGGGTAATTTGCACAGATGAAGATTATCCAGTATCTAGACAATTATTATGCAGCCTGTTCTAGTCATGAGAGACAGCACCGTAGACTTAACTGCTAAGGGGATGATGGTTGGATGATTTTAGGGGGGGGGGGGGGGTCAAAAATCGTCAAAAATAGATGACGTAATTTATGAATAGCCCCTAAGCACACTTACCCTATTTGCCTCTGTAGCAGCTGTTTCATCCTGCGTACCTCCTACTTTGCCAAAAGTAGTGGAGATTCGAGCTAAAGGAGGAGCTCGAACACAGTTAACCAAGCAATTGTAGACTGAAATGCGTATCTGTATTGCCCAGAAGTTGCGACGAGGTTGTGTTAAACCAAGTCTTCTTAAAGTGCTTTGTTTGTAACTTTTTACGCAAAAGTTTGACTAGTATCTTCTCCTTGCGCAGGAGTGACTTTGATCAACGGTTGGTAATAACTCCTTGCGCAGGAGTGACCGTGCCGAGAGGTTTGCAGCATCATCTTCCGCAAGCGTGCGTAGGCATAGAAATATCCTATAGATTTCCCAAAGTATGAAAAATGTCGGGAGTCGAACCCGTGTTCACTGCGTAACAGTAATTATAGATGCAATAAAGAGTATTTGTATTGTATTGTATAGATATAATATTGCCACAAACTCAAGATACCACCATCAGACACTTTGTTAAATATTCCGTCATGTATGCTATTAACTGGCTTATTCATGTAAGCATCTCTCGGACCGTGCGACGGGCGAAGCAAACAATCCGACTAAAAATAAGCCACACGTATTCGGTATAAACACTTAATACCTATATCTTAGCCAATGTACTTTGAGTTTGCGCAACTACTTACAACTTATAAATTATAAAGATAGACAGATACACCGACAGATACGTTCAACTTATAACACCCCTCTTTTTCCGTCGGGGGTTAAAAATAGACAAACGTCTATTTTTAAAATAAGATTGAGGGTACTCAGATAAGGTTACTTACCTTATTTATTTCAGGGAAAGTCTTCGTTAGGTATGACGACGACCGAAGCGATTAGGAGAGCTAGGTAGAACTGCCACCCTACAGCGCGCAAGCCGCGAGCGGAGCATGCCGCGGCAGCGGCTGGCGAAGCGTCAGGACCTAATATTTTATATTGGGTACCCCCTGGCACAACCCGAACATCATCAAGAAATAATCATGTTACCAAAATTACACTTGCCGAAATTTCATCTCGAAACTATAATAAACGACTCGTATGATTTTATAAACTTAATTCACGCACGCATGGTAACAACTCCCTGCGCAGAAATGTCTAGTAATATGAAGCGCGTTACGCGCTACCTCGTTAAACCGGAAAATAATCAGAACGTAATTTTGTATTTACTTAAGTTTAAATCGACACTTACGGCAGCTAGCTATTGAGCTATAGCCATAAGCTAAACTCCAGAGGTTCGGTTCGATTAGCATGCATTATAATGACCGGAATTAATAATCCTAAAACCGTAATATGGTAAATACTGATGTGCTCCACAATTGCGATACCAGATGATTTGAGGGTAGTTTGCAAAAGTGAAATGGTTATCCTTCACGAAAAAAGCAGCACGGGTGGACCGTGGCGGAAGGAACTGCATGAACAGACATCATCGGGTACGCAAATTTACTAAAAAACTTGTAAAGACCTTACCTCCAGCCCCGCTGAGAGCTACTCACGATTATTTTAAATTCCATCGTCCGTGGTCAGACATGAAGAATCCTCGCTCTTCAGCAGTCTATGGGTAGAGCACCATCACCCTGCACGTAGTTTACCAGGATCCAACTATCTAATTCGTCACTATCATGGAACTTGATCAGAAAATTTCGAATTATTTTCCGTTAAAAAGGCAGATTCAAGTACCGCCGGAGCAAGTACTTTATGTGTTGCCTCTGCAAAAAACAGAACGCCAATGTCGGCTGCTAGGTCCGCAGCCATAGCGCCGCTTGGTTCCTAAGGGTGGGGATAAAACCGGTAAACGTCACTCGGAACATGGCAGGTTGCCAGCGGAAACGGATGTCGCCATCTCAATTTGTTAGGCTTGGAATAAGGTACAGGTACTTAATGGTAGTTCGACGAAGCAGGATTGACGTCACCTGTAGGTCAATCAGTATGAAGCGTTTTCGTGCTCGTCCGCTATTCTGTGCTTTGCCTCTCAGTTTCGTCTTTTGGATCCCATACAAAAAAAATCCTCATTCTACACTACTAATATAAAGAGTGATATAAACAAAACACAACTCCCAGTTTCGCTCGGTCTCTTAGCTTGCAGGACTGTGAAGATTAGCTCGCAGTCGCAACTGACAGTTGACGCTCGCCCGTGGGGATGCGCCTATCTGTCAGAGTTAACTAAGCGAACGTTCAGAAACATCTTTTTGCCTTGATTGACGTAAAATCAATTAGTGTTGAAACGTTTCTGCAGATGTACTAGCGTGAGTTCATTTGAATCCCGCTATGATTTCTAGTTAAATAATCCGAGATATTAAGCCTAATGCGGAATTAACACTGTGATCTTTATCCAATGCGATTTTATTGCTTGGAAAATTCATAGTGGTGGGTAATATCGGAACGCAATAGATAACAATAGCAAAATGTCAAAAAGCCTTCATTCCGAAAATCGTAATCCATTCCGTATTCCATGGGCCATGGCTATTTGTTATTGCTTAAATTGCTTTCTTGCTCCAAGTCAAGGTGTTTTACCTCAAATATTCAAATAAAATTAATACTTCATCCATAACAAATTGACGATGTTTGAATAAAACTGCATAGTTTCAAACGTCGTGTAACTGCCTACTTTAAACTTTAAATAACGCAATCATCTTTACTGTTACGTTAATACGTGTTATATTCTCTTTAATAGAAACCTAATCTTGTACTCATTTTCAATAATTGATGATGGAGAAGGCAGTGCCGGAGGTCTTAGAGGAAGTGTGCGTGAAGGCTGAGCCCTGTTTGGAGCAGACGTGTGTAGAAGAAGAGCCATCGAGCTCGGATGTACGTGTAAAAGACGAGCCCTCGTCGGAGGCTAAGGGCGCGCGCGGCGTCAGCGAGGCGGCGGCGGCGGCGCTGTACGCCGACCACGTCGTGAAGGACGAGCTAATAGTCGGCCCCACGCTGGTGCAGCCGCCCCGTGTACTCAGCATGCGAGGTATATTTATATTGTGTCATTAAATTACATTGATAGCTAAGTCACAATGACTTGCTTACTAACATATATGTGACAAATTGCATAATAATAAGTATTCACACACAAGGTAACCACCACTTCACTTGGGAATCACATTTCTGCAAATGGTCCAATAGTAAAGATTCTTGATCAGCAGAGCTCGGCGGGGGTGAGCCATTTTTACGTCAGTAATGTCAAGTGTAGATATTAATATAGATACCTACACCTTAAAAAATCTTAAAAGAAAATAAAACTGTATTGATTATAATTTAACTAAAATGACAGTGCATTATGTACAAAACGAGTAGATAGTAAGTTTTTTATTTATTCTTAATTTTCTTTGTTGTTGTAATAAAAAACAAAGTTTTTCTATATTTTCTAATTTCAACGCATTTTGACCTTAGATCGTAGCAGAAAGGCAGCCTAAATAAAATAATTTCATTAGTTATTGAATTACACCACATCTATAATTTAATGAAAAGGTATTTCCATGTTATGCAAACTCTGAAAACAGCTCACCCCCGCCAAGCTCTGTTGATCAGCATATTAGGAGACTTGCTAGATAGCTGGGCAAGGGTCAGATTTAGAAGGTATATGAACAAACCGTTTGAAGTATATTTAAGAAAATTCATGCCAAATTGTAACATTCATGTCAACAACAGATAAAAGTCAAAAAGAGTAATAACTATAAAAATAAATTTAAATATATAGTAAAATTACTGTGGTGTATCAGGCATTCTAGGCCTAAATAATAACACCTTTAATCAGTAATTAAGTTTTTAATGAAAGACAAAATGTTCACATGAAAAATATAGCAGAGAATTGTCAAAGTTGCACCTTTTTTTCTGTTGTCACCGTTCGGAAACATGTACCACTTGCATTGGGAAGTTCGGATACACCTGAATTACACTATCATATTCTGGAAATACATTAATTTTTTACAGGTATATATTCAGTCATGTCTAGTGTAGTATATATAGTCGAGATAATTTTTTTTTTTTTAAAGGCCTATATGGTGTCCCACTGCTGGGCAAAGGCCTCCAAAGATCCCCTCTTAATCTCCACTCGTCACGCATTTCATAACGACTGGCCAGAGATTACTCAAGATTACTAAAGAGATAAATAAAAAATAAATAAATTAGTCAATTTAAAATTTGTATCTTATCAAATTAAAATTTTAAATTTATTCCCATATGTCCACCATAAATTTTCATTTACTATATAATATGCTTTTTTTATTAAAAGTTCACTTAAACCACGTTAATGTAACAATGTGCTATATTTGTGGAGCTCATGGAGCCCTTTTATTTGATACCCGACTCTATGTGTTTTTGAAGAAAATTTTCTTTTCTTTATACAAAACATTGATGACATCACAATATGACAAAGGTCCATGCCCGCGCGGACAGATAGCTTTGTATAAAGTCGAGGCGAGGGTCTCAGGTAGACAAATTACAGCATTTCACAGATAATGTATTTCTGTTGCCGCTATAACAACAAATACTAAAAATTTTAATAAAATAAATATTTAGGGGGGCTCCCATATAACAGACATGATTTTTATGCCATTTTTATTGATAATGTTAAGGAACCCTTCGTGCGCGAATCTGACTCGCACTTGGCCGGTTTTTATTATTGAATTCTAATTGTTTGAATGTGAAAAAATGCTATATAAATACTAATTATTTGTGGACAATTTTAAACAAATCTACCTAGTCCCAAACTAACCTATTAAGCTAGTAGTATGGGTATTGGGTACTAGGCGATGATATATACATACATACTTATATAGATATATAGATGTACATCAATACATAGACTAGAAAACATCCAAGACTTGGGAACAAATATTCCGCTCATCTAACAAATAAATGCCCTGAACCGGATTCGAACCTGGGACCTCCAGCTTTGTAGGCAAGGTCACCAACTGGACTAAGTCAAAGATATTTTAACTTACCTAATATATATGTAAGTAAATACGAGGTTTTATGACTTGAAATTGTTTATTGGTAAGACTATGTTCGTCCTCTGCGTGATTACGGATTAATGAAAATAGATTGGTTTGTTTACATGAATTTCTATTGACCCAAAGGTATAGAAGGTATAATATTGTAATTTCTAACACAGTTTCATATTGTTATGGAATAAATTGATTGATTGATTGATGAAACTTGCTGCTACCCACAACGGCCGTTAAGAAAAGTAGCCGTAAAAAGAGCCCTCATTCTGGAATGTTTTTCAGAAGACGAGCCCTCGTTTTCGATCGTGTGTGTAAAAGACGAGCCCTCGTCGGAGGCCGAGGGCGCGCGCGCCGTCAGCGAGGCGGCGGCGGCGGCACTGTACGCCGACCACGTCGTGAAGGACGAGCTAATAGTCGGCCCCACGCTGGTGCAGCCGCGTCGCGAGCTCAGCACAGTGCCAGGTATAGTTATTAATGTTATGTCCGAGCAAACTACATTGAATCAACAACCTCTGTCTTTGGTGTGACATTGGTTCCATGGCAGAAGGGTCGGGGTCTCTTATGTGACGCTACGTGTGTGAGCACGTTTGCACCGGCCCATTTGAGTCACACCGTCAGGTCCGCCGGGGCGGCCGCAGAGTCGGCGGCCCGGGCCAAACATGTGAAGTTCTCTGCCTTGGAACCGATGTACGACTTCGTGCCAGTAGCGGTGGAGACTGCGGGACCGTGGGGCGCGGAGGCCAGGGACTTTGTGCGGGATTTGGGTCGGCGCCTGAGTTAGACGGGGTGCGATCCTTGGTCCGGATCGTTCGTGGCTCAACAGATTTCGCTGGCCATTCAGCGCGGCAACGCCGCCAGTTTATTTATTTATCGTATGGCATTTATTTCAATACAAACAAATTTGTATGGACCTATGTCTGAAATAAATGCATTATTATTATTTCGAACCGTGAGATCTTCGAGAAGACAGTAAGGTTGCCAGTTTTTGTTGCACTTTTAGAACCACCCAGGGGTCACGTGTAGGGTAGCGGTGGGTACTTTCCATACGGACGTGGTGCAACTTCGACCCCACTTTGTCAAGTGAGTGGGCAATTTGACTGTTAGAAGTTTTCAAGCCGCCCGAAGGCCTCCAACTTGGCTTCACGACTGCTGCCATAGACAGCAGCCGGGATCAACGGCTTAACGTCCCTTCCAAAGCACGGGAGCGCTCAGTTAGTAACCACTCAAAGCGGTCACCCATCCATGTACTGACCGCGGCCCACGTTGCTTAACCTTAGATACCGCAAGCGGTAAGCAGGCGCCGCTGGGCCACGACCGCTCCAAACGCCGCCAGTGTTATGGTAACTTTGAGCCTTAGAAGATCAATGCTGTTTTTTTCTTTTATAGAATATTGGAAAACGAAGGAATGAGAAGCGACCAGTCAGCTTTTTTTTTTACAAAATTTTGTACCATTACGTACCTAATGTTTTAACTCCCCATTCTATTGACCCATGATGAACTTGATATTTGGTGATCATTTTTATTATCTCGTATATTTTACCAAAAAATACAAATATTTTTTTTTTCTTTCAAATCTTAAAATTTTCTTAGCAACATAATTTTGCGGTTGGTTCGCAATCCTAAATGTACGACACGCACTTGGCCTGTTTTTAGGGTTCCGTACCCAAAGGGTCAAAACGGAACCCTATTGGTGACGCCCAGACGTCCGTCCATCCGTCCGTCCGTCCGTCCGTCGTTTGTCACACAGGTTTGACAGCCAGACGGTTGGAGCTACAGGCTTCAAATTTAAACAGTATAAGCATCTTGTTGGCCCGAAGCCATACAAATAGTCAAAACTTATTTTTAAATGTTTTTAAGGGGGGGCTCCCATACAGCTAAAGGGAGGCGCGTAAAATAATGTTTTAAATCCTACCCTATCGACTATCGTTGTTAGAGCTTATTGAGTAGATACTTACTTTGTTTTTAATTTAAAAAAATATTGGAAAACAAAGGAATGAGAAGCCACCAAAGTCAGCATTTTTTACGAAATTTTGTTTCGGAACCCTAAATGTGCAAAGTCCGACTCGCACTTGGCCGGTTTTTTTGTCGTAGTGGACTGTATAGAGACTGATAATGATGAATAGTTTATTAGAATAAATGTAACTTAATTGTGTTCTCTTTTATTTATTTCAGGACAAACTCATCAGAAGGAGAAAAATGGGAGTCTTGAGACTTACCAATGTGCCCACTGTAGTTACACAACTCACAGAAAGTTGCATTTATTAAGACATCTCAACAGACATACTGGTAAGCAATCTTACAAATGTGACCAATGTAGTTATGCTAGTGTCAGAAGAAGTGATTTACTACTCCATAAAACGACACATACTGGTGAGAAACCCTACAAATGTGGCCAATGTAGTTATGTTTGTGCCCGCAGAGGTTATTTAAAAAACCATGAAAGGACGCATACTGGTGAGAAACCCCACAAATGTGGCCAATGCTGTTATGCTAGTGCCCGCAGAAGTCATTTAAAAGTCCATGAAAAGAAACATTCTGGTGAGAAACCCTACAAATGTGATCAATGTAGTTTTAGTAGTATGTATCAAAGCAACTTATTATGCCATGTAAGGATTCATACTGGTGAGAAACCCTACAAATGTGGCCAATGTAGTTTTGCTAGTGCCCACAGAAGTTATTTAAAAGTCCATGAAAGGACACATACTGGCGAGAAACCCTACAAATGTGGTCAATGCAGTTATGTTAGTGCCCACAGAAGTCATTTAAAAGCCCACGAAAGGACGCATGCTGGTGAAAAACCCTACATATAATAATAATAAAGATGTTTATTTCCTTGGTTCGTTTCTTACATCATGATGTCCAACAGGTCGGTGGTGTTTTCGGCCTTTGGGTGTGTCAGCTACTGACAGTCTACTAATGTATGTCGGAAAGATCTATATAAATGTCGTGTAGTGTGTGCTGTATGCTTATTAGTGTATCTATGAACAGAGTAAATTTATATAAATATAAAACGTTGTTTCATCTAACCTACTTACTACTAATTACAATCTATGGGGATGTGGAGCGGCCGTTCGCTTGCTGAGCAGCCGACTTCTTTCTTGTTTTGGTACAGTCAGTGTAGGCGACGCGGGGCCACAGTAGTATCACTTTGCTAGTCGTTAGAGCCACCCAACGATTTTTGTGACGCCGCCCAATCGTCACTATTACGGGACCAATTAGATTTACCGCCATTTCCGCAAAGGCTCGTTTGTATGGCTCTCTCCTGGGTAAAACTCCCATTATCGGTACTTTTGTTTGTGCCCGCCTTCGTCTTGGGCACGGTCCCGAAAATGACCCATCCCAGTTGGGTCTTGATGGCCGCCGGTTCGTCTCTTTTCCCGGTTCGCGTCTCCAGGGGCATCATCAAATGCCAATTGTCTGCCCCAATCAGGATCCTGGGCACCGCGTGCTTGTAGCAGGCATCCTGTAAATCGCTTAAATGCGCATACTTCGTAATTCCCTTTATGCATTGGCCGCGCAGTCCCAATACGCGTACCGTCCTCACCGACATTTTATGGGCCCCGGTAGCTTTACCCTTAACAGCTACCTCGATGCGCCGACTCATATCATTGCAGGTCACCATCGACCCTACACCCTGTATTCGCAGGGGTTCCTCTGTTCCTACGGCTCCGATCTCCCTTATGAGATCCTCGTCGGCTAGTGACACTGTGGATCCCTCGTCCATCAGTGCATAAGTGTCAATTGATTTACTCGGGCCCTCAATCGTAATCGGAATTACCTTAAGTAATACTTTTGTACTAACTTGCTCAGTATGCACGGACATACAACTTTGCTCCGCCTTAAGTTCGGGCTCACCCTGGCCCTGGCGGGGCGGCTCGGCTCTTGTCGGTGAGGATTGCATCTGCCGCGTCTTAAACTCATGTAGTAATCGGTGGTGCGCATGCGGGCACCCCGCTACGGCGCATCCCTTCGCCTTACACTGGTCTCGTGTATGCTTCTTATTCAGGCATCTATAACAAACTATTATTTCTAGCCCAGTCCCAACGGGCTCCTAAATTCATGCCTATTACCCTTTTACACTCCGGTGTCTTGTGGTTGCCGCCACAACATAGGCATGGATCCTGTTTTTCGACCGCGTACGTTCTGTGTACCGGTGGCTTTACCCTAGCCGGCGGCGCGCTCGTCTTGTACTCGGGGCGTGACGGACCGCTGTAAGCATTATACCTTTTAGTCGGCGCCCTTGCGTGCGAATATTCCAATTCAGCCTCGCTTTCCTCCAACAGGAAGTTCGCCAGTAACTGCAGTTCACCGCAGCCCTGACTTCCAATTTGCTCCCGCGCAAACTGGCACCACTTGCTACGTAGGCGTGGACTCAGCCTCTCTGTAATTTCTCTTGTTAAAAGGGGATTGTCCGCATAACTCTTACTATCCAAGTCGATTAATGTCCCTACTATATTTACAACCTTCGTACTAAATGTATTTAAATCTATTGCGCTAGGCCCGACATTCGGCAATCTTTTTAATTCTTCTAATGCTCTATCAATTAATAAATCGGTGCGCCCAAAATTCTTTTTAAGTAATCTAATAACTAAATCGGGCTGACTCGATGTTGCGAGCAAGTGTTGCACGCAATGCCTAGCGTCCCCTTTTAAACAATTTCTTAAACGAGCCATGTTCTCATACGAGCTAAACCCATACCTCGCTGTGGTCTCTTTATACGCATTATAAAAGAGTAACCACTCATTCGGGTCCCCACTGTAATACGGCAGCTCATACACCTGCTTCGGCGGCTTGGGTCGCATAGTCTCCTTCAACTGTTCGGCGAGACGGTTGAAGGCGGTGGCGGCGTCACTGGGCGGCTCTACCGTCGACCTCAGCTCGCGTTCACGGGACCCCATTCTCAGCGGCGTCGGCTCGAATCGCCCGTGAGGCGAGGCGGCTCTCGGCTCCACAGGTGATGGTTCGCGGTACCCGCGCGGCGATCGGGTACGTTCGTAATGATCGGGCAACGGTGCCCGATAACGCGGCCCTTGCGACGGCGAAAGTGCGCGCTCTACTCGCAGCGGTGCGAGAGGCGTCTCTCCCGCGGGGTTCTGCCGGCCTCCGACGTCGGGTCGGCGCGCTGCGTCCTCTTCTTCCTTCCCCTGTCTCTGCTCCGTATGGTTGAACCACTCGTCAACCTTACTGGTCACGTCAATAGGCGGTACCGGTGGCGGCGGAGATGGCGCTCGCGACGAATGTGACGACAATGATGCCTCCTCATCGTCGATCGCCTGTAATTCAATCGCGAGACTTTTCTTAACTAGCTCTTTGTCGATCTCCGCAAGCCGCTTTAATGCGCGTAGCTCCGCTTCTCTCTTTCTCATCGCCGTGCTGCTGGCGTGTGACCGGACCGATGGCACACGTCCTACTAGTGGCGCGCGCGCACGCGCGTCACGCTGCTCGCCTCGCGCTCCCTCCTCCGGAAGCCGGCCGTAGGCGATGATCTCCTCGCGGGCCGCCGCCTCGGCGGCCATCACGGCGTGGGTGGCGTCGGCGTCCTTCGCAACCATACCGCCACCTGTCTTGGAGCCCTTATCCACGGTGCGGGTGATGTCGGCGTCGGCTTCGCAACCATACATCCACCCATTCTGCAGCCCTTCGGGATCGCGCCAGTCCTTTTGGGGCGATCGTCTTCGAAGGGGTTCTGCCCGAACGTCCACGCGATACCCATCACGGCTGTCCTCGCGTGGCCCTGCGTCCGCTCCTCCAACATTTGACGACGCTCCTGGTCGTCAGCCTTGTTCATTGTTCTGCTACGCGTCATCATCTTGACAAATTGACTGTTACTTTTCAACACAGAGTCAATCGCTTACACAGACAGAGACAGAGTCAATTGCTCAGTGTACTCACGAACACGGTACAGTCACTCACAGTGCCACTATAATGTTCACTCACAGTCACTTAAGAGGATTCACTTCACAGTCTCCGCGCACGGAGGTTCACTGTCCCGATACCGACACGGGGTTCTGGATCGCTCGACTCGATCCGGTCCGGTCCTGATCCGGCTCGAAGGACCAAACTTACTGTAGATATCCGGCTCGAAGGACCAAACTTACTGTAGGCGACGCGGGGCCACAGTAGTATCACTTTGATAGCTCACGAGCGTAGGGTTCCGCCGGCACGTCTCGTGGAACACGGTCGCGTCTCACCAAGGTTCTGCGTTCCGCCGAGGAAATTGCCAGCAACGCTCTTGTCACACACCACAACACACACTAATATGAACAGGACCGAGAATCCTCTTAATTAAACCACTGAATAAAATCACTGATTTATTTACACTGATTACTTACAGACTGAACATATATACAAGGCACTATGGTTAACACAAGGCTAGGCACTGTAACTAAGCACTAACAATTAAGTTACTGTACTTACAATAATATTACACTTTACACTGAGCACTATTTGCTATTTTTCTTCCCTTGTTCTTCTTTTCACTTTTACGGTACCGCTTATAATCAGAAACTAACTTCGGGGGGCACATTTGCTCGTTTTTATACCAAGAAAATCGAGATTTCTAGATAATCGAAAAATCAAGAAAAGTTAGAAAAGGACAGCATGATCTCTGTCTTAAACTTCGAGAACTTTCGAATTCCGGCGGGCTTTCTAGTACAAAGCTTATTATTCTACTCGCCACCAGATGGCACTACTTAGTGTCGGTTTTCATAACCAATTTTGCAGTTTAACAAATGTCCCCCTAGATGTCGTTGTTACTTCTACAAACTGGCTAACGGCGTTTTGTCCTAAATTACATAACTGCGATGAGGCTTCCTAAAAACTTTTTTGCTCGTTTCTCACTTAAATCTTAATGTGCACGCATTTTAGGTGGCTGTCCGTAACAGTCAGCCAATGAAAATGTTGAGCGTACTTAGAACCTTGTCACATCGAAATCTAAGAAATATTTAGACCGAAACGTCATATAATTTGAAACCTCTTTAATTTGACAAAGTACTAAAGTGCTCAACATTTTCGTTGGCCCACTGTACATAGTTTACATTACATAGTCTAGTGTTAGGGCTTATCCAGAAAAATCGTTGGGGGAGGGGGGTATAAGGAAACCTCACGTGTATTTTTTTACTGCACCTACAATACCGAGAAATGATATCAACTCATGTAGCATTTTCTTAAAAAACTTAAAAAATTATACAATCACGTTTTCATAACGCATATACCTACCAAAATAAGCACAAGATCAACTAATATACTTCATTTTCTTTAAAAAAATCATAGGTGGTGATCGTAGAAAGAGGATCTATAGAAGGAGGGTTAGCGAATCACACACAGGGACGGAGATAATGTGACAGTTTCTTCTGGGGTTACCACAAAAAGAATAATCTCCCCATTTTTACTGTCAAGTAGGTTTTTAATTATTGAGAATCTTCAAAATAAACTCTTAGTAAATATTAGCGGACAAACACAAAACATCCGATGTCCTCCCAATTACGATATAAAATTTTTTACTAATTTAATACCTACATTATAGTTAACAAAATCACGATTAGATTAAAACGTCTTAGTTATTCAGCCATTATAATAATAAAATTCACAATAGTATTCTAATCACATCACAATTAAATTTTTAATCAGTTATTTTTAACGTTCGAGCCGATCTGGTTTACCCAATATTATGGGTAACATATTTTCTTACACGCTGGCCACTGGTTTATCGATGACACTTTGGTGGCATAGGCCGGTGGCAGACAATCGCTGCCTTATACGCGATGAGGGACAGGAGATATGTCATTGTTTCTCGCTCCCACGTGTGTTATTGTCTATGCTTACATCTCCTTCACACAGCTTTGTATGTGTGTATCACCAGCTCCATCTATACTTACTTCATGGTGGTGATAAATTCAACAAATACACGTGAGGTTTCGAGGGGGGAGGGGGGTCGTCCAAAACCTCACCAAAAATCACCAAGGGGGGAGGGGGGGTCTAAAAGTGGTCCAAAAAACCTCGCGTAATTTCTGGATAAGCCCTTAGTTATATCTCAATCAATAAACTAATCACAGTTCAGTAATAAAGATTTAATTGCGTTTATTAGATGGGCATTTTCACTTTAAAATGCACCCCCTACTTTTTTTTCGGATCTCGGTCATTTTGGGTAATCTGACTCAGAATCACGAGTGCTATCCATTTCTGCGAAGAAAAAAAGTGTCCCGCCGAAAAAAGTCAGTTTTGTGACGCTTCTTTCATACAGTTTAGATGGCTCGTCACAAAACTGACACAGAAAATTTGTATGGAAAATCAAGGACATTTTTTTTCTTCATCTGAATCAATAGTACTCGTGATTCTGAGTCAGAATACCCAAAATCACCGAGATCCGAAAAAAAAGTAGGGGGTGCACTTTAAAGTGAAAATGCCCAGATATGGGTTCAAATCCTACAGGCATTCATGCGCTATTCCAATCTTATACACAGAATTTAATTTGAAATCTACCATTAGCCAAAGACTACAATATATATACTAAACATTAGCTTAATATAAGTGAAGGAAAACATTGCGAAAAAATTCAAAGGCGAGAACTGTGTCATCTGTGGGATGTATACAGGGTGTCCCACGGCTATACCATATAAAATTAATTAGATCTGCCTATGTATACCGGGAATCGAACTCGCTAAAATGTAAAAAACCGTGCTGTATCGGTGCTGTGCTGGTTCGATTCCTGGTACTGGCAGAAATAAATTCCAAAACTTGTGAATTAAGTAAAACTGAAATTAATTCTTATCTTATCTTTCAGTATTTAAAGTATCGGTGCTGTGCTGGTTCGATTCCTGGTACTGGCAGAAATAAATTCCAAAACTTGTGAATTAAGTAAAACTGAAATTAATTCTTATCTTATCTTTCAGTATTTAAAGTACGAAGGGACGTACTTTAAATACTGAAAGATAAGATAAGAATTAATTTCAGTTTTACTTAATTCACAAGTTTTGGAATTTATTTCTGCCAGTACCAGGAATCGAACCAGCACAGCACCGATACAGCACGGTTTTTTACATTTTAGCGAGTTCGATTCCCGGTATACATAGGCAGATCTAATTAATTTTATAAATTAAATAATTTCTTCTTTCAGTGACGTGTCTTATTTTTAATTGGGCATCCTGTATAAGTAATGAATACTACCTCGATGTAAGATCTCACAGTTCTAAATAATAATAATAAGTAAATTTATCTTGAGTGTTAAGCATATTTATTGAGTGTTAATATTGTTCTTAACATGGAAACAATATAATTGCAGGACAAACTCACCAGAAGGAACGAGATGGACTGAGAAACAAACTGGTGAGAAACCCCACAAATGTGACCAATGCAGTTATGCTAGTGCCACAATAAGTAAATTAAAAGTCCATGAAATGACGCATACTGGTGAGAAACCGTACAAATGTGGCTTATGTAGTTATGCTTGTACCAGCGCAAGTAATTTAAGAGTCCATAAAAAGACTCACACTGGTGAGAAACCCTACAAATGTGACCTATGCAGTTATGCTGGCTCCCGCAAAAGTCTTTTAAAAGTCCATAAAAGGACGCATACTGGTGAGAAACCCCACAAATGTGACCTATGCAGTTATGCTGGCTCCCGCAAAAGTCTTTTAAAAGTCCATAAAAGGACGTATACTGGTGAGAAACCCTATAAATGTGGCCAATGTGGTTATACTAGTGCATGGAAAAATAACTTGTTACGCCATGAAGAGACACATAGCGCCAGCGTCCGAGACACGATACTACCCTAGCTAAAAAGTCCTTATAATATAACTTTAAGTTCAGCGGTGATTGCTATGAAAGAAAGGAACTCTGCGTAGTCAATCGCAGGCGCACGCTGGGTCGGGCGGCGGACTGGACGAGTGTCGTGTGGCGCCGCAACAGCAACAGCCAATAGCGGCGGAGGATCGGAAGCTGGTCGTGCGCAAGTCGGTACAAGTACGTTCCCGCCGCGCCCGCGCACTCCGGCCGCCGGCGCGATACAACCACTGACTCTTACACGGCTGTTATCCAATATTCCACACTTGTAGCTAGTGGTTATTGATTTGTATATTGTAAATAATGCCAATTTCTTGTATTAAAACCATTAGAACTGTACGCACAGTTACTGCTGCGTTTTATTATGAATTCTTGCTCCCGGATTGACGGCTCATCTTCCTCTAAGTTGCGTTCGTACTGCTTGCTCGTATCCTTGCCCCCAAAGGTAAGCGTCCACAGTGCCGCATCGCACGCAACCGATAGTACTGATCCGCATCGTATGGCGATGTGGATCAGTGGACGCACTTTGTGACTTTCTGTACAAAGAATACTACAATCCGTTGCGTACGATGCGTGCGATGCGGAACTGTGGCCGCCTGCCTTAATCCGTGCCTGTCGGGCTTTCCTTAGTGCATGTATGTATAGGTCAATGGCAGCTTGATGGCAGTCTCTGGGCCTGTACTCCGAACATAGAAATCCGAACTTCGTGTAGTGCCGTCCCTTTCACTCATATAGTGTATTACACGAGAATGAAGGGGACGGCAGGATACGGATTTCGATAATCGGGATAGGCCCTCTGGGTGCAGTAGTCGCCTTTGGTAGTCGCGACGAGCTTCTAGGGTCTGAACATTCAACAAGTTCCGGGAGATATCTGTTTCTATACAACCGCCGCATCCAGCATCCCTGTGTGCGGGACAGTCCCAACACCATCCTTCATGAAGTCTAATACCGAAACCACCTAATCCATTCCGAGAACGACAGCGGACAAGCCTGACTATTCTGTCGTGTTGACACTGTGTCGAGCTACATTTACCCGTCAGCTAAAATGTGTGGATACATGACTCATGTTACAATTTATAACATAGTGTGGTTATATAGACAGAAAACCATCAAATAACCACAATAAATAGTAAAAAATTATACAAATTAATCAAAAACTTAAAAAGTCATGGAGCTATAAAGATTATGCGAACACAATGTTTTTATAGCCCAAATAATTCCCCTTTTTCCATACAATGGTAGTTCGACGAAGCAGGATTGACGTCACCTGTAGGTCAATCAGTATGAAGCGTTTTCGTGCTCGTCCGCTATTCTGTGCTTTGCCTCTCAGTTTCGTCTTTTGGATCCCATACAAAAAAAATCCTCATTCTACACTACTAATATAAAGAGTGATATTTGAGTGATATAAACAAAACACAACTCCCAGTTTCGCTCGGTCTCTTAGCTTGCAGGACTGTGAAGATTAGCTCGCACCATAGATATAGTATATACTCTGTAGTTATAGATGCGCCAACAAGCGACCGGGGCTATGTCTTTCACAGATATCAGAACTAACAGATAAGTGCCATTTAATTGAACGTTTTCTATACTTCTGATCTATTCTCACTAACGTACTTGTCAGTGAGTAAGAAGGAGATAGTTCGCATGCTATCTGACAGGTCTTCATCTGTCACTGTCCCCGCTTTTGATCACTTCGTGGCGAGAGTTAGTGCGGCGGCAGATAAATTCTTTAAAAAATATCGACATCGATATTTACCAACTGTTGATATTCGTAACAGGTACAGGTAAATTACTTTTAAGGGGTAAACTTAAAAGTAATTTACCTGTAACTTAAAATTATTTGAACTGTCAGAGTTGTATCGAATTAGTCCGTTCCAAAAGCGACTTTACCGTCCAGGCTAGAAAGTTTAACATCCAACGACAGTTTTATATAAATCTCAGACATATTTAAATAATTTCATCTATATCAAAAGTTATAATTTTTAGGGTTGACTGATTTTAAACCCTTAGGTTTGACTAATTAAAGACCCATCTGCAAATGTTATAAAAAAGGACAAATAGTGAAATGAAATACCAAACATTTGTTTATACATATTTAATTGTTTACAGAAGCTCCTTGACTTTTATTGATCAGTTTTATGTTAGGCTGGTTATCTTAACAAGTACCCAATTTTGTATATGTTAAAAGATATTTTAACAAAGTGTAAAGTAATAATCGTCTCTTTGTAAAATAATTTTCTATGAAAATTAAAATTTTTGATACAAGCTTTTATTACAACTGTACGTACATTTTTTTCCATAGTCTTCAACTACTTGTTGACTTGGTTCTAATGAGCCCAAGCACAACGAGTTTATCTTGAGTAATTTAGGAATTACTATAGCCACCTTGCGCATTAGCACGATAGTCTATAAGTACCGTCCCGTTACATGGCCAAAATGTATGAAAACATCACTGTATAAGCTAAACCATCATCTTAGCCCCTCTGTCCGGTGGTGTTTGCTCGGCATCCAATTTCTGAGCCCTGCCGCGTCAATCCATGTTTGACGAAGATTGTTTTCCGGAAATCTAAATATAAATGAAACAATAAATATAAATTACATTCTTAAATGCCCCCCTGTGGCATGGTCATTTTGTCTCCAATCCCACATAAATAATTCTTATCGATAATTTGTCGACATATTTATTACAGCACTAGCTGGTTTACGAAAGTTTCATTTTATACCAATTAACGTTCTAAAATCAACTTGTTACTAAGTAAAGGGTACTTATTTCATACTAATAAGCATCTTAAGTTAATCTGAGACTATTACATTGCATATTGAACTTGTAATTTTTAAAATAATAGCAATAGTTTCTTACCGATGAAAACTGGTACTTTCTTCAGACTTCCTCGCCTATTTAAACGTAATCCGGCACTGCGGCACTGCTCAGTATATTATGCCTAGACAGGAGTACTAATAACACCCGCACAAAACTTTACTTTCCTTTAAATATTAATATAATATTGCGAAAAACCGTCCTTGGTGCCGTTTTGTAGTGACATAAGTGGTTTTCCGTTTGACAACTTCAGTGATTTGACAACTTTGGTTTTCGTTCAAATGGGGGACAACTCAGGGATAGCCGAAAAATGTCGCATTATTTGTCCCACTCTAACTCATCTTGGTTAACCATAAGAATCTTAAGAGACAACTATATGACAAATCGTTCAATTAAATTTCACTTATCTGTCTTAATCTGTGATGTCTTTCTCATATTATGACGTCAAAATATGGGGATACCATGGTTGCAAAAAATTACCCCAAAAATTTAGTCGGATAGTACAGTTACAAGTGATCAAATTCCATAGTGACTAAGTCGCCATTTTGACTCACTAACTAAATTTACACAACATCGTAGGCGATATCGTAAAATAAGTGATCCCGACCGGCCCCTTTTTTTGTGATAATCTTACCTGTAAATACATAGTCACCGGTTACCACCGTTGCATCAAACGGCGATTTCACTGATCCAAATCTATACATTTTGTTCTCGCCGCTCGCCGCTGGTCGCTGGCCTTCCTGCTCGCCGCTTGACTTGCTGGTCATCACGTCACCCAAAGAACCATGCTAAATGTTTAAGTCTCTAGACGATGAAAGTAGTAAGTAATGTAACCAGATAGTGCTTACTATTTCCATGCCCCTTTTTGTCTTTCACAGATAAATTATGTAGTTGTTGGAATAAAAGAATAAACTTCAATTTAGAACAGGTAATTTATTTACAATAATATCTTACATTTATAACTTTTTTTTTCAATAAGTAAACAAATATGTAATAAGCAGTTATAGATTATTTTACCCAATTTAATTACCTGTTCCCTCAGTCCTCAAATCCATTTTTTCGGGATTCATCCTCTGTTGAAAAACTGAAAAAATCAAATTACTTGAAATTCCCGAAACGTGGGGTAATCTTTAGGGGATTTTTTTATTATTTGTTGGTATCCCGAAATCGAATTATAAACCGACTGAATGGTGGGACATCAATGCTAAGCTGGCTTCTATGGTAGATTTCTACTACGCGATTTGACCGGTTTGTATGTCAAATGTTTGGAGGTTATTTTTTAATTAATTCACATATTTTTCCTATTTCATCTATTGTCTCATGATATAACTAATGATTTAGCTCAGTAATTTGGTTCCGGTGAGATTTTAGAAATAAACACGGGTCCAAAATTCAAAGAAAATGTACTTACGCATGGAATGTAACATCCGCCTTTTTTCGGTCGAAATTGCTTTTACAGCCAAACACTGAACACCCCACCATGTTTGCATTGAACAACCAAACACTACGGATCTGATGATTGGTAAATTATTATTCATTTAAACCAAATTCATCATTAATTTTCCACTTATAAATTGCACTGCAAAATATTGCCACTTTGTTTTGCAATCTTCTTGACACTAATGACAGATTACTTTTACCCGACCATGAAAAAATGTCCGGTCGGTGATAAGGACAAAACATCGCACTTTTTTCTACTTCCTCTCATAGGAATCGCAATGCTATCTTTCTCTTACAAAGCGTGTCAGGCCCTTGGCTCAAGTTGGCTCGCACTTTCAACTGACAGTTGACGCTCGCCCGTGGGGATGCGCCTATCTGTCAGAGTTAACTAAGCGAACGTTCAGAAACATCTTTTTGCCTTGATTGACGTAAAATCAATTAGTGTTGTAACGTTTCTGCAGATGTACTAGCGTGAGTTCATTTGAATCCCGCTATGATTTCTAGTTAAATAATCCGAGACATTAAGCATAATGCAGAATTAACACTGTGATCTTTATCCAATGCGATTTTATTGCTTGGAAAATTCATAGTGGTGGGTAATATCGGAACGCAATAGATAACAATAGCAAAATGTCAAAAAGCCTTCATTCCCATAGTATCTTCTTAGTAGTCTGTGTTCATTCCGAAAATCGTAATCCATTCCGTATTCCATGGGCCATGGCTATTTGTTATTGCTTAAATTGCTTTCTTGCTCCAAGTCAAGGTGTTTTACCTCAAATATTCAAATAAAATTAATACTTCATCCATAACAAATTGACGATGTTTGAATAAAACTGCATAGTTTCAAACGTCGTGTAACTGCCTACTTTAAACTTTAAATAACGCAATCATCTTTACTGTTACGTTAATACGTGTTATATTCTCTTTAATAGAAACCTAATCTTGTACTCATTTTCAATAATTGATGATGGAGAAGGCAGTGCCGGAGGTCTTAGAGGAAGTGTGCGTGAAGGCTGAGCCCTGTTTGGAGCAGACGTGTGTAGAAGAAGAGCCTTCGAGCTCGGATGTACGTGTAAAAGACGAGCCCTCGTCGGAGGCTGAGGGCGCGCGCGGCGTCAGCGAGGCGGCGGCGGCGGCGCTGTACGCCGACCACGTCGTGAAGGACGAGCTAATAGTCGGCCCCACGCTGGTGCAGCCGCCCCGTGTACTCAGCATGCGAGGTATATTTATATTGTGTCATTAAATTATATTGATAGCTAAGTCACAATGACTTGCTTACTAACATGTATGTGACAAATTGCATAATAATAAGTATTCACACACAAGGTAACCACCACTTCACTTGGGAATCACATTTCTGCAAATGGTCCAATAGTAAAGATTCTTGATCAGCAGAGCTCGGCGGGGGTGAGCCATTTTTACGTCAGTAATGTCAAGTGTAGATATTAATATAGATACCTACACCTTAAAAAATCTTAAAAGAAAATAAAACTGTATTGATTATAATTTAACTAAAATGACAGTGCATTATGTACAAAACGAGTAGATAGTAAGTTTTTTATTTATTCTTAATTTTCTTTGTTATTGTAATAAAAAACAAAGTTTTTCTATATTTTCTAATTTCAACGCATTTTGACCTTAGATCGTAGCAGAAAGGCAGCCTAAATAAAATAATTTCATTAGTTATTGAATTACACCACATCTATAATTTAATGAAAAGGTATTTCCATGTTATGCAAACTCTGAAAACAGCTCACCCCCGCCAAGCTCTGTTGATCAGCATATTAGGAGACTTGCTAGATAGCTGGGCAAGGGTCAGATTTAGAAGGTATATGAACAAACCGTTTGAAGTATATTTAAGAAAATTCATGCCAAATTGTAACATTCATGTCAACAACAGATAAAAGTCAAAAAGAGTAATAACTATAAAAATAAATTTAAATATATAGTAAAATTACTGTGGTGTATCAGGCATTCTAGGCCTAAATAATAACACCTTTAATCAGTAATTAAGTTTTTAATGAAAGACAAAATGTTCACATGAAAAATATAGCAGAGAATTGTCAAAGTTGCACCTTTTTTTCTGTTGTCACCGTTCGGAAACATGTACCACTTGCATTGGGAAGTTCGGATACACCTGAATTACACTATCATATTCTGGAAATACATTAATTTTTTACAGGTATATATTCAGTCATGTCTAGTGTAGTATATATAGTCGAGATAATTTTTTTTTTTTTTAAAGGCCTATATGGTGTCCCACTGCTGGGCAAAGGCCTCCAAAGATCCCCTCTTAATCTCCACTCGTCACGCATTTCATAACGACTGGCCAGAGATTACTCAAGATTACTAAAGAGATAAATAAAAAATAAATAAATTAGTCAATTTAAAATTTGTATCTTATCAAATTAAAATTTTAAATTTATTCCCATATGTCCACCATAAATTTTCATTTACTATATAATATGCTTTTTTTATTAAAAGTTCACTTAAACCACGTTAATGTAACAATGTGCTATATTTGTGGAGCTCATGGAGCCCTTTTATTTGATACCCGACTCTATGTGTTTTTGAAGAAAATTTTCTTTTCTTTATACAAAACATTGATGACATCACAATATGACAAAGGTCCATGCCCGCGCGGACAGATAGCTTTGTATAAAGTCGAGGCGAGGGTCTCAGGTAGACAAATTACAGCATTTCACAGATAATGTATTTCTGTTGCCGCTATAACAACAAATACTAAAAATTTTAATAAAATAAATATTTAGGGGGGCTCCCATATAACAGACATGATTTTTATGCCATTTTTATTGATAATGTTAAGGAACCCTTCGTGCGCGAATCTGACTCGCACTTGGCCGGTTTTTATTATTGAATTCTAATTGTTTGAATGTGAAAAAATGCTATATAAATACTAATTATTTGTGGACAATTTTAAACAAATCTACCTAGTCCCAAACTAACCTATTAAGCTAGTAGTATGGGTATTGGGTACTAGGCGATGATATATACATACATACTTATATAGATATATAGATGTACATCAATACATAGACTAGAAAACATCCAAGACTTGGGAACAAATATTCCGCTCATCTAACAAATAAATGCCCTGAACCGGATTCGAACCTGGGACCTCCAGCTTTGTAGGCAAGGTCACCAACTGGACTAAGTCAAAGATATTTTAACTTACCTAATATATATGTAAGTAAATACGAGGTTTTATGACTTGAAATTGTTTATTGGTAAGACTATGTTCGTCCTCTGCGTGATTACGGATTAATGAAAATAGATTGGTTTGTTTACATGAATTTCTATTGACCCAAAGGTATAGAAGGTATAATATTTTAATTTCTAACACAGTTTCATATTGTTATGGAATAAATTGATTGATTGATTGATGAAACTTGCTGCTACCCACAACGGCCGTTAAGAAAAGTAGCCGTAAAAAGAGCCCTCATTCTGGAATGTTTTTCAGAAGACGAGCCCTCGTTTTCGATCGTGTGTGTAAAAGACGAGCCCTCGTCGGAGGCCGAGGGCGCGCGCGCCGTCAGCGAGGCGGCGGCGGCGGCGCTGTACGCCGACCACGTCGTGAAGGACGAGCTAATAGTCGGCCCCACGCTGGTGCAGCCGCGTCGCGAGCTCAGCACAGTGCCAGGTATAGTTATTAATGTTATGTCCGAGCAAACTACATTGAATCAACAACCTCTGTCGTTGGTGTAACATTGGTTCCATGGCAGAAGGGTCGGGGTCTCTTATGGGACGCTACGTGTGTGAGCACGTTTGGACCGTCCCATTTGAGTCACACTGTCAGGTCCGCCGGGGCGGCCGCAGAGTCGGCAGCCCGGGCCAAACATGTGAAGTTCTCTGCCTTGGAACCGATGTACGACTTCGTGCCAGTAGCGGTGGAGACTGCGGGACCGTGGGGCGCGGAGGCCAGGGACTTTGTGCGGGATTTGGGTCGGCGCCTGAGGTAGAGGGGGTGCGATCCTCGGTCCGGATCGTTCGTGGCTCAACAGATTTCGCTGGCCATTCAGCGCGGCAACGCCGCCAGTTTATTTATTTATCGTATGGCATTTATTTCAATACAAACAAATTTGGACAAAATGGACCTATGTCTGAAATAAATGCATTATTATTATTTCGAACCGTGAGATCTTCGAGAAGACAGTAAGGTTGCCAGTTTTTGTTGCACTTTTAGAACCACCCAGGGGTCACGTGTAGGGTAGCGGTGGGTACTTTCCATACGGACGTGGTGCAACTTCGACCCCCCTTTGTCAAGTGAGTGGGCAATTTGACTGTTAGAAGTTTTCAAGCCGCCCGAAGGCCTCCAACTTGGCTTCACGACTGCTGCCATAGACAGCAGCCGGGATCAACGGCTTAACGTGCCTTCCAAAGCACGGGAGCGCTTAGTTAGTAACCACTCAAAGCGGTCACCCATCCATGTACTGACCGCGGCCCACGTTGCTTAACCTTAGATACCGCAAGCGGTACGCAGGCGCCACTGGGCCACGACCGCTCCAAACGCCGCCAGTGTTATGGTAACTTTGAGCCTTAGAAGATCAATGCTGTTTTTTTCTTTTATAGAATATTGGAAAACGAAGGAATGAGAAGCGACCAGTCAGCTTTTTTTTTACAAAATTTTGTACCATTAAGTACCTAATGTTTTAACTCCCCATTCTATTATTGACCCATGATGAACTTGATATTTGGTGATCATTTTTATTATCTCGTATATTTTACCAAAAAATACTAATATATTGACAAATATTTTTTTTTCTTTCAAATCTTAAAATTTTCTTAGCAACATAATTTTGCGGTTGGTTCGCAATCCTAAATGTACGACACGCACTTGGCCTGTTTTTAGGGTTCCGTACCCAAAGGGTCAAAACGGAACCCTATTGGTGACGCCCAGACGTCCGTCCATCCGTCCGTCCGTCCGTCCGTCGTTTGTCACACAGGTTTGACAGCCAGACGGTTGGAGGCTTCAAATTTAAACAGTATAAGCATCTTGTTGGCCCGAAGCCATACAAATAGTCAAAACTTATTTTTAAATGTTTTTAAGGGGGGGCTCCCATACAGCTAAAGGGAGGCGCGTAAAATAATGTTTTAAATCCTACCCTATCGACTATCGTTGTTAGAGCTTATTGAGTAGATACTTACTTTATTTTTAATTTAAAAAAATATTGGAAAACAAGGGAATGAGAAGCCACCAAAGTCAGCATTTTTTACGAAATTTTGTTTCGGAACCCTAAATGTGCAAAGTCCGACTCGCACTTGGCCGGTTTTTTTTTCGTAGTGGACTGTATAGAGACTGATAATGATGAATAGTTTATTAGAATAAATGTAACTTAATTGTGTTCTCTTTTATTTATTTCAGGACAAACTCATCAGAAGGAGAAAAATGGGAGTCTTGAGACTTACCAATGTGCCCACTGTAGTTACACAACTCACAGAAAGTTTCGTTTACTAAGACATCTCAACAGACATACTGGTAAGCAATGTTACAAATGTGACCAATGTAGTTATGCTAGTGTCAGAAGAAGTGATTTACTACGCCATAAACCGACACATACTGGTGAGAAACCCTACAAATGTTGCCAATGTAGTTATGTTTGTGCCCGCAGAGGTTATTTAAAAAACCATGAAAGGACGCATACTGGTGAGAAACCCCACAAATGTGGCCAATGCTGTTATGCTAGTGCCTACAGAAGTCATTTAAAAGCCCATAAAAGAACGCATACTGGCGAGAAACCCTACAAGTGTGGCCAATGCAGTTATGCTAGTGCCCACAGAAATCTTTTAAAAGTCCATGAAAGTACGCATACTGGTGAGAAACCCCACAAATGTGGCCAATGCAGTTATGCTAGTGCCAACAGAAGTCATTTAAAAAACCATGAAAAGACGCATACTGGTGAGAAACCCTACAAATGTTGCCTATGTCCATATAGTTGTATCCAGAAAATAAACTTATTAAACCACGAAAGGATACATACTGGTGAGAGACCCTACAAATGTGACCAGTGTAGTTTTGCTTGTGCCCACAGAAGTCAGTTAAAAACCCATGAAAGGACGCATACTGGTGAGAAACCCTACAAATGTGGCCAATGTAGCTATGCTAGTGCCCAAAGAAGTCAATTACAAAGCCATAAAAGGACGCATACTGGTGAGAAACCCTACAAATGTGGCCAATGCAGTTATGCTAGTGCCTACAGACTTAATTTAAAAGACCATGAAACAATTCATACTGGTGAGATACCCTACAAATGTGGCCAATGTAGCTATATATAGTCCTCCTCATCGATTTCGATGACGGCGACCCTGACAAACTATGTATTTGCCCTATTGTGAGCTCTGATATGGCTGGCGAGGCCAAACTTGCTTTTGAATACTCTATTGCATACGTGACAATGTAGCTATGCTAGTGCCCAAAGAAGTCAATTAGAAAGCCATAAAAGGACGCATACTGGTGAGAAACCCTACAAATGTGGCCAATGTAGCTATGCTAGTGCCCAAAGAAGTCAATTACAAAGCCATAAAAGGACGCATACTGGTGAGAAACCCTACAAATGTGGCCAATGCAGTTATGCTAGTGCCTACAGACGTAATTTAAAAGACCATGAAACAATTCATACTGGTGAGATACCCTACAAATGTGGCCAAAGTAGCTATGCTAGTGCCCAAAGAAATCGATTACAAGTCCATGAAAGGACGCATACTGGTGAGAAACCCTACAAATGTGGCCAATGTAGCTATGCTAGTGCCCAAAGAAATCGATTACAAGTCCATGAAAGGACGCATACTGGTGAGAAACCCTACAAATGTGGCCACTGTGGTTATACCACTGCACAGAAAAACAACTTGTTACGCCATGAAAAGACACATAGTCAGCGCCAGCGTCCGAAACACGATGCAAACCAGTCTTCATTTTATAACACTAAGTTCAGCGGTGAATGCTATGAAAGAAAGGAGAACGTAACTCTCGCAGGCGCACGCTGGGTCGGGCGGCGGACTGGACGAGTGTCGTGTGGCGCCGCAACAGCAACAGCCAATAGCGGCGGAGGATCGGAAGCTGGTCGTGCGCAAGTCGGTACAAGTACGTTCCCGCCGCGCCCGCGCACTCCGGCCGCCGGCGCGATACAACCACTGACTCTTACACGGCTGTTATCCAATATTCCACACTTGTAGCTAGTGGTTATTGATTTGTATCTTGTAAATCATTCTAATTTCTTGTATTAAATCATTATAAACTGTACGCATAGTTACTGCTGCCATTTTATTATGAATTCTTGCTCCCGTATAGAAGGCTCATCTACCTCTAAGTTGCGATTGTTCGTACTGCTCGTATCAAATTTCTTGCCCCCAAAGGTACTTAAGCGTCCACAGTTCCGATCGCACGCAACCGATAGTACTGATCCGCACCGTATGGCGATGTGGATCAGTGGACGCACTTTGTGACTTTCTATATAAAGAATACTACAATCCTTTGCGTACGATGCGTGCGATGCGGAACTGTGGCCGCCTGCCTTAATCCGTGCCTGTCGGGCTTTCCTTAGTGCATGTATAGGTCAATGGCAGCTTGATGGCAGCCTCTGGGCCTGTACTCCGAACATAGAAATCCGAACTTCGTGTAGTGCCGTCCCTTTCACTCATATAGTGTATTACACGAGAATTAAGGGGACGGCAGGATACGGATTTCGATAATCGGGATAGACCCTCTGTATGTCATTTCTCAGTATATATTTAATTTTCTCTATGCATTTACCCGTCAGCTAAAATGTGTGGATACATGACTCATGTTACAATTGATAACATAGTGTGGTTATATAGACAGAAAACCATCAAATAACCACAATAAATAGTAAAAAATTAGACAAATTAATCAAAAACTTAAAAAGTCATGGAGCTATAAAGATTATGCAAACACAATGTTTTTATAGCCCAAATAATTCCCCTTTTTCCATACAATGGTAGTTCGACGAAGCAGGATTGACGTTTGATGTCGATTGGTTGTAGGTCAATCAGTATGAAGCGTTTTCGTGCTCGTCCGCTATTCTGTGCTTTGCCTCTCAGTTTCGTCTTTTGGATCCCATACAAAAAAAAACCTCATTCTACAGTACTAATATAAAGAGTGATATAAACAAAACACAACTCCCTGTTTCGCTCGGTCTCTTAGCTTGCAGGACTGTGAAGATTAGCTCGCACTTTCAACTGACAGTTGACGCTCGCCCGTGGGGATGCGCCTATCTGTCAGAGTGTCAGAGTTAACTAAGCGAACGTTCAGAAACATCTTTTTGCCTTGATTGACGTAAAATCAATTAGTGTTGTAACGTTTCTGCAGATGTACTAGCGTGAGTTCATTTGAATCCCGCTATGATTTCTAGTTAAATAATCCGAGACATTAAGCCTAATGCGGAATTAACACTGTGATCTTTATCCAATGCGATTTTATTGCTTGGAAAATTCATAGTGGTGGGTAATATCGGAACGCAATACAATAGCAAAATGTCAAAAAGCCTTCATTCCGTAAATCGTAATCCATTCCGTATTCCATGGGCCATGGCTACTTGTTATTGCTTAAATTGCTTTCTTGCTCCAAGTCAAGGTGTTTTACCTCAAATATTCAAATAAAATTAATACTTCATCCATAACAAATTGACGATGTTTGAATAAAACTGCATAGTTTCAAACGTCGTGTAACTGCCTACTTTAAATAACGCAATCATCTTTACTGTTACGTTAATACGTGTTATATTCTCTTTAATAGAAACCTAATCTTGTACTCATTTTCAATAATTGATGATGGAGAAGGCAGTGCCGGAGGGCTTAGAGGGAGTGTGCGTGAAGGTTGAGCCCTGTTTGGAGCAGACGTGTGTAAAAGACGAGCCCTCGTCGGAGGCTGAGGGCGCGCGCGCCGTCAGCGAGGCGGCGGCGGCGGCGCTGTACGCCGACCACGTCGTGAAGGACGAGCTAATAGTCGGCCCCACGCTGGTGCAGCCGCCCCGTGTACTCAGCATGCGAGGTATATTTATATTGTGTCATTAAATTACATTGATAGCTATTTCACAATGACTTGCTTACTAACATATATGTGACAAATTGCATAATAATAAGTATTCACACACAAGGTAACCACCACTTCACTTGGGAATCACATTTCTGCAAATGGTCCAATAGTAAAGATTCTTGATAAGCAGAGCTCGGCGGGGGTGAGCCATTTTTACGTCAGTAATGTCAAGTGTAGATATTAATATAGATACCTACACCTTAAAAAATCTTAAAAGAAAATAAAACTTTATTGATTATAATTTAACTAAAATGACAGTGCATTATGTACAAAACGATTAGATAGTAAGTTTTTTATTTATTCTTAATTTTCTTTGTTATTGTAATAAAAAACAAAGTTTTTCTATATTTTCTAATTTCAACGCATTTTGACCTTAGATCGTAGCAGAAAGGCAACCTAAATAAAATAATTTCATTAGTTATTGAATTACACCACATCTATAATTTAATGAAAAGGTATGTCCATGTTATGCAAACTCTGAAAACAGCTCACCCCCGCCAAGCTCTGTTGATCAGCATATTAGGAGACTTGCTAGATAGCTGGGTCAAGGGTCAGATTTAGAAGGTATATGAACAAACCGTTTTAAGTATATTTAAGAAAATTCATGCCAAATTGTAACATTCATGTCAACAACAGATAAAAGTCAAAAAGAGTAATAACTATAAAAATAAATTTAAATATATAGTAAAATTACTGTGGTGTATCAGGCATTCTAGGCCTAAATAATAACACCTTTAATCAGTAATTAAGTTTTTAATGAAAGACAAAATGTTCACATTAAAAATACAGCAGGGAATTGTCAAAGTTGCACCTTTTTTTCTGTCGTCACTGTTCGGAAACATGTACCACTTGCATTCAGAAGTTGGGATACACCTCAATTACAATATCATATTCTAGAAATACATTAATTTTTTACAGGTCAAGAGATAATTTTTTTTTTAAGAGCCTATATGGTGTCCCACTGCTGGGCAAAGGCCTCCAAAGATCCCCTCTTAATCTCCACTCGTCACGCATTTCATAACGACTGGCCAGAGATTACTCAAGATTACTCAAGAGATAAATAAAAAATAAATATAAATTAGTCAATTTAGAATTTGTATCTTATCAAATTAAAATTTTAAATTTATTCCCATATGTCCACCATAAATTTTCATTTACTATATAATATGCTTTTTTTATTAAAAATTCACTTAAACCACGTTAATGTAACAATGTGCTATATTTGTGGAGCTCATGGAGCCCTTTTATTTGATACCCGACTCTATGTGTTTTTGAAGAAAATTTTCTTTTCTTTATACAAAACATTGATGACATCACAATATGACAAATGACCATGCCCGCGCGGAAAGATAGCTTTGTATAAAGTCGAGGCGAGGGTCTCAGGTAGACAGATTACAGCATTTCACAGATGATGTATTTCTGTTGCTGCTATAACAACAAATACTAAAATTTTTAATAAAATAAATATTTAGGGGGGCTCCCATATAACAGACATGATTTTTTTGCCATTTTTATTGATAATGTTAAGGAACCCTTCGTGCGCGAGTCTGACTCGCACTTGGCCGGTTTTTATTGTATGTAAAAAAAATGCTATATAAATACTAAATATTTGTGGACAATTTTAAACAAATCTACCTAGTCCCAAACTAACCTATTAAGCTAGTAGTATGGGTATTGGGTACTAGGCGATGATATATACATACATACTTATATAGATATATAGATGTACATCAATACATAAATTGGAAAACATCCAAGACTTGGGAACAAATATTCCGCTCATCTAACAAATAAATGCCCTGAACCGGATTCGAACCTGGGACCTCCAGCTTTGTAGGCAAGGTCACCAACTGGACTAAGTCAAAGATATATTAACTTACCTAATATATATGTAAGTAAATACGAGGTTTTATGACTTGAAATTGTTTATTAGTAAGACTATGTTCGTCCTCTGCGTGATTACGGAGTAATGAAAATAGATTGGTTTGTTTACATGAATTTCTATTGACCCAAAGGTATAGAAAGTATAATATTGTAATTTCTAACACAGTTTCATATTGTTATGGAATAAATTGATTGATTGATGAAACTTGCTGCTACCCACAACGGCCGTTAAGAAAAGTAGCCGTAAAAAGAGCCCTCATTCTGGAATGTTTTTCAGAAGACGAGCCCTCGTTTTCGATCGTGTGTGTAAAAGACGAGCCCCCGTCGGAGGCTGAGGGCGCGCGCGCCGTCAGCGAGGCGGCGGCGGCGGCGCTGTACGCCGACCACGTCGTGAAGGACGAGCTAATAGTCGGCCCCACGCTGGTGCAGCCGCGTCGCGAGCTCAACACAGTGCCAGGTATAGTTATTAATGTTATGTCCGAGCAAACTACATTGAATCAACAACCTCTGTCTTTGGTGTGACATTGGTTCCATGGCAGAGGGGTCGGGGTCTCTTATGGGACGCTACGTGTGTGAGCACGTTTGGACCGTCCCATTTGAGTCACACTGTCAGGTCCGCCGGGGCGGCCGCAGAGTCGGCGGCCCGGGCCAAACATGTGAAGTTCTCTGCCTTGGAACCGATGTACGACTTCGTGCCAGTAGCGGTGGAGACTGCGGGACCGTGGGGCGCGGAGGCCAGGGACTTTGTGCGGGATTTGGGTCGGCGCCTGAGGTAGAGGGGGTGCGATCCTCGGTCCGGATCGTTCGTGGCTCAACAGATTTCGCTGGCCATTCAGCGCGGCAACGCCGCCAGTTTATTTATTTATCGTATGGCATTTAATTCGAAGCGTGAGAACTTCGAGAAGACAGTACGGTTGCCAGTTTTTGTTGCACTTTTAGAACCACCCAGGGGTCACGTATAGAGTAGCGGTGGGTACTTTCCCTACGGACGTGGTGCAACTTCGACCCCCCTTTGTCAAGTGAGTGGGCAACTTGACTGTTAGAAGTTTTCAAGTCGCCCGAAGGGCTCCAACTTGGCTTAACGACTGCTGCCATAGACAGCAGCCGGGATCAACGGCTTAATGTGCCTTCCAAAGCACGGGAGCGCTCAGTTAGTAACTGACCGCGGCCCACGTTGCTTAACCTTAGATACCGCAAGCGGTACGCAGGCGCCGCTGGGCCACGAGCGCTACAAACGCCGCCAGTGTTATGGGAACTTTGAGCCTTAGAAAGTCAATACCGTTTTTTTAGAATATTGGAAAACGAAGGAATGAGAAAATTTGTAAAAAAAAACCTGACTGGAGGTTTTTTTTTACAAAATTTGTACCAAATTTCTAATTTTTTAACTCCCCATTCTATTGACCCATGCACTTGATATTTGCTGATCATTTTATTATTTCGTATATTTTACCAAAAAATACTAATATATTGACAAATCATTTTTTTTTCTTTCAAATCTTAAAATTTTCTTATTAATAGCAACTTTATTTTGCGGTTGGTTCGCAACCCTAAATGTACGACACGCACCTGGCCTGTTTTTTTTTCTTAGTGGACTGTATATATATATATTACACAAAACACAAAAGATTACACATATTCAGTACTTTTAACTTCGCCAAACTGCATCACAGTTTGTTGGCGAAAACAACACTCTTTATCTAAAACTTAACATCTATATTTGTTATAGGGACTGATAATTATGAATAGTTTATTAGAATAAATGTAACTTAATTGTGTTCTCTTTCATTTATTTCAGGACAAACTCATCAGAAGGAAAAAAATGGGAGTCTTAAGACTTACCAATGTGCCCACTGTAGTTACACAACTCACAGAAAGTTTCATTTATTAAGACATTTCAACAGCAAGCAGCAATCTTACAAATGTGACCAATGTAGTTATGCAAGTGCCAGAAGAAGTGATTTACTACGCCATAAAACGACACATACTGGTGAGAAACCCTACAAATGTGGCCAATGTAGTTATGTTTGTGCCTACAAAGGTTATTTAAAAAACCATGAAAAGACGCATACTGGTGAGAAACCCTACAAATGTGGCCAATGTAGTTTTGCTTGTGCCCACAGAGTTCATTTAAAAATCCATGAAAGGACGCATACTGGTGAGAAACCCTACAAATGTGGCCAATGTAGTTATGTTTGTGCCTACAAAGGTTATTTAAAAAACCATGAAAAGACGCATAATGGTGAGAAACCCTACAAATGTGGCCAATGTAGTTATGCTGGTACCCACAGAGGTCATTTGAAAATCCATGAAAGGACGCATACTGGTGAGAAACCTTACAAATGTAGCCTATGTCCATATAGTTGTATCCAGAAAATCAACTTATTAAGCCACGAAAGGATACACACTGGTGAGAAACCCTACAAATGTGACCAGTGTAGTTTTGCTTGTGCCCACAGAAGTCGGTTAAAAACCCATGAAAGGACGCATACTGGTGAAAAACCCTACAAATGTGGCCAATGTAGCTATGCTAGTGCCCAAAGAAGTCAATTACAAAGCCATAAAAGGACGCATACTGGTGAGAAACCCTACAAATGTGGCCAATGTAGTTATGCTGGTACCCACAGAGGTAATTTAAAAATCCATGAAAGGACGCATACTGGTGAGAAACCTTACAAATGTAGCCTATGTCCATATAGTTGTATCCAGAAAATCAACTTATTAAGCCACGAAAGGATACATACTGGTGAGAAACCCTACAAATGTGACCAGTGTAGTTTTGCTTGTGCCCACAGAAGTCAGTTAAAAACCCATGAAAGGACGCATACTGGTGAAAAACCCTACAAATGTGGCCAATGTAGCTATGCTAGTGCCCAAAGAAGTCAATTACAAAGCCATAAAAGGACGCATACTGGTGAGAAACCCTACAAGTGTGACCAATGTAGTTATGCTTGCGCCCGAAAAAGTAAATTACAAGAACATAAAAGGACGCATACTGGTGAGAAACCCTACAAATGTGACCAATGTAGGTATGCTTGCGCCTAAAGAAGTAAATTACAAGAACATAAAAGTTGGCATACTGGTGAGAAACCCTACAAATGTGGCCAATGCAGTTATGCTAGTGCACGTAAAAGGGACTTGTTACGCCATGAAAAGACACATAGTCAGCGCCAGCGTCCGAAACACGATGCAGACCAGTCTTCATTTTATAACACCAAGTTAAACGGTGAATGCTATGAAAGAAAGGAAAACGTAACTCTGCGTAGTCAATCGCAGGCGCACGCTGGGTCGGGCGGCGGACTGGACGAGTGTCGTGTGGCGCCGCAACAGCAACAGCCAATAGCGGCGGAGGATCGGAAGCTGGTCGTGCGCAAGTCGGTACAAGTACGTTCCCGCCGCGCCCGCGCACTCCGGCCGCCGGCGCGATACAACCACTGACTCTTACACGGCTGTTATCCAATATTCCACACTTGTAGCTAGTGGTTATTGATTTGTATATTGTTAATCATTCTAATTTCTTGTATTAAATCATTATAAACTGTACGCATAGTTACTGCTGCCATTTTATTATGAATTCTTGCTCTCGTATAGAAGGCTCATCTACCTCTAAGTTGCGTTCGTACTGCTCGTATCAAATTTCTTGCCCCCAAAGGTACTTAAGCGTCCACAGTTCCGATCGCACGCAACCGATAGTACTGATCCGCGCCGTATGGCGATGTGGATCAGTGGACGCACTTTGTGACTTTCTGTACAAAGAATACTACAATCCGTTGCGTACGATGCGTGCGATGCGGAACTGTGGACGCCTGCCTTAATCCGCGCCTGTCGGGCTTTCCTTAGTGCATGTATAGGTCAATGGCAGCTTGATGGCAGTCTCTGGGCCTGTACTCCGAACATAGAAATCCGAACTTCGTGTAGTGCCGTCCCTTTCACTCATATAGTGTATTACACGAGAATGAAGGGGACGGCAGGATACCGATTTCGATAATCGGGATAGACCCTCTGGGTGCAGTAGTCCCCTTTGGTAGTCGCGACGAGCTTCTAGGATCTGAACATTCAACAAGTTCCGGGAGATATCTGCCGGCGCATCCAGCATCCCTGTGTGCGGGACAGTCCCCAACACCATCCTTCACGAAGTCTAATACCGAAACCACCTAATCCATTCCGAGAAAGACAGCGGACAAGCCTGACTATTCTGCCGTGTTGACACTGTGTGGAGCTACATTTACCCGTCAGCTAAAATGTGTGGATACATGACTCATGTTACAATTTATAACATAGTGTGGTTATATAGACAGAAAACCATCAAATAACCACAATAAATAGTAAAAAATTATACAAATTAATCAAAAACTTAAAAAGTCATGGAGCTATAAAGATTATGCGAACACAATGTTTTTATAGCCCAAATAATTCCCCTTTTTCCATACAATGGTAGTTCGACGAAGCAGGATTGACGTCACCTGTAGGTCAATCAGTATGAAGCGTTTTCGTGCTCGTCCGCTATTCTGTGCTTTGCCTAGTATATATATTGTAGTCTTTGGCTTTGCCTCTCAGTTTCGTCTTTTGGATCCCATACAAAAAAAAATCCTCATTCTACAGTACTAATATAAAGAGTGATATTTGAGTGATATAAACAAAACACAACTCCCTGTTTCGCTCGGTCTCTTAGCTTGCAAGACTGTGAAGATTAGCTCGCAGTCGCAACTGACAGTTGACGCTCGCCCGTGGGGATGCGCCTATCTGTCAGAACTAAGCGAACGTTCAGAACCATCTTTTTGCCTTGATGGCCTAAAATGAATTAGTGTCGTAACATTTCTGCAGATGTCCTAGCGTGAGTTCATTTGAATCCCGCTATGATTTCTAGTTAAATAATCCGACACATTAAGCCTAATGCGTAATGAACGCTGTGATCTTTATCCAATGCGATTTTATTGCTTGGAAAATTAATAGTAGTGGGTAATATCGGAACGCAATAGATAACAATAGCAAAATGTCAAAAAAGTGTCAAAAATCAAAAATTCACCTTCCATTCCGTATTTCCGTATTCCATGGCTATTTGAAGGCTATTCGTTATTGCTTAAATTGCTTTCTTGCTCCAAGTCAAGGTGTTTTACCTCAAATATTCAAACAAAATATATACTTCAACCATAACAAATTGACGGAGTTTGAATAAAACTGCATAGTTTCAAACGTCGTGTAACAGCCTCTTAAATAAATACTTTAAATATCGCAATAATCTTTACTGCTACAAACGTGTTATATTCTCTTTAATAGTATCCTAATCTTGTAATAGGCTCATTTTTAATAGTTGATGATGGAGAAGGCAGTGCCGGAGGTCTTAGTGGAAGTGTACGTGAAGGTTGAGCCCTGTTTGGAGCAGACGTGTGTAGAAGTAGAGCCCTCGTGGTCGAATGTGCGTGTAAAAGACGAGCCCTCGTCGGAGGCCGAGGGCGCGCGCGGCGTCAGCGAGGCGGCGGCGGCGGCGCTGTACGCCGACCACGTCGTGAAGGACGAGCTAATCGTCGGCCCCACGCTGGTGCAGCCGCTTCGCGAGCTCCGCCCAGTGCAAGGTACCTATATTTATGTCCACACGTCATCAGCTATTCATTTCTAGGATTGTAGTAAGCTCAACAGATTGAAGGACGAGCTCGTGCCTGGCCCCACGCTGGTGCAGCCGCCCCGTGGACTCAGCACGCAAGGTATAGGCGATTTTATACTTTATCGTGCTCAGTCACGTCACGATTTTTCCGTCATCGTCCACGATATATCGTCGACGTCGAAATGTCGTCATTGTTATGCAGAACTTATATCATGTACCAATGCATTTTAGTTAAATAAATGTCTTTATTATTATTTGCTTTTATACTGTGACGGCTCTGGATCTGCGGCAAGCATCTTAGCCACCTTAGGTTTGCAGATGACATTGTTATCTTCGCCGAATCAGCCAAAAAGCTCGAAGAAATGATGCAAACCCTAGCAAATAAGAGCAAACCAGTGGGCTTACACATGAACATAAGTAAAACCAAAATCATGACTAATGCCCACGCTCATCCAATAATAATAGATGGGAACCAGGTTGAATATGTAGCAAACTATGTCTATCTTGGAAAACAAGTGTCCTTCAGTTTAAAAAACAATGAAGAAGAAGTAGACTGAAGAATTAACTGCACATGGAAAAAATACTGGACACAAAAAGAAATACTTAAAGGAAATTATCACCCGAAACTGAAAAAAGTTGTCATGGACACCTGCATCTTACCTAGCTTAACTTATGGATGCCAAACATGGACCTTCACAACTAAAATAAAAAACAAAATTTCCTCATGTCAACATGCTATGGAACGGAGCATGCTGAAGCTAAGAAGGATCCAGAAAGTAAGAAATGAGGAAATTAGGAAGAAAACCATGATTGTCGACGCCCTCCAACAAGCCATGCGCCTAAAATGGCAGTGGTCTGGCCACATATCTAGATATGATGACAAAAGATGGACCATACAAACAACAAAATGGAAGGGACCAGAAGGGAAAAGGACAAGGGGAAGACCTTATAAACGGTGGGCTGATGATGTCACCGAAATAGTGGGAAAGAACTGGATGGAAAAAGCTAAAGATAGAGAGAAGTGGAAGGGAATCGAGGAGGCTTTTACCCTAACGGGATCAGTGTAATAAAAATATAAATACCTAACTAACTAATACCTATATATATACATTATACATAAATAAGTAATCACTAACAAACTAACAACACATTTGCAATGTAAAATTACATAAAACACTGAATAAATAAGCTTTAATAATAATAATAATACTGTGACGGCAAGTTATTACGCACAACACTTGCATTTATCCTTGGGAAGACAGGGAGCCTACGGCATGTAGTGGACCTCTACCGCATGCCGTAAACATCGTTCGGTAACATAAAAGCGTCTTCGTACAATTTCATACAGTTTCGGTCACCTGTTTTATAGTGCCGTGGAAGTGCAAGGCCACGGAAATGTATAAAAGCGACCATTAAATAAATAAATATTTGTGGACAGTCTTACTCTAATCAACCTAGTCCCAAACTAAGAAAGCTTGTACTATGGGTACTAAGTGACAATATACATACTTATATAGAAAAATAAATACTTAAATACATAGAAGACATCCAAGACCCAAGAACAAATATTCACGCTCATCACACAAATAAATGACCCGGCTGGGATTCGAACCCGGGACCTCCAGCTTCGTAGGCAGGGTCACTACCAACTAAGCTAAAGCGGTTGTCATTAAATAACATTAAAGGTTAAGTCACAATGGTCACTTTTACACTTCACCATGGACGTGCACATTCACGATAAACTCTAAGGTTTCATTCATACTCGTAATTAGTCTAAAGTATATAGTCTGTGGTCTATTTATAAATTTAATTTATTTATTGAAATATAATTTAACAACATAACAGCTTAAGCCATGGCGTTGATAAATTTAAATGTAACTAAATGAATGAAACTACAGAGTTTGTCGTAGATGTGCACATCCACGGTAAAGTATAAAAGCATCCAATGCCTTTTACTTAGACATCGGTTACACACTCATTCATAGAAAAGATACAAGACTCACTAACAAATATTCGTTATCAACAAAGAAATGCCCTGGCTGAGATTCGAACCCGGAACCTGCAGCTTCATAGGCAGGATCTCTACCAACTAGGCTAAAGCGGTTGTGGAAGATATTTTAAATCACATGATTCAGATTCAGATTCAGATGTTTTATTGGTAAAATGGGTTTTACAGGTCATTATTATCATGCAATGACTGACATACATGACTTTTCTAATCTAAAAAGAAACAAGGTAGTGGAGGTATATGTTTTACAAAGTAATGAAAGTAAATTGGATAGTTGGCATGAATAGATTAGACTAGATTAAGATACGTATAAATTGCTACACCCTAACAGGGTCCATGATGCACCTATATCTATAAATAAGAAATTGTAATACCATGGTAGCAATTATTGAATAAATTATATAGATGAAACTTACTGCAACCCACATCGGCTGATAAGAAAAGTAGCCGTAAAAAGAGCCCTCATTCTGGAATGTTTTTCAGAAGACGAGCCGTCGTGTTCGATCGTGTGTGTAAAAGACGAGCCCTCGTCGGAGGCCGAGGGCGCGCGCGCCGTCAGCGAGGCGGCGGCGGCGGCGCTGTACGCCGACCACGTCGTGAAGGTCGAGCTAATAGTCGGCCCCACGCTGGTGCAGCCGCGTCGCGAGCTCAGCACAGTGCAAGGTAAGGTTATTATGTTATGTCTGAGCAAACTACATTGAATCAACAACGAAAGTCACAGCAACTATGATAATTTCCGAATTAACTGTTAACTGATGACGACCGCTTTAGCTTAGTTGGTAGCGACCCTGCCTACGAAGCTGGAGGTCCCGGGTTCGAATCCCGGCCAGGGCATTTATTTGTGCGATGAGCACGAATATTTGTTCTTGGGTCTTGGATGTTTTCTATGTATTTAAGTATCTATTTATCTATATAAGTATGTATAACGTCGCTTAGTACCCATACTACAAGCTTTGCTTAGTTTGGGACTAGGTTGATTTGTGTAAGATTGTCCACAAATATTTAATTTATTATTTATTTATAAAACTGACTTTCATGTGTCTACGTTTTTAGGTTTCCGTACCCGAAGGCTCCAAACTTAACTAAGCTGTTGACTAATAGTTTATATTCGAATACAAATTATTGCTACTGGAGCTGCGGAGCAGATTTTAATCTCTCTTGTAAGACACGAAATTGAGCACGCACTCACACGCATGATGAATTTCTAACACACACAAGCACACACCAGGGATCGGATACCGGTATTATTTTCAAACCGGTTTCGGCCATTGACCCCAAACCGAAATGAATAGCGTTTGTGGTTTCGTTCTTGTTTCTGGTTTTCGGCACTCAAAACCGGTTAGTGAAAGAACTGTTCTGGGCCCAATTTCGTTTCCGTGGAACGAAATTAACCGGTTTTCGACGGAGACAACCAGTCTTAACTCGAATTTTTGACAGAGGCCGCCAAGGGTTACTATTATCCGCAGCGGGAGTGCGCTTACAATTTATTTAAAAGCTAATTTATAATTTGATATTAAATTTTACCACTAGACCTGATGTCGAGGGTCTGATGATGCAGCCGGAAGAGAGCCACTGGAACTGCCTAACGGAAAGTGATAAAGTAGTCGAGTTTGGGCTTGTTTGTTTTGTTGTCTTGAGTACTTACCACTGGACCTGATGTCGAGGGTCTGATCATGCAGCCGGAAGAGAGTCACTGGAACTGCCTAACGGAAAGTGATAAAGTAGTCGAGTTTGGGCTTGTTGGTTTTGTTGTCTTGAGTACTTACCACTGGACCTGATTTCGAGGGTCTGATGATGCAGCCGGAAGAGAGTCACTGGAACTGCCTAACGGAAAGTGATAAAGTAGTCGAGTTTGGGCTTGTTTGTTTTATTGTCTTGAGTACTTACCACTGGACCTGATGTCGAGGGTCTGATGATGCAACCGGAAGAGAGGCACTGGAACTGCCTAACGGAAAGTAATAAAGTAGTCGAGTTTGGGCTTGTTTGTTTTGTTGTCTTGAGTACTTACCACTGGACCGATGTTGAGGGACTGATGATGCAACCGGAAGAGAGGCACTGGAACTGCCTAACGGAAAGTGATAAAGTAGTCGAGTTTGGGCTTGTTTGTTTCGTTGTCTTGAGTACTTACCAATGCACCTGATGTCGAGGGTCTGATGATGCAGTCGGAAGAGAGGTACTGGAACTGCCTAACGGAAAGTGCTACGATAGTCGAGTTTGGGCTTGTTTGTTTTGTTGTCTTGAGTACTTACCACTAGACCTGATATCGAGGGTCTGATAATGCAGCCGGAAGAGAGGCACTGGAACTGTCTAACGGAAAGTGATAAAGTAGTCGAGTTTGGGCTTGTTTGTTTTGTTGTCTTGAGTACTTACCAATGGACCTAATGTCGAGGGTCTGATGATGCAGCCAGAAGAGAGCCACTGGAACTGCCTAACAGAAAGTGATAAAGTAGTCGAGTTAGGGCTTGTTTGTTTTGTTGTCTTGAGTACTTACCACTGGACCTGATGTCGAGGGTCTGATGATGCAGCCGGAAGAGAGTCACTGGAACTGCCTAACGGAAAGTGATAAAGTAGTCGAGTTTGGGCTTGTTTGTTTTGTTGTCTTGAGTACTTACCACTGGACCTGATGTCGAGGGTCTGATGATGCAGCCGGAAGAGAGTCACTGGAACTGCCTAACGGAAAGTGATAAAGTAGTCGAGTTTGGGCTTGTTGGTTTTGTTGTCTTGAGTACTTACCACTGGACCGATGTTGAGGGACTGATGATGCAACCGGAAGAGAGGCACTGGAACTGCCTAACGGAAAGTGATAAAGTAGTCGAGTTTGGGCTTGTTTGTTTTGTTGTCTTGAGTACTTACCAATGCACCTGATGTCGAGGGTCTGATGATGCAGTCGGAAGAGAGGTACTGGAACTGCCTAACGGAAAGTGCTACGATAGTCGAGTTTGGGCTTGTTTGTTTTGTTGTCTTGAGTACTTACCACTAGACCTGATATCGAGGGTCTGATAATGCAGCCGGAAGAGAGGCACTGGAACTGTCTAACGGAAAGTAATAAAGTAGTCGAGTTTGGGCTTGTTTGTTTTGTTGTCTTGAGTACTTACCACTGGACCGATGTTGAGGGACTGATGATGCAACCGGAAGAGAGGCACTGGAACTGCCTAACGGAAAGTGATAAAGTAGTCGAGTTTGGGCTTGTTTGTTTTGTTGTCTTGAGTACTTACCAATGCACCTGATGTCGAGGGTCTGATGATGCAGTCGGAAGAGAGGTACTGGAACTGCCTAACGGAAAGTGCTACGATAGTCGAGTTTGGGCTTGTTTGTTTTGTTGTCTTGAGTACTTACCACTAGACCTGATATCGAGGGTCTGATAATGCAGCCGGAAGAGAGGCACTGGAACTGTCTAACGGAAAGTGATAAAGTAGTCGAGTTTGGGCTTGTTTGTTTTGTTGTCTTGAGTACTTACCAATGGACCTAATGTCGAGGGTCTGATGATGCAGCCAGAAGAGAGCCACTGGAACTGCCTAACAGAAAGTGATAAAGTAGTCGAGTTAGGGCTTGTTTGTTTTGTTGTCTTGAGTACTTACCACTGGACCTGATGTCGAGGGTCTGATGATGCAGCCGGAAGAGAGGCACTGGAACTGCCTAACGGAAAGTGATAAAGTAGTCAAGTTTGGGCTTGTTTGTTTTGTTGTCTTGAGTACTTACCAATGGACCTGATGTCGAGGGTCTGATGATGCAGCCGGAAGAGAGCCACTGGAACTGCCTAAAGGACAGTGCTACGATAGTCGAGTTTGGACTTGTTTGTTTTGTTGTCCTGAGTACTTACCACTAGACCTGATATCGAGGGTCTGATGATGCAGCCGGAAGAGAGGCACTCGAACTGTCTAACGGAAAGTGATAAAGTAGTCGAGTTTGGGCTTGTTTGTTTTGTTGTCTTGAGTACTTACCACTGGACCTGATGTCGAGGGTCTGATGATGCAGCCGGAAGAGAGGCACTGGAACTGTCTAAAGGAAAGTAATAAAGTAGTCGAGTTTGAGCTTGTTTGTTTTGTTGTCTTGATTACTTACCACTAGACCTGAAGTCGAGGGTCTGCTGATGCAGCCGGAAGAGAGGCACTGGAACTGTCTAACAGAAAGTGATAATCTAGTCGAGATTGGGCTTGTTTGTTTTGTTGTCTTGAGTACTTACCACTAGACCTGATATCGAGGGTCTGATGATGCAGCCGGAAGAGAGGCACTGGAACTGTCTAACAGAAAGTGATAAAGTAGTCGAGTTAGGGCTTGTTTGTTTTGTTGTCTTGAGTACTTACCACTGGACCTGATGTCGAGGGTCTGATGATGCAGCCGGAAGAGAGGCACTGGAACTGCCTAACGGAAAGTGATAAAGTAGTCAAGTTTGGGCTTGTTTGTTTTGTTGTCTTGAGTACTTACCAATGGACCTGATGTCGAGGGTCTGATGATGCAGCCAGAAGAGAGCCACTGGAACTGCCTAACAGAAAGTGATAAAGTAGTCGAGTTTGGGCTTGTTTGATTTGTTGTCTTGAGTACTTAGCACTAGACCTGATGTCGAGCGTCTGATGATGCAGCCGGAAGAGAGCCACCGGAACTGCCAAACGGACGGAACGGACTACTTTATCCCTTACCGTTAGGCAGTTCCAGTGGCTCTCTTCCGGCTGCATCATCAGACTCTCAACATCAGGACCAGTGGTAAGTGCTCAAGATAACAAAACAAACAAGCCCAAACTTGACTACCGTAGCACTTTCCGTTTGGCAGTTGCGGTGGCTCTCTTCCGGCTGCATCATCAGACCCTCGACATCAGGTCTAGTGCTAAGTACTCAAGACAACAAAACAAACAAGCCCATACTCGACTACTTTATCACTTTCCGTTAGGCAGTTCCAGTGGCTCACTTCCGGCTGCATCATCAGACCCTCAACATCAGGTCCAGTGATAAGTACTCAAGATAACAAATCAAACAAGCCCAAACTCGACTACTTTATCACATTCCGTTAGGCAGTTCGAGTGGCTGTCTTCCGGCTGCATCAGCAGACCCTCGACATCAGGTTTAGTGGTAAGTACTCAAGACAGCAAAACAAACAAGCCCAAACTCGACCCCTTTATCACTTTCCGTTAGGCAGTTCCAGTGCCTCTCTTCCGGTTGCATCATCAGTCCCTCAACATCGGTCCAGTGGTAAGTACTCAAGACAACAAAACAAACAAGCCCAAACTCGACTACTTTATTACTTTCCGTTAGGCAGTTCCAGTGCCTCTCTTCCGGTTGCATCATCAGACCCTCAACATCAGGTCCAGTGGTAAGTACTCAAGACAAAAAACAAACAGGCCCAAATTCCACTCCTTTATCACTTCCCGTTATGGCAGTTCCAGTGGCTCTTTTCCGGCTGCATCATCAGACCCTGGACAACAGGTCCAGTGGTAAGTACTCAAGACAACAAAACAAACAGGCCCAAATTCCACTCCTTTATCACTTTCCGTTAGGCAGTTCCAGTGGCTCTTTTTCGGCTGCATCATCAGACCCTCGACATCAAGTCCAGTGGTAAGTACTCAAGACAACAAAACAAACAAGCCCAAACTCGACTACTTTATCACTTTCCGTTTGGCAGTTCCAGTGGCTCTCTTCTGGCTGCATCATCAGACCCTCGACATCAGGTCCAGTGGTAAGTACTCAAGACAACAAAACAAACAAGCCCAAACTCGATTACTTTATCACTTTCCGTTTGGCAGTTCCAGTGCCTCTCTTCCGGCTGCATCATCAGACCCTCGACATCGGTCCAGTGGTAAGTACTCAAGACAATAAAACAAACAAGCCCAAACTCGACTACTTTATCACTTTCCGTTAGGCAGTTCCAGTGACTCTCTTCCGGCTGCATCATCAGACCCTCGAAATCAGGTCCAGTGGTAAGTACTCAAGACAACAAAACCAACAAGCCCAAACTCGACTACTTTATCACTTTCCGTTAGGCAGTTCCAGTGACTCTCTTCCGGCTGCATCATCAGACCCTCGACATCAGGTCCAGTGGTAAGTACTCAAGACAACACAACAAACGAGCCCAATCTCGACTAACGTAGCACTTTCCGTTAGGAAGTTCCAGTGGCTGTCTTCCGTTCCAGCGGCATCATATAAATTAGCTTCTAATCTAAATATTATAAGCGTACACGCGCCGCGGGGCCCGCGGGTGATGGTATTACCTGACGACAACGCCTTCAAAAGTGAGAAAGTGACAGTCGTGACATTTTAAACCGGTTTAATAAAGTTCCACGGAACGTTAAAATTCCGTTCTCCTAGAATACTGATAACCGAAATAATTCGTTCTTTCACTAACAGGTATTTCGATAAACCGGTATTATGTAAGAACGAAATCAAACCGGTTTAGGAACAAAATAATACCGGTATTTGGAAACCGGTTCCGATCCCTGGCACACACAATCACGCGCACACACACGCACAAGTACACACACACACACACACACACACACGCACGCACGCACGCACGCAGTTCTTTTTTATGTTTACTTTTATGAAATTTGAGCACTGCTGTAATAAAATAAATAATAAATAAATAAATAATGACTTTATTTCCATTTAACCTTAGGTGGTAAATACAGTTAGGGTCGAGTCCTCCTATTAGTTATTATGTACCTGTGTCGGGAGGCCTTGCTCTTCCAAATTATAAACATTCTTATGTAAGCACGGTAATATATTAACCTGCGACCTACCAGCCGTTCTCTAGGGTCCTTTCTCAAAGCCAGCGCCGGGTCCTGTGCTCGGAACCCTGAGATTGGAACCCTTTGCTCAACCAATGTTGTATATGACGTAACGACACGATGAGATGGTCGAGCGGTTGATCAGGTTGATGCAGTAAGTCGGTTGGAGTTAGGTATGGCATCGAGCGGTTTTCATTATCACCATTTTGTAACTAGAAGTTCACTCTGGCGCACGGAAATAAGAAATAAAAGTCACTAATAGTTGATAACACTGTATTGGGTTATTCCAAATAAATCACTGGATTAATAAGAACTTTAAGTTTAAATATTCACAACGTTTGATACTCGAATACTCAAAGACCAGAGATTTAACTGAGCACGAATTATAAACCTTCAGGATAAGCCTTCAGACAATTTCAGGAAACGCGGAGCATTCTCCGGTTAGGTCCGGCGAACAACGTAAACCGTATGTGACGGTGTTAAGAGCGTAGGTGAGCAGAGGCTGGTCAGGTGAAGACCGCCAGAGAATGAGCTGATACTGCCGTTGATCGGGATGGACGAGTATGTTTCGGAACATCCTTTTGATGTCAGTGCTGAAAACTACAGGATGTGTTCTAAAAGACATGATGATGTCAACAATATCTTGCTGAAGAGCTGGACCTGTGTGCAGGCAGTCATTTAGGCTGACGCCATTGGAGCTTTTACTGCTCCCATCAAATACCGTGCGTATCTTTTCGGATCCTGATTTGAAGATACCATGGTGTGGGATGTAGAAGTGGGGCTTATTCGCGAAGGTACTTGGGTGACAGGGTGATATATGTCCTAGATTGAGATAGTCGGTCATGAAGTCGACATATTTTGAGCGGAGTATTGGGTTTGTCTGAAGCTTCTTCTCGAGGTTAAGGAACCTACGTAGTGCTATAACATGGGTGTTGCCTAAGGTCGGCGCATCTGGGAGAAAGGGCAATGTCACCATGTAGCGGCCTGAGGGTTCTCGAGTAGTCGTGGTGCGGAATATTTCTTCGCACTGTTCGTGTAATGGGCTGGTGTGTACGTGAGGCTGGGGTTCCTCCGTTTCCCAGAACCTCTCAATACTCTTACAAATATCATGAGTGGATTCCTCAGATTCCGGTTGTGGGCTGATAATATGAGCTGAGTTCGATTGCTTCGCTGGAGTCGCACATAAGTCCTCGATGGATCCTATCAATGCGAAGTCAAAAATCGTGCCGAAGGCTATGGGCTTCCCCCGGCCTAACGAGACCTTAGTCCCGTCCAGAACTTGGCCGAGAACGTCTGATCCTAATAAGAGATCAATTGGAGCTGGAGTATTATATTCCTGATCTGCTAAGGGAATCGGCGGTTGACCTCTCATAGGTGCAATGTGTGGGACCTTTTGTAAAGGTAAATAACCGGTGACATTATTCAAAATATGTGCTGTAGCTGTAGAGTAATGGTTGGTGTGTCACGATGAGTGGGCCGACATACTATTGTGATGGATGCCTTAGACTCTTGTGTGTGATGATTGCCTACTCCTGCGATTTTGAGTGATGTTGAGTTAAGCGGCAGATTTAAAATTCGAGCCATGCGCTGAGTTATAAGTGTGAGCATACTACCGCAATCTAGCAGGGCTCGGGCTGAGTTAAAGTGACCATTTACGTCTGCTATTTTTAGCGAGACGGTGGGCAATAGTATGGGCTGATTCGCTACCTGCTCTTCATGCTGTGGGTAACTACACGTAGAATGATTTGCTACCTGATTTGCTTTTAGAGCTGATCTCGCAGAGTGGGCTTGTGATGTCTGAGTCTGGGCTGAGCGTGTGCGTTGTGTGTGTGAATGTGTGTGCTGATTGTCGTCCTCTTCGTTATGTTCCGTTATCGTTGATAGTCATTGCTGACCACCTGGTCGTGACCTACTGGGCGAGCGGGAGTGAGTGGGTGGTTCGTTCTGCGGCGTGAGTCTGGGCTGTGAGGCGTGCGCTGATAAATGTTGGGTTTCATGAGCTGGGCGCGTTCTGGGCTGATCCCTCAGCTGAGGGGGCAGAAGATGAGCGGATGTGTGAGTGGGAGAATTTGCCCCGGGGCGGTGAAGAGATGTGTGGTGACGAGGATTGCCACACTTTTTGCACGCGTTCGTCGATTTGCACTCGTTCTCATAATGGGGACCTAGGCAACGTCGGCATCGGTTGCGGGCCTGAATAAAGTCCCAACGACCTTGAATGGGCTGGTCGTTGTAGCGTGGGCAGGCAATGAGCTTGAGGCCTCTTTCGGCACAGTATGGGCAGGGCATGTTGTTTTGGGCGTTAGGGGGCTGGGGTGTGGGCTGAGCTGAGTAAACTGGCCTATGCTGAGCTGGGTAGTCCAGCCGGGGCCTGACCGGGTTTATGGGGCGGAATTCCCGCTACGCGGGCTGTCTGGGCGGGCCGCGAGGGGGGTTTGTGGGAGACTGTCTGCGGTATGGGGCTGGTTCGGGGGTGGGCTGAGTAGCGTGGGAGGGGCCTGAGCTGGACCACTCGGTCTCCACACAACGTGCATGCTCTTCCAGGAAGGCGATTAAGTTTTTGAGAGTGGGCAGAGTTTGGCGTGAGCCGTACTTGCGTTCGAAGAGAGTTCGCAATTCACCCTGTAGCTTTCTCATTACTATTGAGACTAAGACATAGTCGCTCTCCTGCATGGGCAGATCGAGGTTATTAAGTGCGCATTGAGCTGAAATGAGCGGGGTGAGGAATAGTGTGCGGATATCTGAGCGCACGTGGATATTGGGCAGACCTAAAATGATGTCGACAAATCGATCTATGAGGACGCGCCGATTTTCATAGCGTCGAGTGAGGATGTTCATTGCCACGGCGAAGTTTTCATTCGTGAGCTGAAGGTGTGACACCATGCTGCGTGCCTCGCCTGTGAGACATGAGAGCAGATAGTGAAGCTTCACGGCGTCCGAGATGGTGGATATTTCATCCGTGAAGCTTCGAAAGATTGCGATGAATGATGGCCAGTCCTCGACCTTCGAGCTGAATTTGGGCAGGGTTATTTTTGGGAGCATGGTTGTGGGCGTGGCCGACGCTGAGGGGTGGGAGGTTTCTGGTAGAGCTGATGCCACGCTGAGTTTTCGAAAGTAACCAATATGTGCTCATTATCGGCTATGGCGGTCTCGTAATTCGTCGTGTACGTGGTCTCGATTTCGTCAGTCAATGTCAAGTCGTCTAGTATGTCATGGTATGTCTTCTAGTTTCGTCTTGTGCCCGTCCAGTTTGGCGTACCGGGCAGTGAAATCTGTCATTGTATATCTTTTTGTGTCCTTGTTGATGACGGCGTCTCCGATCTCTTTGAGCTGATTAATCGCTTTTATCGCCTCACGGAAGATGGCCGCCTGTGACTTGGTAGGCATTGTGGGTTGGGTGTTGAGCAGAATTGACACACAATTAAATAAAAATAAAAAAACAAAAAAAATATGTTTGCGAATTGGGCTGATAAATGTTTCACCCTGTATATTGTGTGTCGTGTAGGTTTGTATCTACGTATGCACTTGTGCGGAGCGAAGTTATGATATGCGATCAAGAAAAAAAAATTTTTTTTTTTTTGATGAATTAAAGTTACAAATTAAATCACTCTGTATATAATTGAATTTATGGGACACACTGTATTCTTATTACTTAAACTTGTTATTTGAATGGAGCAATGTGAGAACTGTAATAATGTGTAGTAATGTGTCGAAATAATGTTTTAAGAGTGCTTTCGTTGCCGGGCACAAGTCAAATCTTGGTATTTTTTGACGTTTTCCGCTGCACACAAACGAGCACTCTACACGGTGCGTTCGCATGTGTTCGTAACAACACTAACGCACATAACTTTTCATTTAAATTTAAACCCTGATATAGTGCAATAAGGTATACAATGATATCTGTCGTGTATCTTTTTATGCTGTAACAAGTTGCCGTATAGTGTGTGTATGAGCCTTGATACTTTTGCAGCGAAAATATTGTGTTTAGGGATATACAACTACATTCATATTATTATCCTTTTTGTATTAGACTAAATATTGAATGCGAAAATATAATCAGTTGAAGTTAAATTAATGGGAAATTCATCCACATGCGTTTTGTAATATTGAAGGAAAATACAAGTTAATGAAATAAGTATATATGTATCTTATACCTATGATTAATCAATACTTCGTATTTGACCAGCTATCTAACGAGAGTGTCTTGAGGTGTTTGTTGATCGAATCTTTTAAAGAGACAACTTGAAGAACACGGCGGCGGGTTTCAAGTTTTAGGGTGCCTTTCCATCAAAGTTGTGTCATTGCTATGAATGCGTTGATATCCATATCCACCAATCATATTCGTTGGTTCACATAACATAGCATTGGTTTAAACGGAAAACTATAGCATCCTCGCAGCATAGCTGCATAGCATAGCACTGGTGAAAAGGCTATCTAAGTCTTGCTAACTATGTCCTTCTCGGCCTTTTACAAGGTTCTCGCCATTGGGGATAATGATGTCATCGATCGTCATCTGTCAGTAGTGGTAGGTGTGTAACCCTGGCTACCAAGTTATGCCTACGCGAGTGCATGCTTGCCGTAAGCAAGGGAAGTGCAATCGGAAATGATATTCAAGGTGTAGCCAGTAACAGGAGCAAATATATAAAAGGACGCTTCCTTAGAGCATCCGCAGTAGCCCCTTGTGTCCAAATATTTTATTTATTATTTCAAGCAATTTATTAGTTCAAGTTACGGTAGCCCAGTGGTTCAAGCATGCGGCTGTCAAGCGGCGGTCGTGGGTTCGAATCCCAGCTCGTACCAATGAGATTTTCGGAACTTATGTAGGTACAGAATATCATTTGATATTTACCGTTAGCTTTTCGGTGAAGAAAATCATCGTGAGGAAACCTGCATACATCCGCGAAGAAATTCAAAGTTGTATTTGAAGTCCCCAACCCGCTCTGGGCCAGCGTGGGGACTACTGCCCAATCCCTCTCATCTATGAAATGAGGCCTGTGCCCAGCAGTGGGACGTATATAGGCTGATGATGATGATGATTTCAATTCGGAGAAACTTTAATCTAAACATAAGACCCTCGGGTAAAGTGCCGTGGAAGTCCACGGTAAAGGATAAAACTACCATTATTGTGTAGATAAATATCGTATATTAAAACAAAAGAACAAGAATCCACCAAAATCACCTTTTTTCCTTTGATGTAATTTTTAACTTCCTATAAATCACATAAGAACCTGAAATTTGGCGATAAAATGTTTACATTTTATTTCCTAAGCCTATAAAGGTGTCCCACTACTGGGCAAAGGCCTCTCCCTCGACTTCCACTCGTTCCGGCTTTGAGCTGTTTCGGGCCAGTCGTTTAGAAATGTGTCTAGGTTATCCCGCCACCTCCGCCTCGGCCTGCCACATCGTCTCCGAGCATATTGCGAAACCCACTCTGTTGCTAATTTTGCCCACCTCCGTAGATGCATACGGCAGACGTGGCCGGCCCAGTTCCATTTCAGCCGGGCAGTCTTGCTCCAACATCCTCCAGCTCCTATAGGAAGTTTAGCGCCATGGAAGATTAATAAAAGATTATTTAAGGAGAATCGAACAAAGAACATTTAATTAAACAACACTTGGAAGCAAGTATACGTCCGTTGTAAATCAAAAAGGGTAGCGAGAGAATTGCCATAACAAAAATGTATCAGTGTTACTACATCATAATTAACATTCGATTTAATATTATATCGATTTATACATGATTATTGGTGATTGATTTTTGTATAATAAAATGAATATAAACCAACAGCTCCAACATCAGAAATACCGGTTTTGAAGCGCAGCACAGAGTTCCGAACACGGTCGATCAGTTTGACTCCCAGCATGCTGCGCTCTATTGCCCGTTGGTAAACCTTCAATTTTGTCTCGGTGAGTGACCATGTTTGTGCACCGTAAGTTAGAACAGGCAGGATGCACATGTCGACGAGCCTCCGCTTCAGAGCTACCGGAAGGCCTCCCTTCAGTAGATCTTTCAAAGCCCAATAGCTCTACCAAGCATTTTGGATCCGTCTTTCAACTTCCTTGTCCTGTCTCTGACTGAAAGAAGCTTATTGGCCCAAGTACGGATACTCGTCGACATATTTTATCTGAATTTTCTAATTCGTGATTGCGTGGTCCTAAATGTGCGTATTCCGACAATGACTTGGCCGGTTCTTTAACTATCTGTATTTGTAATGGTAACTCATTCCCGGCCTACACTATGTTTCTCCAAGCCACACTTCAGATTCGATTGAAACCGCTCAACCAAGCTCACTGGAGCGCAAACTCTCAGAGTATTTCTATGTTTAAGCCGCCCGCGTGGTAGCATCGGAGGTTTCCCCTGCACTTTCCCCAGGCCACCCTCAAACAGCGCACTCCTATCGCTTTAATGGGCACAGCCAGGATAAAAAAGAAATTCCAAGCACATATTTCAATTTCAAGCTAGCATTGTTCATTTGCGCTAGATTTGCTATTAATACCATGTATTAAAAGGGATATTTAGGCTGCTTTTTCACTAGAAATGTGTTATGCTACGTTACTATAGATATTTGATAGCTATCAATTTTATACATTTGTTCATATAGCATAGCACTGGTGGAAGCGGTAGCTATCACACCGCACACAGCGTGTGGAAATGCAGCCTTACCATGAATATTTGTTTTTCGTAGAAAGAGAATCGCATAGAAGAAGTTTTAAGATCAAACGTCATCATCGAAAAAGATGGAATTATAGTAACCTGACTAAATTTAAAAGGATCAGATGACAATCGAATTCTTTCTATATCTATATCCCTTGGCACAATAGTGACATCTCATCATTAGCCGTGTTATAAAGTATATAGCGAAACCAATTGATGGCAGTACATCCATGACAAAAATAAATGATGAGAAAAGAGATATGTCATTATAACTAATAACTCCCACGTGTATATGATTAGGTAAATTTTTTCACTGGCAACTCACAAGAAGAAGAGGCAGTTAATTATATATATAATATATATATAAATGTGTATATTTTGAGAACGGCAATTTTATATTTATTTCGTTACGACCAGAAGGAGTTCGGTCTCATAGTAATCAAGTTGCGCGAGCCACTTTGTCAGCTGAGATTTACTAGGAGGAGACATGCATAATTGCTTATGAAAATAAAGCATTATAGTTCAAAAAACTGAAGTCCAAATACAATAATACAATACAATACAATACAAATACTCTTTATTGCACACCTCAAAAAGAACACAGAAAAAAACACACACAGAATAATAAATATATGAAATCAACCAAGTATCAAAGTAGTTAGTCGACAATCAATTGACGGTTGCGTACCATTCATAACTTGTCTCAATTTAGATCACAATTAGTCCCCAGTATAATCTGACTGTGTCGTTCTTAATAAATACGCCTAATCGGAGGTCACATGTTTTATTGGTTTCCTGAGAGTAATTACGGTAGCTTTGTGAAGAGCCTCAAAAAAACGATATATACGTCCTCCTCCGATGGCCGCTGGGCCGGTACTGAGTCACAGCAAGCGAGTCTATGAGAAAAAGGTCTGTTTTAAATTGATTAAAATTAATATTTTTATATCCTATTTGCTACTTTTTATTATTTAATATCGTAGAATAGAAGTTATTTTACCCCAATAGCATAGTTAAAAACCTTTTTATTAGCTTGAAAGTGACAATATGATGCAGCGAAGTTTGCCAAAAATAGGGAGTTTTCCGGGGCTCTTTTACTTAAACCAAATTTTAAATTGTGTATTTTCAGACAGTAGGCGAAAGAGACCGTCTTTCGGTGCATCTAACTGTATATATTACATATTTTAGTTTCAATCGGTTACAGAATAAACAGGTTTGAAAGACGACATGTTTTCGAATATTTCGAAATCAAGTGTGAGAAAAGTGCTCGAGTTTCTTCAATAAATGTTTTATTTGCAAATAAAGACAGTAGCTCCCGGAGTCCATAAGTTGTTCTTCACGGGACTGTAAACAGTGTTACAAAAAACTATACCGTTTTTGAGATTATCTGTTATGAATACGTGGTAAAACGCGGAAACAGGGCGTTTCCAGCGAATACGCTCTTAATTTAATTTGATTTTTCTTTGTTTTGTGCGGATCTCTAAAAACTAATACTTTGTATTCTTACTTATTACTAGATTTCGGCCGACTACTTATTTAAACTATCTAAATACTTAACCTATTGGGCTGATTAACTATTAACACTGAGATGTTGTGACACAAATTATCTAATTATGTCCTTTTACACGGCGTAACTGAACTATTATTACAAAGTTGCAAATAATATGACGCAATCACGCGCCGTTGAGCTGAGCGGTAGGTTTTTACTTATTTATTCTTCACACTTCTTAAGGGCCTATCGTGCGGGGTAAATTCTCAGCGCCTGTCAAATTTCAATTTTTTTAATAATTTACCCAATTAACCCACACATGCATTATTCACGCACACTACCTCATTTTGCTGGGTCGGGTCATTGACCCATGTTTATGTCAACTTATGACAATATAGATTTTGAATATTTAAAGGTTTCTTGGTGCATAAGAGAAGTGTAACAAAAATCGTCAAGTTCTGATCTGTAACCAAAACTCAAGTATTAGTTGTGTCTGAAAATGTCTTGAATTTGGAATTTGTGGTAGTAAAATACTCAGTTCCTTGTTTATAAAATAAAACTTGTCAGTCCCCTGTTTTGTAAAATGTATTTTGTTTTGCCCTTTCCTCACAGACTCATTTTTATACAACTTAAAACAGAGAAAGAATTTTCCTAATCGGTTCGTGCATGTTATGACTGTTTTATGTTTATGACTTAGGTACTTATTTTGAGAGTTTACTTGGTGATTTTCATGATACGAGTATATGTTGTACCTTAAATAGGTTATTTTCATAAATTGATTATTTTCTGTTTATCAGTTGGTTAACTCTAAAATGGACACTGATTTAATGCAAGTTTTAAGAGAAGAAGCGGTAGTTTTATTACAATATATATAATAACTACTGAAACTATTTATACGGCACGGGATAACTGCAGCAATATTGTGAATTAACTTTGTATTTGAAGAACCAGTACCTAACCTTATAGGTAGTTCCCGTCGTAACCCAATCCGCAGAATTGCGCATAGAATAGTATGACATTCCCTGCGCAGCGTCGTTATCGTGAATGACAAGCACTATAAAACCTAATAATGATATAACAAATATCATCAAGAAAGTCATTGTAACAGTCTGCAATTGTGGAACTTGGCCGGACCACTACTGTATCAGCTCTGACAAATTAACTTTTATAACCTTCTTATAAGGTCCATAATTGAAAGGAATAATTAGCAGGATACGTTTACATATTCTTCTAGTGTGAGCAATCGTGCCGTCGATGACACTTAACTGAACATCCGTGCAACGACATAAGGAACAATAATGGTTAACATTGCGTCTATTTTCATCAATAATAAATAGCAATTATTATTATTTGCTATTCGTTTCGTTTACTATAACGTCGAGACAATTATTGCGATGCGACATAAGTACTTACTTGTACAAAATCAAAGCAACGGGATTTCCAACGCATGAAAGCTTTAGATAGAAACTAGCGCAGTTTAATATTATAAGTAATTACTGCATATTTGTTTGTTAGACATCGTCATTGTCACCACATCCCCAACAACTACTTGGTTTATTATTTATAAATGAAACATAGGTTTATTATTTTCATTCTAGGTATAATTATATTATGACCAGGCGGCTTAGACACTACACAATTTAAATCCACATCACTCAAACTGGCGAAGAAACTCCGATATTCTTTCTTCTGCTTCCGCGGCAAGAGAGCACTCTAGATCTGTTTCTTGGTATAACGCTGATATTTTATAAACTTCTGTTCAAAGCACCATAATAATTGTGCCTGTTTTTACAGATTCTGGGATATGTTTTGTTTATGCAGATTCTGCGATATATTTAGGTAATCATTGTTTGACGTGAAAGCGCCGTACATATACACATAAAATATAACATTAGATTCGTTAAATTATTGTAATATAAAAATACAATTTGTTTACAAATTTTAATTTGAAATATGATGAGTGACATAAATGTCATAACGTTCCGTTCTGGGTGGCCAATTTATAAAAAGTAAATTACTTTGAACTGAAATACATCGGTAACCTTTTTACGTTTAAAATGCCTTTTCGTAAAGGAAATCATTATAATTTAGTTGCATTAGTAAACATTGGGGACCAAAGATTGCATTTTTATGTTATAACGAATGGCTAATACCAAAAATTTCATGTTAAAAGAATCTTCAATAGCCACACGTCAACATTTATTTACCCTACTTCAATTAATGCAATCTTTGTGTGTGGTATACATTTTGTATTTGTATACGAGCAAGCTGTCAAAAAGCGTGTTTTTATGAGATGTCAAACTGAGAAAAGCAGCATACGTCTGCTCCCATTGAGGGCCGGAGCCCATCTGCCGGCAAGAAAACTACGGCGGCCGGTCAAATTTTCGGAATTTCCTTTACATTGTTAAAAAAATCTCCACATTTTGCAAATGTTAAACACATACGACCTAGATAACATGTAGTTTTGTTACTATTCAAAAATTGAAGACCTTTCATAAAGTATTAACGTTGTAGTTTGCGTTTATTTCCTTTAGTAGAGCTAACTTTGGATTGAATTTTTATGAAGAAAACTATAAGTAATTGTGTTTCTGAAACACATGACGTGTAGAGTGTATCCTTAAATATCATATATAGGAATAACAGAATTCAAGCTTTAGTAATAATAATACAGCAAGTGATCCAACCATCGCAATTATTCAGAAATTTGCTCGGTGCAGTCTTAACAACTACCTAACCGATTTAGACAAATGAGGTGTCATATGAAAGGTATTTATTTACTTAGTAAAAAAAATATTGATAGCCAGAACACTTGCTCAGAGATTAAAAAATAAATCCAAAAAAAAATTATTTTCGCCTTATGTTAGAAAACAAAATCATCATCATCATCATATCAGCGGCAAGACGTCCACTGCTAGAGGGCTATGCTGGGAGTTTCTCTGCGTGATCGCATCAGAAATGAGGCCATCCGTAGCAGAACCAAAGTAACCGATATAGCCTTTCGAATCGCTAAACTTAAGTGGCAGTGGGCGGGGCACATTGCACGTAGAACCGATGGCCGTTGGGGCCGAAAGGTTCTCGAGTGGCGACCACGGACCGGAAGGCGCAGCGTGGGTAGACCCCCCACAAGGTGGACTGATGACCTGGTAAAGATCGCGGGAGTCCGCTGGATGCGGGTGGCGCAAGACCGGTCATTGTGGCACTCTTTGGGGGAGGCCTATGTCCAGCAGTGGACGTCTTTCGGCTGATATGATGATGATGATGATGAAACTTACACGATTTTCACACATTATTATTGGCAACACACTACTGAACAACTACCGAACCGAACCATCACGCTCTCTGGTCTGTCTGGTCTGAGTCTGGTGATAGGCGAACAATTACTCAGTTTTACAATGTGAACTTTAAGAATAAACATACAAAACACTTTATTTTCTCTCTCTAACTAGTCTTAATTCATCAAATCCACTTCCGGAATTTCCGATATTTCGAGTGTACCAATTCCAGAATTGTAATATCGGAAAAATTGCCCGAGATTCCGGAATTTCGAGATTCCGGAATTCCGGAATGCAAGCCCTAAGTGTATGTAGACTGATATTGATGAATAGTTTATTGTAATTTTATCGTTTATTGATATTATTATATACATTGCTGGATTTATTAAATTTAAGTAATATTATTAAAATAGTTTATTAAAATAAAAGTAAATTAATTGTGTTTTTTTATTTATTTATTTCAGAACAAATTCATTGGAAGGAGAAAAATGGGAGTCTTAAGACTTACCAATGTGCCCACTGTAGTTACACAACTCACAGAAAGTTTCGTTTACTAAGACATCTCAACAGACATACTGTTAAGCAATCTTACAAATGTGGCCAATGTAGTTATGCTAGTGTCAGGAGAAGTGATTTACAACGCCATAAAAGGACACATACTGGTGAGAAACCCTACAATTGTGGCCAATGTAGGTATGCTTGTGCCCAAAAAACTCAATTACTAGTCCATGAAAGGATGCATACTGGTGAGAAACCCTACAAATGTGGCCAATGTAGTTATGCTTGTGCCAACAGAAGTCATTTAAAAAACCATGAAAAGACGCATACTGGTGAGAAACCCCACAAATGTGGCCAATGTAGTTTTGCTTGTGCCAACAGAAGTCATTTAAAAACCCATGAAAGGACGCATACTGGTGAGAAACCCTACAAATGTGGCCAATGTAGCTATGCTAGTGCCCGAAGAAGTCAATTACAAAGCCATAAAAGGACGCATACTGGTGAGAAACCCTACAAATGTGGTCAATGTAGCTATGCTTGCACCCGAAGATATAAATTACAAGAACATAAAAGGACGCATACTGGTGAGAAACCCTACAAATGTGGCCAATGTGGTTATACTAGTGCATGGAAAAACAACTTGTTACGCCATGAAGAGACACATAGCGCCAGCGTCCGGGACACGATACTACCCTAGCTAAAAAGTCCTTATAATATAACTTGAAGTTCAGCAGTGAATGCTATGAAAGAAAGGAAAACGTAACTCTGCGTAGTCAATCGCAGGCGCACGCTGGGTCGGGCGGCGGACTGGACGAGTGTCGTGTGGCGCCGCAACAGCAACAGCCAATAGCGGCGGAGGATCGGAAGCTGGTCGTGCGCAAGTCGGTACAAGTACGTTCCCGCCGCGCCCGCGCACTCCGGCCGCCGGCGCGATACAACCACTGACTCTTACACGGCTGTTATCCAATATTCCACACTTGTAGCTAGTGGTTATTGATTTGTATATTGTTAATCATTCTAATTTCTTGTATTAAATCATTATAAACTGTACGCATAGTTACTGCTGCCATTTTATTATGAATTCTTGCTCCCGTATAGAAGGCTCATCTACCTCTAAGTTGCGATTGTTCGTACTGCTCGTATCAAATTTCTTGCCCCCAAAGGTACTTAAGCGTCCACAGTTCCGATCGCACGCAACCGATAGTACTGATCCGCGCCGTATGGCGATGTGGATCAGTGGACGCACTTTGTGACTTTCTGTACAAAGAATACTACAATCCGTTGCGTACGATGCGTGCGATGCGGAACTGTGGCCGCCTGCCTTAATCCGTGCCTGTCGGGCTTTCCTTAGTGCATGTATAGGTCAATGGCAGCTTGATGGCAGCCTCTGGGCCTGTACTCCGAACATAGAAATCCGAACTTCGTGTAGTGCCGTCCCTTTCACTCATATAGTGTATTACACGAGAATTAAGGGGACGGCAGGATACGGATTTCGATAATCGGGATAGACCCTCTGTATGTCATTTCTCAGTATATATTTAATTTTCTCTATGCATTTACCCGTCAGCTAAAATGTGTGGATACATGACTCATGTTACAATTGATAACATAGTGTGGTTATATAGACAGAAAACCATCAAATAACCACAATAAATAGTAAAAAATTAGACAAATTAATCAAAAACTTAAAAAGTCATGGAGCTATAAAGATTATGCAAACACAATGTTTTTATAGCCCAAATAATTCCCCTTTTTCCATACAATGGTAGTTCGACGAAGCAGGATTGACGTTTGATGTCGATTGGTTGTAGGTCAATCAGTATGAAGCGTTTTCGTGCTCGTCCGCTATTCTGTGCTTTGCCTCTCAGTTTCGTCTTTTGGATCCCATACAAAAAAAAACCTCATTCTACAGTACTAATATAAAGAGTGATATAAACAAAACACAACTCCCTGTTTCGCTCGGTCTCTTAGCTTGCAGGACTGTGAAGATTAGCTCGCACTTTCAACTGACAGTTGACGCTCGCCCGTGGGGATGCGCCTATCTGTCAGAGTTAACTAAGCGAACGTTCAGAAACATCTTTTTGCCTTGATTGACGTAAAATCAATTAGTGTTGTAACGTTTCTGCAGATGTACTAGCGTGAGTTCATTTGAATCCCGCTATGATTTCTAGTTAAATAATCCGAGACATTAAGCCTAATGCGGAATTAACACTGTGATCTTTATCCAATGCGATTTTATTGCTTGGAAAATTCATAGTGGTGGGTAATATCGGAACGCAATACAATAGCAAAATGTCAAAAAGCCTTCATTCCGTAAATCGTAATCCATTCCGTATTCCATGGGCCATGGCTACTTGTTATTGCTTAAATTGCTTTCTTGCTCCAAGTCAAGGTGTTTTACCTCAAATATTCAAATAAAATTAATACTTCATCCATAACAAATTGACGATGTTTGAATAAAACTGCATAGTTTCAAACGTCGTGTAACTGCCTACTTTAAATAACGCAATCATCTTTACTGTTACGTTAATACGTGTTATATTCTCTTTAATAGAAACCTAATCTTGTACTCATTTTCAATAATTGATGATGGAGAAGGCAGTGCCGGAGGGCTTAGAGGGAGTGTGCGTGAAGGTTGAGCCCTGTTTGGAGCAGACGTGTGTAAAAGACGAGCCCTCGTCGGAGGCTGAGGGCGCGCGCGCCGTCAGCGAGGCGGCGGCGGCGGCGCTGTACGCCGACCACGTCGTGAAGGACGAGCTAATAGTCGGCCCCACGCTGGTGCAGCCGCCCCGTGTACTCAGCATGCGAGGTATATTTATATTGTGTCATTAAATTACATTGATAGCTATTTCACAATGACTTGCTTACTAACATATATGTGACAAATTGCATAATAATAAGTATTCACACACAAGGTAACCACCACTTCACTTGGGAATCACATTTCTGCAAATGGTCCAATAGTAAAGATTCTTGATAAGCAGAGCTCGGCGGGGGTGAGCCATTTTTACGTCAGTAATGTCAAGTGTAGATATTAATATAGATACCTACACCTTAAAAAATCTTAAAAGAAAATAAAACTGTATTGATTATAATTTAACTAAAATGACAGTGCATTATGTACAAAACGAGTAGATAGTAAGTTTTTTATTTATTCTTAATTTTCTTTGTTATTGTAATAAAAAACAAAGTTTTTCTATATTTTCTAATTTCAACGCATTTTGACCTTAGATCGTAGCAGAAAGGCAGCCTAAATAAAATAATTTCATTAGTTATTGAATTACACCACATCTATAATTTAATGAAAAGGTATTTCCATGTTATGCAAACTCTGAAAACAGCTCACCCCCGCCAAGCTCTGTTGATCAGCATATTAGGAGACTTGCTAGATAGCTGGGCAAGGGTCAGATTTAGAAGGTATATGAACAAACCGTTTGAAGTATATTTAAGAAAATTCATGCCAAATTGTAACATTCATGTCAACAACAGATAAAAGTCAAAAAGAGTAATAACTATAAAAATAAATTTAAATATATAGTAAAATTACTGTGGTGTATCAGGCATTCTAGGCCTAAATAATAACACCTTTAATCAGTAATTAAGTTTTTAATGAAAGACAAAATGTTCACATGAAAAATACAGCAGAGAATTGTCAAAGTTGCACCTTTTTTTCTGTCGTCACCATTCGGAAACATTTTATTTTTATTTATTTTATTTATAATAACAATACATCTATCCTTACAGTTTCCCAATGCGATAGTGTAGCAAATTATTTCACAACCAGTATACATAGCTTATTAATAACATCAATTCAAGACTCAGGTACAATAACATAATACATACAAAGTAACTTTAGTGAACTCATTTAGAGAACAGTGGAATACATCAACCCGAGTGGCAACTTGGTTGAATGTGCGCAGGGCCCTTGTCCAGGGTGCCGAGCGCAGGAGGCCGGTGCGTGTGCGCGGCGTGGCCAGCAGCGGCGGCCGGCGCCGGCGCCCCACGTACTGCGCGGGCGCGCACAGGCTCACCGCGGTCAGGAGCCCCGGGTTGTTGATCTGACCGCGCAGAAGCTTAAATATATATGCCGCCAGAGCCAGTTCCCGCCTAACCTCTAACTTATTATACCCTACCATGCCCAACACGAAAAGCGTCGGATACATTAGTGGGTAAAACGGGTACACACCATAACATTTGAGATACAAAAAACTTACGAATTTATTTTGTATCCGTTCGAGCATAAATTTATATTTAGCCTCGTGTGGGCTCCAGACACTCGAGTTAACCTCCAAGTGGCTTCTCACGAGAGCTTCGTATAATGCTCGGATAGCATTTATATTAGAAAAACTCTGTGCCTGGCGCATTACAAACCCTAAATTCCTATATGCTTTTTTACAGACCGAAACAATGTGCTTTCTGAAATAAAGGTCAGCTGTGAAATGCACGCCCAGGTCGACCACCTCCGTGACCCGCTCAATCGGTTTCCCTTCTACCGCGTATCGGTGATGTATCGGATTGCGAGATCGGCTAAAGGATAACGTAGAACATTTGGAGACATTAAACTGAAGCCTATTGTCTAGACTCCATTCTACTACTCGGTCAATATCACTCTGCAGTTCGACACAATCCGATACATCCTCGATTTTTTTCATTAGCTTTAAATCGTCCGCAAACAATAAACATTCAGAGTTCCTTACCACACCAGGGAGATCATTTATCATCAATACAAACTTCAAGGGACCCAAATTACTACCCTGACTGACCCCAGACCTGGTATAGTAAGGATTCGACCTGTAACCGGCGCAGTCCACATACTGCCGCCTATCTCGCATATAACTGGCGAAAAATGCAAGCGTCTGCGGTGTACACCCCGTGTCCGCCAACTTCTTCAGTAAGATGTCATTATCCACCATATCGAAAGCTTTTTTAAAATCAAAATAAGTGACATCTACCTGATCGCCGGCGTCCACTGCAGGTGTTACCTGAGACATAAGGCGTAGAAGGTTCCCCGTAGTACTGCGCCCTGCCCTGAAACCGTGCTGGGCGTCCGATAACTGGCAGTCGACCTGTGCCTGCAGTGATCTTTGTAGGACAGAATCGAATACTTTCGCAGGAGCACACAACACTGCCACGGGCCTGAAATGACAAGTTTTTTGTCCCCCTTTTCCCTTTGGTACTGGCACTACACGTGTCAATTTCCAGTGATCAGGAAAAGTTGCCAACCTTAAGGACACGTTAAATATATGACAGAGGGGTCCAGCTAGCACCGACCGGCAATCCTTCAATATAAAGGGAGGAATGCCGTCCGGCCCTGCGGAGCGTTTAGGAGGAAGCCTCTCGAGCGCGCGGAGAACTTCAGTGATCTCAGTTTCGTGAATGCGGACATACGCGCTGTTGACGGCCGCCGTGGTGCTTGCGGTATCAGTGTCTAATACCGCAGGCTCCGAGCTATAAACGGAGTAAAAAAAATTGGCGAACTCTTCCGCTGATTCCTGCTGTGTTAAAACGCGCCCATCGTCTATTAACTTACTACAGTTAGTATTTTTCCGTTTTCTCTTCATAAAACTCCAAAAGGATTTTGGATCTTTTGCCATATTACACTGCAATTGATTTTGATACTGGTCGTGAGCAATAGAAATAAGCGATTTTAATTCCATTCGACAATGTGAAAATTTACGATAATCATCTACAGAGCCAGACTTTTTGTACTGCTTATGTAATGAATGTTTAAATTTAATATTGCGTATAATTTCAGCTGTGTACCATTCCGGATATGAGTACTTAGATGTTACCGGCTTCTTTCTTTTTGCAGGAACACAGCTATCTAGTACTGTGAAAAATTTATTGTAAAAACAAGTTGTCACGTCGGAAACATCGTTAGTTAGATAAAGATCGGTCCAGTCTATGTTTGCTAATGACTTATATAAAAGATCAAAGTTTGCTTTATTGAAATTCCACTCTTTATATTGCGGTAAACCCATTTGTTTAAAACAATTAAACTCATTAGTTAATGAGTCGGGCGGGTGAGTCACGATCTCGGCCGCGGGCACAGGCGCAATCGCTACGCCAACGCAGACGGCGAGCGGCGGGTGGTACGGGTCCACGGGCTGCACCCCCTCCCCCGCCTCGCACACCGTCACCGGCGAGTCCACTCCTGCGCCGGTTAATATTAAATCAAGTTGCCGTGCGTTGCAATTCGGTACTCCATTGTTCTGAATGAATCCACAATACGTTACAAAATACTCATAATATAAACGTACATTGTCAGTACTAGAAAATAGATTAAAGTCACCGAATACAATTATTTTACCATTATATTTAACAGAGAACGTTTCTATTAAATTAAACATAACCATATATTCATCTTCGCTTGCCTGTGGCGGAATATACAAAACAAAACAAACAAATAAAAACTTATTATTTAAATGTACAGTTGCACCGACAAGTTCAAACTGATGGTCCTTGACATTGACGTCACCGCATTGCACTTGACGTAGCTCGAACCGCGGTGTGGCCACTAAAAGCGCGCCTCCTTGTTTTCGCCCATCCGTTCTATCGCAGCGTATGATTGTAAATCCTGGTGGCACTAGTTCGGCATCCTGGATGGAAGCATTGCAACCAGTTTCTGTTATTGCGAATAAATCGGATGAAGAAGACAGTAATAATGCCATAAATTTCGTAGTTTTAGTCCTGAGACCCCTCACATTCTGATATAAAATGTCTACAGGTCTACTCCTTTTTACTTTTGGACAATCTCCGAAACCAAATCCATTCACTGAATTCAGCGTCACGTGGCCATACGCTAGCTTGACAGATGGCATCATAAGACGATTCCGGAACGCCGACTATAAAGGAGGCGTAGCCTCTTTCAGATTTATGTTTAATCTTCTCGACTAGAACGCTCACGTTAGCTCCGCAAACGGATCGTACGTGGGCCTCCATTTGCTCTGCCGTAGTGTCTGATATCAGACGCCAAACATGTAGATGCTTCTTCTTCTCCATTGCCTGTATGCCTAAACCTGTACTTTCACCTTTCATAACAATCTTAACTTTCTGCTTTCGCTTCCTACTAGTTACTTTCTCCCATTCATTTTCAGAACTCAAACGTTCGGTTTCCAATGGAGTATCAACTATGTTTCCGTTTAAGTTATTCGCAGCAAGCGGTGAGATCGAAGGTTTCGTGGCCCCAATGTTATCGGCTAATAGCGGAGCAGTTTTGGTTAGTTTTGCTTGCCCGCTATTGTTTTTGTTTTGAGTGACACTGGAATAAGTTTGACTATTTGATGATGATGAGGATGACTTCGGTGCCTCCTGCTGCTTGCCAGTATTTGGCTCGGCATCAGATATTTTCGGAGACGGTTTGTGTGATATCTTTTGCTCAAGTACCCTCATTTTCCGATCGATTTCTTGTATCTCGCTCCTAGTTTCGCCAAACAAATGTAGTATTTGCTGGAGTAGCTCGGCCTGTGCGTCCAGTCGTGCCGTGACCGCGGATCGCAACTGTTTCATTTCATGAAGCAGCTCATTATCGTTTTGCTGATCGCAATTATTGTCGAACTTATTGTCAGTGACAGTGTGAGTGGACTTTGACCAGGGACGACTTCCCCGCTGTGTATTTACAAAGTTAGTGGTTGTGTAAGTGTTATTAAGATTACCTCGCGCTGGTGTGTGACTGTTGTCACTTTTAGGCTTCTTACACGAACACTCGGGGCAAATCCACTTATCCTTATACTCTTGGGAAAGGTCTTCAAATTCCGCCGGTTGGATAGCGATACAATTCAAATCGTAAGTTTTCTTACAATTTACATTTGAACATTCCATATACTGGAGACTAAAAATATTCGTCCCACAGCCACTGCACTTAGATGCCATTATATTTAAGTATATTAATATTATTGAACAAAGAACACGTCCGTCTCGCACAAAGTCGCGGGTAGTCCATGTACCACTTGCATTCGGAAGTTCGGATACACCTGAATTACACTATCATATTCTAGAAATACATTAATTTTTTACAGGTATATATTCAGTCATGTCTATTGTAGTATACGGTCAAGCGATTTTTTTTTTTTTTAAGAGCCTATATGGTGTCCTACTGCTGGGCAAAGGCCTCCAAAGATCCCCTCTTAATCTCCACTCGTCACGCATTTCATAACGACTGGCCAGAGATTACTCAAGATTACTCAAGAGATAAATAAAAAATAAATATAATTTAGTCAATTTAGAATTTGTATCTTAACAAATTAAAATTTTAAATTTATTCCCATATGTCCACCATAAATTTTCATTTACTATATAATATGCTTTTTTTATTAAAAATTCACTTAAACCACGTTAATGTAACAATGTGCTATATTTGTGGAGCTCATGGAGCCCTTTTATTTGATACCCGACTCTATGTGTTTTTGAAGAAAATTTTCTTTTCTTTATACAAAACATTGATGACATCACAATATGACAAAGGTCCATGCCCGCGCGGACAGATAGCTTTGTATAAAGTCGAGGCGAGGGTCTCAGGTAGACAAATTACAGCATTTCACAGATGATGTATTTCTGTTGCCGCTATAACAACAAATACTAAAAATTTTAATAAAATAAATATTTAGGGGGGCTCCCATATAACAGACATGATTTTTTTGCCATTTTTATTGATAATGTTAAGGAACCCTTCGTGCGCGAGTCTGACTCGCACTTGGCCGGTTTTTATTATTGAATTCTAATTGTTTGAATGTGAAAAAATGCTATATAAATACTAATTATTTGTGGACAATTTTAAACAAATCTACCTAGTCCCAAACTAACCTATTAAGCTAGTAGTATGGGTATTGGGTACTAGGCGATGATATATACATACATACTTATATAGATATATAGATGTACATCAATACATAGACTAGAAAACATCCAAGACTTGGGAACAAATATTCCGCTCATCTAACAAATATATGCCCTGAACCCGATTCGAATCTGGGACCTCCAGCTTTGTAGGCAAGGTCACCAACTGTATAAGTCAAAGATATTTTAACTTACCTAATATATATGCAAGTAAATACGAGGTTTTATGACTTGAAATTGTTTATTGGTAAGACTATGTTCGTCCTCTGCGTGATTACGGAGTAATGAAAATAGATTGTTTTGTTTACATGAATTTCTATTGACCCAAAGGTATAGAATTAGAAGGGTTAATATTGTAATTTCTAACACAGTTTCATATTGTTATGGAATAAATTGATTGATTGAATGAATGAATGATGAATAAATTGAATGTTTTTCAGAAGACGAGCCCTCGTTTTCGATCGTGTGTGTAAAAGACGAGCCCCCGTCGGAGGCTGAGGGCGCGCGCGGCGTCAGCGAGGCGGCGGCGGCGGCGCTGTACGCCGACCACGTCGTGAAGGACGAGCTAATAGTCGGCCCCACGCTGGTGCAGCCGCGTCGCGAGCTCAACACAGTGCCAGGTATAGTTATTAATGTTATGTCCGAGCAAACTACATTGAATCAACAACCTCTGTCTTTGGTGTGACATTGGTTCCATGGCAGAAGGGTCGGGGTCTCTTATGGGACGCTACGTGTGTGAGCACGTTTGGACCGTCCCATTTGAGTCACACTGTCAGGTCCGCCGGGGCGGCCGCAGAGTCGGCGGCCCGGGCCAAACATGTGAAGTTCTCTGCCTTGGAACCGATGTACGACTTCGTGCCAGTAGCGGTGGAGACTGCGGGACCGTGGGGCGCGGAGGCCAGGGACTTTGTGCGGGATTTGGGTCGGCGCCTGAGGTAGAGGGGGTGCGATCCTCGGTCCAGATCGTTCGTGGCTCAACAGATTTCGCTGGCCATTCAGCGCGGCAACGCCGCCAGTTTATTTATTTATCGTATGGCATTTAATTCGAAGCGTGAGATCTTCGAGAAGACAGTACGGTTGCCAGTTTTTGTTGCACTTTTAGAACCACCCAGGGGTCACGTATAGAGTAGCGGTGGGTACTTTCCCTACGGACGTGGTGCAACTTCGACCCCCCTTTGTCAAGTGAGTGGGCAACTTGACTGTTAGAAGTTTTCAAGTCGCCCGAAGGGCTCCAACTTGGCTTAACGACTGCTGCCATAGACAGCAGCCGGGATCAACGGCTTAATGTGCCTTCCAAAGCACGGGAGCGCTCAGTTAGTAACTGACCGCGGCCCACGTTGCTTAACCTTAGATACCGCAAGCGGTACGCAGGCGCCGCTGGGCCACGAGCGCTACAAACGCCGCCAGTGTTATGGGAACTTTGAGCCTTAGAAAGTCAATACCGTTTTTTTAGAATATTGGAAAACGAAGGAATGAGAAAATTTGTAAAAAAAAACCTGACTGGAGGTTTTTTTTTACAAAATTTGTACCAAATTTCTAATTTTTTAACTCCCCATTCTATTGACCCATGCACTTGATATTTGCTGATCATTTTATTATTTCGTATATTTTACCAAAAAATACTAATATATTGACAAATCATTTTTTTTCTTTCAAATCTTAAAATTTTCTTATTAATAGCAACTTAATTTTGCGGTTGGTTCGCAACCCTAAATGTACGACACGCACCTGGCCTGTTTTTTTTTCTTAGTGGACTGTATATATATATATTACACAAAACACAAAAGATTACGCATAGGGGAGAGGGGGGCAGCTATCACTGGAGGCAGCTTAGAACAAATGCGTTCAAAGACGTATTTTTAGTGCGATTATGGTCCAAATCCATTTTTTGGGCTCGCAACACTGACCCCCACAACTGTCACTTGACAGATTTGACGTTTGCCAGAAAATTAACGAACCAGTAACATATTTTGATTTCGAAGTCATCCGTTAGCGGTTTTGCTCCCCGTGTCTAAGGATTTTTAGGCTTTATTTGAACGAAGCGGTAATTGAAACTTAATTTATTCGATAGTACAATCTATTAGCTTTAGTGACGAAGAATAAACAATGACAATTTGCTATTGTTTTGGAAGATATCGATGTTTATTTTTTTAAATAGGTGTTGGGGTAGTTTTGATAAAAAAATAGGAGGCAGTTTTGATTAGCAGTCTGTTCAAAACTACCCCGGCCATAAGGAATGTTCATATCTGCCCCGATATAAACTGACATGTAGGTAGGTACGTAAACTAAAATAATATCTTAGTTATTTTAGTAAACGCTCATTTACCTGAATTAATTAGTTTTGTACTGATTACGTTTAGTCTTGTTTGGTATAATATTTATTAGAATTCTTTATATACAACTAAAGGGGTTGGCAGGGAAAGGAAGGACGTTTGGCCCCTGTGAGGAATAGTGGAATTGGTAAATGTGAATTGTTTGTCGCCTCATAACTAGTAATCACTCCAACTTTCAGTTGTAGTTTTTTTAGTAGAGTAGTTTTGAACAATAGTGTGTGCAAAACTGCCTCAAGGGGGCAGCTTTAGTAGGATTTCAATACTTTTCAAAGGTACCCCTCCTGAGGCACCATTGAACACTACAAAAAACATTTCTGTACAAAACTACCCCCTCTTAGTTATAACTGCAAATTATACGTGTAAAATGTTAATACGACCATTTCTAGTGACTAACTGTACAAGTACAGGTAAAAAAAAACAAGTATGTCTCAACATTGTTGCCTTATAACTCAATATTTCAAATCTGCCCCAAGTAAATTCAAAGCTACCCAGTGTTGGGGCAGTATTGAACATTATTCCTTGAGTTGCATAATTCTGAATTGTACCTTTGTCTTTAGCTTTGGACATGTGCAAATGCATTAATTACATAGGTTAATAACATAAGTTGTTGCGGAGAGGCTTAAAACTGGTTTTTATGGGTAATATTTTGAAATACGTCAATGAGTGTAAAAAATGTACCAGGCTGCCCCCCTCTCCTACAGTACTTTTAACTTCGCCAAACTGCATCACAGTTTGTTGGCGAAAACAACACTCTTTATCTAAAACTTAACATCTATATTTGTTATAGGGACTGATAATTATGAATAGTTTATTAGAATAAATGTAACTTAATTGTGTTCTCTTTCATTTATTTCAGGACAAACTCATCAGAAGGAAAAAAATGGGAGTCTTAAGACTTACCAATGTGCCCACTGTAGTTACACAACTCACAGAAAGTTTCATTTATTAAGACATTTCAACAGCAAGCAGCAATCTTACAAATGTGACCAATGTAGTTATGCAAGTGCCAGAAGAAGTGATTTACTACGCCATAAAACGACACATACTGGTGAGAAACCCTACAAATGTGGCCAATGTAGTTATGTTTGTGCCTACAAAGGTTATTTAAAAAACCATGAAAAGACGCATACTGGTGAGAAACCCTACAAATGTGGCCAATGTAGTTTTGCTTGTGCCCACAGAGTTCATTTAAAAATCCATGAAAGGACGCATACTGGTGAGAAACCCTACAAATGTGGCCAATGTAGTTATGTTTGTGCCTACAAAGGTTATTTAAAAAACCATGAAAAGACGCATACTGGTGAGAAACCCTACAAATGTGGCCAATGTAGTTATGCTGGTACCCACAGAGGTCATTTGAAAATCCATGAAAGGACGCATACTGGTGAGAAACCTTACAAATGTAGCCTATGTCCATATAGTTGTATCCAGAAAATCAACTTATTAAGCCACGAAAGGATACACACTGGTGAGAAACCCTACAAATGTGACCAGTGTAGTTTTGCTTGTGCCCACAGAAGTCGGTTAAAAACCCATGAAAGGACGCATACTGGTGAAAAACCCTACAAATGTGGCCAATGTAGCTATGCTAGTGCCCAAAGAAGTCAATTACAAAGCCATAAAAGGACGCATACTGGTGAGAAACCCTACAAATGTGGCCAATGTAGTTATGCTGGTACCCACAGAGGTAATTTAAAAATCCATGAAAGGACGCATACTGGTGAGAAACCTTACAAATGTAGCCTATGTCCATATAGTTGTATCCAGAAAATCAACTTATTAAGCCACGAAAGGATACATACTGGTGAGAAACCCTACAAATGTGACCAGTGTAGTTTTGCTTGTGCCCACAGAAGTCAGTTAAAAACCCATGAAAGGACGCATACTGGTGAAAAACCCTACAAATGTGGCCAATGTAGCTATGCTAGTGCCCAAAGAAGTCAATTACAAAGCCATAAAAGGACGCATACTGGTGAGAAACCCTACAAGTGTGACCAATGTAGTTATGCTTGCGCCCGAAAAAGTAAATTACAAGAACATAAAAGGACGCATACTGGTGAGAAACCCTACAAATGTGACCAATGTAGGTATGCTTGCGCCTAAAGAAGTAAATTACAAGAACATAAAAGTTGGCATACTGGTGAGAAACCCTACAAATGTGGCCAATGCAGTTATGCTAGTGCACGTAAAAGGGACTTGTTACGCCATGAAAAGACACATAGTCAGCGCCAGCGTCCGAAACACGATGCAAACCAGTCTTCATTTTATAACACCAAGTTAAACGGTGAATGCTATGAAAGAAAGGAAAACGTAACTCTGCGTAGTCAATCGCAGGCGCACGCTGGGTCGGGCGGCGGACTGGACGAGTGTCGTGTGGCGCCGCAACAGCAACAGCCAATAGCGGCGGAGGATCGGAAGCTGGTCGTGCGCAAGTCGGTACAAGTACGTTCCCGCCGCGCCCGCGCACTCCGGCCGCCGGCGCGATACAACCACTGACTCTTACACGGCTGTTGTCCAATATCCCACACTTGTAGCTAGTGGTTATTGATTTGTATATTGTTAATCATTCTAATTTCTTGTATTAAATCATTATAAACTGTACGCATAGTTACTGCTGCCATTTTATTATGAATTCTTGCTCTCGTATAGAAGGCTCATCTACCTCTAAGTTGCGTTCGTACTGCTTTTATCAAATTTCTTGCCCCCAAAGGTACTTAAGCGTCCACAGTTCCGATCGCACGCAACCGATTGTACTGATCCGCACCGTATGGCGATGTGGATCAGTGGACGCACTTTGTGACTTTCTGTACAAAGAATACTACAATCCGTTGCGTACAATGCGTGCGATGCGGAACTGTGGACGCCTGCCTTAATCCGTGCCTGTCGGGCTTTCCTTAGTGCATGTATAGGTCAATGGCAGCTTGATGGCAGTCTCTGGGCCTGTACTCCGAACATAGAAATCCGAACTTCGTGTAGTGCCGTCCCTTTCACTCATATAGTGTATTACACGAGAATGAAGGGGACGGCAGGATACGGATTTCGATAATCGGGATAGGCCCTCTGGGTGCAGTAGTCGCCTTTGGTAGTCGCGACGAGCTTCTAGGGTCTGAACATTCAACAAGTTCCGGGAGATATCTGTTTCTATACAACCGCCGCATCCAGCATCCCTGTGTGCGGGACAGTCCCAACGCCATCCTTCATGAAGTCTAATACCGAAACCACCTAATCCATTCCGAGAACGACAGCGGACAAGCCTGACTATTCTGTCGTGTTGACACTGTGTCGAGCTACATTTACCCGTCAGCTAAAATGTGTGGATACATGACTCATGTTACAATTTATAACATAGTGTGGTTATATAGACAGAAAACCATCAAATAACCACAATAAATAGTAAACAATTATACAAATTAATCAAAAACTTAAAAAGTCATGGAGCTATAAAGATTATGCGAACACAATGTTTTTATAGCCCAAATAATTCCCCTTTTTCCATACAATGGTAGTTCGACGAAGCAGGATTGACGTCACCTGTAGGTCAATCAGTATGAAGCGTTTTCGTGCTCGTCCGCTATTCTGTGCTTTGCCTAGTATATATATTGTAGTCTTTGGCTTTGCCTCTCAGTTTCGTCTTTTGGATCCCATACAAAAAAAATCCTCATTCTACAGTACTAATATAAAGAGTGATATTTGAGTGATATAAACAAAACACAACTCCCTGTTTCGCTCGGTCTCTTAGCTTGCAGGACTGTGAAGATTAGCTCACAGTCGCAACTGACAGTTGACGCTCGCCCGTGGGGATGCGCCTATCTGTCAGAGTTAACTAAGCGAACGTTCAGAAACATCTTTTTGCCTTGATTGACGTAAAATCAATTAGTGTTGTAACGTTTCTGCAGATGTACTAGCGTGAGTTCATTTGAATCCCGCTATGATTTCTAGTTAAATAATCCGAGACATTAAGCCTAATGCGGAATTAACACTGTGATCTTTATCCAATGCGATTTTATTGCTTGGAAAATTCATAGTGGTGGGTAATATCGGAACGCAATAGATAAACAATAGCAAAATGTCAAAAAGCCTTCATTCCGTAAATCGTAATCCATTCCGTATTCTATGGGCCATGGCTATTTGTTATTGCTTAAATTGCTTTCTTGCTCCAAGTCAAGGTGTTTTACCTCAAATATTCAAATAAAATTAATACTTCATCCATAACAAATTGACGATGTTTGAATAAAACTGCATAGTTTCAAACGTCGTGTAACTGCCTACTTTAAATAACGCAATCATCTTTACTGTTACGTTAATACGTGTTATATTCTCTTTAATAGAAACCTAATCTTGTACTCATTTTCAATAATTGATGATGGAGAAGGCAGTGCCGGAGGTCTTAGAGGGAGTGTGCGTGAAGGCTGAGCCCTGTTTGGAGCAGACGTGTGTAGAAGAAGAGCCTTCGAGCTCGGATGTACGTGTAAAAGACGAGCCCTCGTCGGAGGCTGAGGGCGCGCGCGCCGTCAGCGAGGCGGCGGCGGCGGCGCTGTACGCCGACCACGTCGTGAAGGACGAGCTAATAGTCGGCCCCACGCTGGTGCAGCCGCCCCGTGTACTCAGCATGCGAGGTATATTTATATTGTGTCATTAAATTACATTGACAGCTAAGTCACAATGACTTGCTTACTAACATATATGTGACAAATTGCATAATAATAAGTATTCACACACAAGGTAACCACCACTTCACTTGGGAATCACATTTCTGCAAATGGTCCAATAGTAAAGATTCTTGATAAGCAGAGCTCGGCGGGGGTGAGCCATTTTTACGTCAGTAATGTCAAGTGTAGATATTAATATAGATACCTACACCTTAAAAAATCTTAAAAGAAAATAAAACTGTATTGATTATAATTTAACTAAAATGACAGTTCATTATGTACAAAACAAGTAGATAGTAAGTTTTTTATTTATTCTTAATTTTCTTTGTTATTGTAATAAAAAACAAAGTTTTTCTATATTTTCTAATTTCAACGCATTTTGACCTTAGATCTTAGCAGAAAGGCAGCCTAAATAAAATAATTTCATTAGTTATTGAATTACACCACATCTATAATTTAATGAAAAGGTATTTCCATGTTATGCAAACTCTGAAAACAGCTCACCCCCGCCAAGCTCTGTTGATCAGCATATTAGGAGACTTGCTAGATAGCTGGGCAAGGGTCAGATTTAGAAGGTATATGAACAAACCGTTTGAAGTATATTTAAGAAAATTCATGCCAAATTGTAACATTCATGTCAACAACAGATAAAAGTCAAAAAGAGTAATTACTATAAAAATGAATTTAAATATATAGTAAAATTACTGTGGTGTATCAGGCATTCTAGGCCTAAATAATAACACCTTTAATCAGTAATTAAGTTTTTAATGAAAGACAAAATGTTCACATGAAAAATACAGCAGAGAATTGTCAAAGTTGCACCTTTTTTTCTGTCGTCACTGTTCGGAAACATGTACCACTTGCATTCGGAAGTTCGGATACACCTGAATTCAGTGCCGGATTAACCCTTAAACAAATTAAGCAATTGCCTAGGGCACCACGTTTAGGGGGGCACCAGAAACACCACGAAAAAAGGGTCATTTATCTATTCAGCGAGAAAAATTTCGCGCTCCCTACGCTCGCGTTTTCGTCTAGATATGTTATAACTTGATGCGTATGAAGTATTTTCTGCACCTGCATCATAATGTTCGAAAAATTTCGCGCTCGCTACGCTCGCGTTTTTGTCTAGATATGTTATGACTTGATGCGTATGAAGTATTTTCCGCACCTGCATCATAATGTTCAAACAATTTCGCGCTCGCTTCGCTCGCGTTTTCGTCTAGATATATTATGACTTGATGATGCGTATGAAGTATTTTCTGCACCTGCATCATAATATTTGAAAAATTTTGCGCTCGCTGTGCTCGCGTTTTTGCGGATGGGGGGCCCCACAGGCGTGGATTGCCTAGGGCATCAAATAGTCTTAATCCGGCACTGCCTGAATTACACTATCATATTCTAGAAATACATTAATTTTTTACAGGTATATTCAGTCATGTCTAGTGTAGTATACATAGTCAAGAGATATTTTTTTTTTTAAGAGCCTATATGGTGTCCCACTGCTTGGCAAAGGCCTCCAAAGATCCCCTCTTAATCTCCACTCGTCACGCATTTCATAACGACTGGCCAGAGATTACTCAAGATTACTCAAGAGATAAATAAAAAATAAATATAAATTAGTCAATTTAGAATTTGTATCTTATCAAATTAAAATTTTAAATTTATTCCCATATGTCCACCATAAATTTTCATTTACTATATAATATGCTTTTTTATTAAAAGTTTACCTAAACCACGTTAATGTAACAATGTGCTATATTTGTGGAGCTCATGGAGCCCTTTTATTTGATACCCGACTCTATGTGTTTTTGAAGAAAATTTTCTTTTCTTTATACAAAACATTGATGACATCACAATATGACAAAGGTCCATGCCCGCGCGGAAAGATAGCTTTGTATAAAGTCGAGGCGAGGGTCTCAGGTAGACAGATTACAGCATTTCACAGATGATGTATTTCTGTTGCCGCTATAACAACAAATACTAAAAATTTTAATAAAATAAATATTTAGGGGGGCTCCCATATAACAGACATGATTTTTTTGCCATTTTTATTGATAATGTTAAGGAACCCTTCGTGCGCGAGTCTGACTCGCACTTGGCCGGTTTTTATTAAATGTAAAAAAATGCTATATAAATACTAAATATTTGTGGACAATTTTAAACAAATCTACCTAGTCCCAAACTAACCTATTAAGCTAGTAGTATGGGTATTGGGTACTAGGCGATGATATATACATACATACTTATATAGATATATAGATGTACATCAATACATAGACTAGAAAACATCCAAGACTTGGGAACAAATATTCCGCTCATCTAACAAATAAATGCCCTGAACCAGATTCGAACCTGGGACCTCCAGCTTTATAGGCAAGGTCACCAACTGGACTAAGTCAAAGATATATTAACTTACCTAATATATATGCAAGTAAATACGAGGTTTTATGACTTGAAATTGTTTATTAGTAAGACTATGTTCGTCCTCTGCGTGATTACGGAGTAATGAAAATAGATTGGTTTGTTTACATGAATTTCTATTGACCCAAAGGTATAGAAGGTATAATATTGTAATTTCTAACACAGTTTCATATTGTTATGGAATAAATTGATTGATTGATTGATGAAACTTGCTGCTACCCACAACGGCCGTTAAGAAAAGTAGCCGTAAAAAGAGCCCTCATTCTGGAATGTTTTTCAGAAGACGAGCCCTCGTTTTCGATCGTGTGTGTAAAAGACGAGCCCTCGTCGGAGGCTGAGGGCGCGCGCGGCGTCAGCGAGGCGGCGGCGGCGGCGCTGTACGCCGACCACGTCGTGAAGGACGAGCTAATAGTCGGCCCCACGCTGGTGCAGCCGCGTCGCGAGCTCAGCACAGTGCCAGGTATAGTTATTAATGTTATGTCCGAGCAAACTACATTGAATCAACAACCTCTGTCGTTGGTGTAACATTGGTTCCATGGCAGAAGGGTCGGGGTCTCTTATGGGACGCTACGTGTGTGAGCACGTTTGGACCGTCCCATTTGAGTCACACTGTCAGGACCGCCGGGGCGGCCGCAGAGCCGGCGGCCCGGGCCAAACATGTGAAGTTCTCTGCCTTGGAACCGATGTACGACTTCGTGCCAGTAGCGGTGGAGACTGCGGGACCGTGGGGCGCGGAGGCCAGGGACTTAGTGCGGGATTTGGGTTGGCGCCTGAGGTAGAGGGGGTGCGATCCTAGGTTCGGATCGTTCGTGGCTCAACAGATTTCGCTGGCCATTCAGCGCGGCAACGCCGCCAGTTTATTTATTTATCGTATGGCATTTATTTCAATACAAACAAATTTGTATGGACCTATGTCTGAAATAAATGCATTATTATTATTTCGAACCGTGAGATCTTCGAGAAGACAGTAAGGTTGCCAGTTTTTGTTGCACTTTTAGAACCACCCAGGGGTCACGTGTAGGGTAGCGGTGGGTACTTTCCATACGGACGTGGTGCAACTTCGACCCCACTTTGTCAAGTGAGTGGGCAATTTGACTGTTAGAAGTTTTCAAGCCGCCCGAAGGCCTCCAACTTGGCTTCACGACTGCTGCCATAGACAGCAGCCGGGATCAACGGCTTAACGTGCCTTCCAAAGCACGGGAGCGCTTAGTTAGTAACCACTCAAAGCGGTCACCCATCCATGTACTGACCGCGGCCCACGTTGCTTAACCTTAGATACCGCAAGCGGTAAGCAGGCGCCGCTGGGCCACGACCGCTCCAAACGCCGCCAGTGTTATGGTAACTTTGAGCCTTAGAAGATCAATGCTGTTTTTTTCTTTTATAGAATATTGGAAAACGAAGGAATGAGAAGCGACCAGTCAGCTTTTTTTTTACAAAATGTTGTACCATTACGTACATAATGTTTTAACTCCCCATTCTATTGACCCATGATGAACTTGATATTTCGTGATCATTTTTTTTTTATTATCTCGTATATTTTACCAAAAAATACAAATATTTTTTTTTTCTTTCAAATCTTAAAATTTTCTTAGCAACATAATTTTGCGGTTGGTTCGCAATCCTAAATGTACGACACGCACTTGGCCTGTTTTTAGGGTTCCGTACCCAAAGGGTCAAAACGGAACCCTATTGGTGACGCCCAGACGTCCGTCCATCCGTCCGTCCGTCCGTCCGTCGTTTGTCACACAGGTTTGACAGCCAGACGGTTGGAGCTACAGGCTTCAAATTTAAACAGTATAAGCATCTTGTTGGCCCGAAGCCATACAAATAGTCAAAACTTATTTTTAAATGTTTTTCCCATACAGCTAAAGGGAGGCGCGTAAAATAATGTTTTAAATCCTACCCTATCGACTATCGTTGTTAGAGCTTATTGAGTAGATACTTACTTTGTTTTTAATTTAAAAAAATATTGGAAAACAAAGGAATGAGAAGCCACCAAAGTCAGCATTTTTTACGAGTGACGTAATAGTTATTGGTGATACCAATTTAAACCTTAATGACCAGCTAAGCCCTGCGATAATCAACTACACAACAACAATGTCGGAGTGCGGTATGGAGTGTATGATTACGGATAATACACGGGAACAAATAGTGGACGGGCGACTCGTGACGTCATGCATCGATCACCTGTGGCTGCGCGCGCGCGCTGACTCGGACACCGAGTCGGTCGTCGCGGCGTACCTACTGACCTGCAGCATCTCCGATCACTATCTTATAGGACTTCGGCTTCCGTACGGCAATGATGATGGTGTGAGTGACTCTAACAGGGTGGTGGTAAAGCTGAACAATCGGTTAGTCCGTGATAGACTGGAAGCAGTAAATTGGGAAAGCATAGCCGCTATAAAGTGTCCGTTACTGCTTTTTTCTTCATTATCAAGTGTTTTCAAAAACATTTATAAATCATCTGAAACGAGACGTAATGCAAATAATAATAAGCGCACTGCGCAACCATGGATCTCACCAGCCTTAGATAAGATGATTATTAGACGTGACGAACTTTTCAGAATATGGAAATCAAATCCAAAAAATACTAATTATAGACTGCAATATACAAAATTTAGAAATAAAGTAAATAGCCGTATTAATAACGAAAAAAATAAATATAGGCAAAACGAGATAAAGTTATGTAATCATGATAGTAGAAAGATATGGGCCAATATTAATAATTGGATAGGTAAACGTAAAGTAAGTTTAGATGATGTCATTATGAAATATCTAGGAAAAACAGATTGCATTGAAAATATTTGTAATAAGTTCTCTATAACGTTTACAGAAAAATACAAAATATCAAACATAATTGTAATGAGAAGTTTTTAATGCGATCGAGTTATGTGAGAGAATCCATGGTAACGCTTCGGTTTGTAAACACAAGTGCTAATGATGTTGAAAGGGTTATTGACAGATTATCTTGCGGTAAATCACCGGGCGAGGACGGGATCAGGGTCGAGGACGTCAAACGCTTTAAGGTACAGTTAAGTCCAATTATTGCCTCATTTATAAATATGTGCGTGTCACAGGGCGTATACCCGGAAGAGCTAAAGATGGCGCTAATCAGACCTATCTTCAAACAGGGGTGTCACTTAGATTTTACTAATTATAGGCCCATTGCAATTTTATCGGTAATAAATAAAATTACAGAGAAAATTGTGGTTCGTCAGATAACAGATTTTTTGGAGAAACACAATATTATCTCGGACGCACAACACGGTTTTAGACGCGGGAGGAGCACCGCCACCGCTCTCGCCGAGTTCACAGACTACGTTAACGAGCGCCTGGACGAGAGGAAGCAGGTGGTGGCGGTGTTCATCGACTTCAAGAAGGCGTTTGACACCCTCGACCACCCCCAGCTCCTGCAGGCCATGCACGAGTGCGGCGTGCGGGGCCCGCTCCTGGCGTGGCTGCGCGCTTACTTGCGCGAGCGCACGCTGCGCACCGTGGTGCGCGGCCACGCGGGCGCGAGCGCCGCCGTGCGCTATGGCGTGCCGACCGGATCTGTTTATGGTCCCGTCGGCTATATCATGCACGTAAATAGTCTATGTAATGTGGTGCGCGACTGTAATGTATACATGTATGCTGACGATACCTGTATGCTGTATGCACATAAAGATCTCAAAGTTGTACAGGAAAAGGTTCAAAATGATTTGGTAAACGTTATTAAATGGGCCCACGATAATGGCATTATAATTAATCTTAATAAAACTAAATGTATGCATATACGCTCGCCCTACTGTAGAAGTAGTCATCCTGTTTTAAGTATAGTTGGTCATAATTATGAGTGCTTACATACCGGTGGGCGAAACTGTGGCTGCAGTCAGATAGACTTCGTAGAAAGCTATAAATATCTTGGGTTAACTGTAGACTGCCACTTCTCGTGGAAAGTGCACATCAGTATGGTATGTGGTAAACTGAAGTCGGTTCTAGGTAAATTTTATCATTTGCGCAGCGCAGTAAACCGGGCGACCCTATACACATTATATCATGCTCTTGTGGACTCAATACTATCTTACGGACTCAGCAGCTACGGTCGTACCTTTTATACATACCTAGACCAAGTGAAAAAGATACAAATCAGGTTCCTGAAATACCTAGTTAGTAAAAACATTAAACAGTCATGTAGCAGTAACTATGAAAAACTTCTCGTTCTGTAAGGTACTACCAGTGCACGAAAAGCGCTCACTACTCATAGCTTTAGAACAATACCGACGTAATGATTATAAAAAACCAGTAAATCACTCATATCCGACAAGAAGTGTTGCAAAAGAGATGACGCATCGAAAACTGCAAGTACCTAAAGTTTATTTATTTATTTTAAACTTTATTGCACAGTAACAATCTGGTACAAAAGGCGAACTTAATGCCATAAGGCATTCTCTACCAGTCAACCTTCAGGCCAAACAGAGAATAATCATAGTAGGTGCTGGATAAACTGCAATGCAGAAATTAATATAACTCACAAAATATTGTAATACGCGTTAAATGCTAATAGATAGGATATAATTTAATTTACACAATATAATTAATACAACATACATATATAATATACATATAATACATACATATATATATATATATATATATATATATATATATATATAATACCCGCCACTAAAACTATGAAGAACCTTAATCACGAGAGTTAGAAAAAAAATGCTCGCGCAACTTGCGCTTAAATGAGAATTTACTCTCAGCCTGCCGAATAGTAAGGGGGAGAGCATTCCACAGTCGAATAGCCAGAGATGCGACTTATTTGAAATACTTGTATTTCAAATACAAATACAAAATGCAAAATAGGTATTTTATATTTTGTATTTAAATACCTTTTTAAGAAAACCATTTTGTATTTTATTTGAAATACTTTTCGAGGTGTATTTTGTATTTGTAAAATGCAAAATACTTTACTGCTAAGTTTCGCCAACATTACCACTCAACTTTTCATGTCAATGTGTCATTCGTCAAGGATTAGCCAATTGAGGCCCTGCAAGTGCTGCATCCTTGCGAGTGACAAAACAATTATGGACGTTATCTTTGGAACGAGACGAGGTTGATTTTAAAATACTTGGATTACCGGTCTTTCTTTTTCGACACCGTTAAAATTATTTTATTATTTATCAAAAATAAAGTATTGGATTTAGGTAGTGGTCTACTGTTGAGATATAATAATCAGCAGTTCCTTGATAATAAAAGGGTATTCCTAAAGTTTAACACTTGTCTACCCAGTTCCGCACATGTGGAAAGAGTATTTCCATAGGGTGGCATGATCATTCGTTCTCACAAGACGCAACATGTCGGATCGGATGCTCTTTTTGAGCAATTACAATGTTAAAATCATAAATAAAAAAAAAATAAAGAACACAAATATCATCTAAATTAAAGGTATTTTATTTGAATAAAGTATTTTGAAAATACGTATTTTGTATTTGGTATTTAAAATACAAAAAGTAAAAGTATTTTGTATTTTGCATTTAAAATAGTAAATTTGAAAAACTATTTGCATTTTGTATTTAAATACTTTTTTTAAGGTATTTTGCACATCTCTGCGAATAGCCTGCACGGTGAAAGAACTGGACATGGAATTGGAACGGTGATCAGGGATAGATAGAATCAACTTACGGGAGGAACGGAGTTCACAGCCCGGGCGAGGACATACAAATTTAAATTTAGATTTAAGATATTCGGGAGCAGCAGGGTCAAATAAAATCGAATAAAGGGTGGTTAGAATTTTGAGTGATCTGCGCTCCCGAATTCGAAGCCACTTCAGTTGTCTCCGATACGCTGAAACATGGTCGTATTTGCGTAGTCCAAAAATAAATCGGATACAGTTGTTTAGGAGCCGGTCAAGCCTGTCCAGTAGCAATTGTGTTACATTGGTATAGCACACATCACTATAATCGATGATCGGTAAAATGTTTGTAACTATTACGGGAAGCGTACTAGAAAATATTTGATACCTACGATCTTGAATTGTGTCCCAGACAATATCAGATCCTGCCAAGATGTTTCAAAAATTGTTTACAAAAAAAGACTCAAGAAAGCGCTAATGGACCGATTAGAAAGTAGTACTTGAAGGGCCCGCTGTGATTGTACGGTCAACATCATAAATATATTTAACAATACAATTAAAAATATTATTTATTGCTCACGAAATAAAGTACATTAAAGAAAACTTAAATTAAACATACTATACACATGTTTACATCGTTGACTGTGCAAGTAGCCAATAGTAATTATATAACGATAATGTTATCTAGTTGTAACAATGCCCCAGGTGCGGACAGCGGACTCGTCGTACGACCGAGCTGGTAGGTACGTGCCTATCACAAAGAAACTATATAAATACCCGCTTTTTTTCTTACCAACCCGATCGTGCGGCGGCAGCCGACCGTCAGTCATAGGCGAATATATAATAAGTACATAGATAGATAGATAGATAGATCACATAATAGTGTCACTACCTAAAACTTTAATGAAATCATGTTTCAATTTTCACTTTATTAGTATTATCAATAGTTTTGTCACAAGTTACTTAAATTCAGTGTTTTAAAATTTGTAAGGCCATTGATGTCTGAAGTATTTCTTTGAATGTTTAATAATAACTTGCTTTTTAAATAAGTACATAAATATAAATAGTGTGTGAGGGTATATAAATGTTTTCTGCCAACAAACTGTCATACAGTTTGGCAGATCAGTAAAAATGTAATTATGTTACTCTTTATTGTAATAAATAAATTAAAAAAAAAAAAAAAAACGAAATTTTGTTTCGGAACCCTAAATGTGCAAAGTCCGACTCGCACTTGGCCGGTTTTTTTGTCGTAGTGGACTGTATAGAGACTGATAATGATGAATAGTAGTAGTAGTAGTAGTAAAACTCTTTATTGTACATAAAACAATAATGAAAAATACAAAAGGAAATAGAAGAATAGAATAGAATAGAATAGTTTGAATAGTTTATTAGAATAAATGTAACTTAATTGTGTTCTCTTTTATTTATTTCAGGACAAACTCATCAGAAGGAGAAAAATGGGAGTCTTGAGACTTACCAATGTGCCCACTGTAGTTACACAACTCACAGAAAGTTGCATTTATTAAGACATCTCAACAGACATACTGGTAAGCAATCTTACAAATGTGACCAATGTAGTTATGCTAGTGTCAGAAGAAGTGATTTACTACTCCATAAAACGACACATACTGGTGAGAAACCCTACAAATGTGGCCAATGTAGTTATGTTTGTGCCCGCAGAGGTTATTTAAAAAACCATGAAAGGACGCATACTGGTGAGAAACCCCACAAATGTGGCCAATGCTGTTATGCTAGTGCCCGCAGAAGTCATTTAAAAGTCCATGAAAAGAAACATTCTGGTGAGAAACCCTACAAATGTGATCAATGTAGTTTTAGTAGTATGTATCAAAGCAACTTATTATGCCATGTAAGGATTCATACTGGTGAGAAACCCTACAAATGTGGCCAATGTAGTTTTGCTAGTGCCCACAGAAGTTATTTAAAAGTCCATGAGAGGACACATACTGGCGAGAAACCCTACAAATGTGGTCAATGCAGTTATGTTAGTGCCCACAGAAGTCATTTAAAAGCCCACGAAAGGACGCATGCTGGTGAAAAACCCTACATATAACTAGCAAAAAGCAGAGCTTTACGAGGGCTCGCGATGTTTTTTAGTACCTAATGATATTTATTTAGACAGTATCTAAATAGAATTGAACGCCAGAAACGCTTGAAGGTGTCATGCCTACAGACAAGGCTCGGAAACTGGTTAATTTTTCAAACCGTTATCATGTACTTACGGCAAAACCTTTTTATTTAGGTTTAGATACAAAAACCGGTTTATTTAAACAGGTTTATGGAAAAGCTTTATATAAAGGTTTTGTTCTGAAAACCAGTTTACAACTATAAAAACCGGTTAATGCGGGTGTACAATTCTGATTGAAATAATTTAAGTTGAACAAGTTGCATCAACTTTATTTGTTTAAAAAGCTATTTTACTGTTCAAACAAGAAGGTACAAAATACAATAACCTGTTTATAGAAATTCGGTCAACTAAAATAATTTCAACTATACCTACCTATCGTAATACCCATAGACAGTGACCCCCGCCGGGCCTCTTGTCGAATAAACCGGTTCATATAAAGTTCTTAAAACGTTCGCGTTCTCAATAAAGTTCGGAGCTAAACCCAAATAAACCGGTTTTAACCGGTAAAAAAACCGGTTCCGAGCCTTGCCTACAGCCTACAGCGCCAGTAAGGCCTATCGATATTACACAAAAGTTTATATTCAATCTCTTATGGACAATAAGTTGATTGTAGTTGTCACTGCCGTATTGTATGGCGTTCAAAGGGCTATTGTATGGGTTTTACACAGTTATTCTTCACTGATTCTTGATAATGAAAAAATAAATAAAAAAGTCATTTTGGTTTACAGATTACAAGGTAGGGGCTTCCTATTAAGTATGCAATATTTGTATCAGGAAATTCAGGAAGCCCCGCTCCTCCATAGCAAAAGTTTTTTTATTAATTTAACATTATAAAAAGTACAAAAAAAAACAATAAATCTATGTGTTTGTTTGTGTTTGTGTGTGTATGTGTGTGAGTGCATGTGTGTGTGTGTGTGCTGATTAAAGAAATAGGTACATGGAAAAGGAGTTCTTATGAACACAGTTATGCTTTTTTCATACCGCACGTATGAAAAATCTATAGATATTTAACATAGGTACCGCAAATATATAGATATTTAACATAGGTACTAAAACGTCACAGTTTACTACTTGTTTCCAATATTTCACCACAGATTTCCACTATTTAACTTACTTCCCACTTCGATCCACCGATCCACCGATCGACCGAGCTCCCGGTGCAGGACAGTAGTCCTGCACCGGGAGCTCGGTCCGCTTATATACTTCTATTCGAATATTCTAGACGATAATTTCGATATTCATTTCGGTAGTCAATTCGTTATTAAACTGTTCCGAGTAGCGTTTACTATTCCATTTGTCGATTAATTTTCTACAGCATGGATTTTTTTCTATTCAGTCACTGAGAGCCTAGATTAATGAAAAAATGAAAAAGAAAATATACCTAAATGACATAACATTATGAAAACATGACTAAACTAACATAAACCTATATGTATGTGTTAACAGATAAAAAAAAATGGCCCCAGGCCAGTCCTGTGTTCCAATACCTCCTAAAACAAAATTTTGGAAAAGTGTAATGAAAATTAACACAAGACTTTTAAAACAACTTTTATTAATTAAAAAAAAAAACCGACGTCAATGGGGGAGGCCGGCGAAAGATTATTATACTTATATGGTGCACTCTTAGATTCCATACAATGAAATAAAAATGGCTATAAATATGTTTATAATGGTAGAAGAGTAAGTACCCTAAATTCCTCATGGAATCCACCATCAGAACTCAAACTTGACAAACATAACGAAGAGAACAAATTGCCAAACGTGAACTATGCGTCGTTGAAGAGTTACATTCTGATCATCATCAGCAGTTCCACTTCATCGAATGTTACTTATTTAAATGTAGATGCTTGATTTGTTTATGAAAATACTAAAATCACTATATGTATGCCTTTAACATTTGAGGAGTCCCCTTATGGATCCCATCATCAGAACTTGAACTTGACAAATGATTGTCTTGAAAATCTAATTTGCTTAACATCATCATCATCATCATCATCATCAGCCTATATACGTCCCACTGCTGGGCACAGGCCTCCTCTCATAGATGAGAGGGATTGGGCAGTAGTCCCCACGCTGGCCCAGAGCGGGTTGGGGACTTCACATACAACTTTGAATTTCTTCGCGGATGTATGCAGGTTTCCTCACGATGTTTTCCTTCACCGAAAAGCTAACGGTAAATATCAAATGATATTCCGTACATAAGTTCCGAAAAACTCATTGGTACGAGCTGGGATTCGAACCCACGACCGCCGCTTGACAGCCACATGCTCGAACCACTGGGCTACCGTAGCTTTTTATTTTTTATATTGCTTAACAAACACACCAAACAGGACAATTCGCCAAACGTGAACTATGCGTCGTTGAAGAGTTCCGTTCTGATCATCATCAGCAGTTCCACTTCATAAAATGTCACTTTTTTGAATAAAAATGCTTGATTAGTTGATAAAATACTAAAATCACTATTTGTGTGCCTTTCACATTTTAGAAGTATCCTCGATTCCTCATGGATCCCATCATCAGAACTCGAGCACGACAAAAATTAGTCGTGAAAATAGAACTTGCTTAACAAACACAGCTAGGAGGACAAATCGCCAAACGTGAACTTTTCCTCGTTGAAGAGTTCTGTTCTGATCATCATCAGCAATTCCACTTCATCAAATGTCACATTTTTGTATGAAAATGCTTGATTTTTTGATAAAAACACAAAAAGGACTATATGTTTGCCTTTAAGATTTGAGGAGTTCCCTCGATTCCTCATGGATCCCATCATCAGAACTGCGTTTTGACAAAAACGGGACACTTAAATATACATACAATGAAAAAAGAATTTTCAAAAGCGGTTCAGACATGACGGAGTTATGGAGTAACAAACATTAAAACATACAACCGCATTGTGTGTAGGCATGCAGGGCCGATTTTTTTATCTGTTAAATCGGCCCTGCATGCCTACACACAATACGATTCGGCAGTGGCACTGCAAGCAGGGCCCTGCCGGCAGGGCTTTGTGTAGGCAGCTTAAGCAAAGCTGTACTATGGGTACCGAGCGACGATATACATACTTATATAGATAAATAAATACTTAAATACATAGAAAACATCCAAGACCCAAGAACAAATATTCATGCTCATCACACAAATAAATGCCCCGGGCGGGATTCGAACCCGGGACCTCCAGCTTCGTAGGCAGGGTCACTACCAACTAAGCTAAAGCGGTCGTCGCAAACTTACATGTGCGACAGAGAGGAAAAATTTCGTCCCTCTCGCACTTACCATCTTGACAGTCCTATGTCCGACATCCGAATTAATACCTCTTGGCATGAAATATTTCAATATAATATTATGAATGAGTATGAGTATAAGCGATCATCTTAGCGCGAAGGGCATTCAAAATTTTCCCTCTCTGTCGCACTTGCAAGTTTACACATAAGTGCGACAGAGAGAGGAAACTTCGTTTGTGGTTCGCGGTAACTGATGGTGTCGTCGTAAATGTGTGAGGACATAAGTGTATATTTTTTAACATACCTATTTTTACGTAGGTAACTATATAATGTATGAACCTATAGGTGTATGTAGAAAAAAAAATAACTACGTAGGTAATTTACTCACTCTTTATTTATATATATATATAATGCGCAGTGCGAGCAGGACACCACTATAGATTTGCATAGCGATATCTGGCTCGCACTGCGGAAACCGTCCGGAAACCGCATCAGTGTGTCAACCGCCTAACCAAAAAATGTAACGTCGCATGAACTCTTAAGTTTTCTAACAGATGGCGTTAGTAGTTACAGAGTTTATGACATGAAGCTATTGCATGGTTTCATAACTTGGCTCAACAGATGGCGTTGGTATCGCAATATTTATTTTTCAAATTATAGTTTATAAATGGATTTTTTCGTGTTAGATAACACATCTAGACATAATTCTGAACTACTATGCGAAAATTCACATTCAAAATCTTGATAGTTTTTTCGTAAAGTGTACCACAAAATGTGGGGTAAGTGGGCTATATATAGGGCTCGCTTCGCTCGCCCTAATAATAATAAAGATGTTTATTTCCTTGGTTCGTTTCTTACATCATGATGTCCAACAGGTCGGTGGTGTTTTCGGCCTTTGGGTGTGTCAGCTACTTACAGTCTACTAATGTATGTCGGAAAGATCTATATAAATGTCGTGTAGTGTGTGCTGTATGCTTATTAGTGTATCTATGAACCGAGTAAATTTATATAAATATAAAACGTTGTTTCATCTAACCTACTTACTACTAATTACAATCTATGGGGATGTGGAGCGGCCGTTCGCCTGCTGAGCAGCCGACTTCTTTCTTGTTTTGGTACAGTCAGCCAATGAAAATGTTGAGCGTACTTAGAACCTTGTCACATCGAAATCTAAGAAATATTTAGACCGAAACGTCATATAATTTGAAACCTCTTTAATTTGACAAAGTACTAAAGTGCTCAACATTTTCGTTGGCCCACTGTACATAGTTTACATTACATAGTCTAGTGTTAGGGCTTATCCAGAAAAATCGTTGGGGGAGGGGGGTATAAGGAAACCTCACGTGTATTTTTTTACTGCACCTACAATACCGAGAAATGATATCAACTCATGTAGCATTTCCTAAAAAAACTTAAAAAATTATACAATCACGTTTTCATAACGCATATACCTACCAAAATAAGCACAAGATCAACTAATATACTTCATTTTCTTTTAAAAAATCATAGGTGGTGATCGTAGAAAGAGGATCTATAGAAGGAGGGTTAGCGAATCACACACAGGGACGGAGATAATGTGACAGTTTCTTCTGGGGTTACCACAAAAAGAATAATCTCCCCATTTTTACTGTCAAGTAGGTTTTTAATTATTGAGAATCTTCAAAATAAACTCTTAGTAAATATTAGCGGACAAACACAAAACATCCGATGTCCTCCCAATTACGATATAAATTTTTTTACTAATTTAATACCTACATTATAGTTAACAAAATCACGATTAGATTAAAACGTCTTAGTTATTCAGCCATTATAATAATAAAATTCACAATAGTATTCTAATCACATCACAATTAAATTTTTAATCAGTTATTTTTAACGTTCGAGCCGATCTGGTTTACCCAATATTATGGGTAACATATTTTCTTACACGCTGGCCACTGGTTTATCGATGACACTTTGGTGGCATAGGCCGGTGGCAGACAATCGCTGCCTTATACGCGATGAGGGACAGGAGATATGTCATTGTTTCTCGCTCCCACGTGTGTTATTGTCTATGCTTACTAGGGAATGCAAAAACCGGTGAAAATAAAAAACCGGTTATTAACCGTTTTGACTGGACAAAAACCGGTTAACCGGTTTTTTACCGGTTTTTTACAAACTACCTGAAATTGAAGTATTGGACTATAAATTTATTATTTCTGGGTTCTATTGGTAATCCGGGCATGTTTCTAGTGATGTCAATAGGTATAAGTAAGCTAATAAATAAAACTAATTTGGGTTTTATCATCATCTTTATAAACTTCAAAACAAATCGACAAGTGACAAATAAAATTATGAAACATTCTAATATAAAAAAGGACAATGTTTCATCAATTTCGGGCCATGCATAACGGTTATAAGTTGGACAAGTTATTCACATGTCATCAAAAAATTTATAAGTGTAAAAGATAGATTTAAGAATGTTTGATCATCTTATTGGCTTTCTACAATAAAATTTCCCATCCGCCATTTGAGAAAAAAATCTCTTTACAAATTGTTACATAAAAAGTAATAATGATTACTATACTATAAAAAATCAGCATAATTAAAAATAACATATTTCTCAAAAGCCTGACAAAAACTCCAGGCTGTGCCTGTAAATAATAAGACTGATTGCAAAACTATCCAAGTAAAACAATAGGGATTACCCGGCCATAAACCCTTTCTGCGCTTTTGACGCGGCAGACTCAAATGAAGTGGGGATATGGGAAACTAACAACATTTTAACATTATGATATTCATGTGCTCTATCCACAGTCGTAAGAAAAAGAAACTAACTTCTTTAAACGTTCATCCTACCATCCTTAAATAACGTGACTTGGAGGTGAAAGAACGCTCTAATCTCTCCATGAAGTTGTTTTTTTATACTAAATACAATTTCGGTTAAAAACCGGTTAGTGGTGTAAAAAACCGGTTTTTTACCGATCTCTAAAACTTCCGGTAAACCGGTTTTTCGGTTAACCGGTTTACATTCCTTAATGCTTACATCTCCTTCACACAGCTTTGTATGTGTGTATCACCAGCTCCATCTATACTTACTTCATGGTGGTGATAAATTCAACAAATACACGTGAGGTTTCGAGGGGGGAGGGGGGGTCGTCCAAAACCTCACCAAAAATCACCAAGGGGGGAGGGGGGGTCTAAAAGTGGTCCAAAAAACCTCGCGTAATTTCTGGATAAGCCCTTAGTTATATCTCAATCAATAAACTAATCACAGTTCAGTAATAAAGATTTAATTGCGTTTATTAGATGGGCATTTTCACTTTAAAATGCACCCCCTACTTTTTTTTCGGATCTCGGTCATTTTGGGTAATCTGACTCAGAATCACGAGTGCTATCCATTTCTGCGAAGAAAAAAAGTGTCCCGCCGAAAAAAGTCAGTTTTGTGACGCTTCTTTCATACAGTTTAGATGGCTCGTCACAAAACTGACACAGAAAATTTGTATGGAAAATCAAGGACATTTTTTTTCTTCATCTGAATCAATAGTACTCGTGATTCTGAGTCAGAATACCCAAAATCACCGATATCCGAAAAAAAAGTAGGGGGTGCACTTTAAAGTGAAAATGCCCAGATATGGGTTCAAATCCTACAGGCATTCATGCGCTATTCCAATCTTATACACAGAATTTAATTTGAAATCTACCATTAGCCAAAGACTACAATATATATACTAAACATTAGCTTAATATAAGTGAAGGAAAACATTGCGAAAAAATTCAAAGGCGAGAACTGTGTCATCTGTGGGATGTATACAGGGTGTCCCACGGCTATACCATATGGAAGGGACGTACTTTAAATACTGAAAGATAAGATAAGAATTAATTTCAGTTTTACTTAATTCACAAGTTTTGGAATTTATTTCTGCCAGTACCAGGAATCGAACCAGCACAGCACCGATACAGCACGGTTTTTTACATTTTAGCGAGTTCGATTCCCGGTATACATAGGCAGATCTAATTAATTTTATAAATTAAATAATTTCTTCTTTCAGTGGCGTGTCTTATTTTTAATTGGGCATCCTGTATAAGTAATGAATACTACCTCGATGTAAGATCTCACAGTTCTAAATAATAATAATAAGTAAATTTATCTTGAGTGTTAAGCATATTTATTGAGTGTTAATATTGTTCTTAACATCGAAACAATATAATTGCAGGACAAACTCACCAGAAGGAACGAGATGGACTGAGAAACAAACTGGTGAGAAACCCCACAAATGTGACCAATGCAGTTATGCTAGTGCCACAATAAGTAAATTAAAAGTCCATGAAATGACGCATACTGGTGAGAAACCGTACAAATGTGGCTTATGTAGTTATGCTTGTACCAGCGCAAGTAATTTAAGAGTCCATAAAAGGACTCACACTGGTGAGAAACCCTACAAATGTGACCTATGCAGTTATGCTGGCTCCCGCAAAAGTCTTTTAAAAGTCCATAAAAGGACGCATACTGGTGAGAAACCCTACAAATGTGGCCAATGTGGTTATACTAGTGCATGGAAAAATAACTTGTTACGCCATGAAGAGACACATAGCGCCAGTGTCCGAGACACGATACTACCCTAGCTAAAAAGTCCTTATAATATAACTTTAAGTTCAGCGGTGATTGCTATGAAAGAAAGGAACTCTGCGTAGTCAATCGCAGGCGCACGCTGGGTCGGGCGGCGGACTGGACGAGTCTCGTGTGGCGCCGCAACAGCAACAGCCAATAGCGGCGGAGGATCGGAAGCTGGTCGTGCGCAAGTCGGTACAAGTACGTTCCCGCCGCGCCCGCGCACTCCGGCCGCCGGCGCGATACAACCACTGACTCTTACACGGCTGTTATCCAATATTCCAGACTTGTAGCTAGTGGTTATTGATTTGTATATTGTAAATAATGCCAATTTCTTGTATTAAAACCATTAGAACTGTACGCACAGTTACTGCTGCGTTTTATTATGAATTCTTGCTCCCGGATTGACGGCTCATCTTCCTCTAAGTTGCGTTCGTACTGCTTGCTCGTATCCTTGCCCCCAAAGGTAAGCGTCCACAGTGCCGCATCGCACGCAACCGATAGTACTGATCCGCACCGTATGGCGATGTGGATCAGTGGACGCACTTTGTGACTTTCTGTACAAAGAATACTACAATCCGTTGCGTACGATGCGTGCGATGCGGAACTGTGGACGCCTGCCTTAATCCGTGCCTGTCGGGCTTTCCTTAGTGCATGTATGTATAGGTCAATGGCAGCTTGATGGCAGTCTCTGGGCCTGTACTCCGAACATAGAAATCCAAACTTCGTGTAGTGCCGTCCCTTTCACTCATATAGTGTATTACACGAGAATGAAGGGGACGGCAGGATACGGATTTCGATAATCGGGATAGGCCCTCTGGGTGCAGTAGTCGCCTTTGGTAGTCGCGACGAGCTTCTAGGGTCTGAACATTCAACAAGTTCCGGGAGATATCTGTTTCTATACAACCGCCGCATCCAGCATCCCTGTGTGCGGGACAGTCCCAACACCATCCTTCATGAAGTCTAATACCGAAACCACCTAATCCATTCCGAGAACGACAGCGGACAAGCCTGACTATTCTGTCGTGTTGACACTGTGTCGAGCTACATTTACCCGTCAGCTAAAATGTGTGGATACATGACTCATGTTACAATTTATAACATAGTGTGGTTATATAGACATAAAACCATCAAATAACCACAATAAATAGTAAAAAATTATACAAATTAATCAAAAACTTAAAAAGTCATGGAGCTATAAAGATTATGCGAACACAATGTTTTTATAGCCCAAATAATTCCCACTTTTCCATACAATGGTAGTTCTACGAAGCAGGATTGACGTCACCTGTAGGTCAATCAGTATGAAGCGTTTTCGTGCTCGTCCGCTATTCTGTGCTTTGCCTCTCAGTTTCGTCTTTTGGATCCCATACAAAAAAAAATCCTCATTCTACAGTACTAATACTAATAAAGAGTGGTATTTGAGTGATACAAACAAAACACAACTCCCTGTTTCGCTCGGTCTCTTAGCTTGCAGGACTGTGAAGATTAGCTCGCAGTCGCAACTGACAGTTGACGCTCGCCCGTGGGGATGCGCCTATCTGTCAGAGTTAACTAAGCGAACGTTCAGAAACATCTTTTTGCCTTGATTGACGTAAAATCAATTAGTGTTGTAACGTTTCTGCAGATGTACTAGCGTGAGTTCATTTGAATCCCGCTATGATTTCTAATTAAATAATCCGAGACATTAAGCATAATGCGGAATTAACACTGTGATCTTTATCCAATGCGATTTTATTGCTTGGAAAATTCATAGTGGTGGGTAATATCGGAACGCAATAGATAACAATAGCAAAATGTCAAAAAGCCTTCATTCCGAAAATCGTAATCCAATCCGTATTCCATGGGCCATGGCTATTTGTTATTCTCAAATATTCAAATAAAATTAATACTTCATCCATAACAAATTGACGATGTTTGAATAAAACTGCATAGTTTCAAACGTCGTGTAACTGCCTACTTTAAACTTTAAATAACGCAATCATCTTTACTGTTACGTTAATACGTGTTATATTCTCTTTAATAGAAACCTAATCTTGTACTAATTTTCAATAATTGATGATGGAGAAGGCAGTGCCGGAGGTCTTAGAGGAAGTGTGCGTGAAGGCTGAGCCCTGTTTGGAGCAGACGTGTGTAGAAGAAGAGCCTTCGAGCTCGGATGTACGTGTAAAAGACGAGCCCTCGTCGGAGGCTGAGGGCGCGCGCGGCGTCAGCGAGGCGGCGGCGGCGGCGCTGTACGCCGACCACGTCGTGAAGGACGAGCTAATAGTCGGCCCCACGCTGGTGCAGCCGCCCCGTGTACTCAGCATGCGAGGTATATTTATATTGTGTCATTAAATTATATTGATAGCTAAGTCACAATGACTTGCTTACTAACATGTATGTGACAAATTGCATAATAATAAGTATTCACACACAAGGTAACCACCACTTCACTTGGGAATCACATTTCTGCAAATGGTCCAATAGTAAAGATTCTTGATAAGCAGAGCTCGGCGGGGGTGAGCCATTTTTACGTCAGTAATGTCAAGTGTAGATATTAATATAGATACCTACACCTTAAAAAATCGTAAAAGAAAATAAAACTGTATTGATTATAATTTAACTAAAATGACAGTGCATTATGTACAAAACGAGTAGATAGTAAGTTTTTTATTTATTCTTAATTTTCTTTGTTATTGTAATAAAAAACAAAGTTTTTCTATATTTTCCAATTTCAACGCATTTTGACCTTAGATCGTAGCAGAAAGGCAGCCTAAATAAAATAATTTCATTAGTTATTGAATTACACCACATCTATAATTTAATGAAAAGGTATTTCCATGTTATGCAAACTCTGAAAACAGCTCACCCCCGCCAAGCTCTGTTGATCAGCATATTAGGAGACTTGCTAGATAGCTGGGCAAGGGTCAGATTTAGAAGGTATATGAACAAACCGTTTGAAGTATATTTAAGAAAATTCATGCCAAATTGTAACATTCATGTCAACAACAGATAAAAGTCAAAAAGAGTAATTACTATAAAAATAAATTTAAATATATAGTAAAATTACTGTGGTGTATCAGGCATTCTAGGCCTAAATAATAACACCTTTAATCAGTAATTAAGTTTTTAATGAAAGACAAAATGTTCACATGAAAAATACAGCAGGGAATTGTCAAAGTTGCACCTTTTTTTCTGTCGTCACCATTCGGAAACATGTACCACTTGCATTCAGAAGTTCGGATACACCTCAATTACAATATCATATTCTAGAAATACATTAATTTTTTACAGGTCAAGAGATATTTTTTTTTTTTAAGAGCCTATATGGTGTCCCACTGCTGGGCAAAGGCCTCCAAAGATCCCCTCTTAATCTCCACTCGTCACGCATTTCATAACGACTGGCCAGAGATTACTCAAGATTACTCAAGAGATAAATAAAAAATAAATATAAATTAGTCAATTTAGAATTTGTATCTTATCAAATTAAAATTTTAAATTTATTCCCACCATAAATTTTCATTTACTATATAATATGCTTTTTTTATTAAAAGTTCACCTAAACCACGTTAATGTAATGATTACTCAAGAGATAAATAAAAAATAAATATAAATTAGTCAATTTAGAATTTGTATATTATCAAATTAAAATTTTAAATTTATTCCCACCATAAATTTTCATTTACTATATAATATGCTTTTTTTATTAAAAGTTCACCTAAACCACGTTAATGTGCTATATTTGTGGAGCTCATGGAGCCCTTTTATTTGATACCCGACTCTATGTGTTTTTGAAGAAAATTTTCTTTTCTTTATACAAAACATTGATGACATCACAATATGACAAAGGTCCATGCGCGCGCGGAAAGATAGCTTTGTATAAAGTTGAGGCGAGGGTCTCAGGTAGACGAATTACAGCATTTCACAGATGATGTATTTCTGTTGCCGCTATAACAACAAATACTAAAAAATTTAATAAAATAAATATTTAGGGGGGCTCCCATACAACAGAAATGATTTTTTTGCCGTTTTTATTGATAATGTTAAGGAACCCTTCGTGCGCGAGTCTGACTCGCACTTGGCCGGTTTTTATTGTATGTAAAAAAATGCTATATAAATACTAAATATTTGTGGACAATTTTAAACAAATCTACCTAGTCCCAAACTAACCTATTAAGCTAGTAGTATGGGTATTGGGTACTAGGCGATGATATATACATACATACTTATATAGATATATAGATGTACATCAATACATAGACTAGAAAACATCCAAGACTTGGGAACAAATATTCCGCTCATCACACAAATAAATGCCCTGAACCGGATTCGAACCTGGGACCTCCAGCTTTGTAGGCAAGGTCACCAACTGGACTAAGTCAAAGATATTTTAACTTACCTAATATATATGCAAGTAAATACGAGGTTTTATGACTTGAAATTGTTTATTGGTAAGACTATGTTCGTCCTCTGCGTGATTACGGAGTAATGAAAATAGATTGGTTTGTTTACATGAATTTCTATTGACCCAAAGGTATAGAAGGTATAATATTGTAATTTCTTTTCATATTGTTATATATTGATTGATTGATTGATGAAACTTGCTGCTACCCACAACGGCCGTTAAGAAAAGTAGCCGTAAAAAGAGCCCTCATTCTGGAATGTTTTTCAGAAGACGAGCCCTCGTCGGAGGCCGAGGGCGCGCGCGCCGTCAGCGAGGCGGCGGCGGCGGCGCTGTACGCCGACCACGTCGTGAAGGACGAGCTAATAGTCGGCCCCACGCTGGTGCAGCCGCGTCGCGAGCTCAGCACAGTGCCAGGTATAGTTATTAATGTTATGTCCGAGCAAACTACATTGAATCAACAACCTCTGTCGTTGGTGTAACATTGGTTCCATGGCAGAAGGGTCGGGGTCTCTTATGGGACGCTACGTGTGTGAGCACGTTTGGACCGTCCCATTTGAGTCACACTGTCAGGTCCGCCGGGGCGGCCGCAGAGTCGACGGCCCGGGCCAAACATGTGAAGTTCTTTGCCTTGGAACCGATGTACGACTTCGTGCCAGTAGCGGTGGAGACTGCGGGACCGTGGGGCGCGGAGGCCAGGGACTTTGTGCGGGATTTGGGTTGGCGCCTGAGGTAGAGGGGGTGCGATCCTAGGTTCGGATCGTTCGTGGCTCAACAGATTTCGCTGGCCATTCAGCGCGGCAACGCCGCCAGTTTATTTATTTATCGTATGGCATTTATTTCAATACAAACAAATTTGTATGGACCTATGTCTGAAATAAATGCATTATTATTATTTCGAACCGTGAGATCTTCGAGAAGACAGTAAGGTTGCCAGTTTTTGTTGCACTTTTAGAACCACCCAGGGGTCACGTGTAGGGTAGCGGTGGGTACTTTCCATACGGACGTGGTGCAACTTCGACCCCTCTTTGTCAAGTGAGTGGGCAATTTGACTGTTAGAAGTTTTCAAGCCGCCCGAAGGCCTCCAACTTGGCTCCACGACTGCTGCCATAGACAGCAGCCGGGATCAACGGCTTAACGTGCCTTCCAAAGCACGGGAGCGCTTAGTTAGTAACCACTCAAAGCGGTCACCCATCCATGTACTGACCGCGGCCCACGTTGCTTAACCTTAGATACCGCAAGCGGTACGCAGGCGCCACTGGGCCACGACCGCTCCAAACGCCGCCAGTGTTATGGTAACTTTGAGCCTTAGAAGATCAATGCTGTTTTTTTCTTTTATAGAATATTGGAAAACGAAGGAATGAGAAGCGACCAGTCAGCTTTTTTTTTACAAAATTTTGTACCATTAAGTACCTAATGTTTTAACTCCCCATTCTATTGACCCATGATGAACTTGATATTTGGTGATCATTTTTATTATCTCGTATATTTTACCAAAAACCGGCCAAGTGCGTGTCGGGCCACGCGCAAGGTAGGGTTCCGTAGTCGTCCACCCGTTACATTATGTGGACTAAAAAGTTCGCAAACTTATATTTACTATGTTTTTGACAGAATTAATAACATTATCTAAGGTATCAATGGAAATTGTACGAAAGTTTGTTAACTAGTAATGTCTACTTAGCTGTGATAGTTTTCCTTTTAAATTCATCGTATATACTAACTACCATGATTTTTTTCACATGCCTAGTAGCCACCGTTTAGCTGGCAGGGGGGGGGGGACACTTACCATTACAAAAATTATCACTTCAAAGCTTAATATCACGCCAACCAATTGTTTAGGTAATCAAAAAATGCTTTTAGAAACCTTATAATATTTTTGAAACAGCTATACAACGATACCCCACACGATGGGGTATGGAAGAAAAAAAAATTGCACCACCACTTTACATGTAGGGGAGGTACCATATTTTTTTTTTTAGTTTTATTCTACCGTTTTGTCGGCGTCATTAATATGTATACTCATGCCAAATTACAGCTTTCTAGTACTAACGGTTACTGAGAAAAACGGGTGTCGGTCGGACGGACGGACGGACGGACATAGCGAAACTATAAGGGTTCCTTGTTTACTACGGAACCCTAAAAATACTAATATATTAACAATTTTTTTTTTTTCTTTCAAATCTTAAAATTTTCTTAGCAACATAATTTTGCGGTTGGTTCGCAATCCTAAATGTACGACACGCACTTGGCCTGTTTTTAGGGTTCCGTACCCAAAGGGTCAAAACGAAACCCTATTGGTGACGCCCAGACGTCCGTCCATCCGTCCGTCCGTCCGTCGTTTGTCACACAGGTTTGACAGCCAGACGGTTGGAGCTACAGGCCTCAAATTTAAACAGTTTAAGCATCTTGTTGGCCCGAAGCCATACAAATAGTCAAAACTTATTTTTAAATGTTTTTAAGGGGGCTCCCATACAGCTAAAGGGAGGCGCGTAAAATAATGTTTTAAATCCTACCCTATCGACTATCGTTGTTAGAGCTTATTGAGTAGATACTTACTTTGTTTTTAATTAAAAAAAAAATTGGAAAACAAGGGAATGAGAAGCCACCAAAGTCAGCATTTTTTACGAAATTTTGTTTCGGAACCCTAAATGTGCAAAGTCCGACTCGCACATGGCCGGTTTTTTTGTCGTAGTGGACTGTATAGAGACTGATAATGATGAATAGTTTATTAGAATAAATGTAACTTAATTGTGTTCTCTTTTATTTATTTCAGGACAAACTCATCAGAAGGAGAAAAATGGTAGTCTTGAGACTTACCAATGTGCCCACTGTAGTTACACAACTCACAGAAAGTTTCGTTTACTAAGACATCTCAACAGACATACTGGTAAGCAATGTTACAAATGTGACCAATGTAGTTATGCTAGTGTCAGAAGAAGTGATTTACTACTCCATAAAACGACACATACTGGTGAGAAACCCTACAAATGTGGCCAATGTAGTTATGTTTGTGCCCGCAGAGGTTATTTAAAAAACCATGAAAGGACGCATACTGGTGAGAAACCCCACAAATGTGGCCAATGCTGTTATGCTAGTGCCTACAGAAGTCATTTAAAAGTCCATAAAAGAACGCATACTGGCGAGAAACCCTACAAGTGTGGCCAATGCAGTTATGCTAGTGCCTACAGAAGTCATTTAAAAAACCATGAAAAGACGCATACTGGTGAGAAACCCTACAAATGTGGCCAATGTAGTTATGCTGGTACCCACAGAGGTCATTTAAAAATCCATGAAAGGACGCATACTGGTGAGAAACCCTACAAATGTTGCCTATGTCCATATAGTTGTATCCAGAAAATCAACTTATTAAACCACGAAAGGATACATACTGGTGAGAGACTCTACAAATGTGACCAGTGTAGTTTTGCTTGTGCCCACAGAAGTCAGTTAAAAACCCATGAAAGGACGCATACTGGTGAGAAACCCTACAAAAGGGATGATGACACTATAAAAGAAAATCAATAAATCCAAATTTTCTACATAATGACTCAAATTCTCAATCAAATGGCAAAAAAAGTAATTCAAAAAAATAAATAATTACGTAATTATAAGTCTTCAAAGTTTTAAAAGTGGGTATTTTCTGTCGCTTTTCCGCAAAACGCACCTTTGTATTGAACGATTGTCATTTACTATGGCGCTACTCAAAGGTGACGTCACGGTCGAGTAGCACTTTCTCTCTCTAACTACGAACATTCTAACCGTTGTTGCTTCGTTATTTTTTGAGATATTTGAATAGGATTTTCACTATTTGGCATAGTTTTATGTCTTCTTTCTATTGAAGTAATAATTTTTTTTGAGTCATCATGCCTAATGTGGCCAATGTAGCTATGCTAGTGCCCAAAGAAGTGAATTACAAATCCATAAAAGGACGCATACTGGTGAGAAACCCTACAAATGTGGCCAATGCAGTTATGCTAGTGCCTACAGACGTAATTTAAAAGACCATGAAACAATTCATACTGGTGAGATACCCTACAAATGTGGCCAATGTAGCTATGCTAGTGCCCAAAGAAGTCAATTAGAAAGCCATAAAAGGACGCATACTGGTGAGAAACCCTACAAATGTGGCCAATGTAGCTATGCTAGTGCCCAAAGAAGTCAATTACAAAGCCATAAAAGGACGCATACTGGTGAGAAACCCTACAAATGTGGCCAATGCAGTTATGCTAGTGCCTACAGACGTAATTTAAAAGACCATGAAACAATTCATACTGGTGAGATACCCTACAAATGTGGCCAATGTAGCTATGCTAGTGCCCAAAGAAATCGATTACAAGTCCATGAAAGGACGCATACTGGTGAGAAACCCTACAAATGTGGCCAATGTAGCTATGCTAGTGCCCAAAGAAATCGATTACAAGTCCATGAAAGGACGCATACTGGTGAGAAACCCTACAAATGTGGCCACTGTGGTTATACTACTGCACAGAAAAACAACTTGTTACGCCATGAAAAGACACATAGTCAGCGCCAGCGTCCGAAACACGATGCAAACCAGTCTTCATTTTATAACACCAAGTTAAACGGTGAATGCTATGAATGAAAGGAAAACGTAACTCTGCGTAGTCAATCGCAGGCGCACGCTGGGTCGGGCGGCGGACTGGACGAGTGTCGTGTGGCGCCGCAACAGCAACAGCCAATAGCGGCGGAGGATCGGAAGCTGGTCGTGCGCAAGTCGGTACAAGTACGTTCCCGCCGCGCCCGCGCACTCCGGCCGCCGGCGCGATACAACCACTGACTCTTACACGGCTGTTACTGTACTGTTACTGTACCTCACGGGCACGGCATAGCCGATATAGCCATAGATGTACTTGTGCCACATACCATTACAGACTACGAGAACTCATAGCTCCTACGCTGACCCACACATAGACAATATGCATGTGTAGCACAACACACAACCATGGCTCACTCGCGATCGTGAAATAAAAGTCCTGTATTACAATAGTTATAGTGAGAGCTTATTCATTTCTTAGGTTTTTTTTAATTACACACACACAAGTTAAATATACAACTTAATTCATCCTCCTAGCGTTATCCCAGTACAGTTGCATCCTGAAGGATGCCTGGGGTCCGCTACCTATACCTAATCCCAAGATTTGGCGTAGGCACTAGTTTTTACGGAAGCGACTGCTATCTGACCTTCCAACCCCGAGGGTAAACTAGACCTTATTGGGATTAGGCTTTGTCAAGTGAGTGGGCAACTTGACTGTTAGAAGTTCTCAAGCCGCCCGAAGGCCTCCAACTTGGCTTAACGACTGCTGCCATAGACCGCAACCGGGATCAACGGCTTAACGTGCCTTCCAAAGCACGGGGCACTTAATTAACACTATTTATCTTATTGTTACATTGATCCAGACAAGCATCTAAAGACTAGTGTGCAGTAACAGCCGAAGAAGACCGAGGCCTGTGTTAGGGCTAGTTACATAATTACTAAGAGACCTTAGTTTATTTAAATAAATCAAATGTCGTTTATTTCTGTTGTAAACTGTACGCATGGTGTTCCTACTTGTACTCGGCCCCGTCGCCGTCGCACGAACCTGAGCTAGCTTGTGCTACAACTAACTGACGTGACTGTTGTAGGAGACGTGGTTTTAGGTACAGTAGCTGGCGATAAGTACTTATTGCACTTAGATCTTTTGAAACAGGCGTCGTAAAAAAATGCTGAAACAAAACCCCGTCCTTGAATAGTTGGATATAAAAATGAAATACACAATAGGGATGTTGACTCAAAATTTATTAATACTCCATACGAAAGAATACATATAACTATGCCAAAAAGTGAAAATCCTATTCAAATATCTCAAAAAATAACGAAACTACAACCGTTAGAATGTTTTTAGTTAGAGAGAGAAAACGCTACAGGTCAGTGACGTCACTGATCTCGAGCGCCATAGTAAATGACGATCATTCAATACAACGGGGCGTTTTGCGGAAAAGGGACAGAAAATCCCCCTCCTAAAACTTTGAAGACTTATAATTATGTAATTATTTATTCTTTTGGATCACTTTTTTCACTATTTGATAGAAAATTTGATCCTTTTTCGAGAAAATTCGGATTCATTGAGTTTCTTATTTGGTGTCAACATCCCTATTGTTTGCCTATCAATTGACAATATTCCATAATTTTCAAAAGTCTTAATTCGAAAACCATTTCGGTAAAAACGTGTGAAGTACACAAAAAAATTTTTTTTAGATTTTTTTCTCCCTTAATTTTGGAAAAAATCGCAAATTACTGTAAACCGTAAGTTGACGTCATCTTCCTCGCTGTATTCAGGGAGACCTTATAGTACAGAGTACAGACACAATTTAAATCGCTGCTCTGGAGTGGCTCTGGATTCTTGTTGGGAAGATGACGTCATATTTTACTTACGCCCTTTTGGAATGACCTACTTTTCAACGTGCTTTTTTTGTATGAAATATTGAGTTAAATTGAAAAAGAAAAAATACGGGTGGCTTAAATTTTTACCTATTTTCTAACTAGTTCATAAAATAAAGTAGTTAAAAATATGAAATGTTGTCAATTGTATAGTACTTCACTTCACTTTTTTTAAAATGGCTTTCCATCAAATTTATGATGATTTCGCCAACCACGTGTTCATTAGACGTTGTTCGGTAACGACGCCATGACAGTAGGCAACTGGTTTTGTACGGTAGTGGATTCAGCCCGTCGTCATGAAGAGCACGTGTGTTCACCAACGCGGCAACGGGCGAAATCCAATTGTATAGTAGTTGCACACCTCTCTACAAATATCCCAAGTGTATGTACATGTCATAATTTATTTGCTATGAAACGTCAATTAATAAATATAACGATTGGTGGACGTTCGCCAGTGTTCGGAAATCGTCCTAAGTAGCCAATTGTCTCTTTCCATAGACCGACGTGACTATTTGCAGAATAAATGTTTGAATTTTGTATTTTTTTGAATTTTGAACTACGCGGAGCTGCCTTTAGCATATATCTAATTTTCTTGGCTAAAATGTTTAATTTAGTCAATTACAGTGACACGCAAAAACTGTTAATTAAAATTGCAGTAGTGCATACTCTAATGAAGAATGAGACAAGCAAAATCCAAAATCACACTGTCTCGCTACTATTCTATCCACTTACCACCTACTATCTCTTAGCTTGCAGGCTGTGCTTGCAGGACTGCGAAGCGAAGGAAAGCTTGCAACTGAACGTAGATGCTCGCCCGTGGGGATGCGCCTACTAAGTTAACTGACAACGTTCAGAAACATGCTCTTTTTACGATTAATGTATAATGAATTATTTTTGTAATGGTTCTGCAGAGCAGATGCAATGGGATGAGTTGATTTGAATTCCGTTAAATGTCTAGTTAACAATTAGTGACATTAAGCCAAATGCGTAGTTTAGAGACTTTAGTCTCTGATCATTTTCCAATGTGATTTAATTGCGTTAAAAATTTTCAATAGTGGGTAATATCGGAACGCAAAAGATCCATCAGCAAAATGTCAAACAAAAACAACACAAAACACAACTCCACTCCACGGCCCATATATTATTATACTTGCTACGGCCCAGTGCCCACCTACGGCCTCATAATAGTTTAAATATCGTAATATTCTTTGCTGCTACGTTAATAGTAGCCAAATGTTGTAATAGACTATTTTCATTAATTGATGATGGAGAAGGCAGTGCGGGAGGGCTTAGAGGGAGTGTGCGTGAAGGCTGAGCCCTGTTTGGAGCACACGTGTATAAAAGTAGAGCCCTCGTGGTCGAATGTGCGTGTAAAAGGCGAGCCCTCGTCGGAGGCTGAGGGCGCGCGCGGCGTCAGCGAGGCGGCGGCGGCGGCGCTGTACGCCGACCACGTCGTGAAGGACGAGCTAATAGTCGGCCCCACGCTGGTGCAGCCGCGTCGCGAGCTCCGCCCCGTGCAAGGTACCTATATCTATGTCCACATAGTCATCAGCTATTCATTTCTAGGATTGTAGTAAGCCCAACATGAGTTGATGACATGTTTAAGAGTTGCTGTGCTCTCATCATTGTATTGGTTATTATTTAGACAAGTTTTCAAAATTTCAACTTAAACAATCTTCTACAAAATTTATGATATTTTTCAATTAGTTACTATGTCAAACCCCTATAGTACCTATATTTAGATGGCTCTTTCTCTAAAAGTAATAAAAAAAAGCTAAATTAAAAATTTTTGGAAATACCCTCCACTGATCTGGGCGTGTAAATACCTTACCTATACACCCCTCAACCAGATACCTGTTCTAAAAAAATATTTTTGACTTTATGTAAGTACTTATTTCCTATACAGTTCCCCATATATACCCTTCAACCCCCAGTTATAATTTGTTCCATTTGTTTGTTGTTATATGACGAAAAGTTCTAGTAGGAATCTACTGGAAATTTTGTTATCTAATCTGGAATAAAGTATACCTAACTGTTTGAAAAAACATTTTGAAGCCATTGAGTGAGCTTTTATAAACTAAAATAATTTGAAAAAATTTATGTCATGGTGACAAACTAATTTCTCAAATTATTCTAGTTTATGCAAGTTTATTCTAGGAAAGGGGGCATTTTGCGCAAATGGAAAGCCAATTTATGAAAGTTTGTTACATAAGTTTCTTAAAATATCACTTTGTTAGCCAGCTAATGTCAAAATACGTTTTGTATGGAAAGCGTCCCACCTTAATTCTTTTTCAATTAGTTACATCTGTCGGGGTATTTAAAAAAAATTAAGTTTGCTTTTTATTATTGCGGATGGGGTTGCTCTTGGCCAGCATAGGGCTTATCCAGAAATCACGCGAGGTTTTTGGGCCACTTTTAGACCCCCCGCCCCCCTGCCCCCTTGGTGAGGTTTTGGACGACCCCCCCTCCCCCCACGAAACTTCACGTGTATTTTTTGAATTTATCACCACCTATGAATTTTTTTAAGAAAATGATGTATATTAATTGATCTTGTGCTTATTTTGGTAGGTACCTATATGCGTTATGAAAACGTGATTGTGTAATTTCTTCTATTTTTTAAGAAAATGCTACTTGAGTAGATATCATTTCTCGGTATTGTAGGTGCAGTAATAAAATACACGTGAGGTTTCCTTGTACCCCCCCCTCCCCCAACGTGATCAGTAGTGAGGTTTTCGTAACCCCCTCCCTCCCCTTTGGAACCTCGCGTGATTTCTGGATAAGCCCATATATGCCAGTCGACTGTCGACGCGCGGTTCTCTACCTACTACCATGTGCTACTGTAAACATAGTAGTAGAAAAACACACATCGAAGGCGCCTTTAAAAACCGCTGTGTGCATAGGACTATGAAGAAGAAGCAGGCAAAGCAGTCCTAAAAAGAGCCCTCATTCTGGAATGTTTTTCAGAAGACGAGCCCTCGTGTTCGAACGTGTGTGTTAAAGAAGAGCTCTGCTGGTCAACCATTTATTTAAAAGAAGAACCCTGCTGTTCGAACGTGTGTGTAAAAGAAGAGCCCTCGTGTTCGAATGTGTGTGTAAAAGAGCCCTCGTGTTCGAATGTGTGTGTAAAAGAAGAGCCCTCGTGTTCGAACGTGTGTGTAAAAGAAGAGCCCTCTTGTTCGAATGTGTGTGTAAAAGAAGAGCCCTCGTGTTCGAATGTGTGTGTAAAAGAAGAGCCCTCGTGTTCGAATGTGTGTGTAAAAGACGAGCCCTCGTCGGAGGCCGAGGGCGCGCGCGGCGTTAGCGAGGCGGCGGCGGCGGCGCTGTACGCCGACCACGTCGTGAAGGACGAGCTAATAGTCGGCCCCACGCTGGTGCAGCCGCGTCGCGAGCTCAGCACAGTGCCAGGTAATTAATGTAATGTCTCAGTCAATTACATTGACTGTTGCATGCCCCAAGAGTCAATGCTCCATCCATGATGACATTTCTTACTAATTTATTCTTTATAAACTTTAGATGCTTGCCAATTGAATTTTGTAATATTATTGCATAATATCTATCCTTCCTAATCCTAATAATATCATAAACGTGAAAGTTTGTGCGGATGTATGGATATACGTTCCGTTTAATCTCAAAAACTACTGAACGGATCTCTATGAAACTTTCCAGTTTTGTAGCTTAGACATCAGAATAGGACATAGGCTATAATTTATTTCAAAATTAAAAAAAATAGGTTGCAAAACTAGACTATCCGTGCGAAGCCGGGGCGGGCCGCTAGTATGTGATAAGTATCATGACCATACCATCTAGTGGTGAGCAAATGCCATGAATATTTTGCCATCAGCATAGCCATCAGCTTTTCATTTTGCGGTTTCTAGTAAGCCCAAACATAAGTTGATGACAATGACATATTTAAGAGTTACTGTGCTCTCCATCATTAAGTTCGTTTTAATATAATTACGCCGGTGGCACATTTAAAGATCTCACCGGCTGCTTGCCTAATTTACAGCCAGTGCATTTCTTTTACTATGGCTATGAACAATAAGAAAGGCAAATTATTTCCGGCTTCAATAAGACTATTTTTGACGCGCCGCTACTGATGTAACTTGAGTGTTATAGTACATACATTGTTGTAGAGGCTAGAAAGCAAGCAATAGATGGACGAGTTGGTTCGAGGGCCGACGCGCAGCGGAGGCCCTCGAAAGTACGAGATCCATCTATTACACTTTCGGCCGAGGCTTAACATAGTGCTTTTCACGTATACTGAGACGAAATCAAATCTATTTTCATAGTTTGTTGGTTGCAGCGACACAATAACTTTTTCACAATCTCCCGCTTTATTTTTTTCCAGTACTTACGTTCTGAATGGCCAGTATGTTATTAGATAATTCAAAGGCGTTTTTATGTAATAAATGTTCAATGCAAACTTTTCAAAGCACATAAAAATCTTAAAAACGCCAATCAATAATCTTAAAATCTCCCGCCTACAGTTTTTTATCGAGTACGTTCTTAATGGCCAGTTTGTTATTAGATAATTCAAAGGCGTTGTAATGTAATAAATGTTCAATGCAATTGCAAACCTATCAAAGCACATTATAAAATCATAAAAACGCCAATCAATTACCTTAAAATCTCCCGCCTACATTTTTTTTTCGAGTACGTTCTTAATGGCGAGTGTGTTATTTATTAGATAATTCAAAGGCGTTTTTATGTAATAAATCTTCAATGCACACCTTTCAAAGCACATAAAAGTCTTAAAAACGCCTATCAATAACCTTCTTTTTCATAACATAGTCTGCGACACCAAAACATACCTAATTTTTACGAGTTGTGATTGGTTGATTTTGTGTCATATGAAGTACGGGCGTGTTTTGATTGGACGATAGCACTACTATAACTGCTACAACAATATAACATTGTTGTAGCGGTTTAGGTGTGGTTTAGGTTCATAGTTGTCCTGTTCATGAGTCTACTACTATTGACAGTTTTGACGCCCCAATTCCCGCCATCTATAGCCATATTTCCGAGCAGTGGCGTGAAAAACATATAATAACATGAACACAATGTAATTGCAGGACAAACTCAACAGAAGGAACAAGATGGGAGGGGGAAACAAACTGATAAAAAACCCTACAAATGTGACCAATGCAGTTATGCTAGTGCCCGCAGAAATCGTATAAAAGTCCATGAAAGGACTCATACTGGCGAGAAACCCTACAAATGTGACCAATGCAGATATGCTAGCGCCTACAAAAATCATTTAAAAATTCATGAAAGGTCACATACTGGTGAGAAGCCTTACAAATGTGGCCAATGTAGTTATGCTTGTGCCCGCAGAAATCATTTAAAAGACCATGAAAGAATACATACTGGTGAGAAACCCTACAAATGTGGCCAGTGTAGTTATGCTAGCGCCTACAAAAATCATTTAAAAATTCATGAAAGGTCACATACTGGTGAGAAGCCTTACAAATGTGGCCACTGTAGTTATGCTAGTATGTACCAACACAAGTCAACTACAAATCCATGAAAAGATGCATACAGGTGAGAAACATTACAAATGTGGCCAATGTGGTTACGCTAGTGTACGGAAAAGCTACTTGTTACGACATGAAAAGAAACATAGGCAACGCTAGCGTCCGAAACCAGATACATCCCACGCTACAAAGCCTTCGTAATATAACGTTGAGCTCAGCCACACCTGTGACACGCGAAGGAACGTAAGCGCTGTGGGTAAGTATGTGTGCGTGCGCTGTCGGTACACACGTCAATTGTTTGCGCGGGTGCGTAGCGCGTGGCGCGGACGAATCGCGAGCCGCGCCGGCACCCGATCGACACCAGGCGGATCTCTCAGGGACGAGGTAACTGACCTCGGTGCGGGGGGTTCGTGTCTGTTCTGTATGTAATACTATTCTGTGGCTCAGCGGTGATTGCTATGAAAGAAAGGAATATATATCTCTACCTACTCAAGCGCAGGCGCACGCTAGATCGGGCGGCGGCATTGACCTATTATTACTACGTACAGACTGGTCAGCTAGAACAATTTTTGTACCGTTTCCCGCCGGCCACCATTTTGTGACGTCATCAAAGGTGATCAAAGAGTACGAAAGTCAAAAGATGCGACACTATACTCGGATTCCGAAAGAGGCCTAGTGTTATATAAAATACCAGTTTTTTTTTTGCGGATAAATTGGTTCCATGATACATAACACGTTCACAGTCCAGTGCCCCATCCATGGGTCACGCACGACGAACTATCTCCATAAGTCCGTGCCCCGTACATGGGTCACTATAGTCGACCAGGTACGCACTCGAATCACTATAACTGCATTCACTATAACTGCCTGCAAAAGGCTTATAAACACAATTCTGATTTATCAATTCATATTTTAGTTAGATATGAAATAGCATTCTATAATATATTGTAATAATCCGAGTGAGTACCTGGTCGTTTCATAGTGGCCCAAACGTGGAGCACGGACGTGTGATGGAAGTAATTTGCTTGGACGTCCAAGAAAATTGAAACATTTTGTATGGGGACGTGTTAAATCGTCCGTATTCAAATAATGACACGAGTTTGTCCGCAAGACTGACAAATAATTGTTAGTGCTATCTTTGCGTTTAAATATAAATCTGTGGCTTTACATTGTCACAGCCTGTTAAATTTAATGACGCTTTAGCACGGCCGAGATCTAGTCAATAAGTTGTTATTTAATCATAAATATTATTAAATTGTCACTTCTACATTTTTAGGGTTCCGTACCCAAAGGGTAAAACGGGACCCTATTACTAAGACTCCGCTGTCCGTCCGTCTGTCACCAAGCTGTATCTCATGAACCGTGATAGTTCAGTTGAAATTTTCACAGATGATGTGTTTCTGTTGCCGCTATAACAAATACTAAAAAACAGAATAAAATATTCAATCAAGTGACGACCGCTTTAGCTTAGTTGGTAGTGACCCTGCCTACGAAGCTGGAGGTCCCGGGTTCGAATCCCGGCCGGGGCATTTATTTGTGTGATGAGCACGAATATTTGTTCTCGGGTCTTAGATGTTTTCTATGTATTAAAGTATCTATTTGCATCTATATAAGTATGTATAGCGTCGCTTAGTACCCATAGTACAAGCTTTGCTTAGTTTGGGACTAGGTTGATTTGTGTAAGATTGTCCACAATTATTTATTTATATTTTATTTAAGTTGCCACTCGGGTTAATGTATTCCACTGTTCTCTGAATGAGTTCACTAAAGTTACTTTGTCACACCTGGCCATAAAGCGGCAATTACCGCACGCTCCGCGCGCGGGAAATCCCACTTCCTGGCCAGGGGGTGACATAAAATTTTGTATTTAACACGGGCGGTAATAAAGAAAGCCTCAGATCGCATATTTATCGCCCTTGCCTTCGGCTCGGGCGTCGGGCGGGTTTCGGTTCGGGTCGGGCATTTATTTTGTAATAAACTGTAATTGTTTTTATTTCTGAATAAATAAATAATAATAATAATAAATACCTGCGATCTGAGACATTCTTTGTTTTACCGCCCTTGTTAAGTAATGTACTATTGTGTGTGCTATGTTATTGTACCCAAGTCTTGGAATTGTGTAATAAGCTATGTATACTTGTTTTTGCTACACTATCGCATTGGGAAACTGTATGGATAGATGTATTGTTAATATTGTTATTATAAATAAAAAAAACTTTTGGCTGGAAACCTTAGTGACAGACGACGAACGGACGGACGCGTGAGTGACAGCAATAGGGTTCCGTTTTGTCCCTTCGGGTACGGAACCCTAAAAATTAAGGGTGTAGATAAAAAGAGGCTTTACTATATGGGTGTAAATAAAGAATATTTGTATTGTATTGTACATTTTATTGTTTATTGCTGCTTGTTCCGTTTTCTCGGCGGCGGCTTCAGTTTGAGATGCACGTATTTGCGATGCGTGGCGAGGGATCCCGCTTGCGTGAACTTCGCCCCGCACAGCGGGCATTCGTGTCTCTTCTCTCCCGTGTGAACCTGCGTACAATCACATAACATATTATCATATCAATCCATATCCATACTAATATTAATATCTGGGCGACCGAGCTTTGCTCGGTTTTCCACACGAGACCTAGCTAGATCGATTGCTCGTCCCCGAAAACCCCCACATACCAAATTTTATCGAAATCGTTAGCCGTTTCCGAGATCCCCGAAATATATAAATAAATAAATATACAAGAATTACAAGTTTAAAGGTATAAGATAAATGCGAAAGTGTATCTGCGTGTCTGTCACCTCTTCACACTTAAACCGCTGAACCGATTTACATGAAATTTGGTATGGAGATAGATTGAGTTCCAGGGAAGGACATAGGATATTTTTTATTACGGAAATCATCCTTTAAAGTGGTGGAAGCTTGTATGAAAGAGCGATGAGTAAGTAAATAGCAATTACTTCAATTCTAATGCGATAAACGAGTTCCACGCAATTTTTTTGTATTTACTTACAACTTTGTGGACGTATAGTCCCGTAGCTCGAAGGAATGTTTTTGGGCACTGATCGCATCGGTACTTCCGCAGACGAATATGAACCGCCTCTACATGCACCTGCGAATAGGGATGACGACACTATAAAAGAAAATCAATAAATCCAAATTTTCTACATAAAGACTCAATATCTCAATCAAATGGCGAAAAAGTAATTAAAAAAATAAATAATTACGTAATTATAAGTCTTCAAAGTTTTAACAGTGGGTGTTTTCTGTCGCTTTTCAGCAAAACGCACCTTTGTATTGAACGATCGTCATTTACTATGGCGCTACTCAACAGTGACGTCACTGTTGAGTTGAGTAGCACTTTCTCTCTCTAACTAAGAACATTCTAACCGTTGTAACTTCGCTATTTTTTGAGATATTTGAATAGGATTTTCACTAACCTATAACCACACCTGTGACACGCGAAGGAACGTAAGCGCTGTGGGTAAGTATGTGTGCGTGCGCTGTCGGTACACGCGTCAATTGTTTGCGCGGGTGCGTAGCGCGTGGCGCGGACGAATCGCGAACCGCCGATCACTGGCCATAAGGTCTGGTATACACATTGATTAGTGTTTAGTGCGAGTATACCAGGCTTTAGGCCTTAGGCCTGGTATACACATTGATTAGTGTTTAGTGCGAGTATACCAACCTTTAGGCCTTAGGCCTGGTATACACAATGATTAGTGTTTAGTGCGAGTATACCAACCTTTAGGCCTTAGGCCTGGTATACACATTGATTAGTGTTTAGTGCGAGTATACCAACCTTTAGGCCTTAGGCCTGGTATACACATTGATTAGTGTTTAGTGCGAGTATACCAACCTTTAGGCCTTAGGCCTGGTATACACATTGATTAGTGTTTAGTGCGAGTATACCAACCTTTAGGCCTTAGGCCTGGTATACACAATGATTAGTGTTTAGTGTGAGTATACCAACCTTTAGGCCTTAGGCCTGGTATACACAATGATTAGTGTTTAGTGCGAGTATACCAACATTTAGGCCTTAGGCCTGGTATACACAATGATTAGTGTTTAGTGCGAGTATACCAACCTTTAGGCCTTAGGCCTGGTATACACATTGATTAGTGTTTAGTGCGAGTATACCAACCTTTAGGCCTTAGGCCTGGTATACACATTGATTAGTGTTTAGTGCGAGTATACCAACCTTTAGGCCTTAGGCCTGGTATACACATTGATTAGTGTTTAGTGCGAGTATACCAACCTTTAGGCCTTAGGCCTGGTATACACAATGATTAGTGTTTAGTGCGAGTATACCAACCTTTAGGCCTTAGGCCTGGTATACACAATGATTAGTGTTTAGTGCGAGTATACCAACCTTTAGGCCTTAGGCCTGGTATACACATTGATTAGTGTTTAGTGCGAGTATACCAACCTTTAGGCCTTAGGCCTGGTATACACATTGATTAGTGTTTAGTGCGAGTATACCAACCTTTAGGCCTTAGGCCTGGTATACAAAATGATTAGTGTTTAGTGCGAGTATACCAACCTTTAGGCCTTAGGCCTGGTATACACAATGATTAGTGTTTAGTGCGAGTATACCAACCTTTAGGCCTTAGGCCTGGTATACACATTGATTAGTGTTTAGTGCGAGTCCATATAAATGGTACTCGCAATAAAATAGAACACTCTTCTATGAACTCGCACTAAACACTAATCAATGTGTACATACCGGCCATAAGGCACGACATAGCTGTTTACGAAAATTAAATTTCATTTCATCTCAAAAAGCTATTCTACCGCCCAAACAATAAGGTTCAATATCCAAAAAACATAAGACGTTTACCCTTACCTTGAGGGCGGCGGCGGTTCCGTAACACTTGGCGCAGCTTTCGCACTTGAATGGTTTCTCCCCCGTGTGACGCACGTGGTGAGTCTAAAAAGGACAGAGTCGTAAGTCATTTATGAGCAACTAGTTTCTGCCCGCGATTTCGCCCGCGTGGAACTCGTTCATCGCGATAGAATTTAATTGCTATTTTTTTATATCAGGCGCTTACCTAGTCATCGCTCTTCCATACAAACTTCCACTCCCTTAAGGGATGATTTTCGGGATAAAAAGTATCCTATGTCCTTCCTCGGGACTCAAACTATCTCCATGCCAAATTGCATCTAAGTCGGTCCAGCGGTTTAAGCTTGAAGAGGTAACAGACAGACACACTTTCGCATTAATATTAGTATGGATCCCAAAAAGTTGGTACACACAAGTGTGACAATAGTTTATGCAACTGGTACATAATGAGGGGCATTAAAACACGAGTGTGTTTTATGAAACGAGCCGAAGGCGAGTTTCATATTAAGGTCACACGAGTATTTAACTCAAAAATATATACTATACCTACATTTATCTCGCCAAACTGTATATACAGTTTGATGGCGAGTGTTGCGCACTCTCAGTTACAGGTTTAGAACTTACACCTACTTCTTTTCACTTAAAATTTTGAGGACAGTCCCCGTATTCTGACATTTCAGAGACCTCACACCACACTAGCGCCTCTAGTGGCGAATTCATACGTGTTGGCCCTCGATCTTTTCGCTCCACCACAGTGAAAACCTAAAAGCATTCAAGAAAAGTGGACTTTTTCTAAGCTAACATATAACATAAATTTATTGCTATACCTTCAGTGTAAATTATTAATTATTGAGTTTAAAAAAAATGTAACGGGCCATGTTAAAAAGTTTAAATAAAATGATTGAATGACGCATTAGCTCACTAAACTGTTTTAAGTCATGTTTTTACTTTCTAGGATTCAAATGTACACTAGATAAGTAACTATTGTAAGTATTATGATTAATAAAGACATTTATAAAGAAAGAAGAAGTGAAAACGCGTCTTTATGGGGGAGAAATAGCTTACCCTGAGCTCAGCGGCGGAGGCGTATGATTTGGGGCACAGTTCGCACTTGAATGACTTCTCTCCCGTGTGACGCGCTTGATGTTGCTTCAATAATGCCAGACACTGCGGGCAAACGCACACTGTTTAGGGCCATTATCAGGTAAAAAACGTTTATCTATTTAGGTCATTTCTGCTTGAACTGACACGTCATAATCATCCTCCTAGCGTTATCCCAGTACAGTTGCATCCTGAAGGATGCCTGGGGTCCGCTACCTAATCACAAGATTTGGCGTAGGCACTAGTTATTACGGAAGCGACTGCCATCTGACCTTCCAACCCCGAGGGGAAACTAGGCCTTATTGGGATTAGGCTTTTTCAAGTGAGTGGGCAACTTGACTCTCGTGAAATTTTGTGAGCAGGTACGAAAAAAAAAAGAATGTTTTTTGTCGAGTCAGTTTTTGGATATTTAAAAAAGCAAACTTTTTATCAATGATTTCGTATTTTTCTGCGGCCGTTTCTTCCTCTACCGGTCGCATTTCTCAACCGATTCTTGTGCAATTTTGTGAGCTGTGCCGCTGCTGGTTTGGAAATTAAAAAAAAAACACGAGGTCTACAGCTCACAGAGCCACTAGTAGATAATGGTACGGAACCCTTCGTGCGCGAGTCCGACTCGCACTTGGCTGGTTTTTTTCCCTGCAACGGTAGGCTAACCTGGAATATCTTCCCGCACGTCTCGCAAACCTTGCCGGCGCGGCTGCCCGGGTCCTGGCGCTCCCGGTCCGGGCGGGCGAGCCGCGCGGGCCGAACGCCGCGGTGCACACGATCCATGTGAGTGGACAGAGACAGCTTTGATAGGAACGATTTGTTGCACTGAAACATTATATAGAATATATAGTACCCGGCAAACATCTTGAACCTGTCGAAATTTTCTCTCTCCGTCGCACATGCAAGTTTGCACATAAGTGCGACAGAGAGGGAGGGTTTCGATGGGTTCAAGATGTTTGCCTGGAACTATACACGTAAAAGAGAACGAGGTGAAGCAAAACTTAAATTAAGTTAAATAAATTTGTTATTTATCTATTATAATTTGGGGTTGTAAATTGGGGATTTGTTAACAGTGGGACTTCTGTAAGTAGTGCTATTTCTTATTCTGTGGTCAGGGTGAAGCTTTAATAATCATAATAATCATCATTTTATTTTAGGCTTAGCCCATCATCATCATTATTTAAGAGTTTCACTCTTGTCGGTGCAGTTCTCTCCAGTCCCTTCTACTTAACGCCAGTTCTTTGACTTCTCTATACGACACGACATCTATCTTTTTCTTAGCCCATATTTCATAGATAAACAAGTTACACAAAAATCATCAAATAAATTTAGCGGTCAACTTGGACATAGCGAAGGCGTTCGATCGGGTATGGCTCCGAGGTCTTCTGTTGAAGCTAATATCCTACGGACTGCCCGAAGGTTTGTGCAGATGGATCGGCCGCATTTTGTCCGGCAGACGCATAAGAGCCGTTGTAGACGGCAGCTGCTCCGAAAGCATGGACATTAACGCTGGCGTCCCACAAGGCTCTGTGCTATCCCCGACGCTGTTTTATGGTATGAATAATTTGAACTGAGCCGATGAATAGTACAATAGACACAAAGGATACAATGCCAAGTACATTTAAGACACAATACCATTGTGTTGTTTTGCATTTAGATACCTGTGGCGCGTGCCCTTATCTATTCTTAAGGCGCAGGGTAGGGCAAGGCCTTCCCCATACAAACTTTGTGCACGTTTTATTCGTCGGTTTTGGCACTAACAAATATAATATTTTTTTTGGTTGTAAATATTAGGTATGCGGAGATCGTGATGTAAAAAATTTCAAATATTTCAAAAAAAATCAAAATTAAAACAAAAAAAAAAAATTACATCACGAAATAGCTATCAGAAAAATAAGCATACTGACCAAAAATCATAAGTTTAATCCAAACACAAACGAAGTAAATCCTGCACAAAGTTTGTATGGAGAGAGCTTGCCCTACCCCTCCTCTTAAGAAATACACAATTGTTGAAAGTGCTATTATCCTCTTATGCCATTTTAAACCTACTCAACAAGGTATAAGGTTGAAAATTCTATATACATGAAATGTAGTTCCAACCTTTTTTGTAAGGTAACTAATTAGCGGCTACCTGAACTAAAACAGATAAAAGGCTTTGTACAAATACAATGACTGTTGTATCTATTGTCCCATTCATGAACTCAGTTCAATTTCATCAAACCATACGTAGTACTATTCTTCTGTGGTGTGTGTAGGGCTAGGGTGACTGACCTCGTCGCAGGTAAACACCGCAGTGCCGTGCGCTCTGTGTCGGTGCAGCACTAGCGCGTCGGCGGATTTGCTCCACGCACCGCACGCGTTACACACGCTGACAAATAGGACATATAATTTATAATATAATATTCGTCGCTTAGTACCCATAGTATAAGCTTTGCTTAGTTTGGGACTAGGTTGATTTGTGTAAGATTGTCCACAAATATTTATTTATTTTAAAATGACAAATACTACATTATAGACAATAATTATGTAGGCTGGGAGTCGGAGGAACGAGAGAAACCAAGATTTGCGAACTTAATTCCTTTAATGACGGAATTACAAAAGAATAAAATATATCAATTAAAATTAATTAAACTTAAGAGGTGCCTAATGGTCGATGTGGGAACCAAGAGTGACAAATCATTCCGTATTTTGGGCGAACGGGGCGGCGATGTTGCAATATGCTGAGTCGGTGCAACCTGGGTGGCTGCTTGGGCGGTCGCAGGTTGTGCAAGCATATAACACCTCCATCCCCAGATAGGCAACTATTCGAGATTCTTCGAGAATATTGCCGAGTCATAGTTTACTTGTATGTTTCTGGGGTGTAGCTTTGGGTTATCCGGTGTATGGTCCATGGTTTCTGGAACGTCGTTTTTGCCTGTTTCTAATAAGTTCGTTCGGCTTCGTTTTGTGAACAGTCGGCGACCGGTTACTCCAGCGATGAGCGCGCATGCGCACAGTATAATTGTGTAAACTGGTATTGTAGTATGATATAGACCTGAGCGGTCGATCTGGCTTATATTCACAGGTAGTTGCGAAGATATCTTCTTATCGCTAGCGTGCAAGTTTTCCAGATTAATGGAGTTGAGGGTCAGTGAAGGAGATGACTCTCGAAGTTGCAGTTCATCTGAAGTTAAGTCGGACAGTTCCATGATTTTTAATGCATGACCCTCAAGCTGGTCATTGGAGTTAGTTATGGTGTAGTCGGGAGTTTTCAGAACGCATTTGAGCGGGATTCTAACAAGGTAGCTTCCGTGGATTGTTTTGAACTGTTCTTGGCCGCAGGAAGTTTGTACTTTAGTTGGCTCTGGTAGACTTATCACGTACTGCCTACTGTCGAGTTGTTGTACCGCAGGTCTAGACAGGAACACTTTTGTGAGTTGGCAGGACGGGCTAAGCTGCTGCGAGGTGATGAGCTGGTACGTGCAGTCAAGTTGGTTTTGTATCTTCTGATTGAGTGGTTCCTCGCAGAGATGCCATGATTTGACCTTCGGACATTCTGTCTCCATGTACATAGAATCCTGTTCATGAATCGCTATGTAAGGAGAGGGAGGTATCAAGACCTGATGATTTTTATTAGGTATTACCGCTAGCTTATATAGATCATAGACTCTATCCACTGTAATCGGCACCTTAAAAACTAACACTACTTGCTTATCTATATAGTATGACCCAACTTTAATTAGGTCATAGTATTCCCTAAGATCTACTTCTAGGATCTCTTCCTTAGGATAGAGGACCTTTACCTTATCTAACATACTTTTAAAATCGGAAAAACTAAGTATCGCGTGAGGTATACTCGACGCGCGAATAAGAGCTAGCGCATTTCCTAACTTATCTAGCTCTTCAGACAAGTTTTCAACATTATCACTTAGGATGACCAAGTATTGAGCTAAGTGTGCAAATCTAATTAATTCTACTTCACTGTTCTTCTCACTTTCTATCGCTAGTGTCACGGCCTGGGCTAGTTTTTCCTGATTTTTAACTATACTATCTAATATTCCGGAGTGTTGCAGCATCCATTTTTTAGATAGACTAATATGATTATTCAATTCGGATTGTAATAGATTCTCATTATTTTGAAAGGTTTTAATGGCAGCATTATAACGTATAGCGTCCGTGTAATCTAGATTTCCCGAAATACTTTTAATTATCGATCCGAGACCATCTATGAGTCCTCTTTTAACACGATCGGGTTCGAACGTCCTCACCTGTTCTGAAACCCTTTCGAGTTTTGCACTGAGAAAAGATACGTGCGGTTCATATAGCGAGAAAGTCTTATTATTAAGTTGAGGTCTGAGGTTCAGTAACTGTGTCCGTACTGTGTCGATTTTATGGTCAATGTCATTTAGGTCCACATGTTGTAAGAAAGCGTGGTAATGGGATATGAGTTTTGTCGGTCCAAGTTTGAAGGGGAGTAGTCCTGGTCCATTGTCAAGGCTCTCAAGTGTCACTTCTTCCGCCAGAGTAACTTGTAGAAGGGACATCAGCAGTATTCTGTAACAATTTTGAATCGTTAGGGACCTTCTTAAGACGCGACTTTGCTACGGCCCCTCTTTGCTTTTTGGTATAAATATGAATAGGGAGGTCGGCCATTACAACGTCCTGTGTATATCGCGGAGCTAATTTTTGCCTGCTGGCCACGGGGTTCCTAATGAAAACTTGTTGGTCGGGAGAGTACTCTATTTCAGGATCTCTATCCTTATTTCTAGCTTCTGTGAGTTGGATTCGGTGTTCCAGGGAGGCTTCATTAATTAGGTCATATACTTTTGTCATTCCTTGTCGATGATTGCGTATATATTCTTGTAACAAATGGTGAGATAAGTCTATGTCGAAAGGGTCGCGTGGGTCGAAATGTCCTGTAATTACATCCAGGGGTCTACATTTGGTGAAGCTATGAATGGAACTATTGTACCCTAACAAAGCATACGTCATAAGGTGTGAAGTGGGCTCTTTTGGTCGTTCTATTTTCAGTATTCTTAAATGTTCAAGTATAGTTGAATGGAATCGTTCTACAATTCCGTTATCATTAGGTGCGTGTGCCAGGACCTTGTGGTGCTGAATTTTGTGCAATTTTGTGAACTCTGTGAAAAGCTGGTTCGAAAATTCGGGACCTTGGTCTGAGACTACGGTGATCGGGACGCGATGGTGTGTAAAGTAAATCATAAGTGCTTGAATTACACTGATGGCGGTGCCATCTTTGAGAGGGTATGCTTGCGCGTATTTCGAAAAAGCATCTACCAAGGTAAGATACTTCTCATTTTGTACCGTGAAAAGATCTATGTGAACGGTTTCAAATGGCTTGGTGGGAGGTGGAACGATGCTAAATTGTTGCTTAACAGGATTTCGGTCATATTTTGCTTGGCCACAAATTTCGCATTGATTAATAAATTTAGCAACATGCTCCTTCATTTTTGGCCAGAAGTATCTGTGGGACAAGGCCAGGTAGCATTCGTTAATTCCTCGGTGATTAGTTTTTCCTATATGGTACTTCTGAATGATTTCTTGCTGTTTCAAATAGTCTTTTACATTCTCAACTTCTTTCTTTGTTAAATATAAATTCATGCATGCGTTTCTGAACCGGTCTTGTAATATCGGGACAATTTTGTACATAGCTAAAGGGGGGTGAATTATCATTCCCGTTTTGACTTTGGGGTTAACATGCTCCTTTATTGCGTTAACCAAATCTTCTTCAAGACTACATTCGGATATCTGGATTGTGGTACGGGTGTGAGTTTCGAATGGCTTCATAACTACTGCTCGTTTCTTTATATCACCCACTATCGTAAGTCTGATTTGCCTATTGAATTTATTCAGCGGGTCGTCCGTGATAGGTATTTCTAATATAGGATTTTCCGCGCTTGTGTGAGCAGTCAGAGTAGATGATCCTGTCTCAGACGGGGTTGTGCGGGCAGTTTGAGTAGATGATCCAGACTTAGACGGGGTTGTGTGGGCTGTAAGGGTGGTTGATCCGGACTCAGAGGGAGCTTTTTCGGAGGGATTCACTATCATAGAGCACAGGGAACAAGTTTCCTCATTATGAATTTCCACCCTTGAAAGTGCGTCCGCATTCCGATTATATTTACCTTGCTTATAGACTACGTCATAGGTGTACTCACTCAACTTTAATCTCCAGCGAGTAAGTCTGGAGTTAAGCTCTTTTAGATCCTTTAACCACTTTAAGGGTTTATGATCGGTGACAATCGTAAACCTGCGTCCAAATAGATATGGACGGAAATACTTTGTTGCAAAAACGATTGCCAGAAGTTCCTTCTCTATTGTACTATAACTGAGTTCGCTATCGTTCAGTGTTCTCGAAGCGTAAGCAATTGGCCTATCAGATCCTATGGGTCCTTGCGAGAGCACTGCACCAATGGCAACATTACTTGCGTCAGTAGTTAATATAAATGGCTTATTAAAATCGGGGTATTGCAATATCGGGTCGTTGATAAGTAGGGTCTTACATTTTTCAAAACTATTAATATAGTCAGAGTTTTTGTATGTTATTTTTGATCCTTTCTTCAGGCACTGTGTCATAGGTTTAGTGATATGAGCAAAATCTGATATAAACTTTCTGTAATATCCCACTAAACCAAGGAATCGTTTTATCTCTGTGCGAGTTTTGGGTAATGGAAATTTCTGAATGGCGACAATTTTATCCGGGTTGGGTTTGATCCCGTCTTTGCTGATCACATGTCCCAAGTACGGAGTTTCTAATTTTAAAAATTCTGATTTGTCCATCTGTATTTTAAAGTTTGACTCTCGAAGGCGTTTGAACACCTTTTCTAAGTTTACCATATGTTCCTGAAGCGAAGTACTGAAAACTATAATGTCATCTAGATATACAAGGCAGACTGTGTTTTGTAAATCCTTCAAAACGTTATCCATGACGCGCTGAAAGGTTGAAGGCGAATTTTTGAGGCCCATTGGCATTCTTAAGAACTCAAAATGGCCATGCTCTACATTGAATGCTGTTTTGGGGATGTCACTGGGTTCCATCTCCACCTGATAAAATCCACTGGCAAGATCCAGTGTTGTAAAATATTGGCAGTTACCAAGTTTGTCTAGGACGTCATTTATGTTGGGGATTGGATATTTGTCGTCTAGGGTTTTGTCATTAAGTTTCCTGAAATCTACAACTAACCGCCATTTTGTCTTACCCGATGCGTCAACTTTCTTTGGGACTACCCAAATGGGTGAGCTCCATGCAGATTCGGATGGCTGTATGATATTTTGTTCCAGCATCTTGGCAATCTGTTCCTTTACCTCATTACGGTGTATGAAGGGATAACGATAGCTTTTACTATAAACTGGTAACTCATCCGTGGTTCTTATCTTATGTCTAATCTTATTAGTGAAACTAAGTGGCTCGCCTTCTATGTAAAATACATCGGCATATTGTGAGCACAGTGCTTCTAAATTAGCGCGTTCCTCGATGTTCAAATGGTCGGTACGCAGGCGTGACAACACATCGCGAGCACGATCCGAGCTCGGCTGTTTAGTGCGGCTGCACTCAACGTTTAATATTTCAGCCTGCACGGGACGATCCATGGAAAAGATTACGTCATTCGGGGTTGGGTTTGTAACCTCTAATATGCCCCGGTTATCGTGTATTGTCGTAAAACATTCCGCTATAAAACAATTCGATAAGGATTGCCGCGGTATAAACGCGTCTCCTTCCCGGCCGTTAATCGGGACTTTAACGAGTCGTGTTGAATGGGCAGGTATTATATCTTCGTATAAGTTACAGTTCCTAGAATTATACATCCTAATAGGATTGGTCGCGTTTTTGGTAACTAAAAGGTTATTTTTTAAATCAATATTGGATTCCCATTTATTAAGTAAGTCTAAGCCAATTAAACCGTCGAAATAATTGTGAAATTTATACACGAAGAAAGTTACGTCATTATTACTTTTGAATTCCGAGAAGCACGGTAACGTTACGGAGTAATCGCTACGGCTCGTGGCATGCACATTCGTCACTTCGAAGGGGTCATATGTCCATTGTGCGGTGGGATAATATTTCCTAACTGAGTCAGGGTTTATAAAGGACTGATTAGCGCCGGTATCAATAAGCAATTTAAGCGGCGGGTTAGCTATTTGTATGTACGGCAATTGTCGCTGTGTCTGTATATTGAGTTCTATTTTGGTTTTCCTAACTTTGGAGACATCCGAAAATCCTCAGGCTGAATAGGGGATGCTTCATTTTTATAAGGTTCTCCCGCGGAGTTCGGATACGAAATCTCTGGATGTGAGGGTTGGTGCGCGGATTCGGCATAGTAAGTATCGTCAGTAGGGTACGCGTCACAGTAGCCGTCCTGGTAATATTCACTATAGTAGTCGGCATAAGGGTCGTAATCTAGCGTATAGTCGTAGCATTCATTAAAGTGCATTTCTCTAGTTCTGAAATCATTACTGGGTGGCAGGGGCGGGTTCCTGAAATTGGACCCATTCTGTGTAGGTGGCAATGTCCTAGATACGTAATGACTGACACCGCTCATAGGGCGCACAGCGTTGTTTCCATTATTCTGATAATTATTTCTAGGCCTAAATGAATTTTCGTGTGGATTATAGTTGGGTGGTCGTGCTCCAAATATTTGCTGAGTACGGGTAGGGCCTTGAGGAGGCTGATATAAATTTGGTCTCCATACCGGTCGGGGTGGCATAAACATAGGGTTTGGTCGGGGTGGACCGGACATATTAAACGCCGGTTGTCCGGGTGGTACACTAAAAAGTGGTGGCATAGGGCCGATAGATAATTTGGACGGCTGAAAATCAGCTGGTTTCTTTTCTGTGCGATCGTTACGTTGCTGTAAATACAGTGTATTCATCTCTTCGTGAACAAATTCTAGGGCCTTTTCTATAGTGTCGGGCCGCATACAACGAATACGCGAGCCTAAGGGATCCTTAAGTCCTCGCACATAAGCTTGGAGGGTCAACTTTTTATATAAATCACGTTTTGAGTCGATTGTAGTCTGCACGGTTTCATGTAAAGTTATGTACGTCATAAGGGTACTGAACAGGTTTTGACATTTTTCATAAAATTCCTGAGGGGTAGTGTTCCCCTGAGATAACAACGCAAGATCGTTATATAAAGAGGTCTCATCGCGCTGGTCCGCGAAATTGTTAATAAGTGCATTGCGAATTCCTCCCCATGTCTCCGGGACTCCATTCGCATTGATTAAGCGGGCGGCAGGCCCCGTAACTTTATTAAGTATACCATTTATGAGTGCGTAATTAGTCAATTCTTGACCGGGACGAACAAACTCTTCTACTAATTGGTCGCTTAATTTAATAAATCTCGTAAGTATGTTAGAGTTACCGTCGAACTCAGGTAACAGGCGGAGGGCCTTAAAAATTGAATCTAAATCTGCTACAGCCATACTAACTAATTCCGGTTCCGAATCCGATTCCGAACTTAAATCAGAATTAATATTCCTAAGGCCGTCTAGCAAAACTATTCTATGATTACTGCCTAACCTAGGGGTGCTCGATCGCCGTGGATGGAAAATCTTTGAGCTTTAAAATAACTATGACTATGAAAGTACCTCCTTTCCTAACGTAAGCAACTCTAGAACGATTCTAAAGTACTCACATGCGCATTTCTGGCTCTCTGCGGTATCGATGTCTGGATACTCCTCGTCCGTTCCCAGCTCGTAGGTTCCGCCCTCGACGTGATGACCGGATGCCCGAACACGAAGTTTCGATTTTGGAAATTCGGTGACCGCTCGCGAACCGGCCCGCGAGGTACGTCTCCCGACTGCGCCAATTATGTAGGCTGGGAGTCGGAGGAACGAGAGAAACCAAGATTTGCGAACTTAATTCCTTTAATGACGGAATTACAAAAGAATAAAATATATCAATTAAAATTAATTAAACTTAAGAGGTGCCTAATGGTCGATGTGGGAACCAAGAGTGACAAATCATTCCGTATTTTGGGCGAACGGGGCGGCGATGTTGCAATATGCTGAGTCGGTGCAACCTGGGTGGCTGCTTGGGCGGTCGCAGGTTGTGCAAGCATATAACACAATAGATAGATTAGAAATTTTAGAAATAAAGGAAAAATTGAAAAACTCCAATCAAGCAATCGCACCTATAGCTCAGTTGGCTAGAGCGACTGGCCGCGAGTGCCGGGAGGTCGCAGGTTCGAATCCTGCTCGGTGCCTAAGTTTTTCAATTTTTCCTTTATTTCTAAAATTTCTAGTTTGCATTAGCAGCGTTACTGCTTAATACAAAATTAAAAATAGATAGATTGATTTTATTTCTAAATTTAAAGAATCGTTGATTTACCCACCTGCCGTGTGGGTCGCATTTGTTGCCAGGTCTGTTGATCTTGTGTGCCTGTAGAGCTTCTAGATTATCGAACTGTATCCGACACTTGCGGCAGTGCAGCTTTCTGTTGTAAGGCTACAACAAACAAGATCATTATGTCATCATCAGAGATCGGACGGAGGGGCGTCATTACATTATACACCGTGGGCCCGATTAACCCGACCAACTTTAATACTTTCTGGCCATATTTGCAATTAGTAAAATGTTTGGAAATTATTTGTAAATTTTCTCGATTCGGTATAATTTAGAGATATAATTGTTTTATGTAATTAATTTTATGTCACACCTGGCCATAAATCGGCAATTAATGCACGCTCCGCGCGCGGGAAATCCCACTTCCTGGCCAGGGGGTGACATAAAATTTTGTACTTAACACGGGCGGTAATAAAGAAAGCCTCAGATCGCATATTTATCGCCCTTGCCTTCGGCTCGGGCGTCAAATACCTGCGATCTGAGACATTCTTTGTTTTACCGCCCTTGTTACGTAATGTACTATTATGCTCTTACTCGGTAAAAAAAGGCCCTTTTGGTTTTGGTGTTGCTACTAATGTAACCATGGCTCTATAGTTATTGAGACAACAGCAAATTAAGGCGATATATTGATTGAAAGAGACGCACGTATGTTTTTCGTTCACGACAAAACGGGATGCAACACTCTTCGGGAATGGCTTTTTTAGACAAATCTCGATAAATATCTGACTGTGTGCAGGTTTATTAAATATCCTCTTGTCAGAGTATAGATGAGGTAAAATAATGGTGTCTTTTAATAATGCGTTGTTTTAGCAGGCTGAGTAAAAAAAGAAAAATATAGACTCAACTTTGGATTTCTTTTTTTTAAATCATTTCTTTTCTATAGAGAAAATTTTAAGCAATCATGATTCGGCTATTGTAAGTACCACAATCACATATTCAAGAATCATATATCTAAAAATCAGTCCCTATTGTTTCCTCGTCTGGGCAGAAAAGCGTTTCAAAGTTTCTAAATTTGTCGTTGTAGCTCCTTAAACAAAATTCAGGTAAGAAGTTGTTTTTTACCGAGTCTGAGCATAAAACTATTTACATAGTAGTCGTATCAGTTCCATAAATTTTGTAACCCGTAATCCTGGAAATTCCTAGAGGCAACGGGTATAATATAAGCAGAGACTAGGAATTATATAGACTGCCAATGCCTATACATTGTGGCGTAATTTTAAAAAAATGGGCCTGCTGTAGCTAGTTTCACTATGGAGAGATCACTTTACCATTTAATTCGTATGCGACTAAGACCTCTGCTTAAAACATAGCGCCATCTGTTGGGAGCTTCTTCGTTGTGTTCATAGATGGCGCTATAAAATAATATAAAAGCATGAAGTAAGTATAAAGATGGAGCTGGTGATACACACATACAAAGGTGTGTGAAGGAGATGTAAGCATAGACGATAACACACGTGGGAACGAGATACAACGTCATATCTTCTGTCCCTCATCGCGTATAAGGCAGCATTTGTCTGCCACCAGCCGGTGCCACCAAAGTGTCATCGATGAACCAGTGGCCAGAGTATAAAAAAATATGTTACCCATAATATTGGGTAAACCAGACCGGCTCGAACGTTAAAAATAACAGATTAAAAATTGAATCCTGACGTGATTAGAATACTACTGTGAATTTCATTATTATAATGGCTGAATAACTAAGACGTTTTAATCTAATCGTGATTTTGTTAACTATAATGTAGGTATTAAATTAGAAAACATTTTTATATCGTAATTGGGAGGATATCGGATGTTTTGTGTTTGTCCGCTAATATTTACTAAGAGTTTATTTTGAAGATGCTGAATAATTAAAAACCTACTTGTCAGTAAAAATGGGGAGATTATTCTTTTTGCGGCAACCCCAGAAGAAACTGTCACATTATCTCCGTCCCTGTGTGTGATTCGCTAACCCTCCTTCTATAGATCCTCTTTCTACGTATAAAAGGCTGCCACAATAGATCAATAGGTAAAATCAAATGTTTGTAACAGTGATCCAAAACCTTAAATCGCAGAGTAAATTTGCGCGCGGATACTGTGGGTATTGTGTGCCGTGCTTTAGCTAGCTAATAAGATAAATAGTAGTGTAGAAAACTTTTTCAGGTCTACCCTTCACATTTTTACCAACTTTTGTTGGGTAGTCAAATGTTGTATAGATAGTTGCAACTAATGCAACCCGTGTCGAAACGTCGGTAAGAAAGGTAATAAGTAACAGAAATATCGCGTTTGGCCCGTTTAAACAAATCTTTTAAGTACGTCTCATCTTGTTGTGGGCGCGAGTCTTGTGCCACTAGTTTTTACGGTAGCGACTGATCTAACCTCACCCTCAATTATCTGTCAATGTCAACAAGTCTCACCTTGTTGTGGCCGCGAGTCTTGTGCCACTAGTTTTTACGGTAGCGACTGATCTAACCTCACCCTCAATTATCTGTCAATGTCAACAAGTCTCACCTTGTTGTGGCCGCGAGTCTTGTGCCACTAGTTTTTACGGTAGCGACTGATCTAACCTCACCCTCAATTATCTGTCAATGTCAACAAGTCTCACCTTGTTGTGGGCGCGAGTCTTGTGCCACTAGTTTTTACGGTAGCGACTGATCTAACCTCACCCTCAATTATCTGTCAATGTCAACAAGTCTCACCTTGTTGTGGCCGCGAGTCTTGTGCCACTAGTTTTTACGGTAGCGACTGATCTAACCTCACCCTCAATTATCTGTCAATGTCAACAAGTCTCACCTTGTTGTGGGCGCGAGTCTTGTGCCACTAGTTTTTACGGTAGCGACTGATCTAACCTCACCCTCAATTATCTGTCAATGTTAACAAGCCTCACCTTGTTGTGGGCGCGAGTCTTGTGCCACTAGTTTTTACGGTAGCGACTGATCTGACCTCACCCTCAATTATCTGTCAATGTCAACAAGTCTCACCTTGTTGTGGGCGCGAGTCTTGTGCCACTAGTTTTTACGGTAGCGACTGATCTAACCTCACCTTCAATTATCTGTCAATGTCAACAAGTCTCAGCATGTTGTGGGACTTGTGGGCGCGGGTCTTGTGCCACTAGTTTTTACGGTAGCGACTGATCTAACCTCACCCTCAATTATCTGTCAATGTTAACAAGCCTCACCTTGTTGTGGGCGCGAGTCTTGTGCCACTAGTTTTTACGGTAGCGACTGATCTAACCTCACCCTCAATTATCTGTCAATGTCAACAAGTCTCACCTTGTTGTGGGCGCGAGTCTTGTGCCACTAGTTTTTACGGTAGCGACTGATCTAACCTCATCCTCAATTATCTGTCAATGTCAACAAGTCTCAGCATGTTGTGGGACTTGTGGGCGCGGGTCTTGTGCCACTAGTTTTTACGGTAGCGACTGATCTAACCTCACCCTCAATTATCTGTCAATGTCAACAAGTCTCACCTTGTTGTGGGCGCGAGTCTTGTGCCACTAGTTTTTACGGTAGCGACTGATCTAACCTCACCTTCAATTATCTGTCAATGTCAACAAGTCTCAGCATGTTGTGGGACTTGTGGGCGCGGGTCTTGTGCCACTAGTTTTTACGGTAGCGACTGATCTAACCTCACCCTCAATTATCTGTCAATGTTAACAAGCCTCACCTTGTTGTGGGCGCGAGTCTTGTGCCACTAGTTTTTACGGTAGCGACTGATCTGACCTCACCCTCAATTATCTGTCAATGTCAACAAGTCTCACCTTGTTGTGGGCGCGAGTCTTGTGCCACTAGTTTTTACGGTAGCGACTGATCTAACCTCATCCTCAATTATCTGTCAATGTCAACAAGTCTCACCTTGTTGTGGGCGCGAGTCTTGTGCCACTAGTTTTTACGGTAGCGACTGATCTGACCTCACCCTCAATTATCTGTCAATGTTAACAAGCCTCACCTTGTTGTGGGCGCGAGTCTTGTGCCACTAGTTTTTACGGTAGCGACTGATCTGACCTCACCCTCAATTATCTGTCAATGTTAACAAGCCTCACCTTGTTGTGGGCGCGGGTCTTGTGCCACTAGTTTTTACGGTAGCGACTGATCTGACCTCACCCTCAATTATCTGTCAATGTTAACAAGCCTCACCTTGTTGTGGGCGCGGGTCTTGTGCCACTAGTTTTTACGGTAGCGACTGATCTGACCTCACCCTCAATTATCTGTCAATGTTAACAAGCCTCACCTTGTTGTGGGCGCGGGTCTTGTGCCACTAGTTTTTACGGTAGCGACTGATCTGACCTCACCCTCAATTATCTGTCAATGTCAACAAGTCTCACCTTGTTGTGGGCGCGAGTCTTGTGCCACTAGTTTTTACGGTAGCGACTGATCTGACCTCACCCTCAATTATCTGTCAATGTCAACAAGTCTCAAGCCCACCTCCTTTTTGGGCAACTATCCCGAAGGCTGGCCGAGGTGTCAGGGGACCATAGGGTTGGCTCGTTCCTTGGCCAGCGGATCGGCATAGCCATTCAAAGGGGGAACGCTGCCAGCCTTATGGGAACCCTTCCACAGGGCTCTGATCTCGGGGACCTTTTTTAATATTATTATAATATTATTTTCAATCAAAGAGCAATGGAGAAGGCTATGCTTGGAGTTACTCTGCGAGATCGAATCAGAAATGATGAAATCCGCAGAAGAACCAAAGTAACTGACATAGCCCGAAGAATTGCCAAACTTAAGTGGCAGTGGGCAGGCCACATTGCCCGGAGGACCGATGGCCGGTGGGGCCAGCGAGTTCTCGAGTGGCGACTACGTACCGGGCGACGCAGCGTTGGAAGGCCCCCCACGAGGTTGGCTGATGATCTGGTTAAGGTCGCGGGGATCCGCTGGATGCGGGCGACCCGTGACCGGTCTTTGAGGCGCTCTCTGGGGGAGGCCTATGTCCAGCAGTGGACGTCGTTCGGCTGATTATGATGATGATGATGATGAATATTATTTTAGTTCTTATGTTTATATATTTTGTGTTGTGCTGAATAAATCAATAGTCTCACCTTGTTGTGGGCTCGAGTCTTGTGACAGTTGAGTCCCGTGCGGCTGATGAACGTCTCCCCGCAGACCTCACATGTCCCGCCCGCAGCGTTCTCCACAGGATGGTCCAAGCGCATGTGAGTGGCGCACGTCGTCTTCTTACTGTAACAAAAAAATTAATAGTTTAAAAACACTAGAAAAACACGCTTTGCGTGTTAATTGAAACCTGATCGTGTTCAAAGTCCATTACGTGACCTTTCTCACAAGTGCAAACACAACTATGTTACGATATTCCATCATGGAATGCCAGTGCCTATCTTCCGGCTTCATCATCAGACCTTGAAACCTAATCGTGGTCAAAGTTCATTACAAGACTTTTCTAACAAATTCAAACACAGCTATGATACGATGTTCCATCATGAAGTTCCAGTTCATATCTTCCGGTTCCATCATCAGATCAGTTCGACAATACCATATTATTGTATTGTCATCAGAACCACATACAGCTGCCAATTTTCTTGACACTACGACGCTTGGAAGATGGTTAAATTAGTTACCTTGGATTCCATTACATAGTTACATACAAGTCGACCTAATAAAAGCGTGTTAATAAGTGATCATCAGCCTATATACGTCCCACTGCTGGGCACAGGCCTCCTCTCATAGATGAGAGGGATTGGGCAGTAGTCCCCACGCTGGCCCGGAGCGGGTTGGGGACTTCACATACAACTTTGAATTTCTTCGCTCAATTCAAAAAGCTTCAACTATAAGAGTCGGTTGCACCAAACCGTCTGTAATCGTAAGCGGTGTTCGTCAAATCTGATTGTATGGAAAGTTTGACAAGTTTCTATGGGATGACAGCTGCCGGCGCCATATTTGACGATGACCGGCCTGTGTTCGTATGTTGGTGCAACTGACCCTAAGCCTTAGGGAGGCTTATAAAATGAATACTCACTGGAATGTTTTATCGCAGTGTCGGCACTTGAATGTGGCGCCCTCGTGACTCGCGGCGTGTTCCACCGCATGCGGTCTGCGGAGTTACGTATAATCGTTAACTTAGCAAATAATCATTTATTCATTCAATTAATATATAATAATCATTTATTCATTGAAATGTAAATTTATTAAATGAATATCGATAGAAATGACATGTATTTCTCTCAAGAATGTATAAAATAGTGTATTATTATTAACCAATGTTAAATAAATTGTAATGTATGTGGTAATGCTAATGTATAATTTTATAACTTAATTCGACGACCGCTTTAGCTTAGTTGGTAGTGACCCTGCCTACGAAGCTGGAGGTCCCGGGTTCAAATCCCGGCCGGGGCATTTATTTGTGTGATGAGCACGAATATTTGTTCTTGCGTCTTGGATGTTTTCTATGTATTTAAGTATTTATTTATCTATATAAGTATGTATATCGTCGCTTAGTACCCATAGTACAAGCTTTGCTTAGTTTGGGACTAGGTTGATTTGTGTAAGATTGTCCACAAATATTTAATTCTGTAATTATTTATTTGTTGTTAATAAATTTGTAAGTGACGATTTTATATTAGACATAAATCTAGGACAATTGACTAATTAAGAATATGTGTACGCCCTGTATCATGGCAAAATAAGGATGGACAACAATATGTAACACCAATTTTTACCCTTTTTTACACAAATAAACGATTCATTTATTCATTCATTCATTCATTAAAACATGTTGATATCCGTAACAGGCTTCGTGAATCTTAAACTCTTTAGACTCAGTCAAAGGGACCGTCCCGGATCCTACCTAGCCGGCCCAGATGTCCCCAATCCGCATGACACTGGCAGCGTCACCACACTTCCATAGTTGATATAAATTGTGTTGTAGGTAAATAAGATATATAGATAAGTAAAGCTAGTAGCTTGTAGTAGTAGCTTGCGCTAAGCGACCAGTGGGACGCCCCTTGTTACGTTTTAAGCACTGCGCAAAACGTGACATGCTGTCCTTCAAGGTCAACCCGACAAACTGGGAGAAGTATGCTGCAGACCGTGAGATTTGGAGGAAGGCACTGGGTGAAGGCGTGGTGCTACATGATAGCGCATGGTTCGATCTCTTGTCCCATAAACGAGAGCTGAGACACCAGCGCGCTGCTGGACCTCCTACAGCGTCGAGCATGATATTTCCCTGCCATATATGCGGACGTGCCTGCCGCTCTCGTATTGGCCTTACTAGCCATGTACGCAAGTGCCGCAATTTAATGGACGCTGCTTAAATCATCTTTTATAGATGTCACAGGCCAATGATGATGAGATAAGTAAACCTATAAGATGAATGCAAATAATGTATTCAAACTACACACTAGTGTACTTATACGTGTATAGTGTAGTGTATATACATGCGTGTGTGTGTGTGAATATGTGTGTGTAGTGTGTTAGTGTAGTGCGCACACGCATTCCCGCCGGGCACGTGGCGCGCGCACCGGCGGCAGCGGAACTGTACGTGCTGTGTGTAGTGTGTATACTAGTGTAGTGTTTTATACTAGTTTGGTATATTAGTGTGGTATACTAGTGTGTTATATTAGTGTGGTATACTAATGTGTTACACTGGTGTGTTATTCTAGTGTGTTATACTAATGTGTTACACCAGTGTATTATACTAGTGCGATATACTAGTGTGTTACACTGGTGTGTTATTCTAGTGTTATACAAGTGTGTTATACTAGGTGTAGTGTAGTGTGTATACTAGTGTGTTATACTATACTAATGTGTTACATCAGTGTGTTATTCTAGTTTATTATACTAGTGTGTTATTCTAGTGTGTTTTACTAGTGTGTTATTCTTGTGTATTATACTAGTGTGTTTTTCTAGTTTGTTATACTAGTGTGTTATTCTAGTGCGTTATACTAGTGTGTTATTCTAGTGTTATACTGGTGTAGAGTGTAGTGTGTATTGGCAGGGTGCAAAGCGGGTGGAGGGGGTAGCCTAAACGATCACAGCGCTCGCTACGGCTAAAATTTACATTTTGCCGGTGACTTGAGCTGTCAAATCCATATTGCAGTAAACATTTTCTAATCATTTTTGAGATAAATTTAATATGGCCCTAGTAAAATGTGTTATTGTGAATAGGCATGATGACTCAAAAAAAATTATTACTTCAATAGAAAGAAGACATAAAACTATGCCAAATAGTGAAAATCCTATTCAAATATCTCAAAAAATAACGAAGCAACAACGGTTAGAAAGTTCGTAGTTTTAGTTCGTTTTGCGGAAAAGCGACAGAAAATACCCACTTTTAAAACTTTGAAGACTTATAATTACGTAATTATTTATTTTTTTGAATTACTTTTTTTGCCATTTGATTGAGAACTTGAGTCATTATGTAGAAAATTTGGATTTATTGATTTTCTTTTATAGTGTCATCATCCCTATTGTAAAAACACCACAGAATAGCGACTGTAAATTTTACCAATTTTCAAGACCGTGGTGGAAACGAGACCAAAGAAATAAGTGGATAATTGCCGTAAGAAAAAAAAGTAAGTCACCTAACCTGACAACAACAACTGAAAACAACAATTTTAATGTTATTGGCAATAATGTTACTGACTACCATCGTCCAATATTGTCTAATATAGTAAAATAACACAAGATTTCATTAATTTTTTTCACAATATTTACTTACTTCTCGCTTGACAGCTATGACATAATGCCCATAATGGCCACCTGTCCGTGGCGCTGTCGTCGTGCACGGTCCCAATAATACTCACTCGCCGGGCACGAGGCGCGAGCACCGCCGGCACCGGAACTGCAGGCGGTGCGCGTCCTGCACGTGCTGGTTCCGGTTCACCGCGAACCGGTAGCGCGCGTGGCACAGGTGGCACAAGTGGGGGCCTATGTTCTGCAACAAACTTCACTGTCTACAAGTTATATCTATAGTTTCAAGCATTTGAATGACCTAGAATTTAAGTGTAGTTTGGCTAAGTGGCTTCAAGAACATTGTTTTTATTCAGTGAAGGAATATATGGAAATGAAACATTAAAAAATAAGGACTAGATAAGTAAATTTTACAATACATTCTCAACATTTGCATGCTGTTTTGTGGCTGAATACTGAGACAATTTTTTTTTCATATTATGTAACACATGTACCTACGTATTCTTGCAAATAAACATTTCTATTTCTATTTATAAAATTTGAAGCTCATATGGTCATTAACATTAAAATTACGATTAAGGCGATATATCGATTGAAAGAGACGCCCTTATGTTTTTCGCTCACGATAAAACGGGATAAATAAATAATAAATATTTGTGGACAATCTTACACAAATCAACCTAGTCCCAAACTAAGCAAAGCTTGTACTATGGGTACTAAGCGACGATATAAATACTTGTATAGATAAATAAATTGCTCGATATGAGTAAAGCCTATGATAGAGTCTCCTATAGCATACTATTAGACAAGCTATTACATACGGGAATTAGAGGTTCTGCTCTAGATTGGTTCAAATCGTACTTTACAAACCGCTTCCAATATGTAGAAATTGAAAATATTAATTTTGAAACGGGAAAAATTCAACACATAAGATCTAGTAGAGTCCCAGTTGAAGCCTCTATTCCGCAGGGTAGCGTCTTGGGTTGTGTATTATTTCTTACATACATAAACGATCTTCCAAACGTTTTGGACACCCACTGTACGCTCTTCGCAGACGATATTTCAATATTATTCTCGTGTTGCAACATCTCAGAAACTGAAAACAAATTAACCTCAAACCTCAATAGTATTGTAACCTGGCTTCAATCCCATAACCTAGAGCTTAATTTAGGCAAAACTAAAGTAATTCAGTTCAAACCATATCAAAAAGTAACATTACCAATAAATATAACATATAATAATATAATATTAGAACACGTAAGCTCGACAACACTATTAGGGCTAGAACTGGATTCAAATATGAATTGGAAGCCGCACGTCCATAAACTCTCAAAAAAACTATCCTCTTTCATCTATGCCCTTCAACACCTTAAACGTGTAACGGACTTAGAGACAGCCCTGACGGCGTACTATGCATATGCATACTCGAGGCTGTCTTACGGACTCATTTTATGGGGAAATAGTAGTGATATAGATAAAATTTTTATTCTCCAGAAAAAATGTATCAGAATACTCGCAAATATCGATCAAATGGAGTCATGCAAACCTTATTTTATTAAATACCGTATCCTCACCCTCACCTCCATGTATGTATTCGAAGCGTGTAAATTTGTCAGAAAATATCAGGACCTATACACACCATTAACAGATAACAGGAGAAATAACCGTAATCTAAATAAGCTCAAACTACCATTAACTCAATTAAAAATAGTTTCATCCAGTCCACATTATATGTCAATTAAAATTTATAATCACTTGCCGAATTCCTTAAAAAACATAGAGAAACCTAACTTATTCAACAAACATTTAAAAAAGTATCTAATACAAAAATGTTACTATAGTTTGAAAGAGTATTTTGAAGATAATTAGATATCTGATTTGTTATTGTAACTGTAATTGTAAGTTATTAGAATAAGCACTAGTATTTAGTTTACCCTCTTATGTTTGCTGTGCCCTTGCAGGGCGTCACATGTATACCTGTATTATTTCTACCACCTGTAACCTGTAATGTGACACGCAATAAACAATTCAATTCAATTCAATAAATACTTAAATACATAGAAAACATCCAAGACCTAAGAACAAATATTCGTGCTCATCACACAAATAAATGCCCCGGCCGGGATTCGAACCCGGGACCTCCAGCTCCGTAGGCAGGGTCACCACCAACTAAGCTAAAGCGGTCGTCAAACATGGATGGAACACTCTCCGAGAGTGGCTTTTATAGACAAATTTCGTTAAATATCTGACTGTGTGCAGGTTTATTAAATTTCCTCTTGACAGAGTTTAGATGAGGATACCATCATATTAACTTAATCGTGTCTTTTAATAATGCGTTGTTTTGGTAGGCTAAGTAAAAAAAAGAAAATATAGACTCAAGTTGACTCAACTTTGGATTTTTTTCTATCGAGAAAATTTTATGTAATCATGTTTCGGCTATTGTCAGTACCACAATCATATAGTCAAGAATCATATCATATATCTGAAAATCAGTCCCTGCTGTTTACTAGTCCGGGCAGAACAGCGTTTAAAAGTTTCTAAATTTCTCGTTATAGCGCCTTAATATAACTAAGTCAAGCTACTAAAGGTGCAAAACCAAGTAAAACCCCCCACCCTTAGAAGCAAAAAAAAACAAAAGTCAAACTGTGGAAAACCAAGTCAAGCTCCCCCAAACTGTGGAAAACCAAGTCAAGCTCCCCCAAACTGTGGAAAACCAAGTCAAGCCATCCCGAATATTGTTAAACCAAGTAAAGCCCCCCCCCCCCCCAAGCTGCAAAACTAAGTCAAATGCCCCCAATTGTATAAATAAGATAACAGTACTCTACCAAATAGTTTATTTACTCACTGGGTCGTGTTTATCCTTGACATGGTTGTCGTAAGCGGTAGACGTTGAGAATCCTCTGCAGCACAGCTCGCATTTAAACTCCCCTGCAAATAACATTTAATGCACAATATCTGGGCGACCGAGCTTCGCTCGGCGTTTTCCTAGGCATGAGACCTACCTAGATCGATTGCTCGTCCCCGAAAACCCCCACATACCAAATTTCATCAAAATCATTAGAGCCGTTTCCGAGATCCCCGAAATAAATATATAAATAAATATACAAGAATTGCTCGTTTAAAGATATAAGATTATGTCACACCTGACCAGTGGCAATAGGGTATTAAACTAAGGTAAAAATAAATTATTATAATATTGACTAATAAAAGATCTAACGAAAATACTCGAAAAACATCAATTAATAATTTATTTTAGCTAATTGAAAGATTTTATAAGCATAAAGATTTAAAAAGGACGCTGATTTGAACAAACCAATTCACACTGTCTTAGTGACGTCACTAAGACAGCATTTCCCTACAAACTTCATATTAAAGCTTAAGCCACACAGAGAGCGGGCGGGCGGTGGCGGCGCGGGCGCGGGCGGCGGCGGCGCGGGCGCGGGCGGCGGCGGCGCGGGCGCGGGCGGCGGCGGCGCGGGCGCGGGCGGCGGCGGCGCGGGAGCTGCTTTTGGCGGTGGCGGCTGCCGCCAAAGGCGGCTCCCGCGCCGCCGCCGCCCGCGCCCGCGCCGCCGCCGCCCGCGCCCGCGCCGCCGCCGCCCGCGCCCGCCCGCCGCCGCCCGCGCCCGCGCCGCCACCGCCCGCCCGCTCTCTGTGTGGCTTAAGCTTTACATATCGTTTTTGACATTTAATAAAAAGTTGCTGATTTGACTATGAGTTTAATACCGTATACCGCACGCTCCCAACCAAACTCTCACTCGCCAAATCCTACTTTCTGGCCAGTGGGTGACATAACATTTTGTATTTACCACGGGCGGTAATAATCAAAGCCTCAGATCACATATTTATCACCCTTGTCTTCGGCTCGGGCGTCAAATACCTGCGTTCTGAGACATCCTTTGTTTTACCGCCCTTTAATGTACTATTTTCTAATGACGTATGTATGTGGTGTAAGGTCGCCGAGTAATAGAAGTTTTGCTTAGTTTGGGCCTAGATCTCCATAACAAATTTAATCTAAGTTGCTTCAGCGGTTTAAGCGTGAAGTAGTACATACAGACAAACAGATACACTTTCGCTTTTTTTTATACTACGTCGGAGGCAAACAAGCTGACAGCCCACCTGATGGGAAGTGGTTACTGCCGCCTATAGACGCTGACTGCCTATAGACTTGCCGACCCATAAGAACCCTTTTCACGCCTTTTTTGAAGAGCCCCATGCTGTAGCCCATTGGGAATACCTCGGCATTTGTAGTATAAGTCCCCCACCTCCAGGTCTTTGTACTAACATTATTTAGTACACTACGTGTACAACATCTGTTATTTGTCTACGCGACCACAGAATAAGTAATAGTACAAGTACAGAAGCTTCACTTTCTAACAAAAACGGCGTTTAGGCATAAAAAACATGCCTAGAGTAGGCATCTCTGTCTATCGTATAACTTGTAAAATAAGTATGGATAAATGTACCTTTCAAATACTTCTCCGTCAACTTCCTCCTCTCCATATCTTCTACCATCTCTTCCTCCGTCAGACATCTCACTTCAAAGTCATATTTCTCCTCAAACTCCTTAATATCCTCTTCTGTACTAAACTTATTCTTCTTCGTTAGTTTCTGTTTCTTGACTCTTTTCTGCTTCTTTGCCTCTTCTTTGCTTTGTCTTTCTTTACTTTTCAAAGCTGGTGCAACTATTATATTACCAACTTTGATGATATCATCACCATCCCAAACGAAATCATGATCATCAGTTTTCACGGGTGCTACTGTTATATCGCCTACTTGATAATCATTTGTGTCTTCAATGTCATTATCCGGCCAAATGAAATCATCATTGGATTCTCTTTTAATGTCTAACGCGTCATTTTGTTCAACACTGTCAGCTAACGCGTCAATTTCGATTTCATCTTTGATGTAATCATTTGGGATTTCTGTGTTTTCATGGATATATATTTCTGGTGAAGGCGGGTGGTTGATAGTTAAGTTGTATGTGAGTTTGTGTGCGTCGCGATCTAATGTTTGTATGTAGTTTGTTATCTGCAAAACATGATATACATGAAAAACGTGCGGTTATGCAAGGTTAAGCAATGTCGGGTGGGGTCAGTACATGGATGGGTGACCGCTTTGAATGGTTACTAACTGAGCGCTCCCGTGCTTTGGAAGGCACGTTAAGCCGTTGATCCCGGCTGCTGTCTATGGCAGCAGTCGTTAAGCCAAGTTTGGGCGGCTTGAGAACTTCTAACAGTCAAGATGCCCACTCACTTATAAAAAAAAAAAAATTCGTTTATTTAAAAGTAAAAGAACACAACTTAAATTAGCCCATGGTCCCACACTAGGCACAGCCTGTATCTGGTGACCGTTTGAATAAAATTATCAGTACAGAGCTTGTTCGGATTGGTATCCTATATAAATGTATTACTATATAAATGGGCCTATGTCCAGCAGTGGACGTCTTTCGGCTGATATGATGATGATGACTATATAAATTACTATATAAATGTATTAACATCTACCATACCTATGCTTCACAAATAAAAATTATTCCAATCTATTCTATTCTTTTTTTGAGAGGCTGGTGCGATACCAAAGTGCAAAGTAAGGCATATTTTTAAAGATAAACTTTCAAATTGCACCCAACCGACGGCTCTATATATATAACTCAGTGAGTAAAATCAAAACTCACGCAGTGCTGATGCGTAAGAGCGTTGTTCAGGAGCTGTTCTGCCCGTCGGGCGCGCGCGCGCAACCCATGCGCCCGTGCGAGCTGCGCGCCGCACCACGCGCACAAGTGCTGCCCTAAGCCGTGCAGTGTTGATGGCTACAATCAAATAAAACTAGGTCAGCAAACAAGCCATTCATTTTGTGAAGAGAAACAACAGGAATACTTGGAGCGGAAGACGACAGCGCCCGCGGAATCTGCTTGGCCCCCTACCGGTCAGTCTCCTGGCCAGTTATGACTGCCTGGTACTTTTAGATCGAATGGTGGAAGGTTTTTAACCAAAGTATCAAGTAGTGTATTTAAGTATCTATTTATCTATATAAGTATGTATATCGTCGCTTAGTACCCATGGTACAAGCTTTGCTTAGTTTGGGACTAGGTTGATTTGTGTAAGATTGTACACAAATATTTATTATTATTATTTTATTAAAGTAAGAACGCAAGACGAGTTCCTATTTGCCCAGGTGCAGCCGCATACCAAGTAGTCAGTCCAACCCGGGTTTAGCCTAGCTAAAATTTGGTGTTAAGTTTGCCCGTGACAAACAGCTCTCACGTCGATATATCTTAGCTCGCTTAGGTATCTACTAGTAAATGATAGGATAGGAGTAAATATAAGAACTAGTGCTTACCGTCGTACCCATAATATCTGTATATATCCTATATAGTCCCCATTTGTGGATATCGTACAATTTTGTGTCCCAAGCGAGGCATATTCGACAAGCCAGAAAACTATCCGAATTTAGCTCTGTTTTAAGCGAATTCATAATTAATTCATGAATATAACGAAAAACTATATCTGAATGGAAAGTTTAGACCATAACATTGAAAAATTGTTAAATTATAATAAGGCAACAAATGAAATCAACCACAACAACAATCCAATCCATTGAATCCATCAACAATCGATTCAATTGACAGTGACAGATCTGGGTCTGACAGCTACATGGGGAGCGTTCAGATATTGCAAAATAATAATCAATTTCTTTAAGAAAATAAAATAAAGCAAGCTAAGTCACCATAGGGTACTTGCATTATTATTTCATTGATCTTATTTTATTGGTGGTCTGGTTCTTAACATTGTGATAAATTGTGTTTTATTGTTTTGTTTTAATGGCAATAAATTCTTTCTTATTCTTATTCTATGCACAAACAATTTATTTAACTTATAAATTAGCCTGCTAGCGGGCTGTCCAAGAAAAGTTACGCAGCGATCGCTAGTGGGGTTCCTGGCAGTAAGTGTTAGCTCTCATGTATCTGTCTTTGCATGCTCGGAGCGCTCGTGGCCCAGCGGCGCCTGCGTACCGCAAGTGGTATGCAAGGTTAAGTAACGTCGGGCGGGTTCAGTACATGGATGAGTGACCGCTTTAAGTGGTTACTAACCGAGCGCTCCCGTGCTTTGGAAGGCACGTTAAGCCGTTGATCCCGGCTGCTGTCTATGGCAGCAGTCGTTAAGCCAAGTTGGAGGCCTTCGGGCGGCGTGAGAACTTCTAACAGTCAAGTTGCCCACACACTTGACAAAGGGGGGTCGAAGTTGCACCACGTCCGTAGGGAAAGTACCCACCGCTACCCTACACGTGACCCCTGGGTGGTTCTACAAAGTGCAACAAAAACTGGCAACCGTACTGTCTTCTCGAAGATCTCACGGTTCGAAATAAATGCCATACGATATATAAATAAAATGCATTGTAGGGCGAAATAAAACACAATTATAAAGCAATAACATTTATTATCTACACACAAACTACTTGATACATGGTTGTTATATATTAATAGTATACAATAAAATTAAATTCGAAAAATGGCAACTAAACCTTATGGTAGGGGAGCCCAAGAGACGATTTAGGGATTTACTCGAACGCGTCAGATTAAGGTACGAGAGACCTTGAATTCTGTAGATTGCCACTTAATAAGCTCTGAATATATAGGTATCCAATTTTTGTTATTAAAAAAAGCCGCCCAAACCTTGCATCACGTCCAAATCGTCAGATTAGTATAAGGAATGAATGAATAAATGAATAATTTATTCGAAGCAATTTAAAGGAGCTAAATCTATTTAACAACCCCTCTGAAAATCAGACGCCCTCGATTATTACTTTTTCTCCTATGTTTTACACTTCGTACGGCTACTCCTTGCACGGAAACCGGCAAAATTAACATATTTTCGTTATCAATACGTGGAGTCTACAGTATCAATATGTGATGCCTTGAAGTATATTCGTAAAACTGTTTTTTTTGTAAAGTTGTTTTTTTTGCAGACATTCATCTCATTGGCGGCATCATATACAACTTTTTTTTCTTACTATCCAATCTTAAAAACCCAATAGGTCCCGCGTTCGCGCGCGCGAGTAAATCCACATTTAGCATCGTTGCCTCCCCTACTATTACAAAATTGGCGATATTTTGTACTGGTACAGAACAGAAGTGCATATAATCAATCGACCTTTATTTAACCTTGATATATTTATGAATCAACAAATTTAAATGGCAGCAGAAATGGTCGTGATATGCCGCGAGCTGTCATTTAAATATGAAATGTAACTACAGTTCATAAAGTTAAAATTCCTTTGACTCTACTAAGACGCGTGTCTCTGGCCGTAAAGAAAGCGTCGTTTTTATTAAACATTACCTATAGAGCGGTAAAATAAAAAACGTCTCAGATCGCAGATATTTGACGCACGAGCCGATGGCAAGGGCGATAAATATGAGATCTGAGGCTTTCTTTATTACCGCCCCTGGTAAGGACAAAATTATTATCATGCGCGCAGCGTGCGGTAATTGCCACTTTATGGCCAGGTGTGGCATAAATGTATATTTCGTTTATCTAATAATCATTTTTAAGGAGAAACAACTGGAATGAACATTAAAAGCATTTTTTGATATTCTCAACTGGATATAAATTTATTTTACTATATTTTATAGCATTTCTTAAATAATTTGAAGTTCTCAAATATTTAACGAGCCACTCACGTTTTTAGGCTGCGTTTTCACCAGAGATGTGCGCGGATGGCGCAACGCGCCGAGCGAGGTGTCAAATATATGCAAACACATCCTCGCACATCTCTGGTAGAAACGCAGCCTATAGGTCGGATATCGCTCGGCATGTTTCGAACCGGCACGCGGTTTAATGAGAGCTCTCCGACCGCGCGTTTAGCACTTTAAAATGCCAGTGACCCATCCCACGGGATTTTACTCTTAAACTTTAAAATGCCTACAAACAAGAATATAGTGAATGCTTCTATGTTTAAAATGGCTACGATTTATATGTTGCCATTACTGAATAAGTATATAGGGCGCTCGTGGCCCAGCGGCGCCGGGTACCGCTTGCAGTATCTAAGGTTAAGCAACGTGGGCAGCGGTCAGGACTTGGATGGGTGACCGCTTTGAGTGGTTACTAACTGAGCGCTCCCGTGCTTTGGAAGGCACGTTAAGCCGTTGATCCCGGTTGCTGTCTATGGCAGCAGTCGTTAAGCCAAGTTGGAGGCCTTCGGGCGGCTTGAGAACTTCTAACAGTCAAGTTGCCCACTCACTTGACAAAGCCTAATCCCAATAAGGTCTAGTTTCCCCTCGGGGTTGGAAGGTCAGATGGAAGTCGCTTCCGTGAAAACTAGTGCCTACGCCAAATCTTGGGGTTAGGTAGCGGACCCCAGGCATCCTTCAGGATGCAACTGTACTGGGATAACGCTAGGAGGATGATGATGACTGAATAAGTATATAATTATTCGTTTATTACCGACCATAGCTGGCGACAAGTTGTCAAGTCACCCAAACCTCGAAACCGCTACGCAAACTGAAAGTCGCGTGCCTTTTCAAAGGTCGCTGTTGTAAACCTGGTGCCTACGCCAATTTTGGGTTAAGGAAATACGCTAGGGGCATGATTCGAGACTAGGGTCGTTTGCAAAAAAAATGTACATAAACTCTGGTCCACCATTCGGCGGAGTTGTTTGACAAGTCAAAATGCACAAATGTTGCCACAGTACGGCCAGTGCTGTTCATATCGATGTTATTTAAGGCCTCACTAGACGTACGGATCTTACGGAAATCGGCAAGCACCCCTTGGTGCTTGCCGAGATCATCGAAAATCGAAATTAGTAGTGTTTCTCTCAATCTAAAATGCTCTCAATTTGACAAATTAAAATGATTTGTAAATTTTATGAATTTTTAATATTTCTTCATATTTATTTTACTTTTGTCCACTAAATGAGATTTTTAGTTGCCGAAAAGTAGAAACTTTTACATTTATTAAATTAGGTAGTAAAATAGTAGGACTTAAATCTTGATCGAAAAAACTTTCTATCGAATAGTATATAGATTTTGATATTCCGAAAAATGCTGGCAAATGTTTGTTTGTGAATAAGAGGGTATAGTTAGTTACTTTATATTTATCGACATATTTTTATCGATATATACCTTCACTATTTATTTATTTCTACTCCTGGCAACATCTCATTTGCCAGTTTACTCCGCCGAATTATGGACTTTACCTTAGTTAAGGGCTTAATAAAAACAAAATCTAACAACCGATTCCTTTGTGTAACGATTACTCATATAATTTGTATGGCTAACGTTTGTTACACAAAGGACACGATCGTAATTCTGTTTTCATTAAACCTTTAACTACGAACAAGTTTTTTGCAAACGACCCACTAAGCCATGGTGTTACAGTGTGGCGGGTGTTGTGTTACTGTGCCTTAGTTGACTAGTTTGGTGACATAGTTGCTCGGGAACAGGCCGGTCATGCCGCGAAGCTCGCCTGCAATTAAATAAGTTTCTGTCAAAAATTTCAATTCTGGTACAGACACGCAGTGGCATATCTTTTCGTCCATTATTCCGCAGTGTCTCAAGACGAGAGTCATTGACCAGTGTGTGTTGCCAGTGATGACTTATGGTACGGAAACGTGGTCGCTCACCATGTGACTCATAAGAAGGCTCAAAGTCACTCAGAGGGCAATGGAGAGGGCTATGCTGGGAGTTTCTCTGCGTGATCGCATCAGAAATGAGGCCATCCGTAGCAGAACCAAAGTAACCGATATAGCCTTTCGAATCGCTAAACTTAAGTGGCAGTGGGCGGGGCACATTGCACGTAGAACCGATGGCCGTTGGGGCCGAAAGGTTCTCGAGTGGCGCAGCGTGGGTAGACCCCCCACAAGGTGGACTGATGACCTGGCAAAGGTCGCGGGAGTCCGCTGGATGCGGGTGGCGCAGGACCGGGCATTGTGGCACTCTTTGGGGGAGGCCTATGTCCAGCAGTGGACGTCTTTCGGCTGATATGATGATGGTGATGACAGACACGAGTTTTAATTTAGGACCCCCTTAAGGTTGACAGTACTGTCAAACAGTATAGAAATTCAAAGAAAAAGTTTGCGAAATGGGTCCTAAATTAATGCTCGCGACCGTACACGCTTTTATTGCCGACTGTACTTTCTTTCACAGTCATCAACTACTCGTGGAGACGGCCCCAATGAGCAGTGAATGTGCCCAAACACGATGGGTGCATCTTTTGTAGTTTAGGAGTTGCTACGGCCACCTTCTTCCTCCATCATTAGATCAGTTCGATGGTACATAATATAGGGATGACGACACTATAAAAGAAAATCAATAAATCCAAATTTTCTACATAAAGGCTCAAATTCTCAATCAAATGGCGAAAAAAGTAATTAAAACAAATAAATAATTACGTAATTATAAGTCTTCAAAGTTTTAAGTGTTGGTATGTTCTGTCCCTTTTCCGCAAAACGCACCTTTGTATTGAACGATCGTCATTTACTATGGCGCTACTCAACAGTGACGTCACGGTTAGGTAGCACTTTCTCTCTCTAACTACGAACATTCTAACCGTTGTAGCTTCGTTATTTTTTGAGATATTTGAATAGGATTTTCACTGTTTGGCATAGTTTTATGTCTCCTTTCTATTGAAGTAATAAATTTTTTTGAGTCGACATCCCTATTGCATTGTCATCCAACTTACAAAAGTATACATCCATAATTAAGTGACGTGTATTGAAAAAAATTGACATGTAATTAGATATTATCAATAAATATGATTATGATTATACCAAATTTCAGCTCAATCGGTTGTGTGTGTTCATGAGATTTGTCCCATGCTAACAGGCTAAGTCAAATAAAAGCTTGTAAAATAGTACATTACTTAACAAGGGCGGTAAAACAAAGAATATCTCAGATCTCAGGTATTTGACGCCCGAGCCGAAGGCAAGGGCGATAAATATGCGATCTGAGGCTTTCTTTATTACCGCCCGTGTTAAGTACAAAATTTTATGTTACCCCCTGGCCAGGAAGCGGGATTTCCCGCGCGCGGAGCGTGCGGTAATTGCCGCTTTATGGCCAGGTGTGACATAAAATCTGTTACTATGGTTCGTACATAACTCTAAGCTCTGGCTGTAAAGTAGATTCTTGATTGCGTTCATTTGACAGTTTTGAACGTACTATTAAACGACTGCCCAAAAAAAGAAGCGAAATGTTTTCAGGTTTGTATGTATAGGAGCGCTCATGGCCCAGCGGCGCCGGGTACCGCTTGCGGTATCTAAGGTTAAGCAAGGTGGGCAGCGGTCAGGACTTGGATGGGTGACCGCTTTCAGTGGTTACTAACTGAGCGCTCCCGTGCTTTGGGAGGCACGTTAAGCCGTTGATCCCGGTTGCTGTCTATGGCAGCAGTCGTTAAGCCAAGTTGGAGGCCTTCGGGCGGCTTGAGAACTTCTAACAGTCAAGTTGCCCACTCACTTGACAAAGCCTAATCCCAATAAGGTCTAGTTTCCCCTCGGGGTTGGGAGGTCAGAAAGCAGTCGCTTCCGTAAAAACTAGTGCCTACGGCAAATCTTGGGATTAGGTAGCGGACCCCAGGCATCCTTCAGGATGCAACTGTACTGGGATAACGCTAGGAGGATGATGATGTATAGGTATGTATACTACCCAGGTTAGTGTGGTCAGAGACTAGGAATTATATAGACTGCCAATGATACATTGTGGCGTAATTTTAAAATAATGGGCCTGCTGTAGCTAGTTTCACTATGGAGAGATCACTTTACCATTTAATTCGTATGCCACTAAGACCTCTGCTTAAGAGGAGGGGTAGGGCAAGCTCTCTCCATACAAACTTTGTGCAGGATTTACTTCGTTTGTGTTTGTATTAAAGTTATGATTTTTGGTCAGTATGCTTATTTTTCTGATAGCTATTTCGTGATGTAAATTGTTTTTTATTATATATTTTTTTTTAATTTTTTAATTTTGTTTTTTTTTGAAATATTTGAAGATTTTCACATCACGATCTTCGCATATCTAATATTTACAACCAAAAAAAATATTATATTTGTTAGTGCCAAAATCGACGAATAAAACGTGCACAAAGTTTGTATGGGGAAGGCCTTGCCCTACCCTGCGCCTTAACACATAGCGCCATCTATGAACACAACGAAGAAGCTCCCAACAGATGGCGCTATGTGTTAAGCAGAGGTATTAGTGGCATACGAATTAAATGGTAAAGTGATCTCTCCATAGTGAAACTAGCTACAGCAGGCCCATTATTTTAAAATTACGCCACAATGTTTAGGCATTGGCAGTCTATATAATTCCTAGTCTCTGGTGTGGTGTATAACTCGAAACCTAAATTTTTTTACCAAGGCCATGTTACGTTATTCTTGTGAGTCGTGAGCTGGTGTATCAGCCTTCGAAGGGACGACGTCGACTTCTGGGACACCCTGCATATTGCCGGGTACTGTACCTTGCCACCAGGCCGGGTCCTGACTGCGGTCGGTGACAGCTATGATGTCGTCCTTCTCGAAACTTAGCTCGTCAGCATTCTGCGCCGCGTACGGGTACAGCGCTATCACCTACAACACAACACACATACATTCAAGGTATCAGTCCGCAGCCGACAGCATACGACAACTGCACGTGCCGCCGCACTCGAAATTGAACCGTAAATGTATGCGTGAAAAGCTCAATTTGAAATGAGCGGACAAGTGTCGCAACGACACATGCCGCTCACTCTAAATTGGGACTTTTAGTCTTAAGATTACGGTTCAATTTGGAGTGCGGCGCAAACCTCTGCATAGATGGCGCCACTAGAGTTTGTCACATCGCGATTGATGCACATTTAACTTTAAAAAATATTGTACGTTTAAAATACCGTTATAAATAATAATAACTATTAAACTTTGTATCTTAGGCTGAGACACTGCCGATTAATGTTTCAAAGCCATTTAAATACAAAAGGTTTTGTTTAGACAGGAGCGTGTAAGTTATATTTTCGTAAACATATACTCGTCCGTTTAGCGCGATAAAAAGGATCCAAATGAAAAATACGGACGTCTGACTCCGGCGCAGCTAAAAGCACTTTTACGGCAACGCGAGCAATCAGTAAAAGGACCGCAAAATTAAGGTGGATGTAATGGGAAAAATGAGGAAATTTCTGAAAAAGAAATCTAATTATCAATGTATTAGTATGTGTTCCGTAAAATATACGTAATAATAAACATTGTCAGCAAATATCAAGTTCATAGGTCTCAGCCCAAAGAGAATAATGAGGTTGGCGGCTGCCAAACTTTGCCACTAGGTGGCGCCACTGAGTTTGTGCCACGATATTAGTTCGTGATTATTATTCTCAGCAAGATTGAAAATTCTATATACATGAAATATAGTTCCAACCTAGAAGTATCACATTTCGGATGCGACGGAACGAGCGGCCCGTAATGGAATTTCATATAATATTGCAGGCCTAGGCCGGCAAAATGACCGTCTTTGTTTAGAAAGTACAAGACAGTACCATGCACTGATTTTTCTGTAGTTTATATATATCGAATAGACGTACCTTATCAATGACCGTCTCCGCTGGCATGGCGTCCATTTTAGACGACAGCACGGGGGTAGTCCTGCCTGACGTACGACCAGACGACTGTAAGATCTGTACAAAAATATTTTTTTCTGTTAATGGTCAAATACAATCACGATTCAACATAGGGAACGCCTATATCTCTGTCTCTGTTGTTGTCCGACATCTTGCTGAGATAAAGGTATAAATACCTATTGTACATAAATATCGCATTGTACTCGTTTAAGAGGGCGTAGTAGGCATTGCAAATGTCCCACTCAAACACGCGTGATTTTGCAATTAACCATCCCGCTCTCTACGGAAGCTCAGCGCGTACTTTTCGTAAATATTGATGTTTATTCTAAACGTATACATTCAAGATCTTTTTTCGCAGAATTTAGAAATTATCATTGTACAACCATTAAGGCCGTGTATTACCACTTTTGAGTTTTTAAAAACCATCTGAGACATAGAATATAGTGTCTTAAAATCTAAAAAATATATATGTGTTACATAAGGATCTTGTCTAGTCAAAATCGCAGTCAGTTACATGACCTGATGAATTTCACTCGATAGAAAAAAATCGCGAAGTTACCCCTTTTTGGAAAGTATTTTCAATACTACGGCTATATTACTGATATTTAACATTTAATTTTTGTACTCAATTAAAGATCGTAAATAGGTATAGACAAATTCGCAGGGTTTGCTTTGATAAAATGATTGGCTTAATGACTATAGCTAAATATTTACAAAACAGCGTGCAGAGCTTGCGTAGAGAGCGGGATGGTTAATTGTAAACTCACGCGTGTTAGAGCGGGACATTTGCGTTGGGGATACCTCCCCTTAAACCAAAAATCAGTGTTAAAGATGGGAGGGTTTTAAAGTTCCAAACAAAAATATCAAAAAGAAAGGTTATGTTTGAAAAATAAAAGTATCGAGAAAATTTTTGCTAATCGTGTTTTCACTTTTAGCGGACTGGAGGGAAATAGTTCAAAATTAATATACTGCAAGGACAGATATTTTTTTTAATCACTACAGATGTTGAGATCTATGTCGATAAACATTGGCAAATGTGGGCTCTTAAAAAAATCTTTTAAGAGGAGGGGTAGGGCAAACTCTCTCCATACAAACTTTGTGCAGGATTTACTTCGTTTGTGTTTGCATTAAAGTTATGATTTTTGGTCAGTATGCTTAGTTTTCTGATAGCTATTTCGTGAAGTAATTTTTTTTTTTTTTTTGAATTTTTTTGAAGTATTTGAAAATTTTCACATCACGATCTTCGCATATCTAATATTTACACCCAAAAAAAATATTATATTCGTTAGTGCCAAAACCTACGAATAAAACGTGCACAGAGTTTGTATGGAGAAGGCCTTGCCCTACCCTGCGCCTTAAACAAATCTTTTAAGCCAGCTCACCTTGACGTAGCTCGCGGGGAACCAGCCGACCTGCCTGTTCCGGCCTTTGGCCTGAAGCTCGCCCTCCCACCAGCCCGTGTCGGCCTTCTTGCGGACCACCAGCAGCTGGCCTTTGGTCAGAGACAGCTGTTCAGAACTGGAACAAAGTCACTCGGTTTACTAAGCCGGTAACATTTTCACTTGACTTAATTCTTGAATGGTTCTTCCTCTAAAGGCCATCAAAGAAAATTCGAGAACTCCTCTCGTTATTTTTCCCTCTGCATCTCTCGCTTCCATACATCTCTCCTGAACTTATCACTTTCTACCTTTATCTCTTCGTCTCTAACGTTCTCTCTCTATATAGGCGTTTTCATTTACCGGTGTAGTTTTCCGTTTTCCTTTTCGGATCTAGGTAATAGGGTATTAAACTAAGGTAAAAATAAATTACTTTTTACTTGACTAATAAAAGATCTAACGAAAATACTCGAAAAACATCAATTATTAATTTATATTAGCTAATTGTAAGATTTTATAAGCATTAAAGATTTAAAAAGGACGCTGATTTGAACAAACCTACTCACACTGTCTTAGTGACGTCACTAAGACAGTATTTCCCTACAAACTTCATATTAACAAATCGTTTTTGACATTTGATAAAAAGTTGCTGATTTGACTATGAGTTTAATACCGTATTTTGGGTTTCCGAATCAAGAGTTAGAAGAGAGTTTTCTGTGTCAGTTTTATAACCAACTTTATAAACACATTATTATTGGGGAACGGGACTTAATCGCGTCGCGAAACGTCGGACAAAAACCTTAAAAAAGGTAAATTAGTTATAACTGTACGCGATTAAGTCCCGTTCCCCAATAATAATGTGTGAAAATCGTGTAAGTTTAAATCAACTTTATAAACTGTATGAAAAGCGTCACCTGACTTTTTTGGGGGACACCTTTCTGTATGGAAATGAATAATACTCGTGTTTCTGAGTCAGAAAATCCAAAATTACTTCGAAAACAAAGTAGGGGGTACAGCGAAAAGTGAAAATGCCCATTTCCCCCCTTTTCTTTGCCTCTCCCGCTGCCTTCTGTCTCTATCCGTTACTATTTGTCTCTATACGTTACTATATATCTATATCCGATTCTATATATCTATATCCGTTTCTATTCGTCTCTATCCGTTACTATCTGTATCCATCCGTCTCTATCTGTCTCACCTGGTGGCGGTGTAGGCTGCTATAGCCTGCGCGATCTCGTTCTTCCTCCGGCCCGTGGCGGAGTCCCGGCCCGAGTCCCGGCGCGCCGCGGACGCGGGCCGGGCCCCGCCCGCGTCCGCGGCGTTTCTATTTGTCTCTATCCGTTACTATCTGTATCCATCCGTCTCTATCTGTCTCACCTGGTGGCGGTGTAGGCTGCTATAGCCTGCGCGATCTCGTTCTTCCTCCGGCCCGTGGCGGAGTCCCGGCCCGAGTCCCGGCGCGCCGCGGACGCGGGCCGGGCCCCGCCCGCGTCCGCGGCGTTTCTATTTGTCTCTATCCGTTACTATCTGTATCCATCCGTCTCTATCTGTCTCACCTGGTGGCGGTGTAGGCTGCTATAGCCTGCGCGATCTCGTTCTTCCTCCGGCCCGTGGCGGAGTCCCGGCCCGAGTCCCGGCGCGCCGCGGACGCGGGCCGGGCCCCGCCCGCGTCCGCGGCGTTTCTATTTGTCTCTATCCGTTACTATCTGTATCCATCCGTCTCTATCTGTCTCACCTGGTGGCGGTGTAGGCTGCTATAGCCTGCGCGATCTCGTTCTTCCTCCGGCCCGTGGCGGAGTCCCGGCCCGAGTCCCGGCGCGCCGCGGACGCGGGCCGGGCCCCGCCCGCGTCCGCGGCGTTTCTATTTGTCTCTATCCGTTACTATCTGTATCCATCCGTCTCTATCTGTCTCACCTGGTGGCGGTGTAGGCTGCTATAGCCTGCGCGATCTCGTTCTTCCTCCGGCCCGTGGCGGAGTCCCGGCCCGAGTCCCGGCGCGCCGCGGACGCGGGCCGGGCCCCGCCCGCGTCCGCGGCGTTTCTATTTGTCTCTATCCGTTACTATCTGTATCCATCCGTCTCTATCTGTCTCACCTGGTGGCGGTGTAGGCTGCTATAGCCTGCGCGATCTCGTTCTTCCTCCGGCCCGTGGCGGAGTCCCGGCCCGAGTCCCGGCGCGCCGCGGACGCGGGCCGGGCCCCGCCCGCGTCCGCGGCGTTTCTATTTGTCTCTATCCGTTACTATCTGTATCCATCCGTCTCTATCTGTCTCACCTGGTGGCGGTGTAGGCTGCTATAGCCTGCGCGATCTCGTTCTTCCTCCGGCCCGTGGCGGAGTCCCGGCCCGAGTCCCGGCGCGCCGCGGACGCGGGCCGGGCCCCGCCCGCGTCCGCGGCGTTTCTATTTGTCTCTATCCGTTACTATCTGTATCCATCCGTCTCTATCTGTCTCACCTGGTGGCGGTGTAGGCTGCTATAGCCTGCGCGATCTCGTTCTTCCTCCGGCCCGTGGCGGAGTCCCGGCCCGAGTCCCGGCGCGCCGCGGACGCGGGCCGGGCCCCGCCCGCGTCCGCGGCGTTTCTATTTGTCTCTATCCGTTACTATCTGTATCCATCCGTCTCTATCTGTCTCACCTGGTGGCGGTGTAGGCTGCTATAGCCTGCGCGATCTCGTTCTTCCTCCGGCCCGTGGCGGAGTCCCGGCCCGAGTCCCGGCGCGCCGCGGACGCGGGCCGGGCCCCGCCCGCGTCCGCGGCGTTTCTATTTGTCTCTATCCGTTACTATCTGTATCCATCCGTCTCTATCTGTCTCACCTGGTGGCGGTGTAGGCTGCTATAGCCTGCGCGATCTCGTTCTTCCTCCGGCCCGTGGCGGAGTCCCGGCCCGAGTCCCGGCGCGCCGCGGACGCGGGCCGGGCCCCGCCCGCGTCCGCGGCGTTTCTATTTGTCTCTATCCGTTACTATCTGTATCCATCCGTCTCTATCTGTCTCACCTGGTGGCGGTGTAGGCTGCTATAGCCTGCGCGATCTCGTTCTTCCTCCGGCCCGTGGCGGAGTCCCGGCCCGAGTCCCGGCGCGCCGCGGACGCGGGCCGGGCCCCGCCCGCGTCCGCGGCGTTTCTATTTGTCTCTATCCGTTACTATCTGTATCCATCCGTCTCTATCTGTCTCACCTGGTGGCGGTGTAGGCTGCTATAGCCTGCGCGATCTCGTTCTTCCTCCGGCCCGTGGCGGAGTCCCGGCCCGAGTCCCGGCGCGCCGCGGACGCGGGCCGGGCCCCGCCCCCTGCCCCGCCCCCGCCACCCCCGGCCCCGCACCCCGCACTATCCGTGATGGCCGCCACTTCGGACGATATAGGGGTTGACGATTTCTGCTCCTGATTATAAAAGATCATCATTATTGGCCACATCAGGAAGCCAGCAATTGGAGGAATTGAGCAATTCAATCAGTTCAGCTTGTTTTGCATTGAGAAGCCTAAGAGATGAAACAAAACTAGAACAATTGAAAATGGTGTACTATGCTCTCATAGAATCAAAACTGAGGTACAGTATTAAGTTGTGGGGTAACAGTTATCAATATAATACAAAAAGTGCATTCATTATGCAGAAAAGGGCGATTAGAATAATAGTTAGAATCCCGCAATGGGAATCATGCAAAGCTCATTTCCGAAACCTTAAAATCTTAACTGTTCCGTGCCTTTATATTTTGGTTCTTCTATCAGGTTTGGTCAAAAACTTGAATGAAGTTGAAAGCGAAGAGGATAGAGTCTCAAGGCTTGCAACAAGGAGAAAGAATATTAAAAATAGTTTAGTGCCTAAATTTAAAATTGTGAAACAATCAGTGAGCTACCAGGCTGTCTTTCTTTTTAATAAATTGCCGATAGAGCTTAAACAGATCTCCAACATTAAAGTTTTCAAGCGTAAATTAAAGGCTCTTTTAGTGGATAAATGTTATTATTCTGTTGATGAATTTATTAATGACACACTGTAATATTCTTAGTAATAACGATTATGTAATTTATTTTAGAATAGTAGGTATAGACATTTTAATGTATTTCTTGTATGTAGGGCTGAGATTATGCTAGAATATTTATGTTGACTTTTTGTTTATTAAATACACTTTTTTTTTGACATATTGTAATTTTATTTATATTGACTGTTTTTTTTCTAATGACATATTATTATTTTGAATAGTTTAAACATTTAATGTATTTCCTGTATGTGCTTGTGCTGTGATTATGCTAGTATGATAATGTTGACATTTTTTTTTAATTATATACAGTTTTTTTTTTAAATATCTAATGAATTATTGTTACTATATAACTGATTTAAATTATTATATGTATATTCAACACAATGTATATTGTTCAGAATTAAATAAATGAAATCACATTATCTACTCGTAAAGCCCGACCAGGAATATATGACCATGCGCCATGTTATTATTATTTATTAAGGAGATAACAGTACAGAAACATATGCATGAAAAAACACAATAAAGTTAACAAATTTTTAGGTACAGATGCTTCCTTAAACATATGTGTTGCGGTATTTCATTAGAACTAATTTCTTACACTGGCAATAATATTAATGACATGTTGCCAGCACACAGCACTGATAGTGAATAAATGAGAAAAATTACCAAAACGATTCATAGTCAACAGCGGAACATTATCAATAATGCATACATAGTGTGTATTTTTGATATTACCTCAAACTTTAACCAGACGTTGATTTTAGTGCTATGAACCAACACTAAAACAAATTGTTAATGTAGTGTCAACTACTAGAGCGTAATTAATTTTTGAAAATTTTTCGAGCAGCAATGTATTGCGTACACTTACTTGACAGTCTTGACACATGACAGAAGCGTGTTCAGTTCAGCCGTAGAAAGAGGATCTATAGAAGGAGGGTTAGCGAATCACACACAGGGACGGAGATAATGTGACAGTTTCTTCTGGGGTTACCACAAAAAGAACAATCTCCCCATTTTTACTGACAAGTAGGTTTTTAATTATTGAGAATCTTCAAAATAAACTCTTAGTAAATATTAGCGGACAAACACAAAACATCCGATGTCCTCCCAATTAAGATATAAATGTGTACTAATTTAATACCTACATTAAAGTTAACAAAATCACGATTAGATTAAAACGTCTTAGTTATTCAGCCATTATAATAATGAAATTCACAATAGTATTCTAATCACATCACAATTAAATTTTTAATCAGTTATTTTTAACGTTCGAGCCGATCTGGTTTACCCAATATTATGGGTAACATATTTTCTTACACGCTGGCCACTGGTTTATCGATGACACTTTGGTGGCATAGGCCGGTGGCAGACAATCGCTGCCTTATACGCGATGAGGGACAGGAGATATGTCATTGTTTCTCGCTCCCACGTGTGTTATTGTCTATGCTTACATCTCCTTCACACAGCTTTGTATGTGTGTATCACCAGCTCCATCTATACTTACTTAATGAGTTCAGCATTGTTGTTTACTTCTCAATAAAAATAAGATACATTGCGTGCTCAATTATTTTATAAGGAAAAAATTATATCGTACAATTTTAATAATTTATAGAAAAAACATATTCATTAGGGCCTATACTAAGACCTTGTAAAGATTGAGGTAGTATCAAGCATACACGCGGTATAATATAATGCCAGAGACTAGGAATTATATAGGCGCCATCTATGAACACAACGTAGAAGCTCCCAACAGATGGCGCTATGTTTTAAGCAGAGGTCTTAGTGGCATACGAATTAAATGGTAAACTGATCTCTCCATAGTGAAACTAGCTACATCAGGTCCATTATTTTAAAATTACGCCACAATGTATAGGCATTGGCAGTCTATATAATTCCTAGTCTCTGATACTGCTAAGAAAAAAACGCTCCGGAATTGAAACTGTTTAGCTGCAAAACATTTAAAAATTTACGTCAGCTCTGACAGGTAAACAAATCCAAAATGTCATAAATCATAAGCCGTGTTCCAAATCACGCCAACAACGATCACAGCGTTTACAGTGCTGACGGTTGGTTCGGATCAGTAAGCGCGCTCAAGGCCGCGTGAGTGGTGTTTTGATTCGGACCGCGCATGTTGTGTTTACTGTCATGTTCATATATCAAACGTCAACTTGACGTTTGGTTTAAGGTGCTGACGCCTGGGAGTGTGAGCATTGTAAACGCCAATATGGCGCCGTCCATGACGTCATCAATGACGTCACGACATCTCATGTAAACGCTATGAGCGTGATTCGGTCCGATCGTAAACGCGTTTATAGCGTTGTAAGCGTGATTCGGAACACTATAATAGTCTGTTGCCATATAAATCAGAATAATAGCGCCCTCTTGACAATGGTCATATAAGCCGTGTTCCGAATCACGCTTAAAACGTATAAACGCGTTTACGATCGGGCCGAATCACGCTCATAGCGTTTACACGAGATGTCGTGACGTCATTGATGACGTCATGGACGGCGCCATATTGGCGTTTACAGTGCTCACACTCCGAGGCGTCAGCACCTTAAACCTAACGTCAAGTTGACGTTTGATATATGAACATGACAGTAAACACAACATGCCCGGTCCGAATCAAAACACCACTCATGCGGCCTTGAGCGCGCTTACTGATTCGGACCGGCCGTCAGCACTGTAAACGCTGTGATCGTTGTTGGCGTGATTCGGAACACGGCTATAATAGTCTGTTGCCATATAAATCAGAATAATAGCGCCCTCTTGACAATCGTCATATAGTATTTCTGGTTTAACTTCATTAAGGTAAAAGTAATCCCATATCCTGTAGCCACTGACCTGCACAGGCTCGACGGGCATGCTCGGCGCGGGCTGCGGCACCGGCGCAGGCTCGGGCTGTGGTTCAGGCTCGGGCTCGGGCTCGGGCTCGGGCTCGGCCGCCTCGGGGATGGCCGCGATCGGCTCCGAGCTGGTCGTAGCGTCCTTCGTCACGTAGTTGGACGGGAATATGCCGGTTCTGAAAGTAGAACACAAAAGTGGTGTGAGTTTGTGTCTCATTCAGACTCTTTACATCTCTGGGATCATCATCATCATCTTAAGAGCCGAGCTCTTGTCGGTGCAGCTTGATGCAGTTCTCTCCATATTTGTCGGTCTTTCTCTGGGATGTTGACTCAAAAAATATTATTACTCCATACGAAAGAATACATAAAACTATGCCAAACAGTGAAAATCCTATTCAAATAGCTCAAAAAATAACGAAACTACAGCCGTTAGAATATCTTTAGTTCGAGAGAGAAAGCGCTACAGATCAGTGACGTCACTGACCTCGAGCACCATAGTAAATGACGATCGACCCAAAGTTGCGTTTTGCGGAACAGGGACAGAAAATGCCCCCTCCTAAAACTTTGAAGACTTATAATTATGCAATTATTTATTCTTTTGAATCAGTTTTTTCGCTATTTCATTGATAATTTGATCCTTTTTCGAGAAAATTCAGATTCATTGAGTTTCTTATTTGGTGTCAACATCCCTACTATACGATAAGTCCAGTAAATTGTGCCCAGGTATTTAATCATTTAATCATTTAATCATCATATATTGCATCCATGGTATTACATATAGGTCTAAAAATTATAATTTTGCGTTCACATGGACCCTGGTAGGGCACAGCAATATGTAGTCTTATATCTAATTTTAGTTACTAACTAGTAATAAATTAATTAGTACATTTTTTTCGCATAGTCATAAATAATCAATAATTAAGCGTAATTCAAATTCAAGATAACAATGATATAATAATAATAGTAAAGTTAATTTAGGATTAGGTTTCGTTCATGTCAGGTAAAGTCACAGCTATTTATCTGTTGGTCGATGTTGCTTTGTATACAGTTTACTAAACTAAATGATTTATAATTGTAACTGTATTGTAATTTTGTGACATATAAAATGTTTGAATTTTGAATTTCACCAAGTTCAGCCGAGTTGTATGGACACCCTGCTATATAGAAACAATAAAAAGGCGAATACCGACTAATGCTTCCGAGCAAAATATAAAGATACCTGCAAAAGGTTGAGTAAATAATGCCTCCCTTGTTCATGTCTCTTACCACTTTGCCCTGTTTTGCCTTTTTTATGATATTTATCTCTTTGTATTGTATATTATGTTGTATTGCGTTCCGTGGGTCACGTACGGTGCTGTCTGAAAACCAGCGCTGCACGTGTTTAACACTTCAGCATAATGCTGAGACAGCAACCGATTTGCTGCCGCGAAGACACACATTATTTTATATGTTCTGAGTTTTGTACGTCTATTATTTTTTGTATCCGTGTGTCTTTTGTGCAGTAAATAAATGTTTCTTCTTCTTCAAAATATAACATACCTGCTGCCAATACGGCCAGTCCACCAGTCCCCGTCCCGACGCATCACCTCGATCCGTTCCCCGGCCTCGAACACCAGGTCACCAGGCTCGGCTGAGTTGTATGGATACGCCGCTATATAGAAATCACCGCCCTCTGAAAGTAGCATTATAGAAATGAAATAAATTGAAAATAACCCTGCCTAGCAGTGGGGTAAAAAATAACTTTTCACTTCTCATGCTCGAAAAGTGTGTCATATTAGACTTGTGAAGCGGGGCTAAAGTAGTACATTTAAGCCCTAGGGAAAATATGTATACATATTTATGATTCATTTAACATTTTATTTTGACCAATCAAAATATTTCACCTGGACAGACGTTTCAGTTCTCAAAAGATTAAGCGGTGTCTATGGTCAAAGGACTTGCGTCTCTTAAAAGAAAAAAAAAGCGCGTGTTGCATCTCCTTCTTTAATATAGCAAAAGAAAGGGAGGCGAATAAGTAAAAGCCTTATCACACTACCCTATCGGTAAGGCCCTACCGATAGGGTAGTGTGATAAGGCTTTTAAGCGAGCACGCATAGCGTGGTATGGTACTGGCCTTAGAAAAAAAAACAGGCTGTCAAATTAGACATACGCCCGCCAAGAGTTAAATTATTTATTTAAGGTGGATAATTTGTGTTTAATGTGTTTTCTCGCAATCGAAGTAAAAAGTAGAGTGTATAACTCGGGTCTAAAAGCCATATTACCACTCGAACAATTTTCCCTCACTACGTTCGGGAAAATAACCATCTCGTGGTAATATGGCTTACTTTAGCCCCTTGTCAAACAATCTACTATTATCTACACTAGACCCATATAGGGTAAATCGCCAGTAACTGGCCACTTAAGAAAATGTCATTCAGTTACTAGCCACGGAATTTGTGCAGCGATGACCGCCTTCAACAAAATAAAATACATGAAGTCAGCTCTAAACCCAGTTCAATTTTATTTATTTAATTGCAGAAATACAAACAATTAGTTGCTTGGTGTATATTTTTGCGAAGTGGCCAGTTATTGGGGGGTTGCATGTATTTTCTTCTTCCATACTTATACTTAAGTTTTTTTGAAAAACTTAGCGCAATTTCCCAGGGTTTCGAACCAGAGACCTGCCAGATTGGGTTTGCTCTTCGCCAGCATCGAACTTCGTACTTACCGACCACAGGCATGGCTCCACCGAGATCATTTGCTATTTCCGCTTCCGGCACTTCCGCTATGCCTAAAAGTTATATTTCTCATCAAAAAAAGTATATTTTTAAAGTTTCATGAAATCATATGTGACATATGAGTTACAAGGCTATGAACATATCTACTGTATCTATACAGGGTGGATTTTCTTTTTGGGTCAGTGAGGGCAGCTACCAGATGCCGTGCTGCCACGTGAAAATGGTTTTAGAAGACTTTCCTTTGATTTTGAATTAATGAAATTGGCGTTTTCAGATTTTGGTAAAAACATACAGGGTGCGGGAAAAAGGTCATTTTTGACAAACTTTTTTTTTGATGCCTATCGATCGTGTTCCTATTCAGGATCAAAAGCTTGTATGGGACCAAAAAAAATATCCAACTAGAAAAGCCACAAATCGAGGAAAACTTTTCCCATACAATTTGTATGAAAAAGAAACCTTTTATTTTTCACATGTTATTTTTTATGCCAAACGATTTCACTGCTATCCAGTATCAATAGTTTCCAAGGGGTCAACTTCCGGTAATGTACTAAAAAGCCAAAAATAAAGTAAACTTTTCCCATACATTTACTATGGAGAAAAAATAAATTTTTGCTTATCTCTACGCTTGCTTTGCTTGTCTCTCTCTCTGTCTTGCTACGTTTAAGGAACATGATATTGTATGAAAACACACACATTAAAAGAATTCAAAATGTCAAAAAACGAGAATTTTGAATTTCACTATTTCTGCATAGTAAATGTATTGGAAAAGTTTTCCTCGATTTGTGGCTTTTCTAGTCCGAAATTTTTTTTGGTCCCATACAAGCTTTTGATCCTGAATAGGAACACGATCGATTGGCATCAAAAAATAAGTTTGTCAAAAATGGCCTTTTTCTGGCACCCTGTAAATTTTTTCCAAAATCTGAAAACGCCATTTTTCATTACTTAATTCAAAATCAAAAAAAGGTCTTCTAAGACAATTTCCACGTAGCAGCACGGGATCTGGTAGCTGCACTCACTTGACCCAAAAAGAAAATCCAGCCTGTATATCAAAATGATATCAATGACAATTGGTAAAAGGTACACTATGATTACAGTATTTTACAATATTTATCAAGTTTACCTTCCAGTTGGGTCTTCGTCTCCAGCGGTTCAATGACCTCCGTGGCGTATGCTGACGCAGCATTGATGTCTTCCACATACGATTCCGGGAACCAGCCAGATTGTCCTACAATATTACAACACATTCGTCATTGTTCACAACAAATTCGTCGCTATACACAACAAATTCGTCATTGTCCACTACAAAATTTGTCATTGTTCACAACAAAATCGTAATCATCCACAACAAATCGTCATTAACCACAACAAATTTGTCATTGTCCACAACAAATTTGTCATTATCCACAACAAATCGTCATTAACCACAACAAATTTGTCATTGTCCACAACATTGATACTACATATGTTGGGAGAAAATATGCACTACTTATTGAGTCGTTTAACAAAGCATCATTTTCAGTTTAAGAGACCTTATCAGTTATTTAGGCCATTATCTGCTTGAATTGACACGTATCTTGACATTTTCTCAACATCTGTCAAAACATCATAATTTTTTGACAGATCTCGAGTGAAAAGTCGAGCGTTCGACACTCAAAAATCGCCCCCCTGGACTATTTAAAATTTAAATATGTTTTTAAAGCGGGTATTACACTGTCCTGAATTCAGAATCCTGACTAGTGGAGGGGGGTTGAAGCATCTCGCTGTAACGTATAGGTCCGAACCCTTCTAAGTGTCCTGAATTCAGGACAGTGTAATACCCGCTTTATAAAACATCACTCCAAATCGACCATTTTCAAGTTAAAATCTGTTTTACCCGCTTAAATTCTACTTCACACGACAAAATCAAAAAACGGCAAGTCTTTAATGTAATCATCGTATGCCGCGTTCATTTGTTTATTGTCAATTCTTGCACAGAACTTGTCTAGGCTAGTACTTAATAGTTAAAAAACTGAGTATAGTAGTTATTCGTATAGCCAGGACACTGGTTTAAGGCTAAACTAAAAAAAGGCTAAAGATAAGCTAATTACTACTACAAAGGAACTTACTATTACAAAAGAGCAAAGGTGATTTCTTACACACAGCATAAGCTAACATAATAGTTCGCACTAAAGTTCAATGTGAAATGACACCAATCAAAATTGTACAACGACAAAAAATATATGACGGTAGTTATTAGGATCTGCTCTGTTCACGGAACACAACACACCATGTATTTTAAGCTTTAAAGAAACTAGGCGTAGGGCCCAATTCAAAAGTTCGTGTTACGACTTGTGACTATTCGAAATTAGACATTGTTGCACAATTAGTTTGATTGCTTCAAGTTTTATGACTATTTAGCCTTACGCGGCTATCCAAGCTATAATAGTCGTAATAATTATTGATTACCTCTGGCAGTACCCCATCTCCAGCCAGGCTCCGCGTCTCCCCTAGGTGCTACGGCATCGCTCACCTGAAATTATTAAAATGTATTGAAGCCCGACCAGAAAATATGACCATGCGGAATGAACCATGTTGCGGAATTTCATTGGAACTAAATGTCTATGGCAGCAGTCGTTAAGGGTCCTTATAAGGTAAAAAATGCTCATCTATTTAGCCCATTTTCTGTTAAATAGACAAGTTTATTGATATTTTATCAATGTTATTATCTAGAACAGGACTATTGCGACCTAATGACATAAATTTTAAATGTATTTATTGCATTTTTCATTCAGATATTTTGTTTCAAACGTCACTCCAAATCGACCATTTTCGAGCTAAAATATGCTTTTTTCCGCTTAATTTCTACTACACACAAGAAAATCTAAAAAGAGCAATGTTACTATTTAAAACTTTAATAAAATCATAGTATCCAATAATCACTTTATTGGTATTATCAATACTTTTATCAAAACTTGAAATCAAAAAGAAATTAAACTTGTAAGGCCTCTTAAGCCAAGTTGGAGCCAAGCTGTTGATCCAGGTTGCTATCTATGGCAGCAGTAGTTAAGCCAAGTTGGAGGCCTTCGGGCGGCTTGAGAACTTCTAACAGTCAAGTTGCCCACTCACTTGACAAAGCCTAATCCCAATAAGGTCTAGTTTCCCCTCGGCGTTGGAAGGTCAGATGGCAGTCGCTTCCGTAAAAACTAGTGCCTACGCCAAATCCTGGGATTAGGTAGCGGACCCCAGGCATCCTTCAGGATGCAACTGTACTGGGATAACGCTAGGAGGATGATGATGAAATCAAGTGAAACATTGAAATATTAATCGTCTCAATCCGTCTATTGCTCTTAAACAACTGAGCTACCGTGGGTATCCCTTGTGGTGGTATCCTTAGTAAAAGAACTGGACGGGCTGAAAATGAGGCGAGCCGGTGGGAATCGAGTTGTATGGACGCTCCGCCACTGGTATACTGACCAGAAAATGCTTTGTAGTACATGTACTGACCAGATCGCCGCACTGCAGACTCAGTTCATCGACGGTGCGCGCTGTGAACTCGTACACGCACCGCCAACGCGGCGCCGACGATACAGCCGATACAGTGGACGACACAGCTTCTGTCACTGTACACATACAATCCTATATCAATATCATCTCACCTAACACTTAGTGCCAGTTGCACCAACGTACGAAAACAGACCGGTCATCGTCAAATATGGCGCCGGCAGCTGTCATCCCATATAGAAACTTGTCAAACTTTCCATACAATCAGATTTGACGAACACCGCTTACGATTACAGACGGTTTGGTGCAACCCAGCCTTAGACACAGAATAGTATAATAGTATTACATACAGAATGTAAGCTACGGTAGTCCAGTGGTTCAAGCATGCGGCTGTCAAGCGGCGGTCGTGGGTTCGAATTAGCGATGAAAATTACATGAAAGATACATGTATCTTTCAAAGGCCCCTGTATTTTTCTGTAAAATACAGTATCTTTCCTTGCGAATCTTCGATTGAATCTTTCGCAAGTATAGGTTTTTTTACGTGTAAAATACATTGCATTTTTCGCATTATTATATTATATTATGAATAGTGACTCGGAATATATTGGCTCTCATACAAACAGGTGACTTTTCATTCCGCTCAGACTATATCTCGATAACTAAAGAGGTTGAAATTATCAATTATAACGAAATATTTATAAATTGGAATCGTTAATCTATGCTCTATGTGACGTGAAGTCAATTTTGCGTCAAAGGCATGACAATGAAATAAACATGTAAAATACACAGTATAAAACAGGTATTACACGTGTATGATTGTATTTGTCAGACAAACGTCAGTTTTGTTGTACATGTATTTTATAGGAAAGATACAAAGTTTCGAAAGAAACAACATGAATCTTTCGCCATTTTCATCGCTAGTTCGAATCCCAGCTCGTACCAATGAGTTTTTCGGAACTTATGTACGGAATATCATTTGATATTTACCGTTAGCTTTACGGCGAAGGAAAAAATCGTGAGGAAACCTGCATACGTCCGCGAAGAAATTCAAAGTTGTACGTGAAGTTCCCAACTCGCTCTGGGCCAGCGTGGGGACTACTGCCCAATCCCTCTCATCTATGAGAGGAGGCCTGTGCCCAGCAGTGGGACGTATATAGGCTGATGATGACATACAGAACGGCCACGAACCCCCCGCACCGAGCTACCTCGTCCCTGAGAGACCCGCCTGGTGTCGATCGGGTGCCATCGCGCCACGCGCTACGCACCCGCGCACACAATTGACGCGTGTACCGACAGCGCACGCACACATGCTTACATTACTTACCCACAGCGCTTACGTTCCTTCGCGTGTCACAGGTGTGCCTAGAGGTAGGCAGAGTAGATAGGTGGCAATTTCTTCCGTCGATACGAATCAAATATTGCTCACCACATAAATATTTCCCCTAACCGGGAGTCGAACCCGGGACCGTCAGTTTCGTAGGCAGGGTCATTATCATTAATACCCCGCTAAACAGGTCGTCTCGCCGATAATATATTCTTATATTTGTACATAATAGCCCTAAATAAAACTAGTGGTTCCTTAAGTGATATAATTTTTTGTTTTTGTGTAAAAATCCATAAACTGTATTGATAAAGATCTATAGAATTATCGATAGTGCTCACAAAATTTCACGAGAATCGGTTAAGTAATGCACCGATACGAAAGGATTTTTGCCGAAACGGAGACGCCACATTCGCTTGGCTCACTCGGTCTATACAAGAGCTTACCGGTGGCGGTGGGGGCGTCACCCCACGCAGCCTCCGCTGCCGGTTCGCCCCACGCGTCGTCCGAAGTGCCCCAGTCCGCTTCTGTAAAAAACTGGACATTAGTAAACTCAACTTACAGATTTTAGTAGTGCAAAATGATTTTCCTTTATCGGAAAAGTTCCTATTTATCGTGCTCTCTCAATAAGCTTCAGTACCCATCTTACAGCCGTAGGGGTAACTTTGACACTTTGTCATTTTTCACTTTGACATTTGACACTAAACAATAAAGTTCCATAATAATGGATATGAAAACGTCACTCATTTAATACAATCATTGATTGATAGTTCGGGTGCCATCGTATCCCGATTGAGATCCGAGTTTTCCCGAAAGAAAATCATTTTGCAATACATCTTGTACAGGCTTAATTTAGGACTTAAAGCCACTTTGGTCCATTTTGACGCATGGTGAAAATACATGCATCTACAGGGTGGCCCAAACCTTGACGTCAGTAAATTTTTTTTAGATTCCTCTCGTCGTGGGCTATCTTAAAGTACCAGGCAGTCATAACTGTACAGAGGAGACTTACCGGTAACAAGAAGCCAAGGAAAACCGCAGGCGCTGCTGTCTTGCGTCTTGCGTTCCAAATACTTCAGTCACCTTTGACATTATTGATCTAAAAGTACCAGGCAGTCATAACTTTCCAGGAGACTGAACGGCAGCAAGCCAAGGAGGACCGCAGACGCTGTTGCGTCTTGCGTTCCAACTTCCAAATAATTCAATCAAAAACCTCGACCATTCTTGATCTTTTTTTAGTACCAGGCTGCGATAACTGTTAAAGAGACTTACCGGTAGCGGGCCAAGCCGATTCCGCGGGCGCTGTCGTCTTCCTCTCCAAGTACTCCTGTCGCTTCTCCTCGTACAGCTGCCAGACCTTCTGACACTTGTCACCGAGCTCTGTCACCCTGGCTGTCATCTCTGACAGCTGCGATTTGTTCGCGTCGAGGTCCGCCTTCTTGCTCTCTACTATTGCCTTCGCTGCCTCCACCTAGCAAGCAATTATATACGCAAAATTAGACTGTATTGAAATTAATTTGCTTTCCACTTCTCATGCTCGAAAATTGTGTCATATTAGACTTGTAAAGCGGGGCTAAAGTAATACATTTAAGCCCTAGGGAAAATATGTATACATATTTATGATTTGCAAACATTTTAATTTGACCAATCAAAATACTTCACCTATTAAATCCACCAATCACAGAACAGTAATTTGACAGATAAAAAAACATTTGGTAAAAATATCAACCAATCAGAATACAGCTGTACTAAAATCGACCAATCAGGAAAGACGTTTTTCAGTTCTCTAAAGATTAAGCGGTGTCTGTGATCAAAGCAATTGCGCATCTTAAAAGAAAAAAAAGCGCATGTTGCATCTCTTTGTTTAATATAGCAAAAGAAAGGGAAGAGAATACGCTACGCATAGCGGGGCATGGTCCTGGCCTTAAAAAAAAATGCTGTCAAAGTAGACATACGCCCGCCAAGAGATAAATTATTCATTTAATGTGGATAATTAGTGTTTAAAATGTGTTTTGTCGCAATCGAAGTGAAAAGTAGAGTGTATAACTCGGGCCTAAAAGTCATATTACCACTCGAACAATTTTCCCTCACTACGTTCGGGAAAATAACCATCTCGTGATAATATAGCTTACATTAGACCCTTGTCAAACAATCTACTATTTAGGATTGACCTAGTAGGTCCTCGTAGAGAGGTAGGGCACAGCAAAATGTCATCTTGCTCAAATTTGGAGCAGCCCAACTGGGGAAGTACCTCCGCCTTGAGAAGACCACAGCCATAATAACATTATTTACTATACAAGTATGTAGTGTTGTGTTCCTGGAGGTGAGCAAGGTTGCCAGAGCACCCGAGGATGCATTGTGTTGAGAGCGAGGGACCTAAGTTTGTCCCTACAGCAAAAAAAAATGCCCCAAATCACCTTATTTTATTTGAATAGAAAAATGTCATGAAACTTATGAAGCCAATACACACCTTATCCCTGAGTTGTTTCAGCGTGACCTCCATCATACTCAGCTTACCGTCTTCACCCGCGCCCTCTGATGCCTTAGCCTGTGGACAATAAAAAAGTTAAAAGAGTGTAACCTATTAAAGATTCATCAGTAAAACGGATACCCATGGTAGCCCAGTTGGGTAAGGTACGAGAAATTTAGAAACTTTGAAACGCTGCTCTGCCCAGACGAGGAAACAATAGGGACTGATTTTCAGATATATGATTCTTGACTATATGATTGTGTTTCTGACAATAGCCGAAACATGATTGTTTAAAATTTCTTGATAGAAAAAAAAACCAAAGTTGAGTCTTTATTTTCCTTTTTTTATTCAGCCTACTAAAACAACGCATTATTAAAAGACACGATTAAGTTAATATGATGGTATTTTACCTCATCTAAACTCTGTCAAGAGGAAATTTAATAAACCTGCACAGTCAAATATTTATCGAGATTTGTCTAAAAAACCCATTCTCGAAGAGTGTTGCATCCCGTTTTGTCGTGAGCGAAAAACATAAGGGCGTCTCTTTCAATCAATATATGGCCTTAAGAGCAATGGACGGATTTCAGAGGTCGTGGGTTCAAATCCTACCTGTGGCGATTAATTTTCCAATTTTACACTTTGATTGAAAATTTTAAACATGTAATTTATAGAAAACGTCCGTAGGCTATGGCGAGGTTGCCTCGCCGTCTTATACGCAGATAATCCAGACTACTTATTATAAATGCGAAAGTATCTATCTGTTACCTCTTCATGCGTAAACCGCTGAACTGATTAAGATGAAATTTGGTATGGAGATAATTTTAGTCTCGGGGAAGGACATAGGATACTTCTTATCCAGGATACCATCCCATAAGGGGGTGGAAGTCTATACGGAAGAGCGATAACTATGTAAGCGCCTGAAATTAAAGAAAAACAATTAAATTATAATGCAAGGAACGAATACTACGCGGGCGAAGTCGCGGGCGAAAGTTAGTAACTTCTATAATCACGTGCCGCGCGAGCGTATCTCCATTTGATCCTTAATATTTAGGGTATAACGTCGATATCAGCTCACCTTGGCATCGAGTTCGGCTTTCTCCTTGTTCAAAGATATCTGTTTGGCATTCAGCTCCTTCACTCTTGCCTTAAGTTGCTGCATTTCCGCCATACTCGCGTCTCGATCCGACCTGCACACAACCAAATACAAAATTAATCCATACTTATATAATATAATTTATGTCACACCTGGCCATAAAGCGGCAATTACCGCACGCTCCGCGCGCGGGAAATCCCACCTCCTGGCCAGGGGGTGACATAATATAATTTATGTCACACCTGGCCATAAAGTGGCAATTACCGCACGCTCCGCGCGCGGGAAATCCCACTTCCTGGCCAGGGGGTGACATAAAATTTTGTACTTAACACGGGCGGTAATAAAGAAAGCCTCAGATCGCATATTTATCGCCCTTGCCTTCGGCTCGGGCGTCAAATACTTGCGATCTGAGACATTCTTTGTTTTACCGCCCTTGTTAAGTAATGTACTAATATAATATAATATTATAAATGCGAAAGTGTGTCCGTCTGTCTGTATGTCTGTTACCTCTTCACGCCGCTGAACCGATTTAGATGAAATTTGGCATGGATGTAGTTCGAATCCCGGGGAAGGACATAGGATACTTTTTATCCCGGAAAAGTGGAAGTTTGTATGGAAGAGCGATAATTAGGTAAGCGCCTGATAAAAAAACAGTAGCAATTAAATTCTATCACGACATAAACGAGTTCCACGCGGACGAAGTCGCGGGAAAATACTAGTTTTGTATAAAGCAGTATGTAATGTGTAGTAAGTATGAAACGTAATAATGTTGCCAGCTTATTCCTTATTTTCAACAATTTATACCTTTATTTGTAAAATGTAATGTAATATTATGACGACCGCTTTAGCTTACATAGTGACCCTGCCTACGTAGCTGGAGGTCCCGGGTTCGAATCCCGGCCGGGGCATTCATTTGTGTGACGAGCACGAATATTTGTACTTGGGTCTTGGATGTTTTCTGTGTATTTAATGTATCTATTTATCTATATAAGTATGTATATAGTCGCTTAGTACCCATAGTACAAGCTTTGCTTAGTTTAGGAGTAAGTTGATTTGTGTAACATTGTCCACAAATATTTTAATTGTTTTATGCCACATCTGGCCATAAAGTGGCAATTACCGCACGCTCCGCGCGCGGGAAATCCCACTTCCTGGCCAGGGGGTGACATAAAATTTTGTACTTAACACGGGCGGTAAAAAAGAAAGCCTCAGATCGCATATTTAACGCCCTTGCCTTCGGCTCGGGCGTCAAATACCTGCGATCTGAGACGTTCTTTGTTTTACCGCACTTGTTAAGTAATGTACTATTATAACACGTCTAGAGCCTAGCTCTTGACTTTTTTCTTACCTCATCCCGTCAATAGTGCACTTAGCGGCAGCCACAGCCGTCCTGCTGGTTCGAATGTCCTTGGCCAAGTTGCCAGCTCTCGTCGCCACAGTACTGAGCTCTGCCGACAGAGCTTGGCTCTTGGCTTTCAGACTAAGAACTTTGCTCTGCTCTTCGGTGCGAAGCGCTTCTAGTTCTCGTGTTCTGTGAAAAGAAAATGCAATACAATAATATTTTTATATTGATTTAAACTTACACGATTTTCACACATTATTATTGGGGAACGGGACTTAATCGCGTACAATTATAACTAATTTACCTTTTTTAAGGTTTTGCCCGACGTTTCGAATGTATCACAACATCCGTGGTCGCGAGCTGACTGGCGTGAGCGGGTATCAACACCTTCTAGCCGCACGGGTTTTCCGAACTACCCGCATTTGGTCTTACGCGATTAAGTCCCGTTCCCCAATAATAATAAATAATAGACTGGTGGTTGAGAGACTGGTGGTTGACTGGTAGAGAATGCCTTATGGCATTAAGTTCGCCTTTTGTACCAGATTGTTACTGTGCAATAAAGTTTAAATAAATAAATAATAATAATGAATAATATTTTTCTCAAAAATGGCAGTTAATAAAATGAATTATAAGATAGATATTTACCTCTTTTTCTCCCATTCCAATTGGCATTGTCTCTCCATCTCTTTTCTGGCGGCTTCGCGTTTTTCCTAAAACAATAAATTCAGTTTATAGCTTTTCGGTCTTTAGAAGTCTAAATCGGGGTTATTGTTTAGTTTAGTTTATTAAATCTCATTATACCATGTTCATACAATACTACATTAGGATTATATTATATTATACTTATCGTATAGTGATCGTTTTATATTATAATAATAAGAATAACTCAATTTATATAACATGATATACATTTTTATGGTATATACAATATATGTATATACCTACCAGTCAAACATTTTAAAAAGACAATGAACAAGATACTGGTAATGTCAGTACACAAAGGAAAAATAATAATAATGTCAAATCACTATAGGAAATAATTTCTAGGTATAAAAATAATAATAACAACACCAAAAACAATGTCAACAAAGTCTTAATCTACACTGATAAAATAAGAATGGGGTACTAGTAAGTAGGTACTTGTCAAATAACATTATAATATAACTAGGATCACAAAATAATTTCGTCAGTTCATTATTTTATAATGTCAATGTATTCCTTGACTGAGTAGAATGACTTTTCAAACAAAAGGTTCTTTAGCTTACGCCTAAACGTTTCTTCACATAATTCGTTTTTTATTTGAGGATTATATGGGAGTTAAGTAGTGGGCAAATAATGCTGGTTAAATGGGTCATAAACACTTGCAAAAACAAAAGTCGTCTCTCCTGTGGTCAATAGTTAACGGCTTATGAGCATGTGAGTTATGATTTTATTACATGGATTTATAGAACCGGAGACGCCGTTTATGCGGGTTACTAGACCAATCCAAAACTAAGCTTTGTAGCCCTTAACTTTTGATATGTCCACAGGAAAGACGCGAACCTAAATCTGTTTATGACCCAAATATAAAGTTAACACTTTCACTAGCCTAGCGGGCGCTGCGTAATATTGCTCAAATGGCGGACTGTCGCTATAGCCTATAGGTATCTCGCTACATCTGTTCCTGGGGTCACGTCATGTGCCCTGAAGAGATTTTGCACCAAACCGTCTGTAATCGTAAGCGGTGTCGTTCAAATCTGATTGTATGGAAAGTTTGTCAAGTTTCTATGGGATGACAGCTGCCGGCGCCATATTTGACGATGACCGGTCTGTGTTCGTAAGTTGGTGCAACTGGCACTAAGTGTCTCGAATTCAGCAAAATCCTGCGATTCCTTGAGTTTGCAGGACTTGACCGAGAATTGTAGTATAACCACTACCCTCAAATAATAATTCTGGGGTACATTCAAGATTTAAGTCTGGCAGTGAAAGTATTTACACTGTGTGTGTGTGTAACACTGTGTTTGTGTGAGAGAGAAAAACATTGATAACATAAAGAAGCATACTCACTTATATTACACAGAGAACAAATACAAAGGAAAAATTAACCGTGACCACGCACGCAGCCTCAGACGGGAACCGAACCCGTGCCTCTGGTTTGCCGGACCAACGTGCTTACGCTTAAACGTTAAATTAGCACGAATCAAAACAATTTAACAAAATAATTTGATTCGTAAAGGAGCGCTCGTGGCCCAGCGGCGCCTGCGTACCGCTTGCGGCATCTAAGGTTAAGCAACGTGGGCAGCGGTCAGGACATGGATGGGTGACCGCTTTGAGTGGTTACTAAGTGAGCGCTCCCGTGCTTTGGAAGGCACGTTAAGCCGTTGATCCCGGTTACTGTCTATGGCAGCAGTCGTTAAGCCAAGTTGGAGGCCTTCGGGCGGCTTGAAAACTTCTAACAGTCAAGTTGCCCACTCACTTGACAAAGCCTAATCCCAATAAGGGCTAGTTTCCCCTCGGGGCTGGAAGGTCAGATGGCAGTCGCTTCCGTAAAAACTAGTGCCTACGCCAAATCTTGGGATTAGGTAGCGGACCCCAGGCATCCTTCAGGATGCAACTGTACTGGGATAACGCTAGGAGGATGATGAATTTGATTCGTAACAATAGAAGCATACTCACTTGTTCTTCTTTCTGCTTCCTCAACATCTCCTCCTGTTCCCTCTTCTGCGCCTCCATTCTCAGCTTCTCTCTCTTCTCTGCTTCCTCTCTCTCTTTGCGCTCTCGCTCTGCCTGCAAATAAAATAACAGTCCATAACTTATCGAAGGCGGTAAAACAAAGAATGTCTGAAATCGAAGGTATTTGCCCGATCCGAAGGCAAGGGCGATAAATATGCGAACTGAGGCTTTCTTTATTACCGTCCGTGTTGAATACAAAATTTTATGTCACCCCCTGGCCAGGAAGTGGGATTATCCGCGCGCGGAGCGTGTGGTCATTGCCACTTTATGGCCAAGTGTGACATAATGGTATTTTATGCAACTGGTACATAATGAGGGGCATTAAAAATGCCTAATTTTAATGCCTAAGCAGTTTTAAATGAATGCCGGCTGCTGGCGGCGCCGGCTGCTGGCGGCTGTAGCGCGTGTTTTTATTACTGAATCCTTAGAATATCATTTACTATTAATTTTATTTCTCAATCATTTTCCTCATAGTCGAAATGAAAAGTAGAGTGTTTAACTCGGGTGAAAGTACCCATTTCACCCTTGAACTATTGGCGCTCTCACTTCGTTCGAGCGCCAAAATATCTCGGGTGAAATGGGTAGCTTTCAACCCTTGGTTAACAATCTACTATTACACGACTGCTAAAAAAGTAGTGTGTTTTCAGATTTCATGTACGAGTATGTACATGTAAGTTTCTTTGTTCACGGTTATCATTTATACTATGTATGAGCCTTATTTACACAGGCACTAGAATCGCATGCGAGTTTCATTGCCCTGTGCGTCAGGAAGGTATAACGAGTTAAATCGCTCTATGGAACCGCGCAACAAAGTTTAACTCGTATGCGAGTCTCATACGTGTATATTAGAGCCTTTATGCATTGATTAATATAAGTGTATTTTTTCTTTTTAATTAATATTATAATTTTATAATTACCTCAGCTTCCTGGAAAGCGTGAAACATAATGTTAATTAATTACATTTTATAAATAGAACATAAATTAAAATATAGAGAAAAATAATGGCACTGCTGGTTGACGATGATTTAGATACTTGATTAGCGAAAAAATACAACCCTCAACAAAAATGAACGGGCAACCAATAGTGCCAAATCGTTTAAGGTCTAAGTTCGGCCGAAAATGAATAAATGTTACTATCTATCTATCTAAAACGCTTCTCCTCGTATGACTGGTTGCCAGTAACTGACTGTTAATACAACTGGTTGCCATGTACCTTCTCTTTGATATGCGCGTCGGCTAGCTGCCCCCGTCTTCTCTCTAGCTCCACCTGGAGTTGTGATAGCTGGTTGCTAGTAACTGACTGTTAATACAACTGGTTGCCACGTACCTTCTCTTTGATATACGCGTCGGCTAGCTGCTCCCGTCTTCTCTCTAGCTCCACCCGGAGTTGTGATAGCTGGTTGCCAGTAACTGACAGCTAATACAACTGGTTGCCACGTACCTTCTCTTTGATATACGCGTCGGCTAGCTGCCCCCGTCTTCTCTCTAGCTCCACCTGGAGTTGTAACAACTGGTTGCTAGTAACTGACTGCTAATACAACTGGTTGCCACGTACCTTCTCTTTGATATGTGCGTCGGCTAGCTGCCCCCGTCCTCTCTCTAGCTCCACCTGGAGTTGTGATAGCTGGTTGCCAGTAACTGACAGCTAATACAACTGGTTGCCACGTACCTTCTCTTTGATATGCGCGTCGGCTAGCTGCTCCCGTCTTCTCTCTAGCTCCACCTGGAGTTGTAACAACTGGTTGCTAGTAACTGACTGCTAATACAACTGGTTGCCACGTACCTTCTCTTTGATATGTGCGTCGGCTAGCTGCCCCCGTCCTCTCTCTAGCTCCACCTGGAGTTGTGATAGCTGGTTGCCAGTAACTGACAGCTAATACAACTGGTTGCCACGTACCTTCTCTTTGATATGCGCGTCGGCTAGCTGCCCCCGTCTTCTCTCTAGCTCCACCTGGAGTTGTGATAGCTGGTTGCCAGTAACTGACAGCTAATACAACTGGTTGCCATGTACCTTCTCTTTGATATGCGCGTCGGCTAGCTGCCCCCGTCTTCTCTCTAGCTCCACCTGGAGTTGTGATAGCTGGTTGCCAGTAACTGACAGCTAATACAACTGGTTGCCACGTACCTTCTCTTTGATATGCGCGTCGGCTAGCTGCTCCCGTCTTCTCTCTAGCTCCACCTGGAGTTGTAACAACTGGTTGCTAGTAACTGACTGCTAATACAACTGGTTGCCACGTACCTTCTCTTTGATATGTGCGTCGGCTAGCTGCCCCCGTCCTCTCTCTAGCTCCACCTGGAGTTGTAACAACTGGTTGCTAGTAACTGACTGCTAATACAACTGGTTGCCACGTACCTTCTCTTTGATATGCGCGTCGGCTAGCTGCTCCCGTCTTCTCTCTAGCTCCACCTGGAGTTGTAACAACTGGTTGCTAGTAACTGACTGCTAATACAACTGGTTGCCACGTACCTTCTCTTTGATATGTGCGTCGGCTAGCTGCCCCCGTCCTCTCTCTAGCTCCACCTGGAGTTGTGATAGCTGGTTGCCAGTAACTGACAGCTAATACAACTGGTTGCCACGTACCTTCTCTTTGATATGCGCGTCGGCTAGCTGCCCCCGTCTTCTCTCTAGCTCCACCTGGAGTTGTGATAGCTGGTTGCCAGTAACTGACAGCTAATACAACTGGTTGCCATGTACCTTCTCTTTGATATGTGCGTCGGCTAGCTGCCCCCGTCCTCTCTCTAGCTCCACCTGGAGTTGTGATAGCTGGTTGCCAGTAACTGACAGCTAATACAACTGGTTGCCACGTACCTTCTCTTTGATATGCGCGTCGGCTAGCTGCTCCCGTCTTCTCTCTAGCTCCACCTGGAGTTGTAACAACTGGTTGCTAGTAACTGACTGCTAATACAACTGGTTGCCACGTACCTTCTCTTTGATATGTGCGTCGGCTAGCTGCCCCCGTCCTCTCTCTAGCTCCACCTGGAGTTGTAACAACTGGTTGCTAGTAACTGACTGCTAATACAACTGGTTGCCACGTACCTTCTCTTTGATATGCGCGTCGGCTAGCTGCCCCCGTCTTCTCTCTAGCTCCACCTGGAGTTGTGATAGCTGGTTGCTAGTAACTGACTGTTAATACAACTGGTTGCCACGTACCTTCTCTTTGATATACGCGTCGGCTAGCTGCTCCCGTCTTCTCTCTAGCTCCACCCGGAGTTGTGATAGCTGGTTGCCAGTAACTGACAGCTAATACAACTGGTTGCCACGTACCTTCTCTTTGATATACGCGTCGGCTAGCTGCCCCCGTCTTCTCTCTAGCTCCACCTGGAGTTGTAACAACTGGTTGCTAGTAACTGACTGCTAATACAACTGGTTGCCACGTACCTTCTCTTTGATATGTGCGTCGGCTAGCTGCCCCCGTCCTCTCTCTAGCTCCACCTGGAGTTGTGATAGCTGGTTGCCAGTAACTGACAGCTAATACAACTGGTTGCCACGTACCTTCTCTTTGATATGCGCGTCGGCTAGCTGCTCCCGTCTTCTCTCTAGCTCCACCTGGAGTTGTAACAACTGGTTGCTAGTAACTGACTGCTAATACAACTGGTTGCCACGTACCTTCTCTTTGATATGTGCGTCGGCTAGCTGCCCCCGTCCTCTCTCTAGCTCCACCTGGAGTTGTGATAGCTGGTTGCCAGTAACTGACAGCTAATACAACTGGTTGCCACGTACCTTCTCTTTGATATGCGCGTCGGCTAGCTGCCCCCGTCTTCTCTCTAGCTCCACCTGGAGTTGTGATAGCTGGTTGCCAGTAACTGACAGCTAATACAACTGGTTGCCATGTACCTTCTCTTTGATATGCGCGTCGGCTAGCTGCCCCCGTCTTCTCTCTAGCTCCACCTGGAGTTGTGATAGCTGGTTGCCAGTAACTGACAGCTAATACAACTGGTTGCCACGTACCTTCTCTTTGATATGCGCGTCGGCTAGCTGCCCCCGTCTACTCTCTAGCTCCACCTGGAGTTGTGATAGCTGGTTGCCAGTAACTGACAGCTAATACAACTGGTTGCCACGTACCTTCTCTTTGATATGCGCGTCGGCTAGCTGCCCCCGTCTACTCTCTAGCTCCACCTGGAGTTGTGATAGCTGGTTGCCAGTAACTGACAGCTAATACAACTGGTTGCCACGTACCTTCTCTTTGATATGCGCGTCGGCTAGCTGCCCCCGTCTTCTCTCTAGCTCCACCTGGAGTTGTGATAGCTGGTTGCCAGTAACTGACAGCTAATACAACTGGTTGCCACGTACCTTCTCTTTGATATGCGCGTCGGCTAGCTGCCCCCGTCTTCTCTCTAGCTCCACCTGGAGTTGTGATAGCTGATTGCCAGTAACTGACAGCTAATACAACTGGTTGCCACGTACCTTCTCTTTGATATGCGCGTCGGCTAGCTGCCCCCGTCTTCTCTCTAGCTCCACCTGGAGTTGTGATAGCTGATTGCCAGTAACTGACAGCTAATACAACTGGTTGCCACGTACCTTCTCTTTGATATGCGCGTCGGCTAGCTGCTCCCGTCTCCTCTCCAGCTCCGCCTGGCCACGCGCCATGTTCTCACGACGTCGCTCCTCGTACGATTGGTTGCTGGTGATACTGGTAACCGATTGACGTCTGGGAATAAAACAAAATAAAGCGTGAAATATTTCTTCTTTGTGCCTAACCTTTTTGGGAAGGCGTAAATTCATTTATAGGTTTTGTAGGATTTTTTACTAATACTAATAATTAGGTTGTAAGATGTACAACATTCAGTTGCAGAGAAACCTGACCTGGGTCGGCGACGGGCAAGTGACGCCCCTGGGGTTGCAAGCGTCCATAGGCTGCGGTGACAGCTTACCATCAGGCGGGCCGCACGCTTGTTTGCCACCGACGTGGTATAAACCTGAGCCCCCGTGCGTACAAACTTCAATACCTTTTCTCTGCAGCTGACCGTACTAACATCATTATCATCATCATTTTCAGCCTGTAATCGCCCACTGCTGAGCATAGGCCTCTCTTCGAGTACGCTACTCGTCCCGGTCTTGAGCCAGTCTCATCCAAGAGTGACCCGCGATCTTCCTAATATCATCGACCCATCTAGCCGGTGGACGGCCGACGCTCCTTTTGCCATGAATCGGCCACCAGTCTGACACTTTTTTGGTCCACCTGCCATCACTCTGCCTAGCAATACTAACGTGGTAAGGATGAAATACGAAAGAGAGAAAGAGAGATTATTTATGTAAGTAAGATCGCAGTAATACCTGAAGGTGGGTGGTATTAGCTCCGGCGGCAGCTTGGCCGGCACCGGTTCGCCCTGCGTCGCCTTCTCACACAAGTACATCGCCAACACGAACTCTTCGCACCCTGCGAATTACAGTTCATTAGTGACACAGATAGAAGGATTGGAGCGCTCGTGGCCCAGCGGCGCCTGCGTACCGCTTGCGGTATCTAAGGTTAAGCAACGTGGGCAGCGGTCAGGACTTGGATGGGTGACCGCTTTGAGTGGTTACTAACTGAGCGCTCCCGTGCTTTGGAAGGCACGTTAAGCCGTTGATCCCGGTTGCTGTTTATGGCGGCAGTCGTTAAGCCAAGTTGGAGGCCTTCGGGCGGCTTGAGAACTTCTAACAGTCAAGTTGCCCACTCACTTGACAAAGCCTAATCCCAATAAGGGCTAGTTTCCCCTCGGGGCTGGAAGGTCAGATGGCAGTCGCTTCGCCCCGTTAGGTAGCGGACCCCAGGCATTCTTCAGGATGCAACTGTACTGGGATAACGCTAGGAGGATGATGAGTGACACAGATAGAAGAAAACCGTTTGTTTGGTGCAAATGTGGTTCAAATGGTACACAAATAAAGTGGGTATACACAAATAAGGTTGTCATTCAACATATGCCACGGCTGATGTGTCGCGACGGTGATTTTCAGGACAACTCAAAAAATATATTATGGTGACCACACGACCAGTTTTTCTAAATTAAATATAAATAAACAACAATAGCCCAGTCCAAAAAACGATAGGATGATACTCTTCTCAGCTGGCCTAGGTTTAGTTTAGTGAACCAGCAACTAAATTCCCAGCAGCTTGACTCCACGGACACCTCAGATTCGGTTAAAGCCGCTCATATAAAGCCACAGTCCGGTTTAAAAAAAATGGAACGACAGAAGCTCTAGAAGTTTCTCACCAAGACGCCCACCATTTTATACAACCCTGGTACATTATCCAACAAACCGTCGTGATTACAATCGACGTACAGTTGTTTGAATTTAAACTTTCGTGAGACATGTTATAACTTTATTTTACTAAACGGTTAAAACTCACGTATTAATTGTCACTTCGGGCGACATGTTTCGAACTCTTCGGGAGTTCTTCCTCAGGAAGAGTGCGTCTGCGACCCGCGCCGATTGCACACTGTCGATCTACCCGCCGCCCGCCGCAAGGCACGTGACGCACCCCCCTCCCTCACCACGGCCTCATACAACACCTTCAGCGCCGATCTGTCTGGTCGCGACTGCAGCATGATGGAGCGCGCGCGACCACCGGACACAGTTCTAGAAGGTTCTCACCAAGACGGCCGTCGGAGTCCAAGTCGGCGAGCGCCCATATCTGCGCGAGCGCCGCCTGCGGCAGCCGCGACTGCAGCATGATGGAGCGCGCGCGACCACCGGACACAGTTCTAGAAGGTTCTCACCAAGACGGCCGTCGGAGTCCAAGTCGGCGAGCGCCCATATCTGCGCGAGCGCCGCCTGCGGCAGCCGCGACTGCAGCATGATGGAGCGCGCGCGACCACCGGACACAGTTCTAGAAGGTTCTCACCAAGACGGCCGTCGGAGTCCAAGTCGGCGAGCGCCCATATCTGCGCGAGCGCCGCCTGCGGCAGCCGCGACTGCAGCATGATGGAGCGCGCGCGACCACCGGACACAGTTCTAGAAGGTTCTCACCAAGACGGCCGTCGGAGTCCAAGTCGGCGAGCGCCCATATCTGCGCGAGCGCCGCCTGCGGCAGCCGCGACTGCAGCATGATGGAGCGCGCGCGACCACCGGACACAGTTCTAGAAGGTTCTCACCAAGACGGCCGTCGGAGTCCAAGTCGGCGAGCGCCCATATCTGCGCGAGCGCCGCCTGCGGCAGCCGCGACTGCAGCATGATGGAGCGCGCGCGACCACCGGACACAGTTCTAGAAGGTTCTCACCAAGACGGCCGTCGGAGTCCAAGTCGGCGAGCGCCCATATCTGCGCGAGCGCCGCCTGCGGCAGCCGCGACTGCAGCATGATGGAGCGCGCGCGACCACCGGACACAGTTCTAGAAGGTTCTCACCAAGACGGCCGTCGGAGTCCAAGTCGGCGAGCGCCCATATCTGCGCGAGCGCCGCCTGCGGCAGCCGCGACTGCAGCATGATGGAGCGCGCGCGACCACCGGACACAGTTCTAGAAGGTTCTCACCAAGACGGCCGTCGGAGTCCAAGTCGGCGAGCGCCCATATCTGCGCGAGCGCCGCCTGCGGCAGCCGCGACTGCAGCATGATGGAGCGCGCGCGACCACCGGACACAGTTCTAGAAGGTTCTCACCAAGACGGCCGTCGGAGTCCAAGTCGGCGAGCGCCCATATCTGCGCGAGCGCCGCCTGCGGCAGCCGCGACTGCAGCATGATGGAGCGCGCGCGACCACCGGACACAGTTCTAGAAGGTTCTCACCAAGACGGCCGTCGGAGTCCAAGTCGGCGAGCGCCCATATCTGCGCGAGCGCCGCCTGCGGCAGCCGCGACTGCAGCATGATGGAGCGCGCGCGACCACCGGACACAGTTCTAGAAGGTTCTCACCAAGACGGCCGTCGGAGTCCAAGTCGGCGAGCGCCCATATCTGCGCGAGCGCCGCCTGCGGCAGCCGCGACTGCAGCATGATGGAGCGCGCGCGACCACCGGACACAGTTCTAGAAGGTTCTCACCAAGACGGCCGTCGGAGTCCAAGTCGGCGAGCGCCCATATCTGCGCGAGCGCCGCCTGCGGCAGCCGCGACTGCAGCATGATGGAGCGCGCGCGACCACCGGACACAGTTCTAGAAGGTTCTCACCAAGACGGCCGTCGGAGTCCAAGTCGGCGAGCGCCCATATCTGCGCGAGCGCCGCCTGCGGCAGCCGCGACTGCAGCATGATGGAGCGCGCGCGACCACCGGACACAGTTCTAGAAGGTTCTCACCAAGACGGCCGTCGGAGTCCAAGTCGGCGAGCGCCCATATCTGCGCGAGCGCCGCCTGCGGCAGCCGCGACTGCAGCATGATGGAGCGCGCGCGACCACCGGACACAGTTCTAGAAGGTTCTCACCAAGACGGCCGTCGGAGTCCAAGTCGGCGAGCGCCCATATCTGCGCGAGCGCCGCCTGCGGCAGCCGCGACTGCAGCATGATGGAGCGCGCGCGACCACCGGACACAGTTCTAGAAGGTTCTCACCAAGACGGCCGTCGGAGTCCAAGTCGGCGAGCGCCCATATCTGCGCGAGCGCCGCCTGCGGCAGCCGCGACTGCAGCATGATGGAGCGCGCGCGACCACCGGACACAGTTCTAGAAGGTTCTCACCAAGACGGCCGTCGGAGTCCAAGTCGGCGAGCGCCCATATCTGCGCGAGCGCCGCCTGCGGCAGCCGCGACTGCAGCATGATGGAGCGCGCGCGACCACCGGACACAGTTCTAGAAGGTTCTCACCAAGACGGCCGTCGGAGTCCAAGTCGGCGAGCGCCCATATCTGCGCGAGCGCCGCCTGCGGCAGCCGCGACTGCAGCATGATGGAGCGCGCGCGACCACCGGACACAGTTCTAGAAGGTTCTCACCAAGACGGCCGTCGGAGTCCAAGTCGGCGAGCGCCCATATCTGCGCGAGCGCCGCCTGCGGCAGCCGCGACTGCAGCATGATGGAGCGCGCGCGACCACCGGACACAGTTCTAGAAGGTTCTCACCAAGACGGCCGTCGGAGTCCAAGTCGGCGAGCGCCCATATCTGCGCGAGCGCCGCCTGCGGCAGCCGCGACTGCAGCATGATGGAGCGCGCGCGACCACCGGACACAGTTCTAGAAGGTTCTCACCAAGACGGCCGTCGGAGTCCAAGTCGGCGAGCGCCCATATCTGCGCGAGCGCCGCCTGCGGCAGCCGCGACTGCAGCATGATGGAGCGCGCGCGACCACCGGACACAGTTCTAGAAGGTTCTCACCAAGACGGCCGTCGGAGTCCAAGTCGGCGAGCGCCCATATCTGCGCGAGCGCCGCCTGCGGCAGCCGCGACTGCAGCATGATGGAGCGCGCGCGACCACCGGACACAGTTCTAGAAGGTTCTCACCAAGACGGCCGTCGGAGTCCAAGTCGGCGAGCGCCCATATCTGCGCGAGCGCCGCCTGCGGGAGTCGCGACTGCAGCATGATGGAGCGCGCGCGACCACCGGACACCCACCCACTCTTCGACAGGTCCGTCGCGTTAAACAGCTGAGTGTATCTGATGACAAGAGAAAAAAAATGAGTCTGGGACAGATTGCCATAAGCAAGTATTGGTAGAGGATTCTTATAGATGTGCCAGTTGCACCAACGTACGAACACAGACCGGTCATCGTCAAATATGGCGCCGGCAGCTGTCATCCCATAGAAACTTGACAAACATGCCATACAATCAGATTTGACGAACACCGCTTACGATTACAGTCGGTTTGGTGCAACCCAGTCTAAATTCACTACAGTTGGACTGTTAACACGTGGTTACTATTTTACAATGATATGTTTATCAAAAATGTATTGTAATTTCATCCTATGACTAAACAAAGGCAGGTTCTAGATTAAAAATTCGTTAATCGCCAACTTCGGCTAAAACACGTGTAATCGAGCAATGGGTTAAGAGAAAAAATGAAAAGGGACGTAAATAATTAAATATTGGGAAATCAAGAAAATTTATTAGAAAAAGGTGTCGAAATGCTGTTGATGACTGTGCGATATTTTTTTTTTCAATAATTATTCATCATTATATCAGCTAAAAGACGCGAACTTCTTGACATAAGCCTCCCCAGAAGTGCTACAATGACCGGCCCTGCGCTACCCACATCCAGTGGATTGCCCTTTAAAAAGAGAGGCAGGGCATAGCAAAATATTATCAGGCTCGAATTTGGAGCAACACAACTGGGGAAGTACCTCCGCCTTGCAGAAGACCACAGCTATAATAACATTATTTACTATACAGGTATATAGTGTTGTTGGTTCCTGGAGGTGAGAAAGGTTGCCAGAGCTCCCGAGGATGCACTGTGTTGAGAGCGAGGGACGTAAATTTGTCCCTTCTGCTGTCAAAACCGTGAATACTACAAATTCAAATCATAACTTGAAAATTAATAGTACCTATAACTTGAAAATTATGCCTATTTCATTAAATTAATAAATAAATAAATATTTGTGGACAATTTTACGCAAATCAACCTAGTCCCAAACTAAGCAAAGCTTGTACTATGGGTACTAAGCGACGATATACATACTTATATAGATATAAATAGATACTTAAATACATAGAAAACATCCAAGACCCAAGAACAAATATTCGTGCTCATCACACTAATAAATGCCTCGGCCGGGATTCGAACCCGGGACCTCCAGCTTCGTAGGCAGGGTCACCAACTAAGCTAAAGCGGTCGTCCATTGGCAGTTATATGTCTGGCGTAACGTGGGCTTACTTGAGTTTCTGCGGCTGTGGGATGCCCCACTCGGCCACGGCGGGCGGGCTCATGACTCCGAGGGGCTCCACGGGGCTCGTCACAGCTGATGCTGCCAGCGACCCAGCCAGCGACCCTAGGAAACAAACCTTTGTATTGACTAAACACAACAATAAAAAAATTGGCTAAGTATGTACGTGTTGGACTTCGCACATTTAGGGTTCCGAACCAACCGTATTTTTTTATGTGTGTATTGTATTGTATTGTATTATTTATTCATGAACAATTCATCAACTAAATTTTAACTACCTATGGGTTAAGCAGTGCAAAATATACATGCGTAAGAGTGATAGCTCCAAAGTGTTTGTAATCAATAACGTTGCTGATTTAAAAAAGTTGAAATGACTATTCTCAAAAAAATTCATTAGTGGCACTGAGAATGTTACAACTCGGCTTATTAAAATTATACTGGTATTATTGCTCGGTATTGTGAACGATCTCGTAAGCAAAATTCTTGAATGTGGTCTACATTTAATTAAGATTAACATTTATGTAACTCAATTACGATCTCGCTGTTTTAGAAATTATAGGTATGTTGTACTCAATTGCTCGTCTGAAAAAAGGATTGTAGGTTGTATGCTATTATATATATTATTATCCAGAATGATTCTATTTATTTTCATTAATGGCTAATCACAACTTCACTATTTATTATCAAAACGTTAGGGGGTTGCGGACTAAATCACATGCATTCTTATCTAATTTTATAAACTCGAACTACGATCTCATCTGTTTATCCGAAACGTGGTTAAATTCTGATTTCTTTAGTGCTGAATACTTTGATAGCAGGTATGAGGTATACAGGCGGGATCGCGAGGGGCGCACTGCGCAGCGTGGAGGCGGTGTGCTGGTGGCGGCGAGGCGTGGGCTCAGTGTGTCGCGGCGGGACGAGTGGTGCGCGGCACAGCGGCACGAGGAGCTATGGCTTTCCGTGGAGCCGCGGGCCTGCGCCGGCGCCGCGACCCCCTCTCCCCTCTCCCCGCGCCGCCGATCGGCCGCCGGAGCGCCGGTGCGTTTGCCGCTTTTGCATATAGCCTGTGTCTATTTTCCTCATAATGATAACCATGTTAACTCGCTACGCTGTTTCTTCGATAATGCTGCGAGGATTATGTATGCCAACCCGGACGATATTTTTGTTTTTGTAGGGGATTTTAATGTATCTCATGCCTCGTGGTCCATGTGTGCAGACTCAAACCATCTCAATATTGAGCCTAGTATTGACTCAACTGCAATTGTTCTATCGGATTTTATTGCTTTTACTGGTGTAAACCAATTTAATTCATGTTATAATATAAACGGCCGACTGCTTGATTTAGTCATGGCTAACGTGGACTGTGTGGTTACTACCAGTTCGTCCCCTCTTACACCTGAGGATCCTCAGCATAAGGCGTTACATATTTCATTGGCCCTTGATTTGCTAAATTATTTACCTCAATTAAAACCTAATCAGACTACTAAACCCATTTTCCGCCGCGGTGACTATAATAGTATTCGTAAGGAGTTATCTGAAACCGATTGGTCATGTTTATCGAACATGGATGTTGAGGAGTCGGTTGGGTATTTTTATTCGGTTCTTAATCAACTTATTTTAAATCATATTCCCCATAAAAGTATTAATTTAAATAATGGGTACCCGCCTTGGTTCTCGCGTGCACTTATTAAGGTTCGTAGGAAAAAACTATCAGTTCATAAACGATGGAAAATTTATGGAAACCCCCGGGATAGGGCGGAATTCGTGTTCTTAAGAACGAGAGAGCATAAGATGGCTACTGAGTGTTACAATAAATTTATTTCTTTTGCTGAGGATAAAATACATAGCAATCCTTCTTATTTTTGGTCTTTTATGAAATCCAAATTTCCAAGTAATCGTGTACCCGACCAAATGTCTTACCTTAATGATACGTCCAAGGATGGATATACTATAAGTAATTATTTCAATGACTATTTTAACTCTGTCTTTGTGAGCGATCGTTCTGTTGTACCTGACTGTTTACCTGTACCCAATGACACACCTATAGACCTTAGTAGTATAGATGTGTCGGTGAATTGTGTTTTTGGGTTTTTAAAGAGGGTCAATATTAGTAAGGGTAGTGGTACCGATTGCATACATCCTTATTTCATCAGTATGTGCGCTCATGAGTTAGCGGCACCTCTAACTGAAATCTATAAAAAATCACTTTCAAGTGGTAATTTTCCATCTTTGTGGAAAAAGGCCCTAATAACGCCAATTTTCAAAAGTGGCGACGCACATCAGGTTATTAATTACAGACCAATCAGCAAATTAAATATTTTCGCGAAAATTCTAGAAAAAATAGTTTATAATAAAATTACGTCTGCTTTTCATCAACATATCGCGCCCAGTCAGCATGGTTTTTGCCAAGGTCGTAGTGTTGACACTAATCTTCTCACTTTCTCGGACTTTATTTTAAATAAGGTATCTTCGGGCTGCCAGGTGGATGCTGTGTATACCGATTTCTCAAAATGTTTTGATAAAATTAACCATAATAGTTTAATCCAGAAACTTTTTGAACTCGGTATACACGGCGACCTCCTGAGATGGATAAAATCATACCTATCCAATCGTAGTCAGGCCGTAGCTCTGAAGGGATATACATCACGTTTTCTCCCTATCCCCTCTGGGGTACCTCAAGGATCACACCTTGGTCCCTTATTTTTTGTTTTATTTGTGAATGACGTGGCGAACTGTTTTCGTAGCTCTGAACATCTCATATATGCAGATGATACAAAGATCTTTAAAGCTGTATCTTCGGAAGCGGATTGCCAGTCTTTGCAAAATGATTTAGATAGTTTCTACCTATATTGCTCAAAAAATCACCTGTTCTTAAATACTGAAAAATGTTTCGTGATTAGTTTTAATCGCAAACTCAATCCGATAGTTTTCAATTATACTTTATCTGGTCATAACATAGCGCGGGTATTTTCCATTAGGGACTTGGGTGTTATCATGGACTCACAACTAAACTTTAATGAGCATATTGATCATGTGTCTAAGCGCGCTTATAAAAACTTAGGTATGCTCCTTCGTGTTGGCCAGCCGTTCAAACGGCCCCATACTTATAAACTTTTATTTTATTCTTTTGTTAGAAGCATCCTAGAGTTTAGTTGTGTAGTCTGGACACCACAGTACCAAGTCCACATTGACCGTTTAGAGAGGATACAAAAAATATTCCTAAAATCATTGTGTTATAGAACGGGTAACTATTTCGAAAAGTCCGCATTAGCGGCAAAACACTTTGGTGTCCCTTCCCTACTTAGCCGTAGAAAATATTTAGATGTTATGTTTCTGTTTAAAGTTCTTAAAGGTGTTATTCATTGTCCTGATCTGCTAGAATTAGTTACCTTCAGTTGTCCGCATCACCCCTTACGTCCTAGATCGCTTTTTCACATTAGTTTTTCTCGTAAGAATTATTCTAGGCATACATTTTTCAGACGAGTACCCAGTTATTATAACAAGCATCTTTGTGATATTGATCCCTTTCATAATTCTATATCTAGTCTAAAATTACTAGTTAAACGTAAGTTGTTTTAGTACGGCAGTTATAGTTAAAGTTAGATATCATACCTAATTGTCGACTGAGATTAGTTTGTTCCTATATATTATAATAGTTTTTTTTATTTTTATTTTTTTATTTTGCTTTAGTTAATAGTTAACATTTGCATGTTTTAACTTTATTTTACTAAACTAAAGTTTAAATTCAAGTATTTACATGTTTGTTGAATAAATTAATGTAGTTAACACTATGTAAATAATGAACCTCCAGGTCTATGTTTATTTATGTATAGGTACTCTTTGTACTGTCAATTAGGATAGCTTTATGTGACTGTTTGTGTTCTAAATAAATTAAATTAAAAAAAAAAAAACAATATTACAATTGTATTTGAATGTCACTTATTGTTTAGAGTATGTTTTTAATGTTTTTATGTCACACCTGGCCATAAAGTGGCCATTATCGCACGCTCCCCGCGCGAAAAAACCCACTTCCTGGCCAGGGGGTGACATAAAATTTTGTACTTACCACGGGCGATAATAAAGAAAGCCTCAGATCGCATATTTATCGCCCTTGCCTTCGGCTCGGGCGTAAAATACCTGCGATCTGAGACATTCTTTGTTTTATCGCCCTTGGTAAGTAATGTACTATTACTTGTGTTATGTAACCCGCATTAGTAGTGTCTTTTCTATTGGTTATTATGTCCTCATTGTGTGGTTGGATGTCACCCACAAGGATTAGGCTAAAAATCAGCGCTATAGCCCCCAGGCTGTAGCATCACAGTCAGTTATTTTTCTTTATTGTTGTATTATTGTAGTGTGTGCTTTATGCATGTAAACATTATCACCAAATTTCAAGTTCATAGGTCAATGGGAAGTTAAAAAACACACACTTTCGCATTTTTAATATTAGTATGGATGCACGGATGGCGGATTTAAAATGCGAGTAAAACTCACCTGGTTTAGACAGCTCTTCAGCCTTAACAGCAGCTATAGGCGTGCTGGTAACTGGTTGCATAGTACCCGCCACCGTGCTCACAGGTTTAGGTGGACTGCTGACCAAAGAACCCATGGTTGTCCCCGTAGGAATCAGCGGTTGTGGTTGCGACGACGGTATCAACGGCGTGGGGCCCGCTAGTGGCGGCAACCCGCTGACTAGTGGCGAGTTTGGCACTAATGGTTGCCCCATCGGTTGCGCCAAAGGTTGATTGGGTATTAGAGGTTGCGCCGCCATTAGTGGCTGTTGCGGCGCTATCAAAGGTTGCTGTTGAGTAAGAGGCACAATATGTTGCGCCATCGGCGGTATTACTGGTTGATTTGGGATCAAAGGCGCCGCTGGTATTATAGGCTGGGCAGGCATAACTGGTTGCGGAGGCATCACTGGTTGCGGCGGCACCACTGGTTGGGTGGGCATCATTGGTTGGGTGGGCATCATTGGTTGTGTTGGCTTCATTGGTTGCCCCATCACAGGCTGACTGGTAATGGGTTGCGTCATTGGCTTCACGCCGGAGATCAGGTCAGGTACTATAGGCGCGGCCGGTCGGGTTGGGATTGCTGGTTGCCCGAAGTCACCCAATAGTGATTGGGTGGCGGGTTGCGGTGGGGCAGCAGCTATAAGGGGTTGCTGGGGGACAGACGGCATAGGTGGGATTGGGGGCTTGGCGGGAGCTGGGAATTGTTGTTTTGGTGGCCCTGTGGGAATATATTTATAGTTTTTAGTACAATTTTGTACATAGATAAAAATGTCTGGAAATCAAATCAATATAATTTTCCCACCTCCCTAGGCCGTAGAAATAGGAAAGTGAACTAATTGATTCTCATAGAGTATAATTTAGTTTTTATTGGCTGCCTTAATGTAAACAATTCGGCAGTTTTTATTTTTATGGTGTTAAGTTAAAGTTATTTTTTCAAGCGTTATTCAAATAAATACATTAAATATAAGTAGTCTATTGTCTTAGGTTAGGACTTTGATAAGCTTATTTGCAAGTAAGAATCATCTATAAGGGTTATAATTAAATTTATGTCACACCTGGCCAAAAAGCGACAATTACCGCACGCTCCGCCTGCGGGAAATCCCACTTCCTGGCCAGGGGGTGACATAAAATTTTGTACTTAACACGGGCGGTAATAAAGAAAGCCTCAGATCGCATATTTATCGCCCTTGCCTTCAGCTCGGGCGTCAAATACCTGCGATCTGAGACATTCTTTGTTTTACCGCCCTTGTTAAGTAATGTACTATTAAGGAATAGTAAACAAAATTAAACATATTTCTACGTATATTACCTGTAGGACTGAGTGAGCCCAGTAAAGATGGCGGCAATACTTTAGGCACTTCGATACCGTGCAGCTTTAGATTGATTATCTGTAAAAGAAAGTACATATTATATTACATACACACATACAGTTGAAACAATTTGAACTGAGCCGATGAATAGATACAAAAGTACAATAGATACAAAAGCCATTGTATTTATACAGCCTTCAACTGTTTTAGTTCAGGTAACCGCTAATAAGTCACCTTACAAAAAAAGATTGGAAATACATTTCATGTTTATAGAATTTTCAACCTTATACGTTGTTAAGTAGGTTTAAAATGGCCTAAGAGGGAAATAGCACCTTCAACACTTGTGTATTTTAAGAACCTTAGCAAGAACACGCGCCACGCTTGGTATCTGTAAATGTAAAACGTGCGATTGTTTTTTCTTTCAACGCATTTTTATTCTTATGGCCAAGCTATACAGAGTCGATAATCCGACGAAATCACTTGGTATACTGTAGTCTTTTTCTAGTGATTACGTTCATGTTGGGTGGCGGGCGACCGGCGGTTGTAAAATCCAAACGTCATTATTCTTTTGATGTGTTAATTTGTGGTCTCTATTTAGCCCATTTTCAAATAAATTTACAAGTGTCTTGACATTTTATCAATGTTACTATCTAGAACAGGACTATTGCGACCTCACTAAATAAATTTTAAATGTATTTCTTGCATTTTTCATTAAGATATTTTGTTTCAAACATCACTCCAAATCGACCATTTTCGGGCTAAAAACTGCTTTTTTCCGCTTAAATTCTACTACACACAAGAAAATCTAAAAAGGGCAATGTTACTATCTAAAACTTTAATAGAATCACAGTATCCTATATTCACTTTATTGGTATTATCAATACTTTTGTCAAAATTTGAGATCAACTAAATTTAAAACTTGTAAGGCCTCTTAAATGGACGGGCTCGGTTGAAATTGTTTCAACTATAACTCTTACAGTATTCCAGTGTTCAAACCGCCCGCGTGATCGTGTCGGAGGTTTCCCTGGATTTTACCGGGGCTGCTTTCCAACTCGCTTTATTAGGCCTGGGCCAGCAGTACCTCATGTACGATAAGGTTTCTATTGTGCAATAAATATAGTTCCTGGCAAACATCCTTAACCCATCGAAACCTTCCCTCTCTGTCGCACTTATGTGCAAACTTGCATGTGCAACAGAGATGGAAAATTTCGACAGGTTCTAGATGTTTACCGGGAACTATATTATATTGATTTAAACTTACACGATTTTCACACATTATTATTGGGGAACGGGACTTAATCGCGTACAATTATACCATCAACCCCAACCAATTATCGCGTTAATTATTTGTCAGCTCGCGACCACGGATGTTGTGATACATTCGAAACGTCGGGCAAAACCTTAAAAATTGTTAATTAGTTATAATCACGCACTCACACAGTAACAGGTATGACAAATATGTTACACACACAAACACACACACACACACACACACAGACGCACACCTATACATATTGACACACACACTCACACATCTTCCTTTAATTATTGTCTTTTTCATTTTATATTATATATTGTATGTTAACCTGTGATCGACCGACCGATCTCTCTAGGGTCCGTTCTGAAAACCAGCGTCAGGCCCTGTGCTTGACACAAGCTGAGACTGGAGCCCTTTGCCCAACCAATGTTTTGTTTTTAAATTCTAACTTTAGATATTAACTACTACTTATGTTTAGTCTGTAAAGAGTTGTATATATTAAGTTGAGGCAATAAATATTCTGATTCTGATAATTGTACGCGATTAAGTCCCGTTCCCCAATAATAATGTGGGAACTATATTAACAAATCAAGGTCTTAAAAGGTGACGATTATTAATTTCCGCAAGCGTATCTTTAGATTCTTACCTTGCAAGCTATGGAGAACTCCTTCAAGTCCAGTTTCCCGTCAGCATTGCAGTCAGCCAGCGACCAGATCTGCCCCAGCACCGGCGGCGGCAGCTGAGACTGGACGTCAAAAAGTTTTTTCTCAAATTATCATTTTTGGTACCGCGGAACGTGCCTGATAAAACACCTCGTAAAGAGTAATTTTTCATTCTTTCTGATGATAAAAATAAAACCGGACATGTGCGAGTCGGACTCGCGCACGAAGGTTATCGTAGCATTATCTATAAAAACGGCATAAAAATCATGTCTGTTGTATGGGAGCCCCCTTAAATATTTATTTTATTCTGTTTTTTAGTATTTGTTGTTATAGCGGCAACAGAAATACATCATCTGTGAATAGTTCAACTGTCGAACTATCACGGTTCATCTTATACAGCCTGGTGACGGATGGACAGCGGAGTCTTAGCAGTAGGGTCCCATTTCACCTTTTGGGTACGGAACCCTAAAAAACAAGGTATAGTATACGCAGAAACAGACGGGTAGTTTATTTCGCCGTGAGATCGCTCGCGCCGTGCGCGATCATTTGCTAGTCGTGCTGGTAGTAAAAATATTTATATGATTAGAGTAATTTTATCTCACGAGCGCGGGTGAGCCATGGTTGTGTGTTGAGCTATACATGCACATTGTCTATGTGTGCGTCAGCGTAGGAGCTATGAGTTCACGTTGTCTATGTGTTCGTATGTGTCACAACTACAACATTTTACCTGTATTTGTATGTTTACCTGCAACATGAAACGCTTAGCCTGCTCGCCGCTCAGGTTCCCGTTGGCCGGGCCGAGGTTTCGGAAGTGCTCCGCAAACTTTGCGTGCTCGTGCGGCTGTATCACCCACGGATCTCCCATTTTCACCTGTAATTAATATTTGTATGTTCATATCCATGTCTCTGTGGAGGGCATACGCCCAAGAGGAAGGATTCCGGTGCGCTGGACCGATACAGTAAAGAATTTCGCGGTCCATTTGGCGAGGGACCAAACTGCATGGAGGGCAATTGCGTGCGGTCACGATCCTCAGTCATGAGGGATCGACTATGAAGAAGAAGATCCATGTCTCATCACACACAAGGAGAGATAGGGCCACACCTGTGAAACACGAAGGAACGTAAGCGCTGTGGGTAAGTATGTGTGCGTGCGCTGTCAGTACACGCGTCAATTGTGTGCGCGGGTGCGTAGCGCGTGGCGCGGACGAATCGCGAGGCGCGACGGCACCCGATCGTAAACCAGGCGTGTCTCTCAGGGACGAGGTAACTGACCTCGGTGCGGGGGGTTCGTGGCCGTTCTGTATGTAATACTATTATACTATTTTGTGAAAGGGCACAGCAAAATGTCATCTTGCTCGAATTTGCAGCAGCCCAATTGGGGAAGAGTAAGTATAAAAAAACAGAAAATAACTAAAATAATTAGTATTTTTAATTAATAAGGACCCTTAAAGGAGATAGGTTGGAAAATTTCTTGTGGTACTTCATTTGGCTGTCATACTTATTGAAGAAGTTAAAATTAATATATATTTTTTTAATATTTGTGGACAATCTTACACAAATCAACCTAGTCCCAAACTAAGCAAAGCTTGTACTATGGGTATATACATACTTATATAAATAAATAAATACTTAATAACATGGAAAACATCCAAGACCCAAGAACAAATATTCATGCTCATCACACAAATAAATGCCCCGGCCGGGATTCGAACCCGGGACCTCCAGCTTCGTAGGCAGGGTCACTACTAACTAAGCTAAAGCGGCTAAAATTGGTGATATCTTTAAAACCTGGATTGAAACAGAACAAATATAAGAATACATAGTCCCGAAGAGGTGAAACGATTCCAACGACAAACATTCTAGCCATGGTAATGGTATTATAGAGGGTCTACATTTTGGGTTTTGAGAAAAGGGCATGCAAGCCCTCTAGGAGTTGCAGGTGTCTATAGGCTATGGTAACACATTACAAAGCGGGACCGTATGTTCGTTTGTATGGGAATTCACGCCAACAGTGTCAAATGCTAGTTTAATCTTTCTTTTAGTTGTCCAGAGGAAAGCTCCTCCTCAAATTTTATAAAGGGTTTGTAACGCGCATGTGACTCCTTAGAAGTTGCGGGCGTCTATGGGCTGCGGTGTCCGTTTACCGCTGGACCGAGACCGTACGCTTGTTTGCCACCGCCGTTGCATAAAAAACCTTATTCTGTTTAGAAAGTGACTTAGCAGGATGAGTCTACCAGTATTCATTAAATACGACCATACGGCTATTCAGATAAATATAAGCGCTTTTAATTGGTAATATATACCAATTTAGGGTGTCTATCGAAGAACACGCCTATAAATAATGACGAAATGCAAACACTAGTATCCAAAAGGTGATAAAAATTAAATCGTGTTAAGTACTTTCCCTAGTTGTTAGCGCAGATAATATTCAATGCAGGATGCTCAGACATTATATGCAATGATGAAACTTACGTAGCGTATGCGGTCGAGTTTATGAAGTGTTTGTAACGCCCCTTTCGATTAGAAAACGTAATTTACTGGGATAAATAACAAGGAGGAAATCTCCCGAACGAATCGAATGTATTGATCGAGCTGAAACTGTCAAACAACTTGACAAATAAGTTACGTCCAGAAATAGGACTTTTGCTCTAAGGTAATGACAGTTTAGCCATCGCAGTAATTTCTGCAAATCAGTACTTCAAATTGGCATGATTACAACTTAAAGCGACATATTTATTTACCAGACAAAAATAGTTTTTATTTTTAACCACAAAATTGAAACGCCACGATTTTGTTCATTATACAATTTCTGAACACGTTGCATATGTCACACCGAGGTCACGTTCAGATATTACCAGAAAACCATGCATTTATAATGGTTTAACTATCAATAAATCCAAGGTTTATTCCATAAGACACATGTGAAGTTACCTTTAAATAAAATAATTAAAAAAACAAAACAAAACTTGGGTTCGACATTAACAAATTTTGCTGCTTAGCACACTTATATATAACCTTAAGTTTCAGCTGTAAAGCCTGTAAATACCTATGTCATACCTATGTTAATTTAAGTTTTGGCAATACGCATTAATTGATGCAATAATTGCAAATAAATACCAAATCATAAGTTCTGAACGACTTTTTGATTGACAGATTGAAAAGAAAAAAAATTAAACGTCATTCATTTCACAGTCACAGCTGCGCTTGTGCTTCTTCCAGATTTTGTTTTGCGTTGTGCGTTTTGTTTGTTCTCAAAAACCGAAAATGACGAAGGTAGCCGACAATCTCAATCCGCACGTATACGAGAAAGGATCAGAGCGTCAGATAACGTCCACAGACCACGACGAGGACGTAGCTGACGAGATAGATGAGCGGGAAATCTTCGATATCATCAGGAACATCAATGATCCCGAGCATCCGCTGACCCTTGAGGACCTACGGGTGCTGGAAGAGAGGAACATCACTGTGGATAATAAGCAGAACACTGTGCATGTTAATTTCACGCCGACTATACCGCACTGCAGCATGGCGACGCTAATAGGTGAGTGGATAACTACGTATGTTTGTTTGCCATTGTATTAAAAAAACCGGCCAAGTGCGAGTCGGACTCGCGCACGAAGGGTTCCGTACCATTATCTATAAAAATGGCAAAAAAACATGTTTGTAGTATGGGACCCCCCTTAAATATTGAATTTAAGCTGCTTTTTAGTATTTGTTGTTATAGCGACAACAGAAATACATCATCTGTGAAAATTATAACTGTCTAACTATCACGGTTTTTGAGATACAACCTGGTGACAGACAGACGGGCTATTTACAGTTATAAACATTCAATACTGCTTTCTAGTGTGATAAATATGATTCAACTGTTTCAGGCCTTTCAATTCGTGTGCAGCTTCTCCGAGCGCTCCCAAGCCGGTTCAAAGTGACCGTTACAGTGACAGAAGGCACACACGCGTCGGAGCACGCTGTGAACAAGCAACTAGCTGACAAGGAGCGAGTAGCCGCCGCTTTGGAGAACAACAATTTGGTCCAGATTATCAATCAATGTGTGACACAACTGTCATAAGGTTACTTATAGACCATAAGGACATTTCTCAGTGTTTCAACCGCCGTGACTTCCGTGGTCGTATTATTTACGACGTTCTTAGGCTTCTGTGGTCCATTTTGAAAAAGATGCCTCTCCCTGCATGGTTTACTGCGGCTTGATGTAGCCTCCCGGTCATAATGTGACCACCAAAGTCACGGCTGTTGGAACAGTTTACTGTTCTTCAAGAATATTTTTACCTTAACTTAGTCGTTAGGTGGTATAATTCTGAAAATAAATATGAAATGAAAATCTCATATCCATGTCGATAATTTAATATTGATTGTATATAAAATATGTTTAAATATATGGTTAGTTTAAATCATTTGTTCTTATTTAGAATTGGCTGCCTTGGCTTCGTTCTTCAAGTCTTCGTATGAAGTCTGATTCTGTGAACAATATAAGTACATGGAAATGTGTCAAGACAACGAAAAGGTAGGCATCTGGGGTTATATAAGAACCGTTTATTATACTGGACTATTCTTCGCCTTTTGCAACAGGTGGGGGAGACCACTAAACCTATTATTCCTCTATATATAGTATGTCCGCAACTGTAAGGCCAAATTCTGCCAAATGAATGCAAGCAATAATCTACCTTATAGTTAGAGCTCTTAGTCGATTTTTACTTGCGTTCGTTTGACAGAAAGAGTCCTTAGAATTACGTATGAACTGTACACCTGTGACACGCGAAGGAACGTAAGCGCTGTGGGTAAGTATGTGTGCGTGCGCTGTCGGTACACGCGTCAATTGTTTGCGCGGGTGCGTAGCGCGTGGCGCGGACGAATCGCGAGGCGCGACGGCACCCGATCACCAGGCGGGTCTGTCAGGGACGAGGTAATTGACCTCGGAGCGGGGGGTTCGTGGCCATTCTGTATGTAGTACTATTATAATATTCTGTGACTATACTCACATCCCACATATCGTCCTCCCAACCAGGGAACAGTCTCTTGAAGACCTGTGGCTCGGATCCCTGCTTCACGTTCACCACGATCGCAGTGTCCACGGTCCTGTCCAAACCGTCATCAGCTATGTACTCCTGAAACATAAGATTTAGTTTGCTGCTGGTCTTATGTATGTACGAAACATACGAGTACGACATAGGATCGCTAAGTAGGCTACGCGTCAGTTTGCGAGCCCGAGGTTTCTTAACCGACTTCAGAAAAAAGTAGGTTCCCAGTTTGAGCTGTATATTTGTATTGTATGTTTGTCGGCGATTATCTCGCGTTTGGCTCAACCGATTGCGGTTTCCAGAAAAGCATTTTTAACTTCCTTGTTAAGGTTTTGGTTTTAATTAAGAATTTGAGTCAGTTCCCTTTTTCAAAAAAGTTATTAATTAAAGATTTAAAAGATATTAAATATTTTTAAAGACCCCCAAAGTAATCTGAATCGTCATCTTATGCAAGTGGTCGTAAACCGGCACAGCAAATTAGCTTATCGCTAACCTATCGATGGCTTCGTCATGTGAGAGTATGAATCCGTAATGCAATCAGATGTAACTGACCTCGATGATCTGTAACTGACCTGGATGACCTGAAACTGACCTCGATGACATGACATGTAACTGAACTCGATGATCTATAACTGACCTCGATGATCTGTAACTAATCTGGCTGATCTGTAACCGACCTCCATGATCTGTAACTGACTTCGATGATTTGTAACTGACCTCGATGATCTGGCTCCGCGCAGACCTGACCCGCTCCGGGATGTTCTTGCCCTGCCAGAGGTACAGTTCTTCACCAGTGTCCAGCACATACACTCCATCATCAGACAGGTCCTGAAATAATGGTGTTTGTCTTCTTCATATAAACGAAGGCCAGATGGTCATGAACTTATCACGAATAATATATATTGGTATAGTGCGTGGCATCCACGATGACGCACCCCTCCACAGCGAATCTCATACTAATCTATGCGCAATTATACGGATTAATCCTAGAGAAAAGTGTGAAAATGATGAATGTCTTGAAAAAGAGTTTATTTACAATGTAAACTTTACATGATAGGACAGGTAATAAGGATGAATAGATTTTAGTATAGTTACTGGTTTTTGAAGCATGTTTCCATTTATTAAACAAAGGCTTTGTAAACATAAACAATGGCATTGTTAAACGAGTCATACTAACTGCTTGTTTGTAGTCCAGAGGAAGTTCTTCAAACTTGATCTTCCCAGTGACAGACACACTGACTGTTGTGAGGGTCTGTGGTGCAGCCACCCGCCTGTTCACCTCCAGGGTCCAGCCTGAGCCATCTTCTTTTGACTCTGGCACTCCTCCTGTAAGATTTCGAACCAACATTTGTGTGATTATCATCAGGGTTATTGTCAGTTGGAAAAACAAGTGTTGTCTATATAGGTACGGCGGTCAATGGCTTATGTGCATGTAAGTTATGGTTTTATTACATGGATTTATAGTTACCTACGAAGACGCCGTTTATGCGGGTCACTAGAACAATCCAAAATTAAGCGTTGTAGCCCTTAACTTTTGCCCACCGAAAGGACGCGCACCTAAATCACAATGACACATCATCCTTGCGTTATCCTAGTACAGTTGCATCCTAAAGGATGCCCGGGATTCGCTGCCTGAATCCAGGATTTTGGCGTAGGCACTAGTTTTTACGGAAGCGGCTACCATCTGACTGAAAGTAACTCTGTTACCTCTTCACACTTACATCGCTTAACTCCCCGAAATTTGGCATGGCTAGTTAATCATAAGGTGACAACACCAATAATAAAGGCCCAATGATGTGCATTGAATCTTATGTAAAAGAAAATAAGAGTAATTATTTTTTTATAGAACAATCAATTTAAAACCGTATGATCTTTGAATTAGGATTGGTGCTTGTCGGCTTAAAGTGTCCATTACTATTGGACATTGGTGTCACCTTAGTTTACTGACCCGACTAGTACCACTAACCACTAGTACCTCATCATCATCATCCTCCTCCTAGCGTTATCCCAGTACAGTTGCATCCTGAAGGATGCCTGGGGTCCGCTACCTAATCCCATGATTTGGCGTAGGCACTTGTTTTTACGGAAGCGACTGCCATCTGACCTTCCAGCCCCGAGGGGAAAAAACCCCTTAAATCCTTGAACCTAGACCTTATTGGGATTAGGCTTTGCTTTGTCAAGTGAGTGGGCAACTTGACTGTTAGAAGTTCTCAAACCGCCCGATGGCCTCCAACTTGGCTTAACGACTGCTGCCATAGACAGCAACCGGGATCAACGGCTTAACGTGCCTTCCAAAGCACGGGAGCGCTCAGTTAGTAACCACTCAAAGCGGACACCCATCCAAGTCCTGACCGCTGCCCACGTTGCTTAACCTTAGATACCGCAAGCGGTACCCGGCACCGCTGGGCCACGAGCGCTCCGTACCACTAGTACCTATTTAAGATTATAGCTAACGACGAAGCAAAAGCGGTTCAATGAATATTAATGTTACCCAAGAACTCCCAGAACTCGTCAGGTTCTTCTCCCTGCTCCACCTCCTGGCATTCCTTGTCGCCGGCGAGTGCTCTCATCCTACTCTCTCCAGCCTCCCGTTCTTGTGCCAATGCATCCTAAACATAATACTTAAATGAATTTTTTACATTACCAAACCATGGCTCCGCTATTTTAATAGTAGTTTATGCAACTGGTACATAATGACCGGTGCCTAATTATGTACAGTTGCATACATTACTTTATCTACACACATATTATAACTACTCTAAGATGGGTTCAGAAACCGTAGTAAATAAATACAATAATTGTGTTAATACAAACTTTTTTGCATGGTTGCGGAAATATCGAAATCAGAACTGGCAACCGATACCTGAATGTTATTTTAAAAAGTAAAGAGTCCCTATTCTGATGTGATCATGTCGTTCTAGCTCAAATTTCGTGCGATATATACTAAAAAAACATCGAGCTGACATTTCGCATCGACTGAATTTGAATTTTCAGTGATACTAGAATATGGACATGTCAACTTTGACATTAAAATTTTGACCGTTTTGTTTGACGTTTAATATTTTAACATCATATATGAGATTAAAATGAAAATTATATGAGCCACAGATAAGAAAATTGCCATAAATTCATTGAATGTTGAAATGAGAGTAATTTTCTACGGTTTCCGAACGCATATTAGAGGATTTATGATGTGTGTAGATAAATTATATTATATGAGGTAGTTGATATTGTGTTTATTTTCATATAGGTAAGCGTTATACAAACGTGATTGTGTAATTTCTATTATCTCTGAAAGAATAATTTCCTAGGTACATGAGTAGACATTATTTATCGGTTTTGTAGGTACAGTCAAAAACACGTGAGGTCACCTTGTACCCCCCTCCCCTAACGTGATCAGTCGTGAAGTTTTCGTAAGCCTACTCGCCCCTCCGGAGCCTCGTGTGATTTCTGGCTAAACCCTTCAGCAATCAGCTATAATTTTGGTCGCGATTGGCTGTCCTAGGCCCGCACCCAGTTGGCCTTAGGGCAAATACGGCACCGAATGCTAAAGTTTATACGGTCGTTACCCAATCCTCTAAAAACGGCTGAATGGATTATGATGAAACTTGGTACACAACGAGTTTATTTATATCCTGGATTACCAGATCGAAAATATTCTATTTTTAATTCCCCGAAGGCATGAGATAGGAAGTAGAAGTTTAGGCGAGGGAAGGCCCGGGCTTTTTTTTATTAAAAATGGGATCGCTCTTGGCCAGCATCTAGCCAGGGGGCAAAGAAGAGGCCGCCGATGAAGCGAGCTCACCCATAAGATGCCTATTCAGTCGTGCCTTAAAAAGGTCTAGGTTATATGAGCTCGGAAACACAAACGCTGGCAGAGAATTCCTAAAGCTAATAGCTCCAGGGCTAAAGCTAGTTCTGTAAATTTTATAAATGTGAAGCTCACCTTGCCATACCAGCAGTAGACCACCTCAGGAGTGTCCAGGATATACACGTCGTCGTCTTCCAAGGAGTCGGCCGTCTCTGGGACCTGTACCGTGCGCATGTCCACGCCTATAGTTGTGCCTTCCACCTGAAAACAGTATTTTTATACAACGACGGAGGCACACAAGCTTACGATATGCCTGATGGTACACAGTACCTATTACCAAAATTTGATCTGACATTTGGTCTAACCGATCTAACCTATCGATGGCTTCGCCATACGAGTATGAATCCGTAAGTAATGCAATCAGATGTAACTGACCTCGATGATTTGTAACTGATCTCAATGATCTGTAACTGAACTCGATGATCTTGCCTAAAAGTTGCTGGTTTGGCTACGAGTATTTTTTTTGAACCTGACTGAAGCGATAGGAGTGCGCGGTTGGAGAGTGGCCTGAGGAAAATCCAGGGGAAACCTCCGACACGACCACGGCTTAAACACTGGAATACTGTTAGAGTTTGCGCTCCAGTGAGATTGGTTGATCGGCTTCAACTGAATTGTCGCTGGTTCGCTTATCCTAGCCTAGCTGAGAAGAGTCCAGCAAGAAACTCAGCTATTAAGGCCTGGCCTGGGTTGGTCTGAGTCTGCCAACGTGCCGGGACGAATAGGGATAGGTGTCTGTGATGTCGCGATCTCGCGGTGGACGTCCTCGCCGGCGGGAATGCCTAAGGCTGGTTTTCCACTAGAGCTATGCTATGCTACGTTGCTATGGATGCGTTTGAAATCCACCAATCACATTCCTTTATTGACATAGCATAGCTCTGGTGGAAAAGGGTTCAGCTAAGCTATGTTTTTTATATGGAAAGATGCGAGCTGCGGATGCGTGCTATGGATGCGCGCTACGGATGCGCTCACGCTTCCCCCTCCCCGCGCTGCCGCTCCCCGCGCCCACTGTCGATACATCGCATAGCTCGAGCTGCGCATCTTCCTCGCACAGCTACCTCGCGGCTGCGCATCTTCATAGCGCATCTACGTCGCACAGCTACATAGCATAGCTTTAGTGGAACCGGTCGCATAGCTCGTAGCGCATCCTCGCAGCATAGCTGCGTAGCATAGCCCTAGTGGAAAACCAGCCTAAGTGTACCTGCGTCTCGTGTCTGAGTTGGACGCCGTAAGCGTAGCGTTCGATCTTTCGATGGATTAAGTCATCCGGGTCGACTACGAGTTTATTGAATATCAACTTCTTTGTGTAGCCGATTGGCTGTTGTCTATGACAGCAGTCGTTAAGCCAAGTTGGAGGCCTTCGGGCGGCTTGAGAACTTCTAACAGTCAAGTTGCCCACTCACTTTACAAAGGGGGGGTCGAAGTTGCACCACGCCCGTAGGGAAAGTACCCACCGCTACCCTATACGTGACCCCTGGGAGGTTCTAAAAGTGCAACAGAAACTGGCAACCGTACTGTCTTCTCGCAGATCTCACGGTTCGAAATAAAATGCCATAAAATAAATAAATGACCTCTCACCCTAAAAAGTCGAACGCCATCCTCGCTGTTTTTGGAGTTTACTGCGCCATAATCAGCCTCCTTGCCGCCGAAGAGAATACTGAGGTTGCCTAGAAACAACGATAAAATACATATACAGGATTAACTTTATAGTCACGACTGTCACTGTTCGCTTCGAGTTGGCCATTACTTCCCATTCCCGTCCCGATCTGGCTGCTTTGAGTGGTTACTGACTGAGCACTCCCGTGCTTTTAAAGGTACGTTAAGCCGTTGATTCCCGCTGCTGTCTATAGCAGCAGTCGTTAAGACAACTTGAAGGCCTTCGGGCGGCGTGAGAACTTTTAACAGCTAGTTGCCCACTCACTTGAAAAAGGTCGGTCGAAGTTGCAGCACGTCCGTAGGGAAGTACCCACCGCTACCCTACTAAAAGGTGGTGCTTAGAGTCGATCGAAAAGTGGCAACCGTACTGTCTTCTCGAATACAACATAGTCGCACTCTGTAGCCCGGAGCCTACTGTTGACATCGATAGAAGACAAACAATAGGTGCTATTTAATCGCACCTGATGCGGCATCCTCGCATATGCGGCCAGTCGCTGTAGCCAATTAAACTATCAGCTTAAAAAACAAAAAAACAAACATACAACCGAATAGAGAACCTCCTCTTTTGAAATCTTGAAGTCGGTTAAAAATTGCAATCTACGATGTTTCCACGTTCTGTTTCTCAACTACCAAAGTAAGAATGTTTAGAACGCAGACCACTTAAGTAGTCTGTGGTTTGGAACAATTTAATCTTACCATGGAAAATACTCAAGAAATGCTTCGGTTCCTTTCCTTGTGGCACTTTGACGACAGTCACTGTTTCATCCAACTGAAAAAGTTGTAGGAATGTGGTTATAATTTTGGACCGTAGTAAAACTTTTAAGTTAGAGTTTTGTGTTTTTAAGTCTAGGCCTTGAAAACATGTAACAGTCAAGTTAACTAGTCACTCGACAGCCTAATAAGGTAAGTATCTATTTCCCCCATGGGTTTGACGGTCAGACGGCAGTCGCTTACGTAAAAACTAGTCGTAGGCACTAGTTTTTACGTAAGCGACCAAAGCGTGGGATTATCTAGATTCTAGTGGAACCCGGACATCCTTTAGGATTTGATTGTACTGGGTTAAGGCTAAGATGAAGATGATTAAAAGCTTTTTTTAAGCCAAGAATAATCAAGGACGCCTTATATAGGAAGAAAGGGAAAGACACAATTTTGGAAGTGCTTTTTGAGTGGCGCGGAATATACCCACTTATTATCGCTGTACCCTGATCAGGGAATTGGCCTGGTACTGGCAACACCCAACCGTAACTACCCTCCCATACAGCACACGAAGCGCTATAATGTTTTTACCTCGATTTCTAACTCCGTAGCCAACTCACGCGCAGCTTTCTTGTCATCGATTGAAGCTTCCGCGCCCTGTAACAAAAAAGAAAAATAATAGGACGTAACTATGTAAAGGAAAAATGTAAATTAAAAATAACTAAACGTGACTACGCTAAAAGCTACGGTAGCGCATTGGTTCAAGCATGCGGCTGTCAAGCGGCGGTAGTGGGTTCGGATCCCAGCTCGTACCAATGAGTTTTTCGGAACTTATGTACGGAATATCATTTGATATTTACCGTTAGCTTTTCGGCGAAGGAAAACATCGTGAGGAAACCTGCATACATCCGCGAAGAAATACAAAGTTGTATGTGAAGTCCCCAACCCGCTCTAGGCCAGCGTGGGGACAACTGCCCAATCCCTCTCATCTATGAGAGGAGGCCTGTGCCCAGCAGTGGGACGTATATAGTCTGATGATGATGGTGACGAAACCTGACTAAACTTAGTATTAAATTATGAAAAATAATTCCACTATTGTACTTTATCTTATGTAAGACCGGTGTAACATTAGTAGTTTATCTACACCCATATAGTAAATCCTATTCCTCTCATCATCACAGCTGCGCGCCGCAGCCGCGCGCGCGCGGGGGCTGTGGGCCGGGCCATAGCGAGCCAAACATGGCGCACGCCGGCGAGACCAAACCACATAAAACACATGAAAAAGGATTTAATATATGGATGTAGATAAAGTAGTGTATGCAACTGTACTTATATAATTAGGCATTTGCATATCCAACTTACTTAGCTTCAGGTTGACAAATAGCAGGAAGTGGCGTAGCATCGGGAAATAATGCTCTCGTTTCAGAGGCCAAGATCCTTTGGTTAGGTACTGCACCGAATAAGTAAAAGATAAGTTGATGTTATGAGTTGGGGCCGAAAGGGTCTCGAGTGGCGACCACGTAGTGTGGGTAGATCCCCCACAAGGTGGACTGAAGACCTGGTAAAGGTCGCTGGAGTCCGCTGGATGCGGGTGGCGCAGGGCCGGTCATTGTGGCACTGTTTAGGGGAGGCATATGTCCAGCAGTGGGCGACTTTCGGCTTATATTAAGTACCTGTACCCATTGTGTACCTTATTCCAAGCCTAACAAATTGAGATGGCAAAATCCGTTTCCACTGGCAACACTACCATGTTCCGAGTGACATTAGGTGCAGTTATCCCCACCCCTTAGAAATCAGAACCGTCAATAGCTGCGCGCCATTGCGAGCACTCATTGGCGTTCTGTTTCTTGCAGAGGCAACACGTAAAGTACTTTGCTCCGGCGGTACTTCAATTAATGAAGTTGATGTACTTACAATCCACCAGTAAACGATATAAGCGTCGTTGCCATCTTCATTGCACTGGTACTTGAGCACATAACACTCCGATCGGTACAGCGCCGGGGATTCAAGGATCGACTCCGTGATGTCCTCCTTGTCTCCTGCAATCCTGGTGGCAAACAATACAATTAAGTTGAAAAAAGCGGGGCTGTCCAATTGAGGAATTATCTTCACCTTACAAAAGACCAGACCAGGCCAGACGGGGCATCCAGCTTCGCAGGCAGCTTGGCAGGAAGGTCCTAGCCCAGCTGAGATAACCGTGCTTCTTCATGCTTTACCTGAACACAGCCTCGAGCTTGCCCGCTCCCTCATCAGGCATGTATCCTCGCGCGGCAGCACTCTTGCCGATCAGCTTGGCTGACGCTGCGGACTCCTCAGCATCTCCGGAGTAGTAGCCAGCATCTGCAAGTTACGATGGATGGTGGCAAACGAGCGTATACGGTCCACCTAACGGTAAATGGACAACGCAGCTTATATGTCTAAGAACATTTTTTGTCATGGGCCTATGTTTACGAGTTTTTTACGAAAAACTAAAAAAGGTACCTTTAAACCCCCCTACAGCTACACCCAGCACAACCCTCACCCTTGAGGAATTTTAGTATGTTCATCTAGATACCGCAAGGTATAATTGTAGGTACGCATTTTCAAAACTACACGGATTATTTCCCGTGATTTAATTATTTTCTCAGACGACTATGAACAATAATATCGTACCGAATTCTGAGATGTAACTCCTTACGGAACCGTTCGACGTCACGGTGTCCCAGCTGTGGAAGAATTGGCGGAAAGTGGAGCTCTCCGAGCCTTCTGATATCCTGGTCACTGGCACCTACAAGTAAATAGTACAATACAAAATACTACTAATTATTTGATACAGAGAACAAATACAAAGAAAAACCATCAGACTACCCAGACCAGAGCACTACGTCATCGCGGCCAATATTTGCCTTGCATAACAATTTAACTAAATACCTAATTTGATTCGTAGAAATTGTAGTAGAGCGCGAAATCACAATAAGTAGAGGCAAACGATAGGCGGTCTTATCGCACACATTACATTAATAACAACAAAGGATGTCTCAGATCACAAGTATTTACATGCAATCTGAGCCTTTCTTTATTACCGCCCGTGATAAGTACAAAATGTTATGATCCCCACATGCGTCAGTCACTTTATGGCCAGATGTAGCATAATAAATGTTTATTTTCATTTTGTTGTATCAGAATCTAAAGAATAAACACATTTAGGCGACGAAACAGCGTGGCTTCGCCTGCGTTGTCAGTTCTGTCTGATATAGGCTTCGGTACAACCGTAGGTTGCCCCGGAACCGCCGAAAAACTGCATCCTTAGAACTCAGCACACGCGCGATGGACCCCTCCAGCGACCACTTGTTGCCTTCATAAGTCTTATTTATAAAAATATACAACAGAATCTTACCCAGGAAGGATATCCCTTGACCTCCAAGTATTTCTGCGCGATGTCGTTGTAGTTCTTCTTAGTGTCAGCATCCACATCTGCGCCCAGCCACAGGAAAACACCTGAATCCGGCGTGTCCAGAACGAATATTGCCTGGAAAATAATATTTTTTACTAATTAAGGGTTTAATTTAATAGACACCCATGCATGGGAAGTAGCGGTGTCATCCTTATGTTGTTAATCTTCCGTTTATTCCACGTCCAACGAAGCGATTTGCTTTCCTTTTCTAATGCGAACGGCAAAGGAATGGAGCTTACTGCCGTCTTCTGTATTTCCTAACAATTATAATCTAGGGCTCTTCAAGGCAAGAGTGAGCAGGCTATGAATGAACCAGCGAGCTCCATCTTCTGCCTTGTCGTCGCTTTCCATCAGGTGAGACTAAGGCCAATCGCTCTTCACTGTTCATTCATACATAAAATAAAGGAGGCAGAGTCAGAGACGTAGTGTGGCAACGTAACTCGTCGTGCCACACGTCATGCTCCTCGTCATGTCTATGTGTTTGATCAGCGAAGGCAACATCGCGGCAGCGCGTGGGGCATAATGTCACAAAGGCCGCGTGTAAGCATAGCCGGCACGCATTGAATTAACCTATTCACCGCCACATCAGCTTCTGTAAGTTGTGCCTCACACGTCAGTCTTCGTAGCAAAAGCCTGAAAATGAACCTTACTTGATAGCCCGTAGCTTGCCTTTACATCGACTTGATCGACTCGATAAGAAGTCATTGGCGTTGGGGCACCTAATGTCCTGACTTACTCGTACATCAAGTCAATGGTGGTGAAAAGGTTAACATACATCATGACAGTAGGGTGGCTCAGGATGGGATATAGTGGCATTCTTTGAGGGGCATATGTCCAGCAGTGTACGTCTCTTACGGCTGATATGATGATGAAAAGTTTGAGTTTAACTAAAATCCTAGTGATGGACTTACGTCCGAGGTGAGATGTTTCTGCTTGTAAGGTTTGTTGACTGCCACCAGCTCCAGCTCATCACCTTCCAACACCTTGTACAGGGATACAGTCGTGCCATCACGGGAGTATGTCTGAAACCAGATATAATGATTATGGGACGTCCTACCAGACGCTATAGCTGTCAAATGTCTATATGTATACCAGTGGCGGAGCGTCCATACAACTCGATTCCCACCGGCTTGCCTAATTTCCAGCCAGACCAGTTCTTTTACTACGGCTCATGAAGAATAGGAAAAGCCATGTATTTCCGGCTTCCCTAAGAATATTTTTGACGCGCCGCACTGATGTATACAATACAGGGTTACTGGTCGACGTATTCCTGACAGGAAGCGATAGAGGAGTTAAACTGTAATATTATTTACTTGACCTCCTGGGAGAAAATCAATATATTAAGTTTTCATCTCGTGGCAGGACATATGATGATAATTTTCTGGAAAGCATACCCTAAAGCTAAGGGGTTAAATGAGGATGACACTTTGTATGGAGGTACGATATAAAAAATGTTTTCTTCAATGTGATGATGATGATGATGAATTCTTGCTATCTCTCATTAGGGACTTCCTTTGTTACGATTTTGCGTGGCTTCTTCCATTTTCAATTCTTCCCAGAATAGACCAGACTGATGTGTAAAATTTTGTATTTGTTTGAATTTACCTCGGCGACAGAGTCGTCGGCAATGTCATCCTTGGATCCAGAGCCTAATGCCTCGAAGAACAGCGCAACGTCGTCGTCGGAGGAGAACTCGTCTGGAATAAGAAGATCAGCCTGTCATCAGCCTGCCTATGGCAGCAGTCGTTAAGCCAAGTTGGAGGCCCTCGGGCGGCTTGAGAACTTCTAACCGTCAAGTTGCCCACACACTTGGCAAAGGGGGGTGAAAAAGTTGCACCACGTCCGTAGGGAAAGTACCCACCGGTACCTTACGCGTGACCTCAGGGTGGTGCTAAAACTGCAACAAAATTGCCAACTGTACTGTCTTCTCGAAGATCTCACGGTTCGAAATAAATTGCCATACGATAAATAAATCATCAGCACATGACATGACATGATGATGATGATGATGAGTTTACAAATAAACTAAACTTAAACTGACTTAGATTTTCGATTTTCGCGAGTCATATTTAAAATTACTGAGCAGTCGTCATTGTAAGTCGCGGGCTCTTCGCGGATGCATTCTGACGAAGAACTAGCGAAGAGTCCCACCAGCTTGCACCGGCTCCGTGCTCACGCAGGTCCGCTTCTACCACATACTTCCAGCGATACATGGGGCGACCCACAGGACGTCGTCCGGTCGGTCGGCCAAAGTATGCTCTCTTTACCTGTCGATCTTCTCCCATCCTCTCTAAAAATAATGAGTTTACCAATAATTTCAATAGTAGCCCGTCCGTTGTGGTAATCGTCTCTCAGCGTGTTGGCGACGCTGATGATCTTCCTCCGCTGCGTGGCCTTGGCTCCCTCTGGCACAAGCACGAAGATGTCATGCTCGTTCTCCAGGATGAAGCACTGGTCTTTGGTCAGCGAGGAAGATTCTGCCGGCACCTGCGAAGATTTAGGCTCGATTTTATAAGGATCTATTTTATTAGGTGCACTCGTGGCTCAGCAGCGCCCGCGTGCCGCGTGCGGTATGCGAGGTTAAGCAATGTCGGGCCAGGTCAGTTCATGGATGGGTGACCGCTTTGAGTGGTTATTAACAGAGCGCTCCCGCGCTTTGGATTGGAAGGCATGTTAAGCCGTTGATCCCAGTTGCTGTCCATGATAGCAGTCGTTAAGCCAAGTTAGAGGCCTTCGGGCGGCTTGAGAACTTCTAACAGTCAAGTTGCCCACTCACTTGACAAGCCTAATCGCAATAAGGTCTAGTTTCCCCTCGTTGGAAGGTCAGATGGCAGTCGCTTCCGTAAAAACTAGTGCCTACGACAAATCTTAGGATTAGGTAGCGGACCCCAAGCGTCTTTCAGGATGCAACTGTACTGTGTACTGGGATAACGCTGGGAGTGGGAGGATGATGATGAACCTCAATTTTAAATCATATGTCAAAAAATGCACTTCTTCTTCTTCTTCGTCGGTCCCTTACTGCTGAGGATCGCGACTACATATGCCTTGTTTTCAAATAGTGCGGTTGTAAGCTGTGTGAACCGCGCGGTGCATGTCACCAACCAGTGCCTTCTTAATAGGATCAGACCACCTAGCGGGTGCCCTGCCTTGAGCTCTTCTGCCATGCATAAAATGCACTGATTGCATGGAAGTATGATCTGACATTTACTCTGATCGATAAAATAATTGATTGAATCAGGCGTTAGGTATCTACTTTGCGGAATTCCATGATGAATCCAGCAATATTCCTTTGCTATTCCGCTGAAAGAACGTGTAGGTCTCATTCACAAAGATAGGAAACAGGGAGGTAGTGGAAGGCCCGCCGTCTTCTACCCGTCCGCTACTCTTGACGTCTCCCCACTTACCCCTGTCCCTTCACAGGCGATGACCCATTAAGACAGTTGGTCTATCCTCCTGACGACCTGGTATTCAAATTTCTCAGAATAATGTATACTCTGTCAAATTGACATAGAGTTATAAATTTGAGAGTTAAAGAGTTTGTTTACGGTAAGCCGCAAGCCATTTTAAAACTTTTTCTCAATTTAGCTACATAAGAGCATTTCTCTCTTAAAGGGCGCACAGGTGTATAGACGCTCTATGTATTTTTTCTTATCTTCGCAATGAAAAAGAAGTCAACACCTAATAAGTACGTAGTTACCTACAGTGCACGATATAAAATATTACTAGTCAATAATTTATCGCAATTAAGCTATCTAAGGGAAATCGATCGCTGGACAGCTTTCGTTATCGTATTGATAAAATAAATTAGTGTTCAGATAATTTTATCGATTATTCTGTTGATAATTTGCATTTGATTGCACTGGTTTGGTATATTTTGGATGCAATTTGGTCGTGAGTTCAAAGCAACGCACATACCACTGGGTTTTTCAAAAAAATGTGCGAAATAATATTTGATATTTAACAGTGGCTTTTTGGTGAAGGAAAACATCGTGACAAAACCGATCTAATCCTATCAAAGCCTAGTTTTCCTATGGGTTGGAAGGTTAGATGGTAGTCGTTTTAGGAGACTGCTTTCGCTAAATCTAGGGATTAGTTGTCAAAGCGCAGCTGGAAGAGATCCCTTTAAGGATAAGTTCGCCTTTGTACCAAAGTAACGTAATTTGTCTGTATTTTTTACCTGTTTTTTGTGTACAATAAAGTAATTACATACATACATACAAAGCGGACCCCGGGGTCCCTAGAGCACAACCGGGAAAACGTTAGGAGTATGATAATTATCTGTTTCGTTCGAAGTTCATGACGTCATTCGCTGCTGGTGCACTGATGCGCCAGCACTAACAGGGGACAGGGGTCTTGCTTCAACGCGGCGGCGTGAATATCAGAGCTTTTCTAACACGATAGCCATCAACATTACCGCCATAAATGCTGCCTAAGAAATTAGACGTCTGATTGAAACGCTCTACCGCATTCACTTGTGGGGTAACATCGGGCTGGCTTCGTCATATACCTGGTTGAGGTTAAAGTCACTGACCTCCTCGATCCTCATGTTGTCGCAGCCAGACAGCCTGAGCAGCCGCTTCTCAGCCCCCGCGTTGGTTTCCACCTCGTTGAAGCCTGACTCGTTTCCGCCCTCCAGGTACCTGATAGCTGAAAAAAAAGATGGAAACGGATTAGTTGGGGGGCATGATACTGACGTGGTGTTTTTCGGGTTTGATATTGATAACCCAGTAAAGGTCGCGGGAGTCCGCTGGATACGGGTGGTACAGGACCATTGTGGCACTCTTTCGGGGAGTGGACGTATTTCGGCTGATATGATGATGATGATGAAGGTTAGTGTCTTACCAGGTTGGAAGTATCCCAGGAACTGCCCCGTCTCGTGGCCCTGCACCTCCCGATGATGGACGGCGCGGCCTCCCAACATGTCGTCCAGCGTGACTGTCCAGATGGCTGCGGACCCCTTCTTGTCCTGTGTGGTCTTTGCGCCGAGCCAGAAGTGCGCGTCGTAGGACAGGGAGGAATTGTTGTCACCCGTTGCCTGTCAATGTTAATTATGCTATTTTTGCCACTATCTCGAGCGATTCAACCGCTTCACCTTCGGTCGACACGTTTTTGACGAATTGATTGTAGATTTTGGTGGCATTTATGAGTCAGTGGTAGAGGTACGGGACCGCTACCAAGTGACTCAAAATGCCATTAAAATCTACAACCATTTCGTCAAAAAACCGATCACCGAAATGAAGTGGTTGAAACGCTGTTGAGATTGACCCATCCTGGTTCAAAGGACCTTTTTAAGGCACGACTGAACAGGCATCTTCTGGGTGAGCTCGCTTCATCGGCCTCATCTTTGCCCAAATGCGAAAGTAACTGTGACGGTGAAAACACTGCTAGACTCAAATGGAATTGGGAGGGTCACGTCTGTCGCATGCATCCAGACAGGTGGGCTAATAATGCTAATATAGCTATTAAGTGGATGCCACAAGAGCGACGGCCGGCCTAAACGGAGATAGCGGGATGACTTAGACGTCTTTCTCGGCAACTGGTCATGGCCATTAATGGGGAAAACCCTTTGTCCAGCAGTTGGACACCTTTAGAGGCTAAATATTTTAACGAACACTGCTTACGAGTGTAAATGTAAAAACTCACCTTTAGCACGATGTAAGAATCTCCATTGTAGAATTTCCCGTACATTTTGGCGTCAACTGGAACTGGCTCGAATTTCTACAAAATATTTGAGTAAATAAGTAAGGGAATCAATTAAATTGCCATTATAAAATTTCATAATTTACTATTTTTAAGTTCAATCATAATTGTATTACGTGATTCTAGGTACATCACCTAGAAGTAGAGTAGGGTTGCCATAAATTCGGTTACTGGGACCAAGGCAGGGAAAGTTAAAGAAATAGTAAAGTTAAAAAGTAGAGATCAAAAAGATTGTGCTCTTGAAAAAGGTTCAAACGATTTTAATGGAATTTAAGCTTTAGGGGTTTACGGAGGCGAAAAATAGCTGTTGCACCCAGAAAAACTTGTTATCCCCGGAAAATCACGAGCAAAATTCGTTAACCCAGTTACTGTGAGCTGTACTGATAATTTGTTGGGCTATCCCGTAAGTCAGTAAATAAATAATATAATAAGCCGTTTTATTCTGGACTACAAGGTCTATAGAATTTCTCGTAGTTCAGAGTGCGTCTTGGCATAGGCCTCCTCCAACATCTTCCGCTGCGCTCTGTCGCGCGCCACTCGTCTCCAGTTGTGAGTTTTAGATCGTCTTCCCATCTCATTCGTTGGCGTCCTCTGTTTCGCTTGCCATCCATGGGGTACCAGTCCGAGACTATTTTGCTCCATTTGTCTTGTGGATCTCGGATCATGTGTCCTGTCCATCTCCACTTTTGTTGGTCTACTCGAGTACTTATGTCTACTATTTCAAGTCAGTAAATAATAAATACTTATTATTATTGCGTCCATAAAATATAAATACTTACCTCTATGGTCCATATTTCGATGCCAGCCGTGGTTCCGGCCTCAGCAAAGGCTGGATGATCCATTAGAAACCAAATAACACTATTAAGTCACTAAAACCCTAAGGCACCCAAAGTTCTACTGATGCTTCTTTATTACGTCACTATTTCACCGTGTGAAACCCGAAATTTAAAAGTAAACTAAGTTTAGAAAATCTTTTTACAAAGAAACTAGAAGTGAATAGTATAATGAACGAAACACGATACCTACTGAGGATTTGAAGCGAAAAATAACACAATTTCGCGTCATCCATGATTCATAATTTAGTGATAAGATTATCTTGTTGATATTGTTGATATAGGGCAAAATGGATAATCGTTCGGGCTGTAATCATGAGTTGGTGCATCCGGTTTTAGTGCCCTGGGCGCCTATTTGCATATAAAGGTTTGTTTTTAGGGTTCCGTACCCAAAGGGACCCATTACTAAGATTCCTCTGTCCGTCTGTCACCAAACTGTATCTCAAAAACCGTAATAATTAGACAGTTGAAATTTCCACAGATGATGTATTTCTGTTGCCGCTGTAATAACAAATACTAAAAAACAGAGTAAAATAAATATTTCAGGGAGCTCCCATACAACAAACGTGATTTTTTTGCCGTTTTTAAAGATAGGTAATGGGACGGAACCCTTGGTGCGCGAGTCCGACTCGCACTTGGCTGGTTTTTTTATAAACACAGAAAAATATTTTGTATCTATAGTAGTTTTATCTCACGAGCGCGGGTTGGGCATTGTTGTAGTTGTGACACATACGAATACATAGACAACGTGAACTCATAGCTCCTACGCTGACGCACACATAGACAATGTGCATGTATAGCTCAACACAACCATCACGGCTCACCCGCGCTCGTGAAATGAAAGTACCATATTATGAGGGACTTTCCCTATTATATAATAAGAGCATTAACCTCAATTTTATTCTTACTTAAAAAAACAAGACCATAAAACCATGGCAAATTATGAAAATCCTATCCTAATATCTCATCTAGATCAAATGTCAGAGCAATTTTTTGTATCTCATTGATAACTCCGAACAGTACTGTATCTCACGAACTCGGGTGAGCTTTGATTGTGTGTTGACCTTATATAGTAGAAATAATTTAAAATGTCCAACATTTTATAAAACCTGTCATTGAACTTTGAATCTTCACGCTTGGACAGTAAAGTCGCTTTTTGAACGGCCTAATTTGATACAACTCGGACAGTTTAAATAATTTTAAGTATACATGAACATTGTCTATGTGTGAGTACGTCAGCGCAGGAGTTATGCGTTCACACTGTCTATGTGTTCGTATGTGTCTAAACTACAACTATGGTTAACCCGACCTCGTGACATAAAAGTAGGTATAGTTCGTACACTTACTGTAAGGCCAAGTGCTGTCAAATTACCGCAAGCAAAAATCTACCTAACAGTCAGAGCTCTAAGTCGAGTTTTGCTTGCGTTCGTTTGACAGAATTTAGCCTTAGAGATGTGTCCGATCTTTACACAACTGTAAGGCCAAGTGCTGTCAAATTACCGCAAGCAAAAATCTACCTTACAGTCTGAGCTCTAAGTCGAGTTTTGCTTGCGTTCGTTTGACAGCATTTGGGCTTAGAGTTTTGCACGAACTATACTGTTTCTGACATTTTTTGACACAAATTACCTGTTTAAGTTCTAACGGATCATTTATAAAACCAATTAAGAGAAGAATAAAGATGATGAATAACATAATTTATTGAATACTGCATAATTTAACCAAAAATAAGGCGATATTTAGAAAAATATGTAAGTATAAACGCTAATATTAGAACAGTTTGGTCTTGTTATTGGACAGGCTCAAGCGGCGACGCGGGACGAAAGCTGTCAGTCGACTATGGAATAAAGCAGGGGCAAGGGAAAGCCCGTATGGCATTCGAGATCCACCGAAGGGGAAGCCCCGCTAAGTATCCAGGATACCAGTGGCGGCGCGTCAATAAACATTCTTAGGGAAGCCGAAAAAAAATTTTACTAAGGCAAATTAATTAGCCTTAGTAAAATAACTTGATTGGATGAAAATTAGGTAAGCCGGTGGGAATCGAGTTGTATGGACGCTCCGCCACTGCAGGATACAGGATTCTTTAGTTCGCCTTTATACTTAGCTTTAGGGTTGGATTAAAATTTGAACTGTAGGTGTATATATAAAGATTCCTACACATGACACCCACACGACGCCTGACTTCATAAAAACTCGTAAGCAGTTGTGGTGTGTTGTGGCAGCGTGGCTGACTGACTACCTATACCCAAAACACCATATGTAGGGTATTGTCAGCCAAGAAGAATTTTACCAAAACACACAAATAATAATCGAAAAGTGGTACACTTTCTTCGCTGTCTGAGGGCCTACGACCGGAATTCGAATTCCGAACTTTGTATCGTGCTGTCCCTTTCACTCTCGTGTTATATACTATATGCGTGAAAGGGACGGCACTATACGAAGTTCGGATTTCGATACGAGTACTGTACCCTTACCATGAGTTTGCAATGTTTGCATTACCGTACTCGCGACTGCGTAAACGATTTATTATGGACAAAATTGCAGCGCCTCTGGCGCTCGTTTACAGAGTCGCTAGCGAGTACGGTAATGCAAACATTGCAAACTCATGGTAAGGGTACAGGGCCTGTACCACGTCGCCTGAAACCTGTCCAGTAACGTGTAGCCTTAGCAATAGTAAACGCCGATCGCGCAGATCACAAGCAGGGCCATACTGACGCAGGTGCTGGCAGCTTTGTCGGGTGGTGGGAGCGTGGTTGTCGCTTTGTCCTGTAAACAGTTGGAATGCAAATCAGTATCTGTTTAGAGACCTTTGAGAGCCGGTTCGCACGAGCGCTTTTTCAACGCGCGTTAAAAAAACGTTGAAATGACAAAAATTGATAACCATGTATTTATTCACACGAAGGCGGTTTTAAAGGCGGCGTTTTTTTATCGAGCGCTGTTCGATTTTCGTCGTTGGGCGTTGGACGTTAAGCCTGGCCGCAGACGCACGGTTTTCCGATACGGTTTCAGAGAGAGGGGAGTTGAAGCATCTCGCTTGCTGCTTAAATTTGTAAATCTTATGGTATCTCTTTCACGAATCAAATTATTTCGCATTTGTTCTCTGTATCAACCAATTGAAATTATGGTACAAAAGGCGAACTTAATATCATAAATCATTACCTACCAGCCAACTTTAAGAGTTTAAAAATATTTTGAATTAAAATTTTGACAAAAGTTAATTTTTGTATTAGGTAAGCAGTTACGCTGCTAACGCAAACTAGTTACAAGTTTTAGAAATAAAGGAAAAATTTATTTTTTATTTTATTTTATTTTATTTATTGATTCCTTAGGCTAACACTTACAGTCTAGCTAAACGTGTTAACAGGAAAATTGAAAAACTTAGGCACCGAGCAGGATTCGAACCTGCGACCTCCCGGCACTCGCGCGGCCAGTCGCTCTAGCCATAAATAAGAATATAATGCTCTAGCCAACTGAGTTTTAAATAGTAACATTAGTAGTCCTTTTTTTGATTTTATTGTGTGTAGTAGACTTTAAGCGGAAAAGAGGAATGTTAGCTCGAGAATGGTCGTTTTGGAGTGATGTTTGAAACAATATTTTATAATGAAAATTCCAAAACATCCATTAAATCTTTATATCATTAGGTCGCAATAATCCTGCTCTAGATAGTACCATTAAGGGGGAGAAGAAAATGTCAAGATACGTGTCAATTAACCAGAAAATAGCCTAAATAGAGCGTTTTAAGGACCTTACGGGTCCAGGCAGAGATTGCACATGACTTACAATAAGTTTCGACTGTTTTTCGCACGATATACTGTCCTGTGACGTCTTAAAAAACTCAACTTCAGCGGGGTTGTTCAGGTCGGGTTGGAACTTGAAGTAGGTGAACCTGTGCCGTGGGTCATCATCAGGATCCTCAACCTTCTAGCTTTTCTCTTGTGCCCTAAGAAGCCAGGGGTCTTTGACACCCATGATTCGGCCTAGGAACTAGTGTTGCGAAAGCGATTTCCATCTGACCTTCCAAACCAGAGCGAAAACTAGAGCTTGCTAAAAAAATACTGTTTAAAATAGTCTTTAGGTCATGTGTGTCATGTCCCTTGCTCACCTCAATTGCGAAGTCCAGGGTTCATTTCGCAAGCACACACACGGATTCACACGCGGGGCAATACTTTAGGTATTTGACATCACAGGCAGCGACATACGCCTTATTCGAATGCAAGCCAAGGGTCTGTCGGTCAATTGTCATTAGAAGCGCGATGCGCCCGGGAATGCGAGGGGGTGGCGGTGGGGCATTTAAATTGTTTATTGAACAACTACTTACTGTTAAATAATAATTGATAGCTTAGCAGTTAAGTCCATCAAGGTAGTTTTCCTTTTGGTTTGGAAGTTTAGACAACAGTCGTTTTCGTAATATTAGTTCCTGCGCCTATCAGTCTTGTTATTAAGTAGTGCCATAGCATACCCTGGTCTCCTTAGGACAAAACCGGGAAAACGCTAGAATGATTTCCCAGATTCAAAAGTAGATTGAGAACAAAATAACTTGCATACTTTCTAATGCTTCTATCACTCATGCATTAGAAAGTATGCAAGTTATTTTGTTCTCAATCTACTTTTGAATCTGGGAAATAATTTATAAAACTAAATTCTCATAATTGAAGGTGATTGAGAATTCCATGGCACAGGTTCAAGGTAGGTCTGACTGCCCTAACTAACATTTATTTATTTATTTATTTATTTTGGAAAATACACTTAGAACCAACCATAAAATAGGTATGTTTTTTGTAAAAAAAAAACATATAACTGTCGTAGACAAATTATTATTATTATTATTTATTTATTTAATAATCAGGGTATAAAAACATAAAATTAACGGGGTCTCACAAAACTGTCGGAACAGTTTGACTGTGTGATCCAGTAGGGTCGATGCTATAGATACATTTACACTTCTGTATCCAGTGAACGATTTGTATCCTATGCCATTGCAATAAGGTGCAGAAGCGAAATCGTCAGCATACAAGTTTATTTTTACGATGATATGTCTTTTTTGGTTACTGTTTTAAGAGGAGCCAATCTGGGCTTGGAACCGGTACCAAAAATACCGGTAAAATACCGGTATTTTATAGGTTCTCAGAGTACCGGTACTCGAAAAATACCGGTACTCGAAAATACCGGTATTAGTACCGAAAAATACCGGTACTTTATAAAGGTTGCTACGCGTGTATGCGACCTAGGTATAACTTTTCATCCATCCGACGCTCACGCTTGCTTGCGCGCACAACCGCAACGTCGCAACTCGCGATAACTTATTGTGTTCTCTTTCTCTCTCATTCGCTCACTCTTTCGAGTACCGGTATTTTATCAAAATACCGGTACCAGTACCGGTACTAGCAGTACCGGTATTCAGGTACCGGTACTAGCAGTACCGGTACCTCGGCCGGTACCGGTACCTAGTTCAAGGTCACGGTACCAGTACCTGAAATACCGGTATTTCAAGCCCTGGAGCCAATAGCTCCTATTGCCTGCTCGTGTATCCCCGCCTGTACAGACAGCTGTAATTTCCCCGGCTACTTACGCTTAACTTATACTGCTTGTCGCAAGCTAAGTCGTCCTGGGAGGTCCGAAAGAGCTCCACCTCTTTCGGGTTGTTCAAATTTGGCTGGAACTTGTACCTGGGCACCACAATCCAAATGCGACTCAATTTAGGTGTAGACTTTTTTGGTTGTATGTACTTTGTTTCGCAGACAGAACCGTCATAAATTTATTGCTTCGCAGAATGTTCATTTCATAGTAAACATTTTAATATAAAAGGGTCGCAGTAACCTATTTTTTTTCTGGTAGATCTAATTGGGTTCTAGTCTACACAATGACACTTTTAGCTGTACCTAAAAAGTTAACGGTTTCGGATAAAAAAAGTTTCTATGAAACGAAAATTCTGTGAAAAAATAATTTCTATGAATCACGTTTTTGCAAAAGAAAGGGACACCGATTTTTTTATTATTACGAATGGATTTTGGCCTTAGCCAGCATCTAGCCCAAGGAAAAAAAAGGCTTGATGATGGAGCAAGCTCATCCAGAAGATGGCTAATTCACTCGGGTTTGAGCGAGCTAATAGAGATGACCTCTCGAGTTTGTGGCTAGGGAAAACTGCCCTCACTAATTGCTACAATGTGATGAAGATGGGTGAACTCATAATGTATGTCTTATTCTTGGATAAATGCTATGTCCGACATAAACGATCATGCTAACGAACATAAATAATACCGACTGTATTATCATTTATTACGCACTAAACTCAGACCAAGATAAAAAGACAGACATAGAAAGAGAGAGAGAGAGAGAGAGACTTTAATTTAAACTTACGTTATTAAAACTTATATAATTCATGTAAGTTTAAATTCAATTCTCTATCTCTCTCTCTCTCTTTTTAAAAGTCTATTTTACTAACGGTTAAAAGTGTTAAAACTCATGTAGGTATGTATTTATTAACAATTATTTCGTGAGTTTTAATCGTTTAGTAAAATAGAGAAAGGGAGAGAGCTTTTCTTGGTCTGAGCCACTAAAATGCAAAATTAGTTTCATTCTCCTGTAAGAATAGATACGCAATGAGAAAGACGGACTGGCTGAGGAGTGAGGAAGCATCTTCAATATCTTCATGGAGTGATCGGTTTTAACTCTGCATTTAATAGTAGTTTATGCAACTGGTACATAATGAGGGGCATTAAAATACGAGTGTGTTTTATGAAACGAGCCTAAGGCGATTTTCATAATAAGGTCACAACAGTGTTTTAATGCCTAATTATGTACAGTTGCATACACTACTTTATCTACATCCATATATTAAATCCTCTTTCATGTGTTTCGTGTGGGCACGTTTCGCCGGCGTGCGCCATGTTTGCCTCGACAGGCCGGCCCGCGCCCCGCCGCCAGCCCGCAGCTGTTGTCCTTATATTGTATAGTTCGTACAAAAGTCTAAGGCGAAATTGTGTCAAACGAACGCAAGCAAAACTCGACTTAGAGCTCTGACTGTTAGGTAGATTTTTGGTTGCGTTAATTTGACAGCACTTGACCTTAAAGTTGTGTACGAACTATACGTGATCTCATAAGAGTATTGTATTTGGTGATCTTATAGGGGACGCGCGCAACCGCCGCACAGTATATTATAAAGCGGGGTCTTATCTACGGTTTTTGAACTTATTTAAGAGGATTTACTATATGGGAGCAGATAAATTACTTAAGTGTACGCAATTGCGTAACTTTTCGAATGAGCGCAGCACATATCAACTGCCATTTTCACGCTCAAAAAGGCTACCAAAGCGCGTTCGGAAAATAATGCAATCAAAAAATTACGTATATACGAGTAGGTTATATAGCTGTTTCCTCAGACCAAGAAAAATAGTTTACCTATATGCGCATACCTAGTTAATGTAAAAACTGGGTCGACGTCCACGGTAAAGTATCAAAGCGTCCAATAAGGTATTCGTAATGCATTTTCTTGTTCTGAGGCTGGGTCAAATAGATTCTAAATTGAATCGCACTAAATTAGATCGTGGTTCCATTGTTTAAAGCATTATTAATGAACATATTATACGAGTAAGTATAATTCCTTTGGATATATTGATTTCAATGAGATATGTTTGCTATTCTATGGACAGGTTCAAATTCCAACTGCTAAAGTAAATGTAGGTAGTGTAAGTGATATTAGCCTCAACTCATATACGTGTACATACATAGACCCCAAGGGCCTGTCGTGAACCGAAAACAAAACATCTGTTATCTGCCTCTCCGTCACATACAAATTCGGCCGACAAGTCCTTATGACCTTGGTCCGTTAAGGCGCAGGGTAGGGCAAGGCCTTCCCCATACAAACTTTGTGCACGTTTTATTCGTCGGTTTTGGCACTAACAAATATAAAATTTTTTTTGGTTGTAAATATTAGTTATGCGAAGATCGTGATGTGAAAAATTTCAAATATTTCAAAAAAAATCAAAATTAAAAAAAATATTTAATAAAAAAAAATTTACATCACGAAATAGTAGATTGTTAACCAAGGGTTGAAAGCGACCCATTGCAGACGAGATATTTTGGCGCTCGAACGCAGTGAGAGCGCCAATAGTTCGAGGCTGAAATGGGTGGTTCCACCCGAGTTAAACACTCTGCTTTTCATTCCGAATACGAGGAAACTAAAAAATTTTTTTTTACTTAAAATTCCAAATTAATATAAAATTTGAAATCCTTATTGTAATTAGTCGAAAAAAATAAGTAAGGATTTTTCGCAAAAAAAAATTTTTTACTTAAAATTTAAAATTAATGTAAAATTTGAAATCCTCATCCCCGAATTAGTCGAAATCGAGTATAATGATGATTTTGCCCAAAAAAAATATTTTTGTCTTAAAATTCAAAATACATGTCAAATTTGAAATCCTTTTCCCTGAATTAGTCGAAATCGAGTATAATGACGATTTTTCGCAAAAAAAATTTTTTTTGGCATAAAATTCAAAATTAAATATAAAATTTGAAATCCTTATCCCCGAATTAGTCGAAATCGAGTATAATGACGATTTTTAGCAAAAAAATATTTTTTTAATAAAATTCTAAATTAACATAAAATTTGAAATCCTCATCCCCGAATTAGTCGAAATCGAGTATAATGATGATTTTTAGCCAATTTTTTTTCCTTTATTCTTTTTTTTTACTCAAAATTCAAAATTAATATAAAATTGGAAATCCTGGTTGGCATTGGCTGATTTGGCTATCGACGTGTTTTGTGATTGGTGGATTCAATGTGGTGAAGCATTTGGATTGGTTAATTTAAAATGTTTTGGAATCAAAAATATGTATACATGTTAGCCCGTGGGGCGCAATGGCCCACTTTCAACCCGCTCCTTAGGTCAAACATGACACACTTTCAGAGTATGAGGAATGAAAATTAGATTTTATTTAATAAATGAAAAATAAAATATAAATAACATTATAAAAACAGACTAAAACTAACTATAAACAAAAATAAACTAAATATTTACAAATAAAAAACTGGCCCCAGGTCAGTGCCGTGCCCAGAAGGCTGGCGGCATTGCCTCGCTGGATTGCAATTGCAGTCCGTTGGGCGAGATAGGCGCCAGCCCTCTGGTCCCCAGTTGCCTCCACTAGACGCTTGGCCAGCTCCTTATACGAAATAGCTCTCAGAAAAATAAGCATACTGACCAAAAATCATAACTTTAATGCAAACACAAACGAAGTAAATCCTGCACAAAGTTTGTATGGAGAGAGCTTGCCCTACCCCTCCTCTTAAGGCCAGTTTTCATAGGAAATCTTGCTGAAAGCAACTGTTTACTCGGTCCGTTCGGACCAAGGTCGCCAGGTTTTGGGGCTTGTTTTCGACCGTCTGGCACGGGCTTTAGAGAGGGTGAAAACCAAGCCACAGAATAAGTAGTAGTACTACGTACAGAAGTCTCACTGTTAACAAATCCCCGCGAGGCAAGCCAAACGTGCCTACGCTTGGCCATCTCCTTCTATCGCACGCGCATCAGTCGCTACATCATTTTCTATCGCATTGAAAGTCACCCGACGGGGGACCTTTGAGCGGCGCGATGACGTCACGCGAGTGAGTCTCCCCTGACCCAGAACAATTCAGAGTAAGAGCTTTCCCGGACCTCCAAAACATAGCTGCTTTAAAGAAAACTTCTAATATATTGCTTTATATAAGCTTGGAACGATTTTCACCCATATATTTATTATTGACCAGGTCTGTAGTTGCACCAAACATCTGTAATCGTTAAAATCTATGGACTTTGTGAATAGTTTCTATGAGATGACAGCTTATTTTTAGTTTAAGATTAGCAGCAGAATAAAATCATAAGTTGTCATAACATAACCCGTCCTTAACCGCGTACAATAAAACCAAGTAGGTTGACTGGTAGAGAATGCTTTATGGCATTAAGTTCTCCTTTTGTATCTGTAACTTGTTACTGTGCAATAAAGTTTATATAAATAACTAAGTACAGTCGAGCTCAAAAAGTCAGTTATCTGATGGAAACTGTACTAAGTCAAACCAATTTCCCCGGCATAGAATGCAACGGCAGTTGGGAGGATTTACAGATCAGAGACGCCGGTTACATGGTGATTATTATCACGATACTGTTAATACTAATACTAACTACACGATACTGACTGACTAAGAGAGGTTGAGAATTGCTTTTGGCTTTAAGTTCACCTTTTGTGTAATAAAGTGTAAATAAATAATATTATCGTGTTTTGATTTGGATTTTGCTTAAATATTCATCAATGTGTATCGTGTGATAATCACCGATAACCGGTCCCACTAAATCGAAGCTAGTGAAGCGCAGCGGTACCGAATTTGATTGGCCAATTTTGCAAGACTCCGCTTCGTCAGCAAAAAGCAGCCTTAGCTATAGGTCATTCACTTAAGGCGCAGGGTAGGGCAAGGCCTTCCCCATACAAACTTTGTGCACGTTTTATTCGTCGGTTATGGCACTAACAAATATAATTTTTTTTTTGGTTGTAAATATTAGATATGCGAAGATCGTGATGTGAAAATTTTCAAATACTTCAAAAAAATTCAAAAAAAAAAAATAAAAAAAAAATTTACATCACGAAATAGCTATCAGAAAAATAAGCATACTGACCAAAAATCATAACTTTAATGCAAACACAAACGAAGTAAATCCTGCACAAAGTTTGTATGGAGAGAGCTTGCCCTACCCCTCCTCTTAACTGAGACCGCGCGGAAGCCTGGCGCGCGCTACCCTTTGACGTCTCCTCTCTTACCCCTGTCACGTCACAGGCGCGGTCTCAGTTAAACGGTATAGTACTTTTATATCACGTGCGCGTGTTAGCCATAGTTGTAGTGACACAATACGAACACAAGCGTGAACTCATAGCTCTTACGGTTACGCAAACATAAAAAATGTGCATGTATAGCCCAACACACAACCATGGCTCACCCGCGGTTGTAGTTGTGACACATACGAACATATAAGCGTGAACTCATAGCTCCTACGGTGACGCACACATAGACAATGTGCATGTATAGCCCAACACACAATCGTAGCTCATCCGCGCACGTGAGATAAAAGTACTCTACACCTATAGTTAGGGTAGAACCAGGTACAGGTCTTCTTCAATGTGGAATGGCGATTGGTGAGCTCAAATTGGATGAACCAAGAGGACGAACATAATATTGATCCTTGGATACCTGTACCTGGAGGTTCAGCTGACATTATTGATCTGATCCTCAAGCATTGCCGTTGCCAGAGGAAAATGGTCCGACCAGCTACGTAATGCAACGCAATAGATGTGACAATCATTTATCTTAGGCCTCATTTGGGCTCCAATTAGGCTTGTCTACCATATTGGTCTAGAACATCATATTTATTTAATAATTTTAGGTACCGACCTCCTGACTAGGCGAGGGGTTCGTAGATATGGAACCTTAGGGAACGTACTCGAAGAACTATTATATAATCTGTGCCCATACTACGTGACCCATTTTATACTACCCTCCCCCCATCGGTGACCACACCAAATCACATTTGGTTGAAGTGCATCCGTAAGGGCCATCTAGATCCGGGCCCATAACAAAATGAGGATAAGTGGCCACCGCAGCCTATAGACGCAAGTCCAACGCAGTCACGTGCGCGTTGCCGACCCTTTATAAAACAACGTTTATTTTTCGGGAGGCCACAGGTCAAAGGGATTGTCACATATGTTGCGTTATTGAACAGCCGTCGCATCGTACCGGTGAAAAGGTTCAACTTACGCCAATCAGCTTCTTCTTTTTGCAGTCTATGTAGTCGGGAGACGTCCGGAATTTCTCCACTTCCTTCGCGTCCTTTATGTTCTTGGGCGCGAACACGAAACTGTGCCGTAAAATTAGTTATTACATGCCTAGGGCGGTAATTTAAGGCTATCGCGATTACAGATGTTGCGGCTTATGTCTCCTCTCCTCTTTATTTTTTATTACTTATATTGTCTACTACCATATCTCAAGTACTATAGTGTAACTGAGACCGGCGTCTGTGACGGGGCAGGGGTAAGAGGGGGAGACGTCATAGGGTAAAGGGCGTTCGACGGCGTCTCAGTTAAGCGGTTGACCTACTGGGGCCGGTTACATGGTGATCGGTGATTATTATTACAATACTGGTGTATCAATATTATTTTGGATTTCAAAATTATTTAAATATTGCTGGAATACCTAAGTGACAGGGATTGTGATACGAGTGTACCGCGTGATAATAATCACAGAGTAACCGCTGCTGTTTAGCTACCGGATAAGCGAAATTTGTAGATGTGTCCGCCATTTTGCTATTTTACCTTATTTTCAGTTTTATATTGGTCGATATCAGTGTATTTTATTATATGTAACTACACACGAACATACGAGTATAGTTGTAATTTTCCTAGTTGTCCGAAATGTCATAAAATGGTTATCGTTAGCAGTCCAAAACGAAAGGAAGTATGAAAAAAATAATCCACAGAAATAGCTACCTTCCGTTCTAAGTGATAAGGTTCGAGTTGCAAAACTTGGCCATAAAACGGTAGCACTGTGGTGGCACGCGCCACGCTGGCGACTACCTGGGCAGACTCTGAGCGCTTGATACTTGACAACTCGCCGGCTTTTTATTTATAATGTACTAAATTACTAGTGGCTCTGTGAGCTACAGACTCCTTTTTTTTTTCAAATTCGTCGACACATATCTAAAATAACTTTTTGAGCTACAGGATGTAAATGTATAATCTGTGGTCTTGCTTCAACTGGAGGTCGAATCAAGTTTTGCCTATTTGGTGGTCCATTTACAAACGAAGGTGTGACCTTCCCACGGGCGGAACATTTTCCACTCAATCAAGTCCACAAGCTCAGCCAAGGTCGTTATAAAACAGTTATCATGCAATAATCCAAGTAGTAGGCAATCAAAATCCGAAAAAACGTAAGCAAGTCGTCAAAACAATGAATCTCACTCTAGAACACGTACGAACAATATAGGCGCTCATAAGCGACTGAAGTCAATGTACAGATAAAGTTGCACTAATTGCAGGACATTTGCTGATACCTAGCTAAAAACACCACGATTTTAGCGTTGTATGCAGAAATATAAATTGGCCATCCGTTATCAATCTTGCGATCTTTAGTTCTGCGTTAACACTTGCCTGTCAAAGGGTGGTCGAGTACGCTTATCTATTGTTTATAACAAAACTAATCTTTACCTGGGTGCTGGAGTGACTAAAGTCAATTTTGCTTAACACCCAATTATACGGCTTATTACAAGGGAGTATAGCTTAAAATAGTGTAAGCGTGTGTCAACTTATGAGTCATTATGGCACTCACGTACTGAAATGACTACTTGTCACAGTTTGATCAATATTAATACCTTTGCTTTATTTTCGCACTATGGTGCACACTAAATCTAAATAAAAATATTTTATCTACACCCATATAGTAAATCCTCTTTAATAAGTTCAAATACCGTAGATAAGACCCCGCTTTATAATATACTGTGCGGCTGTTGCGTGCGTCCCCTATTAGATCACGAAATAGAACATTTTAATGAGATCACGTACAAAATTAAGACACAGCTGCGGGCTGGCGGCGGAGGCGCGGGCCGGCCTGTCGAAGCAAACATGGCGCACGCCGGCGAGAAGTACCCACACGAAACACATGAAAGAGGATTTAATATATGGATTTAGATAAAGTAGTGTATGCAACTGTACATAATTAGGCATTAAAACACTCGTGTGACCTTATTATGAAACTCGCCTTCGGCTCGTTTCATAAAACACACTCGTGTTTTAATGCCCCTCATATGTACCACTTGCATAAACTACTATTAATACACTGATCCCTCAACCAAACACTATTTTTTTAATCATTATGTCAGAAAACTATTACTTATATAATCCTTCAACCAAAATTATAGATATTGGCTTCTGTTGCAAACACATAAAATTTTCTTAAAGTCCTATTGATAATAAAAAATAATCAATTACATATTTTTGCTAAGGAATTTTTAACTTTTCCTTTAAATTATTACATTTTCGACGCACGTACCTAAACCTTCCTACATGCTGCGCGGTTTGAAAAACCAGTGCATGTTTACGACCCGCTATGAGCGAAAACATCTTAGTGAAGATTATGGACGCCCAATTCATATTTCCTGAATTGTAATAATAATTTAGTAAAATATAAATAAAAAGTCGGCGAGTTCTCAAGTATCAATATCAATAGGTCGCGGTCGAGGTTTGCCCAGGTAGGTGGTCGGCCGCCGTCGCGTGCGGCCTCCTACTGTGTTATTGCCAAGTCATTGCAATTTGAACCTTATAATTTAGAACTGAAGGTGGCTATTTCTGTGGATTATGTTTTCTCATACTTCCTTTCATTTTGAAGTGCTAACGATAATCGTTTTATGGTTTTTCGGACATATTAGAAAATTACCACTATACACACGAGTTTTTTTACTATATTTTTGATTGAAAGTAAGAAAGCAAAAAACTAAATAAAAAAAGGTAAATAATAAAAAGTAAAAATATTTTTACTTTCTTTCTTTCAATCAAAAAAACAACAAGAATACTTAAGTAGGTGTGTTGTGACCTTTGACCTGTGCCATAGAATAACATCACTACGAGATAAATTCCATCACCCATTCACCAACTCGAAAATGGCCATTCGACTACAATTTAACACTCAGGCGACATGTTTTGAACTCTTCAGGAGCCCCCTGCCCCCGCCCTGTCGGCGTGCGCGTCACGAGCCTTTCAGCCGGCGGCGGGGAGATCGGCAGTGTACATACATCATAGGCTTGCCGCGGAATCACTCATCCTGAAGAAGAACTTCCGAAGATTTCGAAACATGTCGCCCGCCCGGAGTGATTATAATTATGTGACTGTTTAAAACCGCAAAGCAAAATAATACTTTTATTTAAAAATGATTCACGAGAGTTTAAATTCAAATGAACACGGATCCATAAACTTTCTACTCTGAATAGGACTCACTCAGTCTTTTGATTCCTCTGCCTTAAAGCGTCTTTTTCGCCGCTTGCTCGCAGCTCATTGCGCTCGTTGCTGTCTGCCTTGTAATCTGAAATGACAATGAAATGGAAATCATGAAATATTCCATACTTTACCCATTCGTTTAGAGTTGGCTTCTTCCCGCTCCGGTACCCATACCGCACTCCACTCACGCCCCGCTTAGATTAAGTTCGGAGGCGGAGGCGATCGATTAAGTGCGGAGTGTGTTAGGAGAGCAGCCGGGGTAAAATCCAGGGGTAACCTCCGACACGAGCACACGGGCGGCTTAAACACTCTGTAATACCTACTCTAAATGTTTGCGCTCCAGATTGGTTACAACTGATCCTGGAAGAAACCAGATTCAGCACCAGATACATACCGTTGTCCTTATATATCTCGGAGATCTCCTTCTCGACGCGTTGTTCGTCGTCCTCCTGCTCCACGCCGTCGATTCTGTCAATGTCCTTCAGCTTACGTCTGCCGTCCACCACCTGCACACATAGAATCGTCAGTAATTCATCACCCTCCTTTTGTACGTGGAGAATACCACCGAACCAGGTACACAGACATCGGGGATGGCTGGGTTATGTGGTATTTCAGTAGGAGCACTCGCAACCCCGGTGACCCCCTTTAGTCGCCTTTTACGATCGGCGAGGGAGACCCTTCTTCGAATCTTCTCCGAATCTACACGGTTATCATCACCCTCTGTCATCGAATTTGCATCCCAATGCTAGATCCACGCAATGGGCCATGATGGCTCAACGTACAGGACGCAGTTATGCGGTAGAATGAGATGATAATATGTCTTTCTTTAACGCATACCTGCGTATGGTACGTTGCGTCATCATAGCCCGTTGTGTGGCCAGGCATAAAAGAGCACTTTGACATCGATTCCCAATATCCAGAGCACTAGTTTATGATTGCCTTTTGACCTTCCATCACAGAGCGAACATAGACCTTGTATTGTCTTAATGAGGACCTGTGTTTTCAAGTGGCGTTGCCATGGGGTGCCGTGCTGCCGTGTACATTCTCCTTCTGGGTGTCACTCCCAAAGACACTCACCGTGTTTACACATCGGTGGCGCCAATGTGCCTTACTTTCAGGCAACCTGCAGTTGTAAACTGCTGGATATAAGCCTAAGGTCTTCCGTAATTCGCGCCACCATACTAAGTTCTTACGATCCCATCCGTTGTGGTACACTTACAAAAAAAAGAACATAATGCTAAAAGATTGACGTTTTATACCGGGACGGCGGCAGCGGGCTTCTTGACATCTCGCTTGGTTGCCGGCGCCATAGATGCTCTCGTGGTGTCATCATCATCCTTCTCCAACGATGGCTCTTCTTCCAAATCCGGGGGAAGTTCTGTCAGAACACAATCATTAATGATGTCATCATAATCATGATAATCTTCCAAGCAGTTCATAGGTTGTTCCCTAAACTAAGGATCCAGGGTCCGCTTTGAGACCTAATCCCAAGATGTTTTAGTTTTTAATTAAAAATGGGATTGCTCTTCACTAGCATCTAGCCAGGGGGACAGGATGAGACCGACGGTAAAGCGAGCTTACCCAGAAAATGCCTATTCACTCGTGCTTTAAAGAGGTCCAGGTTATATGAACTCGGAAATACCTACAGGTGCTGGCAGGGTATTCCAAATCTTAGCAGTGCGCATTATAAAAGATGATCAAAAGCGCTTGGTTCAAGGAATATTAGCAACGGCACAGTACCACTACTTGAACACGATCCTTACCTTTAAGTGGTGTACCTATTTCAATCACCTCTTGACCTAATGACTCCGTCAGTGCTTTGGTCACAGTCTTCGACAGAGCGAATCCAACTAGCAGAAGCGAGCATAAGATTGTTAAACGCATTTTTACTGATTTTATAAAATAATCGGTGTGTGCAATTGTTTAAATGGAATTGAGCCAACTAGATCGTGTAGTAATCTAGTTGGACAAGGTGTTGAAGCACAGTTGTTGTAGAGAAAGGTATATTCCACGTAATTACCTACTGAAGAGGTTCTATTCCAACCTCTACGGTATTTGTTTTTTTTTTATATAGGGACGGTGGCAAACAAGCGTATGATCCACCTGATTGTAGGAGGTTACGGCAGGTTCCCGAACCTTTGACAGCAGAAGGGACAAAAGATCCCTCGCTCTCAACAGTCTCAACACAGTGCATCCTCGGGAGCTCTGGCTGGCTCTGGCCTTTATGAATACGGAACCCCCCTTTACTTTAGGGATTTTCTAATTTTATTTATATATTTTTTCTTATTTATTTATATGACAACTAAGCTGCTCAAAAATAAATAGGTTTGCATATGTTTTATGGCGATTAACAAAAATGACTGACAGTAAAACTGTGAATGCATATCACGGATTGGTGCTATCAAACCTGCGTTATGGAATCTTGCTGTGGGGAAATTCATCTCGAACACCTCCAAAAAAAAAAGAACTTTCATGCAATTTTCATTGCATTACCGAGGTAGGACGAGTACCTACTGAGATGTGGAGCGTTACGGGTAATAATGATAAGACGAGACTCGAGGAAATACTGATTTATTGAGTAACAATTACACTGCTTTTATACTAACAGTTTGGTATGCGAAATAGAACATATGGTAATACTATCTTCTTGGAATCAATATCAAGGTCTCTCGCATTCCTTTGTTCTGAGAAAAGGTACAAAGGTTAATATTAGTTAAGTTTCCATCAGATGTGTATCAGCTGTGATCAGCTGAGTTATTAGGGTGTGACTACACCACAGCTTCCCCGTTTTTTTGAGACAAAAAATAGTAAAATACATAACTACTATTTTTTGGCTTCTGTAAACTTAATCAACTTATGTCTATGGTTTACATGGTTTCTTAACTAACTTAAGTCTATGGTATACATGGTTTCTTAATGTATCTTAATACTAGTTACAATGTTTACATTACGTGTTCCTTATATGGTAGGTTTCTTTGTTACATTATTATCTCGAGTGGTTCAGAGTAATATTTATTTGTTATCGTAACTTGAGTTGTCCAGATGTTGTATAACAGGTGGTATGCGATCAGATGGATTGGCATAATCGTTTTACCATTGTAAATTCTGTAATTTAAATTTTATGAATGATTGAATATGTTTATTTACGATCAAGTTGGATCATTGTGTTAGAATATCAATTTATTAATTTGTAGTTTTAAGTAAACATTGTTTTTTTTTTTTCTTAGTTAATACACTTAATAATACTAGTAGGTTATATTATTATTACTATAGGAAAAAAATAAATGAGTAAATGAGAGAAAAAAAAATTTAAAACTTAACATAAATGATCTTATTACTAATTTAATGATAATTACGAAAAATTAAATTAAAAATGTTATAATACTTTTTTTTTTTACTTATACATAGTTTTTTTTTTTTTTTTTTTTTTATGTGTAGTAAGGTTTAGTTCGATTTTTATGCACAATGTGCTCCTTACCTAGCGCTAATATTTTTACATTCGTGCCTTGATCTTCAATTACCGTATATGGTCCCTTATATACCGGGTCCATTTTATGTCTATCTTCCCCTTTGATTAATATTAAATCTCCTATTTTATAGGTTATGGGGTTTATTTTGGAATCGTAACTTATTTTTCTACATAATTTTGTCTTAATTAAATTATTTCTAGCATCCTCTTGGGATTTTTGTAATCTATACTTAAATTCTATAGGATATGAATCAAAATTATACATAGGGTCTACTTGATTAACAATATTACTTGGTATATTACATAACTTACCAAATACTAATTCATATGGTGTATATTTAGTGGCTGAATGCACTGTCGTGTTATAAGAAAAACACCAATATTGCAACCAATCTGACCACTGATGAGCCTGGTTGTCTGTTTGTATTCTTAAAAATGCTCCTAGAGCTTTATGCGAATTTTCCAAGGAACCAAGGCTTTCATGGTGGTAAGCGGTTGATTGCAATTGTTTTATACCTAAAATATTACAAATGTCGCGCATAGTTGATGAAATGAATTCACTTCCCCTATCTGTTCCGATTTCTCTAGGAATTCCATATCGCAATATAAAATTATCAACTAAAGCTTTCGCGACTGTCTCGGTCTCCTTATTTAGAAGTGGATATGCCTCTACATACTTTGTGAGCTCGCACTGTAACGTAAGTATATAGCAATAACCATTCGTATCCTTTGTTAGGGGTCCGCATAAATCTAAGAATATCTTATCAAATGAAGCTGTTGCCGTACTAGTAATACATAATGGCTGTTTTATATATTTATGGAATTTTTGTTTTTGACATTTATCACATCTTTTTACGAATTTTATAATGTCGTTATCCATTCCGGGCCAGTAGTAGTAACGCTTCAAGTTATTGGTCATTCGTCGAATGCCTGCGTGACCGCTGGTCGGTAATAAATGAAAGTCGTTTAATATGACTCGCTTGTCATCCTTATCACTTACTTTTGTGACACCTTTAATTATACATAATCGGGGTCCGGACCCGGTTTTACATTTATTTATACATTGAGCTAGCTCCTCAATAATACACGCGGTGTCGTGTTTACGTAGTATGCATACTTCTGTTATTTGTTGTGCCTTGCAAAACATACCTAATTCTCTCGCGAGGAAAGCTCGTTTCGTACGCGATAGAGTACTAGGCTCGACACACATTGTCAGTAAGGATTGCGAGTATACAATAATATTATTCTGACTGGTAATACAGTCTGTTTGTTTCATTACTTTGTCATAGTCTCGTTTATTGAAACTTAATTCTGGCAAATTATTTGGCTTTTTAAGAATTTCCACTATACTTGGTTGATCAGACCCGTCATAGTTGGAATCCTTATTACTCGAATTATTTACTTGTTTTTGCTCTCCCATACGTTTCCTTTGTGCTCGAGTCATTACCGATATGACTTGTTTTGTCATATTTTTAAGCTCGTCGCTAGTAATTTCGATCCTAGATAATGCGTCTGCAGCTACATTATCTTTTCCTTTTAAATATTCTACTACGAAGTCGTATTCCTCTAGGCACAAACGAAACTTAGTGAGCCTACTCGATGGATTATTCATGCTGAATAAATAAATAAGAGGGCGATGATCTGTTATAATTCTAAACGTACGTCCGTATAAATATGGTCGAAAGTATTTTACTGCCCATACTATCGAGAGTAATTCTTTTTCCGTTGTAGGATAATTTTTTTCTGCCTCGTTTAATGGTCGGCTTGCGTACGCTACTGGTAATCCATTTTTATTTGATAATATTGAACCTATTGCCACGCCCGAGGCGTCTGTGTGTATCGTGAATGTGTTATCACTTGAGAAATCGGGGTATTGTAACACAGGTGGGCTGGCGATGGCTATTTTTAGAGTTGTGAACGCCTTGTCGCATTGTTTTGTCCAATTGAACTCTACATTTTTCTTTAATAGATTATTTAATGGTTGGGTTATTTCGGAGTATTTTGGAATAAATTTTCGATAGTAATTTACAAATGCTACAAAACGTCTGACCTCGTCAGCGTTTTTTGGTACTGGATAATTTTGTACTACTGTTATTTTTTGTGGGTCGGGTTTTATCCCTCCTGGAGTTACTACGTGTCCTAGGTAGAGAATTTCTTTTTGTAAAAAATTGCATTTTTGTGGATTTAATTTAAAATTTACTTTTCGTAATCTTTTAAAAACATCTAATAGGTTTTTATTGTGTTGATCTAAATTTCTACCCATGACAATGATGTCATCTAGGTATACTATACATTGTATGTAATTTAATCCTGACATAGCTATTGTCATTGCTCTACTAAAGGCATTTGGACTTGTTTTTAATCCCATGGGGAGGCGTTTCATTTGATAGTGTTTATCCGCAATGAAAGCGGTATATTTTCTACTCTCAGGGTCAAGTTTGATTTGATAATAACCTTGATTTAGGTCTAAAGTGCTGAAATACATAGCACCGGTTAATGAATCCAAGATATCCGTAATGTTAGGGAGGGGAAATTTGTCGTTTTCTATTACTTCATTTACTTTTCTGTAATCTATTACCAATCTCCATTTCTTTTCTCCGCTTGAGTCTGGTTTTTTGGGAACAAGGAGTAAAGGACTTGCCCATTCCGACTGGGACTCTTCTATGATGTCATTTTCCAACATTTGTTGTATTTGTTTTTTAATTTCCGATTTTTGTGATTGAGGTAACCGGTAGGGTTTACTGTATACAGGTGATACGTTGGGTTTTAAACGTATTTTTTGTTCATATAAATTTGTGGTATTTAACGAATCGCCTGGTAGTTGAAAAATGTCGGCATATTTTGCACAAATATTGGCAATAGAATTTTGTTCTTCTTTATTTAAGTTGTCGAATTTTAAAAGTGAAAAAAGTAATTTTACTCTGTCTGCATTGTTTTGACATTTGTCGAATGAAAAACAATTATAATCACGTAATGGTCGTATTTCCGGTGTAAGATTGTGTAAAGTTATGATTTCGTCACGCGTGTTTAATATTTTAATTGTTATTTTTCCATTTTTGGCATTAGTTATAGAATTGGCTATAATAATTCCTTCTCCAATTTCACTTGACAATATAACGCAATCCCCCGTGTAATTTGTAGATAATTTTATAATGGATTCACTTCGAGCTGGTAACTTTATTTGATTTGAGTTAATGGTGACGTCATCATTATTTTGTAAAATTAATGGTATCGTAATTAATTCGTTGTTATTGTTCAGTGTGATTGTCCCGTTTTCGTAGTTTATGACACATTTATATTTTATCAAAAAGTCTTGTCCGAGTATCCCGTCAACTTGTATTGGTAATTTCGGGAAAACATGAAATTCATGTTGAAATGTGTTACTTTCGTTTTGTAATTTTAAAGTAACTGTACTGTGTGACGTAATCTTTCCTCCGACTCCATTGATGTGGGTCGTCCTGGGTGTCATACGCGCGCGGGATGATTTTGCTGCGTCATATGTTATGGCGCTAAGGCTGGCGCCCGTGTCTATAAGCCATATGTGCGCTGTGTCGTTTATTGCAAATTGCACCGAATTCATATGATTATAAGTTAGAATGTAGTTTTTATTCACGAAAAAATTGTAACGGCGAAGGCGAGTGATTTTCGTCTTGTGTATTTTCTATCACCGTATTAACGTGATGTCGCCTGTTAGATTGTTTTTCGCGGTAATTATTATACGTACGCGTGTTATAGTTATTCGCGGGTCGTATAGGTCGAGTATTTTTCCTCTGAGTGTACACTCTAGGTCGCCATGGTATTTTGTATGACGGACCACGCGGTGGGAGTGTACGCTGTGGGTATTTACCCACTGGAGCCCTATTGTAATAGCTCCTGTATGTCCTTGGGATGTAACTTCCTTTGTTCCGGAAGTGCAATAGTTGCTCCGTATTGGGCGTAGATACGGACACCTCTTGGTCCTTTGCACCCTGTATAGCATCTTTTAACGAGGTGTAACCTCGCGACGCTATAATGGTACTTAGTTTGTCATTTCGCAAACCCTCTGCGAATTTAGTTATAGTCATTTTCTCGTTCAGGGGTTGTAATATTTTATAGGCCTCCGGCTTTCCATCGGCCTGTGTTACCGTGAGGTTTACGAATAGTTCCTCTAATTCTTGTCCATATCGCTCGATAGATCTATTTCCCTGTTTAATAGTTAATAGTTTGGTTTGTATCGCGGTTGCTGATTTTGTTGGTAATAAGTGGATTTTCATCTCATCAACTAAATCGCTTACACTGGTATGTTTTTCTGATATTCTAAGTTTAGCACTTTGAGTTAATCGGGTCTTAATGACGAAATTTATTAATAATTTTGAGTCTGAGTCTTTTATCATCATAGAGTACAACTCTATGGCGTCTATGAGCTGTTTAGTGACGGCCTCTGAACCGTCCATGACTGGTAGCAATGCTACTGCCGTTTTTAGGTCAAAGCTTTCGGTAGACGTCATGGTGCCGTGCTCTTGGTCTTGCTCGTTGGTTTTTATAATTTTGTTATAAATTTCCTCTATTTTTATTAAAATAGACTGGATTAACTCACTGTCCTGTACAGAAATTTCCGATTGTTCTAACTTAGAACTATATTCTTCTATGTACTGATTATACTGACCATATAAAATTTTTACTTGTTGGAGTTTATTTTGGCCAATAGCCTCTTTTCGGCGTTTTGGTCCTAATTTTCTAATATCCTCCTGTAGTGATTTTAATTGGTCATATAATTTTTGAATTTCGGTCATGCTACATGTACATTATTTGAATTTAGCTAGCACTTGAACCACGAAACTAAACTAGATAATACAAAAATAGTCTACACATCACCAAATTCACTACTTAATTTTTAAAATTGTACCTGTCGACATCTGTTTGTCAGCTGTTGAACAGCTGGGCTGTTGAGCGGCGGCGCGGCTGGTGCTGGTGTTCACGCTGCGTGTGGGTGATGCTGCTGACGTGCTGCAGGCCGTAGACTGGAGATTAGACGCTCTGTTCCGCCTTGGTGTTGCGTATTGTTGCTGCCACTGCTTGTCTCTCAATTTTCTTCGTGAGACATTTATGGATTTTTTTCCAAATGGCGTACAGGAAAATAACGCCTAGTAATATCAGCACTGCTGTGGAGATATATGTAGCTGCCGTGCTGCTGTCTATCTGCTTCGTGCTGGCGCTGTTTTCGGCTCCGTTTTGGGCAATAATAACTTCTTCTTTCTGGTCCGTTTTGGTGCACTGTCCCCCCATAGCTTTTCTGGCTATGCTGGTTGGCTGACGCAGTGGTGCTGGCTGGCTGGTGTGGCGGAGCTGGCTGGTCGGTCCAGGTGACTATATCGGGGCTGCCTGGCGCAGACCGTCTGGAAGGGTCGCCATGAGACGACCTGTTCTTAGTAGTTCGGCACTGGCAGGGTCGCCATGAGATGTGGAGCGTTACGGGTAATAATGATAAGACGAGACTCGAGGAAATACTGATTTATTGAGTAACAATTACACTGCTTTTATACTAACAGTTTGGTATGCGAAATAGAACATATGGTAATACTATCTTCTTGGAATCAATATCAAGGTCTCTCGCATTCCTTTGTTCTGAGAAAAGGTACAAAGGTTAATATTAGTTAAGTTTCCATCAGATGTGTATCAGCTGTGATCAGCTGAGTTATTAGGGTGTGACTACACCACACTACGACCAAACCCTTCAATGTAATGAACGGTAAAGGGGGTTCCGTATACTTTAAGGACTTTCTAAGTTTATTTATATTTATTATCATTTTTATTTATTTATTGACAAAGATAACTCAGATAGTCCAATAGTTGTAAGTTATGATGCTTAGCTCTTCCCGTACGTATTGAGATTCTGTTTTAGGGAACTACATACTCGTACATACCGTAAAAAAACGGTGACATATATTGTATGTTAGACATTATTGCTTTATTTAATCTTTATGGTTAGGTATATGACTAGACCTTATTGGGATTAGGCTTTGTCAAGTGAGTGGCCAACATGATTGTTAGAAGTTCTCAAGCCGCCCGAAAGCCTCCAACTTGGCTTAGCGACAGCAGCCGGGATAAACAGCTTACCGTGCCTTCTAATTTGTCACTTTGATAGCAAAATTATAACTTCTTTAGCTTGACAGAAATTTAAATTTCTCTGTCTTTATCAGCCAAACTATCGATACATCTTAAAGTGGGTACGGGCCACGGGCTATCATTGCTCCGGATCCGAGTCAGAATGCGGTCACTGTTCCCAGTGCCAAGTTTAACTGTCAGTTAGTGTTTAACTACGGACTGGATTGCCGATGCCCGCCGCTAACAGTCAGGTAAATACTTACCCCGTTATTCAATAAACTTAACAAACATCTGCCAACTAGAATGTCTTTGGTCACTGTCTCACAAGCACCTAAAAAATTAATTAATTAATTAATTTCATGTGCTCTGCCTACCCCTTTTGGGAATACAGGCGTGAGTTCATGTATGTGTGTATGTGTGTCACAAGCACCTGTGTCAAAGTGACGGTAAAGGACAAACTAATTTTAGCGGTTTATTAGGGTTTGATGGACGTTTATGAATAAGATGTTTTTATTTTAACCGATGGTTACCCAAAATTATTATCTCACTAGGTTTTTCGTCTTCTTCTTCGTCCCCGTAAACTTCTACTCCCTATTTCATCTCTTCGAAGGATATTTTTTGGGATAAAAAGTATTCAGGCTATAAACTCCATCAAGTTTCATTATAATCCTTTCAACCGTGTTACAGCCAAACATTTTCAACCTTGGCATTCATAATATACTAGCTTTAGCTTTTTAGGGTTCCGTACTGAAAGAACCCAAACGGAACCCTAATGCTGTCACTGACGCGTCCGTTCGCCCGTCATCTAGCTGTCACAAAATTTAGTTCCGAAGAATGTTTAAAGTACCCATTAACCTATGAACTTGAACTTTGGTGATAATATTTATTATAGCGTATATTTTACCAAAAAATACTAATTTATTGAATTCCTCTTAGATTTAGATTTAGATTTATTTATTTCATAATATAAATTACATTATAGATTAACTTAAAGCTAATTTACAAGAATTTACATTATGATCGTCAAATAGTGAACCAAGCGCTTTTCGTTATCTTTTATAATGCGCACGGCTAAGGTTTGGAATTCCCTGCCGGCATCTGTATTTCCGAGTGAGTGAATAGGCATTTTCTGGGTGAGCTCGCTTCACAGTCGGCCTCATCTTTGCCCCCTAATAAAAAAAAAGATCAATACTTTGGTCTCAACTCGATTTAAGTTCTAACCATTTTAATTTTTTTAAAGCGTGGTAAGGTAAAATGGTCTCTATTGTTTGAGCAGATGGAGTTGGAGGTGCGGCTGTCGAGGACAGCGGAGGAGCCCTGGGGCTTCCGGCTCATCGGGGGCACCGACTTCAACATGCCTCTCACCGTCGTTAAGGTGAGAGCTTAAGGCGCTACACTGATAAATTTGGAGTCTTTGAAACGCTGTCCTGCCCAGACAAGCAAACAGTAGGGGCTGATTTTCAGATATAGGTATGCTTCTTGACTAGGTATATGGTTGTGGTACTGACAATAGCGAAACATGATTGCTTAAAATTTTCTCGATAGAAAATAAATCCAAAGTCGAGTCTATATTTTCCTTTTTTTCCTCAGCCTACTAAAACAACGCATTATTAAAAGACACGATTAAGCTAATATGATGGTATTTTACCTCATCTAGGTACTGACAAGAGGAAATTTAATAAACCTGCACACAGTCAGATATTTAACGAGATTTGTCTAAAAAGCCATTCTTGGAGAGGGTTGCATCCCGTTTTGTCGTGAGCGAAAAACAAAGGGTATCTCTTTCAATCGATATATCGCCTTAAGGGGGTCCTGCACGAAATTTTGACGAAACTAATTCTTAATTTTCCCGCGGTGTTGTTAAGACTGCGTCGTGCAGGGTAAATTATCAGCGCCTGTCAAATTTCTATTTTTTTAAATTATTTTCCCCAGTAACTTACACATACATATTTCACACACACTACTTCATTTTGTTGGCCCGGGTCATTGACTTACATTTTTTTTAATAGGTATTTTCGGTTGTGTATTGCCACCAGTTAATCAGAGTTAAAAACTCCTTCGAGAAATCGAAATTGTCATAACTTGTCACTGTACAATGACAATGCTCTGTCAATTTCTGTAAGGAATACAAAGTTTTGATTTACAATATTTGATGATTTATTAAGGCATGACAAAAATGTAAAAATAAAAGTCAAGTTCTGATCTGTCACCAAAACCTTACTTCTGAAAATTGGGATTTGATTTTAGTAAAACGCTCCTAATTATTCATATACAAATAGATTAAAAGTGAGAAAAATTATTGCATTATTTGGCTATTTTTTGTATGGTTTTGGTTTGCGCCGGAATTAATATATAAATATAAATAAATAAATATTTGTGGACAATCTTACACAAATCAACCTAGTCCCAAACTAAGCAAAGCTTGTACTAGTATGGGTACTAAGCGACAATATACATACTTTATACATACAGATTTAAATAGATACTTAAATACATAGAAAACATCCAAGACCCAAGAACGAATTCGAACCCGGGATCTCCAGCTTCGTAGGCAGGGTCACTACCAACTAAGCTAAAGCGGCTTTTATAGGTAATGCGAGTTTTAAGCGAAGATGCGGTTGTTTTATTTCGATATATATTATGTAATGAAACTTAATGAAAATTAATGGCAGTATTTTGAAATAAGTTTGTTAAGTATTCTTAAAATTCTAATGATAATGAAATAAGTAGGACAAATATGATCAAGTAGGATTTAGTAAATCATTGTCACTATCTGTAATTGGAACTTGGCCGGCCGGACGCGCTATCATCGTGTGCATGGTTGAATGTACTAGTCCATAGTTATGTTATGACAAATTAGCTCTCATGTTCCTTCTTATAAGAACGATAATTGAATAGAATAATTAGTGGAGTAAATTTTACTGAACTTTTAACACTACTTGGACAATGGTTGCGTATAGCTAAATCCATGTACATGCTGCATACATGCTGTAATGTAACAGTTATAATACTTATAATATACGCAATTGAAATTGCAATCTTACTATTATTTACTACGTTTACGTAACGTCCAAACAATTATTGCGACGTACTTTTTTTGTTTTTTCAACCGGATTGTGGCCTTATAGGTCGGGCCCAATAAATCGATAGGAGTGCGCGGTTGGAAAGTGGCCTGGGGAAAATCGAGGGGAAACCTCCGACACGACCACGCGGGAGGTTTAAACACTGGGATACTCTAAGAGTTGGCGCTCCAGTGAGATTGGTTACGCGGCTTCTACCGAATCTGAGTTGTGAGTGGAATCGAGCTACTTACTGGGAGTTTTGTCGCTGGTTCACTAAACTCTACTAGGCCCGACCTGGGTCGGACTGACTCTACCCGGTGTGACGTACTTACGTATATCCAAAGACTACAATGTATATAATAAAGTACGTATATCCGTATATCCAAAATCAAAGCAGTGAACCAAATAATTTCAAACCATAAAAAACAATCAAATAGAAATTAGAAACCGTACTTACAGACCTGCAGAAATAAGTAGGACTACATACGAGTACATATATTTTGTATAAGACTCAGATTATACTTCGTCGTTAGAGATATAACTAAGATAAAAAAAACACATTTATATTTTCATTCTATAATTAGTATGACCATGCGGCTTCGACAATACAATCTTTTGCTGCTTATTACTTTCGTTGTTGTGTGACACTGCAGATTGATAATCCACGATTCCTGAAGTTATATCACGACATCGGAGATATATTTAGCCATTAAATGTATTCCTATTTGACGAGAAAGCGTGAATATCCACACAAATTTCAATAAGTATTCCAATCCAATCAATCCAATCAGTGGGTTCTTCAATGCTGAGGATCGTGACCGCTATGTCTCTGGCGGGGAGTGCAGATGCAGATGGCTCGCCAGTGGTTCCGATGATGCGCTGCATGCAGCGCCTGGTGTTCTCGGCGTCCGGCGAATTTGGAGATTTTTTCAATCCACCTGGCTGGCCCGAGCTCGTCTATCCTCCACCTTTCCCGTCATCATGAATCATGATGTACTCGAGGCTAATAGGTACGACGCGCGATATGTCCAAAAAATGCCAGTAGATAAGTATGCGTTGTTGGCAAACTGTCGAGAGGCGTGTGTGTATGCGTATTTGGTGTTCGATATCAACATTACATACGTAAAATTATTGAAATATAAAGAAAGAAAAATGTACACAAATTTTCATTTGAAGTAAGTGACAAATGTCATTACGTTATAAAGATGATCCGTCAGGGTGACCATTCATTGAAATTAATTCCCATTGTAATTAAACGCATCGGCAACCTTTTAGCGTCTAGAATGCGTTTTCGGGAAGGAAAACATTATAATTTGAACGCATAAGTAAACTTTCGGGACCAAACACTGTATGTTCTCTAAAAAATAAAAGGCTAATACCAAAAATTCCATGTTAAAAGGTTCTTAAAACGCCACACGTCAATATTTATTTACCCTACTTCAATTAATACAATCTTTGTGTGTGGTATACATATTGTATTCGTATACGGGCAAAATGTCAAAAACAGAGCTGTCAAAGCGAAAAAAGGAGCATGCGTCTGCTCTCACCGAGGGCCAATGCCCATCTGTCGATTTTTCGAAAGTATGGTGGCAGGGAAAATGTATGGAAAAGTCACTAAAGTTTAGATTTACGTTTGAAATTCTCATTGGTCTTTGCGAGGAAAAATGTGAAAAGTGTGATAACTTATAGTGAATACTTTTGAGATTTGTTTGAGTGTGATTTTGAAACGAAATAATAGATTTTTCAATTCAATTTTGCCTAAACGCCGACACGCGTTCTTCTCATTTTTAGTGCAACTTTACGGTATTGTATTTATTAAAGTGTAATTTATTATAGATTACTAATAGTGATAACTTGTAAACACACTCTTTGTGATAATAATTACATATATTTTATATATTTTTGTAGAGAATCGTGACCTCCACAGATTGAGAGGTGAAGGCTGTTTTTGCTAAATATGCTCGGCGCCCTCTTAAATGAAATACCACGAAGAGGTATTGACCTCTCGTAAATTGAATAGTACACCATTAGGTTCACATGTCAGTTTAAATCAATGTAGATATGTAACTAAGCTTTAGGAAACTACTACCCCCTTATTCATAAAACTTAACAACCCTCTGCTAACTAAAATGTTGTTTGTCCCTTTCTCACAAATGTAAATATCAAAGTGACAGATAAGGACAAACGAACTTTAGCGGCTTGTTAACTAATATAGGTTTATTGGACGTTTATGAATAAGGGGGTTAGTGTTTTACTTTTATCCTCGTTCTGTATTTATTGTTTATTGTAAGTTTATTTTTATAAAACCTAGACAAGCTTCTGAAACATGAGTAACCCGCGAAGCGTGATGAAATGCTTGGCTTGTATGAGATTACCCACAGATATAATTATATAGACCACTTCAGTAGTACATGTATGAATTTATCTTATAAGGGAATTTATTAGCAGAATATACAACTCGGCCAGTTCAAATAATTTCAAATAATTTTAAATATTTTAATGTATGTATACCTAGATTTAAGATATACTATTGAGTGCCCTTACAGGGTGTAATGTACCTACCAAACTTGTCTGTAACACCTCAATATATTATGAACATGACTGCAATGCAATAAAGAATACAGAATAAAGAATATTAACAATAATAAAAGTCGTAGATTAATCTAGCTCAAAACAGAGCAAAATGGCGTGAGGAGGCTTTCACTCAACAGTGGTTGGATAGAGGCTGAAATAATGATGAATTAATAATAGTTACAAAGAGATATATGTATACAAAACGTCCCTATACTAATAACTATGACTAGTTTACTAAACCTACCTTAACCTAGACCTTTACCTGTTAGTTTTTTTAATATGCACTAAATAACTTATACAACATTTTAGTGTGGTATTTTTATTATTACTAAGTATTTAGTTTTTTTTATATTTATCAGGTGACATATTAATTGAAAAACAAAACGCTTGGTTCCAATTAATTGGCATTTCTTTTGTATTGCCACTCAACCATATGGACTCGAATTTGCAAGTGCGATAGAGCGAACGATACGATACGAACGCATTTCGTTTTCTGTCCACGATAGACCAGGACTTCGTCAGCAGACTATCCGTCTTTTTTTAATTAATACACGCAGAAACAGACGGGTAGCTTATCTCGCCGTGAGATAGCTAGCGCGCCTTCATGTACTGGCCGTGCAGACTAAAACCCCCGATATAAACATTTGGCACGCAAACTAGCGTTTGTCTGATCTATTTCGTTACATGTCTGTGGCGTGTCAATCTTGAATCTCTGTCGATCGTAACATTGACATCCAACCGTCAACACAATTAGATCGTCAATAATAGATCGCGATTGGCGGCGAGTCAATCGCTTACGCAAGCATAGCTATTGATGGATCTATAACTATATAGATCGTAGACGTAGTGATAATAATCTGCAATTTCAACGATATAAAATCATCATAATTATTGGGTTTTCCCGGTTCTGTCCTTTTTGGGGTTCCGTAGTGAACAAGGAACCCTTATAGTTTCGCCATGTCCGTCCGTCCGTCCGTCCGACCCCCGTTTTTCTCAGTAACCGTTAGTACTAGAAAGCTGTAATTTGGCATGAGTATACATATCAATGACGCCGACAAAACGGTAGAATAAAATCTTAAAAAAAATTTTTTTAGGGTACCTCCCCTACATGTAAAGTGGTGGGGCAATTTTTTTTTCTGCCAAACCCCATCGTGTTGGGTATCGTTGGATAGCTCTTTTAAATTATACGAGTATAAGGTTTCTAAAAGCATTTTTTGATTAAAGAATTGGTTAGCGTGATATTAAGCTTTGAAGTGATAATTTTTGTTATGGTCAAGTGTCCCCCCCCCCTGCCAGTTAAACGGTGGCTACTAGGCATGTGGAAAAAATCATGGTAGTAGTATATACGCTGAATTTAAAAGGAAAACTATCACAGCTAAGCAGACATTACTAGTTAGTTTGACTATTACGAGTACTAAACTTCAGAAATGTACTTACTTTGCAAAAGCAAACTTTCGTACAATTTCCATTATACCTTAATAATGTTGTTACTTCTGTCAAAAACATAGTAAATATAAGTTTGCGAACTTTTTAGTCCACATAACGGGTGGACGACTACGGAACCCTACCTTGCGCGTGGCCCGACACGCACTTGGCCGGTTTTTATTTTATTTATTTATATTTGTTTTGTGTTTGTTTCTTTAATCATTTGTTTTTACACGACTGCCCAAAAAAAGGAGTGTAATGTTTTCAGGTTTCATGTATTTATTATTTGTATTTGTACTATTTGTAGGTCCTCGCCGATTCTCCCGCGGACATGGCGTGCCTGTGCAACGGGGACACTGTGACGCGGATCCAGGGCGCGGACGCGACGGAAATGACGCATGACGCCGCTAAGGCTGCGGTCGCTGCGGCAGCGGAATCGCTCGAGCTTGGCGTCACACGGTGAGACCTTTTTAAGGGGAAGTATCCCCATTGCAAATGTCCCGCTCTAACGCGCGAGTTTGCAATTAACCATCCCGTTCCCTACGGAAGCTCTGCGCGTAGATTTCGTAAACATTTAAACAGTCATTAAACCAATCATTTTATCAAAGCAAACCCTACGAATTTATCTATAACTATTTAGGGTCTTTGATTGAGTAGGTACAAAAATTAAATGTGAAATATCAGTAATATAGCCGTAATATTGTAAAAAACATTTCAAAAAGGGGTAACTTAGCGTTTTTTTTCTATCGAGTGAAACTCATCAGGTCTTGTAACTGACTACGATTTGGACTAGACATGATCCTTATGTAACAATTTTTTTTTAAAATTTAAGACACTATATTCTATGTCTCAGATGGTTTATAAAACCCAGCCTTAATACTGTCATTCTGTGTAATAAATTTTGTAGCTTGCGTGGCACGATACCTTTGGGTATAGTCTTTAACACACACTCTGATGACTAAGTTTGTGTGTATACGAACATGTAAGGTAAACTGGTAAACCCTATAGATGACACATTGGTCACCTCTGTCATGATGACGTTAGATTCAAAGTACCAATTGGGAGCACTGAGATATGTACCTATAGTCGAGGAATTTGAATGTTTGGCACTTTTGGACTCTATTGCAATAGTAATCTTATCTTATCTTATCCTATCTTATCTTATCTTATACGCTGACGATGTCGTTCTGATGTCCGAAGATAAAAATGAACTCCAAGCCGATTTCAATTTGTGGGTAGAAGCGTTGGAGAAAAACGGTCTGAAGATAAGCAGGACGAAGACCGAACATATGTCCTGCATATTTGATGGCACAACAAAAAGCGAAGATATTCAAATTCTTGCTGGAACCACTCAAATCCCTCGTGTGGACCGTTTCAAGTATCTAGGGTCGATTATTAATAACGACGGAAAGATCGATAAAGATGTTGAACATAGAACTAACGCTGGATGGTTAAAATGGAGACAGCTCACAGGTGTAATGTGTGACTCTAAAATACCGCTAAAAATAAAAGGAAAGATGTATAAGACCGCAGTTAGACCCGCAATACTGCACGGTGCAGAATGCTGGGCCACAAACAAACAACACCTTAACAAACTTCACACTACAGAGATGCGCATGTTACGCTGGTCAGCGGGCGTCACCTTATTAGACAAGATACGAAACGAATATGTCAGAGGTAGCTACAAAGTAGCCCCAATTGCCGAAAAATTAGTAGAAAAACGCCTTAGATGGTACGGCCATATACAAAGACGACCCGAAGAACATATAGTCAAAACAGCCATAAACTTGCCAACGACGAAGCGTAAACGTGGAAGGCCCCCAGCTACCTGGTTGACTACGATCCAAAAGGACCTAGAAAATATAAAGTTAGATAAAGACCAAACCAAAAATCGTGCTGCTTGGAGATTAAGGACAAGGAAGGCCGACCCCAAATAAATGGGAATAAGGCCTAGGAAGATGATGATGATTGCAATAGTAATACAGTTTAAAAGTGAGTGAAATTCCCCGAGTGAACCTTATATTTTTAACACAATCTGAAATGAATCAACACTAATAAGGTCAGTATAGTAATAGTACATAAACATTAACAATGACCTAATGATGTAGAAATCGATTTAAAGGGCGAATTCTTATAGCACTACTAATATAAACTCGAAAGACCACTCAAAAATATACTTTAAGAGAATCGGTTTGGGTCTAAATTGCAACAACAAGATGTTTTAAAAATATCATCCAATGTCAAATAACGGCTCGATAGCTGCCAATCGTCAAATTAATCGATTTTTGATTTTAATTCAGTTACGCAGCTAACTTCATTCCGTTCGGTAATGAAATCAAAAGTAGTACAGGTTAGATAGCGCGTGTGAATGTAACAATTTATCACAACAACTGACAGAGACGCAGCTATAACAAGGAGAAGGGTATAGGTATTGCGCTCTCGTTCAAACCTTTATGCGTCTCTGTCAGTCGTTACGATAAATAGTTACGTGTGTAATGCGCTTTTATATATTGGCGGGAAACGTTATTTGACAGATACCTGAGGCCATCTTGCATTTTAATCACAGTGAAGTTGGCTGCAGACTGTGTCCTCACTTTATAACCAACTTGCTTGATCCCGTAAGTTTCTCATTGCATTTACGATTTGTGTTCCGAACGAAGTTAGAACAGTGTATTTATTTTAAATTTGGGTGGTCGAAATGAAGTTTTTCCTGGTCTATAAGGATAAGTAAGCATATAATTTGTGTAGTCTCCGTTTTAATTTAGGTTGATAAGGATATTATACTGGTCTTATAACGGTTGTTAAGTTGATCATTGATATAAAACTCCGTCAGGGTATTAGTGGTTTTTAACCACGTTTAACTAATTTGGTGCAAAGTTTTATAAATGTCAACATCTGATATAGTAATTTATTTCTTTTTACCAACAAACAACTTAATTAATCCATCCACGAACTAACGGTTCAAAGTTAACGTATCTTGTCATACACACGTTTTTTTGTGTGACATTACTTAATTCGCTTTATTATTGCTCTAAAAGAAAATATAACCATTGCAGTGTTTAATTAGCTAAAAAAGTGTAATTATTTATAGACGTACAGCAACCTTAGGGAAGTATATATTATGTTAAATAAGTTTATGTCACACCTGGCCATAAAGTGGCCATTATCGCACGCTCCGCGCGCGAAATAATCCACTTCCTGGCCAGGGGGTGACATAAAATTTTGTACTTACCACGGGCGATAATAAAGAAAGCCTCAGATCGCATATTTATCGCCCTTGCCTTCGGCTCGGGCGTAAAATACCTGCGATCTGAGACATTCTTTGTTTTATCGCCCTTGGTAAGTAATGTACTATTATGGATCTATGGTCTGAAATAAACGCACTTTTTTATTAAGTTACCCGCATTACATTTTTTAATTTAAGTGGATCACTAGTTTTTAGCTTGAAATTTGTCGATTTGGAGTGATGTTTGGAACTATTAGTAATATTTCTTAATGAAAACTACAAAATATATATTATAGTAGATCGCCACAATCATGTCCCAAGAAAAATCCTCAATAAGTATACGTGTCAATTTACAAAGAAATATCCTAAATATATTTTATGTCACACCTGGCCATAAAATGGCCATTATCGCACGCTCCGCGCGCGAAAAAACCCACTTCCTGGCCAGGGGGTGACATAAAATTTTGTACTTACCACGGGCGATAATAAAGAAAGCTTCAGATCGCATATTTATCGCCCTTGCCTTCGGCTCGGGCGTAAAATACCTGCGATCTGAGACATTCTTTGTTTTATCGCCCTTGGTAAGTAATGTACTATAAAGCGTTATTAACTAATAAGGACCCTTAAGTTATCTGACGCCTATTTACGCCTACGGCCTACAGATTTCCCTCCACCTATTAATACTAACCTTGCCCTACATCTATAATTAACCCTAGTCAAATTAAAGCGTCGTTTGGCTCAGTATAGTTCTTGCACCAAATAAAGCTATCAAGCGCGAACTAAACTCGTTATGAACAATGAGTTGTGAGGACATAAGTGAAGTGTCTCTTCTGGCTATAGTGATATCAAGATATCATCGGAGTGACCACTTCTTGGTAGAGTATTTGCATCATCAGCATTATCATCATCATCATCATCCTCCTAGCGTTATCCCAGTACAGTTGCATCCTGAAGATTGCCTGGGGTCCGCTACCTAAATTTTACCTTCTTGGCAGAGTATTCTAACCTACCTATTTCCTCCCGGCGAAAAAACATGATGGCATTGCATTAAGTCAGATGCTTGATCTGATTTTGTTTTTTTAGGATTTCGTACCCAAAGTGTCCAAACGGAACTCTGTCACTCACGCGCCCGTCCGTCGTCTGTCACAAAATTTTCTGTCGAAGAATTTATCATCGACCTATGAACTTGAAATGTGGTGACAAATTGACAATGTTTACTATTATGCATATTTCAGCAACAAATACTAATATGTTGATAAATGACTATTTTTCTCTGAAATTACCTTATTTTTTCCTATTAAAACAAACTTTATTTTGCGGTCTGACGCGCAGTTCGCCGGTTTTTTTCATGAGTTGAAACTATATTACTTTTTGCTTCCTGCAGTTGCCTTTCAGTGTGTTTTTAGTATACACATAATACCTACATGTATTTCAGACAATTACTAATCTTGGGGATGACTTCTAGGATATTTATAATCTTTTTATTTAAAGTTTGAATCTGTAATTTTATTGTTAATACTCGTAGAATTAAGTAGACAGTCATTTTAAGATTAGTTTATTTTTTATAATTAATTAAAATCTATTCAATTATGAACTTACTTATATTTATTTTACCCATATTACAAGCTTGTGCAAGCTTATGTAGGACTAGGTTGTTTTTGGTAAGATTGCACATAAATATTATATTTAGTATTCATTATGTTTTTTTTTGTTCCAGCGGTCTCTACGACCCGGTGCTCGACGACTACGACCCGATCTACGAGACCATAGACCAGGACCAGGAAGATTTCGACCAGCCCTCGCAACCGACTGAGGTATTCCAGATCAAACAATTTACTGAAACCCCCATTGACCTTGACACTGAGAGGGACCTTAGCAGGTCACGAACTGTCTCCCTCGGTGGTGAATTGACCTTTAACGAACTTAGAGCCTTAAGTGAATCGCCCTTTGTCTTACCAACCAAACCTTACAGACCCTTTTCTACAGGACCCTCCCCAGTTCCTCCATTAGAAACACCTATTATACTTAACCCTAATTATCATGATGAGTTTCCTAAAGTTGATGGTATTGGTGTTCCCAACGGTCTACCCGAAGTCGATGAATTTGAAGGGTTTCTTAGTGAACAAAGTAGATTTAAACTCCCTATTTCGAAACAGTATGATCCCGATGGGAACAGGATTAAGAAAACGACAGAAACGACGACTGTTGTGAAGACAGTGGAAGAAAGAACCGTTAAAGAGGAGATAGTTACTAAGGAAGTGAAAGTTACTTCGGTAGAGGAAAGGTCGGTAAATGAAAAAAAGCAAAAGGCTCGGTTTACGGAAAAAAAGAATGCCGTAATTGATTTGGATAAGATAGAAATGACAGCTACTAGCATCGTTGATGAGAGCATTGAGAAAGCTATCACTGTAGCTGGTGAAATTAAAAAAGAAATGGAATTAGAACTAAGTGCTATCACTTCTGAATCTAAATTTAGCTCGTCAGAAATGATGGAATCTACGGTCACAAAAGCGACAAAAAAAGAATTATCTGAAGAAAAAAGTAAACTGATTGGAACTGATGTGGTCACCAAAAAGAGTGACGTTAGTGTCGCTAAGGAGGTAGCGAAATTTGAGAAAGATGATAGAGAGATTATTATCGATGAACGTAAAGACTTTATGAAACAAGAGTTAGAGGAAACCATTGAAAGCGGTAGTGTCAGGAGGAAGTCGGAACTGTATGATAAAGAGCTTGCGACTGATGTAAAAATTGAGAAAAAATCTATAGATGAAGCTATAGAAAATGGCACTGTAAGGAGGAAATCAGAAATGTATGAAAACGAGGTTAAACAAGCCGATACGAAAGTTCAAAAGCAATCTATACATGAAACCATTGAAAGTGGAAGTGTAAGACGAAAGTCTGAAATGTTTGATAGAGATATTGAACAGAAATCTTTAACTGAAACCAAAATTGAGAAAAAACAATCAAAAAACTCTGCCCAAAAGGAAGTGCAAAAGCAATCTGAACTTAAAAGGGAGAGTGTTTCTAAAACTACTGAAAGTATACAGAAATGTGACGAAAGTAAAACTAAAGAAGTTAAATATAGTACTGCTAAGTTGCTAGCTGAGCAAAGAGCATACACCATTGGTCTACAAACTATACCGCATATAAGAGGCACTGTGCAGTCATCTTATCACTATGATTTGTTGCTTAAAACCTTTTTCATACATTTAACTGATGTCATGGTAGCTCTATCTAGGTTTATTCTAGCTGAACCTGTACTGTCTAAGTCTGCAGAAACAAAATCAGAAGTTAAGAAAGAAGTGGCTGAAACCACACGAATTGAACGTGACGTACGTGAAAGTAAAACTGAAAGGGTAGAAATAGAAGATAGGCAAATACGAGATCAAGAAACGAAGAAAGTCACACATGTAATAAAACAAGACCACGCGAATGAGTATGTAGAGAGAATGAAATTAGACCATGAAGATAGAGAGAAGGCTATGTTGTCTGGTGCCGAAATGGCACAATTAAGCGAAAAAAGGTCTGTGGAGTTAATAAATAAAATGGATGGAGTTATAACCGAATTTCAGACTAAAGCTGGTCTAGAGGAAGAAATTATTGCCCAACGTGACAGGAGATCAAGGAGTAGGAGCAGAGTAGATGATGAAATTATAAAAGAGAGTAAGCCACTAGAAGTTATTTCGAAAGTTGAAAATAAGACCCAAGAGTTAACAGAAGTAAAAACTACTAGCAATATTTTAGAATCAAAGGAAATGAAAACAGAGACGAGGCATGAGAGTAAGGATATTAAAAGAGCAACCAAATATGAAATCCAGGACGTAAACCGTAACAAGGATAAAAATACATATATATCTATATGTGAAGCCCATGTTTACACAAACAAAAATTCTATTTTCGACGAAACAACTGAAATATCTGAATCTGCTTCAGTAGAGAGTATTAAAGAAACTAATATAGCTCGGGAAGCAAATGAAGCAATGGTTACGGAGCGCGTTGCTATAGAATCCCAAAAAACCCATAAAATTAACGAAGCTGAGCCAATTGTGGAATCCTATCTTTCAACTGCTAAAACGGCGAAAGTGATTATTCAAGAAAAGATAGACATCACTGAAGAATTAGATGTTCATAAGTCTTCTGTAGAAGTTGAGGATGAAAAAAAGGTAAAAGTTGAAATACTGAAAACAATAGAACCGATCGTTGAACTTCACGAGGATATTGTTGAAAAATCTACTAATGTCGAAGTACGAAATAAAATGGATATTCAGGAAATTGAAACTTCTGAGTACATTGAAGAGTCAAATGTTATCCAAGAAGAGTCCGTACAAATCGTGAAATCTCAAGATATTCAAGAAATAAGAGGTGAACAGGATGTTAAGTTTTTTGAAGAAACTAATGAAGTAAAAATAGTTGACGATATTTCATCTAAAATGAAGGAAGATGTATCTATAAAGATAGAAGAGATGAATGAAGTTCAAGATGAATTCGTTTTAGTGAAAGAAAGGACTTTAGAAATCGTGGATGTACAAGAAAGTGTATCATCGACTAAAGAAGAAGCAAAAGATATGAACGAAGAGATCGTTTCGGTTCAAGAAGAAGCTAAGGTAGTTCAGGATATGAAAGTTGAACAGGTTGCTGAAGATATCGAATTCACGGATGAAATTATTACTATTAAATCCGGTGAAATGAGCGAAAAGGGCCTTGAAGTTAAAGATGAATTTGCTCACTTAAAAGTGACTAAAGAGGAAATAACAGAAGTACAAGAAGACGTTGAAATCAACCAAGAAGTTGAAGTAAACATCAAAAAATCCGTACACATATCTGAATCAGACAACAAATATCAGTGTTACATTTCTGAAAGTTCAATTGAGAACGCCGAATACATTCAAGAGTCTTCCTTCACTGCCAAAGCTTGTCAAGAATCTTCCTTTACTATCAGATCTTCCGAAGACACTTCCTTTTCTGGAAGTTCCATCAAAGAATCTTCATTTACTGCTAAATCTACCGAAGATACTTCTATCACTGCCAGTTCTACCAAAGAATCCTCCTTTATAGCCAGATCGACTGAGGATGCTAAAAAGCAGCTTACTCTGGATCTAGACTCGAGAAAGATCAGAAAATCTGACTCAGAATCGTCAGTCAAGAGCACTATAAGTACTCCAACACCATCTACGGTCCCTCCCACTCCTCTTACAGATGAATACGTTTTCCGCCTCCAGATCCCCCTACCCAAAGTTACTGTTCCCGTCCCCAGATCTCCTAGCCCAGAGGATGAGGATCCTCACATAGTTAAGAAGAATTTAGTTCCTCATATAGATACTGAAATTATTGAGGAGATAGTGTATGAAACGCCATTACCTACACCACCGGAAGACAAGACTTCGCCGCCAAAATTTACAAAACCGGGTTTGAAAGGGGGTGATATGAGACGTATGGTTTTCAAGGTAAGCGATATACAACTTTTAGATGTAATATTGTATAGCATTATGTTTGTGTTGTGCTCTATTTTGTTTGCTAAACAAATATTTTTATTTTATCATTTACACTAAATTTTACATAAAAAATTACCTCATCATATACGATTACTTTGTAAAGCATTCGTCCTTTGCACACTAACTTGTTTGTTTTTAAAGGAAGAATGCTTTAGGCTCGACATAAACAACAATATACTACTTATCTAGTTTGGTAGTTAAAATTAAAGTAATGAAATTTATTTTTCAAATTAGGAGGAGATAAAAGAAATTGAAAGAAAATCATCACTCTTAGCTTCTGCCATAGATCAGACAATCAAATCCATTGAAGAATACAAGGAAGAAGTAGGAATAGATAACAATACTGGAAGCCCAGTTGTTTACAACGGCTTCGCTAAAGTTGTAGGCACAAAAGTGTATAAAGACAAACTGGACGAAGTGAATGTTGAAAAGCAGATTGTCAGAAACACAGAAAATATCAATAAGCTTGTACAAAACAGAACGATCCCTGAAAATAGAGTTGACAAGGTTCACCTTAATGGAAAATCAGCAACCATGAGAGTGACTGTTGAAAATGACGTAGCAAATTCAGTGACTGAAGCTAGTGAAAGCAAAATGGATGATTCAGTAGAGACTGTAGCGGTAGATGGTTACAGAGCTGTGCCTTTCAACCCTGAAGATGCACCTCACTTGGAGAGAGTGGAAATCAGAATTCCGGTAAGAAAACACATGATATCAAATAAATAAATAACTAAGTTGCAAGGTTTTTCATAAATAGACATTTCCCTTATTCATAAAACTTAACTGATCTCTGAAAACTAAAATATGTTTCGTCTCTGTCTCAAAAACACAAATTATCAGACGATGGCATTTACTACTATAATGGTTGGATCGAAAATGTGATTATGATTTCATTCCGCTTTTTTCGACTAAATAAAAAAAGAGATTACACTCTGAACCTAATTGGTTCCAGGAGGCAACACCTTCATTAGACCCTGGCAAAGCGTTTGTGGCAGCCAATGGCGAGATCATGGGCACTCACCAAGGTATCGTGAACGGCCTGGGAGAAGCGGTGGTGGATAGCGAAGCAGCTAGTAAGTAAAATGATCCTGTATTTGACGGGCTTTTAGGGATTCGAACCGGAACGCGCAGCGTGGGTATGGGTAGACACCCTACAAAGTGGACTGATGACCTGGTAAAGGTAATGGGGGTCTGCTGGATGCGAGTGCAGGTCATCGCGGCACCCTTTGGGGGTGGCCTATGTCCAGCAGTGGCGCTCGGATGCAGTGTCTTACTCTATTTACATTATAAATGAAATAATATTTAATATATGAAAATGCATTTTTCTAATTTGGGCCAAATTTTCTGCCAGTGAGTATATTAACTACCATATTTAACTCATATTGCTCTATTGCAGTATTGCAGTATCAATTTTTTCGACTGTAATACACTCGACGACTAGGTTGTTATGTGTAATACATACTTATCCAAGTATCTATAACTATTTATGTTTTCCATTGCAGAAGAATTCGGCAAACCTGGTATGACAGAAGAAAAGATAGCAGAATTAATTTCTGGTGAATCGGAGATGCTCCGAGAGGCTCATGTCATGGGGTGAGGAGTCTTCCATTTCTTTCCTCAAATTACGTAAGATTTATTAGGACCATCATACCAGCGTGTTCCCTATTGTACCATAAAGAAACATTGACACCTAATCAAAATTGTCGTAAATTAAAACTAGTTTTGGGCATTCAAAAGAGCCTTTCAACCGCCGTGACTTCGGTAGTCGTATTATTTATGATCTCCTTAGACTTCTGTGGTCCATTTTGAAAAAGATGATAGTCCTCCCCCTACTGTACTACAGCCGGATATGGTCTGCCGATCCGCAGTGATGCATTCAATTCGACCACCGAAGTCACGGCTGTTGAAACCCGCAGAGAAATGCCCTTTTACGAAAGTAACTGCCGTCTGACATTCCAACCTAGAAGGAAAACTAATCCTTGGTAGGGTTGGATTGGTTTCCTCACGAAGTTTCCCTTCACCGGAAAGCCACTGTTAAATAACAAGTGATATTTCGTATATAAGTTATTTGAAAAAAACCAGTGATAGAAGCCCGGGTTCACACCCCCGACCTAGGACTCCTAGGAGTCGCCTGCCTTACCGTTCGGCTACAGTGGCTTCGATTTATTAGGACCATTGCATTCATAAATTAAATTATGAATGATCCCATTGAATTTCACTGAACTTTGCAAATTATTGAATTGAATGGTTGATTTCTTTTTCACCTGCGACATTAGGTTTTTAGAGTGACAAATTGGTAGGTTTATAGAACGCTTTCGGAATTAAATCGATAACGTAAACTTTGCTACTATCATATTTAGTTACGTCTATTTTGTAATCTAATACTTCTTGTAACATAGGGATTCATCTTCCAACTTCTAACTCAGTTTGTTATATTTTTTATTATCTATTTATTAAGTATGACCAAGCCAAGTACAGTTACCCAAGAAAGCGGTCTACCAATTTGCAATTACTTGTGTGTCTGGTCCAAAAGTGATAGACCATTTCTTGACTATACACAATAACAAATTCGTTTATTTCTTTGGAGCAGTCGATTTATCTTATTCGTCTCATATTTCGTAGAGTAAAACCAATTAAACGGATTGCCCTTCCATTGTTTTTACTCATAAACATTGTTTACTCTCACACATTGAACAATGTTTAGCTTAACTATAAAACGGGCCATTCATTCTATAATTTGTTTTGCTCTAATATCGAAGCACTGCAGAATGCATTTCAGTTCACTGCCATTTTTAAAAATATATACGTATTCATTACTTTACGTTGCTTCTACATTTCGTCCATAGCCATGTGTTTCAAATATACATTCATTACATTACATTACAATTTGTAACATTTCACAAACTACCTACATTTCGGATTGAAAAATTAGCCTTTCGCTTCTTAGTTTCATGGACCTAATTTCCATTTATAAATTATGCATTATTGATACCATAAACGCGCATTTTGCTTTCGAAAATACATTATTTATGTTAGTAGTTTACATGGTGATTTCATCTCAAGAGGCATTTTCGCTGTAAGTACCAAAATCACATTTATTCCATGACTTAAATGATAAAAGGATAGGATAGGCCTACACTACGTACACGATTCGGGGCAACAAATTTTGTACGAGTACAAGTTAGAGGAATTTGAAACTTCTATACAGGAGTTTGATTTCATATTTACATGGCAGCAGCAGTTGTCCAGCTGTCGACCAGGCGGCTTCACGGCTAGTTGATTTAAATATGGAACCTAACTCCTTTAAAGATGGTTCAATTTTGTTTAACTCTAGTAACACGCGTGCTTCAGTTGAAAATGTTTGGATGGGCCTATCTTTGCTTTTGAGATCATTGATTAGTTCGCAGATTCATTCAAATGATCAGCTAGCTGTAATCGTTATTAAAGAAAATATTAAATTCAATTTACATTCACGCTTATTTCCAATCAAACGCTAAATATAACTTTTTCTTTCACAACATGACAACACACATGGCGAACACATAATGGCGGACAAAACAAAATGGCGGAACACAAAATGGCGAAACAGGCTGTCACGTGTCTTAAAATCGCATATGCATCGCGACAATGATGATTCCAGCGTTGATTTCAAGAAGATCAAGCCAATTGTGGAGTCTTTAAAGGACTCTGAAGTCCTTAAAGCTTTGAACGAAGAATTTATGAAGACTCAAGAAGAGAAGAAGAAGGAAGAGAGGAAATGGACGAAGTTCTTGCAGAAGCCGACGCGGCCGGTGCCGAAACCGAAATTTGGACATCACGGATGGACGGCGAATGATGAGGACAAAGAGGTAAGACTGATTTTCCTGCCTAAGTATAAAACCCTCTACATAACTTTCAATTTGTCATGACAACTTTAAGATTGAGTTAAAAGACGCGACAGATCATTCTATTTATGGCTCACTTTAGCCACAGAATAGTATAATAGTATTACATACAGAACGGACACGAACCCCCCGCACCGAGGTCAGTTACCTCGTCCCTGACAGGCCAGGATAACAAGCCGGGTTACGATCGGATTACCGTCGCCGCTCGCGATTCGCCCGCGCTACGCACTCGCGCAAACAATTGACGCGTGTACCGACAGCGCACGCACACATACTTACCCACAGCGCTTGCTTTCCTTCGCGTGTCACCCCCGTGCTTTAGCTAGTCTTTAAAGCGTACATTCAATTCACTCACTTTCAAGGCAGTTGTTGTGATAAATATGTAGAACGCTTAAGGAACTTTCTCACATTCGACCACGTGGAAGTGAGATTGCAACACGTTGCAGGCTTGTTGTTTTCTGACTCTGTAGACGCCATGACCTTGACCTCGGTCTGATGTCAGAGGAACCACGTGATTTGAGTTATCAGTAAATCAAATTAATAAGACATTCAAATTTCTTAGGTACGGTTGACACCTCTCGTGTCAATATAATTTATATTATATGAATTTTTAGGGTATGACAGGTTAACAGGCATTAATTTTGTTTATGTTTCTTTGCAATTAAAGTCCACTTAGTAGGTATGTTCAGTTTACTTAAAAACTTAAATAAAGGTACTTCTTGAGAACGTCAAAAGTTCAATCCAAATTCGTCCTTTAAGACTGCAAATGAACTTAATCGTTTTACATTGTCACATTCACGCGTATGTAATGTATTACAATGTCAGAATTTTATAATAAGGTGATGACCCTGACGCGATTCTTACGCACACACTGACAGTTCATGCGTTCACTTACGCGCGATCCTCTCCATGTGTTAGTACGTTAGTTGGCGCGCGGTCAGGGGTGTCGATTTTGAGTCATGCACTATTTACTACCGACATTTATTATTGTTTCCTTATTAACTATGGACATAGTGACTAGCATGGTCTTGATGATAATGTTTGAAGTAACCTTGGCACCAATTCAATGAGAAAAAAGGTAATTATTTTGGCACCCGATAGAATTGTTGAAGTTTTTATTTTTGATTCAGTCGTGTTCAAAGTGTTAGTGTGTGTGAGTGTTAAAAGGTGATTTGTTTTTAATAATTCAATTATCATTTTCTTTATTTTTATCCTTGGGCTAGGTATTTAATTATTAATTAAATTATTTAATACTATTTTAATTTAAATAGTTTGGGATCACATAAATCGTTTATTCTTCTTGACGTAACATGGGTTGAGCTGTGGACTTTGATTTTATTATACTGCGTTTCATGTAGGTACTTACTTAATTATGAATCATAATAAAGTACCTATGAAAAAGAATGAAAAATGAAAATTTAAATTAATTAAAAGTTATGCAATTGTACAATTATGAAGAAGAATGAAGACACTGAATAATTAGGTTCAGCTTAATTTTTAACAGCCTAGTTTTTTTTTCTATTTTTGTTTGATGGTTTTTAGTTTTTTCGCATTACGTTAATTTTTTTCTAAATATAAATATTTAGAAATGTACTTTTTTCTCGTTTAAGTGATATTATAGTGCCATACGACGTAATTTAAGATATACCAGGGTAACTAGTGGGAGTACGCAATAATCGGTTGAAGACGTTTTACTTCAAATTTTTTTCGCGACCAAATTGATCGCATTCTGTCGTTCAGAAACATAGATATAATTACCTTTTATTTATACAACTATTTATGATGCTCTTTTGAAATAAAAAACAAAAAATAAAATTGAGATTTTTTTATATACTATAGTTAACTATCGGATCTGATCACGATTATATGTTGCCGAGTCTTGGATGTTTTCTATGTATTTAAGTATCTATTTATCTATATAAGTATGTATATCGTCACTTAGATAGTACACATAGCAGCTTTGCTTAGTTTGGACCTAGGTCGATTTGTGTAAGATCGTCCAAAATAGTACATTACCTACTTACCAAGGGCGATAAAACAAAGAATGTCTCAGATCGCAGGTATTTTACAATCGCAAATTTATGGCCCTTGCCTTCGGCTCGGGCGATAAATATGCGATCTGAGGCTTTCTTTATTATCGCCCGTGGTAAGTACAAAATTTTATGTCACCCCCTGACCAGGAAGTGGGTTTTTTCGCGCGCGGAGCGTGCGATAATGGCCACTTTATGGCCACTGGCCAGGTGTGACATAGAATATATTTATTTATTTCTTTTTCTTTTCAGCCCCAGTACAAACCGAAAATCGTAAAACAGCCCAAGCCAAAAGTAGCGCCCGATTATAAACCGCAGGTAACCGCGCGAAGACAGACGAACACACAGATTGTAATAAAGTAACAATGAATTGTTAATTTAATAATAAAATATGTGTTAATAATGAAATGAGGAATGCGTTTGGACCTTCTAAGACTAAATACCTTATTTGACACATACCTACAGATATAACTACCTACACAGAGAGATGTAGTAAGATATGTTGTTGTAATTCAAATTTTTGCACCAAAGATAAGGCTGGATATTACCCCTTTTGCGTTTTTTAAAACCACCTGAGACATAGAATATAATGTCTTAAATTAAAAAAAAAATGTAGTCAAAATCGTAGTCAGTTACAAGAATTGATGAATTTCACTCAATAAAAAAATCACAAAGTTACCCCTTTTTGAAATGTGTTTTCAATATTACGGCTATATTAATTACTGATATTTTACATTTAATTTTTTTTACTCAATTAAAGATAAAAAAGCTTAAAGACTTAAATTAAAGACTTCAAGCCTCATGTACTGATACTCGTAGGTATAGTTACATAAATATAATGTAGGGTGTCCCATAAAGGACGCAATATTTGCATTAACCCTTTACCGCATGGAATTTTTAAAGACTAAAAAAATATATGTAATTTGAAATGGGTAATATAAATCATGAAAAATAAAAAATAAAATATTTTTAGGTTTTTAATTAAAGATTAGATAGATTTTGAATACATTCAACACATTTACTCTTGAAACACACGTTTTGAAAAATCTCACGTGAGGCTGGGGGAGGGTGATGAGCCAAATCTCACGACATCTCACCATATCAGAAATTTTCTGAAAGCGCCCCACGTAATTAATGGCAGCACCTTAATGGCGACTAGGAAATTGAAAATAATATTTACTATACTCATTTAACAGGCGGTAAAGTCTGTAGGTACCTATATCCAAAATTAAGTCGCTAATTCATATGATATTATATTTAAAAATAACTGGATACAGGGTTCACCACTTGTTTCTACTGCCTACCTGATTAATAAATAAATAATAATAATTGTACGGACCGCTTTCACACAACTCGGCGAACTCAAAATAAGGGGGCGCCCTTTAATTACGTGAGACGTCCAAGGGAGGGGGGCAGAGCCGAACGTCATCTATTCTTACTTTGGGGAGAGGCAAATATCACGTTCTTTTTTTACCGCAAGAAACAGAGTAAAATTGGCAGAAAACAATATTATATTAGGTCATCTCACCGGGGGGGATCAGAAAATGTCTAAAAACGCCTCACATCCTCTTATAGGTACATATAACGACTGTTTTTATTGGAGGTTTTTACAACATAATAATCGAAACAACATAATGTCTCCTCCAAATATTGGCACAGCAGAGGAGTGGTGGTAAAACTAAAGTGTTCTACACACATCAATTTGTCACAACAGCCTGGAGCAGCAATAAGTTGTGACAAAATACGTGTGTCGAACGCTTAAGACTGCCTTTCCACCATCGCTATGCTATGCAGCTATGCTGCGAGGATGTGATAGCTTTCCGTTTCCACCAGTGCTATGCTATGTGAACCAAAGAATATGATTGCTGGATAGCAACGTAGCATAGCACAGCTCTGATGGAAAGACACCCTCAAGCACGGGCTATACTGTTTAAAAGCACTGTTCCAGCCAAGGTGACCTTGGTAGACAACGAGGGTTGCACTGCTGGCTACACTGTTTAAAACTTCAGTATGCCTGCCAGTGGTTTACCAGGCACGCCTTTCTACCAAGGACAATAGAGGGCATACCAAATTTGGTTGGAAACCACTGGCTACACAGTTTTAAACCACCGTTTTCTACCAAGGTCAACTTGGTAGGAGCAGTGGTTTTAAACAGTCTAGCCCCCGCCGTGCTTAACTATACCTACCAAGAGCTGGGGTCACGTAGGGTTAGTATCATTTCGTCTAAAACGCAACTGGTAGAAATAGCTATTCGTCTAAAACGCAACTGGTCACTGCATCAAAACGCAGCTAAATACAAGTCACCTGAAAAACAGATGGTCTAAAATACATTTATTTTAGACCTACATGTATTTTAGACCATTTGCTTTTCAGGCGACTTGTATTTAGCTGCGTTTTGTTGCAGTGACCAGCTGCGTTTTAGACGAGTTGCTATTTCTACCAGTTGCGTTTTAGACGAGCTGATACTAACCCACTAAGTACCCCTGTGTAAACGTTATGGCAATATCATGGCCATAGACAAAAGCAATAAAAACTGGTGCACTTTGCAAGTTTCCATAGTAACTGACCGGTTTCCGTTGCTCTTGAGTGTATAGAGCTTGTTCTTCACCTGCATGTGAATTTTTGTCGATTTTTGATGAGATTTTCCATTCAGAAGTAATGCCATGCTTACCTACCAAATTTTGAGTCGTGTTAAGATATAGGTACTCACCGGTAGAAAATTTGGCCCAAATTAGAAAACTGCATTTTTATATATTAAGGCCGTGTATTACCACTTTTGAGTTTTTAAAACCATCTGAGACATAGAATATAGTGTCTTAAAATCTAAAAAAAATATATGTGTTACATGAGGATCTTGTCTAGTCAAAATCGCAGTCAGTTACATGATCTGATGAATTTCACTCGATAGAAAAAAATCGCGAAGTTACCCCTTTTCGGAATGTATTTTCAATACTACGGCTATATTACTGATATTTAACATTTAATTTTTGTACTCAATTAAAGATCGTAAATAGTTACAGACAAATTCGCAGGGTTTGCTTTGATAAAATGATTGGCTTAATGACTATAGCTAAATATTTACAAAACTGCGCGCAGAGCTTGCGTAGAGAGCGGGATGGTTAATTGTAAACTCACGCGTGTTAGAGCGGGACAGTTGCGTTGGGGATACCTCCCCTTAAACAGTGTTTAATTTATTCAATTTATAGTTTGAAATCACGAACAGTTTTTGGGCTAAATTTTCTGCCGCTGAGTGTATTTTTACCATCTTACAGCTCTGGTATATTTGACACATTGTACATTTAAAACGCATTGTATCAGACATACATTCAATTTAACATCATTAACTAAGACATATTTTGACATCAAAGCAAACATTTGACATCAAAAACTAAAATACTTATTTTGACCCACAAAAATATTCTCTCATTTCACCTCAATCCCTCAAAGACCTGGAAACTCCTGATAGGGATAAGTTTGCCTATGTATAGTCACCAAAATTATCTGCCAGAATAAAGACAGAAAAAATATGTGACACGTTATATCTGCCTTAAAAAATGGTCGTGCCAGATATTTATCCGCTCTTATTTGACACTAGCTATTGCCCACAACCTTGTCCGCATAAACATCCACTCCCTACCTATTTCATTCCTTCGAGGGATGATTTTCGTAATAAAAAATATTCCTTAAACTCGTATACCAAGTTTCATCATCAGTCGTCCAGCCGTTTCAGCATAATGAAGTAACAAACATCTAAACATTTAAACTTTCGCATATTATAACATTATAGATCGCCCGTCTTAATGAGTCCTCGCAGTCCTCGCCTAGACAGGGGTAAGAGGGGAGACGTCAAAGGGTATCGGACGGGTAGCGGGGGGCGGTCCCTGCCTGCCTCTACCCTTCCGCGCGGGCTTAGTTAAGCGGTCGACCTATAGTACGAAGTAGGATGTATATTGTTTTAACAGTTATTGTGTACAATAGTGTTTACATATCATTGAATTAAAATATAGAAATAGACACACAAGCCGAACAGAAATGGCGGAAAATGTGGCCCCATTTAACACTGTCCGTTAAATTCCAATAGTTTCGTACAAGCTGTGAATCCCAAGTGTCAAATTTGTAAACACAAATATAGTAGAAATTATTTAAAATGTCCGACATTTTATAAAACTTGTCATTAGACTTTGAATCTTCACGCTTGGACAGTAAAGTCGCTTTTAGAACGGCCTAATTTGATACAACTCGGACAGTTCAAATAATTTTAAGTATACCAACACAAATGTACCGCCAGAGTCGTTTGGCGGTGCTTTTACGAGGGCCATTTTTTCGGCTGATTGTGAGTCCAGTTCTATTATATTACATCTATGTTACATATACATATAATTTGCCATCAAACTCGCCTCCATTTTGTAACATATCACCCCCGCACCAGGACTTCAACACAGGCCCTCTGCCCTGGGAAGAAAGGGCTCTGAACGAACCTCCGCCGCCCCCGGTGGAGCCCGAACCTCCTATACTGGTACCGGAAGAGACCCCAGTGTTTCTGGAGGCTGTGGATCCGTTGCCAGAGAGCGAGATTCCTGATTTGGAGGAAACAGGTACTTATCTTAAATTGGTTTTTGGATCGCGTTAGAAAGTAATAGCTTTTTTTTTATTTTAGGCGCTTACCTAGTTATCGTTCTTCCATACAAACTTTTAAGGGATGATTTCCGGGATAAAAAGTATCCTATGTCCTTCCCCGGAACTCAAACTATCTCCATACCAAATTTCATGTAAATCGGTTCAGCGGTTTAAGCGTGAAGAGGTAACAAACAGACAAGACAGACAGAAATTCTTTCACATTTATAATACTACTATTATTTCTTTTCAGGTATTGACTTACCCCCTGAAAAACCCATAGAAGAACCGAAACCGGAACCGAAAACAGAAGTTCAAGAAGAGCCGGTAGTTAAAGAAGTAGAAGAGCCCAAGAAGGAGGAAGTTCCGGTTGCAGAAGAGAAGAACAATAGTGAGAACGAGATGGAGAATAGAGTAGCAGAACAACTAATTAAAAATGTGGAGGGAATGGTCGGTGAGTATCGATATCGATGCATGAAGATGTATTTATGAAGGGTAATAATTTGGTACCTTGGTTGGTACCTGGGAGACACCCTATTCTTGATTGAGCATAATTAATTATGAGGTTTAATAATGTGGGTCCTAGGTTGGTCCTTGGGAGACACCCTATTCTTGATTGAGCATAATTAATAATGAGGTTTAATAATGTGGGTCCTGGGTTGGTCCCTGGGAGACACCCTATTCTTGATTAAGCATAATTAATAATGAGGTTTAATAATGTGGGTCCCAGGTTGGTCCCTGGGAGACACCCTATTCTTGATTGAGCATAATTAATAATGAGGTTTAATAATGTGGGTCCCAGGTTGGTCCCTGGGAGACACCCTATTCTTGATTGAGCATAATTAATAATGAGGTTTAATAATGTGGGTCCTAGGTTGGTCCCTGGGAGACACCCTATTCTTGATTGAGCATAATTAATAATGAGCTTTAATAACGTGGGTCCTAGGTTGGTCCTTGGGAGACACCCTATTCTTGATTGAGCATAATTAATAATGAGGTTTAATAATGTGGGTCCTTGGTTGGTCCCTGGGAGACACCCTATTCTTGATTGAGCATAATTAATAATGAGGTTTAATAATGTGGGTCCTAGGTTGGTCCCTGGGAGACACCCTATTCTTGATTGAGCATAATTAATAATGAGCTTTAATAATGTGGGTCCTAGGTTGGTCCCTGGGAGACACCCTATTCTTAATTGAGAATATTTCATTATGAGCTTTAATAATGTGGGTCCCAGGTTGGTCCCTGGGAGACACCCTATTCTTGATTGAGCATAATTAATAATGAGGTTTAATAATGTGGGTCCCAGGTTGGTCCCTGGGAGACACCCTATTCTTGATTGAGCATAATTAATAATGAGGTTTAATAATGTGGGTCCTAGGTTGGTCCCTGGGAGACACCCTATTCTTGATTGAGCATAATTAATAATGAGCTTTAATAATGTGGGTCCTAGGTTGGTCCCTGGGAGACACCCTATTCTTAATTGAGAATATTTCATTATGAGCTTTAATAATGTGGGTCCCAGGTTGGTCCCTGGGAGACACCCTATTCTTGATTGAGCATAATTAATAATGAGGTTTAATAATGTGGGTCCCAGGTTGGTCCCTGGGAGACACCCTATTCTTGATTGAGCATAATTAATAATGAGGTTTAATAATGTGGGTCCTAGGTTGGTCCCTGGGAGACACCCTATTCTTGATTGAGCATAATTAATAATGAGCTTTAATAATGTGGGTCCTAGGTTGGTCCCTGGGAGACACCCTATTCTTGATTGAGAATATTTCATTATGAGGTTTAATAATGTGGGTCCTAGGTTGGTCCCTGGGAGACACCCTATTCTTGATTGAGCATAATTAATAATGAGCTTTAATAATGTGGGTCCTAGGTTGGTCCCTGGGAGACACCCTATTCTTGATTGAGAATATTTCATTATGAGGTTTAATAATGTGGGTCCTAGGTTGGTCCCTGGGAGACACACTATTCTTGATTGAGAATATTTCATTATGAGCTTTAATAATGTGGGTCCTAGGTTGGTCCCTGGGAGACACCCTATTCTTGATTGAGCATAATTAATAATGAGCTTTAATAATGTGGGTCCTAGGTTGGTCCCTGGGAGACACACTATTCTTGATTGAGCATATTTCATTATGAGGTTTAATAATGTGGGTCCTAGGTTGGTCCCTGGGAGACACACTATTCTTGATTGAGCATATTTCATTATGAGGTTTAATAATGTGGGTCCTAGGTTGGTCCCTGGGAGACACCCTATTCTTGATTGAGCATAATTAATAATGAGCTTTAATAATGTGGGTCCTAGGTTGGTCCCTGGGAGACACCCTATTCTTGATTGAGAATATTTCATTATGAGGTTTAATAATGTGGGTCCTAGGTTGGTCCCTGGGAGACACCATATTCTTGATTGAGCATAATTAATAATGAGCTTTAATAATGTGGGTCCTAGGTTGGTCCCTGGGAGACACCCTATTCTTGATTGAGAATATTTCATTATGAGCTTTAATAATGTGGGTCCTAGGTTGGTCCCTGGGAGACACCCTATTCTTGATTGAGCATAATTAATTATGAGCTTTAATAATGTGGGTCCTAGGTTGGTCCCTGGGAGACACCCTATTCTTGATTGAGCATATTTAATTATGAGCTTTAATAATGTGGGTCCTAGGTTGGTCCCTGGGAGACACCCCATTCTTGATTGAGCATAATTAATTATGAGCTTTAATAATGTGGGTCCTAGGTTGGTCCCTGGGAGACACCCTATTCTTGATTGAGCATATTTAATTATGAGCTTTAATAATGTGGGTCCTAGGTTGGTCCCTGGGAGACACCCTATTCTTGATTGAGCATAATTAATTATGAGCTTTAATAATGTGGGTCCTAGGTTGGTCCCTGGGAGACACCCTATTCTTGATTGAGAATATTTCATTATGAGCTTTAATAATGTGGGTCCTAGGTTGGTCCCTGGGAGACACCCTATTCTTGATTGAGAATATTTCATTATGAGGTTTAGTAATGTGGGTCCTAGGTTGGTCCCTGGGAGACACCCTATTCTTGATTGAGAATATTTCATTATGAGCTTTAATAATGTGGGTCCTAGGTTGGTCCCTGGGAGACACCCTATTCTTGATTGAGAATATTTCATTATGAGCTTTAATAATGTGGGTCCTAGGTTGGTCCCTGGGAGACACCCTATTCTTGATTGAGAATATTTCATTATGAGGTTTAGTAATGTGGGTCCTAGGTTGGTCCCTGGGAGACACCCTATTCTTGATTGAGAATATTTCATTATGAGCTTTAATAATGTGGGTCCTAGGTTGGTCCCTGGGAGACACCCTATTCTTGATTGAGAATATTTCATTATGAGCTTTAATAATGTGGGTCCTAGGTTGGTCCCTGGGAGACACACTATTCTTGATTGAGCATATTTCATTATGAGCTTTAATAATGTGGGTCCTAGGTTGGTCCCTGGGAGACACCCTATTCTTGATTGAGAATATTTCATTATGAGCTTTAATAATGTGGGTCCTAGGTTGGTCCCTGGGAGACACCCTATTCTTGATTGAGAATATTTCATTATGAGCTTTAATAATGTGGGTCCTAGGTTGGTCCCTGGGAGACACCCTATTCTTGATTGAGAATATTTCATTATGAGCTTTAATAATGTGGGTCCTAGGTTGGTCCCTGGGAGACACACTATTCTTGATTGAGAATATTTCATTATGAGGTTTAGTAATGTGGGTCCTAGGTTGGTCCCTGGGAGACACACTATTCTTGATTGAGAATATTTCATTATGAGGTTTAGTAATGTGGGTCCTAGGTTGGTCCCTGGGAGACACACTATTCTTGATTGAGAATATTTCATTATGAGGTTTAGTAATGTGGGTCCTAGGTTGGTCCCTGGGAGACACCCTATTCTTGATTGAGAATATTTCATTATGAGGTTTAGTAATGTGGGTCCTAGGTTGGTCCCTGGGAGACACCCTATTCTTGATTGAGAATATTTCATTATGAGCTTTAATAATGTGGGTCCTAGGTTGGTCCCTGGGAGACACCCTATTCTTGATTGAGAATATTTCATTATGAGGTTTAGTAATGTGGGTCCTAGGTTGGTCCCTGGGAGACACCCTATTCTTGATTGAGAATATTTCATTATGAGCTTTAATAATGTGGGTCCTAGGTTGGTCCCTGGGAGACACCCTATTCTTGATTGAGAATATTTCATTATGAGCTTTAATAATGTGGGTCCTAGGTTGGTCCCTGGGAGACACCCTATTCTTGATTGAGAATATTTCATTATGAGGTTTAGTAATGTGGGTCCTAGGTTGGTCCCTGGGAGACACCCTATTCTTGATTGAGAATATTTCATTATGAGCTTTAATAATGTGGGTCCTAGGTTGGTCCCTGGGAGACACCCTATTCTTGATTGAGAATATTTCATTATGAGGTTTAGTAATGTGGGTCCTAGGTAGGGTTGCCAACTTATGTGCTCCGATTTGCGGGACATTGGTTGTAGAATTGCGGGACTTGGCTAAAAAATGCGGGACTTGCGCACTCGTATCAGTATTGTAAACGTATAATTGTGATGTAGGATACATTATTTATTCCCGCGAGATATACATTCTTAGTGGATGATTTCCGAACTAAAATTATCGTATTACGAGTACGGTCCTCCGGGAGCGCTGCGGGATACGATACAAATTTTATTTTCATTTATCGAAGTTGTGCACTCTTTCCTGAAATGAAACAAAATGCTCACTCCAGTTCCTATAATTCTGCCGAGGCTTGAAAGCGGGACAATTGGCGTCCCGCACGCATCCTTTGCGGGACGCATCGCCTAGGTTGCTGGAAACGGGACGTCCCGCCTGAGGCGGGACGGTTGGCAACCCTAGTCCTAGGTTGGTCCCTGGGAGACACCCTATTCTTGATTGAGAATATTTCATTATGAGCTTTAATAATGTGGGTCCTAGGTTGGTCCCTGGGAGACACCCTATTCTTGATTGAGAATATTTCATTATGAGCTTTAATAATGTGGGTCCTAGGTTGGTCCCTGGGAGACACCCTATTCTTGATTGAGAATATTTCATTATGAGCTTTAATAATGTGGGTCCTAGGTTGGTCCCTGGGAGACACCCTATTCTTGATTGAGAATATTTCATTATGAGGTTTAGTAATGTGGGTCCTAGGTTGGTCCCTGGGAGACACCCTATTCTTGATTGAGAATATTTCATTATGAGCTTTAATAATGTGGGTCCTAGGTTGGTCCCTGGGAGACACCCTATTCTTGATTGAGAATATTTCATTATGAGCTTTAATAATGTGGGTCCTAGGTTGGTCCCTGGGAGACACCCTATTCTTGATTGAGAATATTTCATTATGAGCTTTAATAATGTGGGTCCTAGGTTGGTCCCTGGGAGACACCCTATTCTTGATTGAGAATATTTCATTATGAGGTTTAGTAATGTGGGTCCTAGGTTGGTCCCTGGGAGACACCCTATTCTTGATTGAGAATATTTCATTATGAGCTTTAATAATGTGGGTCCTAGGTTGGTCCCTGGGAGACACCCTATTCTTGATTGAGAATATTTCATTATGAGCTTTAATAATGTGGGTCCTAGGTTGGTCCCTGGGAGACACCCTATTCTTGATTGAGAATATTTCATTATGAGCTTTAATAATGTGGGTCCTAGGTTGGTCCCTGGGAGACACCCTATTCTTGATTGAGAATATTTCATTATGAGGTTTAGTAATGTGGGTCCTAGGTTGGTCCCTGGGAGACACCCTATTCTTGATTGAGAATATTTCATTATGAGCTTTAATAATGTGGGTCCTAGGTTGGTCCCTGGGAGACACCCTATTCTTGATTGAGAATATTTCATTATGAGGTTTAGTAATGTGGGTCCTAGGTTGGTCCCTGGGAGACACCCTATTCTTGATTGAGAATATTTCATTATGAGCTTTAATAATGTGGGTCCTAGGTTGGTCCCTGGGAGACACCCTATTCTTGATTGAGCATATTTCATTATGAGGTTTAGTAATGTGGGTCCTAGGTTGGTCCCTGGGAGACACCCTATTCTTGATTGAGAATATTTCATTATGAGGTTTAGTAATGTGGGTCCTAGGTTGGTCCCTGGGAGACACCCTATTCTTGATTGAGAATATTTCATTATGAGCTTTAATAATGTGGGTCCTAGGTTGGTCCCTGGGAGACACACTATTCTTGATTGAGCATATTTCATTATGAGGTTTAGTAATGTGGGTCCTAGGTTGGTCCCTGGGAGCTTACCTAAGTATTTTTCTGTTCATTGCCATTTTAGTGTTAGTGTAGTTTTTAATTATGAATTTCGCAGTGTTTTAGGCTCAAATTCTGAACGTTGTGTAATTTTTGGCATAAATAATTTAAAAAAAATACAATAAATAGTTATTTATTCACTTAATAACAGAATAACGGTCGACACTCACTTGGAAAAGCATGTACGATTGACGAAGATAAAATAGGGTACTTTCGGTAGTGAAAAATAAATTATGAAATTTGATAAATATTAAATTTTATGTAGAAATATACTTAAATATTCTGATTTGGAGTCATAAAAGCACATTATTGTTTTATTATATTGAAATTAAAAGTCGTAATTTTTAATCTGTATATCACGTGACCACACGAGCTCCCACGGTGTGACGTCATATCGGCAAAAACTGTCAGTTCCGTAGAAAGAGGAAGTTTGTTCCTCGCTCCCACGTGTGTCATTGTCTATGCTTGCATCTCTTTCACATAACTTTGTATGTGTGTATCACCAGCTCCGTCTTATACTTTTTTCATGTTTTTGCCAATATTACGTCAACAAAATGGCTGACAGCGTTTTCGCGGGAATAAAAAAGGTTTGAAATTGAATTTGTTTTTATGGCAAGAAAGCGTGATTATTTCGCCAAAATATTTTTTTGTGGCTTTTTATAAGGAAAATCTAGGTATATTTTGAAGTACTTTTTCAAACATAGTAGAATACCCTATTGTTTGAGCACGATTTAATTGTTGCTTTCTTTAGTTTACTCTATTTGGTGAGCAATATAGAATGTATTGTATTGAATGTGTCGTATTATTTGAGATCCTCACGCGCCGCTGGAGCAGCAGCTGGCGCAGATGCGCGCGCAGCTGGCGGCGCTGGCGCAGCTCCCCGCCGTCATCCAGCACACGCTCGAGCTGGTCTCCCGCCAGCTCACGCAGATCACGCACCAGGTACGATACGACCAGGCGCCAGGAGTTGGTTCATCCTGAACAGACCATAGGACCAAAAAAGTGCCCCCCTCTCACTCGACCGTGACCCCTGGGGACCGATTTTTGAGTGTCGAACGCTCGACATCTGTTAAAACATAGTTTTTTGACAGATCTGGAGTGAAAACTCGAGCGTTCGACATTCAAAAATCGGCCCCCAGGGGTCACGGTCTAGTGAGAGGGGGGCACTTTTTTGGTCCTGTGGCCTGTTCAGGATAAGGTTGTGCAAGGGGGTCAGATGGTAGTTGCTTCCGTAAGAACTAGAACCTTCGCCAAATCTTGTTATTAGGTAAACGACTCCGGAAATCCTTCAAGATGCTTCTACACATCTATACTGGGATAACGCTAGGAGGATGATGACCTATGGTCTGATCAGAGGGGCAGAAACAGGCCCTACGATCATTATATAGTGCCCTTCCCAGAGAAGTTAGAAGAGTCTAACTCATACTGTAATCTCCAGTAGATACGAGTACAGGCCCCTTTATCACGAAACTTTACAAGTGTACAATTTGACAAAATTGTGCTATTTTCATAGAAAAAGTTGACAAAATTGCCGAATGAGGGCTACCGTTTTTGTGCTCACCAGTTGGCGCCACCGTGCTATCAGTCCAGCAGTCAAAGTTTGTTATTGGTTTTTATGGGCGTAAAAACTAAATTCACGTTGAAATCGTATTTTATACAATAAAACCGCACCGTAAATATTTTTATCGAACATTCCGTATTGTAGCGCAGTCCCGTTTTGTTCGAAAAAATTTTACATAAGTTTACGAACGATAAAATTGTCCCAAAGCATTAAAATTCGTTGACCCGTACCTCATATTTGCCATTATCAATCTCAGATATTGCAAAATAGCCATCATATTAATCTAATTAGAAATAAAACCGCGTAACCCAACCTCAAAGTATGAAATTTGACTTTCGGAGGACTGACGTCACACTAGCGCCTCTAGCGGCGAATCCATACGCGAACGGTTTTGTGGTACAGGCCCCAGATCTGAACTATACTACTTATAAATGATATTCTTCCGTAAAATATATCTTATTTTACGGAAGAGATTTGGTGTAGGACCTAAGCTTTACTTCATACACAGGTTCGCTACTTTCCTGTGGACATATCGAAAGTTATGGGTCCCTCACTTTCTATAAATCCATGTTATAAAAACATAACTGAAACATGCACATGCTACAGCCATCTGACCTTCCAAACTAGGGTTTATCCAGAAATCACGCGAGGTTTTTTGGGCCCGTTTTAGACCCCCCCTCCCCCCTTGGTGATCTTTGGTGAGATTTTAGACGACCCCCCCCCCTCGAAACTTCACGTGTATTTCTTGAATTTATCACCACCTATGAAATTTTTTAAGTAAATGAAGTATATTAGTTGATCTTGTGCTTATTTTGGTAGGTTCATGCGTTATGATAACGTGATTGTGGCTTTTCTCCTATCTTTTAAGAAAATGCTACATGAGTAGATATCATTTCTCGGTATTGTAGGTAGGTGCACTAAAAAAATACACGTGAGGTTTCCTTGGACCCCCCCTCCCCCAACGTGATCAGTAGTGAGGTTTTCGTAACCCCCCCCCCTCGTGATTTCTGGATAAGCCCCTAGAGGGAAAACTATACTATACCTTATTCTTAACGATGATTATCTTCAGTGAAAATCCCTGGTTCATAACGTATCAATGCTGAAGAATATCCGGCTGGAAGGACCAATGTTCGCTCGTAATTTCATTATCATTCGTATCTAAGTACTCCAAGTTTCAATAGTTCATTTTATTTGCAGGAATCTCAATCACACCAAAGTGTGACACAAGAACAAATGGCGATAGAATCTTCTGAGGTGGTTGAAGGTAGGTGAACACTCGACTAGCTTCCAAATTCTAACGCAAATATTTATATGTAGACTAAATCTAGTTAAACGAATCACATTTTATACGTTTTCAACCTTCCAGGCCATTTTGGAAAAAAAAATACAAAATCTTATATATTTAACTTGTATATTTGTTCTTGGGTCTTGTATATGTTTTCTATGTATTTAAGTATTTATTTATCTATATAAGTATGTATATCGTCGCTTAGTACCCATAGTACAAGCTTTGCTTAGTTTGGGGCTAGGTTGATTTGTGTAAGATTGTCCATAAATATTTATTTTTTTATTTTACTTAATCGATATGAAATATCCATACATATTGTATTTTCAAATATCCTTATTTATTGAACACTGACTCACAAATTTTCACGAGAATCGGTTGAGAAATGCGAAATTCCGTTGCGAAATGTGCTGTATAGGATCATAACCAGAAGGTTCAGAATTATTGTAATTTCAACTAGGGTGACACCACCAATTATGGACACTTTAAGAACAAGCACCAATAATGGACACTTGGTTTTAAATTGATTGTTCTATAAAAAATGAATGACTCTTATTTTCTTTTACGAGTTAATGTACATTATTGGGCCTTGTCCATTACTGGTGGTTTCACCCTATATAAAATGTATATTCGAAATTTGAAATTATAGACACAGTGGTCACTCAATGGGTCGCTTTTATACTTCACCGTGGACGTCCATGGCACGATAAAACTCTATGATTCATTCATAATTAGTCTAAACTCTATTGCCTATCAGTGGCGGAGCGTCCATACAACTCGATTCCCACCGGCTTGCCTTATTCCCAGCCAGTCCAGTTCTTTTACTACGGCTCATGAAGAATAGGAAAAGCCAAGTATTTCCGGCTTCCCTAAGAATATTTTTGACGCGCCGCCACTGTTGTCTATAGTCTATTTATTAATGAAACCACACATTTTTAACCGTGCCGTGGACGTCCACGGTAAAGTGTAAAAGCGCCCAATGGATTAACTAAGGTATCTTACACTTTAGAGTCCAATGAGAACTCGGAAACTACTATTGAAGATGTGACAGAAGAAACTAAAGAAGAGACCCAAACGGAAGAAGTCACTGAAAATGGAATCAATGAGACCGAGACTAGGGAAGAAGTGAAACAGACAGAAGCAAAAGTGAAGAGTGCGGCCGTCGAGAGGGAGAAGATGAAGAGAGAAGAGCAGGAGATCTTAGACGAGCAGAGGAGAATTGAAAAGCAAAAGAAGGTAGTATGTCAAAATACTTTAAATTTTTCGGTTAAATAACATTGAGTAACTTAGGGTCGGTTTCCACCAAACAAATTTTTAAGGATTTTACAATTTTTAAGCGATATTCAATCATAGTACATTGTATTTAAAGTCTATATTCACCTGCCGACGTATCCGATCGGATTCTTTCGAACTTATTCTCGAAACGAAAGTGCAGACATCACTCAATCATGGGTTAAGATAAAAATTGATTTGTTCGGTGCAAAAGCATACGTAGTACACGATAGTAATTAGGTTTAAAGACATTTATTCTCATATAAGAATACATTCACTTCCATGAGAACATGGCTATTACAAAAATACATTTACATATATTTAATCTAGTGGTTGTCACCGCAAAATACATGAAGTAAAATAGGTGGGTAGACAACACGTATTAAAAAAGTAAAAAAATAAAATAAAAATAAAATAAAATTAGGGTGAATTGTGACATGCAAAAATTTTTAGACAGCATTATACTAGGTGTATACATAATATATTATTCAGTAGCTTGTTTACCCATTCAACTCATTAATTTATAATTATTTGTTATATTATTGCGACCAGAATGCTAGTTTATAGAAGTTAATAGTTTGCTGTAACATATTCGGCTAGTCCCTTTTTGAATGCGTTGAATGAGTTTACATTTTTTATATATAATTAAACTATTTGACTAGGCGCAGACGGATACCTACGTTCGTAAGCGGCCATACGGAGCCGTACGGACGCGATCGGATGTCGACGCATCCGTTCGTATTCTTTCCGATCCGATCCGATCCGATGCGATCCGCTTAGTGGACACCGACCCTAACTCTGTACTATTTGGTGATGTTTCACAATGGCGGCCTGTAGGTGGTACTAATATCATCTGATTTCATTACGCCGATGACCACTTGACCAGTGCCCATGTGATGACAGCACCTCACAAAGAATCGACCTTTTAAAACAGTGCCCAAAATTCATCAACCCTAGACTCAACCACAAAACACACCTTTATTTTACTAAACGGTTAAAACTCACGTATTAATTGTCACTTCGGGCGACATGTTTCGAACTCTTCGGGAGTTCTTCATCAGGATGAGTGCGTCTGCGACCCGCGCCGATGAGTACGTGAGTTTTAACCGTTTAGTAAAATAAAGTTATAACATGTCTCACGAAAGTTTAAATTCAAACAAAACACACCTATCATAATCTCTAAGAACATTAAAAACTAACATTACACAGTAAGTTATAACAATGACTTGAAAGAAACTAGCATTATTATGTCGCAGCGTAACTATATATATATATAATATACTGTACGTAACAGGAATTAACGTGCGAAATGCTTGAACAAGACTTCGAAGAGATAAGGCAGTATACTCCACACGAGATCGCGGTTAGGTTCGTCAACGTGAGTCTGTGTGTCGATGTGTTCAGTTTATGTGGCATATATGGAACATTAACTAGCTACATAGTAGATTTCGTGACATTTTGGCAGCGTTATATTGTGTAGGTAGCATATATTTATAGTTTAGGACATCATTTGGCCATCTCTGGTTTACCAAGCGATATTTAGTTCAGATCACTAAACTACGACCAAATTTACTAAAGCTTTACATTTAGACCATATTTTAGATCAAATTTTGATAACTCGGTTCATTTTTGACATTTTACCAACATAACGTCGTCTAACCGATCTTTACTTGTGCTCTTCCTTTGATTATAAAATGTAGAATTGCATATTGATTTTGAGAGTTGTTTAAATAAATAATAAGGAAGTGGCTTTTAAGATCAATACGAGATTGACAGCCAACGACCGCATAATTGACAATGACATGCAGTCATTACACTCTTATTTATGATGACATGTAAAGGACTATGCGTCAAAATCATAGATATAGTATATACTCTGTAGTTATAGATGCGCCAACAAGCGACCGGGGCTATGTCTTTCTCATATTATGACGTCAAAATATGGGGATACCATGGTTGCAAAAAATTACATTGTAAAATGGACCAAAAACCAACAGAGCTGGGAGAAATGTCATTTAAAAGGTCTGCTTATGTACTTTATTTCATTCTATGGGTGCAAAGTTGAATTCCATTGCATAACCGAGATATACACATTTGAGTCAGTTTAAGTACGATGTACCCTCAATATATATATATATATATACTTTTCTTTTTATTATTAAAAATGGGATCGCTCTTGGTCAGCATTGCCATATTAAAGATTTTATATAAGTAAGGCGTTCTGCGGATACTCTCTAAGTAAATCACAGTTTCTCTTAACTCTGACTAAGATATGAATATCTCAGTTTTGCAAACATAGTGCCCATAGAATGAAATAAAATAAATGTAAATACCTATTTAATGACACAACTTTCAGCTCTGTTGGTTTTTGGTCCACTTTCCATACAACGCTGCCCATGGTCCTTAGTACTTGATTTTATGCAATAAATAAAAAATACAATCACAAAACTGAGCATAATACACTCCCCAAAACTTTGACATAACAGGAACTTATGGACAATCTACAACTGGATAAACAGCCCAGACGCATGCAGAGGCCATCGCTGGCTACTCCTAGTGTATCAAATGGATCGGAAACAGAAAGTACCCCCACTGGACCTAAAGAAAGTACCCCCACTGGACCTAAAGAACAAAGTACCTCCACTGGACCTAAAGAACAAAGTACCCCCACTGGACCTAAAAAAGAAGATACTAAGGTTCGCAAGTCGATCAAGTGTCCTTTTCACAAATCATTATTTGTGCTAATAATTTTCTCATTGGTCAGTAAGGGCGACTGTTGCATTTAAATTACTTTATGTCACACCTGGCCATAAAGTGGCCATTATCGCCCGCTCCGCGCGCGAAAAAAACCCACTTCCTGGCCAGAGGGTGACATAAAATTTTGTACTTACCACGGGCGATAGTAAAGAAAGCCTCAGATCGCATATTTATCGCCCTTGCCTTCGGCTCGGGCGTAAAATATCTGCGATCTGAGACATTCTTTGTTTTATCGCCCTTGGTAAGTAATGTACAGTCAAGGTCAAAAATATCTTTACAATTGAGTGTGACAAAAATATCTTTACATTTAAATAAGTTTACACACTACATGACAAAAACATGCTTACAACGTATATGACAGTTTCATCTTTACACTTAATGCACCAAAGTTCCGTTTACAATTTGTCTTCCATAAAAACATTTACACACATTGTGACATAATAGGTTTACATTGCATGTTACAGAATAAGATTTACTGTCAATGTGCCATAAATAGGTTTACAATCTGTCTTCCATAGAAACATTTACACACATTGTGACATAATAGGTTTACATTGCATGTTACAGAATAAGATTTACTGTCAATGTGCCATAAATAGGTTTACAATCTGTCTTCCATAGAAACATTTTTACAGTCAATGTGCCATAAATATGTTTACAATCTGTCTTCCGTGATAATTAGGTTGTCAACTATTTAAATTTAGAATGTTATGACATTCACCGAAAAGAGTGTAGACTTGTCATTGGCTCATTGCATATCTCTGTCCCTGTTGCGCGAACGCGATGTTGACAGATTTCTCTGAACTAAATAAGGTCTAAATGTTGTTACGATAAGATACGATGTCAAAGTTGCAAGCCACAATAAGTAGCTTAATTTCAACCACTAGGCCAACTAAGACTTTCGGTGGTGTAGTTAGGAGTCGCTTGCTTTCTGAGAGAGAGGTCTCAGGTTCGAATCCCAGGCAAGACAAAGTGTCTTTTTAGGGTTCCGTAGCCAGAATGGCAAAAACGCCCTTATAGTTTCGTCATGTCTGTCTGTCTGTCCGTCCGTATGTCACAGCCGGTTTACTCGGAGACTATAAGTAGATACTACAATTATGAAATTTGGTAGGAAGATGTATCCTATGAACCGCTATATAAATGCGATGTGAAATAAGGAAAAAAAAAATATTTTAGGGGGGCACCCCATACATGTAACAGGGAACGAAATTTTTTTTTTTCATTCCTCATACTCTGAAAGTGGGTCATATTTGACCTGAGAAGCGTGTTGATAGTGGGCCATGTCGCCCCGTGGGCTAACATGTATACATATTTTTGATTCCAAAACATTTTAAATTAACCAATCCAAATGCTTCACCACATTGAATCCACCAATCACAAAACAAGTCGACAGCCAAATCAGCCAATGCCAGCCAGGATTTCAAATTTTATATTAATTTTGAATTTCAAGATAAAAAAAATTTTGTTGCTAAAAATCATCATTATACTCGATTTCGACTAATTCGGGGATGAGGATTTCAAATTTTATATTAATTTTGAATTTAAAGTAAAAAAAAAATTTTGCTAAAAATCATCATTATACTCGATTTCGACTAATTCGGGGATGAGGATTTCAAATTTTATATTAATTTTGAATTTTAAGTAAAAAAAATTTTTTTTTGCGAAAAATTATCATTATACTCTATTTCGACTAATTCGGGGATGAGGATTTCAAATTTTATACTAATTTTGAATAAAAAGTAAAAAAAAAAATTTTTTAATCGTCATTATACTCGATTTCGACTAACTCGGGGATAAGGATTTCAAATTTTACATTAATTTTGAATTTAAAGTAAAAAAAAAAAATTTTTGCGAAAAATCATCATTGTCGATTTCGACTAATTATAAGGATTTCAAATTTTATATTAATATTTTTTTTAGTTTCCTCGTATTCGGAATGAAAAGCAGAGTGTTTAACTCGGGTGAAACCGCCCATTTCAGCCTCGAACTATTGGCGCTCTCACTACGTTCGAGCGCCAAAATATCTCGTCTGAAATGGGTCGCTTTCAACCCTTGGTTAACAATCTACTATTTCAATGCAAGTATAGTTGTGTGGGTTATTTTTGGATATGCCTTTAAAAATGATATAGAGGTTACTAAGTTTTCCATTTAAGTCAATCGTTGGTGAGATATTAGCTCCCAAAGTCGTACAAAATGTGACCCCCCACCCCTCTAATTTCCAAACTATGAAGATTAAAATTCTGAAAAAAATCGAGACAGTGTACATTAATAAATACTATCAATGATTTTTAGTTTAAGGCGCAGGGTAGGGCAAGGCCTTCCCCATACAAACTTTGTGCAGGTTTTATTCGTCGGTTTTGGCACTAACAAATATAATATTTTTTTTTGGTTGTAAATATTAGATATGCGAAGATCGTGATGTGAAAATTTTCAAATATTTCAAAAAAATTCAAAATTAAAGGGAAAAAAAATGAAAAAAAAAAAAAAAAGCATCATGAAATAGCTATGAGAAAAATAAATTAATAGTTTAAAAACACTACAAAAACACGCTTTGCGTGTGAATTGAATGTGTTCAAAGTCCATTACGTGACCTTTCTCACAAGTGCAAACACGACTATGATACGATATTCCATCATGGAATGCCAGTGCCTATCTTCGGCTTCATCATCAGACCTTGAAACCTAATCGTGGTAAAAGTTCATTACAAGACTTTTCTAACAAATCCAAACACAGCTACGATACGATGTTCCATCATGAAGTTCCAGTTCATATCTTCCGGCTCCATCATCAGATCAGTTCGACAGTACCATATTATTGTATTGTCATCAGAACTACATACAGCTGCTAATTTTCATGACGCTACGATCCTTGGAAAATGGTTAAACTAGTTACCTTAGATTCCATTACATAGTTAGTTACATACAGGTCGACCTATCAGACCTTGAAACCTAATCATGGTCAAAGTTCATTACAAGACTTTTCTAACAAATCCAAACACAGATACGATACGATGTTCCATCATGAAGTTCCAGTTCATATCTTCCAGCTCCATCATCAGATCAGTTCGACAGTACCATATTATTGTATTGTCATCAGAACTACATACAGCTGCTAATTTTCATGACGCTACGATCCTTGGAAAATGGTTAAACTAGTTACCTTAGATTCCATTACATAGTTAGTTACATACAGGTCGACCTATCAGACCTTGAAACCTAATCATGGTCAAAGATCATTGCAAGACTTTTCTAACAAATCCAACACAGCTTTGATACGATGTTCCATCATGAAGTTCCAGTTCATATCTTCCGGCTCCATCATCAGATCAGTTCGACAGTACCATATTATTGTATTGTCATCAGAACTACATACAGCTGCCAATTTTCATGACGCTACGATGCTTGGAAGATGGTTAAATTAGTTACATTAGATTCCATTACATAGTTACATACAGGTCGACCTAATAAAAGCGTGTTAATAAGCACACTGGCCAAAAATCATAACCTGCACAAAGTTTGTATGGAGAGAGCTTGCCCTACCCCTCCTCTTAAACAAGATGGGATTAAGGGTTTTTGAGTTATCACTGAAAAACTGTCTTGCCCAAACAAAAGGACGTAAGTGCCGTGACTTCCCTATGAAGATACGACCTTTTTCGATTCAAGGTATTAAATAGTATTTTGAAATGTGGACTAGTAGGTGTCGGTACGGAACCCTCGTTGTGCGTGATCCCACACGCACTAGGCCGGTTTTTTTAAATAGTATCAAATGAATATGTAGTTTAATGCCGGATCTACGCAATGGACATAATGGCGCCATGTAAGGTAAGGAACGCAAGCGACATGTTTCGAACCCACACGCGACATATTCGGGCTCATCGAGCGTCATGTTGGGGTTACCGAGCGACATGTTTCGGACTAACATGCGATATGTTCATTGTTCTGGCCCATCAAGTGACATGTTTCGGACGCATCCAGCGACATGTTTCGGACTCGCACGCGACATGTTTCGGACTCACACGCGATAGGTATGTTTCGGACTAACACGCGACATGTTTCGGACGCATCCAGAGACATGTTTCGGACTCATTCAGTGACATGTTTCTGACCCATCGAGCGACATATGTTGGGGTCAACGAGCGACATGTTTCGGACTCACACGCGACATGTTCGGGCACATCAAGCGACATGTTTCGGACGCATCCAGCGACATGTTTCGGACTCATCCAGTGACATGTTTCTGACCCATCGAGCGACATGTTGGGGTCATTGAGCGACATGTTTCGGACGCATCCAGAGACATGTTCCGGCCTCCCCCCTACAACATGTTTCGGACCCATCAAGCGACATGTTTCAGACTCTTCTCGCTCCGGTCGCTCGGCTCGCGCGTTGTTATACACATACGCTAACACTAACGTATGAGTCTTGGGTATCAACATAAGGTGACAAACATTGCAACTTTTACCTTAATTGGAAGTTTAACTTTTTTATTCAATGCTAAAAATAATTAATTTGTAAGTACAACAACACTACAATATAGCTTGTAATGTGTATCATCATCATCATCATCCTCAGCCTGTAGTCGTCCACTGCTGGACATAGGCCTTCCCCAATTCGCGCCACCACACCCGGTGTATCATATTTAGATATAATTCTAATAAAAAATGATGCACGAGATTAAGAGGAGGGGTATGGCAAGCACTCTCCATACAAACTTTGTGCAGGATTTTCTTCGTTTGTGTTTGCATTAAAGTTATGATTTTTGGTCAGCATGCTTATTTTTCTGTTAGCTATTTCGTGATGTATTTTTTTTTTCATTGATATTATTTTTAATTTTTAATTTTTTTGCAAAATTTGTGAATTTCCACATCACTTTCTTCGCATATCTAATATTTACATCCATAGTACATTACTTAACAAGGGCAGTAAAACAAAGAATGTCTCAGATCGCAGGTATTTTACACCCGAGCCGAAGGCAAGGGCGATAAATATATGATCTGAGGCTTTATTTATTACCGCCCGGGTTAAGTACAAAATTTTATGTCACCCCCTGGCCAGGAAGTGGGATTTCTCGCGGAGCGTGCGGTAATTGCCGCTTTATGGCCAGGTGTCACATAAAAAATGTTACATTCGTTAGTGCCAAAACCTACGAATAAAACGTGCACAGAGTTTGTATGGGGAATGCCTTGCCCACCTCTGCGCCTTAAGTGTAACTTAAGTATTTTTGGTGGTATGTCCTTGACAATTTTTTGTTGCGATTATAAAATTTCTGGGAACGCAATAAGTAAAATAGCTGCAAAGACTGCTGGAATAATAGGTATGAGTGTTTAGGTGACCCGAGATTGATGATCGATAAATGTTTTAAGTGTTGAGCCATATTTTAGAGTTCGAAAATTTGTTGATATCAAAAGTTATTTAGGTGATCATTTTATTTGTTCCCGTTAGGTATATAAAACCATTAAATATGTAATCAGTTCCTAACAGCTGAAAAATATGTAGGTATTCAACATGTAAATCTCCAATAAGCTACTTTATGTTCTTGCTATATGAAACAAACTTGAATAAAATGAACTGACAATTCACGAGAACAGTGCAGACTTGTCAGTGCATATGTTTGTCTCACATTTTGCGATCTACACGTCATAATTGAAAGAAGAACGGTGGTTTGTGTCAAACTGTAATAGTACATTACTTACCAAGGGCGATAAAACAAAGAATGTCTCAGATCACAGGTATTTTACGCCCGAGCCGAAGGCAAGGGCGATAAATATGCGATCTGAGGCTTTCTTTATTATCGCCCGTGGTAAGTACAAAATTTTATGTCACCCCCTGGCCAGGAAGTGGGTTTTTTCGCGCGCGGAGCGTGCGATAATGGCTACTTTATGGCCAGGTGTGACATAAAGATATTTACGTAACAAGAGTTGTAAGCAAAAAAATGTACGCTTGAACGTAAAGTTCCAAGTGCCATTCTGAATGTAAACCTATTTATGGCACATTGACAGTAAATCTTATTCTGTAACATGCAATGTAAACCTATTTTGTCACAATGTGTGTAAATGTTTTTATGGAAGACAAATTGTAAACAGAACTTTGGTGCATTACGTGTAAAGATGAAACTGTCATATACGTTGTAAGCATGTTTTTGTCATGTAGTGTGTAAACTTATTTAAATGTAAAGATATTTTTGTCACACTCAATTGTAAAGATATTTTTGACCTCGACTGTACTATTAAGGTTGACATTGACACTGACATATAACCTCTTATTACAAGAGATATTCTTCTTTAACACTTAACGTCCTGTGCAAACAATAGACAATAACTTTATTCGCATTAAACATTACCATTATACAAGCTGTTATAGTACATTACTTAACAAGAGCGGTAAAACAAAGAATGTCTCAGATCGCAGGTATTTGACGCCCGAGCCGAAGGCAAGGGCGATAAATATGTGATGTGAGGCTTTCTTTATTACCGCCCGTGTTAAGTACAAATTTTTATATCACCCCTGGCCAGGAAGCGGGATTTCCCGCGCGCGGAGCGTGCGGTAATTGCCGCTTTGTGGCCAGGTGTGACATATAAAAAATAGAATAATCTAGACAGTTTCTAGAATAAAATCTGAATGTCAAGAAGAAAATCTAAAATCAAATGTTATATAGATTAATTAACTCTTATGTAAAAGAAAATAAGAGTCATTCATTTTTTATAGAACAATCAATTTAAAACAGATCAAATACCTGCGATCTGAGACATTCTTTGTTTTACCGCCCTTGTTAGGTAATAAATAAAATAAATAAATAAATTCATCTTTATTTCGACCAACTAGGATCATACAAATATAATGTACTATTATTTTACTTATTGACGATCTTTTTGTGAATTCGTTATATTCTGTTTGACATAATTCAACTTTTTTTTTAAATTATAATTGTATCAATAAATTGCTCTGAACAATTCAATTCAAACTATGTAATATAAAACTGACGATTTAAAAGTGCTTGTTGTTAGGCCTATTTGAATAAAGAATATTTTGAGTTTGAGTTTGTAACATCATTGGACCTTGTCCATTACTGGTGGCGTCACCCTAAATTGAATATTTTAGAAAATTGATAGGTATTTTCAGCAATTTATAAGCAACACAATTTGTTCCTAACCATCGCCTCCACTTAAACCATAACAGGAGCTGATGGCGGACCTCCAACTGGACCAAGAGGCGAGACAGCTGAAGCAGAGGCCCACGCCCCGCGTCGGCAAGCCCACGCCCAAGCCCGTGTTTGGGCCTCTCACGCCTGCAGAGAGGCCTGTGGTGCTGCCTGGAGGCCGGAAGTGGAGGAAGCCGAAAGACGCGTACAATGACCAGTTTATAGCTGAAACTTTGACGGCGCAAGCGGAGCTGATACAAGGAAAAGCTTTAGGGTAGGTACAGTCTATATATAGTTAAGCTCAGTTGATATACAGGGCGTCCCGAGACTTGGGACATCCAGGGAAACTACCTTGATTTTAAAGCCTGACCAGGAATATATGATCATTGTCAAGAGGGCGCTATTATTCTGATTTATATGGCAACAGACTATTATGACATTTTGTCTTGTTTACCTACCTGTCAGCTCTGACATAAATTATGTATTGTTTTGCAGCTGAATAATTTCATTTCATCACATTGATAATATTCCGCTCTTGGCTATGAATTGTTTTGGTCATTTTTTCTCATTTATTATTAAATATTTAACTAATATTCAAATAAACCGCAACAGTGACACTGACGTGCTGACAATGTCATTAAAATTATTGCCAGTGTAAGAAATTAGTTCCAATGCAATTCCGCAACATGGCGCATGATCATATATTCCAGGTCAGGCTTTAATTTAAAAAAAAAAACAATTTAAACTGCATTCATATATTTTTAAATAATAACATGGTTGAACCGGGAATCGAACCCGCTATACGAGAAAAAAAATTACCCTGTAAGCTTTATCATACCGATCGAAAGGCTTCATCATAAGGATTATTTTTTGCTAAATAACATAGTGTCAGAAATAAAAGGAAGACCATGAATTTTAACAACACATTTTTTTTCTCGTGTAGCGTGTTCGATTCCCGGTTCAACCAAGTAATTATTTGAAAATCTATGAATGCAGTTTAAATTGTTTTTTAAATAAAAATAATGTCTTCTTTTAGTAAAATCTTCCATCTACAATATTCAAGGTACTTTCCCTTGATGTCCCATAGTTTTGGGACGCCCTGTATAGCTTAAAGCATAGTACTTTTATCTCACGAGCGCGGGTTGGCCATTGTTGTAGTTGTGACACATACGAACACATAGACAACGTGAACTCATCACTCCTACGCTGACGCACACATAGACAATGTGCATGTATAGCTCAACACACAACCATGGCTCACCCGCGCTAGTGAGATTTGAATTTTCAATTTTCAATTGATTGATGTAATGTAGTATAGAAATATTAAGTTTAGTATTAGATACCTAACTGAGACAACATTAAAACGTACTTGCATAATTAGTTAGTTGATACATCTTCAGGAACCATTGTGTTATATCTTTATTTTACTTAACGGTTAAAACTCACGTATTAACTATCACTTCGGGCGACATGTTTCGAACTCTTCGGGAGTTCTTCCTCAGGATGAGTGCGTCTGCGACCCGCGCCGATTGCACACTGTGCCAGTTTTAACCCTTTAGTAAAATAAAGTTATAATATGTCTCACGAAAGTTTAAATTCAAGCATTGTGTTATTTATGTTTCTATTTTATTCATTTGTTTCATTTTTATAGGAAAACATATGAAAGCGTTCATCTGCCATACGACGAGAGGTTGGTCATTTTCATACATACATACACAGCGAATACTCCTGTATTTTTTTCTCATTTGGCATTTATTCACCTGTGTCGCCGAGACGCTTCCGCCCTATCCGGTCCCTATATAGGTCCGGCCCGATACATATTTTATAGCAGCTCTACACCCAGTGCTAAATAGTACATTACTTACCAAGGGCGACAAAACAAAGAATGTCTCAGATCGCAGGTATTTTACGCCCGAGCCGAAGGCAAGGGCGATAATTATGCGATCTGAGGCTTTCTTTATTATCGCCCGTGGTAAGTATGTACAAAATTTTATGTCACCCCCTGGCCAGGAAGTGGGTTTTTTCGCGCGCGGAGCGTGCGATAATGGCCACTTTATGGCCAGGTGTGACATAAAGTGTGTTACCTATTTAAATTGAAGTGTACGCAAAATGCTGTCCAAAAATCGCTTCTTTCTAAATTTCTAGTTGAGGAATAAAAAAAATATCATGGACAATTGGACAGTCCTTATTAAATATTCTGTTCGGAATAAGAAGAGGTGTAGTATATGAAGGCGCACATATATCCAACATCCTACGCTTCTTGTCATAACGAAAATAATCTACTTTCAAAGGAAATTGTTTTCAAAGAGCTCTTGTCATCGCTTTAAGGCCTTTGTAGACTCAAAGGCCTTTGAGCTGATCATGTACGAGTACAGTTGAAAGTAAAATGTGTGTGTGACAGTTTATAATACGAGTATATGCGCTTTGCTCAGCTTGTCATACCTAATTAATACCTAATACACACATTTTTCACTCTCCTGCGCTCGTGGCCCAGCGGCGCCTGCGTACCCCTTGCGGTATCTAAGGTTAAGCAACGTGGGCAGCGGTCAGGACTTGGATGGGTGACCGCTTTGAGTGGTTACTAACTGAGCGCTCCCGTGCTTTGGAAGGCACGTTAAGCCGTTGATCCCGGTGGCTGTCTACGGCAGCAGTCGTTAAGCCAAGTTGGAGGCCTTCGGGCGGCTTGAGAACTTCTAACAGTCAAGTTGCCCACTCACTTGACAAAGCCTAATCCCAATAAGGTCTAGTTTCCCCACGGGGTTGGAAGGTCAGATGGCAGTCGCTTTCGTAAAAACTAGTGCCTACGCCAAATCTTGTGATTAGGTAGCGGACCCTAGGCATCCTTCAGGATGCAACTGTACTGGGATAACGCTAGGAGGATGATGATGAGTTGATGACACACATTTTTCACTTTGGGTCCATGCTCGTCACGGGGACCTCTGGGTCCACGGAAGATCAGCGTCGTGGCGTGGCTGAGTGGATGCCATTTTTGCTACCATTGTTAATTTAGTTTTCTAAGTCTAGACTAAGTTTATCAGTATGACTTGCAAAATAAATTTTATTCCTCTTCTAATAAGACAGCCAATAATTCATTATCGTATTTAGGGTGAACTTCATGAAATACGAGAAGCCGCCAATCACGCTGGACCACCTGCAGCACTCGGACGTGTACAAGATGATCCACGGCATGGAACAGGAGCCAGTTAAACGCGTGGAGATGCTCACGCCTGTCATCGCTGAGGCCGACTACAGAGAGGTAGGTTAAAGCCTACTACAGAGGTAGATCGCTCAAGCCGACTACAGAGGTGGGTTCAAGCCTACTACAGAGGTAGGTTTAAGCCTACTACAGAGGTAGATCGCTCAAGCCGACTACAGAGGTGGGTTCAAGCCTACTACAGAGGTAGGTTTAAGCCTACTACAGAGGTAGATCGCTCAAGCTGACTACAGAGAGGTAGGTTAAAGCCTACTACAGAAGTAGGTAAAGTACGATGCTTTTATGCGTAAGTATTTTTTTAAACCGCGGCCACCAGATTGGACGTGGCGTGCTAAACCGCTCTGCTACATTCTCTGTAATCATAATTTCACAACAATGAAATACATATAACATATACATATAAGTTGGGACAATGGAGAATGTTCACTAATTTAGAATTCCATTTTTCTGTATTCTCTGCTGAAAATAAAAAAAATATATGTTAAAGAATTATTTCGATACGTCAATTAGTTTCCAAGATATTGAATTTTAAAGTGACGCGCGACGACCCGCCCTCGTGACGTCATAGTGCAACGCTCGCCATACACGCGCTCACTCCGTTCGCGCGCTTCCGTACTAGACTAGCGTTGCAAAATGACGTCACACGCGGTTAGCAGGACTCACTTTAAATGCCTGTAAAATCAAAACTACTTGGTATTTTTGAATGAAACAAAAACTAATATATTTGTTTGAATCAAAGCTTTGCCGTAACAAACTTTCAAGTGATTTTGCAGACCTATTGACATTCCTCATTCATCACAAATTGTACAAATTAAAACAAGAGGTTTTTTTTTCAGAAATGCCGCTCCGTGACCCCCGGTGCTGACATGGGTCGCTAATCGTCTAATTCGTTCTCTTTTCCCTTGTTTTTTTTTTTATCTTTGTCCTGTTTACTGTAATTTTTACCACGTGTCATGGATTTTGAATAAATACACTGTTCTAACTTGTATCGATTGTTTTACTCTTACTGATGCCGTACCCGAAGGGTACCCCCTTTAAAATCTCATTAGACAAGTACATATTCATCCTAGCGAAAAAGTGCGTAGAACCTTTCTTGTAGAGAATTTTATGTAGATTACGTTTACAAAAAAAAAGAACGATGCCTCGGGCAACATTAGGGGGAATTGTGGAGGGGCGTTTCCAGTTATAATTATTTATTTTTAAATATTAGTTGTGTTATGTATTTTATGCCACACCTGGCCATAAAGTGGTAATTACCGCACGCTCTGCACGCGGGAAATCCCACTTCCTGGCCAGGGGGTGACAAAATTTTGTACTTAACACGGGCGGTAATAAAGAAAGCCTCAGATCGCATATTTATCGCCCTTGCCTTCGGCTCGTGCGTCAAATACCTGCGATCTGAGACATTCTTTGTTTTACCGCCCTTGTTAAGTAATGTACTATTTGTGTTGTGTTGTAATAAAAAAAAAACCTTTAATATAATATAAAATAATAACGGTGCTATATTCGTTGAGCTATCATCATCATCATCAGCCCACTGCTGGCACAGGCCTCCTCTCATAGATTGGGGGGTTTGAGCGGAGCTCGAAAATAAAAAGCCCGTTCTTTTATAAACGAATCTAGCAACGTTACAACTTTTAATTTATTTAAAGGGGAGCGGAATTCTCCGGCAGAGGTGAGAGAACTGAGGACTAGGTGGTAGCTTACCCTAACATAATAAAACAACAATAAACAGTGACAATATATATTGCAATTATATATCTATACACGTACATGTAACTTGGTAAAGTAATGTCAGACAAAGGTAACCGTCCCTGTGCTCGACACTGTTCAAATACAAGGCGCTTTCAATCTTGTCATGATGACAGAGGTGATTAATTGGTGTCATCTATTGGACACTGTCGAGCACTGGAACATTTACCTACTAATATTACGTAATCTTAGTATTATCTAACATGTGCCTATCTTACTTGCAGTTGGAGTAAATGTAAGGTGTATATAGCAGTATTAAAATAAAATGGGTCCTTAAGGGCGAAAATCGCTCCGCTAGTTTCGAACCGGTGAGCGGTTCTTAAGGCTTGGTCACGGCGTCGTAGTGTTATAGTTCGGACACAACTCTAAGGCTAAATTCTGTCAAACGAACGCAAGCAAAACTAGACTTAGAGCTCTGACTGTAAGGTAGATTTTTGCTTGCGTTAATTTGTTTTGTTGTTGTGTGTGTTTGTTGTTGTGTTGTTTCGCTTGGCCACCTAGAGAGGATGGGAGAAGATCGACAGGTGAAAAGAGCATACTTGGGCCGACCGTCCGGACGACGTCCTGTGGGTCGCCCCAAGTATCGCTGGAGGGATGTGGTGGAAGCGGACCTGCGTGAGCTCGGAGCTGGTGCGAGCTGGCGAGAAATTGCGCAGGACCGAGCAAAGTGGCGTGCTCTTGTGTCGGAGGCCAAGACTCATTTTGGGTCGTCGTGTCAGCCCAGTTAGTGGTTAGTTAATTTGTCAGCGCTTGACCTTACAGTTTTGTATGTACGAACTATAACTGGCCGCCATCGTAATGTACGCTAGTTCAGTTCTTTTTCGTAATTGGCTAAGAAAGAGGAATTATTTTTCGCTGTTTCGTAATCAGTTACTTACAAAACCAGAATTTATTTACCGTTTTAGCAATCGACTTTCGTAATCAACTCCGAAAGATTTTATTTATTTGTTCGTAATGAATTAGTTACGAAAGAGGAATTATTTCGCTTTAACCAAGAGCGCTCGCGATGCTCGCACGTGCCGTTTATTCCCACTAGTTCTGTTAACAGAACAACTGGGATTTTTTGTCCCATTAGTTCTGTCGATGAGTACCTAGTTCTGTTAACAGAACTACTACTACATGTAGAGCGATATTCAACCTTAAAGACGTGCGTTTGACTACATTTCATCACACTATCATGTGAGGGGGAGGGCGAACACTTTTTATAAGGCTTGCTTCTTCGCGCGAAGAAAATTTGGGATTATTGCGGGTGGGAGGCAAAATTGCCAACATCAACGTTGCGTCATTACATTAATGAATGACACCCAATAAATATTACGTAGGTTCTTACATTTTTTTTTATTCACAACATATCTCACAAAATGTTAAATTCTATACGGCGCTTTGTTATTTCATTTACCGTATATAATACCGTACATTATTTATTCAGGGCGGTAAAACAAACAATATCACAGATCGCAGGTATTTGACGCCCGAGCCGAAGGCAAAGGCGATAACGCGATCTGAGACTTTCTTTATTACCGCCCTTGGTACATACAACATTTGATGTCACCCACCTGGCATGGAAGTGGTATTTTCCGCGCGCGGAGCGCGTGCGGTAATTGCCACCTTATGGCCAAATGTGACACAAATACATTTTATTTACCTCGGCGTATTGCAATTTTAATTAAAATAACATCAATAAGCAACACTTATAGAAGCCTTTTTATTTCATAAAACAAATAATGGCCCGAGGATTAAAAAGTTAAGGTAAGGCCACGTCTTATCACAAATCGGTGACAAAAAATCTAATTTTGGTTCAACAATACAATACCTCAAATTCTATACATAATTTTGTTTATCAGGGGCCCGATTTTTGAGTGTCGAACGCTCGATTTCTCACTCGACATCTGTCAAAACATCATAGTATTTTAACAGATCTCGAGTGAAAAGTAGAGCGCTCGACACTCAAAAATCGGTCCCCTGATGACAGGATTGACATCGAGCGACAATTGACGGAGGATCCGAGAGCAAATGTCATTTTTTTTACAAACTACATCAATATTAAAATTACGTATACTTAATACATGTGCATATAAAATAAATGCAAGAAGCAACACTCATTTATAACTGTTCTATAATTAACACTTCTATAATACATATAACATTTAAAATTGTTCTTATTTTTAACATTCTTAATATTTTATTGTGCCAGTGCTCGACAACTTAGTGTCCATTAAATGACACGTATAATCACCTCTATCATCATGGCAATACGATTGAAAGTGTCATGTAATGGGCCAGTGCCCAGCACAGGGACATTTAAGGCGATATATCGATTGAAAGAGACGCCCTTATGTTTTTCGCTAACGACAAAACGGGATGCAACACTCTTCGAGATAGGCTTTTTAGACAAATCTCGTTAAATATCTGACTGTGTGCAGTTTTATTAAATTTCCTCTTGACAGAGTTTAGATGAGGTAAAATGCCATCATATATAATGCGTTGTTTTAGTAGGCTGAGTAAAAAAAGGAAAATATAGACTCAACTTTGGATTTTTTTTTCTATCGAGAAAATTTTAAGCATGTTTCGGCTATTGTCAGAAACAATCATAGAGGTATAGTTAAGGATCATATATCTGAAGATCAGTCCCTATTGTTACCTCGTCTGAGCCCTGAGCAGAACAGCGTCTCAAAGTTTCTAAATTTCTCGTTGTAGCGCCTTAACTTACGTATCATAAGCTACACAATATTTCAAGGCTTCAATAAAAAGGCCTAATTTAGTTTTTGCAAAATAACGGGGGACGAACTTTGTATTACCAGAGAAATTGATCTATCTATCTCATTCTATCACATCTATTTATCTCATTCTTTGGGATAATAGTATTAAAGTCAGAAAGAGGCAGGATGAGTCTTCCTTTTCCAATAACACTGACTAATTGCGCTTATGTTATCTAAAATACCGTTGAAAATTGTTTCTTTCTTTCTATATGTTTCTCTTTCTGTCACTGACGGTTTGAGAGAAGGACAAAACGCATTTTAATTAACGTAAATTGGTAAAGTTTTATGAACTGTATAATAGGTAATTAAAACAATTGAAATGCAGTAAGAACGCTTGACAAAGTAAGCTAATGGTCAAAATTACCCACCAGTGTATAGGTATAGGCATGTATATTTTGTCATGAAATTCATATTGTTCAGGCATTTAAGTTATTTGATTTGGAAAGTAAACATTTTAAATAGATTGTTTAAAAACTTAATTATCAATTAATAATTCAAAATGTATACTTGATTAGTGGTTAAACGACTTAAAATCAATTAATAATTCAAAATGGCACTCGATGGTTAAAAAAATAAAAGCGACAAAATATTAGTAATTGATAATATTCACTAATGCATTGTCATCTGATTAATGCATTAAACAACATTTTTAACAGAAGAAAAAAATGATCTCTTCTAAAAACAATAAAGAAGTTACAATATTTCTGGTCATGGAAACGTTTAACATACCTACTGACTGTAATTATTTGTATGGTTCTTAAATACCGCCGAAATACTTGACCACTAAATTAAAGATTGTTTACTTTGGGTCCTCTAAGTCGGGTAAATTTGCGATTCAAAATTACACTGTTTCGGACTTTAAAGAAGTTATAACGGTCGGTTTGTGTATGTCTGGGTCTATTTAAAAATTTGATTGCAGTAGATGGCGCTTACGCCATTCAAATGCGCTACAGCTGCATTTCACGCCGTACCAATGGCGTAAACGCCAAACGCGCTAAAGATCCGTCTTTGATGACACTAATGTGCTTTTAAATACAAACATTTATGTGTAAGTGTTACCCTCAAAGTAATTTACCGACAAAAGCAATATATTCATTTCATAACCTTCGTTGTCATACATTTTATATAAGTACTTTTAACGTGAAATTCCCTTATTTTATATATGGTATACATAATTTAATCTTATTACACTAGAAGCTCTGAATAAAACTAATAATTTGTAAATAAGTTTGAACTCTATGGCACGGACCGTATGGGGTTTCATTTTAAGCTAGAATTGACTGATAATTTCATTCATCTGCTGAACTAAAATATATTCTAAATATCTTCTTTCCGTGGCCCCATCTGAAATAAATACATTAAAAATAGCATCAATTTTGTTTTTTCATATAATGACGACGACGTTCTCCAAAGACTCGCAACAGTCGGAACTCCAAAGGAGTCACCTGCGTGTTGCCGATCCTTTATAACATTCAGAAAATCGACTCACTGAGGATTACCTACAATAGGGATGTTGACTCAAAAAAATTTATTACTTCAATAGAAAGAAGACATAAAACTATGCCAAATAGTGAAAATCCTATTCAAATATCTCAAAAAACAACGAAGCTACAACGGTTAGAATGTTCGTAGCACTTTCTCTTTCTAACTACGAACATTCTAGTGACGTCACTGTTGAGTAACGCCATAGTAAATGACGATCGTTCAATACAAAGGTGCGTTTTGCGGAAAAGGGGCAGAAAATACCCACTCTTAAAACTTTGAAAACTTATACATTACGTAATTATTTATTTTTTTGAATTACTTTTTCCGCCATTTGATTGAGAATTTGAGCCTTTATGTAGAAAATTTGGATTTATTGATTTTCTTTTATAGTGTCATCATCCCTATTTGTAGTAGACAGTTTATTTGATAAGCAGGTAGTACAAGTATTTTTCGCGCTAAGGGGCTTCTAGCTCCCAATGACCTTCGACCTGTAACTCTCCGTTTTCTCGTATTTTTTATGGTTTGTATTAACAACAACGAAGATTCTGGGAATAGTATCCCATACTTACTATAAAACCAGTTTTTTGGACGTAACTTTTGTGAAAATGTGTTAAAAATAAAAATCTCTCTTGCGTTGTTAGAGACGTCAATAAGGAACAGTAACATGTAGATTTCATACATGTAAGTGCCGAAACATATAAAAAATAGTACATTACTTACCAAGGGCGATAAAACAAAGAATGTCTCAGATCGCAGGTATTTTAATAATAAATATGCGATCTGAGGCTTTCTTTATTATCGCCCGTGGTAAGTACAATATTTTATGTCACCCCCTGGCCAGGAAGTGGGTTGCTTCGCGCGCGGAGCGTGCGATAATGGCCACTTTATGGCTAGGTGTGACATAAAAAACTTTTTTGGACCATGTTGAACTGGACCTTGAATAAACCATAAAAAAATAAGTATTCATTATTTTCAAAATTCGGCTTTTGAAAATGGAGATAAGGATTGAAGAACCAATAACCGATTGTGCCATAAATATGTCTATACTTTTGACGGAGGAATATCAACTCAAAACTCGTCCAAAATCGACGAATAGTAGCGCGTGGAGCCCCTTAATGGACCTCCATTTTGGTGTGGAACTTTCTGGACCATCGTGACACAATAGGGATGATGACACTATAAAAGAAAATCAATAAATCCAAATTTTCTACATAAAGGCTCAAATTCTCAATCAAATGGCGAAAAAAGTAATTCAAAAAAATAAATAATTACGTAATTATAAGTCTTCAAAGTTTTAAGAGTGGGTATGTTCTGTCCCTTTTCCGCAAAACGCACCTTTGTATTGAACGATCGTCTTTTACTATGGCGCTACTTAACAGTGACGTCACGGCTAGGTAGCACTTTCTCTCTAAGAATAAGAATAATAAAAGTTTATCAAACCACCATCCCATCTACGAACATTCTTCGTTTTTTTGCTTCGTTATTTTTTGAGATATTTGAATAGAATTTTCACTATTTGGCATAGTTTTACGTCTTGTTTCCATTGAAGTAATAATTTTTTTTGAGTCAACATCCCTATTCGTCTACAATCCATCCGCTGGTCTAACACCAAACAGTCGTAAAGATAAGCTAATCAGATAATCTATTGCAAAGGATCGTAACTGATTTCTAACACATAGCAAGAGCTAACGTAATAGTTTGCACTAAAGTTCAATTTCAAATGACAGCAATAATAATTTTAATGCGACAAAATAAATTTGACGGTAGTTGTTAAGATAATCTCTGTTTATGGAATACACAAAGCATTTTAAGCTTTAAAGACACTAGACTTTTTTTGGCTTGGGTTAATATTCAAAAATTCATGATACGGCTTGTGACCATTCGAAATAAAAAGTGATATTGTTTCACTATTAATTTAATTACCATTTTTGCTTCCATTCTTATGGCTCTTTGGTCTTAGACTACCGGATAGGCTATAATTGATTCCGAAGTGACACTAAAATTTGTCATACAATGAATATAAGTGAATGTACTCACCTCACTCCCTCATATTGGACATGTTGGTCATATTGGACACGTTCGACATGTTAGACATATTGGACATGTTGCCCTGATAGAAGACAAAGTCGTCCATACTGTCCGGTTCGAAGGCTCGAATCTGCTCGAAGAGATCGCTGTCCATGAACGAGCTCTCGGTTAGAGCCGGCGTGGCTGCGCTCAGGTAGCTGTTGTGTAGAATGTACGTCGGTTGTGTAGAATGTACGTCAGTTGTGTAGAATGTACGTCGGTTGTGTAGAATTAAAGTAGTGGGTGTGGCGGAGAATGTTAGTTGTGTGTTGTGTAGAATGTTAGTGGTGTTGTGCAGAATGTTAGTTGTGTTGTGTAGAATGTTAGTGACGTGTTCGTTGCAAATATTGTGTATAGATATAAGTTGTGGGAGTTGTGTAGAATATTTGCCAGTTTTGTAGAGTGTAGGTTGTGTCGAATGTATATTGCGTTGATTTGTGATTATAGTTGACATTGTTAAGAATTTAAGTTGTGTAGAAAAAGGATCAATTGCGTAGTTTGTTTACCAAATAATTGAGATGCAATAGAAAACAAGTTCAAAAATTTATAAGGTTAAAAGGTTTATACATAATGTTGTTAGTTAGATTTAAGGTTTTAAAATTATGGAAACATCGAAATTACAACGTCAGATTTGATGTAATATTACAAAATATTGAAATTTCAAAATCAATTACAAAGTAAATAGAAAATGGGAAATAATGAAATAGTTATGAGAAGTCAAGTGTTGTGTGTATTACAAGTATTGTGTTTATTACAAGTGTGTTTGTTGTATGTTGTGTTTTTGTTGTCCACGGCAGCCCCAAGGTCGCAGGATCGGGAAAGAGAAAATGCAACACATTAGCCAATTGGTCGTTGTTATAAAAATATTTTCTTTTTCGCCAAAAAGGCAGCACAGACAATGTAAAGGCAGTGTGTGTCCCGCTTTAACGTTAAAAAGTTTAAAATTTTAAATATATAAATAGACAAAATCAAAAAACGACCGTCTGTGTTGCATTTTCGCGTACAAAATGTGGTAAAATTGTCTTATTTTTATTTTAACATAGAGATTAATCCCGACCGTTTTTTAGTTTCAAACCGTGAGGAAATCGGTCCAACAAGGTCTAATACATCTAGATTGAAAGGTCAGATGACAGTCGCTTTCGTAAAAACTGGTAAATTTTAGGATAAGGCGCTTCTTTTCTTTCTTCTTCAATTTGGCGTAAGAACTAGTAAATCCAACAATATTCCTTTGGTATTCCGCTGAAATGTAGGTCTATCAGTAACAATGAGATGCACCCACTTGCTTATTTTTACATGCGGTTAATCTCATTCTCACTGATAGAGCTACACGTTCTTTTAGCGGAATATAGCAAAGGAATATTGTAGGATTTATCATGGAATTCGGCAAAGTAACGCCAACTGCCTATGAAAGCGACTGCCAACAATTATTTTCCTTCACCGAAAAGCCAGTTTCCAATATACAACCAATAAAAAAGTATTTTATAAAATAAGACAAATTCACCTTTGGAAATAAAAACAGTTTTCAATAGCACATATATAATGTATTCGAAACGTAGATACAAACATCAATCGTATAACCTGTCTTAGTAGATAACGCCAAGACATTTTGGCTCACGTTGGTCGATAACCTATTGTACTTAATCTACGTGGACCATGTATTGGTTTCTGCCCGAATCAGTCAAAATAATACTAGATTTTGACATAAGATTGAGACAACTTTAACTGCGCGTAGTTTTCGTGAACATTCATTTTCGTGTGTACATTTTGATTGATTTTTGGAATGCTGGATCATTTATCAAAAACCTATCCGGGTATTTTGTTAGAACAATAAAAAAGCTAACTACCCTTATTGTAAAAAAAACATATCAAAGTTTATTTTTACGATGACGTTTAGGATGTTTTCACAGAGTTACCAAAGCATTTTTCAATATATTGTTCGGTTATTTTGTTACTGTTTTCTTTCTTTTTCAATCTACAGTAATTTTTGTGTAGTGTAATTCTACATTATTTCTTCACACTCTCAACTAAATTTAAATATTTTCGTCGATTCATGTCTCGCCTTAAAAACCATTTGGCATTCTCGAACAAAGGGGTAACAACACAATTAAATATCAATCAATAAAAGGGCACATATTTTTGTAAAGATGCCTCCATCTTATGTCATAGTTTTAAAGGAATTTTGAGCACGCTATTGGAAATACTGTCTTTATAAAGGTCTATGTCCATTTAAAAATATTTTTCACTTCGCTTTGTTCAGGTCGTAAATACCCCTAAATCAAATTAAGATCTAAATCTTAGGGGCACAAATGTACAGAATTGTCCCACAATCATTAGCATAATAATAATATATGTGTTGTTTTCAAGAATATGTTGGAATTTTACATGTATATATTATTTATGAACTTTTATAGGTTATAGACATAGACCCTTCTCGTAATATTAACCTATCGAGCTATGACATATAAACACAAACACACAAACAAAATAAGCATATTGTTTTTCAAATAAGAACTTCATAAAGTCTGGATTAATTAAAGCTGTGCGTGTTTTATTAAATTCTAGGTTAAAGAAAAGTAAAAACTACCTGCGTATTACCACCACAAGGGTAGGTAATCACGTCCGTAGGGAAAGTACCCACCGCTACCCTACACGTGACCCCTGGGTGGTTCTAAAAGTGCAACAAAAACTGGCAACCGTACTGTCTTCTCGAAGATCTCACGGTTCGAAATAAATGCCATACGATAATAATAATAAAGGTAGGTAATGAATGATATGTGTATATTAATACATACATATATCGTTCTATTCCCCCAGATAATACAGTCCGGGATAAATTTTGCCTCGTTTTGCGAAAGATAAGTAAAAACAAACCTTTAGCGACTTTATAGAGTTCATATTAATTAGCATTCGTGAATAAATATAGTGACGCATTTGTAGTTATATATCGCGCACACACACACACACACACACGCGCGCGCGCACACACACATACGCTCAAACACGCACACACAGTGTAAAATTAATGTTAAAAATACATATATATTTTATGATTAATAATGAATGTAAAAGTAAAAGTAAACTGCTTTATTATTATTATATAATATTACAAACTATAATTATATTTATAGTCCTTGTAACATATTTAATGTAACTCAGTTTGTTGTTTTACAAATAACAACTCCGAGGTATGGAGGAGCGGCATCTTCCGACACAAGCATTGCTATGCTTACTGGAAGGTGCCAACCTTTGCTATGTAAACACACAAATGTAAAACCAAATAAACTATTTTGTATTTGTATTTGTATTATATATCATAGCTATACTAAATAATAGTCACATCCATAACACAGAATAGCGTTTAAATTCGATAGTAAATACAGTACCCCAAAAGGGTAAACACAAACACGTAAGACTTACTCCTAACTTGCATAACTATAATATATTATACTTATACTAGTCACGAAAAATTTATTATAGATATAACAGGAATAAAGAACATTTCTGTTTGGGCCCAGACATTAACTTCTATAAAATTGACAACATTTCATATTTATTTTATGAACTAGTTACAAAATAGGTAAAAATTTAAGCCACCCGTATTTTTTCTTTTTCAATTTAATTCATTATTTCATATAAAAAAAACACGTTGAAAAGTAGGTCATTCCAAAAGGGCGTAAGTAAAATATGACGTCATCTTCCCAACAAGAATCCAGAGCCACTCCAGAGCAGCGATTGTCTGTACTCTGTACTAAGGTCTCCCTGAATACAGCGAGGAAGATGACGTCAACTTTCGGTTTACAGTAATTTGCGATTTTTTCCAAAATTAACGGAGAAAAAAATCTAAAAAAAAAATCTTTTGTGTACTTCACACGTTTTTACCGAAACGGTTTTCGAATTAAGACTTTTGGAAATATGAAATATTGTCAATTATCTTTTGTCAATTAAATGCAATTTGTGATATAAATAATAGATCAGCGCAAGTATTCTTCTATAATTGAATGCTATCTTGCTTCTTCTTCTTACTCACTTGCGTGAGCTAGATGGAGCTAGAACTTAGTAGTACAAACCATACGCTGTGCATGTTCAAAAAAAAAAGAGGCCCTTGCATACGAAAATAATTAAGAGAGCGAAAAACCTGAGATCCCGTTTACATCCTGGTCTATTACTTTTTAGTAAAATAATACAATGATGATTTATTTTTGTAAAATTAAAAAGAAATGAACAGCCTTGGCCAAAAGTGGCACTCACACGTTTTCCATGTAAAAGTTAAACTTTAAATCAAGCATTTCATATCCTTTTATTAAAGAAAATTAAATATCTTTCAAAAACGAGCTACTTTCGTTGACGTTAAAGATAATTGCACGTATAAAAATGCAATTTGTCCTTTTATTGCAAACCCGTCTAGTAATAGTAATAGTAATATATTTATTTGCAAGAATACTTATTTCTAGTTACAGGATGTTATTGCAAATTGTGGCACAGTATTCTATCGTCATAAAACGACATGCAAATATTTTAATATTATACACTGCTTATTTAGTGCATGCATTAATTTAAATTAAATTACAATATAATTTCTCTTCTCTGCACAATTAATAGATTACAAATGTCCCTGTTGCTTATTATATTCGATAAATTCACTAACGCTATAAAAACAATTTTCTAATAAATAATTATTTAAATTCCTCCTAAAATCGGTAGACGTCATATTTTTAATATTATTAGGTAAGCTATTATACAAAACTATACACATATTATAAGCATTTTTTTTATAGATCGCTGATCGACATCGAGGTTGGTGTAGTAGCTTTTGATAACTTGTTCTTTGGGTTCTTGTATAGACTTCTGATCTCAGTTTGAATAAATCAGGGCGGTCTTTTACTAGTAAGCAAACTTTCCGAATATACAGTCATCTATTTTTAGTCATCAGTTAGCAATAGCTACTTCGAAATGATATTATCTAAAGTTCTCTAGATGTTCTTTAGTATATACCTTTTCATATTTTACTTTAGTATATATACCTTTTCATATTTTACGTCAATGTGCATTTTTGTAATTAAAAATAAAAGTTTTTTTTTATAAATTACAAAGGAAAATAAGGGGTGCTCAACACTTTTGGCCAAGGCTGTATATACCATTTGAGGAAATCATTTAGCGAATAATGAATAAAATGAATGTACTTAATAACTTTAATAAGTACATAATAGAAATAATTCAGCACCAAATCTATACAAAATCACAAGGCGTACCTCAACGAGTAAATTATGTAATACCTTCGTAAAATTCTAATTTTAATTCCTACTCTAGCTGTGAGGGAACTGACAGAAATAATATTATGCGCGTTCGATATGTCATATAAGAAATAAAATATCTGGGCGGACGAGCTTTGCTCGGCGTTTTCCCGGGCATGAGACCTAGCTAAGTCGATTGCTCGTCCCCGAAAACCCCCACATACCAAATTTCATCAAAATCGTTAGAGCCGTTTCCGAAATTCCCGAAATAAATAAATAAATAAACATATATATAAATAAATAAATATACAAGAATTGCTCGTTTAAAGATATAAGATATTTGTTCGTTTATTTCAAGATAGAATTTGTTTACTAAATCCGTCATAACATTATTTCTGTCAATCAACTTTACCATTACGTCAAACATCAATAGCGTAAATGTAAAACATCAAATACAAATACTTACTTCCTAATAGTCAAAAGGACTGAAAAACACCTATTTTGCCCCTAAAAGGGAAAATTCGCGAATTATTTATCGTATACAAAATAACTGAGTAGGTAGATGGGTATCAGGCCATTTAGGCTCCTCTCATACTTGCCCCAGGAAAATTCAGGAAATCAACATCTTTATCCCTGATTTCCAAACGTGGGGCATAACCGTACCCTGTGGGGCATACATAACTACGAATACAAATTGTGATAGTTCGAAATCTGTTTCAGTTTAAAGGCAGTTTTTGTGAGCAGTACCCGGAAAGGATTTTAATACTATCATAATTCAGAGGTCTATAAAAGAAAATCGTCAGTGTATTACGTCATGAATTAAACACGCAAAAGAAAATTTATTTCGCACGTTGATGAACACGTTAAGGTCCGACCGAGATCTCGGTCTCGGTCTCGGTCTCGGCTATTCTCGGCCAAAATTCGAACCGAGATCTCGATCTCGGTCTCGGTCTCGGCCAAAACGAGCCGAGATTCTCGGCCGTAGCCGAGACTATGCAACGATCTAAGATTGGTGAAATTGAATTAGCCACGCGCCTGTGGGGCCGCACGAGGTGATCTATTGGCTGGTAGTTTTATTCGCCATTGATTTTCGCCATGTTCGTTGGTTAGGTACTCATTAACTTTTCAAACCAATTATGACACTGCCGCAATGGCAGACGAAGAGCGTATGTAAACACCATTTCAGTGGGCACACTAATGCACAATGCGGAAAAATTACTATTTTTATCTCAAAACATCGATGTATTTGTTTTTGATTACCTACTAAATAAATAAAAAATTACAAATAATTAATTAATTTTTCTCTCGCATTTTTAAATTCTCAGTCTCGGTCTCGGCCGAGAATTTAATTTATTCTCGGTCTCGGTCTCGGCCGAGACAAAAAAGGTGTTCTCGGTCGGACCTTAGAACACGTTACCAAATCACATAAGATACCATTTCACAGGCACTGCATACAAAAACCTATAGTTCATAGCTTACTTATACAGGGTGAAAAAGGAAACTGCCTCTCGAAATTAATCGCCGTTTCAGTGCATTCGTTGTTACATCGAATAAGTGTAATTAGACATAATACTTAGTCTTTTCTGTTTGGGCTACACTTGAATGACAACGGTTGACACTCAATTGGAAAGTCCCTATTTGGGACATGTTTCGGACTGCAATTGGAGTCCTTCATCATTGAGTCCGTTGCTCTCTTATTAAATGTACATATATCTCACGTTAGTGTAAATTTATGTATAAATTGTATGATGATTATTAGGATACGTAACAACGTATTTTTTATTTGAATATACTATATAAGTGGAACGATTCCATAATATTTAATTCCCTACCAATTATTTTATAAATAACTTGGTATACAGAAAATTGGTCTGCATATTTTTAAAAGGAGCAACATTATATATAAAACTTGCCAATCGTTGATAATATTGTAAATATACCCTAATACAAAACATTTTGGAAAAAAAAATTATATATGTATAAATGCGAACTCCCAACAATTAAAAAAGAATATACTTCCTTTCAATAGATGTCTCAAGAATTCTGCTAAATTTTTCAAATTCGATAATTGTGAGATACTTCCCATAGAGTGATTATATTAATAAAATATAAGAAAACTATAATGTAAGTATACAAAAAAATATTCGTATATAATAGTTAGTAAACGTCCAGATAGTAGCAGAAAATATAATAAATAAATGTAAATTCCATCTTTCCTACAATGCTACGCATTTCTACATCAGTCCCATCGTTACCTTTTTTATTAAAATTAAATTCAACGAAATTAGTCAATCTTTCAGAATGACGTGAATTTCATAACTATCAAGCTCTTTAACCTGTATATTATTTTGTATTGATGCATTTTTGGGCAACTTTAACAATAAGGGCACCTTTAACAATAAGGGCAACTTTATATTATTATTATTATTGGGGAAGGGGACTTAATAGCGTACAATTATAACTAATTTAACAACGGACATTGTTAGTGTTGTGTGTCGTGCGAGTAACAACCCTAGTGAGAATGTAATTAATAAAGACCAAGTGCGGGTAGTTCGGAAAACCCGCGCGGCTAGAAGATGTTGATACCCGCTCACGCCAGTCAGCTCGCGACCACGGATGTTGTGATACATTCGAAACGTCGGGCAAAACTTTAAAAAAGGTATATTAGTTATAATTGTACGCGATTAAGTCCCGTTCCCCAATAATAAGGGCAACTTTGTAGTGACAAATCTAAACCTAAGAATTAAATGACCGAAGTTGCCCCTAATAATAAATTTGCCCTTAAAATACCATTATACCTTAACGATAAAACACGTAACATCCGATACACGAATACCTATTTTCGATATGGTAATGACAAATTGACTTAAAAATTGACCAAATTTCTAGGAATTACATACACATCGACATGTATGTATACTTATTTGATGTACATTTTTATACTTATAATAATTCTTAGACAGTAAAAGTTTAATTTATAATAAGAAATACTGATAAAATTACTTATAACATAACTTAAATGCTCACATTAAGGAATTAGAACAACCAATTCTTAGTAATACTGAACTTAATGTAATTTCTGTTATAGAAGTATTAAAGTCTCTACACTAGGCGTTATAAAATGTGGCTGCAAGACGCCTGTCTCTGGCGCACCCGTGATTGTACAGATAGGTGTGAAAGAGCTAAGACGTTCGGTTCCATTCTTTTTTTAATACTACTACAGATTGACAGGGACATCCACGCATAGATTACAATTTTAATGTTCATATTTTTAGGGATCCGTACCCAAGGGCAAAACGTCCGTCTGTACGTCTGTCCGTCTGTCACCAGGCATCATCTCGTGAACCGTGATAGTTAGACACTTGAAATTTTCACAGATGATGTATTTCTGAAGCCGCTATAACAACAAATACTAAAAAACAGAATAAAATAAATATTTAAGGGGGCTCCCATACAACCGACGATAATTTTTTGTTTGCCTTTTATAGATAATGGTACGGTACCCTTTGTGCGCGAGTCCGACTCGCACTTGGCCGGTTTTTCCCTTTATTTTATTATTTCTGTGGATGACCCCTGTTGTGTAGTACAGTTAGAAACAGAGAAAAAGGACCCTCCCGTGCATACAAAACTTCTATGAAGGGGGGGTACCTTTTCTCTGTTGCGGACTGTACAGTCAAGGTCATAAATATGTATACATTTTTGGATCTTATTTCAATGGAGTAAGGTGAAAAAATGTATACATATTGGTGCACTTGACTGTACATAATACATATAACATTGAATTAATTTATTATAACTCATAAATATTTTAACTTATTGCACTAATGTTAACTCCGCTTAAAGTTGTAGAATCGTTTGGCCACAGCTAGAAAGATGGTTAATATTAAAATGTGGTCATTGAGCTGTAAAACTATTGTTAAAATAGTCGTCCCTTAGGATTTGGCTCGTCGCCGCGTTGGTGAGCGCACGCGCCGGAGCTACCACGAGCGGAATCCACTACCGTACACTGTCTTTGTTGCCTACTGTCATGGCGTCGTTACCGAACGTCTTTGAACACGTGGTTGGCGAAATCATCATAAATTTGATGGAAAGCCATTTTTTTTAAAGAAGTGAAGTCGTCCCTTACTAGCAGATATGTATGTGCGAGAGGGACGTAGAACATAGGGGCGTTCATTTTAAATATAGTTTTACTCTACTTGTTTTTAATAATATCAAATGTCTGTCGATACACATTGTACAGTCCATAAAATGTAAAGATTTTATTTATTTAATCTTTATTCCACAAAAGAAAACCTTATCGTACAGTCAAGGGCATAAATATGTATACATTTTTGGACCTTATTTCAATGGAGTAAGGTGAAAAAGTGTATACATATTGGTGCCCTTGACTGTACAAAAGGCGGAGTTAATGCCGTATGGCATTCTCTACCAGTCAACATTAAGGCGAAGCAGAAGATTATTCGTGTAATAATAGTACATTACTTACCAAGGGCGATAAAACAAAGAATGTCTCAGATCGCAGGCATTTTACGCCCGAGCCGAAGGCAAGGGCGATAAATATGCGATGAGAGGCTTTCTTTATTATCGCCCGTGGTAAGTACAAAATTTTATGTCACCCCCTGGCCAGGAAGTGGGTTTTTTTGGGCGCGGAGCGTGCGTAAATGGTCACTTTATGGCCAGGTGTGACATAAAATGTTTTTTATAAAGTAAGAACGCTACGCACGAATAATTTCGTACATTGACCCGCAATTTCCTATATCTATCACTGTGCAAGCGGGACAGCAATATAACATTTAGCCTTGCCAATGAACATGTTATAAACTGTTTGTATGTTATCGACAGTTTACTGTTTTCTTAATACATAAACCATTTTTACTGAATTCCAAGAAAAAAGGTACTACAAAATTATAATTTTGATATCTTAAACACTAAACTTAATAGACCGTTTCCAAGCAAATTAAAAAAAGCTAAAAAAAAAACTAAAAATTAATACTACGTGTCTACTAGCCATTTTGTTCAAATTAAATATAAACCTATCATTATCAACTGCTATGGAGCAATAGAGATATTCAAGAGAAAAGAAATCGGGCAATTTGTATTAAAACTCTAATACAAAATACTACATCTACATAACTTCCAGTTTGACACTGACACATGCTCTTATTCCGTTAGATTTTCTAATTTAAGGCAAAGCAGTCCCACTGCAAACGTCCCGCTCTAACACGCGTGAGTTTACAATTAACCATCCCGGTCTCTACGGAACTCTGCGCGTAGTTTTCGTGAATATTTAGTACATTTTGATTGATTTTTAGAATACTGGATCATTCATCAAAAATCTATCCCGTTATTTTGTTAAAACAATAAAAAAGCTACCCTTTTTGTAAAAAAAACATATCACTTCCGTTGACAATTACGAAATAATCAGCTTGAAAGTTTATTTTTACGATGATATTTAGGATTTTTTGACAGTTATCAAAGCATTTTTCAATATTTTGTTCGGTTATTTTGTTATTCTCTTTCTTTTTCGAGTGTAATTCTACATTATTTCTTCACACTCTAACCTCAAACTTTTAGTACATTACTTAACGAGGGCGATAAAACAAAGAATGTCTCAGATTGCAGGTATTTGACGCCCGAGCCGAAGGCAAGGGCGATAAATATGCGATCTGAGGCTTTCTTTATTACCGCCCGTGTTAAGTACAAAATTTTATGTCACGCCCTGTCCAGGAAGTGGGTTTTTCCGCGCGCGGAGCGTGCGATAATGGCCACTTTATGGCCAGGTGTGACATAAAAATATTTTCGTCGATTCATGAGCTGGCCTCGCCTTAAGACTAGAAGAGTTTCTATTACAACTATACTTTAAGGCTGGCGTCCACTAGGCTCGCCGAGCCGAGTCGAATCGAATCGAAATAATTCGCCTTCATACATTAACTATGAAAGTGCGTCCATTCGGTCGATTCGATTCGGCTCTGCGTCAATCGACGCACTTTCATAGTTAATGTATGGAGGCGAATTATTTTCGATTCGATTCGACTCGCCTCGGCGAGCCTAGTGGACGTCAGCCTTTAAAGTTAAACAGTGTCTTTGTAATAGAAACTCTATTAACATTATTGTTAAGTAGATTATCCAATAAGAGCATGTGCCAATGTCATATATGAAATTTGCAATACGATACGAACTCTTGTTCGTGAAAAATGTGTGAAGTCGTATTTATCTATAGTTTTATTTTATGTAACAAATACAGTAGTATTAATTACTTCGTGTTTTTATTATCACTGATCTTTCATAAACAATTTCATTCAATTTTAAATGTTGACAAGCGGATGCGTTCGCTAATGAAATTATAATTTTCAATTAAAGAGAAAAAATTCAAAATTAAATGTCACAAATGTCCAATGCTCTTAACCAACTGAGCTACCGTGGGTACCCCTTGGGTGTGCTTAATTAGAAGAGTGTAATGAAATGATTTAATGATTGAAAAAATTACCATACCATGGTAGCTCTGTTGGTTAAGAGCGATGGACAGATTCCAGAGGTCGTGGGTTGATATCCCACCTGTAGCGTTTAATTTTTCACACTCATTGAAAATTATAATTCATTCAATTACGTATAAGGGCTATAACTCATTAGTAAGATTAATTTGCCCAATTTATTATCTTTATTTAATATTACTAAATCGAACTTAAGCAATAAAATAACCTAAAAATAAGTCTTATTTGTAATTTGGCAGTAAGCACGTTTTTGTAAAAAAAAGGCACCGAATTGCGAGCGTACGTAAAATGATTTTAGAAAGGATGTGACTATTAAAATATAAAAATAAGTATAAAATAACAATAACTAAAAATTAATACGATTTTCGTCCATTTTTTATTCAAAACTCAAGCATGTACCTATAATGAAAATAATATAATTAAAAAAGAGATCAAACAAAAATAAAACATTACTTCACTAAAAAAAAGCTACGGGTTGCACTCCGGGAGTGACGGCAGAAGTGAAAACTTGAATATCAATGTTGTGCATTTTTGATATTTTGGAACGGTCAGGGAATAATTTTGCGCGAATTGCTTTAATTATCACTACAAAAGTACTATCATGTATGTGGCAAAATACAATATTCATTTATTGCGCTATCATACACAAACATGACAATTTATATTATATTGAAAACTTAACACTTCAGAACTGTTACAATTATTTAACATTTAAAAAGTTTATCTCTCAGAAAAATCTACTTCCATTCATAATTTCAACTGGCTTCAATGATATTGTTGTTCGATCAGGTCACGTGTCCGTCTTACGAATGTTCAATCTGACGATCTGTCGGTCACATGACCTGTCGCGAGTTTAAAAATATTTCCCCATCACAAAAAGTGCACAGCGCCGCTAAAAAAGTTTTCACTTCAAATTTTTTTTTATCACTTATTCAATATTTTTCTGATGGCTTCGTGGACCACTTCGGGTGCTTCCAGGGACCACAAGTGGTCCTCGGACCACCGGCTAAGAACGACTGAACTAAGGAGTACTGACCTGCTCTGTACGCTGGGCGTGTTTCGCTGGCTGTCTGGCGAGTGCGCGTACGGCGAGGGAGACATGTATGGAGGCAGCGTAGTCACTAGTACCGGCTTCACGTAACCGTTCTTTAGCATCTCGTTCTCTGGAAACGAGAACGGTTAGTTAGTTAGTTAGTTATACTGGGCATTTTCCGCAAGTCGACATCCAACGTGCCTATTTTGCGTTAAAAGGGGGTTAGCGCTACTGTAACCGCCTCCACCACCTATGAAACCTATTAAACTCTGGTCCACCATTCGGCGGAGTTGTTTGACAAGTCAAAATGCACAAATGTTGCCACAGTAAGGCCAGTGCTGTTTGTATCGATATTATTTAAGGCCTCACTAGACGTACGGATCCTCGGACCTATTTATCGGGTACCCCTTGGTGATTGCCGAGATCATCGAAAATCGAAATTAGTAGTGTTTCTCTCAATCTAAAATGCTCTCAATTTGACAAATTAAATATAATTGTAAATTTTATGATTTTTTTCATATTTCTTCATATTTATTTTACTTTTGTCCGCTTAATGAGCGTTTAGTTGCCGAAAAGTAGAAACTTTTACATTTATTAAATTAGGTAGTAAAGTACTTAAATCTTGATCGAAAAAACTTTCTATCGAATAATATATCGATTTTAATATTCCCAAAAATGCTGGCACATTTTTGTTCGTGAATAAGAGGGTATAGTAAGTTTTCTTATACTTATCGACATGTTTTTATCGATATATCTCGTCACTATTTTTTTCTACTCCTGGCAACATCTCATCTGCCATTTACTCTGCCGAATTATGGACTTGACCTTAGTGTCTTTATATTGTTTACTGCTTCCTGCAGTGTTCGGATTTCCTATGTGCTTCTTCCTGTATACTTCTACCTGCTTACAGTCTAGTAGAATAATGTGTCTAACGAGAAAGGTTTCATTAGAATGAATAAGAGAGGTAGGTCACAGCAAAATGGCATCTTGTTCGAATTTGGAGCCCAACTGAGGAAGTACAGCCTTGCAGAAGACCACAGCCATAATAACATTATTTGCTATGTAGTGTTGTGTTCCTGGAGGTGAGCAAGGTTGCCAGAGCTCCCGAAAATGCACCGTGTTGAGAGCGAGGGACCTAAGTGGCCCTTCTTCGACGTATTTTTGGCCATAGCTCCGAGGATATTGAGAGGATCAAGATGGTAATAGTACCAAGAGTCGAGCAATTTATCGAGACACTTGTGAGCGTTTGATTTATGAAAATCGGCTAGTAACTTTTTTTGGAATTTTACTAACCATAGGCCGATTGCATAATGAATTGTAACTAATATTACAAGCGGAAGTCTCTTTTCAACCCCTTTCATTAGAAAGAGACTTCCGCTTGTAATATTAGTTACAAGTCATTATGCAATAGCCCCCATGTTTGGTCTATACCCCGTTTTTTTCAAGCCCCCGTATATTTCCGCCTACAACTCTTCGTTTCCCTGAGACGTCAGAGGATAATATTGTACAAATTCACTTATTTCAGTAGCTCAACACGTCTTAATGATAGCACGCCGCATATTTTCGGGAATTAGGTCGCGGGAAGTGAACGGTTGAACACTTCGATTCTGAGGTGTCAGTGGGATCGAGCTACTGGGAGTTTGGTCGGTGGTTCACTGAACCTAGCCTAGCTGTTCTCAGCCAGTAAGAAACTCAGCCAGGCCCGACCTGGGACGGACTGACTACCCGGTATGCGGCGATACCAGGACGAATAGTTGAAAATGGTTATCAGATGCAAATCACCTGACACGTATTTTTGGCCATAGCTCCGAGGATTTTGGGAGGATCGAGATGGGAATAGTACCAAGAGTTGAGGAATTTATCGAGTCACGTGTGAGCGTTTGAATTTTGAAAATCGGCTGGCAACTTCTTTTGGAATTTTGCAAAATGAAAAAAACGTCGGTTGTTTTGTTTACTCACCATGTTTGGTGTACTTGGCGAACACGTCGTTTCTGGCCACGTTTGGATACAAGTACTGCAGCTGGGTGCCATTCATGATTGCCATATTTTTGGCCTTAGCTCCGAGGATTTTGAGAGGATCGAGATGGGAATAGTACCAAGAGTTGAGGAATTTATCGGGACACGTGTGAGCGTTTGAATTTTGAAAATCGGCTGGCTACTTTTTTTGGAATTTTGCAAAATGAAAAAGACGTCGGTTGTTTTGTTTACTCACCATGTTTGGTGTAGTACTTGGCGAACACGTCGTCCTTGGCCACGTTTGGATACAAGTACTGCAGCTGGGTGCCATTCATGATTGCCATATTTTTGGACATAGCTCAGAGGATTTTGGGAGGATCGAGATGGGAATAGTACCAAGAGTTGAGGAATTTATCGGGACACGTGTGAGCGTTTGAATTTTGAAAATCGGCTGGCTACTTTTTTTGGAATTTTGCAAAATGAAAAAAACGTCGGTTGTTTTGTTTACTCACCATGTTTGGTGTAGTACTTGGCGAACACGTCGTCCTTGGCCACGTTTGGATACAAGTACTGCAGCTGGGTGCCATTCATGATTGCCATATTTTTGGACATAGCTCAGAGGATTTTGGGAGGATCGAGATGGGAATAGTACCAAGAGTTGAGGAATTTATCGAGACACGTGTGATCGTTTGAATTTTGAAAATCGGCTGGTAACTTTTTTTGGAATTTTGCAAAATGAAAAAAACGTCGGTTGTTTTGTTTACTCACCATGTTTGGTGTAGTACTTGGCGAACACGTCGTCCTTGACCACGTTTGGATACAAGTACTGCAGCTGGGTGCCATTCATGATTGCCATATTTTTGGACATAGCTCAGAGGATTTTGGGAGGATCGAGATGGGAATAGTACCAAGAGTTGAGGAATTTATCGGGACACGTGTGAGCGTTTTAATTTTGAGAATCGGCTGGTTACTTTTTTTTTAATTTTGAAAAATTTAAATTTCGTCGGTTGTTTTGTTTACTCACCATGTTTGGTGTAGTACTTGGCGAACACGTCGTCCTTGGCCACGTTTGGATACAAGTACTGCAGCTGGGTGCCATTCATGATCGCCATATTTTTGGCCATAGCTCCGAGGATTTTGGGAGGATCGAGATGGTAATAGTACCAAGAGTTGAGGAATTTATCGAGACACGTGTGAGCGTTTGAATTTTGAGAATCGGCTGGTAACTTTTTTTGGAATGTTGCAAAATGAAAAAAACGTCGGGTGTTTTGTTTACTCACCATGCTTGGTGTAGTACTTGGCGAACACGTCGTCCTTGGCCACGTTTGGATACAAGTACTGCAGCTGGGTGCCATTCATGATCGCCATATTTTTGGACATAGCTCCGAGGATTTTGGGAGCATCGAGATGGTAATAGTACCAAGAGTTGAGGAATTTATCGAGACACGTGTGAGCGTTTGAATTTTGAAAATCGGCTGGCAACTTTTTTTGGAATTTTGCAAAATGTAAAAAACGTCGGGTGTTTTGTTTACTCACCATGCTTGGTGTAGTACTTGGCGAACACGTCGTCTTTGGCCACGTTTGGGTACAAGTACTGCAGCTGGGTGCCATTCATGATCGCCATATTTTTGGACATAGCTCCGAGGATTTTGGGAGCATCGAGATGGTAATAGTACCAAGAGTTGAGGAATTTATCGAGACACGTGTGAGCGTTTGAATTTTGAAAATCGGCTGGCAACTTTTTTTGGAATTTTGCAAAATGTAAAAAACGTCGGGTGTTTTGTTTACTCACCATGCTTGGTGTAGTACTTGGCGAACACGTCGTCTTTGGCCACGTTTGGGTACAAGTACTGCAGCTGGGTAAGGTCGGAGAGGCGGTCGGCCAGCGGGCGCTGCGTGAGGTCGCGGGACGTGAACGGCTGGAGGCTGAACACCTCGCGCCCGTCTGTCGAACAACACACAGTGTTACAATCGAGAATTAGTACATTACTTAACAAGGGCGGTAAAACAAAGAATGTCTCAGATCGCAGGTATTTTACGCCCGAGCCGAAGGCAAGGGCAATAAATATGCGATCTGAGGCTTTCTTTATTACCGCTCGTGTTGAGTAAAAATTTTATGTCACCCCCTGGCCAGAAAGTGGGATTTCCCGCGCGCGGAGCGTGCGGTAATTGCCGCTTCATGGCCAGGTGTGACATAATAGTAGTTTATGCAACTGGTACATAATGAGGGGCATTAAAACACGAGTGTGTTTTATGAAACGAGCCGAAGGCGAGTTTCATAATAAGGTCACACGAGTGTTTTAATGCCTAATTATGTACAGTTGCATACACTACTTTATCTACATCCATATATTAAATCCTCTTTCATGTGTTTCGTGTGGGCACTTCTCGCCGGCGTGCGCCATGTTTGCGTCGACAGGCCGGCCCGCGCCCGCAGCTGTGTCCTTATATAATTTTGTACGTGATCTCATTTAAGTGTTATATATTTCGTGATCTAATAGGGGACGCACGCAACAGCCGCACAGTATATTATAAAGCGGGGTCTTATCTACGGTATTTGAACTTATAAAAGAGGATTTACTATATGGGTGTAGATAAAAGATTTTTTGCTTAAAGTATTTGATAAAAGACCAAATGTCTGAACTGAACGCTAGTATTATTTGAAAATTTGATCAAATGAAAATGTGCCTACTAATATTATTCCAAACGTTGCATGGCTAAACACAACGGTTGCCAAAGTTTGGGTAATTAATAATTAAATATGTAACAAAATTGGCAAAACGGCAGGATCCCATAAAAAATAACGTATGAAAATCAATTGTAGTATGGAAAAAACATTATGAATTTATATAATAGGGATAAGTAACACGATTAAAAAAGTTCTGTATATATACATATACATATATTAGAATATTAAAACTGTATGACTATATTGGCGTTATGAGTTCGAATGGTAAGGAGTTATGATATTTATGAAGAATTGTGCGACTATTTATGAAGAATGAAAAAAATGAAAAAAAAAATGAAAAAAGTTTATTGTTCTAAGTTACTTGTACATTAACATCACGGCTCTGTGTCCTGAGCTAGGAAGCCCTGTGTTACAGGACACAGTTACGTATCCATTATTGTTGCACTTAATTATACCAGTTATACAGAGAAGTAGGTGTCCTAAATCACATATTTACAAGTTATACAGAGAAGTATCTTAAAACATTCTTACTGTAAAATTATTTTAACTAAAACTTAACTAACAGCGTGTGTGTGTGGGTGTGTGTGTGTGTGTGTGAGCACTAAGATCAAATAGATAAGGAAGAGGCAGTTAATTATATATTATATATGTATATATATATAAATGTGTATATTTTGAGAACGGCAATTTTATTTTTATTTTGTTACGACCAGAAGGAGTTCGGTCTCATAGTAATCAAGTTGCGCGAGCCACTTTGTCAGCAGAGATTTACTAGGGGGCCTTGTGATATGATGATGCTTGCTAAATATTTTCATGACCAATGGGGAAATAAAAGCGTGGAATCTTTGAGAAAACTTCGTATGAGTCTTTGGGGTTTTCCAGCGCTGGCGTCGTCTTGTGTCTGCCAAGAAGATCTTGTCATGCAGTGTGCAGTATTTGTAGATCACCTTTCTTAGGAACAGCTGACGGACGGTGAGGACGTTTGCAAGCTTGTAGAGTTCCTTGGTGCTAAAGCGTGTTGGTTTTCTAAAAATAATCTTGAGAAGCGACCGCTGTGCCCTTTCTAAGCTAATCAGATGCGACTTAGCCGCACCTCCCCAAACCGAGTTACAGTAGCCTAAGATGGATTCGCAGAGAGCGAAATAAACTGTTCTGAGCAGTTCAGGGTACGCAATATTCCTTAGGGTACGAAAGACGAACATGAGCTTTCGTACGCGGCATTTAAGTGACTGAATGTGTTGCCGCCACGTGAGGTGAACATCTAGTATTACGCCGAGGTAGCGTATTGTGCTTGAGCGCTCAATATAGTTCAACGAAGGCTCACACTGGTGTTCTACCTTGATACTAAAGTCGTCATCAGGCTGGCCTCTAGAATTAATAGAAAAGCATAAATATTTAGTTTTTTGAATATTTAATGTTAGTAGATTTAAATCGAGCCAATTGACAATTGTTTTTAAGTCGAATTCTGCAACTCTTTGCACTTCAGACCAGTCTTTTCCACGTACTAAAATAGCTGTGTCATCTGCGAAGGAAATATTTGTAGCATTTGTAAGTTTAAGGTTACAGAGTCCATTTATGTATGTCAGGAAGAGAGTTGGGCCAAGGACGCTTCCCTGGGGCACACCGAAATCCACGATAGAGAAGTCACTGGTGTGTTCGCCCACACGGACACATTGCTTTCTGTTCAGGAGATACGAACTAAACCACTCTAGCGCAAGTCCCCTAATACCAAGGCCCTCGAGTTTAGAAAGTAGGATCGGAACGGAAACAGTGTCAAATGCCTTAGCAAGGTCTAAGAATATCGCTAGGCACTTTTCACCCTTGTCCAGACAACCAACTATTTGACTAACTAGCAAGTCGACAGCTTGTTCTGTCGATTTATTTTGTCGGAAGCCAAATTGGTTAGGAGATAAGATGTTATTGCACTCAAGATAGTTTAGGAGCTGACGGTTGATGACCTTCTCTATGAGCTTTCCAATAACGCTAAGTAGGGAAATCGGTCTATAGTTGGTGATTTCGTCTCTGCTCCCCGTTTTGTAGATTGGCGTTACTGAAGCAACCTTAAGAATGAAATGATTATCATTGAGTAAAAAGTTATTTGAACAGAAGCGCACCCATCCTGTGCACCGCCCTATTGAAGGGACACAATTTAAAAAGAAACTTAAGGACCGCTAGACAAATGTTTTTATGACTTGAATGAATATTTCAAATGGGATGTAAAATGATCATTATTATTATTTCGTTAATTATTATATCACTGTTTTTTGAGTTATTTCTGCTTTATCTTATTAATATTGTACGTCCGAAATGGGCAAACTGTTGAAACTCATTATTTTTATAACAATGTACACAGTTATGACAATAAATAATTTGATTTGATTTGACACATTCTGTGAGTACCTAACAACATTTCCTCCGCTTACTGCTATAATAGGGATGACGACACTATAAAAGAAAATCAATAAATTCAAATTTTCTACATAAAGGCTCAAATTCTCAATTTAATGGCGAAAAAAGTAATTCAAAAAAATAAATAATTACGTAATTATAAGTCTTCAAAGTTTTAAGAGTGGGTATGTTCTGTCCCTTTTCCGCAAAACGCACCTTTGTATTGAACGATCGTCATTTACTATGGCGCTACTTAACAGTGACGTCACGGTTAGGTAGCACTTTCTCTCTCTAAATACTAACATTCTAACCGTTGTAGCTTCGTTATTTTTTGAGATATATGAATAGGATTTTCACCATTTGGCATAGTTTTATGTCTTCTTTCTATTGAAGTAATAACAATTTTTGAGTCGACATCCCTATACCCCTCCCTCTGTGAGCACTGACCTCCGGCCCAGGCGATGGTGATCCCTCCCAGCTCGGAGTCGCTGAAGCGGAGCAGGAACGTCCCCGCAGCACACTTGGAGAGCATGTCCTCTGCTTGTTTCTTCTGGATAAAGCCCATTATCAATCTGGCGACAAAATTACAACATGTATCATCATCATCATCATCATCATCATCAGCCTATATATGTCCCACTGCTGGGCACAGGCCTCCTCTCATAGATGAGAGGGATTGGGCAGTAGTCCCCACGCTGGCCCAGAGCGGGTTGGGGACTTCACATACAACTTTGAATTTCTTCGCGGACGTATGCAGGTTTCCTCACGATGTTTTTCCTTCACCGAAAAGCTAACGGTAAATATCAAATGATATTCCGTACATAAGTTCCGAAAAACTCATTGGTACGAGCTGGGATTCGAACCCACGACCGCCGCTTGACAGCCGTATGCTTGAACCACTGGGCTACCGTAGCTTCTTACAACTTGTACAGTCTTGCGCGCGCTGCCATCGGCGACGGGCGAAATATTCGCTTGCGGTGCTAATTTAGTGTCGTAAATATGTCGAGTGTGATCAAGTGCAATGTTTGTAATATAGTAATCGACGAGTTACTTTCGTTTGTGCAAAATAAAGTCTCGGTTATGGACGAAGAGACTTTGGTGCGATTGTGTAAATCATCGTTTTCGAGTGATGATATTTAAAAGTCAAAATCACTTTTGTTTGACTCCGTTCCGACGAATTTACGAAAAATTAAACGTAAAAATAAAGGCAAGGAAGAGAGGGAGTTGGCTGATATAGTCAATTTGTTTAAAACAGCTGAGCCGGATGTAGTTCCTGTGTTTGTCGCGAGGCAGTTGGAAAAATTACCTCCGATTACATTCGATCATTTGGACTGTACCAAACTACTGAAGGATCTCCTGCTTGTACAGTCGCAAATTGACGATATTAAAAATTCGTATGCAACACTTAGCCAATTACAGGAACTGAAGTCTGACGTTATGCAATTAAAAAATGACTCATTGCTTCCTGGGCCTCATTGTAATATTAACATGAAAAGAGGTGCGTGGACGGTGGATACTTTTGATAGTGGACCGACGGGATTAATGCATAACTCGACTATAAATGAGTCTACCAGAAATGTTAATATTAGCGATCGACCGTCGACATCAAGTCAGTTGCAATTTAGAGATTTAAATAATAAACAGCGGGTAGTATTGAAAAACATTGAACTTGAAAAGCAACCGTCGCCGCAGAGACCGCCGGCGAGCGGTCGCGTAGCGAGCGATGAGTCATGCGGCCAGTCCGCCGCCGCGCCGTGCGATACCGGTTTGGAGCAGGTAACTAGTTCGCCGCCGGCAAATGCACCGAGCCCACTGCCTCAGCTGACTGATAACAATGATAACGTGCAGTCGCGGCCTGTGATTGCAGTTAATGGCACCGCAGTTAATGATGACGGATTTCAGGTGGTGTCGAAAAGGAAAAAACGTATGAAATATAGGTACTCGGGAAAACCGGGAGTTGCAAATGAACACGACTCGAAATTTAAAGCAGCTGAAAAGAAAGTTCCCATATTTATCACGAACGTCCACAAGGAAACGAGTGAATCGGACGTAATTCAGTACATCAGATCGAAAACTCAGGATGTAGTGTATTTGCAGAAAATAAATATAAAGAATCATAGCGACCATAACGCATTCAAATTCTTTGTCTCACAGTCTAAGGTGGATGTTTACTTAGACGAAAAATTATGGCCGAAGGGCATTATATTTAAGCGCTTTGTGCATTTTAAGCAAAGACAAACGAACGGCGACTCCCTCACCGTAGACGGCCATTTCAAATTAAATAATGAATTACAAGCTTATTAGCTATAATTGTAAAAATGTCAAGCGGTCGGTGGATAGCATCAGGGACCTGTGTAAAAGCTATGATTTGATTGCCCTACAAGAAACATGGCTGACACCGGATGACCTGTCGTTTCTGCATTCGATTCACCAAGACTTCAGTTGCACCGGGACCTCAGCGGTTGATACGAGTGCGGGAATGCTGCGCGGCCGGCCCCACGGAGGTGTGGCGCTGCTGTGGCGTCGTGATGCGTTTAGTGACGTTACGGTGGTGCCGTGTCACAATCCGCGAGTGTGTGCCATACGTATAGTGTCGACTGAACGTCCAATGTTAGTTTTAAGCGTTTATATGCCCACGGATGCAGTGAATAGTTTACCGGACTTCACGGACTGCCTCGGTACGGTAAGCGCTACTATAGACACCAGTGACGTCGAATCTTGTTTTATTATGGGTGACTTTAACGCGCACCCTGGTCAACCGTTTTATGAGGAACTGGTTTCTTTCTGCGCAGAACGTAATTGGACTTGCGTGGATGTTATGAAATTAGGTTTAGACTCTAATACGTTTACTTTTTTGAGCGAGGCACATGGGTCTACTAGTTGGCTGGATCACTGTATCGTAACTGCCTCAGCTTTGAGTTCTGTCACTAATGTTTATGTAGGCTGTACTGTAACAAGCTCGGATCACTTTCCTTTAATAGTGGAGTGTAACTTAGATTTAATAAGACCCAAGAAAAGCACCCAGCGTGTGAGTCATAATAGTGTAATCTGGGGGGAAAGGAGTCCGGCTGAAATAGAAATATACGCGAGGGAATGTCATAAGAGATTATGTAACATTGATTTTCCGCAAGAGCTTATAGTCTGTAGCGATAAAACCTGTAACAACATTGACCACAGGATTGTCATTGATAGACTTTATAATGAAGTTGTTCTCGCCTTAGGGGTGTCAGCGGCGGAGAGTCGTGAAGGTAGGATAGGGGGTGGGAGAAAATGCGTGAAGGGGTGGAACAAACATGTCGGACAAGCTCATGGGGAGGCTAAGCTTAGGTTTTGTATGTGGCTGGACGCTGGCAAACCGACCTCTGGCATTGTGTATGAAAACATGTGCAATTCTAAGAGGATTTTTAAAGCGAAATTAAAATGGTGTCAAAACCACGAGGAACAAATAAAAATGGATATACTGGCGGAGAAACATACCAAACATGACTTCCGTGGGTTTTGGAAAAATACAAATAAATTAAACTGCAGGCCTGGTCTACCCGTGAGCGTGTCCGGAATGACGGTGGCGAAAGATGTGGCAAATATGTTCAAGCAGCATTTTATGGTCGCTTCACCTATCACTGACGTGAATGGGGTGAACGATGTTGAGACAAGTTGTGAAGACCTGGGTGTTAGATTTACTGCCAAAGAAATTGCTAAAATAATAAAGACAATGTCTAAAGGCAAGTCCCCAGGACACGACGGGCTCAGCATCGAGCACCTACAGCACGCTGGCCCGCATTTGTCGCGCATTTTGGCCATGTTGTTTAACTTTTGCGTAGGTCACTCCTACCTGCCGCAGGGGCTAATGAGAACGGTGGTAGTACCGATTGTCAAAGATAAGACGGGGGACATTTCGGACAGGGGGAACTACCGACCTATCTCATTGGCCACAGCAATTGCAAAGGTATTTGACGGCATGCTTAATGTACACCTTAACAAACACATTAGCATACATGATAACCAATTTGGATTCAGGCCAAGACTTTCTACCGAAAGTGCAATTGTGTGCTTGAAGCATGCCGTCTCATACTATACCAAACGCGATACTCCTGTGTATGCCTGTTTTCTTGATCTCTCGAAAGCATTTGACCTGGTTTCTTACGATATCTTGTGGAGGAAGCTAGAAAAATGTCAGCTACCTCAAGAGCTTATTAGCATATTTAGATATTGGTATGGAAACCAGGTCAACTGCGTGAGATGGGCAGGTGTACTGTCGGACGAGTACAGGTTGGAGTGTGGGGTGAGGCAGGGGGGGTTAACCTCACCATCACTCTTCAACCTGTATGTGAATGAACTGATCGAGGAGCTCAGCAGTCGCCATGTGGGTTGTCACGTTGACGGGGTATGTTTTAATAACATTAGCTACGCGGATGACATGGTGCTGCTGAGTGCCTCGGTCGGTGGCCTGAGAGAACTTATAAGTATTTGTGAAGACTTTGCACTGACTCACGGTCTAAAATATAACGCAAAGAAGAGCGAACTTATGGTGTTCAAATCGGGAACCAAGTGTCCGTCAAGTGTGCCACCTGTAAAGTTATGTGGCGTACCCTTAAGGCGAGTAAGGCACTTTAAATACTTAGGTCACATTGTGACAGAGGATTTAAAGGATGATGCTGATGTTGAGCGGGAGCGAAGAGCATTGTCGATTAGAGCCAATATGATAGCCCGCAGGTTTGCTCGATGCTCAAAGAGTGTTAAAATCACTTTATTCAGAGCCTATTGCACGACATTCTACACGAGCAGCCTGTGGGTTAGTTATACTCAAAAATCTTACAATGCTCTTCGCGTCCAGTTCAACAATGCGTTTCGGGCGCTGCTGCGGCTGCCCCGCCACTGCAGTGCGTCGGGTATGCTCTGCGAGGCGCGCGTGGACGGCTTCCACGCCATCATGCGCAAGCGCGCCGCTTCCATGGCGTGCAGAGCGCGGGACAGCGGCAACAGCCTCCTGGCAGTGGTCGGGAATAGGGTAGATGGTCCTTTTGCGTGTCACTGGATGTCGCTCCACGCACCAGTGCCGCGTAATAGGGAAAGGACGTATTAGTATATATAATTATTATTTTATTTTTATTTTTTTGACATAATTTGGACATGTTATATGAAGAATTATTGTAAATTATAATTTTAATTCAAATTGTGATGATGTTATGTATTGTTAGTTTTTGTTTTAATTTTCTAATTTAATTGTATAATTTAATTTAATTTGAAATCTACTAATATAAATTAAGAACTTACTAACACAAATGGACCCCTGTTGTCTGTGTATAAATGATTAATAAAATAATAGTCAACTTTCAACATGTATAGTCAAGGGCATAAATATGTATCTACTTTTGGACCTTATTTCAATGGAATAAGGTGAAAAAGTGTATACATATTGGTGCCATTGACTGTACATTGTACAACACAATACAAATACTGTTTTATTACACATTCGTTTGTGTTTTGTATGAAAAAAATTATACTGGAGGTACGGAGTTCTGCAGAGTAATCACCTAATTCTTCGATCGAACTTAGGTATATTTTAATATCAATTTTAGTATGGAGCTAAAATGTCACGAACGTTCCGTGATCACACCGCAAGAGACGGTTAGGCTTGCTCGCACGAGCCGTATGCGAGTCTCGCAAGTCAAAAAGTTTACCGCACTCGCCCGCGGCTCCCGCTCCCACTCACCGGCCGCACTACAGCGTGCGCAGATAGTCTCTCTCACTCTCGCTGTCTATATCTCTTTGTTCGGCACTAGACACGTATTATCGCACTCGCCTAAGGCTCGGCACTAGACACGTCACCCTAGCACTCACCGGTCGCACCACAGCGTGCGCAGATAGTCGCTCGTGACCTTGACCACCATGTAGAACCACTCCCAGAAGGTGAAGGTCCGCTCCGGGAGCGCGTCCTTGCAGAACTGGCTCCAGGACACGGTGAGGCTGTTCAGCTCCATCTGTACGTGTGGCTAGAGCCTAAGGCGAGGCTAGTAACACAGTTTATCTCACTCTCGCCCTCTATATCAGTCTCTCTTTCTTTCTTCATCTATCTAAATATGCCTCGCTGCGAACTCCTCGTTTCGCTCGGAGCACGCAGTTTGTCCCTACCATTCTCTATATCTGGTACACTCTCGCTGTCTATATCTCTTTGTTCGGTACTAGACACTTATTATCGCACTCGCCTAAGGCTCGGCACTAGACACGTCACCCTAGCACTCACCGGTCGCACCACAGCGTGCGCAGATAGTCCCTCGTGACCTTGACCACCATGTAGAACCACTCCCAGAAGGTGAAGGTCCGCTCCGGGAGCGCGTCCTTGCAGAACTGGCTCCAGGACACGGTGAGGCTGTTCAGCTCCATCTGGTTGTGGGGCACGTTCGATCTGCTGGCATATCGATATCTTATTAGTTCGTAAGCTCAAATCTGATCCTTAGAGGGGATATGGGAGGGAATTCTGCATTTCAAAACTCTTTTTAGGGTTCCGTACCTCGAAAGGAAAAAACGGAACCCTTATAGGATCACTTTGCTGTCCGTCTGTCTGTCTGTCAAGACCCTTTTTCTCAGGAACGCGTGGAGGTGGAATTTATATCAAATACTCAGGTCTACTGTCCCTTGGAGCAGTGAAAAAATCAAACTTCTAAGCCAACGCAATCAAAAGATACAGCCGTTTATGCCGCAAATTTCCGCTAATTTCCGCAAATTTTCGACACTCGCAAGGGAATCAAAACCTACAGGGTACTTCCCGTGAACTCAGAATCTTGAAATTTGGTACGAAGCAACCTCTTATAGCACAGATAAAGGAAAAATTGCGAAAACCGTAAATTTTTAGTTACATCATATAATAAAAATATTTTTAATCATTTTTTTTTGCTTGGACCATAACTATGACTCGATTGTCGTGATGGGTTAACTTTTACTTATATACCTACAGGTTTGTACGGAACCCTCGGTGCGCGAGTCCGACTTGCACTTGGCCGGTTTTTTTTCTAATTATCCGCATTAACACGTTCACTGACCCCATACAAAACGATTTGACAATGTGAAAAGTCCTACTGACAGTTAGACAATGCATTCAGTATGGGTTTGCGACCCCACAATGGAAGCATGAACTCCTGAAAAAACTTTCATATCCCCATATTGGAGGCACCCGGACAGGGAACGTGTTATAGTACATTACTTAGCAAGGGCGGTAAAACAAAGAATGTCTTAGATCGCAGGTATTTGACGCCCGAGCCGAAGGCAAGGGCGATAAATATGCGATCTAGGGCTTTCTTTATTACCGCCCGTGTTAAGTACAAAATTTTATGTTACCCCCTGGCCAGGAAGGGGGATTTCCCGCGCGCGGAACGTGCGGTAATTGCCGCTTTATGGCCAGGTGTGACATAAAAGGATTATACAACATGTTTAATCAATAAAATATTATAGTTATGTTACATATATTGAATTGGTTCCTGGTCACCGAATAATAATCAACGTGTATATTATACCAAACTAGCGGACCCCGCACACGTCGCCCTGCCCGAAAAAGCAGCGCCATCTATCGGTTCCAATTGTATTTTCAAACCTTCCAGGGACCAATTCAAATATACAAGCAAAATTTCATTCAAATCGGTCCAGCCGTTTAGGAGGAGTTAGGTGACAAACACACGTACAGAAGAATTATATCATCATCCTCCTAGCTACAGTACAGTTGCATCCTGAAGGATGCCTGGGGTCCGCTACCTAATCCCAAGATTTGGCGTAGGCACTAGTTTTTACGAAAGCGACTGCCATCTGACCTTCCAACCCCGAGGGGAACTAGACCTTATTGGGATTAGGCTATGTCAAGTGAGTACAGACGAATTATATATATAAAGATAATTATAGCGTGTATAATAGGGGGCGTTGTTAGCGTTGTCAAATACCTGCGATCTGAAGCATTATTTTATTTACCACCCTTGATAAGTAATGTACTATTACCGCCCTAGGCAAGTAACGTATTATTGAAATAGATTACCAATTATTTATAGCGTTACCTGAATATCTTCTCAGCGAGGAAACGCAGGTTGTCTTCGGAGAGGTCTCCGCCAGTCGCTGAGAAGAACTTCACTCGGAGCGTCTCTGCCAACTGACCCCAGTTCACCTAAACCATAGATAAGTTGAGCATAGATATAAGTACCCTCTTATTCATAAAACTTAACAAACCTCTGCTAACTAACAGGGTCCGAAAGGATAATTATGTATCTTGATAATTATCATTGATAATTATCGTGATTTTTATGCTTTGATAATTATCGATTTGATAATAACCTAAAACTTTTAATATTTTTTTGTTAAAAACCTAAAATTGTATTAGTTAAATTTAAGTAATAAAATATCGTACATACTACTCTACCAATACCACGGATAATTATCCGATAATTATCAGAGACCATAATTATTTTGATAATTTCGAACCCTGCTAACTAAAATGTTGTTTGTCCCTTTCTAACAAACGTAAATGTCAAAGTGACAAACGACCTTTAGCGGCTTGGTAACTAAAAGGTTTGATAATGGTATTGCTCTTGGCCGGCATCCAGCCAGGGGGCAAAGATGAGGCCGACGGTGAAGCGAGCTCACCCAGAAGATGCCTATTCACTATACTCTCTAAATAGGTTCAGGTTATATGATCTCGGAAATACAGATGCCGGCAGGGAATTCCAAACCCCGTTTCCGTTCCGAACGTTTATGAATAAGGGTATATACAGGTAGTAATAGATGCGTCGAGCGGCCAGGGGTAAAGCTGGAAACGCACAGACAGCGGTGGCGGCGCGGTGCGGAGGCGGTACCGGTTGTAATGTTCGAACTAATATGAAAGGGTCCGCACAGAACGCTTTTTTCCCGGCCGGTTTTCTGTGCGGACCCTTTCATATTAGTTCGAACATTACAACCAGTACCGCCTCCGCAAGTTTCCAAATTCAAATACCTTGGTAGCTTCATATCTAACGACTCCGCGTGTACACAAGACATTATCTCCAGAATAGCTATGGCTAAAAAAGCTTTTAATACTAAAAAATGCCTATTTAAAGCCAGAATATCCGGCCAAATCAGGAAAAGGCTTATAAAAGTGTACATCTGGAGCATAGCATTATACGGGTGCGAAACGTGGACAATAACACAGAGAGACAGAGAGCGACTTGAAGCCTTTGAAATGTGGTGCTGGCGGCGGATGGAGAAGATCAGTTGGACCGAGAGAAAATCTAACGAGGAAGTTCTCAACATTGTGCAGGAAAGGAGGTCCCTGTTGCAGACTATTGAGAACAGAAGAGGAAAGATGTTTGGGCACCTGTTACGACACGACGAATTCATAAAGCATATTGTGGAAGGGAAGGTAGAAGGAAGGCGGAAGAGAGGGAGACCAAGAAGAACGTTCATGGACCAACTTAAGGAAAAAGTAAACGTCGTGTCGTATCAGGCGGTCTAACGAAAGGCTCAAGAAAGAGATACATGGAAATTGCTCCACCGACAAGAGCTTGGCTCTTAAATTGATGATGATGATGATGACCGCCTCCGCACCGCCACGCCCCGTCCCGCTACCGCTGTCAGTGCGTTTTGGGCTTAAGGGAAAGAATATTCATACAAAATTTGTACTATGCAATCTGACTGGTTTGCATATCCAATGTCTTGCTTAAGGAAGTGTGCCTGTGCCTATAAGCCAACCATGAAAAAATGCTCGGTTGATGATAGAGACAAAACATGCTCGAGCTCTTAAATATATGATGAATGATGATGATGATATTGATGATGCCTTGTTTTAAAATGATGTCTGACCTTGTCGGGCACGGCGAAGGGCACCCGCCCAGCGGGGCTGAACGCGTTGTCCCACGTCACGGTCGCCCAGCCGTGGGGCTCCTGGTTCCCGTGCACGATCACTACCACTGGCAGGGACAGGGTCCACACCTGAGGCAATTCATTACGTTATTTATACATATACATATACTCTCTCCTAGCCGTTTGCCGGCTACGGCGACTACTTCAACTCCGACGTTGGTTGCGTTCATGCGCTCTCGTGTGGCTTACGTAGCCGATCTTATTGACGAAGACCCGTGCACACAGCGGGCACGTAAGCACACCATTAACATATCTGTAGCTGATTGCCGCTGGTGGCAAGCGAAAGCATGGCGGACAACTCCTTAGGTATAAAGATGTGCTTAAGCGCCACATGAAGAACTGCGATATTGACCCATTCCAGTGGGAGAAACAGGCTGTCAACCGCCAGGTATGGAGATCTCATGTGAAAAAGGCAACGGAGAGTTTTGAATCTCGTCGATGCACAGACTTAGACGTAAAACGAGATGAGCTTACGTTATTTATCGTATATACAAAGGTAACAAGAGACCAGATTCTCATGTATTTATACATGGAATGGATCAATCGATGTATGGAATAACATACCATCGTTAGAATTCTAATTAGAACTAGCGACCACCCATATTGCATTCCCAATAAACCAAATGGGCAATTTTCTCATGTATTGATTTCAATTCAATTGATTCTTTATTCCGGAACACTGTGGAACATTTTTGTAATGGATTGAATTTTATATCATAATATTGTTTATGTTACACCTGGCCATAAAGCGGCAATTACCGCACGCTCCGCGCGCGGGAAATCCCACTTTCTGGCCAGGGGGTGACATAAAATTTTGTACTTAACACGGGCGGTAATAAAGAAAGCCTCAGATCGCATATTTATCGCCCTTGCCTTCGGCTCGGGCGTCAAATACCTGCGATCTGAGATATTCTTTGTTTTACCGCCCTTGTTAAGTAATGTACTATTAAAATGTAGACTATGATTGATTGATTATTGTTCAAATGTTTTACAAATTCAACACCTACGTCCCAAATGGGCAAACTGCTGATGCTATAATTTTAGTACTACCAACACAATGTACACAGTTACAGCGCGGCAACGCAGCCAGCGTACTTGGCACTTTTGGACCAGTTCTGAGCCGGACGTAGCATGTATATAGATTTTATTTTTAATTATGTAATTTAGTTATATAATTCGTTTTTAGTTTCATATTTAAGCTAGTCTTATGTTTACACAGTTATGACAATAAATATATCTTATCTTATCTTATCTTATTGGGCCATACCTGGAACACGAGCTCTCCACCGCCAACGTTGAACTCGGATTGGAACAGAAGCGTCAGTTTCTCGTCCATGACGCTCTCTGTACCTTTCTTTTCGGCTCGCTTGATTTTACGCAGCTGCATGTTTCTGTACAAGAAAAAGATAAGATACCATTATAATTAGAATGTACCTATACCTATAATTATGTAAGTACCATAGCGAACTATTCACCGGCATATAAACCCCCGAGGTTTCCGTTGGTGAAATAATGTTGACCATTTCTGTAATAGGTTAATTATTTTAGCCAATAAAAAAAAACCGCTGTGTTACTTGTATCAGACGGACTCCCCTTCTTTTCCAGAAAAATGTTTCATAGAATTTACATTTCATAGATTTTTTTTTTCCTGAAACCGTTAATTCTTTAGATACAGCTCAAATGCCATTATGTAGAACTCAATTAGATCTACCAGAAAAATAGGTTTGGTTAGGTAAGAAGTTAAGAACTGCCCAGCCCTGCTACCCTTTTGAAAAAAAAAAAAAATGTTTTCTGTGATATTGAAATTTTGCGAAACGTACAACCACTCACGTGTGCCGTTTGTTTGCTATTTTTTACATTCTAATTTATTTTTTATAATACTTAGAACATTTGTTTAAGCGAGTCTAACGCGATATTTATGTATTTACCTTTTTTTATAGTTATATCTCTGTTGACAACTTGCTGAGACTACAGTTCTGCCGAACATGACCTTTTAAACAAATCTTTTAAGTATATTTATTTTTTGTTATGTTACGAATAATGCGTCGTTTAACACGATTAGACATATTTTTAATTTTTTTACACAATTGGCCAAAAAAAGGAGTATACTGTTTTTAATAATTAGCATTATTAAATTATTTAAAAATAATAATAATAATTAGCATGGAGCGCTCGTGGCCCAGCGTGGCTAAGCAATGTCGGGCGCGGTCAGTACATGGATGGGTGACCGCTTTGAATGGTTACTAACTGAGCGCTCCCGTGCTTTGGAAGGCACGTTAAACCGTTGATCCCGGCTGCTGTCTATGGCAGCAGTCGTTAAGCAAAGTTGGAGGCCTTCGGGCGGCTTGAGAACTTCTAACAGTCAAGTTGCCCACTCACTTGACAAAGGAGCGTCGAAGTTGCACCACGTCCGTAGGGAAAGTACCCACCGCTACCCTACACGTGACCCCTGGGTGGTTCTAAAAGTGCAACAAAAACTGGCAACCGTACTGTCTTCTCGAAGATCTCACGGTTCGAAATAAATGTCATACGATAAATAAATAATAATTAGCATTATCATTTGAGTCTCCTCCAACCCTTCGATTCGCATGGGGAGCAGCACACAAACTGTCTGTCTGTCTGTCTGTCCGTTTGTCTGTACTGACCGGAAGCTGACGCTGAGCTGTCGGCTGGTGGGCTGGTACTCCATGCACCCGCTGTTGTTCAGAATCTCTCCACACTCCACGGGCTGTTTTCCTCTCCCGGCTGGAGACTCGCTCTTCAACAGCAGCTGGGCTTGCTGCTCCGAGATTATCACCACCTGAGCACAGAATAGTATAATAGTATTACATACAGAACGGCCACGAACCCCCCGCACCGAGGTCAGTTACCTCGTCCCCGAGAGACCCGCCTGGTGTCGATCGGGTGCCGTCGCGCCTCGCGATTCGTCCGCGCCACGCGCTACGCACCCGCGCACACAATTGACGCGTGTACCGACAGCGCACGCACACATACTTACCCACAGCGCTCACGTTCCTTCGCGTGTCACAGGTGTGACATGACGCAAAGATGGCGAGACCTTGTAAATGTACCATTTATCTTATACCTTTAAACGAGCAATTCTTGTATATTTATTTATTTATATATTTATTTAGGGGATCTCGGAAACGGCTCTAACGATTTTGATGAAATTTGGTATGTGGGGGTTTTCGGGGACGAGCAATCGATCTAGCTAGGTCTCATGCCCGGGAAAACGCCGAGCAAGGCTCGGTCGCCCAGATATTGTGCAATAAAGTGGGACTACAATATGGGGCTCTTCAAGAAAGGAGTGTATAATTTTTTAAAGGGTCTACAAAACGCATGTGACTCCCCTGGGGTTACAAGCGTCCATAGGCTGCGGTGATCGCTTACCATCAGGGGGGCCGCGCGCTTGTTTGCCACCGATGTTGTATTAAAAAAGTGTTCTTCATACATAACGATTGAAAGTCCGGTAGAAGAAAAGCGAATGTAGTTGCCCTAAGCTACCGAGTTGTAAAATCTAACCTCACTGGGCAAAATCAAAGTACATAAATGCGAAGGCGACAAATAATAGAACACAAGGACAATTGACAATATTTCAAAATTTCCAAAAGTCTTAATTCGAAAACCATTTCGGTAAAAACGTGTGAAGTTCACAAAAAACATTTTTTTTGTATTTTCTTCTCCGTTAATTTTGGAAAAAATCGCAAATTACTGTAAACCGAAAGTTGACGTCATCTTCCTCGCTGTATTCAGGGAGACCTTAGTACAGAGTACAGACAATCGCTGCTCTGGAGTGGCTCTGGATTCTTGTTGGGAAGATGACGTCATATTTTACTTACGCCCTTTTGGAACGACCTACTTTTCAACGTGTTTTTTTTGTATGAAATAATGAGTTAAATTGAAAAAGAAAAAATACGGGTGGCTTAAATTTTTACCTATTTTCTAACTAGTTCATAAAATAAAGTAGTTAAAAATATGAAATGTTGTCAATTGGGAATGGATGAAAATATCAGAAGTGCTCGATTTTTTTTCTGGTGATAGGAATAACCTCCCTTAGCACCAAAAAAAGTTCCAGAATTTTAGGCTGCGCCAGTAATTTTTGAAAAATAAAAATATTTTCCTCCCGCGCTTTCTGGGCCCTGCACGGCATTATAACACTATCCTCGGTCCATCATATAATTTAAAAAAAATATCTGTGGCAAATTGACATAGACAATGACATTGACAGGTCTCCTCACAAACATAACCTCATTAGATATATTTATTACGAAATCATATCAAAATAATATAAACTTATAGATACGTACAAAGAAAACCTAACCTAGCTAGAGTAACCTAACCTAACCACTTTGGGTCGCATCCGGTGCAAAAGTTCCCATAGCACTGGCAGCATTGCCTCGTTGGATAGCTATGGAAACTTGCTGCACCAGAAACGACCCAGAGACCTGTCAATGTCATTGTCTATGTCAATTTGCCACAGATATTTTTTTAAAGTTAATGATGGACCAAGGATAATGTTATAGTGCCGTGCAGGGCCCAGAAAGCGCGGGAGGAAAATATTTTAATTTTTCAAAAATCACTGGCCCTATGAAAAAATCTGGAACTTTTTTCTGGTGCTAAGGGAGGTTATTCCTATCACCAGAAAAAAAATCAAGCACTTCTGATATTTTCATCCATTCCCAATTAAGCTAAAACCATTTTTATTTTTAAATTCGAGAGTATGACTGTCAAGTTACCCTAAATCATAGTTAACATAAACACGGACCTTTATGCCCCTTATTATCATTAAGACAAGAACGTAAAATATACGAGTTTATATTTATTTCACTGTACCTACTGTATTTATAAACATATTGAGAAAATTATACTTACAGTGACCCTGGGAGGGGTCATGTGCACGTTGAGTTGACCGCCGACCAGCAGACGAACCGTGGCCGTGAAACTAAAAAAAAATACGTTTTAAAGGTGATCAAAAAATCCACAATGTAGGTATTTTAAACCTGACAACATTAGTTTATTTTTTCAATCTCATATTTATAATTATTAACTCTCTAATTTGTTTCGGAACATCGACAATGGTATTTTCGGAAGCGTCCGGTGCATTGGTTGAGAATGCTTTTTTTTGTACAGTCGAGGGCATAAACATGTATACATTTTTGGACCTTATTTCTCTTTTTATGAATAAGGTTAATAAGTGTATACATATTGGTGCCCTTGACTGTATGTGTTACCCACGGTTTCTTCATCAAATAGTCCCTACGAAAGATCAGCGCTGGCTGAAGAGTTGGGTCCATTTCGTAACACTGCAGTTCCTATTTCTTTGGTATTATAATACTATGTTTTGTGTGTTGGTGTCACAAATCACGAATAAAGCTCTGATTATGATAATGCTAGAAGTTATACCAACAGAAGGAAACCAATAAAATTAATCTCACCGAGTGTTTGTCTTCATGACTTGGGGCGGTTGCTTTTCGATGACGAACGTCGAAGTCACGAGCGTCGATAGCAGACTGGTGACCTGTCATTAAGATTTGCTACATTACACATCGTTCGATCGACACAGACACTCTGTACTCGTACATATTGAAAATTTTGTCAAAAGTAGAGTTGTGCCATATTTGGAACTATGGGATTATTTTGGACTTTTTCAGAAGAAAAACAACAACATTATAAAATTAAAAAAGCGCTTCGGAGAGTATACACTGTAAACAATTAACAAACCCTAAGAAAAGATACTTTTTTGTTCCATATATGGAATAATTTATTTAAGCAGTTAAAGTAAGTTTATAAACAACACTTATTCCACATACGTCACAATTTATTCAAACGGTTAATGTAAGTTTACCTGTTTGCCCATCTTCTCGAGCGTTTCGTAAACGACACTTGTTCCTCATACGTCACAATTTATTCAAACGATTTATGTAAAGGGTGTCCCAAAAAGGACGCAATATATGAATTTTATAAAAAACACATTTCTTTTTTATTTACTGTATTTATTTTTATTTGAACATTAACTACATAGAATAGGGTTATTTAAAAATAGCACATCAGGCAAATACCCACCACGACTTTGCTGGCACGTACGAACTCTTTTGATGAAATTTTCCTTGACTATTTTGCAGAAATGTGTCTGAATTAGCGAATGCAACATTAAAGCTCCACCTTTAATGCATTACGACTTTTGACATAGACCTCTTTGACTTCAAATAACCCCATAAAAAGAAACCTAATGGTGTTAAATCACATGACATAGGGGGCCAAATCTGCTACCGAAATGACACTAAATTTGTACGAAATTTGCGAGAATTCGTAGCTAAATTTTCATTATTTTTTGTTCAAGAATAAAAATGAGTTGTTCTCACGTATGTTACATTTTTAAAAACCCTAAACTATCAGCTGTCAAATAGTTTTTTTTAGGGTTACCAGCACTAAAATAGAAAAATGGCGGCAAATTTAAATGTTGCGTCCTTTTTGGGACACCCTGTATTAATGTAAGTTTACCTGTTTGCCCATCTCCTCGAGCATTTCTTCAAGATGCGGCTGGCGAAGCTGTACGATCGTCTTGCCATTGATACGCGTCGCATTATTCACCTGAAACAACGTACAGAGTGTTTAATTGTTTATACTGAGAGACACACAGAACAACGATCACAGCGTTTACAGTGCTGACGGCCGGTCCGAATCAGTAAGCGCGCTCAAGGCCGCGTGATTGGTGTTTTGATTCGGACCGGGCATGTTGTGTTTACTGTCATGTTCATATATCAAACGTCAACTTGACGTTTGGTTTAAGGTGCTGACGCCTGGGAGTGTGAGCATTGTAAACGCCAATATGGCGCCGTCCATGACGTCATCAATGACGTCACGACATCTCATGTAAACGCTATGAGCGTGATTCGGTCCGATCGTAAACGCGTTTATAGCGTTGTAAGCGTGATTCGGAACACGGCCATAGACTATCAGGGTGTTTGGGAGCTTCAGGCTTACAGATTTTAAATTATTCATTTATTATTTGTCATTGTCGTATGGGTTCGTATGTGCCCGTGCTTTGGAAGGCACGTTAAGCCGTTGATCTCGGTTGCTGTCTGTGGCAGCAGTCGTTAAGCCAAGTTGGAGGCCTTCGGGCGGTGTGAGAACTTCTAACAGTCAAGTTGCCCACTCACTTGACAAAGCCTAATCCCAATAAGGTCTAGTTTCCCCTCGGGGTTGGAAGGTCAGATGGCAGTCGCTTCCGTAAAAACTAGTGCCTACGCCTAATCTTGGGATTAGGTAGCGGACCCCAGGCATCCTTCAGGATGCAACTGTACTGGGATAACGCTAGGAGGATGATGATGATGATGATGGGTACGTATGTGTCACAACTACTACGACGTCAAAAGGATTTTGGTCAAAGAAGCCTGATCATTAATTATTAAACGAAGTTTAGAGTCATTAATCAACATTCACAACGCGTGGCGCGGACGAATCGCGAGGCGCGACGGCACCCGATCGACACCAGGCGGGTCTCTCAGGGACGAGGTAACTGACCTCGGTGCGGGGGGTTCGTGGCCGTTCTGTATGTAGTACTATTATACTATTCTGTTATTTGGTGTCAACACCTTCAACATCGCTATTATTATAGTACTGCGTTAATGGTTAATACAAAATTAATTTATGTCACACCTGGCCATAAAGCGGTCATTACCGCACGCTCCGCGCGCGAAAAAACCCACTTCCTGGCTAGGGGGTGACATAAAATTTTGTACTTAACACGGGCGGTAATAAAGATATTCTTTGTTTTACCGCCCTTGTTAAGTAATGTACTATTAGTAAGGGAAGCGCATCGTAACTAACGATTTCTCAACATAATTTGAGACGTTAGTGTCGTAATGAAGCCCGAGTCTTCTGGTAGATGTCGCTGTACGCCTCCCTTAAGGCGTTGTATAAATGAAGGAAGGATTGACAAATTTCAAGCCGGGTAGTAATCGCACCTATAGCTTAGTTGGGTAGAGCGACTGGCCGCGAGTGCCGGGAGGTCGCAGGTTCGAATCCTGCTCGGTGCTTAAGTTTTTAAATTTTTCCTTTATTTCTAAATTTGTAGTTGGCGTTAGCAGCGTTATTTCTTAAGGCGCAGGGTAGGGCGAGGCCTTCCCCATACAAACTTTGTGCACGTTTTATTCGTCGGTTTTGGCACTAACAAATATAATATTTTTTTTGGTTGTAAATATTAGATATGCGAAGATCGTGATTTGAAAATTTTCAAATATTTCAAAAAAAATCAAAATTAAAAAATTTTAAAAAAAAGTTAATAATAAAAAATTTACATCACGAAATAGCTATCAGAAAAATAAGCATACTGACCAAAAATCATAACTAAGTAAATCCTGCACAAAGTTTGTATGGAGAGAGCTTGCCCTACCCCTCCTCTTAAAGCTTAAGCCACACAGAGAGCGGGAGGGCGGTAGCGGCGCGGGAGTGGGCGGGAGCGCCTACCTATCGCGCCTACCTATATATAAAGCCTACCTTTTTTTTCGGATCGCGGTGATTTTGGATATTCTGACTCAGAATCACGAGTACTATTCATTTCCGCGAAGAGAAGTGTCCCGCCAAAAAGTCAGTTTTGTGACGCTTTTTTCATACAGTTTATATGGCTCGTCACAAAACTGACACAGAAAATTTGTATGGAAAATCAAGGACATTTGTTTTCTTCATCTTAATCAATAGTACTCGTGATTCTGAGTCAGAATACCCAAAATCACCGAGATCTGAAAAAAAAGTAGGGGGTACACTTTAAAGTGAAAATGCCCATTTACATACTTGCTTCCTGGACAGAAGGTATATTTCCTGGACACTTCTGGTATTACCCAGGATGAGTTACTTTCAGATACTATATTCACAGATGTTATGAGAGAATTGCGGCGGATGCGCTAGAAAGGCGCATAGTTACTGGGCGTGTCGATGGTAGGAGGTGCAGAGGACGAGCACCCAGGAGATGGACAGATGTGATCCAAGAAGTCACCGGGTTAGGGCTGCCATCCGTCCGGGTTTTCCCGGATTTGTCCTAGTTTGGAGGCCGTCCGGGGGCCGTCCGGGCGGGGTGTCAAGAAGTGTCCGGGGAAAACCCGGACACTTTTCATGTAAGGAAGCACCTCATTGAATTTAAAGGTCTTTTTTTTTTAAATATTATTTTCGGACTCGTCCGGGGAAAAAATGCGATTTACGCCAAATGTCCGGGGTTTTTTGAATCTTTGTCCGGGTTTGGCGAAATTCGAGATGGCAGCCCTACACCGGGTCCACCTTACAGTCAACTGTACAAATGGCACAAGACCGAACAGCCTGGAGAGCTGTAGTCGAGAGAGTCGCCCATAGTCGTCACGTCCCTCAGACATGAGGTTACGACCAAGAAGAAGATGAGAGAATGTCATAGTATTTATGAGAATAGTAGTATCATTATAGTACCTGCTGGCGTGTGGTCCAGATGAGGTCAGCCAGCATCTCGCACCACTCCTGGATGGAGTTGAGGTTGGACTGCATGGGGACTCCGTTCCCGCTCAGCTGCTGCTCGCGCTTCCATCTGTAAACACGCTTTTACGTCACACTCGGCCGTAAAGAGCCAATTACAGCCAGAAATAATAAAAGTTAATTATATAAAAATTAAACAAAACCCGCCATCATATGGAGCAATGAGAAAGAGGCAGCTGGTACTTACTATACCTTGTTTTTTTTTTAAGATCAGAAATTAGGTAAACAAAGAAGCAGTGGTCGTAAACACACACATTTGCACGACAGATCACAATAAGTGACAGTTAGTGACTATAACAAATTACTTATTTAAAACCCAAACCGATTGTAAACAATCTCTCCCTCTCTGGGTTTTTATTGAACAAATTTTTTTTTTTTTTTTTTTAATTTATTGGCCAAAATCATAATGGATACATTTTTTCATTTCTTATTTTTAAATAACAATATATAATTTAAGCGTGAAATAACGGTTTAAATATTTATTGAGACTATTTGACACTTTTACCGCAGAATGTCTCTGATAAAAAACCTCATAAAACGTCATGTGTCATTCTTTCTAGTCTAAATTAAAATCATATTTGCTTACTAGACCATTTTATAATCTAAATGAATATTTTGATAATTTGACATTTTAAACCAGCTTATTATTGTAATTTTTGCATGCCATTTTGTGGCGGATCATACATTCATGACAAATATTTATATATCTCGCTGACATGTAATCTTAACACCCGTGTATGTTTTTGCAAAATAAATAATTTCAAATTTCTAATGCTAAAAAAAACAAGGTATACATGGCCTAAGGCCAAGGCTGCAAATCCGCCACTGGGCCACACTCGTGACACGCGAAGGAACGTAAGCGCTGTGGGTAAGTATGTGTGCGTGCGCTGTCGGTACACGCGTCAATTGTGTGCGCGTTTGCGTAGCGCGTGGCGCGGACGAATCGCGAGGCGCGACGGCACCCGACCGGCACCAGGCGGGTCTCTCAGGGACGAGGTAACTGCCCTCGGTGCGGGGGGTTCGTGTCCGTTCTGTATGTAATACTATTATAATATTCTGTCACTGGACTTATCCTTCTTACCTGATAAGCTCGTCATCCAACACTATGCTCTGCAGCTGACGCAGCGTCGCGATATTGTCCTTTATGTGGTCCACTAACTCCATCTGGGCTTGTTTAATCTGGGCCACCTGTAGACAAACATACATACAATATAGTATGTCTGAGGCGCGGAAAGTAAGGGAAGGTATAGTGCGCGCCATCCACTATGGCGCGCCCCTCCACAGCCCGCGCCGTACAACTGCGTACAGATTAGTATGAGATTCGCTGTGGAGGGGCGCTTCGTCTTGAATGGCGCGCACTATACTACGAGTGGTACCCAAACGGAGGTTAGAGGGTAAAACATGATTCACGTAGTGTTTAAAATGGGAATTAACACAAAGAATTAGAAAATAGTCTTTAGGTTATGTCCTGTCCAGGGCCGGTACTTTTCATGTCGATGACGTCACGCTGTATATAGGATAATCCTATTAAAACCTCGTAAAACTCGGTACACTATTTGGTATTGTCTTGTTTCATAGCAACCAATGTTTTGTTGTTTACTTTTTGCTTTCTGTCTGTTACCTTAAAAATATCTTCAGTGTTTAAAATGTCGTAATTGATTTATATTCCATTGAATTAGCTTCCAAATACAGCTACTATACTTTAAAAAATCCCATAGAGTTTTATTGTAATTATTAATCATTAATCGTCAATCATTTTAATCATGTACAACATGTTTCAAGTATCAAGTAGGTATTAATCATTCCACGCGTGAATAGATCACTTTTGAAGTCATTTGTCTGCAAATACTGGAAGTGACCTGTTCTCAACATGTTCTTACTAGAGCGTTCAGTTTCCTCTCCATCTCCTCGATCTGGCTCCGGAGACAAGCCTCCAGCTCCCGCCGCTCGCTGGTCAGCTGGCCAGAGCTCTGCAAATACTGGATGTGACCTGAAACATAGCATCACTACATAGTATAAAACAAACTCGCTTCCTGCTGTCTGTCTGTCTGTCCCTATTATGCTTAGATCTTTAAAACTACGCAACGGATATTGATGTATTTTTTTTTAATAGATAGAGTTATTCAAGACGTTTATATGTATAATGCATGCGCACGCGCACACATACACACACACACATTTATATTTATTTTAAAATTGTGTTACTTTTTACAATGTTAAATTAAAAACAATTTGTTGCTATGGAGGAGCGGGGTTTTCTGATACAGGTATTGCATACTTAATAGGAAGCCCCTACCTTGTAATTTGTAAAACAAAAATTAATTACGGAAATCACATTTCTGCCGCTTCTGACGGACCGTATGAAGGTCTGTCAGGGGCTGGACTCTAGTCTAAGACAATGATCTTTGCCATTGTTCTAACCACTATTCTCATTGGCTAATAATTGTTCTGTGTAACTAAACGTTGTTCTAAGTGGCTAATAATTGTTCTATGTAGCTAACCGTTGTTCTAAGTGGCTTATAATTGTTATATGTAACTAACCGTTGTTCTAAGCACACTGACCTTTGTTCTTGAGGCACTCGTGGTACTGGATGGAGAAGGACTCGTTGTGAGACTGCAACGACCGTATCTCTTCGCTCACCATAGTCACTTTTTGACGGACCGTCTGTAGGTCTGTCAGTAGCTGTTTAACAAGGATTTTATCATCATCATCATCATTCATCAGCCTATATACGTCCCACTGCTGGGCACAGGCCTCCTCTCATAGATGAGGGGGATTGGGCAGTACTCCCCACTCTGGCCCAGAGCGGGTTGGGGAATTCACATACAATTGTTTGACATAAACTTTCTTAATTTGTAATTTTAAAATTGTTATCCTTACTGTCAGATTTTTTGAAATTGTAAATTAATATTTTGACATGTAAAAGTGCCCCTGTGACTTATTGGCAGAATAAATGTTTGATTTATTTTTTTAGAATTCCGTACCCAAAGGGTAAAACGGTCTACTAAGACTCCAATGTCCGTCAGTCCGTCTATCACCAGGCTGTATCTCATGAACCGTGATAGACAGGTGAAATTTTCACAGATGATGTATTGCTGTTGCCGCTATATAACAACAAATACTAAAAAACAGAATAAAATAAATATTTAAGGGGCCTGTTTTTTAGTATAATTGTTGTTATAGGGTCCCGTTTTACCTTTTGGGTACGGAACCCTAAAATGAGCATTTTGTGTTTTATTAATTTTCACACTGAATTTAACTTTTTCATGTGTATAATAATATGGAATATGGATGGCAGAAGTCCGAAATTTTCATTTAATTATGAAACCTTTACAATACATTTTGACGACCGCTTTAGCTCAGTTGGTAGTGAACCTGCCTACGAAGCTGGAGGTCCCGGGTTCGAATCCCGGCCGGGGCATTTATTTGTGTGATGAGCACGAATATTTGTAAGTATATATTTATCTATATAAGTATGTTTATCGTCGCTTAGTATCCATAGTACAAGCTTTGCTTAGTTTGGGACTAGGTTGATTTGTGTAAGATTGTCCACAAATATTTATTTATTTATTTATTATTTATACATACCTCACTATATTTCCTCTCGGTGTGCGGCTGGGCGACGTACTGGGTCGCTGTCTGTATGACCTCCATTTCCAAAGCCAGGCAACGCCGGATGTACGCGTATAGCTCGTGAGGGGCGTGGCTGCACAAAAATAGTACATCATTGTCAATGCCAGGCAGGGTTCCAGAGGATAATTATCAATTATAGTTATCTTGATAATTATCTAGATAATTATCGTGATTTTTATGGTCTGATAATTATCGATTTGATAATTATCGCTACCTGTCACTGTCTGATTAATGCTGTCAAAAAGTGACAGGTAGCTTATCTCGCGCGCGAGTAGATGGGCATTTTCACTTTAAAGTGTACCCCCTACTTTTTTTTCCGATCTCGGTGATTTTGGGTATTCTGATTCAGAATCACGATTACTATCCATTTCCGCAAAGAAAAAAAGTGTCCCGCCAAAAGTCAGTTATGTGACGCTTTTTTCATACAGTTTATATGGCTCGTCACAAAACTGACACGGAAAATTTGTATGGAAAATCAAGGACATTTTTTTACTTCATCTGAATTAATAGTACTCGTGATTCTGAGTCAGAATACCCAAAATCACCAAGATCCGAAAAAAAAGTAGGGGGTAGACTTTAAAGTGAAAATGCCCAAATACGGAATGCATGTTGTGCTAGTGTATAGCCTATAACTAATACTTTTATTTAATAATTATTAATTGTAATGATAGATTCAATTTAAATTTGTATGCCTACCGGCGAAACATAGTGCCACTCTGTATCCCTTACACCACCATTCTGTAACCTATGTTTACAAATAAAAAATTACTTACTTACTTAGAGGGGCTGTATTGTTATTTATTCGCGTATTTATTTGTGGACACACTACTTAATTGAAGTTACCAAATGGTAACGTATAAAAACACCACGATCTATGAAAGTTTATTTACTTACACCAGAGACTAGGAATTATATAGACTGCCAATGCCTATACATTGTGGCGTAATTTTAAAATAATGGGTAATTTTAAAAAATAATCACTATGGAGAGATCACTTTACCATTGAATTCGTATGCCACTAAGACCTCTGCTTAAAACATAGCACCATCTATGAACACAACGTAGAAGCTCCCAACAGATGGCGCTATGTTTTAAGCAGAGGTCTTAGTCGCATACGAATTAAATGGTAAAGTGATCTCTCCATAGTGAAACTAGCTACAGCAGGCCCATTATTTTAAAATTACGCCACAATGTATAGGCATTGGCAGTCTATATAATTCCTAGTCTCTGCTTACACTTAGAATTTGAATAAAGAAAAAATAAAAACCTGTATTTAGATTAGACCACTAAACGTCGCACGAATTTCAACACATATATTCACTGGTCGTTAATGTGTTCACTAGAGTATATTTAAGAATGACTAAACTAGAAAACTCTATACTCTTTTGGCACTAACAAATATAATATTTTTTTTGGTTGTAAATATTAGATATGCGAAGATCGTGATGTGAAAATTTTCAAATATTTTAAAAATATTCAAAACTAAAAAATTAAAAAAAAAAAAAAAAAATTACATCACGAAATAGCTATCAGAAAAATAAGCATGCTGACCAAAAATCATAACTTTAATGCAAACACAAACGAAGTAAATCCTACACAAAGTTTGTATGGAGAAAGCTTGCCCTACCCCTCCTCTTAAGACGAGTAGACGTGAAACATATTGCACAAATTCAACACATATTCACTGGTACACTCTAATATATTTACTGGTAGGTGTAGGTCTGTTCACTGGTATCTCAAAGACTGGTCTGAGACCTAGAGATGAACTCGTTTATAAGATCAATTGGCCGGTAAAACCCGGACGAAATAAGATGCGTCATACATAATAGTGATATGGAAATACATTGATAAAGGCTAGGGAACTCGATATAAACAAAACTGGGATTTTATTATGATAACGGGGCTGAAATCATAAACATAAGCTATACAATACATGTATACGAGTATGTATGTAGACATCGTAAGGTCAGTCAAACAGGGTGGGCATTATCTATCGAAAATCATTACCGTTTACATTTTCACTAATTGTATACTTGCCATTCATAAAATTTAAAATATTGTTGTTAAAACCTCTTTCACATCATGATTGGCAGCTTACAAATTAGAATATTTAGTTTAAAACTGTTATGTCATGTCATTATATAATAGTAGTTTATGCAACTTGTACATAATGAGGGGCATTAAAACACGAGTGTTTTAATGCCTAATTATGTACAGTTGCATACATTACTTTATCTACACACATATTATAACTACTCTAAGATGGGTTCAGAAACCGTAGTAAATAAATACAATAATTGTGTTAATACAACCTTTTTTGCACGGTTGCGGAAATATCGAAATCAGAATTGGCAACCGATACCTGAATGATATTTTAAAAAGTAAAGAGTCCCTATTCTGATGTGATCATGTCGTTCTAGCTCAAATTTCGTGCGATATATACTAAAAAAACATCAAGCTGACATTTCGCATCGACTGAATTTGAATTTTCAGTGATACTAGAATAGACATGTCAACTTTGACATTTAAATTTTGACAGTTTTGTTTGACGTTTAATATTTTAACATCATATATGAGGTTAAAATGAAAATTATATTACTGCTGTAGCCTTAGCCACAGATAAGAGAATTGCCATAAAACCATTGAATGTTGAAATGAAAGTCATTTTCTACGGTTTCCGAACGCATATTAGAGGATTTATGATATGTGTGTAGTAATTGTAATGGATACAATATTTTATTTTTAATTTCTCTATAGTTTGATAAAATAAAACAACACGTTATAGTAAGCGGCGAGTGGCGCTCGGCGCTGCTCGGCGCCCCCTAGGAAAGCTGCGCCCGCGTACAACGCACTCCCTGCACTATAGGTAAACATTGAGTCTAAGCATTATAACAAAAAGTGAACCAACCTGTACTGCGCATGGAAGGCCTTGGCAGCCTTGTTCAGCTTCATCTTACTAACGAACATGTCGGGAGACAGCATCAGCTCGGCGGTCGTCTCTGTCTCCTGCACCAATTCTTCCACGAAGTAACGCCGTACATACCTGTACTGCGCATGGAAGGCCTTGGCAGCCTCGATCAGCTTCATCTTGGTGACGAACATGTCGGGAGACAGCATCAGCTCGGGGGTCGTCTCTGTCTCCTGCACCAATTCTTCCACGAAGTAACGCTGTACATACCTGTACTGCGCATGGAAGGCCTTGGCAGCCTCGATCAGCTTCATCTTACTAACGAACATGTCGGGAGACAGCATCAGCTCGGCGGTCGTCTCTGTCTCCTGCACCAATTCTTCCACGAAGTAACGCCGTACATACCTGTACTGAGCATGGAAGGCCTTGGCAGCCTCGATCAGCTTCATCTTGGTGACGAACATGTCGGGAGACAGCATCAGCTCGGGGGTCGTCTCTGTCTCCTGCACCAATTCTTCCACGAAGTAACGCTGTACATACCTGTACTGCGCATGGAAGGCCTTGGCAGCCTCGATCAGCTTCATCTTACTAACGAACATGTCGGGAGACAGCATCAGCTCGGCGGTCGTCTCTGTCTCCTGCACCAATTCTTCCACGAAGTAACGCCGTACATACCTGTACTGAGCATGGAAGGCCTTGGCAGCCTCGATCAGCTTCATCTTGGTGACGAACATGTCGGGAGACAGCATCCGCTCGGCGGTCGTCTCTGTCTCCTGCACCAATTCTTCCACGAAGTAACGCCGTACATACCTGTACTGAGCATGGAAGGCCTTGGCAGCCTCGATCAGCTTCATCTTGGTGACGAACATGTCGGGAGACAGCATCCGCTCGGCGGTCGTCTCTGTCTCCTGCACCAATTCTTCCACGAAGTAACGCCGTACATACCTGTACTGAGCATGGAAGGCCTTGGCAGCCTCGATCAGCTTCATCTTGGTGACGAACATGTCGGGAGACAGCATCCGCTCGGCGGTCGTCTCTGTCTCCTGCACCAATTCTTCCACGAAGTAACGCTGTACATACCTGTACTGCGCATGGAAGGCCTTGGCAGCCTCGATCAGCTTCATCTTAGTAACGAACATGTCGGGAGACAGCATCAGCTCGGCGGTCGTCTTTATTTCCTGCACCAGTTCTTCCACGAAGTAACGCTGTACATACCTGTACTGCGCATGGAAGGCCTTGGCAGCCTCGATCAGCTTCATCTTAGTAACGAACATGTCAGGAGACAGCATCCGCTCGGCGGTCGTCTCTGTCTCCTGCACCAATTCTTCCACGAAGTAACGCTGTACATACCTGTACTGCGCATGGAAGGCCTTGGCAGCCTCGATTAGCTTCATCTTAGTAACGAACATGTCAGGAGACAGCATCAGCTCGGCGGTCGTCTCTGTCTCCTGCACCAGTTCTTCCACGAAGTAACGCTGTACATACCTGTACTGCGCATGGAAGGCCTTGGCAGCCTCGATCAGCTTCATCTTAGTGACGAACATGTCGGGAGACAGCATCAGCTCGGCGGTCGTCTTTATTTCCTGCACAAGTTCTTCCACGAAGTAACGCTGCTGCTCCTCCGGCTCGGCCGTCCTGACAAACACCAGTCCACGGTCATTACTAGAGATGCAACGGATATCCGGCCACTATCCGGTAGCCGGCCTATTTTTAGTATCCGGCCGGATACCGGATAGTATGTTTTCACATAGATAAGAGTAAAACAAAACTCATTAAATAACTATCTCATCAAGAGAGTCCAGAGTATCAATTAATGAAATAAGTTTAATTTCCTAGATTACATTGAACAGTCATAAAAAAAAACCAAAATATGAAAATCCACATTTAGTGTCACAGATGTACCTAATGAGCAAAATTAACGCATTTTTTTACCATAAACCGTCTAAAGCGAGGAACCAGTTTTAACCTGCACAAATTGTTGCGCACGCGTGCTGCGAATTTACATGATTTTAGGCAAAACTTGGCCGAATATCCGGTGGTCCGATACCAGATTCGGTATCCGGTATCCGGCCAAACCAGTATCCGTTGCATCTCTAGTCATTACATAAATTTGTATGTCACCGTAAATTTGTAAAAACCGTTACCTACATTTATAATCTATCTAGCGACATTGTAAACTATTTCTTGTCATAGCTTAAAACATGGACACTTACCATATCTTGCTCTCGATCCATGGCGCCAGACAATGGCGCACTTCAATAGGGAAGTGGTCCCCGTAGATCGCACGCACCTGCGGGTCAATGGGGCAATAGGGTTTTTGATTTAAAAAAAATTACTTCAATAGAAAGAAGACATAAAACTATGCCAAATAGTGAAAATCCTATTCAAATATCTCAAAAAATAACGAAGCTACAACGGTTACAATGTTCCTAGTTAGAGAGAGAAAGGGCTACTCAACAGTGACGTCACTGTTGAGTAGCGCCATAGTAAATGACGATCGTTCAATACAAAGGTGCGTTTTGCGGAAAAGCGACAGAAAATACCCACTCTTAAAACTTTGAAGACTTATAATTACGTAATTATTTCTTTTTTTGAATTACTTTTTTCGCCATTTGATTGGAATTTGAGCCTTTATGTAGAAAATTTGGATTTATTGATTTTCTTTTATAGTATCATCTTCCCTATTATAATTCCTTCATATTGGTTTACACTTTGTCATCAGCATCCTCTAGGAGGTTATCCCAGTACAGTTGCATCCTGAAGGATGCCTGGGGCCCGCTACCCAATCCCAAGATTTGGCGTAGGCACTAGCTTTTACGAAAGCGACTGCCATCTGACCTTCCAACCCCGAGGGGAAACTAGACCTTATTGAGATTAGGCTTTGTCAAGTGAGTGGGCAACTTGACTGTTAGAAGTTCTCAAGCCGCCCGAAAGCCTCTCAAAGCGGTCACCCATCCAAGTCCTGACCGCTGCCCACGTTGCTTAACCTTAGATACCGCAAGCAGTACGCAGGCGCCGCTGGGCCACGAGCGCTCCTTTACACTTTACGTTGGTTTACACTTACAGTGCCAGGCTTAAATCATGGATGTACAGTCAAGTGCAAAAATATGTATCGAATGAATCCTCTCATAAATATGTACCAAAACCTTAATTCACCGACAGAGTTAAGAGCTATGGGACATCTTTTTGAGCAAGTTGTATGCACCCATATTTTTGCACTTGACTGTACTGTACCCAAACCCCAGAAACCGATGTAGCGACTTAGGTACATGTAGCGACAGCAAGCCTAGAGGGCGCTAGGCGCTAGCTGGTCCGGGTTCTGAGAAGTTATGCAACACTCGCTAGCCCGCCCCTGGCAGTTGAAGTGTTAAAGCAAAAAAACTAAATTGTAGATTTGGGATTGATGAGCCTAGGTGAAAAACAGACAATCCAAAAAAAGATTTTGTTTAAAATAAGAGACTGCTTTTTTAAATAAATGAAATGAAATGAAGGTCCATACCAATAAAGTACCACTTAAGGATGATTCACGCTAGAGCGTTCCGTGTCCGGGCCGGCCCGGACACGGAACAGCCTGGCGTGAATCATCCTTTACTCAGTGTAGGTAAGTTTTTTTTTCTATGATTTCCTACAACCTGCTATCTATATATATATAAACGTAATCTATACATATATATAAACATAAAAGTCCTGACTGACTGTCTGACTGACTCACTTAAACCAACGCCCAGCCCAAACCGTTGGACGTAGAGAGCTCAATTTTTCACAATAGGTAGTTTTTATAACGTTTTTATAGGTAGTTAAGAACTTCCACGCGGCGATGTCGCTGTCACTCATTCATTGTTTTCCATATACTGACCTTCTGCAGACTTTCCTGAGGCAGCTGCTGCGCCCTCGCCCAAAGCGACATCTTCGATCTGAACAACACAAGTTAATTCAATTTTAAAAAAATTGACTTAAAACATATGCCACTAAGACCTCTGCTTAACACATAGCGCACTCTGTTGGGAGCTTCTTCGTTGTGTTCATAGATGGCGCTATGTGTTAAGCAGAGGTCTTAGTGGCATACGAATTAAATGGTAAAGTGATCTCTCCATAGTGAAACTAGCTACACTACAGCAGGCCCATTATTTTAAAATTACGCCACAATGTATAGGCATTGGCAGTCTATATAATTCCTAGTCTCTGCTTATACGTACTGATGTATTCCATAATTTTGAACCAGAGTTTGAATTTCAAACAAAAATTCAATTTGACACATGTTAAATTAAACTTATAGTTGTTTAATTATACGACTCCTTTTTAGACTACACACAGAATAGTACGGGAAGTAGTGTCACCCAATGTATGGGAGGTCCACATTTTGGTATCGGATGAATTCACTTGGCACAGATGTAATATACGTAAATATAAGTTAATTTACCCCGGTAGCCGTCCGCCACCCCCTGGGGGGGTAGGAAGGGGGGGGTTGAAAGTCCCATTTTTCGGTTTTCATGAAAAACTCATAAACGGTGACCCATAGCGAAAAACGTTCTTAGGCATAAGTAGTCTAAATAAAATTATCTACATAAAAGGTTCTATACACTGTCGCTAGGATTAATATTTAATGAGATTTTAAAGGGAGAATGTAAAATTATATGAAGATTTAAGTGGCTATTTATTCCTTTGTTTTTCAATATTTTTAAAAACAAAAAATACTATAATTATGCACTTAATGGGCTCCCATACAGCTAAAGGGGGGCGCGAAAAAAAAAATTTGACCCACCTCATCGAGTGGGGTATCAATGAATAGAGCTCATTAAGTGCATAATTATAGTATTTTTTATTTTATTACATATTGAAAAACAAAGGAATAAATAGCCACTTAAATTTTCTTATAATTTTACATGAAAAATCCCCCTTTAAAGTCTCATTAAATATTAATCCTAGTGATAAAGTGTATAGAACCTTTTATGTAGATAATTTTATTTAGATTACTTATACCTAAGAACGTTTTTCACTATCGGTCACCGTTTATGAGTTTTTCATGAAAAACCGAGAAATGCGACTTTCAACGACCCTCCCTTCCTACCCCCCAGGGGGTGGCGGATGGCTACCGGGCTAAATTAACTTAGATTTACCTATATTACATCTGTGCCAAGTGAATTCATCCGATACCAAAATGTAGACCTCATGACACTACTTCCCCCACTAGAACTGGAAAAGGCGTCTCTAAACAATGCAAGCGGCAAATCATGTAAGGTAACGGTTAGGGTGACAATGTTAACAGAGGGTTTGTTCCCTGCAGAATACGGATCTGCCTATCGCCATACCAACATTTGAGCCAGAAGTACGGTAAACCGGTATTTATGAACTCAACTCTACGCTAGTTAATAACAATCGAACAACAGAAAGCAATGTCATTTACTTACCAAATCTGTATAGTGGTTAATACTGGAAAGTTTTGGCTTATCAAACTGCAGTCTTAATTTAATACATGAAAATCTGCAACAAAACAAAAACAAGTTGATTGAAGCGATGAAAGAATTTTTTTTAATGGCATCACACTCTTGGCACATTAAGACAAAGAACAGGGAAATAAAGGGATTAAAGGAAAAACTTTGGAATGATCTTTAATTTGGAAAACCAGGATAAGGATCAGGAAAGGGAAAAATCATAAATATATAAAGTATATTAAAGTTTGATATCATTGAAAGATAAAATTAATCATCATCATCATCATTATTTAAGAGTTTCACTCTTGTCGGTGCAGTTCTCTCCAGTCCGTTCTACTTAACGCCAGTTCTTTGACTTCTCTATACAAAGCTTTAAATATATATAAGGAATCAAAGACATTGGATAGTAGAATGATGAATAGAATGATGCCTGTTATGAAATTTAAATAATTTATTTTTAATCAAAGACTGGCCATAGAATATTGGCAAAATAAGTGGAATACAACCCTAAGGAACTACTATATCTGACTTAGGATGGTATTCTAATATTCTATCTTTGTCCAATGTTTGTTCCCTGAGGTTACAAGCGTCCATAAGCTGCGGTGACCGCTTACCATCAGGCGGGCCGCACACTTGTTTGCCACCGACATGGTATAAAAAAAACTATGATTGAATAGAAGAAAGATGATGGAGGCCACTTTATCAAAGTACTTTGATAAAATGCACATAAACCCATAACATTATGCTAGCTAAGCAGATTTTATAAAAGAAATACAATACAATAAGAAGGAAAATAGGTATAAGATTATTTTAGTAGTAAAACAATAATTAAAATTGTTATAGTCAATTATACTAGAAGTACCATTTAACAGACACATTGATTAATAAATTATGCAACATGACTGTTATCTTAGCCTTGAACATAACTTAAAATTAAAAAAAAAATGTTTTTACTTTTAAAAAGTGATGTCCAAGCTAAAAGGTAATTTAACCCTTTTCTCTGTTAAAGTAATATGTACTTATATGTAATGTAAGGAACAAAGACCTTATTAAAACACAACAAACCACCACAAAAAACTACCACACGACTACGCAACAATTTTAAACAACTGAGAAGTTTTATGGATTTGGTTTTTTTGCAGAAATAATGGTAAGTTTTAGTTTCCGCACCTGTTGATACCGCAGCAAACAAATATCTCGAAATCAAGGGATGTAGTGTCAGTGTCCCTAGAAATTTACCTGTATCGAGCGAACGGCTTTGCGTCCGCCACTGATTCCAAGAAATTTGACGTTTACACACACCACAACACAAATTGCGCCCCGCTGCGCACACATACACAATAAATTAATTTTAGATCGACAACAACACTACCTTTTGATATTATACACAGTGTTGCCAGAACGTGCTTTTTAGCACGGTTTTACGTGCTTTTTTGGATACGAACGTGCTTTTTACGTGCGCTCCCCAAAAACGTGCTAAAACCGTGCCTTTTTAAGTGCTATGGTGCTTTATTATTTGACTACTAAAAATGGGAAGGTAATGTTGGTTTGGTAATCTCTAAAACTGTAATCTTTTTTCTAAAAATCGTTGTGTTAAACAATCTTTCTCTCCTACCCTACGCTTTGATATCCTAAAGTTAAAAGTTATGTTTTACCTGTGGTTGCAGGGAAGAACTTGTCCTGCAACTGCAAGCTCTATCGTTCGTGTAGTGCAATGTGTACACGATGTAGTAAAGGCTCAATACTCTGTATGTGACGAAAACCGGCGAAGTGCGTATCGGACTTCGCACTTTAGGTTTCCGAACCAACCGCAAAAGTATGTTGGTCTTAACATGAAAAATAAGGAAATTACCAATAAAAAAAAACCTGTTTTATCAAAATATAAATATTTCTTGGTAAAATACCCGTAATAATGAACAGTATCACCAAATTTGAAGTTTATGGGTCAATGGGAAGAAAAAATAATCTTATGAACAAAATTTTGTGACAGACGACTGACGGACGGACGAACGCGTGAGTGACAGCAATAGGAGTCATTTTCGACCCTTCGGGTACGGAACCCTAAAAACGTGCTTTTTATTCGAAAAACGTGCTTTTTTGGACACCCGACCGTGCTTTTTGACGGAAGTGCTCTGGCAACACTGATTATACATATGCACTTTTCCCGCTAACCTGTTGGATTTCCCGACTAATAAACAAGACTGCCAAAGAGTTATGCTAGATAGTTAGTCTTACGGTCTAATAAGCTATTTTTTATGGCGTGGTGAATAAATTAATATTTACCGGCAAAGAACACGAGGCCACACGAATCATTCTTCGAGTCACGTAAGTAATTAAAAAAAAACATCGTGCGTCATTATTCTTTACTCACACAACCATAGAGTGTCAAACAAACATATGCTACAAAATAATCATTCAAACGTAGACCCTGAAACAATAGACATAAAATTGGAAATACGTTGGCAAAATGTACAGATTATCGCCACAAGTGGCGTAAATAGCAGGTAAATATTTGAATGTGGTTATTTTAGGGTGGCCAATTGGCCATGCTAACATTACTTGTTATCCTGGAAATTTTAAAAGGTTATTCTGGCGCGAATGTTGTTCACTTCTTTAAAAAAAAATTGCTTTCCATCAAATTTATGATGATTTCGCCAACCACGTGTTCAAAGATGTTGTTCGGTAACGACGCCATGACATCATGACAATAGGCAACAAAGATAGTGTACGGTAGTGGGTTCCGCTCGTCGTCGCTCCGGGCGCGTGCGCTCAGCTCACCAACGCGGCGACGAGCCAAATCCCGTTAAGTATGTTACAAATTACAGTTAGCAAGTACCTTACATTAATGATAATTGAAAGTACTCGAATACTTATATTTATTTTTTACGCGGTCATTAAAAATTATTTTTGATATAAATATTATGAAATATATCCACGATTTAAACCTTACCTCGACCTTAATTCAAGAATCCAAATTAATTAAATTAAGTGAATTTTGAATTCAACAAACTTTTTGTTTTTCTTTAAGTATGTTCATTAAATATTGTTAACCAATACAAATATTTTTTTAAATATTTTTTAAAACTTCCAGAAATAGAATAATAAATTCTTTTTTTTTCGACCAACTGGGATAAATAGGCATGATGACTCAAAAAAAATTATTACTTCAATAGAAAGAAGACATAAAACTATGCCAAATAGTGAAAATCCTATTCAAATATCTCAAAAAATAACGAAGCAACAACGGTTAGAATGTTCGTAGTTAGAGAGAGAAAGTGCTACTCGACCGTGACGTCACCTTTGAGTAGCGCCATAGTAAATGACAATCGTTCAATACAAAGGTGCGTTTTGCGGAAAAGCGACAGAAAATACCCACTTTTAAAACTTTGAAGACTTATAATTACGTAATTATTTATTTTTTTGAATTACTTTTTTTGCCATTTGATTGACAATTTGAGTCATTATGTAGAAAATTTGGATTTATTGATTTTCTTTTATAGTGTCATCATCCCTATTACATTATATTTTACAAATAAAGGTATAAATTGTTGAAAATAGGAATAAGCTGGCAACATTATTACGTTTCATTAGAAGATACGCGATAAAAAAACCGACTTTATAATTATTTGATTTTTTTCCTTATTATAAATAAATACCAATAAATCATTAGCAAGAATAAAATAAACCTTGCATTATTAAAGCCGACCCGACTTATTTATTCTTATCGAGTTTAAGAAAATGTCTAATAAAATAAAATAAAAAGTGACTTGAAGTCTAACGTAAAACGAAACGCGAAGCGGGAGCTTTGAAAAATCGGTGTGTCACTTGTATGTCACTTGCGTGTCATAAATTTGAAAAGTTATGTAGGCAAATATCAAAATTAAATAGTGAAATATTTCTACAAAATATGAAAAATAAGGAAGATAATTTGAAATGAATGAACAAAAATCTAGGACCCTAAGAAGTCAGAGGTAAGCAACTATATCAACTTATGTAGTTATTGCTATTGTAAATTGTAAGAATAAAACAAATACAGTTTACAATACATATCATTACGCTTGATTCCCAGAGATTTGACGGTTTTCTAACTTCTTTTTCACTTCACTTTCATAAGATTCCTTTTTACGTCTTTTTACGAAAAGTGTTTTTTTTTTATATTACATGTCGGTAGCAAACAAGCTTACGGTCCTCCTGAAGGTCGATCACCGCAGCCTATGGACGCTTGCAACTCCAGGAGTGTCACATGCGCATTACCGACCCTTTAAAAATGTATACACTCTTTTCTTAAAGAACTGTATACCTATTGTAGTCCCTTGGGGAAAACCTCGGGGGAGCTCATCCCACAACCGGAGCGTGCGAGGGAGGAACTTCCTCTAATACTGTACCGCAAGCGATAATAATTATGACGCAAGGATAAAAAAAAGTATTTTCGAAAAAACTAAAAACCGGCCAAGTGCGAGTCCGACTCGCGCACGAAGGGTTCCGTACCATTATCTATAAAAACGGTAAAAAAAAAAAAGTTTGTTTATGGGAGCCCCCTTAAATATGAATTCTATTTTATAGTATTTGTTGTTATAGCGGCAACAGAAATACTTACATCATCTGTGAAATTTGCAAGTGTCTAACTATCACGGTTCACTATTAGATATAGATACAGCCTGGTGACAGACGGACAGACGGACGGACAGCGCAGTCTTAGTAATAGGGTCCCGTTTTACCCTTTGCGTGTTGGTGGCGTGGTGGGCACGACGACACACAACCACTTTATAGGTTCTTGGCGGTCAAAGGGTTAAAAAAATAAATTGTCTGCAGCCTAAATAAGTCGCCCCAGCGGCGTGTGTCTTTCTCCAAGCCCTGGACTGCAACAAAATGGCCATCCAAACACAGAGCCCAAGAGTGAGTACTTATAATCATCATCATCATCATCATCAAAGACGTCCACTGCTGGACATAGGCCTCCCCCAAAGAGTGCCACAATGACCGGTCCTGTGCCACCCTCGTCCAGCGGACTCCCGCGACCTTTACCAGGTCATCAGTCCACCTTTGTGAGGGGTCTACCCACGCTGCGCCTTCCGGTCCGTGGTCGCGAGTGTCGCGACTCGAGAACCTTTCGGCCCCAACGGCCATCGGTTCTACGTGCAATGAGTACTTGTAAAAAATATTATGTACCTAAATATATATCTAGCACGGAGCGAGTCACCATCTGCCGGAATTAAATGCGAGACTGTTTTATTAGGCAGGCGTCTGATCCAATAGCCCAGCCATTAGTCCATCATCTTCACCTAATAACCCGGTTCATTTAGATTCCATCAACCAACAACAGTCCCTAACCCTATACACCCTGGCGGGTGCTGTCTCTGTGTGCGTCCCATGACACGGGCAGGGACCAGGGACAGTATCCGCTCGGTGTATCCCTTGCATTTCATTAAATTGTCAAAAGGGCCTCTACGTGTTGGCTATGTGGTAGTCGATGGTACTTCGGTACCTCGGTACTTCGGCTCCGCGCACGCCTCCCAAAGGTCCGGGACACTATTTTGTCCCGTGAACGGGAAAGATGTAAATATAATAAAGTCTTTAACAACAAAGGCCCATAGATAAACCTTATAGCTAACATACTCGTACATACAAAAATTGTAACTTATAAACTAGCCAATAAAAAACACTACAACTGCAATGTAATACGCAACACGCAACTTCGTGGTGTCAGGTAACCGACAGCGTAATCGCGGGAACTTGACTGCCTTTCACTAAAATTCTTCCTTGGTAGGTGGAATAGATGTTCAGTTGGAATTCTCGCCACAAAGGAATTGAAATTCACGATGTGGCGAGACTCCAAGCTCATGACCCTCAGGATGAATCCGGTCTTCACGCGCACCTACACCGCGACTTTTTTTTATTATTAAAGATGGGATTGCTTTTGGCCAGCATCTAGCCAGGTGGGCAAATATGAGGCCGACAGTGAAGTGAGCTCACCCAGAAAATGTCTATTCACTCGTGCCTTTTAGAAGCTCAGGTTATACAATTACCTATATGAATTTTGGAAATACAGATGCCGGCAGAGAATTCCAAACCTTAGGAGAGCGCATTATAAAAGACTGGCGACCCGCCCCGGCTTCGCACGGGTGCAAATTATACATATACCTCCCTCTCAAATCACTCTATCTATTTAAAAAAACCGGATCAAAATCCGTTGCGTAATTTTAAAGATCTAAGCATACAACGGGAGAGACAGCAGGAAGCGACTTTGTTTTATGCTATGTAGTGATGATTGATGATGATTGATGATGTTATTGATGATGCTTGGTTCGAGTGGAGGAATTTCAAGCAGGTAAGGATGGTAACCAGCCGTATGGATGTCCGATGGAAGAAGGGGGAAAGCGGTATGAGCTTATGGAGCTCCTAAGCACACTCACCAATCTTCTGCCTTTTTGTATTCCCAGGACAGCTTTGTAATTGCCATGGCATAAGTTTAATTTAACCAGGGGTGACTCACTCGCGTGACGTCATCGCGCCGCTCAAAGGTCCCCCGTCGGGTGACTTTCAATGCGAGAGAAAGTGATGTAGCGAGTGATGCGCGTGCGATAAAAGGAGATGGCCAAGCGTCGGCACGTTAGGCTTGCCTCGCGCGGATTTGTTAACAGTTAGACTTCTGTACGTAGTACTATTACTTATTCTGTGGTTTAACGTATATTTTGTATTTAAACAGCAAAGCGAATCCAGTGCCACGCAGCTCTCGGCCCATACTGGCCAAACCTTCCTCGAAGTTGGACCAATCGCAAAGCAGTAAAGGAGTAAAGTGAGACTGATTTGATATTTAAGTATAAGTAGTACTTTTATCTCACAAGCGCGGGCTTGCCATTGTTGTAGTTGTGACACATACGAACACATAGACAACGTGAACTCGTAGCTCCTACGCCGACGCACACATAGACAATATACATATATATAAAATCAAAATCAAACATTTATTCTGCAAGTAGATAGGCCTCAAGGGCCCTTTTACATGTTACATGTTTTATTATTTCAGCGAAACAAACAAACATCGCGTCTTTAAGCCTCTTCGAGATCTCGTCCAAAAGTCAAATGAAAGGTATCAATAGAAAGCGTATGTAAAAATAAATTGTATGGCAACTTATGTAGGTACCTAAACGCATTATTTCATGGCTATAAAACAGCAAAACATTTAGTCATCGTCATAGTATTTATTTCTTAAACAATACAAGATTGTGTTAGAAAATACATTATCAATATTAAATCAGGAATTACAATATACCTACACTACACAGATAAAAATTACAAGAAGCTTATTTATTACTAAAAACAATCAACATTAAAAAAATACCATCATATAGTACATTACTTACCAAGGGCGATAAAACAAAGAATGTCTCAGATCCAGTGTTGCCAGAGCACTTCCGTCAAAAAGCACGGTCGGGTGTCCAAAAAAGCACGTTTTTGGAATAAAAAGCACGTTTTTAGGGTTCCGTACCCGAAGGGTCGAAAATGACTCCTATTGCTGTCACTCACGCGTACGTCCGTCCGTCAGTTGTCTGTCACAAAATTTTGTTCATAAGATTATTTTTCTTCCCATTGACCCATAAACTTGAAATTTAAACTGTTCATTATTACGGGTATTTTACCAAGAAATACTTATGTTTTGATATAACAGGTTTTTTCGTTTGGAAATTTCCTTATTTTTCATGTTAAAACCAACATACTTTTGCGGTTGGTTCGGAAACCTAAATGTGCGAAGTCCGATACGCACTTAGCTGGTTCTCGTCACATACAGAGTACCTATTGAGCCTTTACTACATCGTGTACACATTGCACGACACGAACGATAGAGCTTGCAGTTGCAGGACAAGTTCTTTCCTGCAACCACAGGTAAAACTTAACTTTTAACTTTAGGATATCAAAGCGTAGGGTAGGAGAGAAAGATTGTTTAACACAATGATTGTTAGAAAAAAATACAGTTTTAGAGAGTACCAAACCAAAATTACCTCCCCATTTTAGTAGTAAAATATTAAAGCACCATAGCACTTAAAAAAGCACGGTTTTAGCACGTTTTTGGGGAGCGCACGTAAAAAGCACGTTCGTATCCAAAAAAGCACGTAAAACCGTGCTAAAAAGCACGTTCTGGCAACACTGCTCAGATCGCAGGTATTTTACGCCCGACGGGCGATAAATATGCGATCTGAGCTTTCTTTATTATCGCCCGTGGTAAGTACATAATTTTATGTCACCCCCTGGCCAGGAAGTGGGTTTTTTCGCGCGCGGAGCGTGCGATAATGGCCACTTTATGGCCAGGTGTGACATAAAAACTCTAACAATTCATCTCATACCTAAACATATTCGAACACTTCATCCACGCTGTAGAAACACCCTCTCAATAAAACCCATCCAAATTTCCCATACAACGGTTGGTTTGATAGTTTCGATACTGTGCGTGTGCCGTCATTTGCTCGTGCCAATTAGTAGGAGCCTTTTGGAGGGCCGCTAGCCTCAAGCTAGGTTTTTCCCTGTTTTTTGCCATTTATTGTCATCTAATTACAGTAGATCCCATAGAGACATTTGATCGTCTATGAAAACTGGTTCGAATGGCACCATAGAAAATAATTAGTCAAATAGCGAATTATTAAAAGTAAAAAAATGCTTCTCTAAAATGTTTGTTTCAGTGTGAAAATCAAGAAACATGACGCGTATTCCTCGACCACGGTAGACGCGCGTCGCAGGTCCAGTTCTGATCCAACGCCAAATCATCTCAAGTATGGCAGGTTTCGCAGGTGAGACTATAATCGACTAGCTTTTAAGCTGCCTGCACAAAGCCCTGCCTGCAGGGCCCTGCTTGCAGTGCCACTGCCAAATCGTATTGTGTGTTTTTTTATCTGTTAAATCGGCCCTGCACATGGAACAAGTATAAGATGGAACTGGCGATACACACATACAAAGGTGTGTGAAGGAGATGTAAGCATAGACAATAACACACGTGGGAGCGAGAAAAAATGACATATCTTCTGTCCCTCATCGCGTATAAGGAACCGATTATTTGTCACCGGCCGTTGTCACCGAAATGTCATCGATGAACCAGTGGCCAGAGTATAAAAAAATATGTTACCCATAATGTTGGGTAAACTAAACCGGCTCGAATGTTAAAAATAACAGATAAAAAATTTAATTGTGACGTGATTAGAATACTATTGTGAATTTCATTATTATAATGGCTGAATAACTAAGACGTTTTAATCTAATCGTGATTTTGTTAACTTTAATGTAGGTATTAAATTAGTACACATTTATATCGTAATTGGGAGGACATCGGATGTTTTGTGTTTGCCCGCTAATATTTACTAAGAGTTTATTTTGAACATTCCCAATAATTAAAAACCTACTTTGTCAGTAAAAATGGAGAGATTATTCTTTTTGTGGTAACCCCAGAAAAAACTGACACAATATCTCCGTCCTTGTGTGTGATTTGCTAACCCTCCTTCTATATATCCTCTTTCTACGGCCCTGCATGCCTAAACACAATACGATTTGGCAGTGAATAAAATGAATAAAATGAACTTTATTCTGTAAGTAGGCCGCAATGGCACTTTTACAAGTCAAACCCTACTAGCGTTTCACAGAGGCCACTGCCGAGAAGAAACGCCGAAAGAAACTCGACAGTCAGCCATTTTCTCACAAAAATATGCTTATTACAATGATAAATGATAATACTTAACCTACTTAAGATCAAGAAATCTAAGTATCTATATAAAGCAACACAAAAACAAAGAATAAAATGAGGAAAAAAACCAGTTATGTACAGTGTGTAATTCTGCAAGAAAACATTTCGAAACTGTATCATCATCATCATCAGCCTATATACGTCCCACTGCTGGGCACAGGCCTCCTCTCATAGATGAAACTGTATACCTTAGCATTATCAAATTCTATTTAGGAAAAAAAAAAAAAAAAAAAAAAAATTGAATCCTTTAGACTATAAATTTAGTTATAAATCTTTTGATATGTTTTCTTGCAAGAACTGCGTCAACTAGATAAAATTAAAAAATACACAATATATGAATCTTTACTCTATTTAAGTATCTGGTTTGGGCCATGCTTTTCTGTCTGTTAGATAGTCCTCAACCTTGTAATAAGCCTTCGACATCAATGATTTTTTCAAGTACTTTTTAAGAGCTGGAAAAGGTAAATTCAAAACTTCCTCAGGTAACTTATTATAAAAACGGACACATTGACCTACAAAAGATTTGTATACTTTACGGACACGAAATTTTTTAGTGGCAATTTTATTTTTATTTCTAGTATTAAAATTATGTATATCAGAATTTTTACAGAAGGAGTCTATGTTCTTAAGGACATAAACAATATTCTCATAGATGTACTGGGACGCTACAGTTAAAATGTTGATTTCTTTAAAGAGTTCTCTTAAAGATTCACGTGAGCCTAGGTTATATATGGAGCGAATGGCTCTTTTTTGTAACACAAAAATTGTCTGTATGTCAGCTGCTTTACCCCAAACCAGGATACCATACGACATAACACTATGAAAATAGCTATGATAAACTAGGCGAGCTGTTTCTACATTGGTAAGTTGCCTGATTTTTCTGATAGCATATGCGGCTGAACTTAATTTACGCGCCATAACGGCTATGTGGGGACTCCATTGTAGATTTTTGTCTAATGTTATACCTAAGAATATTGCTTTATCTACTATTTCTAAGCACTCGTTATTTAAGAGTATACTAGTTTCCACCGGTCTAACATTAGGCAAAGAAAATCTGACACATTTAGTTTTCTTAGCATTAAGTAACAGATTGTTAACGGTAAACCAGTCAAGTACTTTGTCCAGTGTGCCATTAACTCTACTATAATCAACTGATTTTCGGTCAACCTTAAAGATTAAAGATGTATCATCCGCGAATAAAACTATATCACAAAGATTACTTACTATAGACGGCAAGTCATTTATATAAACCAAAAATAAAAATGGACCTAAGATAGAGCCCTGAGGCACTCCTAACGTTACTATTGCCCCACTAGACTGGGTTCCATTTACAACAACTGCTTGAGTTCTATTGCTGAGATATGAAGACATAAGACTTAACGCATTAGCATAGTGGCACTGCAAGCAGGGCCCTGCAGGCAGGGCTTTGTGTAGGCAGCTTTAAGAGTTTGGCTACTTTAGCCGTGTTCCGAATCACGCCAACAACGATCACAGCGTTTACAGCGCTGACGGCCGGTCCGAATCAGTAAGCGCGCTCAAGGCCGCGTGAGTGGTGTTTTGATTCGGACCGGGCATGAAACCGGGCATGTTGTGTTTACTGTCATGTTCATATAATATCAAACGTCAACTTGACGTTTGGTTTAAGGTGCTTACGCCTTGGAGTGTGGGCACTGTAAACGCCAACATGGCGCCGTCCATGACATCATCAATGACGTCACGACATCTCATGTAAACGCTATGAGCGTGATTCGGTCCGATCGTAAACGCGTTTATCGCTGTAAACGTGATTCGGAACACGGCTTTTAACTCTACCAAGCCAATGAACTGTCAAACAAATATAATTTGGCAACACTGTGCATTATACGTCATATTTCTATGGAAATGTCACGGAAATGTGACGTATGAGCGGTGTGAGGTAGTAGTAGGTAGTAGCAAAGAGTATAATAAGTATATTTATGTAAAGAGTGGCAACACCGAGAAAAAACTGACCCCCCCAAGCCCCTAGCGAAAGGTGGATGCAAACTCATCGATACACACATACACAACTCACGCACACATGCAAATGCGTGCATACACCTACACACATACACACACATTCATACATCCACGCACCTACACACGTACATAACATAACCTTTTTGTTCTGTGTTTACTTTGAAACCTACAATGTGATTAGCAAAGTAAGGACGAAAACGTGTCTAATATACATTTTAATTACGCTTTCTTCCATACTTTGCTAGCCACATTGTAGGTTTTTAAGTAAACACTAAAACACTTACTAGGGTAACACATCTGAAGTAAAATACGCAATATTGCTAGAAGTATTTATTTAAACTACACAATTAACAAAAGTAAACAAGTCACAATTCATATACACTAACTTAACACATGAACACTGATATTAGTTACAAGTGTTACAACGAATGAACGAATACCTATTTTACGATTTCGGAATCAACATACACCAAATAAACTTGCCTATCGAAGATTATTTTTCAACGCACAGCCCTCTTTGAAATATTTCGCGTTTTGAAATGTTCACACACAATTATCACAACGATGAAACCTCGATGAAACTATGATTTTATTTTATTTTTTATGAAAACTTGTTTGTATACGACTCACTGACATTGAAACCACCATAGAGTTGATCTTTTTTCTAGACTAATGAATAGTATAGAAATCTCTATGGTTTTGAACCATTGACAAAACAAAAAGACCGAATTTCAAGATTTTATTCATTTCAATTACGTAAGACTCTTTAAATTAAATCCTAAGGACGAATATGTATAATTTACTTTTAAATCCTAAAAGTAATTCACGTGGTGGGTCAAATAATTACTATTAAAAGCGCATCCTAACGCTCCAGCGGCATGGGCAACACTATCCTGCCAGTCTGGTGCGCTGGTACGTCAGGACGCGCCTTAGTATCTTTGGTATCTTCTAAGTAGTCCTGTGGCGCTTGTCAAAAAACGTGCAAAAAAAGCATCCAACGGACCAGAGATGTCGCCACGTTCTATTCATTTTTTCTCGACGGGCGGCCTCTAAGAAAGTTTCCAGTCCTGGGTAGTAGTAGGTCGTTACTTCATGTAGTAGGTAGTACAAACCAAATATTTGTTTGACAGTTCATTTGCTTGGTAGAGTTAAAGTAGCCAAACTCTACCCATGGTCTAAGTGTAAGGCTGGAAACAGTGCTCGACCGATGGTCAGCGCTGACCTTGCGCTGGCGCTTTTTGTACTTTCTATATGTTACAAATTACAATGTATGGTTGAAATTCTTTTTGTTGAACGTATTTATATTAAAATGTTATAGATTTTGAACCTTATTTATTTAACGGTAAAGTAGCTTTTTGAAGGAATTGCTTTGGAGCAATTCGTTCAAATGAAATTATTTTAAGTAGGTATATGTATATACCCAACCCGCTCTGGCCCAGCGTGGGGACTAGTGCCCAGCAGTGGGACGTGTATAGGCTGATGATGATGATGATGATGATGATGATATGTATATTTTACAGTTTCTCAAAACTCAGAAAGCAGTCTGGCAGTATAAACATCTCACCGCCGTCGAGCCCTAAGCGCCGGAGTTTAGAAATTAAACCAATCCTCGTTGCCCGGTCCAATATATCCAGACAAGAGTCACCTAAAATAACTGAAGACTCAGTCAAGAAAAGCATCGCTAGTAAGTACTAGGTTAACCTGTTTGATTACTGTAGGCCTAGCACGTGTTGCGCTCGAGAGTATGTCGGCGTATCTCGAGCTATCCGTCACTATCTAACAGCGCCAATCAGAAAAAGACGCGTAGCTCGAGATACGGGCGCTGGCACAGAATATTATTAGTGTTCTACATACAGAACGGCCACGAACCCCCCGCACCGAGGTCAGTTACCTCGTCCCTGAGAGACCCGCCTGGTCATGGTCACGATCGGGTGCCGTCGCGCCTCGCGATTCGTCCGCGCCACGCGCTACGCACCCGCGCAAACAATTGACAACATTTCAAAATTTATAATGATGCCTAAATCGAAAACCATTTCGGTAAATATGCTACCTGAACGTAATAAAATGGGTTTTTAGATTTTTTTCTTCGCTAGATTTGAAGAAAATCGCCAAAATGTATAAAACGGAAGTGTGACGTCATTCCTACGACTGTTAAGGAGCAATGCTATCAAACATAGGTAATCCATAAAAAATATATCTTTAAGTCACTTACGATTCGCTACTTTTAGATTAGATATTTTTGAATGAAAATTAGGATTTCCGGAGAAATAAAAAAAACACGTGGACCTTAACATTTCATTTTCTATCGATCTAGGGCATAAAAAAGCCAACTTGAAAGTTTGAAATGTTGTCATCATCCTCCTAGCGTTATCCCAGTACAGTTGCATCCTGAAGCATGCCTGGGGTCCGCTACCTACTCCCAAGATTTGGCGTAGGCACTAGTTTTTACGAAAGCGACTGCCATCTGACCTTCCAACCCCGAGCGGAAACTAGCCCTTATTGGGATTAGGCTTTGTCAAGTGAGTGGGCAACTTGACTGTTAGAAGTTCTCAAACCGCCCGAAGGCCTCCAACTTGGCTTAACGACTGCTGCCATAGACAGCAACCGGGATCTACGGCTTAACGTACCTTCCAAAGCACGGGAGCGCTCAGTTAGTAACCACTCAAAGCGGTCACCCATCCAAGTCCTGACCGCTGCCCACGTTGCTTAACCTTGGATACCGCAAGCGGTACGCAGGCGCCGCTGGGCAGTGCCGGATTAAGACTATTTGATGCCCTAGGCAATCCACGCCTGTGGGGCCCCCCATCCGCAAAAACGCGAACACAGCGAGCGCGAAATTTTTCGAAAATTATGATGCAGGTGCGGAAAATACTTCATACGCATCAAGTTATGACATATCTAGACGAAAACGCGAGCGTAGCGAGCGCGAAATTTTTCTCGCTGAATATATAAATGACCCTTTTTTTTAGGGTTCCGTAGTAAACAAGGAACCCTTATAGTTTCGCCATGTCCGTCCGTCCGTCCGTCCGTCCGCCCGTCCGTCCGACCCCCGTTTTTCTCAGTAACCGTTAGTACTAGAAAGCTGTAATTTGGCATGAGTATAGATATCAATGACGCCGACAAAACGGTAGAATAAAATCTTTAAAAAAAATTTTTTTTAGGGTACCTCCCCTACATGTAAAGTGGTGGTGCAATTTTTTTTTCTGTCAAACCCCATCGTGTGGGGTATCGTTGGATAGCTCTTTTAAAAATATTATTAGGTTTCTATAAGCATTTTTTAATTAAATAATTGGTTAGCGTGATATTAAGCTTTGAAGTGATAATTTTAGCTATGGTCAAGTGTCCCCCCCCCCTGCCAGCTAAACGGTAGCTACTAGGCATGTGAAAAAAATCATGGTAGTAGTATATACGATGAATTTAAAAGGAAAACTATCACAGCTAAGTAGACATTACTAGTTAACGAGTAATAGTCGAACTTCAGAAATGTACTTTGCAAAAGCAAACTTTCGTACAATTTCCATTGATACCTTAGATAATGTTGTTAATTCTGTCAAAAACATAGTAAATATAAGTTTGCGAACTTTTTAGTCCATATAATGTAACGGGTAAACGACTACGGAACCCTACCTTGCGCGTGGCCCGACACGCACTTGTTTCGTGGTGTTTCTGGTGCCCCCCTAGACGTGGTGCCCTAGGCAATTGCTTAATTTGTTTAAGGGTTAATCCGGCACTGCCGCTGGGCCACGAGCGCTTTTGCAGTTTGAAATGTTGTCAAATGGATATATTTCGCGTATTATTAGACATTGTTTTACAGCCCTAGGTAAGTCACGTAATATGTCTTGACAGTTGCGCCGATGTCGCCGCCGCCGAGGGCCTGCAGCACGCCGTTTCCGCCCCGGCCCCAGACCAAACATGTCAACTTGTCCCGGACTGAACCCATCCATTTAGATATCAAGCCGAAAAGGTTCCCATCTATGCTATGGTGCTAGTGCTAGCGAGTGCTTAGGATTAGAGATGCAACGGATATCCGGTTGCTATCCGGTATCCGGCCATTATTTTACTATCCGGCCGAATACCGGATAGTTGCGCACTATCCGGCCGGATACCGAATAGTGATTCTGTTTGGTATTTAACTTTGAATGGTTAGTTAGTATACAAGAAAACAACAAAAAAATATCAATATTCGTTTATTAGTATTACCTTTAACGTACAAGTTAAACTTATCAAAAAACCTCATTTGAAGAAATAGTTTCGTACATGCTGACCTAATAAAACTCGTTTCTTGCCTAGAAAACGGTCCGCGCGAACCTACAATACGTAACAGGTTGAAACCTGCACGACGCGCCCGCCGCCAAACTAAAATGTAGGTAATAGGTATCGTTTGGCCGGCCGAATATTCGGCGGCCGGATACCGGATATTCGGCCGGTGATGAAGCCGAATATCCGGTATCCGGCCAAACAACTATCCGTTGCATCTCTACTTAGGATACTGTAGCTCTAGTATAAGTTTTTTCGAAACATTAACTAAAGCTGCAAACGCACAGACAGCGGTGGCGGCGCGGTGCGGAGGCGGTACCGGTTGTAATGTTCGAACTAATATGAAAGGGTCCGCACAGAACGCTTTTTTCCCGGCCGGTTTTCTGTGCGGACCCTTTCATATTAGTTCGAATATTACAACCGGTACCGCCTCCGCACCGCGACGCCCCGCCCCGCTACCGCTGTCAGTGCGTTTCGGGCTTAATTCGAACGCGTTTGCGTTTTGTCTCAAAATGTATGAAAGCGCTCTCAGAGTTTGAAATACGCGCGCTCATCGGTTAGCAACAAATGTTATACTCGCTGTTGTAGTTTCCACTAGTGACCACCAGAGGCGCTGTTCACGTTTTCATACCACTTTCATACATTTTGAGACAAAATGCAAACGCGTTCGAATTAGTTAATGTTTCGAAAAAACTTAAGCTTAAGCCACACAGAGAGCTGGAGGGCGGTAGCGGCGTAGGAGCGGGCGGTAGCGGGACGTGAGCGGGACGGGAGCGGGCGGTACCGGTAGCGGCGCGGGATAGGTAGGCGCTCCCGCCCACTCCCGCGCCGCTACCGCCCGCTCACGTCCCGCTGCCGCCCGCTCCCGCGCCGCTACCGCCCTCCCGCTCTGTGTGTGGCTTAAGCTTTATACTAGAGCTACTGATGTGCCTTTGGAAACTTTCCGAAATTGCGAATTTTTCCACATGTGTAAGTTTCTGAAATTTCTCACTTTTTTGTATGGGGTTCGAAACTTTCCGAAATGTAAAGTGGAAATTTCTTATATTTCTGGGTCAATCAACTATTTCTTGTCTCTCGTTACCAGTGGCGGAGCGTCCATACAACTCGATTCCCACCGGCTTGCCTTATTTTCAGCCAGTCCAGTTCTTTTACTATGGCTCATGAAGAATAAGAAGCAAATTATTTCCGGCTTCCCTTAAAATATTTTTGACGCGCCGCCACTGCACGTTACCATGGTCACTCTTAAAAACTGTGATTTTACCGACTTTAATCCTACTAAACATGATTTTTAGCGATGATTATAAACCCATTCTGACGTTGCTCAACTCGTCTTGAGCACGCTAGAACTCCATATTATAACATTTTTTCTAAGAAACTCGGTTACTGTTGTCTCCTGGCTGACGGGTCAGAATAACGACTTGGAAAAGTTGATTGATTCTATGAACTTCTCAAGAAATTTCCGAGAACATTTCCAAATTTTTGGAAACTTTCCGCAACTTGCACATGATGGCATCGAGAGTATCTCGGCTTGTCTCGAGCTGTGCGTCCTTTTCTGATAGGTGCTGTTAGAAAGTGACGGATAGCTCGAGATAAGCCGACAAACTGACGTTGCCATCATGTGCTAGCCATGCAGAGGAACTAAGATGATCGTGTATAAGTCGGACATATTTTATCATTCGTCCCTCTTGCACTCACATAAAAGTACAGTCAGCAGCAATGGTTGCTACGCGGGCGAAGTGTTTAAAATGATCTACACACGCTCTTATTCCCGTATAATAAAGATGTGTGAAGATAATTGTGAGCACCTCGCCCGCGTAGCAACCATTGCTGCTGACTGTACAATACAATATAAATACGGGTAAATTACTTTCGAGATGTTTCTGCATTTGTATTTGATTCAATAAATAGGGTATTAAACTAAGGTAAAAATAAATTATTTTTTACTTGACTAATAAAAGATCTAACGAAAATACTCGAAAAACATTAATTATTAATTTATTTTAGCTAATTGAATGATTTTACTGTCTTAGTGACGTCACTAAGACAGTATTTCCCTACAAACTTCATATTAACAAATCGTTTTTGACATTTAATAAAAAGTTGCTGATTTGACTATGAGTTTAATACCGTATTATGATTATGATTCAATTATTGTAGTAGTATTAGTATATTTATAGGGATTCTACATTTAGATTTACACACACTTAAAAAATAATTTACACAAATAGGGATGTTGACACCAAATAAGAAAATCAATGAATCCGAATTTTCTCGAAAAAGGATCAAATTCTCAATCAAATAGCGAAAAAAGTAATTCAAAAGAATAAATAATTACATAATTATAAGTCTTCAAAGTTTTAGGAGGGGGCATTTTCTGTCCCTTTTCCGCAAAACGCCCCGTTGTATTGAACGATCGTCATTTACTATGGCGCTCCAGGTCAGTGACGTCACTGACCCATTTTTTGAGATATTTGAATAGGATTTTCACTATTTGGCATAGTTTTAGGTATTCTTTCGTATGGAGTAATAATAAATTTTGAGTCAACATCCCTATTTTGACGACCTCTTTAGCTTAGTTGGTAGTGACCCTGCCTACGAAGCTGGAGGTCCCGGGTTCGAATCCCGGCCGGGGCATTTATTTGTGTGATGAGCACGAATATTTGTTCTTGGGTCTTGGATGTTCTCTACGTATTTAAGTATCTATTTATCTATATAAGTATGTATATCGTCGCTTAGTACCCATAGTACAAGCTTTGCTTAGTTTGGGACTAGGTTGATTTGTGTAAATTAAATAAATTTTGTCCATATACAACTACAAATGCAAAAACGTCTCAAAAGTAATTTTTCACATCACCTATTCGAATAAGGGCTTTTTCTTCCCTGCTAGGAGGGATCAAAATGGCACTTTTCTTCCCTGCTACGAGGGATCAAAGTGGCACTTTTCTGTAACGAGTAATTGTATTATATCGATTTTGATAGTTAAGTATTGTATCGATTTTGATAAAATAAATGCACAACCATTGTTATTTCAGATCTTTTATTATTCTCAATAGGTGATGTGAAAAGCAGTGTGTCACATGGAAGCAAAATTATTTCCACCTTTGGCCTTAATTCTTGAATCCCTCACTACGCTCAGGATTCTATTTTAGAATCCCTCGCTACGCTCGGGATTCTATTATATAATCCTTCGCTTCGTTCAGGATTCAATTAACGCCCACGCCGTAAATATGTCATTTTGCTCCCTTGTGACACAATCTACTATACCTGTACTCCATTGTAAACCTCAATAAATAAACAAAACAGTTCAGAAACATAACATACAAGGATATATGCTGAGGTCTACAGTCTACACATACATGCGGTCTTTTCGCTAAAGAGCGATCTCTTCCAGACAAACAAACATACTTGACAGTAAGGGACGAATGACATAGACATGTCACATGGACAAGCACCCAAACGTACGAACACAGGCCGGTCATCGTCAAATATGGCGCCGGCAGCTGTCATCCCATAGAAACTTGTCAAACTTTCCATACAATCAGATTTGACGAACACCACTTACGATTACAGACGGTTTGGTGCAACCTTCTTATACATTTTTTTATACAACATTCAACTTAAGAGGCTGTCAAGACCTAATTTTGTTAAAATTGATGTTATTTATGCAGTTTTTTAAGAAAAACTATTTGTTCTAGCACATCAAAAAAAAATACGTTAATATTCATCATATTTCAAATACCGTGTACGGACTCGATACATAATTGGACGAAATCGGCTCGATAGAAAATAATTGCAAAGATTGGTCTTAAATTCATCATTAAACGGTTCTATGTCTTTATTTTTATTACGTATGGGTCTGCAATTAAAAACATAGTCAACATATTCATACCTAAACCGCCAACGAGCCATATTTCACAAATAATCCACACTTTTTTTTATTTCAATATTATTGTAGTATTTGTTTATTATTCTACGCGCAGAGCTTCCGTAAAGAGCGGGATGGTTAATAGGAAACTCACGCGCGTTAGAGCGGGACTTTTTCTAGGTGTTGTAAGCCCCTTAAAACTTTGTGATCACTACCCAAGAGATGATAACGTAAGAGTTTATAAAAGGATCAAGATAAAGCAACTCTGAATTTTAACATTTTATTGTGTTCTGTATAAAATAATAACAAATCCTGAACCGTACAAGTAAAAATAAAACCTAATTTTATCCTTTACCGAACAAACTTAAAAATAACTAACTATATTTATTATGCTATAAAATTAAATAAAGAAAAATAAAAATATTGGAACGCAATATTACATACACTTAGTTCCAACGTTAGCCCACTCCTGAGACAAACATAAAAATTACTTAAAAATAAATTGTTTTGGCAAAACAGTATCTTAGTGTCCACTAAGTACCCTTACTATGAGTTTGCAATGTTTGCATTACCGTACTCGCTAGCGACTGCGTAAACGATTTAGTATGGACAAAAGTACAGCGCCTCTGGCGGTTACGGAATAGAACTAAGTACTCAATCGTTTACGCAGTCGCTAGCGAGTACGGTAATGCAAACATTGCAAACTCATGGTAAGGGTATAGTTGTCCACAAAAACTAAACTAACAAACTCCAATTTGTTTTCAAATTTATATACATTAAGGTACTTTTCTATTTTGCATTGTTTCGCGCATTTTTATATGTATTGTAAATACCTTTATGTCACACCTGGCCATAAAGCGGCATTTACCTGGCCAGGGGGTGACATAACATTTTGTACTTAACACGGGCGGTAATAAAGAAAGCCTCAGATCGCATATTTATCGCCCTTGCCTTCGGCTCGGGCGTCAAATACCTGCGATCTGAGACATTCTTTGTTTTACCGCCCTTGTTAAGTAATGTACTACTTATTGTGTGTAAATAAATGAGTCAATGCAACAATTCCATTTTGTTTTATTATGGTCATAGCTCTGTAAGAAACTATATCACAAAACTTTACAAGTGTACAATTTGTCAACTTTTTCTGTGGAAAATTGTACAATTGCCTGCGTGCCGATTTTTGAGTGTCGAGCGCTCGACTTTTCACTCGAGATCTCTCAAAAAACTATGATGTTTTGACAGATGTCGAGTGAAAAGTCGAGCGTTCGACACTCAAAAATCGGCCCCCCTGATCTGAAACGGTTTGGACTAAAATATATGCGCGTTTTGAGTACAACTTGACCCGCCGAAATACTTAGTAATGCCATGAGATAATGCACTTCCCTTTTCTGGCGAATAAGTTTCCCTACTTATTCTCATTACTTCTTATATACATGGAGAATCGTAAGTCGTGAACAGAAATATAAAAATATGATTCTATAAATGATTCTGAATCACTTTTACACTTTATAGTAATAGGTCATCAGTTGCCTAATCGAAGTGTATGAAGAAGCATATATTTTTTCACGGACAAAGTTAGTCCCATAGTAAAAGTGGTTCAAAATCATTATATCTAATGTTGTAATCTATGTTTACTGTAACAGGAGCAATAAATTAAATGGTAAATAATTAACCTTGCCTGTAATTATTTCCACGTGGTTACAGTTGAAAAAAAATAGTACATTACTTAACAAGGGCGGTAAAACAAAGAATGTCTCAGATCGCAGCTATTTGACGATACGATAAATATGCGATCTGAGGCTTTCTTTATTACCGCCCGTGTTAAGTACAAAATTTTATGTCACCCCCTGGCCAGGAAGTGGGTTTTTTCGCGCGCGGAGCGTGCGATAATGGCCGCTTTATGGCCAGGTGTAACATAAATTTTTTTATGAATTTTTTTTTGGCGCTGTCTGGTAGGTATCTGGTAGTGATATTAATAACGATTTTTTTTTAAAAAACACGATAAAAATGTTTTTTTCCTAAATAAGCCATAATCCTTTTAAACTAAAAATGACGAATAAACTAATACTACGACGACTCATATCTTGATGCTAACTCTGAATCCGAAGTACAGATGTGCTATGATCTCGCGGTGTCAAGATCCATTACTTGAGGGTCCTAACTTTAGATCAAATTTTCTCCAATTTGAAATAATAAATAAAATTTATGGACACAAGGGGTTACTGCAGATGCTCTAAGAAAGCGTCCTTTTAATTTATTGCTCCTGTTACAGGAAACACCATGTATAGAATATATTTTCATATTTCTGTTCACGATGATTCAACCTGTATAGCTTAACCTTTAAACCTTAAAGCTTCGAGTATAAAAGACATAATTCTAGAAGTATTACACCTTACAGCATGGCTTCTGGTCCGTGTTTTCATTCTCTTTATCCTGTAAGCAAAGAACATGTATTGTAATATTAGTAGAAGAGCCGATGACACTGAACCTAGTACGATAAGATTCCCAGATGGCATATATATAATAGGGATGTTGACACCAAATAAGAAAATCAATAAAACCGAATTTTTTCGATAAAGGATCAAATTCGCAATCAAATAGCGAAAGAAGTAATTCAAAGGAATAAATAATTACGTAATTATAAGTCTTTAAAGTTTTAGGAGGGGGCATTTTCTGCCCCTTTTCTGCAAAACGCCCCGTTGTATTGAACGATCGTCATTTACTATAGCGCTCCAGGTCAGTGACGTCACTGATCTGTAGCGCTTTCTCTCTCTAACTAAAAACATTCTAACGGTTGTAGTTTCGTTATTTTTTGAGATATTTGAATAGGATTTTCACTATTTGGCATAGTTTTATGTATTCTTTCGTATGTAGTAATAACAGATTTTTAGTCAACATCCCTATTAGGTGCGTCATTAGTCGGGGAACACGAAACGGTGATGCTGCAATGCGAAAAACCTGGCGAAGCTATTGAAAATTAAAATTGAAAAATGATGGAAAATCCGGTTTCTAGTATGATAAGATAAGATTCCCAAGTTTCGTTTGTTCCTCGAATAAATTTTGCCCGCACGAGCCCTAGGCGAGGCTCGCAAGCCACTACTATACCTTCTGGCAGCAGCGGCGGCCCTTCCCCGCGAGCGGTCTCTCCCGCTCGTCCCACACGACCACACCGTCGCACGCGCAGATCCGCTTGGGGTTCTCGAACACGCCCGCCGACCGCGCTATTATACCGCACGCTATCCTGTAATAGTAGATTATGTCACACCTGGCCATAAAGTGGCAATTACCGCACGGTCCGCGCGCATAAAGGCGCACTTCCTGGCTAGGGGGAGAGATAAAATTTTGTAGTTACCACTTTGTAATAAAGAAAGAGATGTGTTTTACTGCCCTTGGTAAGTAATTGACTGAGTGAAACGAAGGTCTCTGTTTTAGCTTCGGCAAAAATGCTTTCCGGATTTCCGGCTGTTCTTCTCTACAGGTCGCATTTCTTAACCGATTCTCGTGAAATTTTGTGAGCAGGTACGAAAATTAAAAGAAAGTTTTTTTGTCGAGTCACTTCTTTAGAAATAAAAAAGAAAACTTTTAATCGACGAATTCATATTTTTCTGCGGCCGTTTTTTCCTCTACAGGTCGCATTTCACAACCGATTCTCGTGAAATATTGTGAGCAGGCTCTTTGATTACATAGAATATATTTGTCGCTAATCTAAAAAAAATCAATGGTTTCTCAATCAATGGCCTTCGAGTCTATTACAGACTATACAAGCAGTGTCATGCAGGTAGACAACGTCTTTTGTGGCTGTGTAAGCCGATGCGAGAGCGGCATACACGACCGCAGCCCTGACAAGTAAAGTTCACCAGTGGCGAACAGGTCTCCGGTCGATGTTTCTTGGCTCGCTTGTCAGCAAGCGTCGCAAACCATGGTTTCTACAGGTTCGATATCTAACATAGTTTTGGAAATTAAAAAAAAACACGAGGGTTACAACTCACAGAGCCACTTGTGTACTATTTTGTCAAATAGCGAATCAAATACTCACGGGCGTCCGCTGTCGCCGTCGACCTTGGAGGCGGGGCTGGGGCCCCGGCCCAGGTCGTCAGCGCGCTCCGTGATCGCGATGGAGCGCCCGATAATCTCAGATATCTGCCGGATGATATTTAAAAAATTAGGGGCTGTTCAATAAACAATTTTAATGCCTCACCCCGCCTAGTGTCTTCGGGCGCATCCTTAATGACATATGACCGACAGTTGACCTATTGCTCGCATCCTAACAGGACGCATGTCGCTCCTAACTATGACCTCACCTAAATACCAGCACGCGTGTGAATAAGTGTCTGTGTGCCGGAGACATGAACCCTGGACTTCGCAATTAAGGTATGTGAGCAAGGAACGTGACCTAAAGACTATTTTGTAATCCTTTGTGTTAAATCCCATTTTAAACAGGGGCAAAATAACAGTTACACACAAGGTTTCATGCTTAGTGAAGAAATTGTAAAATTAGGTGCCAGTTACCATTGTTTACCAGAATACGCTATTTGACATTTTTTTTATAATGCCAATCGAACCAGTTTTTAGAGACGATCAAATGTCTATATGGGACCAATAACAATTAGAGCACAATAAAGGGCTAAAATTAGGGACAAACCTAGCTCGACGCTAGCGGCCTTCAAAAAGGCTCCTACAAATTGGCCCTGGCAAATGACGTCACTTGCACAGCATTCGACCAACCGTTGTATGGGAAAATTAGTATTTTGCTGTTTTAGTCTTAAAATAATGCGTTTAGGTACATAGTTAGCAGTGGCGGAGCGTCCATACAACTCGATTCCCACCGGCTTGCCTAGTTTTCAACCAGACCAGTTTTTTTACTACGGCTCGTGAAGAATATGAAAGGATTTTTTTTCCGGCTTTCCTAAGAATAATTATGACGCGCCGCCACTGATAGTTAGTTCCCATACAATTTATTTTTACAATTAAAATAACTACCTAAAGCTAAAAAAGGCCGTGGTCTTGGGTTCAAATCCCGCCATTTTTTATTTTTTTATTTATTTTTACATAAGCATTCTATTGATACCTTTTATTTTAATTTTGGACGGTAAAAAAAATTACATAATTTTCCGAGTTTTTGATGATTCATATCCTTTTATGATTTTGGTAAAATTTTATAATTTACGATTTATTGTGATATTTTGATGGCTAACTATCCAACAAGTGACACTGTGTTATAAATTGTAACATGTGTCAAATACCCTATTGCTAACAAAACACAAATATTTTAAATAAGGGGAAAAATTTCAAAGTTTAATGCTCCGAGTAAGATTCGAACCAGCGACATCCTTGCATGTCAGTTGCAGTCATGTCTTGCAGCCAAACTTTACAAGCGTACAGTTTGACGCTTGTCAACTTTTTCTATGGAGAATTGTACGAATTTGCCGAATTTTAGACGTAAAATTTTTTTTCATTCCTCATACTCTGAAAGTAGGTCATATTTGACCTAAGGAGCGGGTTGAAAGTGAGCCATTGCGCCCCACGGGCTAACATGTATACATATTTTTTATTCCAAAACATTTTAAATTAACCAATCCAAATGCTTCACCACGTTGAATCCACCAATCACAAAACACGTCGACAGCCAAATGAATATGGATGTGGATGTGGATATGGATATGGCCATGGATATGGCTATGGCTATGGATATGGATATGGATATGGATATGGATATGAATATGAATATGAATATGAAAAATCGTCGACTCGATTTCGACTAACTCGGGGATAAGGATTTCAAATTTTACATTAATTTTCAATTGCATGTAAAAAAAATGTTTGCGGAAAATCATCATTATCGATTTGGACTAATTCGGGGATAAGAATTTAAAATTTTATATTAATTTTGAATTTTAAGTAAAAAAATGTTTTTTTTTAGTTTCCTCGTATTCGGAATGAAAAGCAGAGTGTTTAACTCGGGTGAAACCACCCATTTCAGCCTCGAACTATTGGAGCTCGAACGCTTGGTTAACAATCTACTATTGATACAGTGGCCAGATTGTGGCTTTGCCCCGGTTGACTTTATTGATAGGAATTGGTTGGTTGGGTTAGGTTAGGTTGGGGGCTTTCTATGCCGCCTCGACCAGTCATTGGTTTTTTGTCGCAGTTCTTTGCTTACCTTTATTTATACCCGTTCCTTCCCCCGCGCCGTGACTCGCGCCGCAAGTTATAGTGCGCACCGCGCGGGTTATAATGCGCACCGAGCGGGTAATAGTGCGCGCCGAGCGGGTAATAGTGCGCGCCGAGCGGGTAATAGTGCGCGCCGAGCGGGTAATAGTGCGCGTAGCGGGTTGTAATGTGCGCCGAGCGGGTTATAGTGCGCGTAGCAATCACAGAATAATATAATAGTATTACAGAACGGACACGAACCGCCCCCTGCGCGGCGTTTTAGTCACCGATCAGTCACCGCTCGACCGGTGCGCAACGCAGTTAACAATGACATGCACACGCACACATTGACGCGTGTACCGACAGCGCACGCACAGATCCTTACCGACACCGGCTGAGGTTCCTAGGCGTGTCACAAGATGCGACGAAGGTACTGTACACTCACATTGAGCACCCGGTCGACGATCCTGAAGGTGGCGCGGCCGCGCTCGTCGGCGCGGATGTTGCCGAGGTCGCCGGCGTGGCGCGCGTGCGGCGGCGCGTCCGGCGCGCCGTGACTCGCGCCGCGCGGGTTGTAGTGCGCGCCGAGCGACGCGCAACCCTGCCGACAACATTATTCATTGTACAATATAATACAATAGTAGTTTATGCAACTGGTACATAATGAGGGGCATTAAAACACGAGTGTGTTTTATGAAACGAGCCGAAGGCGAGTTTCATAATAAGGTCACACGAGTGTTTTAATGCCTAATTATGTACAGTTGCATACATTACTTTATCTACACACATATTATAACTACTCTAAGATGGGTTCAGAAACCGTTGTAAATAAATACAATAATTGTGTTATTACAACCTTTTTTGCATGGTTGCGGAAATATCGAAATCAGAACTGGCAACCGATACCTGAATGTTATTTTAAAAAGTAAAGAGTCCCTATTCTGATGTGATCATGTCGTTCTAGCTCAAATTTCGTGCGATATATACTAAAAAAACATCGAGCTGACATTTCGCATCGACTGAATTTGAATTTTCAGTGATACTAGAATAGTCAACTTTGACATTTAAATTTTGACAGTTTTGTTTGACGTTTTTATATTTTAACATCATATATGAGATTAAAATTAAAAATTATATTACTGCTGTAGCCTTAGCCACAGATAAGAAAATTGCCATAAATTCATTGAATGTTGAAATGAGAGTCATTTTCTACGGTTTCCGAACGCATATTAGAGGATTTATGATATGTGTGTAGATAAATAATCTTTATGTCACACCTGGCCATAAAGCGGCAATTACCGCACGCTCCGCGCGCGGGAAATCCCACTTCCTGGCCAGGGGGTGACATAAAATTTTGTACTTAACACGGGCGGTAATAAAATAAAGCCTCAAATCGCATATTTATCGCCCTTGCCTTCGGCTCGAGCGTCAAATACCTACGATCTGAGACATTCTTTGTTTTACCGCCCTTGTTAAGTAATGTATTATTATTGCACCACATAATACAGTGTGATTCCATTACACTATGGTTAAAAAAATTACACTCCTTTTTTTGGGCATTCGTGTAAAAAAATTTTTTTTTTTTTTTTCTTGGTTAATCGGCGATCAGTCTGTAGACTATAAGCTGATTTGTTGGCGGGAAGTGACATAGTGACTTGTGATTCGTGTAAAAATAATAATAAATTACTTTAAAAATTACTTGAGTATGACTTTGGTTATTCGGAAAAAGATCTTATAAATCTCTCACTTTCTCAAATTCGAAATGTATAAGAATTTGTAATAACATTTTATTTTGTTACGGTAACAGTATAGATAAGATTGGATTGGAGCGCTCGTGGCCCAGCGGCGCCGGGTACCGCTTGCGGTATCTAAGGTTAAGCAACGTGGGCAGCGGTCAGGACTTGGATGGGTGACCGCTTTGAGTGGTTACTAACTGAGCGCTCCCGTACTTTGGAAGGCACGTTAAGCCGTTGATCCCGGTTGCTGTCTATGGCAGCAGTCGTTAAGCCAAGTTGGAGGCCTTCGGGCGGTTTGAGAACTTCTAACAGTCAAGTTGCCCACTCACTTGACAAAGCCTAATCCCAATAAGGTCTAGTTTCCCCTCGGGGTTGGAAGGTCAGATGGCAGTCGCTTCCGTAAAAACTAGTGCCTACGCCAAATCTTGGGATTAGGTAGCGGACCCCAGGCATCTTTCAGGACGCAACTGTACTGGGATAACGCTAGGAGGATGATGAACGGTATAGATAAGACATTATCTCTAGTGTTTGTCTTTCACTTTCTGGCCTATTTGCAGAATAATGTTTGATTTTGTTTTTTTGATAATGATGTGGTGAGTTACCCTGCTGAGGTCCCCTGTCTCGTGCAAATGCAGGCCGTGCAACCCGGGCGTCAGGCCGTCCACGCTCCCGTCTGCGACTAAAGCGCCACTTTGTTGTTGGAGACGCACCACCCCGAGAACTCTAGAGTCCGCGCTTGATACCATAGCCACCGCTGACTGTGTGTCTGCAGAGAATCACATATTGATTACTAGCGACCCGCCCCGGCTTCGCACAGGTGCAAATTATACATATAAACCTTCCTCTTGAATCACTCTTCTTCGTAGTCGATCCCTCATGACATTCATGACATTGATGATGAAATTGATGAATCACTCTATCTATTAGTTTAGTAGTTTTAAAGATCTTAGGCCTTGGTCGTTCTGACGCCGTAGCCAGTTGCGTGCAGCGGCCCGTCGCACGCGGCGTCTGAATGGTATGTTCGACAATGTTCGGGCGCGGTCGTTCTCGCCCGCCGCGAGCGACGTGCAAACGCGAACATTTTTCAGGCGTCGCGTGCGACGGCCCGCTGCACGCAGCCGGCGACGGCGTCAGAACGACCAAGGCCTAAGCATACGTAGGCCACACTGAAAGTTTTTAGAAATGGTTACATAGAAACCATACATTAAAAAACTAAAAATGTCGTTTTGAAGTGGAACTCTTTGGCAACATTATGGAGTATATTACATTCGTCTGTCGTTTGTTTATATCATTTGGCGTCAAATTGAAAATTGTTTGTTTCACGTTATGATGAATTTAAAGTGAGAAATTTTGGTCGACATTTTTTTTATGCCTTTATATTGCAATGAAATCAACAATATAGTTATGAAAGACTTTTTGATGGGCCCTTGATGATGAAGCTACATCCTTTAAGACTGTTTACAACTAGTTTAACGGGTTCAAATGTCATCGCATCAATGACACTGATGATCTTCGTGAAGGACATCACTATGGCGATTACTGAAAAAAAAACATCAGTGCTGGGCGGCTCATGATAGAGACTGATAAGAGAGTGACCTATCAGCAGATGCAGGCAACCTTAGGCATCAGTATGAGTCAAGTGCAGAAAATCGTTCATGAGTATTTAGCTGTTAGGATACTCTGAACTCGTTGGGCACCTCATAATTTGGCCGAAGGTCAAAAACGCCATAGAACCGAGCTATAAGAACGAGTGGGCAAATCGTTTTTCTCAGAGGCTCCTTCGAATTCAGTGATATATTGATGTAATCGTACAATAGTCCATGAAACAAAATTACAACAAATAACTTGCTAGTTAGCTTTGTTTTTGTTTTTCTAAAAACTTTCAGTGTGGCCTACGTACAATGGGACAGACAGCAGGAAGCTACTTTGTTTTATACTATGTAGTGATTATGTGATTTTTGTTCTTGGCCAGCATCTAGACAGGGGGCAAAGATTACGACGGACGAAGTCGTAGGCAAAAGCTAGTAACATATAAATATAGACAGCCACAAAGTCCTTTGGGTGTCAGATATTAATGCTGGTTTATACCTCCAAATCCTTGCAGCACCGCCCTTTTCCCAGAAGTCTTGGATACCATTTCGACCACCACGGAGCTGGGTAGGGTAGTGTCCACCACAAACGCACCATTTTTATACACCACCTGCAATTAAAGATATAATTGTCTAATTTAGCCCTCAAAAATAGCCCAACTTAATTTTGTATTAAACAGTAACGCTGCTAATGCAAAGTACAAATTTAGAAATAAAAACTAACCCTACAAAAAAGAACCTACGACCTCCTGGCATTTGCCGCCAGTCGCTCCAGCCAACTGAGCTATAGTTGCACCCCAAAATTTTTAAATTTTTCGTTTATTTCTAAATTAGTAGCGCACATGTTTAAAATTCATTAATTCCGTTTCGCGACTCAATATGTGTATAAAATTTTAACTCAATCTGTCTAGGAGTTGGAACAGACGGACGGACAGTAAGACGAGACACATGCGTGATCCTATAAGAGTTCGGTTTTTTTTGCTTTTCAGGTATGGAACCCTAAAAAAGAATAAAATGTCCAAGATATTCCATTGCTACTGCTGCGTTCCTGATATTTTCCAACTACTACCGATTCGCTTCAAGTTGGTCGCTTCTTCCCATCCCCGTACCCATACAGGGGGAAGTAAATATGTCATGAATGTGTGACTGACACGAAGCAAATGGATTGTAAAGTTGTTGTTAATGAATTCTGAAATATAGAATGACTTCTGTATGTTTGTGGTCTCACCTCCTTAACACTGTCCTGTGCCTTCAGCTCATTGAGGGTTTTATCTAATATTTTCTGATCAGGTTTCTCACCCAGGTCCACCAGAACTTCCAACTGAAAAAAAAGATCATTACTAAACTTTGTTTTTTTTTAAATCAATAATGGGATTGCTCTTGGCCAGCATCTAGCCTGGGGGCAAAGATGAGGCCGACGGTGAAGCGAGCCCATCCAGAAAATGCCTATTCACTCTTGCCTTTAATAGGTCCAGGTTATATGAACTCGGAAATACAGATGCCGGCAGGGAATTCCAAACCTTAGCAACGCTGTTTAATTATAAAGTTAAAAAGTGTAAATAGAGACTTTAAATCCTCGGTATAAACTATAAAAATAACATTAAAATTAATGTCATATTTCTATGAGGTCGAACATTTGGTTGAATCAAATGTTTATTATCTTAGCTTACCTTTGTGAACAACATTTTTGCTTACTGACTGTAATACTACTTTAGTTAGCAGATACAACTACAAAAGAATATATTATTCAAGTATTTTCTAGAATAAAAACAATCCAACGTGTAATCATATGTCAGGATGTCAGTTTTGACATTGACGCAAAGAGTATAATAAGTATATTTATGTAAAGAGTGGCAACACCGAGAAAAAACTGACCCCCCCCAAGCCCCTAGCGAAAGGTGGACGCAAACTCATCGATACACACATACACAAATCACGCACACATGCAAATGCGTGCATACACCTACACACATACACACATTCATACATTCACGCACCCACACACGTACATAACATAACCTTTTTGTTCTGTGTTTACTTTGTAACCTACAATGTGATTAGCAAAGTAAGGACGAAAACGTGTCTAAAATACAAATGATATAACATTTTAGTTAAGCTTTCTTCCATACTTTGCTAGCCACATTGTAGGTTTTTAAGTAAACACACTTACTAGGGTAACACATCTCAAGTAAAATACGCAATAGTGCTAGAAGTATTTATTTAAACTACACAATTAACAAAAGTAAACAAGTCACAATTCATATACACTAACTTAACACATGAACACTGATATTAGTTACGACGAATACCTATTTTACGATTTCGGAATCAAGGCACAACATACATCAAATAAACTTGCCTATCGAAGATTATTTTTCAACGCACAGCCCTCTTTGAAATATTTCGTGTTTTGAAATGTTCACACACAATTATCACAACGATGAAACCTCGATGAAACTATGATTTCATTTTATTTTTTATGAAAACTTGTTTGTATAAGACATACGACTCACTGACATTGAAACCACCATAGAGTTGTTATTTTTTCTAGACTAATGAATAGTATAGAAATCTCTATGGTTTTGAACCATTGACAAAACAAAAAGACCGAATTTCAAGATTTTATTCATTTCAATTACGTAAGACTCTTAAATTAAATCCTAAGGACGAATATGTATAATTTACTTTTAAATCCTAAAAGTAATTCACGTGTTGGGTCAAATAATTACTATTAAAAGCGCATCCCAACGCTCCAGCGGCATGGGCAACACTATCCTGCCAGTCTGGTGCGCTGGTACGTCAGGACGCGCCTTAGTATCTTTGGTATCTTCTAAGTAGTCTGTGGCGCTTGTCAAAAAACGTGCAAAAAAAGCATCCAACGGACCAGAGATGTCGCCACCTTCTATTCATTTTTTCTCGACGGGCGGCCTCTAAGAAAGTTTCCAGTCCCTTGACGTTACTTATGGCCTTGCCAAGTTGCCACAGACTAAAGTAAAGATACATACGACCTTGCCCTTGTCAAGTACATGTTGTTTAAAGCTGCCTACTCAAAGCCCTGCCTGCAGGGCCCTGCTTGCAGTGCCACTGCCAAATCGTATTGTGTGCAACAGTGTTGTATGCAGGGCCGATTTAACATATAAAAAAATCGGCCCTGCATGCCTACACACAACACGATTTGGCAGTGGCACTGCAAGCAGGGCCCTGCTTGCAGTGCCACAGAGTGCCACTGCCAAATCGTATTGTGTGTAGGCATGCAGGGCCGATTTTTTTATCTGTTAAATCGGCCCTGCATACAACACTGCTGCACACCCTGGCCCTGCATATATACACACAATACACAGGCTTATTACTTTGTATTTTAAGCTGGCTACACAAAGCCCTGCCTGCAGGGCCCTGCTTGCAGTGCCACTGCCAAATCGTATTGTGTGTATGCATGCAGGGCCGATTTAACAGATAAAAAAATCGGCCCTGCATGCCTACACACAATACGATTTGGCAGTGGTACTGCAAGCAGGGCCCTGCAGGCAGGGCTTTGTGTAGGCAGCTTTAGTTTGAGCTGATGGCCTCGATGCCAATATTGCCAATGCTCTTAATAAATTTAAAAAAAAAAATTGTTTGTGTGTGTTTAACTGTTTATTGTTTACAATTGTGCATAGTATAGTCAAAGAGAATATAATCACTACGTTAGTATAGTAAAATACAGAAATTATGAATGACCTAACTATCAACACAGTCTGCTCTAAAAAGCAAGTCAAGTTTATCCTATGATACTCAACTTCCTAAACGGATGTCCGAGCGAAAACTTTCAGTGCTTATCTACGTATGTGCTTTACTTCAGGATGAGGCTGGAAGTACGACTGTAGCTGTGGAGTTTAACCGACTTCTTTACATTGGTAATGAAGAGAACGATATAGACCAACCTTTAATACTAGCCAGGAACAGAATAACCGGTAAATTACGTTTAATACAGGCGGGAACTGCGACGCTAAACCCGCTTAATGATTACGCTATAGAACAGCTAGAAAAAGTATTAGAACTAGATAAACCAAACTATACACTTAGAGATGAGAATAAAATGAAGACTAATAGATAATACAATTCACAACTACTAACAAATAAAGTAGTAGAATCAAACAAAACAGACCAGTCACATCGCCCAGAAAACATTAAAAAACCGAATCAAACCGAAGAAAGTAAAATTATACCAAACAGAACAAACTATGTGTGATGTCCTCCAATTGGGTCGCTCGGGGTATTAAATAAAACCAACATTTTAGGCTATTCGTTTGGGTCAGCTGTTCCTGCCTTCGCTCCACAGCTGGTCGATGTCAAGTCAAGTGCGAGTCGTGCGACTGCTGTCACCTTGGCAGGAGCAACTACCCGCCATCATTTATTCATAACGCCAGTACACCACACCTCCCTCATGTTTTACAAAATCTGAATTGTTTTATATCATTAGATTACTTCACAAATAGATTACAAACAACTCACAATAATCTCACATAAAACAATACAATACAATACAATATCGTTTATTTCAGGCATTGCCCATAAAGTGTTAGTGGACACAATTTAAAAATCAATCAATCAATTTAATAGATACACAGTACAGTTTTGTCCTCCACTCTCATAGCAGAATATAAATTGGTCTACACCAAAATTACTCCTTTAAATTACAACTTTGGTCACTGAGTTAAAATCTCTTTTTCCCATTTCCGTCTACTTCTTCTCATCCCCCTTTTTTCAGTAGTATTAACATACTTTGTTACCTTTATTTTCTAGGGCAGCGGTCAGCAACACGTTTTTTTTTTTTAGCCAATAAACAATTTTTTGTGGCCCTTGGCCTTAAAAGGTTGCCGACCCCTGTTCTAGGGTACTCAATAAAGTACATAATTAAACCAACAACAATTTGCACATATACATATACTCTTTATAGCTATCGACACGATCGACAGCACTTTACTCTAAAATTAATTCTTAGGTAAATGTCAAATTAACGAAAACATTACTTTTCAATCAACATTAATATAAATAATCAGAAATAAGGGATCCACCTCGCGGCATAGTGCCAGAATACAGTCAGCATTTTCCCGATGTATAGTAGTACAGTTACATATTAAATTTCTATATTAATACATTTTGTATACCATATGGAGCTCTTTTAAACCAAAATGATATCATATTCTATTTACTCAGTCACTCCTGGGATAACAATAACACATTACCATAATCCTGGATAACCTAAGAAACTAGATAATCTCAGGGTCCATTAAATATTTAAATGTCACTCAATACAACAAGATGTACGTCTACATAATCCCAAACTGTTATGTATAATATTTTAGACAGTTGTTGTTTCATATATTAGTAGATATCATATTCTCATATCTTTTTTTTCAAATCGGCCATTATAAGAACATTAATGTGGAACAATTTTTTTACTAAAGAAGACAAAAAAGTAAAATATTAACTTAGTATTATAATCTTAAAATACAAAGATTTAGCTAAGTAGAACAATAACTATCATTTTGAAATAAACATTTCAAATTTATTAATTTTTTTAAGTTAACACATAGTTTCATTAAAGAGTAGACAGGAATTCAGGCTGCTAAATGTTTCAACATTCTGTCTTATATGATTAATGTAAGTTATGAGTATTTCACTCAAAGATATGCAGCTGAATAGATATTTGTTTCTACGCAAATCATTATTATCCGCCGAAAACTTCCACTGCTGGAAATAGGCATCGATCGTGGGCTGCCTGCATCCAACGGACCCCCACGATTTTATCACGCTACTATTAAATAGCTTGTTTATTTTATTTTTTACTATTTTAATTTCACCTGACTTCCTTGTGAATTCGGAGTCAGTTAAAATTAATTTGGTGAAATTAAGGGTAAATTCTATAAACTAAAAATGTAAATGTAGTTTTGAGGATTTTCGGTACACAATGCACAGCACGGTATCTACGCCAATGTAGCGGTAAACCTTATTCTTTGGGGTATTTTTATTCCTTTCCATTTTTTTACTTTTAAAGAAGTAAATTGATATTTAACCAGACAAAATAGGTACTTATTATTCCACCAAAATATTTTAAGGTCGAATGAAGGATAATACACACATAAATGTCTACTTTACTAGCGTTTAAGAAAGTCAGGCATTTTGGATGGCCTTTGTCCATCGCTCGCTGTGCGTTGGGCTACTTTAAGCTACTGTAATATGTATAATAATTTATGGATTAAGTCGGCTTGTATGGGAATGTACCAGGTATTTTTTTCAGTTTTGACTCATTTGTTTTCAACACCTTGTCTACATCAGCCTTAGGCCGTCAGAATATAAGTATCATCGCTTGCCTGACAATATCAGAAATGCAGCATCCACTGCGGTATTTAAATTAAGTCTGATGAAACGGCTTATAAAACACGCTTTGTGATTATACCGACTTTTATTTCATTTACCATTAACAATAAAATGCTGAAGAATTAACGGTACCGAATAGTGTGCCGTAATTTATAATAATAGTAATAATGCTTTGTATATAATAACTAATTATATTGAATAATGTAAACCTTAGTAATTGTTTTGAATTAGGACACCTTCATAATATACATATTTTAATGTAAAACACATGAAACAGTCGTTACCCATAAAATTTTCATTTGCTTTTTACCATACAACCCTTTTACTTTCAGTTGCATTAAATGCACTATATGCACAGACATGCTCATACGGCATTCACCTACTCGTACCATCCCTAACTGTTAGGTAGGTACGTTGTTTTATTTTATTATTATTTTTTCCACTTGGAAACAGCCTTGGGTATCTATATTTTCCTACCTTGCTAATAGACCTCCACAAGACACTTCTGAGAAGTATCACCTTAATTCTGATTTTAATCGATAAAAAGATACCTTCGATCAATTTACTTTCATTTATGATAAATAGATAGGTGTGGTAGGATTATGATCATTATTTTATTTAGCCAGTAGTCTTCAGGAATTTTAAAATTCATTTACTTTTGAAATTGGATTACTTAGTAATCTATATCTATACCAACACTTGAGAATAATAGTATTTTTTCTAAAAAAGAATTGTGGCTTTATAGGCCGAGGCCAATAAAGCAAAGGAGTGCGGTTGGAGTGGCCTGGGGAAAATCCAGGGTAAACCTCCGACACGACCACGCAGGCGGTCTCAACACTGACATACTTTTAAGAGTTTGCACTTGGTTGAGCGGTTTCAACGGATTCTGAGGTGTCAGTTCTGAAAAACCGATATGTATGACTATAGAAACCATTGTACAACTCTAAGGACAAACTAATTAATATCATCAAGATTTTAATTTAATGACATTTGACTTTTTTAAATCTGTTGTTCTGAAAATATGTTGACTTTTATCCTCTATATATTAAATTAAATTTCAGATTCTTTAAATTGTACCTAATTTAGGTATCTTTTGCCCTTTTGGCCTATTATTGCAGAATAAATATTTGATCTTATTTCAATATTATTCTGTAGTTTGTACCTTTATAAAAGTATTTCTTATACCTATTCCACCTTCGGGAAATATTGTTTTATCATCCGCCTTCGGGACTTTTCCGGAATTTATTTCTCAATACTAATGTGTACATATACATATGAATATGAGTATTCCACCTTCGGGAAATGTTGTTTTATTGTCCACCTTCGGGATTTTACACAAATTTTGGCGTATTCATACACATATACCTACTCTTACTAGAAAATGTTTATCACTGTCGTGATTTACTTTCCTCGTGCCTGTCGTTAGCCGACCTGGCACGTCACTACAAGTTGCTCTTGCATTGTATATTATATACTACTATTTAACGTCCTTTGACGAAATAATTAACCTTTAGTTTTAAGGCTGTTACAAAATACTATATTTAGCACAAACCCAATTCTGAGATTCATTTATTTATTTTAGGTGATTTATTCATGTTGACTTTGGACAGTCCTATGTAATATGCTCTTGCTGTCTACGTGTTATATGTAGGACGTAGGTATAACAAATGTTTGTACAAATATTTTACATTAATGAACATGTCACCATTCAAGATGAGTTATTATTAAAATCCCTTGGTACTAATACGAATTCTGAGTTTACTTTATTACCTGTGAGTTTACCTCTTACAAATTCTCATATTGAGTAATAGTGTATTTGAGATTTTAACTCAAATGTATACCAGCACATACATGTAGATATATCGCCATTTAGTACCTTTGCTTAGTTTGGGACTAGGTTGTCTATTTATTTATATGTTGATGAGTTGATTCCATATTAACTCATATTTATATATATATATATACCTATATATACCTATATATGTTATACACTAACTATAATTGAATCAAAGCATTTTGTATGAACGTGTTTAATTTATTAGTGGACAGCAAAGTTTTTATTGATATTATGACGCCACATATTGTATCTGCCATAATAATTTCTTAGTTAACTAATCTGGATAGCATGTTTTGTAAAACACCACTTTATGATCAGTCAGTATATATAATTCATTACATGAAGTTATCACATTCATTAACACACATTTTTTATTTTATTCAGGTGTTAATTGTGAAGTATAAATATGCATTTAATTTTCACAACCTGTATGAAACAACCAATTTACATGCATAATATTACAGAATATTTTTTATTATTATTGTTGTATATATTTTTTCAATATTTTGTTTGTATTGTTAAAATGTAGGTATATGTGCATAAATAAATCTTCTTCGTTTTTATTCAGACTCCCTCTCAATTTAATTTCCGACGCAGATTTCATACGAATCATTGTATGACTCGCCTTTGTAGCCAAATCTTATTGACCAGTTTAACCCATTGACGACCATGACAACTTTGTATTTCACGCTGACAAGGAAATGATACGAAGTAGATATCATTTGATTTCCTAAGTATGTATAGACCTATTCACAACTGCAATCTCATATCGAAAATCATGTCACTCACTCGGTTGTAACTTGTAAGTGAGCATAGTCAACGACAGAACATTCTGCTAAAAATATCCATTTAGCTTTAAGACCGGCATGTTCAGATTATTGTATTTATAAAAATACTTTGAACGTTACTAATTCTGGACTTACATATCCGAATAATGCCTACATTGGATACCAACTGCGTTGTGCTACTTAGAACCCCGCAGCACACCATAAAGACAGGTGTTGCAAAGTTTACATCCAAATTTTATAACGCATCGGTAGCATAAATATGCAGTGCGTTAAATAAATTAATAAAAAATACAATATGCGGTTCATAATCAACTCACCGCATGATTCCTAGTATTAGTTGATACCGAGGTCCATAATACATACGCGTATTCGAAGGTCAAACTCACTGGTTCTCCCTATTTGATTTGACAACATATATTTAACAACGGGACAATAACTGTAAGTTATAACAATGGTAGCCGTGTATTTCTATTTTTAAATCTTTTATTTTTCATTGCGAATAATGTAAAAACTCCCTTCAGTTGACGTGTTATTTCAACAAACAACAAATAGTTAAACCCAAATATTTCATTGAAATTGTAATCCAACGCAACAATTGAGGTTAATTTATACACTCTTGGCTGTTAAAACTGCATAGAATTTAATTACTTCGGGTAGCTAAACAAGTAAACACACAGTTTAAGTAAATTCCGTCATTGCTTAATTTCTTTATATTTTCGCGTTTTGGGTTCTTTGTCTACTCCATCCCTTCCTTGTCAACGTTTTGTTTCAGGTGGTCATACCACTCACTATGCAGGTTTTACCTTATTTATTTTTTCTTTTGTTTTTAACGGAGGGTTAAAGTTCACTCACATAACTCGTCGCCAGTGTGATGTCCTCCAATTGGGTCGCTCGGGGTATTAAATAAAACCAACATTTTAGGCTATTCGTTTGGGTCAGCTGTTCCTGCCTTCGCTCCACAGCTGGTCGATGTCAAGTCAAGTGCGAGTCGTGCGACTGCTGTCACCTTGGCAGGAGCAACTACCCGCCATCATTTATTCATAACGCCAGTACACCACACCATGCACTATCAGGGGGAAGTTATTCAGTATTAAATTTTAAACAATGTATACATAAGCCTGATACACTTGAAAAAGGTAGCCAACCGGAAGAAATCAAAGAAACAGATAAAACAAATACAATTGACATAGCTACTGAACTAAATACAACCTCATTATGAACTATTATCATGATGAACTGTATGAACCATTTGATGAAAACAGTTTGAAAGGAAAAACTGAAGAGCATGAGAAATTAAAACACAATGTTGAAGGTGTTTCTATAATAAAAGAGATGTTTATGAAAGGTATATATGTTTTTCATGGATGTTTATTTATAAAAAATTAAATGTGAAAAGTATAACATCTGTAAGGCATGGATTATTTTTTACGATGCTTGAGGAAGTTTATATTATTTACCAGCACAATGTACACAGTTCTGACAATAAAATAGTAGTTTATGCAACTGGTACATAATGAGGGGCATTAAAACACGAGTGTGTTTTATGAAACGAGCCGAAGGCGAGTTTCATAATAAGGTCACACGAGTGTTTTAATGCCTAATTATGTACAGTTGCATACACTACTTTATCTACATCCATATATTAAATCCTCTTTCATGTGTTTCGTGTGGGCACTTCTCGCCGGCGTGCGCCATGTTTGCTTCGACAGGCCGGCCCGCGCCTCCGCCGCCAGCCCGCAGCTGTGTCTTAATTTTGTACGTGATCTCATTTAAGTGTTATATTTCGTGATCGATAGATAAAATATTTTTCCTAACTAGGGAAGGCTACTTTTCCTAAAAAGTGCACTTTTCGCACGCTTCGCGTTCGTAAATTTCACTTTTTAAGGCACTTGTTATGAAAAAAATTGTTCGAAACATATGTAAAAACTTATTTATCTACACCCATATAATAAATCCTCTTTAATAAGTTCAAAAACCGTAGATAAGACCCCGCTTTATAACATACTGTGCGGCTGTTGCGCGCGTCCCCTATTAGATCACGAAATAGAACACTTTAATGAGATCACGTACAATATTAGGACACAGCTGCGGGCTGGCGGCGGCGGCGCGCGGGCCGGCCTGTCGACGCAAACATGGCGCACGCCGGCGAGAAGTGCCCACACGAAACACATGAAAGAGGATTTAATATATGGATGTAGATAAAGTAGTGTATGCAACTGTACATAATTAGGCATTAAAACACTCGTGTGACCTTATTATGAAACTCGCCTTCGGCTCGTTTCATAAAACACACTCGTGTTTTAATGCCCCTCATTATGTACCAGTTACATAAACTACTATTTCAACTCAGGTGATTGTCACCCTCGTTTCACTCGGGCTCCAACTCTCACCTTCGTCGAAAAAATCTTTTTTTTTCACTTGTATCGAAATGTACTATTATCTTATCTTTATTTATTTATTATACACTAGCAGATACAAGCTAATGCATGTATATCACTATATATGTATGGAAGTTCAACATAGTCCATTTTAGTTGCTATTGAGTGTAGTTGGTATGCCAGTTTATGTTACTTTTGTTTGCCTAACATTTACTTATGGTTATGAAATTAAGGGACCATAAAGACTCACAATAAAACCTGTGCAATTTATGTTAATAAATGTATTTACTCTACATATAGTAGGGTTTGACTTGTAAAAGTGCCATTGCGGCCTACTTACAGAATAAAGTTCATTTTATTTCATTTATATAATGATGATTGACCATTTTTACTTTATTTAACTGGCCACTGTTTCCACAGCACTTGGATTGGACATGAAACATCGTGACAAAAGAAAAAAACAAAATGTAGTGCATACAACAAACAATCTAGGAAATATAGTAAATGTTAATGATAAAGATCACAATGAAGCACTGAATGGCTTTGGTGATGATTACAATAAAGGACCTACTGAAAGTAAAACTTACATTTGTGGATGCTGTGACAGTAAATTTGAAAACAAAGTGTCCATAATTTCACACTTAATTTCTCACAAACTTATAGGAAACGCAAAGAAGGCTGGATTAAGACCTTTAGTTAAAAGAATTGAAGGAAAGATCAAATCCAATGACAGAAGTACAAAACAATATACACATGTTGAAAAAAAATCTAAGAAAAGAAATAAATGGAAGCAAAAGCTAAATCAAGTGCACTCCAAAAGAAATTATATTTGTCATCATTGTGAAAAGGAATTCGGAGAGAAAGGCTCACTTAAGATTCACTTACTTGCCCACAAATCTATGATTGATAAAAAATCTAGAGCAGTTATAAATGAAACAAAACAAGAACACAAAAGGAAAGACTGTGTAAAAGCTTATGACTTTAAACCTAAATGTGAAAATGATGAAAAAGAACAAAATAAAAGACCAGACAGAGAAAGAAGAAGGAAGATGATACATAAAGAGAGAGATTCTGACGAAAGTAAAATCGCAAAACAAGCCAGAGTAATAATTACAAGAATTAATTTAGTAGCCCATAAATTAGTAGATGACACAAGTGCCAGAGAATCTCAAACTATAACAACAGATACTGAGAAAATAACAGAACAAAACGAAATTGAAACTTTACATGACCCTAAAGCTATTGAAGATGTGAAAAATATGAGAAAAGATAGTGAAGATAGAAATTCAAATGACAGAGACAACGCAAAACATACTAACGGAGTAATGACTACAAGAGATCAAATTAAAAACTATGGAAATATACGCAATTCGAATAAAAAGACCACTACTAACTATGATTGTGGCAGAAAACTGAAAACAAAAGCTTCTCTGATTACTCGCATAATAAGTCACAAAGACAACTTGACCACTATGGCAAAGAACAAAGTAATTACTTTGAAACCACATACTACACCCAACAACAGTAAGAAATGTAGCAGAAAATTAAAAAAGCCAGGAATTACATTGAAATTCCCAATTATTCAAATAGAAAGATGCAATCTGTCAAACCATCTTGAGAAACATAATGAAAAGACAAAGTTTTGCACACTCTGCAAGTATAAGACTCCATATGCAAGCAGACTTATAAGACATAAGAGTGTACACACAAAGTCATATAGATGCGAACAATGTAAGAAAGAATTCAGAAGAAACAACGATTTGAAAGTTCATCTCAGGACACACTCAGGGGACAAACCTTTCCGATGCCAATGCGGTACGTCGTTCGCTAAAATGAATACGTTGAATCGACATCTAAAAACTCACACAAGAGAAAAATCATACAAGTGTAGATTATGTACCTCGGAATTCAAGCTTCAGAGTGGTTTGAACCGCCATTTAAAAATCCACGCGGAAAAGACGTACAAATGTACAACTTGTGCATCTAGTTTCAGTGATGGCTCTTCGCTGAAGCGTCACATTAGACGTCATAATATAAAGAAACCCTATAGTTGTGAAAGTTGCAAGTACGCTAGCGCACATAGTTATGACTTAAAAAGACACGTTAAATCATGTAAAGGCAGATTAACTTCTTGACCGCCACAGTAAAATTATGCAAGTCGTGTCTCACACGCCAGTCTTTGTAGCAAAGGACGGTAAATAAACCTTACTTGATAGCACGGAGGTTGCCTTTGCATTGTACGTGTTGTCATCTATACATGACAGTGGCGTTGTAGGCACGGCGGCTCTTGTCATATATATGTGACTGTGGCGGCCAAGAGGTTAAATGTTCACGCCGCGAAGGCCTTCAATTTTTGTACAGAAAGGTCAGAAGGATAAGGTAAGGGTTATTAAAAATACAAAATAAAAATAATTATCTATTCAATTTACAATTTTATTGCAACGTTCTTATATTTCATAATGATGTCACTCCTATGGAGCTATTGACTCCGTTATAATAATTAAAACTATAATTTTAATAACGTGACGATATCATACAGTGAAAACCATTAAACAAATGAAAATTATAAAATACATACATCAAGGGTAATTCAACCTTACATTCCCTAAACCTAAAACACAAGAATGTTCACTAAAGTTGTGCTATGTTTTCATACATTTGACAGCTCCCAATGCCAGGAAGCTGTCAAATATGAAAACATCCACTCTAGTGAATATTCATTCTTATCCGCGTATAGTGTCGCTATACTATAGAAAGTATTACTTTATCAAACATACATTACATAATGCTACACTGTAATGATTGACCTTTTCACCGCCACGTCAAATATATAAAACCGTCACTCACACGCCATGACATCGGTCTATCAAACGCCAAGTTGAACCCTATAATGCAAACACGCCGTGACGGATATATCCTTGGCGTCTAAAAGGTTTAATCATGTGAAGGCTAATGATAATAAAATCATTTATAGAACCAATATATCGTCACTATACGCAGAAAACATTCTCATGTTTCTATGCTACGAAAAGCGAGCGTCACTATAGTATAATCCTATGAATCAGTCCGAATAATGAATTCAATTTATCAAACATTTGTAACTGTACATTTGTGCCGTACTTGGAGGAAAAACTAAGGGTGCTTTTCAACAGAGCTGTGCTACGTTGCTATTGATGCGGATATCCACCAATGGACACGGAAAGCTATAAGCATACTCGCAGCATAGCTGCATAGCATAGCTCTGGTAGAAAACCAGCCTAATGCGGATTTCATACCATCCCTTTTTCAGAGCTACCCCGAACCGTGAAGTCAATTTTTGATTGTACAATTTTGACATGTGCATATGAGGGGTATTATTATCATGGTAGACGACACATTGCATATGAGAAAATAATAACGCATTTTTATTTAACACCCACGGCCAAGCTTTTCGAATTTCCTTTACATACGGGAAAACGCATGGTGGAAGGGTTCTTGGCAATGACCGTGTTAAGTTACTCAGTTACTCTGTAATAATCTCAAAAACAAAAGTGTATTGTGTAGTTGTGACATATAATTTCAATATATTTTATTAATTCAAATGTTAAACTTAAACAAACAATGAGCACTGACCGCGTGTGTATGTGATACAAAAAAAACTTACAATATATTCACGACTATAAACTTGAATGGGATCGGCAGTATTTAATTTACAGTGCAACTTAGCAGTATGTATAAAGAGGTTTTGTATGTAAACTTGTAATCCTTTTTGTAGAACGAATTATCCTTCTCTTTGTGCCTTCTAAACAAAAGCACTTGTCTTTCATTGTTAAGCGTAACCACTAATTGATACTGTAAACTAAACGAAGTAAACGTTAACACTTTCAGCCAAAAGACGGCTTTACGTACAAGGAAAGAAGGTTCACATTTAAAAAATACGACTTATCAGTGTTGACCTTTTGTATTTAAAACAGCAGTAGTGTCCGTAGAGCAGCCTATTCATTTCGAAGCATTTATGGCACGTGGCTAAACAATGGCATTGTTGGACCGATGGGTCCTTAAGATAAGACCCGTTCTACAAAAAGGATTAAAAGTATACCGTGTTCCTTCGTCAAGTATAGGGCCGTCGCCTAAAGGGGCGTGCGGCGTAATGTAAGATTCACATTGCCTTTCGTTACCATCATCATCCTCCTAGCGTTATCCCAGTACAGTTGCATCCTGAAGGATGCCTGGGGTCCGCTACCTAATCCCAAGATTTGGCGTAGGCCTTAGTAATTGCCTTTCGTTACCACTATTACAATTATTAATATTGTAAAAATCTATATCAAATATTAAGGAATGTGGCAGTTAATTTATGTTAATGACAATTGGACCTAGTTTGGTAGTATTTTTGTGTTAAATATAATGAAACCAGCAGTGGTTTACGTGCCGCCCGGGCGAGCACTCATAAGGACCGGGTGGGCCATTTAACGGAAAGTTGTACACTCGACTTTTTTTTTAATTTCGATAAAATCGGGTTTTTTCTACTCTGAATCGGAAGCACTTTCGAACCTAATAGGAGAAAAAAAGTGTCCCAAATTTTTCATATAATTTCCAGTTTTTCCATTCCGTTACCACCATACAAACATTACAAACTTAGAATGAAAACGGTAACGGAATGCAATAAAAAAAATTGGGACACTTTTTTCCCCCTATATCATTCGAAAGTGCTTTCGACTCTGAGTAGAAAAAACACGATTTTATCCAAATTGAAAAAAAAGTCGTGTACAACTTTCCGTAAAATTGCCCGGGTACCGGTTTAAAAAGGTGAGTTATAGTACTTCACGAGTTCTTCACTCACGAGGCGCGGGTTAATTATAGTTGTGACACATACGAACACATAGACAACGTGAACTCATAGCTCCTACGCTGACGCACACATAGACAATGTGCATGTACAGCTCCACACACAACCATGGCTCACCCGCGCTCCAGAGATAAAATTACTATACCAGATTCATTATATTTTAATGTCTGTAACGTTATATTCCCATATTATAGAAATATGATGGTTTATTATAACATGAAAAAATTATGACTAAAGAACACTTACATGGGGTAGGCAGTATTATGGTATGTCTTATCTTATGTAGTATACGGTATTGTAAACATCACTATACTGTATATGTCATGACAGTAACTACTGGAGCTACCGCGAACTGAAAACAAAATATCTGCCTCCCTTTCGCACTTGCATATAAGAACGACAGAGAGAGAGAGACTTCGTTTTCAGTTCGCGAAAGACCCTCCTGGTTATATAAAACGTATATACAATTTACTTTTTCTTCGTATCACATACACACACATATCAATATAAATATATCATTAATATATTCATTAGTCAGTATATATCTAGAGGAAACTACATAATTTTAAAACTATATACTTAAGGATAAAATAAAATTCCCCAATCAAATAGTAAAGGAATATATCAGATTTTTTTTTTGAGGATTGGAAAAATAACACTACTTTAGATACTGCCTGCAAGATAGTTTCTATTAGTACATTACTTACCAAGGGCGATAAAACAAAGAATGTCTTAGATCGCAGGTATTTTACGCCCGAGCCCAAGGCAAGGGCGATAAATATGCGATCCGAGGCTTTCTTTATTATCGCCCGTGGTAAGTACAAAATTTTATATCACCCCCTGGCCAGGAAGTGGGTTTTTTCGCGTGCGGAGCGTGCGATAATGGCCACTTTATGGCTATGTGTGACATAAAATATTTTAGCTGATGACTTCAATTTACGTAATCACATTAGAGGCGCGTTTATTTGAAAATTGAAATAAGGTAAACCTTCATATTTGACACCTAATATTTACCTGTACTGTTGTGACATAAGAAAATGTCTTATATTGAGCCCGTGTCTAGTACTGCCACATTTACCTCATCTTTCAAAATGGCGTTATTTTCCCAAACCCATTTAATTTTGCAGACTATACAGTATACACACAATTTATACCTAACCCTGTCTTTTAAAACATAACACACGTCTACCCTAGAGGTATTTTCTATGATACCGTCGCGACATAAGGGGTACCTCTTAAGTTTATAAAAAAAAAAAAATCATCACAACCTGCCATAAATTGGCCATTACCCCCCAAACTTCCCATATTCAGGCGAGAATTAAGTCAACACAGAAAGTAACAAAGAAAACCTCAAATAGCATAATTACCAATTATTGATTAGTAACCTAGCTTTCGGCTCGGGCATCAAATATCCGAGATCTCTTCTACTGACCGAGTTGTCACAAGCCTTTTTAACAGACCTAAAAAAACGTAGAGGTTCGTAATTCGTCGGTTTTTTTTTTTAAATTAAAGATAATTAATTCCACTGCATTATTTTATAACGAATGAAGTTATAAGTTTCTAAAATACGAAGCTTATAATATGGCAGCTCTTTTTCATTATATAATGTTACTCGTGAGTCTAGCGACCCGCCCCGGCTTTGCACGGGTTCAAATTATACATATAAACCTTCCTCTTGAATCACTCTATCTATTAAAAAAAACCGCATCAAAATCCGTTGCGTAGTTTTAAAGATCTAAGCTTACATAGGGACAGGCAGACAGGAGGCTGCGACTTTGTTTTATACTATGTAGTGATTAAAAAAAAGGGAAATTTAAACTATTAGCTTACTGTTTGTAAATATGAATCTAGAACAAAAAAAAATACTACTGAAATACAAGTCGAAATCAACTTAACGTTAATTTTAAACTTTGTCAAATGTAGTATCATTTTTGATACTTCACGCTCGAATTCTAACCCTCTAAGTGCCCGGACACATGTCTGTCTACGGTACGGCGCCGCGCCGTACGCGGCAACGTACCAAGAACAAAGGCCGTAGACGGTGCCCGGTGCCGTACCGTGGACATGTGTCCGGGCCCTAAGTGTTATAGTACATTACTTAACAAGGGCGGTAAAACAAAGAATGTCTCAGATCGCAGGTATTTGACGGCCGAGCCGAAGGCAAGGGCGATAAATATGCGATCTGAGGCTTTCTTTATTACCGCCCGTGTTAAGTACAAAATTTTATGTCACCCCCTGGCCAGGAAGTGGGATTTCCCGCGCGCGGAGCGTGCGGTAATTGCCGGTTTATGGCCAGGTGTGACATAAAGAGAGTTAAAGGGTTAACAAAAATAAGAGGTACTACTTTGTCGCCCGGTGTGCTAAAACCGAAATTAACTTTTACATTAAATGTACACGAATATATTTAATGTTACTAACTATATTTATGGACAGCCTTAGTTTTTTAGGCTATTTTTTAAAATTCTTATTAGAAGAAACATGATTGTTAAATTATACTTAACATTCCTTATATCAGACGGAAACTTAATACATATACGTTACTTCCCAAGGGCGGTAAAACAAGGAAGGTGGCCTGAGGTTTTCTTTATTATCGCCCGTGGTAAGTACAAAATTGTATGTCTCCCCCTGGCTAGGAAGTGGGATTTTCCGCGCGCGGAGCGTGCGGTAATTGTCACTTTACGGCCAGGTGTGACATAAACAATATTTTATAACAGACATCCATGCGATTTTAACGTTTACTTTGGGCTCCTGGCACTGAGTCTAAAGCAAGGTACCTAGTCAATAAGGCACAATTCCCTTACAGATGCATTTAGAAATAGCCTTTAACGACATCGACAATAAGTACCTTTTATCTGGGAGTGTCACAAATCATACACAATAAACTCCATGAAAATTACACATTTCTTCTAATAAAAACCGAATGCTAAAAATATATATTTTAAACTAGTATTATATTCACATATTTACTAATTATTTTTATATAATAAGGACTTTTTATACATTTTTTTTACCGTTCCCTCGTCAAAGAAAATGCAAAAATACCTCGAGTCTGTTCTAAGTTGCCTTTCGCATGTTTTTTTTTAAATTCTCTACAAACAAAAACATCTCCACAAAATCATGATTACTTGTTTCTTTCAATATTTTATTCACATCCAAGAGCAATGGAAGCGGACAGCAAATTTCATACAAGGGTTATTAAATGTACGTTCGTAATTGCAGTTCAAAAATACCCGAGCAAACTTATGCCCTTTAACAAAGTCGTGTTCATAGTTCAATTATAAAACAACGCATTATCTAAGAAAAGAAGGTATGCCACTCCGTATCGTGACACAAGTGACGTCACTGTCAACGCCACACACATGACCGCATACCATTGACATTGGCTCGATGGCAGCTTGTGTCACCTACTAACCGATGTAACATACTGTATACAGGGTGGATTTTCTTTTTGGGTCAGTGAGGGCAGCTACCAGATACCGTGCTGTTGCGCAAAAATGGTCCTAGAACACCTTCCTTCGATTTTGAATTCAGATTTTGGAAAAAACATACAGGGTGGGAGAAAAGGGTAATTTTTGACAAACTTTTTTTTGATGCCTATCGATCCCATTCCTATCCAGGATCAAAAGTTTGTATTTTCCGGCTAGAAAATCAGCATTGTGGAAAACTTTTCCCATACAATTTGTATTAATATGCAATGCATTTTTTTATGCCAATCGATTCCATTCCTATCAATAACTTCCTAGGGGTGCACTTACGGTAATGTAATACTTAGCCAAAAAGTAAAAACTTTATACCCATATTACAAGCGTTGCTTAGTTTGGGACTAGGTTGGTTTGTGTAAGATTGTCCACACATATTTATTTATATATTTGACCTCGCTGACCAAAAAGAAAATCCGCCCTGTATAGTTGTATTGTCCGCGATGTTGATTGGTGACGTATAACCTTTTCAAACCAATTATGACACTTTGCCGCAATTGCAAACGAAGAGCGTAGACATAATCTCAGGTGTGCACAATGCTGAAAAATTTATATTTTTATCTTATAACATCAATTTATTTGATTTTGATTACTACATAAATAAATAAAAACAAATTGCAGTTTTTTCTCACATTTTTAAATTCTCGCTCTCGGTCTCGGCCGAGACAAAAAAGGTGTTCTCGGTCTGACCTTAGTTGTATCATGCATAAACGTGACCGCACCCAATTTTATTGCTCTTGACACTAACACAGAACAGACTCGACGGTAAAAAGAAATATCACATTATACTATTTAAAGATTACCACTAATTCACACTATCATTAAGCTGTACAATTTTTTTAAAGGCCAAAAACCACTAACACAGGTGCACGCACTCTTTGCACTATTCACACTAAATAATACGACACTAAAGCGCCTAATACGCACGTACGAGACTCGCATGCTAGTTTAAGGGGATGTATCGATTCGGTAAACCACGCCCTCCGTCAAAGAGACACGCTTATGTCTTTTGCGCTCGGCAAAACGAGATACAGCACTCTTCGGGAATCACTTTTTTAAACAAATCTCGATAAATATCTGACTGTGTGCAGTTTTATGAAATTTCCTCTTGACAGAGTTTAGATGTGGTTAAATGCCATCATATTAACTTATTTTTGTCGTTTAATAATGCGTTGTTTTAGTAAGCTGAGTAAAAAAGGAGAATAAAGACTCAACTTTGGATTTTTTTTCTATGGAGAAAATTTTAAGCAATCATGTTTCGGCTGTTGTCAAAAAGACAAACATATAGTCAAGAATCATATAGGGCAAATCGCCAGTAACTGGCCACCCCCCAATAACTGGCCACTTCGCAAAAATATACACCAAGCAACTAATTGTTGGTATTTCTGCAATTAAATAAATAAAATTGAACTGGGTTTAGAGCTGACTTCATGTATTTTATTTTGTTGAAGGCGGTCTTCACTGCACAAATTCCGTGGCTAGTAACTGAATGACATTTTCTTAAGTGTCCGGTTACTGGCGATTTACCCTATCTGAAAATTAGTCCCAATTGTTTCCTCGTTTGGGCAGGGCAGCGTTTCAAAGAACGCGATACTCGTAATTCTCGTTGTACATTGCGCGGTTTTATATAGCGAAAACTCGTTACACCTCCTCAGTGACCCGCGTTGTAATGAAACTCGTATGCGAGTCTAGTAAGTGTCTAAATAAGGCTTAACTTGCACAATACGGTAGGTATATAAGTGAAGTCTAATCGGCGACCCTCGAACTCGGAGTGTTTCTCGAATATTTTCGAGTTTTGTTTATTGGTAACGTATTCTTTTTTACTGTTTTACACTTACACCGTATTGTTATAGTACATTACTTAACAAGGGCGGTAAAACAAAGAATGTCTCAGATCGCAGGTATTTGACGCCCGAGCCGAAGGCAAGGACGATAAATATACGATCTGAGTCTTTCTTTATCACCGCCCGTGTTAAGTACAAAATTTTATGTCACCCCCTGGCCAGGCAGTGGGATTTCCCGCGCGCGGAGCGTGCGGTAATTGCCGCTTTATGGCCAGGTGTGACATAAAATCATTATCCCGTTGATTTCAAATATTTGGTTTGTTTTGTATTAATAATCGACTCAACACATGTCATAGGGCCTTTAAATATCGCTATTTGATTCGAGTCTAAAAAAGTGTACATATTCAAAGACTAAATTCTACTAATTTGTATTTGTTTCTTCCGTGTTAACCTTTTCAGCGCTTTGTCAAATACAAACGCTGTCACTCACACGCCATGACATGGGAACATGAAACGTGAAGTTAAACCCTATAGAAATGCATTAAGGGTGATATTGCATTGTGCGCCGTGACGGATATATGCGTCGTTTGCGTGGAACCGATGGTGCGTATAGGTTAAGAAAATTTGTTACACATGTATATGGGTAATTTTCGTAACACAAAAGTACCAATTAAAATGTAGTCGAGTTAAGTCCTTTAAGCGGCAATTACACTTCGTCGTTCGCCGCATGCTGCATGCGGCGACCGCAAAAGTGTACAGAAAACTTTAGTCGGCCGCAGTCGGCGATCGACAGCTGCCAAGTCGCCGTAGTAGGCGGACAGACTAGTGTAAAGACGACGTTTGTTGGCTTGAGTAGTTTAAAATGAATTCGGCGACCGCATTAGTTGAGCGACGAAGTGTAATTGCCGCATTATGTACAGTTTTTTGAAAATGTCTCATTTTCCTATATCGATATGGTTCATATCATAAAAACGTAACATAAAATGTAATGTTGCGTAACTCAAAACGATATTTGATGTATATTTATACCGGTATCTATTATATCGTTATAAACATCATAATAGGGATGTTGACTCAAAATGTATTAATACTCCATACGAAAGAATACATATAACTATGCCAAAAAGTGAAAATCCTATTCAAGTATCTCAAAAAATAACGAAACTACAACCGTTAATGTTTTTAGTTAGAGAGAGAAAACGCTACAGGTCAGTGACGTCACTGACCTCGAGCGCCATAGTAAATGACGACCGTTCAATACAACGGGGCGTTTTGCGGAAAAGGGACAGAAAATGCCCCCTCCTAAAACTTTGAAGACTTATAATTATGTAATTATATATTCTTTTGGATTACTTTTTTCACTATTTGATAGAGAATTTGATCCTTTTTCGAGAAAATTCGGATACATTGATTTTCTTATTTGGTGTCAACATCCCTATAGCCACACACTTTAAGCGATATAATAACGTTTTTCCTCCAATATATTTGGGTCATTGTCAGATTTAGGTGCGCGTCTTTTCGGTGGACATGCCAAAAGTTAAGGGCTACAAAGGTTAATTTTCGATTGATCTGATAACCCGCATAATCTGTAATTCCGTGTCTATAAATCCATGTAATAAAAACGTGAATTACATGCACACAAGCCGTTAACCATTGACCACCGAATGGACAACTTTTGTTTTTCCGACTGACAATGACCCATTTCATCATTGACAACTTTGATAAGCTTTAAATACTCTACGGTAATAACATAACGATATAACGTTATTTTTATATCGTTATGCGGAATAACGATATTGATTTATATCGTTATTTTAATCACTGACGGAATTATATCGCTTTTAATTTTCATAACGTTTTAAAGACCTGCATATCATATGTTGTAAGGACATGTACAGGCGAGTTCAAAAATATGCGCTCGAACAAGTCGTCAAATAATATGAACATGATTCTAAGGGCATAAGTTAGCTCGGATATATTTAAAGTATTTAAACCTTTTCGAACTGAATCGCCATCAAAGGGTTTATCCAGAAATCACGCGAGGTTTTTTGGGCCACTTTTAGACCTCTCTCCCCCCTTGGTGATCTTTGGTGAGGTTTTATACGACCCCCCCCCCACGAAACCTCACGTGTATTTCTTGAATTTATCACCACCTATGATTTTTTTTTAATTATATGAAGTATAATAGTTGATCTTGTGCTTATTTTGGTAGGTATATGCGTGATTGTGTAATTTCTCCTATCTTTTAAGAAAATGTTACATGAGTAGATATCATTTCTCGGTATTGTAGGTGCAGTAAAAAAATACACGTGAGGTTTCCTTGTAAAAACGTGACCAGTAGCGAGGTTTTCGTAACCCCCTCCCCCCCCCCCCCTTTGGAACCTCGCGTGATTTCTGGATAAGCCCAAATCTGCTCTGATATATCTGTCAGCGAATGTACACATTCATTTGAACTCAACTGTACTATATTAAAATAAAATTAATTTATTCTTCAATTTAGGCATATTAAATGCACCTGAATGTCAAAAAATTACAACCGGTTCATAAAACAAACCTCTGCCTCGAGATGAACCGGATTTAAAAACAATACCAAATATTCCGACACCAACAATTTTTACATTACTATCAATTTCATAATCAAATGTATTTTTTTTATGTGTGAGTGTAGCTTCAATTCCATTTTCTACACAAAAATTTACGTACACCGAACATAAAACAATTTTCAATTATTTCATATTTTTTGTCCCGAAAAAAAAAACTTATCGTATTAATAATAAAAACGAATAAAATATTTCTTAATAACAACTTAACATATAATCAAAGATATTCATACATTTCCAAGCAACTGTTTCTTAGTGATTTTTACTATAGACAGGTAAATCACTTTAAGTATGACACGCTCTTATTGGATATTCTATTGTTATTGTGTAGTGTATTTCTGGCAAACAAGCATGCGGTCCACCTGATGGTAAGCAGACACCGCAGCCTATAGACGCTCGCAACTACAAAGGAGTCACGTGCGCGTTGCCGACCCTTTATAAAATTAACATACATACTGTCTATAAATTGTATGTTTGTAATAGAAAATTTATTGCATTAGCGCTTAAGTGGTATATCCGATGGAAGCATATGTCAGTGCCAACTCAAAGCAATTACATGTTTCCTTAGCATGTTTCCAGTAAACTCATTATGCCAGTGTCACGGCAGCCTATCCAAAATAAAAGTAACGTTCATACGTACAATTTTAAAATTATTCCATCGAATTAAAACATGATAACCATATAATTTGACCTTAAATCTCCCTATAATGAAGGCACGCCGCCACGCCAAACTCCTAAACATAATGCACAATCAAAAAGATCTAAACATAGTATTCACGAAAAGTTTAATTAGGATACTAATACAGCCTTGGCCAAAAGTATTGAGCATCCGTTATTGGCTTTTATACTTTAGGAAAACGCACTTTTATACTGAATAAATTGGTAGTTGATTTGTATTATTCATCTATTTCAAGTATCATAGAACTTTTAAAAAACATGTGTACAGTAATTGAACTTACGTAGATCAAATAGTACATTACTTACCAAGGGCGATAAAACAAAGAATGTCTCAGATCGCAGGTATTTTACGCCCGAGCCGAAGGCAAGGGCGATAAATATGCGATCTGAGGCTTTCTTTATTATCGCCCGTGGTAAGTACAAAATTTTATGTCACCCCCTGGCCAGGAAGTGGGTTTTTTCGCGCGCGGAGCGTACGATAATGGCCACTTTATGGCCAGGTGTGGCATAAATAAATTTATACAATGTTTCTCGTTTTTCATTTCAGCAGCGACCATTTTAGTTGCTCCTTAGCTGATTGTAAAACTTTTGCTGCTCTGGCGTTTGCGTTTAGAGGTAGTTGATTTGTATGGTTTCCCTTAGAGTTATTAAAAATAGTTAAAAACGTTGGTGGATAGATATAAAAGAGAAATTGCAGCCTCATTTAAGGACCTTTGCCAATGACACACGAAGGGATAATTTTTTTAATTAGATATTACAGAGAAATGGCAGCCTCAAGGACTTTTGCCAATGACACATGAAGGGATAAATTAGTTAGACATTAAAGAGAAATGGCAGCCTCAAGGACTTTTGCCAATGACACACGAAGGGATAAATTAGTTAGTTAGATATTAAAGAGAAATGGCAGCCTCAAGGACTTTTGCCAATGACACACGAAGGGATAATTTTTTAAATTAGATATTACAGAGAATTGGCAGCCTCAAGGACTTTTGCCAATGACACACGAAGGGGTAAATTTGTTAGTTAGATATTAAAGAGAAATGGCAGCCTCAAGGCCTTTTGTCAATGTCACACGAAAGGATAATTTTTTTAATTAGATATTAAAGAGAAATGGCGGCCTCAAGGACTTTTGCCAATGACACGCGAAGGGATAAATTAGTTAGTTAGATATTCAAGAGAAATGGCAGCCTCAAGGACTTTTGCCAATGACACACGAAGGGATAAATTAGTTAGTTAGATATTAAAGAGAAATGGCAGCCTCAAGGACTTTTGCCAATGACACACGAAGGGATAAATTAGTTAGTTAGATATTAAAGAGAAATGGCAGCCTCAAGGACTTTTGCCAATGACACACGAAGGGATAAATTAAGTGAAATTGGATAAAACCACTTAGCAAGAAGAAAAAGATGTGACTCTCGTCAAGATGGCGGCCAAAATCAAGTTGGTGAATTTTCTCGAATATGATTAAAACTTGCACCTCTTAAGGAAAAATGCGAGTGTTCAATACTTTCGGCCAAGGCTGTATTTTATTCAGCGTTTTGAAACTGTCAGATTTCTCATAAATTTACTGATGTAGGTTCAAAATGATTGTAATGTCAAGTTTGCAATGTTCACTGTTATAATGGAGCCAAATAGGAAATGGAGAAAACTTTTCAAAAATCAGTTAACTGTATGTGTATTTAATACTTGAATATTTACATTGAGCATAATTTTCGTTAAATACCATTACTATAATAAAAACGCTATAGAAAATTGGTATTTTCTAGTATTTCTGCTACTTCTAATGAACATTGATTTCTTAATTTAATTTGTGTGTAATATATTGCTTCAATTACCAAATATAAGGACATTTTCACGTTCAAATGTACCCCTTTTTTCATACCTAGGTAATTTTGGCTTTTCGTACTCAGTATCACGAGTACTATTGATTCTGATGAAGAAAAAATGTCCTTGGAATTTCATACAAATTTTCCGTGTCAAGTTTTGTGACGAGAAATATGTTTGAAAAAAACGTCACTAACTTTTTGGGGACACTTTTTTTCTTTACGAAAATGAATAAATACTCGTGATCGGACTCGGAAAAACCAAAATTAACCAAATCCGAAAAAGAAGTTTTAGGGGTACACCGGAATGTGAAAATACCCATAACAAAATAGCAAACTTGGCATTATAACCGGTACAGTCCGCAGCACAATTAGGTACGCGTTCGAAGAGGTCAAAATTATCTACACACATTTTTATTATAAGGTAATAAGAGCGTGTGTAGATCACTTTGGACACCTCGCCCGCGGAGCCACTTTTGCTGCCAACTGTACCAATGTTAAATTTTCCTACCTAATCACAACGGCATCTATTTTTCCATCGCTTTTTCAATTTTAGACCTTAATTTTGCACAAAACGTATCGCACTTAAAATTATGAGCCACAGGGTCCTTTTTTCAACTTTTCGCTGTTTCCTCGACATCTTATTTTTTATACGGCGTCAGACAGCCTACGTTCCGCTCGATGGTAAGCGGACACCGCAGCCTATGCACGCTCGCAACTCCAGGGTTGTCACAAGCGCAATGCCAACCTTTTTTTAATTTGAGGATTTACTTTACCTTATTGCATAGGGTGTTAGTCTTAACGTTTACTTGGCGCTGTTCTTCCTCTGGATGGCTTTCTTGTCTTTCCTGTCGGTGAGGGGTGCGGCGGGTGCGACGGGTGCGACGGGTGCGACGGGTGCGGGTGCGAGCGGGGGCGAAGGTGCCTTCTTGGGTTTGTTGGCGCGCGCCGCGGCGGCGTAGTTGATGGGTTTAGGGCCGACCGGCTCTTCGGGTGCTGGCGCTTGGACCTGAAAAGTAACAAATATTTAACACTTTGAACTCTCGCGCTTTGTAAACATACTTAAAAGGTTTTGAGTTACATAAACCCAAAATTCTCTCCACCGAACGCCATTATTACCCGCGGGTGGTACGAGAAGCCATTGAAATCAAAAAACACCCAAGAAATTTCAATAGGGGAGACGGTTTCAATCTATCGGCGACTTGGGGACCAGTGATACAAAACATAAAATCTCATGGTAAATCTTCGGATCTGTGTGCGGATACTGTGAGTGCTGTGTGCCGTGCCTTAGACAATTAGAAACAAAGTGGACGGGTAGTGAACATTTTTCAAGTCTACCCCTCACATTTTTGTTAACTTTTGTAGGGTAGTCAAATGTTGTGTACCCATATCTCCGTTGACAACTTGCTGAGACGACAGTCATATCCGCGACCACGGCCGGTGAAACCCGTGTCGAAACGTCAGTAAAAAAGGTAAATACATAAATATCGCGTTAGACCCGTTAAAACAAACCTTTTAACAAATATTTATTCTGCAAATAGGCCACAGGGGCACTTTTACAGGGGGGCTTTTATGTCAATCAGTAATAATTAATTAACAATACTCACAAATCTACAATGTACATAATTAAAGCCTGACCAGGAATATATGATCATGCGCTATGTTGCGGAATTTCATTGGAACTAATTTCTAACACTGGCAATAATTTTAATGACATTGTCAGCACGTCAGTGTCACTGTTGCGGTTTATTTGAATATTAGTTATGTGTTAAATATTTAATAATAAATGAGAAAAAATTACCAAAACAAGTCATAGCCAAGAGCGGAATATTATCAATGTGATGAAATGAAATTATTCAGCTGCAAAACAATTCATAATTTATGTCAGAGCTGACAGGTAGGTAAACAAGACAAAATGTTATAATAGTCTGTTGCCATATAAATCAGAATAATAGCGCCCTCTTGACAATGATCATATATTCCTGGTCAGGCTTTAATTAACAAATTGAATGTCATTACATAAACAAAATCGTTACGAAGGGAAATGGGAGGTATGGTTTGTCAATAGACATGGGTAAATCCGGACTTGAAGATTTAAATGAGTCGAATCCGTAAGCGGGTCCGTTTCCTTATCAACTCCTTTCAAAACTTATCGACTCCCGAGGACTTATTAATTCCGACTCGGTACAGAGCCGAATGAATGACTTGAATCGGCCTACATTTGTGTATTTCGATCAAATCCTGGGTTAAAAGAATCTAATGATCCGAAGAACCAACCAAATCACTGGATTTGTATTGAAACAAGCGAGTCCGGAGTGATTTTTTTTATTATTACTTTTTATTCATTTTAGCCTGAGGTTGAGTTAATAATGCCTCCCTTGTTCATGTCTCATACTACTTTGCCCTGTTTTGCCTTTTTTTTATGATATTTATCTCTTTGTATTGTATATTATGTTGTATTGCGTTCCGTGGGTCACGTACGGTGCTGTCTGAAAACCAGCGCTGCAGGTGTTTAACACCTCAGCATAATGCTGAGACAGCAACCGATTTGCTGCCGCAAAGACACACATTATTTTATATGTTCTGAGTTTTGTACGTCTATTATTTTTTGTATCTGTGTGTCTTTTGTGCAGTAAATAAATGTTTCTTCTTCTTCTTCTTCATTTGGTTGGAGGGATTCAAATGAGTCGAAGAGCCGATAAGCGGAGCCGGATTTAGTGATTTGAATCGCTCCTCGGAGCCGAGATTACCGATCTCTATTTGTCAATGTATCTACAAACTAACCTTAGGTAATTCGGCGACGACGACCGGCGCTTCTTCTTTCTCCCTCTCCTCTAGCCTCGGTTCACTCTTTACGGCTTTCACTTCCTTCTTTTTGGGCTGCACCTGTAAATAAGATTATTTTTAAATATTAGTACAGTAGTATCCGGATACAGCGACCGTCAAGGGACCGGTGATATTACGTCGCACTAACAGGACGTCGTACAAAACGGACGTATTATCCTTGAAAATGTTTGGTATGAATCCTAACGTCGGTGATTTAGCAGTTGTTAAAAGCGGTCAAATGTTATAAGCGGAGTCGTTATAAGTTGATTCTACTGTACTAGCCTTATGGGTCTTTATTTCCAGCACTAATGAAACTCCTGCGCATCTATAGACACACTAATTACTAATAAGTCTCTGTAAAAGCTATTAATGCCGACTGTACTTTTGTCCACAGTCTACAACTTCTCATGGAGACGGTTCCAAAACACGACATTTTCTTATGTAGTTTATTTATTTTATTTTATTTTATTCATTACACGGGACACCAACAGAGTACATAAGATAAGGTTACAATTGTCTTTGGTATAGTTATTACAGGGGGCTTATGTACCCCAATTACAGGTGAACACATCGTTTTACAATTGATAGTTGTTATCTACTGTAAGAAATAGATTTTAAACAAATAGTAATATATGGCAAAACAAGGTGAAATAAATGAATACAATACGTTACAAAATTCAAGTACACAAGAACAAAAATAGAATTATTTGGGTAATTGATTAATATAGTTTAGTTTAATATAATTTTAATTTTTAATTTGGGTTACCAACTGACAAGGCTAGATGTTGAGTTATTTTCTTTTTATGAGTTTCAATATTATCGTGATATATATCCAAATCGGCTGCTGTAGCAGTATTGTTGTAATATGTAAGTAACCTACTTAGCGGCGCGTGTTTTTTCAAATTTGTTCTCGCTAGGGGTACACTGAAGATTCGTGTGGGAACTCGACGGGAGTTTGGTTTTGGCACTGTCAGGCAAATCTTATCAAACATGTTTAGGAGTTGCTACGGCCACCTTCTGTCTCCATCATCAAGATCATATCGATGGCATCTGCTTTCGTCTTGGCGTCTTTTTCATCTTACCTTAGTCTCAGCCTTGACCACCACAGGTTTAGTTTACTTAGTGCCAGTTGCACCAACGTACGAACACAGACCGGTCATCGTCAAATATGGCGCCGGCAGCTGTCATCCCATAGGAACTTGTCAAACTTTACATACAATCAGATTTGACGAACACCGCTTACGATTACAGACGGTTTGGTGTAACCCAGACTTAGGGTCCCCTTTGACTGTCTTCTTTGGTTCTACTCTTGTCTTGTAGAAAGAGAGAGGGGGGGGGGGGGGAGTGGGAAAGGGAGAAAGACAGAGAAAGGGAGAAAGAGAGAACACACAGAGACTTGTGTATCTTACCTTAGTCTCAGACTTGACCGCCACAGGTTTGGTCTTCTTAGGGTCCGCTTTAACTGCCTTCTTTTGTCTTGTAGAAAGAAAGAGAGGAGGGGAGTGGGAATAATAGATAGAGAGAGAAGGAGAGAGAAACACAGAGAGACTTGTGTATCTTACCTTAGTCTCAGACTTGACCACCACAGGTTTAGTTTTCTTAGGGTCCGCTTTGACTGTCTTCTTTGGTTCTGCTTTTGTCTTGTAGAAAGAGAGGGGGGGGAGGGAGAAATACAGAGAGGGAGGGAGATCGAGAGAGAGGGAGAAAGAGAGAACACACAGAGACTTGTGTGTCTTACCTTAGCCTAAGACTTGACCAGCACAGGTTTAGTTTACTTAGGGTCCGCTTTGACTGTCTTCTTTGGTTCTGCTTTTGTCTTGTAGAAAGAGAGGGGGGAAGTGGGAAAGGGAGAAAGACAGAGAGGGAGGGAGATAAAGAGAGAGGGAGAAAGAGAGAATACAGAGACTTGTGTATCTTACCTTAGTCTCAGACTTGACCGCCACAGGTTTGGTCTTCTTGGGGTCCACTTTGACAGTCTTCTTGGGTTCTGGTTTCGTCTTGGCGTCCTTCTTGGCGTCCCTCTTCTTGTCTATGGGCTGGACGTCCGCCGCGCTGACCTCGGGCGGGTCCACGGGCGGTAAGGGCTCTGAAATGTAGACAATTTACTACTATACAGTTGACGAAATATAATCTGCACCGATTCCTAGCTCGAACAACTTGTATGGCGAATCGGTGCATATTATATTTCGTTAACCAACCATACAGTCAGCGTGTCGGATCACGCACAACGAAGGGTTCCGTACCGACACCTAGCCAAAGATATATATACTAACGTAACAAGAAGCGACACCGACGCATGTGTGCTGTAAACCCGTCTCGCGGCTATGTGTGCGTGTCCGGACGCGAGCGGGGGCGCGCGAGGGTGACGCGGTGTGTGGAAAACACTCCTCGGACGGGCAAAGTATAGAATCGTAGCGTTCCAAGGTCACCGACACTCGGTTCACACCGATAGACCGTGTCGCGCCTTTAACCTAGCAGTCCACTTACTTATTGGGGTTGGAAGGTCAGATGGCAGTCGCTTCCGTAAAAACTAGTGCCTACGCCAAATCTTGGGATTAGGTAGCGGACCCCAGGCATCCTTCAGGATGCGACTGTACTGGGATAACGCTAGGAGGATGATGATGATCTATATTGTAACGAACCTTCCGTTTTGACTTCTTCCGTAACTTGTGGCGTTTCTTCCGTTTCTTCGCTGGGCTCCTTCTGCGTCTCTTCTGTGCTCTTCACTTCTGCTACTTTCTTCTCTTCTGTGCGCGCTGTTCTCGTGGGCACGAACTCGGCAGCGAGAGGGTTGAGCGTTGATCTGGACACGGTCTCTTCCAGGGATAGAGACGGGTTACCGTTACTCGTCCTGAAATTAATTAAATTAATATAAATAAATATTTGTGGACAATCTTATACTTAAAATCATTTCAGTTGAACGAATTGCTCCAAAGCAATTCCTTCAAAAAGGCTATTTTACCGTTCAAACAATAAGGTTCAAAATCCAATAACATTTTAATACAAATACGTTCAACAAAAAGAATTTCAACGTTACACAAATCGACCTAGTTCCAAACTAAGCAAAGCTTGTACTGTGGGTACTAAGCGACGATATACATACTTATATAGATAAATAGATACTTAAATACATAGAAATTATCCAATAGTCGTGCACATCACACAACCACTACGTACTACGTACGTCCACTAGCTTCGTAGACAGTATAACTACCAACTACGTTACAAAGTGATCGTCAAAAAGGTGGACCACATTTCTGTAATACTTAAAAAATCACAATTTTTATCAAATGTATGGATACAGCCTAAGCGAAAAAAGTAGGACGGTTGTATTTCTATGTATCTAAGTCTTTATTCTCTGCCTGCCTCAACAGAACCCAAGCGTGAGCTACCAGGGGCCACCCACATATAGGGCTGCCATCCGTCCGGGTTTTCCCGGATTTGTCCTAGTTTGGTGGCCGTCCGGGGGCCGTCCGGGGGGGGTGTCAAGAAGTGTCCGGCGAAAACCCGGACACTTTTCATGTAAGGAAGCACCTCATTGAATTTAAAGGTCTTGTTCTTTAAAAATATTATTTTCGGACTCGTCCGGGGAAAAAATGCGATTTACGCCAAATGTCCGGGTTTTTTTGAATCTTTGTCCAGGTTTGGCGAAATTCGAGATGGCAGCCCTACCCACATATTATGTGACGCAAAATTTCAGGATTTTTAACAGCTCCCTCCTACATCCTTCACAGTTGTACACCTGGAGTACTCACGTGGGGTAGTGCTGTGTGTTCTGCCTCTCCAGCTGCCTCTGTTCGTCCTCCAGCATGCCCTCTACTCTTCCAGCTATACACCTGGGCCACAGATGTACACCTGGAGTTCTCACGTGGGGTAGTGCTGTGTGTTCTGCCTCTCCAGCTGCCTCTGTTCCAGCATGCCCTCTACTCTTCCAGCTGTACACCTGGAGTACTCACGTGGGGTAGTGCTGTGTGTTGTGTGGGTTGTGCCTCTCCAGCTGCCTCTGTTCGTCCTCCAGCATGCCCTCTCCTCGTCCAGCTGTACACCTGGAGTACTCACGTGGGGTAGTGCTGTGTGTTGTGTGTGTTGTGCCTCTCCAGCTCCCTCTGTTCGTCTTCTAGCATGGCCTCTATGCACTGCTCCATCAGCGCCTCTTCTTCCAACTGCTGCATCACCTGGGGAGCCACACGTGCCTTATACACACAGACACATTGTTAATTTACATCGGACATGCTTTTTGTTGTTTAAATTTTGAGCTTAAATAAGTACTTATGATATTAACGCTTTATAAGGCGGAGAGAGGATATGAACCCCACTTTTGCAATAATAAAACTGTTAAAATAAAATAAAATTTATGTATGCACATATGAATATCAAAAAACTACCACAGGTTCATAAAATAAACCTCTGCTTCGAGAAAGCGTAAGAAGCTCGGCGAGGTGTCATTAAAATATATATATATATATATACACACCTACAATATGTATATAATTACAGTATCATAATTCTACATTCTACATATTAGAAATAATATTGAACTTGTAGAGGTATAGCCAATACAGCATGTTGTGCTACACATAAAAAAGCGGCCAAGTGCGTGTCGGATCACGCACAACGAGGGTTCCGTACCGACACCTACTAGTCCACATTTCAAAACAACGTACATAACAACAAAAAATATCTCACCAACGATTGACTTAATGGAAAACTTTCTTAGTAACCTCTATATCATTTTTAAAGGCCTATCCAAAAATACCTCACACAACTACTTGCATTGAAAAAAATTTTTCGTCCCCCGGTTACCTCGCCTAAAATATCTTTTTAGGGTTCCGTAGCCAGAATGGCAAAAACGGAACCCTTATAGTTTCGTCATGTCTGTCTGTCTGTCTGTCCGTATGTCACAGACGGTGTTTACTCGGATACTATAAGTACTACAATTATGAAATTTGGTAGGAAGATGTATTCTATGAACCGCTATATAAATGTGAAATAAGGAAAAAAAAATATTTTAGGGGGGGGCACCCCATACATGTAACCGGGGGACGAAAAATTTACTTTCAATGAAAGTAGTTGTGTGGGGATTTTCGGATAGGCCTTTAAAAATAATGTAGAGGTTACCCAAAGTCGTACAAATTGTACAAAATGTGTCCCCCCCCCCCCCCCTCCTCTAATTTCCAAACTGTGAAGACAAAATTCTGAAAAAAATTTAGGTGGTATACAATAATAAATACTTTCAATGAAAATTGGTTTGAACAAGATGGGAATAAGGGTTTTTGAGTTATCACTGAAAAACTGTCTTGCCCAAACAAAAGGACGTAAGTGCCGTGACTTCCCTATGAAGATACGACCTTTTTTTGATTCAAGGTATTAAATAGTGTTTTGAAATGTGGACTGGTAGGTGTCGGTACGGAAACCTCGTTGTGCGTGATCCGACACGCACTTTGCCGGTTTTTTCCTTATTTCACATCACATTTATATAGCGGTTCATAGAATATATCTTTCTACCCAATTTCATAATTGTAGTACTTATAGTCTCCGAGTAAAACGGCTGTGACATACGGACGGACAGACAGACAGACGTGACGAAACTATAAGGGTTCCGTTTCTGGCTACGGAACCCTAAAAAGGAATTCATTAATTGGCTAATGTATACAAATACAAAATAGTATTTGTATTTGCCAATGTATACGTTTTATAATAAGAGAATATGCATAAAAAGATAATAGTTATAGATAATAATAATATAGATTACTAAGGTCACGTTAGACATACAAAAATTCCGCTCCAACTAATGCAGTTGGTCCCTCAATGCTGACGATCGTGACCACTATGTCACTGGCGGAGAGTGCAGATGGCTCGCCAATTTTTCCGATGATGTAATGCGAAAGTGTGTCAGTCTGTCTGTTACCTCTTCACGCTTAAACCGCTAAACCGATTCACATGGAATTTGGTATGGAAATAGATAGAGTCCCGGGAAGGACATAGGATACTTTTTATCCTGGAAATCATCACTTAAGGGGTGGGAGTTAGTGTGAAAGAGCGATGACTACGGGAGCGCCTGATATAAGTTAATAGCAATTACTTAAATTCTATCGCGATGAACGAGTTCCACGCGGACGAAGTCGCGGGCAATAACTAGTATAAACATAAATTTGAATTTAAAAGAAAAATGCCGTAGATAAGATTGTTTATGTCACACCTGGCCATAACGTGGTCATTATCGCACGCTCCGCGCGCGAAAAAACCCACTTCCTGGCCAGGGGGTGACATAAAATTTTGTACTTACCACGGGCGATAATAAAGAACGCCTCGGATCGCATACTTATCGCCCTTGCCTTCGGCTCGGGCGTAAAATACCTGCGATCTGAGACATTCTTTGTTTTATCGCCCTTGGTAAGTAATGTACTATTATGTCACACCTGGCCATAAAGCGGCAATTACCGCACGCTCCGCGCGCGGGAAATCCCACTTCCTGGCCAGGGGGTGACATAAAATTTTGTACTTAACACGGGCGGTAATAAAGAAAGCCTCAGATCGCATATTTATCGCCCTTGCCTTCGGCTCGGGCGTCAAATGCCTGCGATCTGAGACATTCTTTGTTTTACCGCCCTTGTTAAGTAATGTACTATTATCGTTGTGTAAGAGAAATTACCTGTTTGTCAAACTCCTCCTCATTTTCCATCCACATGTAGTCTGCGAAGTCGTCGGGACCCGCCGGCGGGGCGTAGCCCGCGCCTGCGTAGTACGCGCCCGCCATCACGTAGCCTGCACACGAACACATGATAAATCATCATCCCCCTAGCGTTATCCCAGTACAGTTGCATCCTGAAGGATGCCTGGGGTCCGCTACCTAATCCCAAGATTTGGCGTAGGCACTAATTTTTACGGAAGCGACTGCCATCTGACCTTCCAACCCCGAGGGGAAACTAGACCTTATTGGGATTAGGCTTTGTCAAGTGAGTGGGCAACTTGACTGTCTCAAACCGCCCAAAGGCCTCCAACTTGGCTTAACGACTGCTGCCATAGACAGCAACCGGGATCAACGGCTTAGCGTGCCTTCCAAAGCACGGGAGCGTTCAGTTAGTAACCACACAAAGCGGTCGCATGATAAATATTAGTGGACAATTTACATTAAAGGTTTAATTCCGCAGCCGACAGCAGACAGCAACTGCATGTTCCGCCGCACTCCAAATTGAATCGTAAATCGTAATCATGAGATTATTATTGGAAAACGGGACTTAATCGCGTACACTTATAATTTATTTACCTTTTCCAATAATAATGTGTGAAAATCGTGTAAGTTTAAATCGTAATCATAAGACTAAAAGTCCCAATTTAGAGTGAGGTGCGTGCGCTGTTGCGCTTGCGACACTTCTCCGCTCATTTCAAATTGAACTTTTTATGAATACCATTACGGTTCAATTTGGAGTGAGGCGGAGCGTGCAGTTGCTGTCTGCTGTCGGCTGCAGAATGGACTACTTTGCCAGGCCTGTTACTCTTGCCGTTTCAGCTAAACTCGGCCCTGAGGGGCTAAGACGATGAACTGGTTTGACCCCCGGGTGAGACAAGCTAATTTTAGAAAATCTTTAAATGCATTTTTTTTTCTTTTAGTAAAATGAGCTATCTTAATCTTGAGGATTTAAGGTACCTACCCTCCAGGGTCCATAATTTTTTCCGCCCTGTACATCACCACGCGAGCGGGACGCCATCACACAAACCGTTCCGTGGCGTGCACGCTGTGTGACCAAGCCTCGAGTATGCTCACCGGGTATGTGTCCTCTAGGTATGTGTACGGGGTACACGGGTGCCGGGTGCAGGCCGTCGCCGCGACCGACTACTCCTGCCACCCCGTGGCGTGCATGCTAAGTGACAAGTCTCGAGTATGCTCACCGGGTATGTGTCCTCTGGGTATGTGTACGGGGTACACGGGTGCCGGGTGCAGGTCGTCGCCGCTACCGACTACTCCTGCCACCCCGTGGCGAGCACGCTGTGTGACCAAGCCTCGAGTATGCTCACCGGGTATATGTCCTCTAGGTATGTGTACGGGGTACACGGGTGCCGGGTGCAGGTCGTCGCCGCTACCGACTACTCCTGCCACCCCGTGGCGAGCACGCTGTGTGACCAAGCCTCGAGTATGCTCACCAGGTATGTGTCCTCTGGGATGTGTACGGGGTACACGGGTCCTGTGTGCAGGCCGTCGCCGCTGCCGACCACTCCTCTCGTTGCGTAGCGTGCATGCTAAGTGACAAGCCTCGAGTATGCTCACCGGGTATATGGCCTCTAGGTATGTGTACGGGGTACACGGGTGCCGGGTGCAGGTCGTCGCCGCTACCGACTACTCCTGCCACCCCGTGGCGAGCACGCTGTGTGACCAAGCCTCGAGTATGCTCACCAGGTATGTGTCCTCTGGGATGTGTACGGGGTACACGGGTCCTGTGTGCAGGCCGTCGCCGCTGCCGACCACTCCTCTCGTTGCGTAGCGTGCATGCTAAGTGACAAGCCTCGAGTATGCTCACCGGGTATATGGCCTCTAGGTATGTGTACGGGGTACACGGGTGCCGGGTGCAGGTCGTCGCCGCTACCGACTACTCCTGCCACCCCGTGGCAAGCACGCTGTGTGACCAAGCCTCGAGTATGCTCACCAGGTATGTGTCCTCTGGGATGTGTACGGGGTACACGGGTCCTGGGTGCAGGCCGTCGCCGCTGCCGACCACTCCTCTCGTTGCGTAGCGTGCATGCTAAGTGACTAGCCTCGAGTATGCTCACCGGGTATATGTCCTCTAGGTATGTGTACGGGGTACACGGGTCCTGGGTGCAGGCCGTCGCCGCTACCGACCACTCCTCCTGCCACTCCGCTGTCAATTATAACACCGTTCGGCTGGAAACAAACACGTCATGTTTAACCCTTTAACTATGCAACATAAAGATATGTTATTCTCAAGTTTCAGCTCTGTTATAAATAAAGCCCGAAACGCACTGACAGCGGTAGCGGGGCGGGGCGTCACGGTGCGGAGGCGGTACCGGTTGTAATATTCGAACTAATATGAAAGGCGCACAGAAAACCGGCCGGGAAAAAAGCGTTCTGTGCGGACCCTTTCATATTAGTTCAAATATTACAACCGGTACCGCCTCCGCACCGCGCCGCCGTCAGTGCGTTTGCAGCTTAAAGGTGTCGTGTATATATGAATAGTTGTACCTGTAGGCCTAGCACGCGTTGCGCTCGAGAGTATGTCGGCGTATCTCGAATTATCCGTCACTTTCCAACAGCGCCAATCAGAAAAAGACGCGTAGCTCGAGATACTCTCAAGCGCAACATGTGCTACGGGCGCTGAGTCTTGTGTGTTTTTTATTTATTTATTTATTTCAAGATTACATTGTATTTAAATTGGATGACACACACTATATCTTGATCAAGTTCAATATAAGTAGTTTCTTACCTGCCACTGTCCATTTTCCTCATTCCCATAATAAGCACCAACATTAGTTGAAGTTTCCGGAATTTTCATACTGGCAACACTCAATTTAAACAACTATCCATAAACTCCTTACGGCTTATTCGAATACTGGCACAATGTAGCTTAAAAAAAAGTTAATTTTAAAAATTATAAGTTTGGTTAGGTAGAGGCACTGTGTTCATAAGATTGCTAGTTGAATTTGTGTGTGTCCGGTCTATCTTCATTTCTGGGGTTCTCAGCAGCTGGAAAGAAATATATTCTTGTTAATGTTTTTATTTTTTAATAACCATTTCACCGCCATTGACTTGATATAACGTCAGGACATTTGGTGCCCCCACACGCCAATGAATTCATATTGAGTCCATCAAGTCTATGTAAAGGCCAGCTACATATCAAGTAAGGTTCATTTTCAGTCTTTTGCTATGGCTTTGGCGTGTGAGGCACAACTTACAGAATCGACTGTGGAGGTGATTAGTGATTGCTCAGCATCTAGCCGGGGAGGCAAAGATGAGGCCGACAATGATAGTAGGGGAAGTAGTGTCATGAGGCCCACATTTTGGTATCGCATGAATTCAGTTGGCACAGATGTAATATACGTAAATCTAAGTTACTTTAGCCCGGTGGCCATCCGCCACCCCCTGGGGGGTAGGAAGGGGGGGCGTTGAAAGTCCCATTTTTCGGTTTTTCATGAATAACTCGTAAACGGTGACCCATAGGGAAAATAATAATAAATATAATAATAAATATTTGTGGACAATCTTACACAAATCAACCTAGTCCCAAACTAAGCAAAGCTTGTACTATGGGTACTAAGCGACGATATACATACTTATATAGATAAATAAATACTTAAATACATAGAAAACATCCAAGACCCAAGAACAAATATTCGTGCTCATCACACAAATAAATGCCCCGGCCGGGATTCGAACCCGGGACCTCCAGCTTCGTAGGCAGGGTCACTACCAACTAAGCTAAAGCGGTCGTCAAAAACATTCTTAGGCATAAGTAATCTAAATAATTTCTATACACTGTCGCTAGGATTAATATTTAAGGATTAATATTATTGCTCTAAACTAAATGTTGCTTTTTGATGGGGGCTCTATGGGGTAGTTCTTTTTTTTTCATACATGCTCCCCTTAGCTGCATGGGGGCCACCCTTAAAAGGTAACGGATTGAGCTATAGGTCTGACGTCACATAACTTTGAGTTCTACTGAATAAGGTGATAAAATTATATTTTGATCATGATCATGAACCAAAACTCCCTTCACTTGATTCCACTCACATAATAAAGCAGTTAATCTATACGCATTCTTGCCAATTAAGAATAAAACTATAACTCACAAACATTAAACATAATGAGTCATCGGTAATTAGTCTAATTTTGTACTTTTACTTCTCTAATGACCATTAAATTGCTATCAAGTTCATTAATACTGTTGTGTTGGTAAACAAGACTACTATTTTATCACTACTGATAAGTGGGCTAGCATGTGTACAATTGGCTTTATTTATTTTATCAGAGAGGTACGAGTAGGGCACAGCTAAATGTCATCTTGCTCGAATTTGGAGCAGCCCAACTGGGGAAGTACCTCCGCCTTGCAGAAGTCCACAGCCATAATATAGTACATTACTTAACAAGGGCGGTAAAAAAAAGAATGTCTCAGATCGCAGATATTTGACCAAATATGCGATCTGAGGCTTTCTTTATTACCGCCCGTGTTAAGTACAAAATTTTATGTAGGGGCCAGGAAGTGGGATTTCCCGCGCGCGGAGCGTGCGGTAATTGCCGCTTTATGGCCAGGTGTGACATAAACATTATTTACTATACAAGTATTTAGTATTGTGTTCCTGGAGGTGAGCAAGGTTGCCAGAGCTCCCGAGGATGCATTGTGTTGAGAGCGAGGGACTTACATTTGTCCCTTCTGTTGTCAACACAGTGAATCTTCAAATTTTATAAAGGGTCGGCAATGTGCTCATGACAATTTGATTCCTGGGTACAGATTGGTCGTCATATTGACCACTGGAGGGACAACTTGCTTTTTCAAATGACAATGACCCAGATTTTCACTGTGACAAGGTACAAAGTGGCCCAGAAATGTATTATGTATTAGGTTGATTGATAAATGGAAATACTGTCGAGTCCTATAGGTATGATACAGGGATATTTAATCCTGGAAATCATCCCTTAAGGAAGACTAGTTCAATCGTTGTACAGTGTTCAAAAATATATGCACAAAATACGACCGCGACGACCGCTTTAGCTTAGTTGGTAGTGACCCTGCCTACGAAGCTGGAGGTCCCGGGTTCGAATCCCGGCCGGGGCATTTATTTGTGTGATGAGCGCGAATATTTGTTCTTGGGTCTTGGATGTTTTCTATGTATTTAAGTATTTATTTATCTATATAAGTATGTATATCGTCGCTTAGTACCCATAGTACAAGCTTTGCTTAGTTTGGGACTAGGTTGATTTGTGTAAGATTGTCCTCAAATATTTATTTTATTTATTTATTTAAAATTATCAAAAATATGAGAACATGATTTTATAGTGTATATATATATAGTAGTAAAAATGTGACATTTTTGAGTCTGGGAACATATTCAAGGCATAGGGCTGTAACCTACCTCAAGTCCTTGGTCATAGGAAAACATGTTTTATTTAAAAAAGATAAATCTTAAGCTATCTTAAGGCGCAGGGTAGGGCAAGGCCTTCCCCATACAAACTTTGTGCACGTTTTATTCGTCGCTTTTGGCACTAACAAATATAATATTTTTTTTGGTTGTTAATATTAGATATGCGAAGATCGTGATGTGAACATTTTCAAATATATCAAAAAAAAATCAAAATTAAAAAAAAAAGTTAATAAGAAAAATTTACATCACGAAATAGCTATCAGAAAAATTAGCATACTGACCAAAAATCATAACTTTAATACAAACACAAACGAAGTAAATCCTGCACAAAGTTTGTATGGAGAGAGCTTGCCCTACCCCTCCCTCTTAAGTAGGGTAGTTTCAAGAATTCGAACTGGTATTTTAAAAAAAACCTTTGCTCTTTAAATAGGACTGAATTTAGGTAACAACTTCGTATTATTAGATTGCCCCATTGAAAATGAATTAATAAATCAAAGAACAAAAATATCATGATTCCAGTATTTTTGTCTGGATAATATACCGGTATCCGACCCCTAGGTAGGTCCTGAATGCTAAGACATTCATAATTTTTCACTCTGTATATATTTATGTGCTTCACTGTACTACAGCAGAGTAATTTCGCTTTTATAATGTATAAGTATGGGTGATAAAATAAATGATTCTGATTGAGCCATGTCCAATCTTGTCCAAAAGCAATTGAACAATACTATATAACATACAGCACAAACGCTTTTTATTGCAGAGATTATATCAAGGTTACAAAGATAAAAGAGTGAATGGAATTTAAAATGATGTAAACTTATTAAGGTTTTCACTAAGTAGCATAACTTATCCAACACTAAAACAGTGTAAATAGGTCCCAATAAAGTAAATATCAGTTGTTTCTGACTACTTTTGCGAGTCTATTTTGTGTTTAGTATAAAAGTTAACAAGAAGTTAATTGAAACCATAAAATTAAACATTGACAGATTGTTGCCTCAGTGAAAAAAAAAACATGCACAATCGTCGGCTCTATGCTTTCAGACGAAATATAAACGTAATTATTGTCGACGTAAACGCCTGATAATGTTATGAAACCAACGAATGTCAACAAATGAAAGGCGCCCCGAATCTCGCGTTAAAATATTCCACTTTCTATCGACGCATAGAATGCGAATTACAACGATGACCTAGCACAGGCAGGGTCCAAAACTCCAAATGCATATTTAAAAAACAAAACATTTACGAAACTAGAACTAGGAACTCCGCAGAACAGCCAAGCTTAAAATAGATCACCTAGAAACTAAAATAATAATAAACTGACCGAGTTACCATACAAACGACACGTCGGATTCAATTTAACGCAAATTGAGGTACAAAGTCGACGCGAAATAGCGCGCTAGTACTGTGTAAAAGCAATTTAACTGGAGAAAAATTGAAACTATTCTTTAGCACGTGTTTCTTCTCTACATGCTACGTAACAATCGCAAAAAACATAATACTCACTCATTCAGAGCACATTCTGTGCTTACGAGACATTGAACACTCAATTGTCCTGCTCCAAAATGGTTTTGACAATTTTAAAGCACTATTAACTACTAAATTAGCACTATAACCTCCAATTCCACAATTTTACACACAAGACGATCTACCAGCGTTCGTGGCGGAAATGGCGACCGGCGTTAAGTTCGCTACCGATGGAACCGATTTTGAACAAATGGGAATAGTGATCTAACTTCGTGGCAATTAAAGAGCCGGCTACTTTCGAAGTTGTGGCTGTTGTTTGTGCTAAATGAAGGGGAAATAAGTAATTAAATTTACCTTTCAGACGACAATCATACTCTTGTAAATTTAGATTAGCCAAAATGGTTGTCAAACTGAGAAAAAATAAATTATGACGGCTACCTTTACTCAAAAAAGTTTGCGTGTCGATGATGTCTCTAGTACATAATGTGTTGTAAATATATAGTTTATAAAAATAGGTATTTAATTCTAAGTATATATTTCACGAAGAGATCTATTTAATATAAATTTTAATAACTAATAATATTTTTCAAATATTTTGTAATTGTCAAATGTTGTCAAAGAACGATAAATACTCATTTCTGAACGAATCGAATCTTTGTGGTCCGACTTACGCAGTATGTTTTAAGTCTAATCTCAAGAAAATATTAGGTCTTTTGATTCTAATCTTAATTTTGAACCAAAAACTGCCAAAAACTATATTTATTTAATAGTTTTGACATGTGATAGTATTTTTTATGTTATTGGTGGTCAGAAAATACATTACTTTGGTATCGTCGAGAATACAGGGTCTTGAATCGAAACGCAATTTTGCCTGACAGCAATGACCCTTGACAGGTCACTGATCAAGAGCACCGAAACAAAACAAACCAGGAGGCTGCCACTTCTCCATTATCTATCTAACAAAACAAACTACGGAAATAATTAACTCAATAATTGAATAAATCGATATAAAATGTCCACGCCATACGTGAAATTAACGCAGCCTTTGAACGAGTATGCATTACTGTGCCGCGGTTGCTTGGCGGAGTCTGGGGAAATGAAGAATATGCGTGAATGGGGCTTAGCGGAAGACTTCTACAGAATTGCCGAGGTTACCTTTGTTTTTATGATATAAATGCAACTTCCACGATTATACTGCAGTTAATTTGAGCTGTTCATAAGCTTGCCTATTTTTCAACACATATATTGTAGGAACAGGGGGTTAGAACGCGTATTAATGTGTTTTATTCATGTGTATGTTCTATAGACGTTGCGGCCTTGTTGTGATTCATGTGGCCTCGAAGGGTCGTGATGACACTCTAATGACATCCGGTGATTTATCGGCCGATATTTGAGGACATTATGCTTGTAATCATAAACAACACAGTTAAAAATCATAATCATAAATATTTATTTGTAAACATAAGTTCATAGGACTTATAATTATTAATATAGTATCTTTATGTCTTGCCATAAGGCAAACAAATATTTTGAGTCAAGATGGAGCATGCGTAAACACTTAAACAGTTACAATTCTTCATCCGTCAAGTATTCCCTTATTGAATAGTAGGCTTTTTTTAACTAGAAATGCAAACAAACATTTTTTTTAATTCTACCAGTCCTTCTAACATAGATATATTTCTTGGCAATCTATTATTTATTGTAGGTGCCATCCCGAAGATGCTTTTAGTAAGAAAAGCTGTTTTCACGAATTTTATGTACAATTTGTCACATCGGCGAGCACTTTTATACACAGAGAATTGGTTCGTATCGTATTGGTTCTAACGTATACTGCTGTTTCATAAATATATAGGCATGGCAATGCCAATATGTTGTATAAACATGAATACTTTTCGATTTTAATCTTATTGCTGCCATTTATATGATCACGTATGGGATTAAATTTTCCCCAATTTAGCGTTATCCTGCCACCTAATCTGAAGTGTTGGTATAGGCACTAGTGTTTGCAGAAGCAGCTGCCATGTGACCTTCTTTAGTGGTAGATACAGGGATTTGGTTTAGGGGGACTTGAGCGCACTAAGTGTCCAAGGTGAAAAGGCACAGATGCTTAGCCCCACCCTGGATCCTCTATGTGCAGCGGTCGGCAACAGTTGGCAACTTGTGGCCCGCAAGGAGGGCTTAGAACCGGTACCAAAAATACCAGTAAAATACCGGTATTTTATAGGGTCTCAGAGTACCGGTACTCGAAAAATACCGGTCCTCGAAAATACCGGTACTTTATAAAGGTTGCTACGCGTGTATGCGACCTAGGTATAATTTTTCACTTCACGCTTGCTTGCGCGCACAACCGCAACGTCGCAACTCGCGATAACTTATTGTGTTCTCTTTCTCTCTCATTCGCTCACTCTTTCGAGTACTAGCAGTACCGGTACCTAGGTCAAGGTCATGGTACCGGTAGCTGAAAATACCGGTATTTCAAGCCCTGCCCGCAAGCCTCTTGATTTTGTATATACAGATTTTTTGTGTCACTATTTGGCCCTTTCGATGACTGGTAGAGAATGTCATTTGGCATTGATTCTGCCATTTGTACTTTGTATTTTTTGTGCAATACAGATAAAATAAAAATAAATTAATATTTAATTTTTTTTATTAATTAATTTTTTAAACCTAATCTGAACCATAATATTTTCATTATCAGGTGCCAAAAAGGGATAACATGTCAGAGCTGCTCTGCACAAGCTGTGAGGAGACGCTGCTGAGGTTCAGGGGCTTCCGGCAGCAGTGCCAGGACTCGGACGCCTTCCTTAAGGACACTGCCAAGGTACCATTATTAAAAAATAGCATCGGGGCGACCGAGCTTTGCTCAGCGTTTTCCGGGGCATTTTGTATTTAAGTACCTTTTGAATGCATCAAACTAGATTTTACGTTGCTACATTCGTTGACTAAGGCTTTATAAACTGAAACGGTCATTTTATTTTTGACCTCGTAGATCTGACCTTCCAGCCGAAGGGGGAAACTAGAACTTATAGGAATAAATAAGGGTTGTCAAGTGAGTGGGCAACTTGACTGTTAGAAGTTCTCAAGCCGCCCGAAGCCGAACGGCCTACCAAAACACGGGAGCGCTCAAATAGTAACCACTCAAAGCGGTCACCTATCCAAGAGTTGACCACGGCCGACGTTGCCTAACCTCGCATACCGCAGGCGGTGGCCGCTGGGCCACAAACACCCCTTCGATTTGAATAAGATTGTTCCCTAATATTCATTATTCTCTTTACAGAAAAAAACTGACGTCACTTCAGAACCAGGTAACTCTATAACCTGTATTCTCAAAGCAGATAAGCTGGTCATCATTATAACAGCCAGTGACATGGACGCGAAAATCCTCCTTCCATGCCCCTACGCCACAGCCAATAAGTGTACTGATAAATACTTAAAGAAACGGTACTTATTAAACCACTTAACAAAATACCATAGCATGTCTGCAAACTTGACTATAGAATGTCAGTATTTCTGTACTTACCCCGAGTGTTCTTACTTCGTGAAAGCAGGTAAGAAATTCTTTACTGAACGTAAATTTCTAAATCAGCATTATAATAAAGTTCACAGGGCTAAAGTCATTTGCACGCGATGTAATATGAGTTTTTCTGACATGGAGTATGAAAAACATTTGAAAATGTGCAACATTACTTATCAATGTCAGATATGTAATGTAGAGTATAAGAATAATGAACGATTGTTAGTGCATTTGATGAGGAAGCATCCTGAGATTCACGAGCAGTACAAAAGAGGTAGAAAGAAGAAGATTACAGCGGAAACCGTGACGGAATGCAAGAAGATCAGGATAGAAGAGAAACTGGAATATATCTGTGATAGTCCGAAACGTTCTTCAGCTACTCAAACTCGCCCTGAAGAAAACATTAAGAATGATGTCGCTTTACCATCTTGGAAGAGCGATGGAGAAGCAAAAACAGATGAGATATCCACCCAAACTGTGTTTGAAGACTTGCTGTCACTCAAGTCTCAAACAAGTGAAGACGACTCAATTTTCTTCTCTGAAACTGTCTCGTTATCCGATATTCAGACTCAGACGTTTCCGGTAGAGTTTGGTCTGAGCAGGTCCCACAAGCAAACTATAACCTCAGAGACTCAATCTCCCGACTTGAGCATTAAAGAGACTCAGACCTGCTTGTGCCTGTACGATTCCCCGAAACCTAACTTCAAATTGTTTGACAGTGTGTCATCGAGTCCGTTGAGTATAAATCTGACGTCCACAGAGACTCAAACAGGCGAGTTTAAATTTGACATGAAGGATGACTTATTGAGCTTCCATTCTACGGAGACTCAGACATGCTTTGAAGAGGAATTGAGCAAAGAGAGTTTGTGACACTGGCCTTATTTCCAGCAACTGTAGATGGAAAATGTCACCACAGACCTTAAAAAACCGACCAACTGCGGGTCACTTCGCACATTGAGGGTTCCGAACCAACCGCAAAATTAAGATGGTTTGTTTTCACGCCGCCCTTAGCTATAGGAGACCCTCTTAAAATATTTAAAAATAAGTTTTGACCATTGGTGTGGCTTTGGGACACCAAGGCTTATACTGAGAAAATTATAAGACAGTAGCTCCAACCGTTTGGCTATAAACCTGTGTGTCAGACGACGGACAGACGGACCGACGGACGCGTGAGTGACAGCAATAGGGTTCCGTTTTGACCCTTCGGGTACGGAAGCCTATAAACCGACATATACCGAAACCGAGAAATAATTTATGAAGTCATTCATTAATTTCAGGTAGTATATACTCACTTATTAGGCGCTCGGTTGTTTTATGTGTCAAACGCATGCGTTCAATATAAATACGTTGCGTTGAACGCATTGCGTTGAATGGATTTATATGGAAACGCATGCGTTTTACGCATAAAACAACCGAGCGCCTTAACGTTTTTAGCATAACTATTGATAACAGCGCCATCTGTTGGATATTTACCATTAGTTATCGCTAGTATGCACACTGTCTAACTATGTAATATAAACTCTATTACAATATATTTAACTAGAGTATCCAATGCAATAAGCGCCTTGTTAGTGACATACAAAGTAATTTATCTGTAGGTACAGTGGTCCAAGAAATTGGTCTAAACGCTATAAGTATTATTTGTGTGTTAAGGCCTAACCTACTGTACATTTTGGGCTTCGCCGTTGCCGGGTATTTAAATCAGAAAAATCGTACGTTATCCGTCAAGCAATTCAAGAAAAAAAAAATTAAACGGGAAAATATGCGGTGTAATCCTATGACACTATTAAAGTTTAATATGTTCTCACTACCGATGTAAAAAGTTGTCTGTCAAACGAGGGCGAAGTTATTTGCATCTGATGCTTTTGAGCCCCTCGCTATGCTCAAGATTCTAACATTGAGTGTGTCTTTGAAACGTTATAACGCTGTAAGTGAAATTAGTGCAATATTATCCTCTAATGATAACGATAAACGAAGAAAACTGCACTAAAATTACCGTTACAGGACTAATCATTAAAATAGGGGCATAAATAAGTATAATTACTCCAATTAATTAAGGAGGTAAAATAAGTAATTTCATTACATCATTCCCTTAGCGGTATACTCGTTTGTATCCCTAGCCCAGGGTTCGCTTTGGCACCCATGTTTGGCGTAGGCACTAGTTTTAAGAAAGCGCAATAAGGATAGTACTTTTATCTCAAGAACGCGGGTTGGCCATTGTTGTAGTTGTGACACATACGAACACATAGACAACGTGAACTCATAGCTCCTACGCTGACGCACACATAGACAATGTGCATGTAAAGCTCAACACACAACCATGACTCACCTGCGCTAGTGAGATAAAAGTAATCTATGAGAAAGTAATTTTATCTCCTTTAGTATAATATAAGGAAGTGAATATTTGTAACTCATACATATCCCAACCCGCTCTGGGCCAGCGTGGGGACTACTGCCCAATCCCTCTCACCTATGAGAGGAGGCCTGTGCCCAGCAGTGGGACGTATATATATTGGCTGATGATGATGATGACATATTCCATAGTATGTGATTTAGTTAAAAAAGGGTTTGCCTAATAGTTTGCTAGTCTTCCAAATCTATGCTTATCATAATAATATAGTTTAACTATGTAGGTAATACTAAGTCTGAAAATAATAAAGACAAATGAATTGAATACAAATGCTTTTTCTTGTTATAGAACTCTTTTTATACAAAAATATTTATGAAATAAATGAAATAAATGAACTTTATTCTGTAAGTAGGCCGCAATGGCACTTTTACAAGTCAAACCCTACTAGCGTGAAGCTATGAACTCAGTAATCCCCTTCATACTACCCTTAATGCATAATGTTCTATTAAAAAAATGCGTAATGTCCTTAAGCCAAGTATATTCAAAAGAAGCCAAGATTGGTATCCTCAGCTGAGATGAAAATTCCGATTACACGCCAATTTCATTAAATTGTACTAAATTGGATTTGATCCAATAACCTTCAATGGAAAATTGGACGTGGAAATCGAATTAATAAATGAATAATCTGTTGAAGTTATTTAACTTATGCTACTTCGACAAGATTAAATTAAATTACTGATGAGAAGATGGCTCCTCAGAGTATAGCCATAGCCTAGATAGTAATAAAAAAAATACGGAGATTCAATTTAAATTCCACTTAAAAATGACGTTCTCCGTACAAAGGTACAACTTTATATTTACTTGCGGCGAAGCCTTTTATTTCAATAATTCGCAGCCAATTTGCTATTTTCACAAACGCATTACTAAGTTTGTACAAATATCGATTGGGGTGCGCGCGCATCTTCTACGCTTTTTACTCATAAGTTATTCGCGCGTCTGACCCGTCGCATGTCTACGCGAAGAGCCAAAAACGGCTTGAATTAGAAAAAAACTGTTTTCTAACGCGCTTATTCCTAACGCTGGGCCATAGTCAGGCCCAGTGAGAATTAAAAAAGCTACAAAAAATGATCGCGCTCCCGTAATTCTTTCGACACGATTTAGTTCGCGCGTTTAAAAAAGTTAAACTAAAGGGACTTTTTTTACTAAAAAGTTGATTAAAACTATTAAAACGGCTACTTTAAAGGTTTTTAGTAAATATCAAATGCATCCGGCGTTTGCTGTGAATGCTAAAGAGCTTAAGCTAGGATCCACGGAGTCTGAAGACCATTTTAAGTGCGACGTTCCCATCTCATTACCTGCTCCTCCGGACATTGCGCCATGTCCCTGCCCAGAGAGTTCATCTTTAATCAGGTAAGGACATCTTATCTTATCTTATCAATATGAGGGCCCTTGAGCATGCACTTCGACCCAGTGGGATCTTTTGTGCAATTGCCCCCTCCTACCTGCTCCAAGCTGCTCCCTAACATTCCTACAAACCGGATGATTCAGCGGGAGTACTCTGAATTCCTTTGGTTCAGGGTACCCATTTCAAAAGGAATTCATACTCTGTCTGGTAAGTGCGTGACATTCACACAGTATGGTGTTCCATTGTCTCGTCATCCTCACCACACATCCTACATTCTATGTCATCTGCTAGTTCCATTTTGGCCAAGATTCCTTTGACCCCGAAGTGACCTGTAAACACTCCAGTTATCATCCTGAGCTGCTTTCTGCTGTATTTCCAAATCTTTTTGGTCCAGCCTGTATATATGTAGGTAAGGACATACATTACTTATTATGTGTTTGTGAAACTGATGGCCGTTAGGGCCGAAAGGTTCTCAAGTGGTGACCACGGGTCGGAAGGCGCAGCGTGGGTAGACCGCCAAGGTGGACTGAGGACCTGTAAAGGTCGCGGGAGTCCGCTGGATGCGGGTGGCGCAGGACCGGTCATTGTGGCTCTCTTTGGGGGAGGCCTATGTCCAGCAGTGGACGTATTATTTGTTTGTTTTGGGTCTTTGTATGGCCCTTCAACCAACGTGTGACCTGTGGCAGCCCTTTAGACCACCGTTAAGACCTGTTGATTCCAGGAATTTCTAGATTCTTTGGGCGGTGATGTGTTGTACCTCTTCTGGTTGCACGATTTGCCCTAGGTAGGTATTTCTTTTGCGCATAAGTGAACCGCAGGAGCAGAGAATGTGACATATATGATATACATTACTTACGTTGGCTCAGCGGCCCGAAGTGGATCTAGATCTCCGACACTAAGACCGCTCTGTACCTACGCATAAGATCCGCCTAAGGTTGAATGTGGGTGCCGCAGAACCGGTCATTGGGACTCCAGCAGTGAACGTTTTTTGGACTGATGGACCACCATATTAAACCAGTGAGAGTAGCGGAAAGTCATTATATTTCTTTCTTTCGCTAGTATCGCAAGTAAGAAAAGGACGAGTATAAATATCTAATGCTACTGCGGTTACATTTTTGGTGCCGTGACCAGGATTTTTGTTTATAATAAATATTAATTAATACCTTATCGCTTTAAAGTCATGTTTAAACCGTCATACTAAGGCGGCCCGGAAACGATCAATATGAGTTGTCAATACTACGTGCTTGTCAATGAATATTCATCATTGCCGTCGCATTTGAAGCCACTGTCAATGCCATTTACTTGCTTGAACGACTAGTTTTGATTGATGGAATTTGACAGGTACGATATTGATCGTTGCGGCGAAGCATCAATCGTTTTGACATATTGAACTCTATGTAGAAGGAAAGTGAGGTTATTACAAACATTGACACATTGACGTGTGTTTCACGTGCCGATTAAACCCATCAAATGCACTTCAATGTAGCTATCAATAACGTAGATTTCTTGACGGCAGCATTGATCCTTGTTGGGCCGACTAAATTTCCGACGGGTAAAAGCGACACACAGTATCACACACACACACGACACAGTAACAAATGTGTCCAGCTACTTATGAGTTTGACTGTATGTGCGTCAACCCTACGTTTTGCATGGCTGACTCAAGGATAGCGGTTGTAAATGGTAATAAAGCGTTTTGAGCGTCCTGCAGCTTTGAATTGGAACGCAACTGCGCCAAAGTAACTGGGTCACTGGGGCTGAGGGTTACGACGTAATTCGTTGCAGTCTCTTTGTCATACATGCACTTTAAACTACTAGCCTCATAAACACACCGTAGCCTATGGAAGTTTGCGACTGAAGAACAATCACAAGCGCATTACCGACCCTTTTTGAAATGAGGATTCGTTGTATTGACAACTGGAGACAATATGTATATGGCTGTAATATCTTCTTAGCCCATCACCCACGAAACACGGTACGGTATTTTGAATATATTCTGGAGTGCCTGGCAATCGTCATTTCTGCGAAATCATTCCAGGTTTGCAGGAAGGCACCATCCACTCTGTCCGCGACTGTGGCTAGAATATATACCTATTTTATGCGTAAAGTTTCTCCTTTCAACTATAAAACCTCCCCGAGATTGCCCAATCCGTACCATCGCATGCCAAGCTAAGGTATTCTTTTCCGGACAGTGGCAGTACCTTAACCGAAACCAAGCAGACGCGAGGTCGTCGCTCGTCGCTCGGAATCAATACTTGCTCTCGCAGCACACAGAATGAGGTCAGGCGGAGATCCAGTACTGCGCCTGTTAATTTATTTATACAATTTAATTACATAGCATTACAGAAGAAAATAATAATAAAATTATTTATTTTCAGGCTACAAAAGGCAGGCCCATAGATATGCCCTTATAACTAATATATACAAAAACTACCTATAACTTAAAAACTAACACAACTCCGCGATGTCAGGTAGCCGGTCGCGGAAACGCCGAAACTTGACACCCTTCCACCAAAATTCTTCATATCCACAGCTGCTGTAATGCATAATTTTTTTCAAACAATGATTTGTTATGTTATTCGTTACCCCGAGAGGCAAAGACCCTTCGGCATACAGTCACGATAAAATCACTCATCGACTTTAATCGTAGACCAAACTATAATCACGTAATGTTCCTCTATGCATCTCCCGACTTAACTATAAGAACTTATAAAGACAACACTTTAGAGAACTAGGTATAATGAATTTGACCAATGACGCCTCTGAACTATAATGAGATAGGCCAAGTATAATAAATTTATGAGTGAACCTTGTGTTGTGTAAGGAAGGTTCATAGGTACGAGTAACATACCGGGGTCGACGCTCGCCGTTGGAGGGATCGATATAGTCTCAGTCAGCGATATCTTCATATCGATTTAGATATTGTCACCGTTTGGTGAAACTTAACCTTACACTTAAGCGCAGTACATAAGCGTAAGCATTTTATGCTTAATTCAGATGTGACGGGAGCACTAGAGGCGCGTTCAGTTTAAGAATGTTTTCACTCTACCTATATCTGTACAATAGTAGATACTTAGATAACTAGCTTGACTCACCTGCGTTGCGATCGATATGCTTTCTCGGAAAACTGCCAACTACCTAAACAAAAGTAGACTTTAACGACCGAGCTTCTAGAATCTAGACTATTCAAGACATCGCGACTTGAGTTATGCTGCTATGTAGTCTTAGCACAGTCTAACTCTAGCCCTCATCCCCCTCCTAAAAACGTAGTGGTTATATTCTTTTTGCCCCCTCCCCATCTCCCAATCTGACGTGAGATATATCAAAATATCTGTTTCTAGTGTAAATGTGGATTTATTCAAAACAAAAAAATATAAAATGCTTAATATTTTTATTTGACTTATTAGGTAAGAGTAGTGTTTAAGATTGCTGAGAAGTTATATTATTTTCTCGCAATTTTAGTCTGTTTCTTTGCCGAACTCCCCAAAAAGTAAGATTTAGATGTGATTTGGTCCCACCTTGAACGTCTCACGTAATTAAATTATAGACGCCCCTTCATTTCCGGAGATCTGCGGGCACATGAATAACAAAAGTATATTATTGTTTTGTCGGTAGGCAATGGGGCAAACATAGAAGGAACTAGGCACTTAATGAATGAAAGCGTTGCGTAACACAAAATTACTCGAGGTCAATAGTTTCATGGACACGCTACGGCAACACGAGACCACATGTAAGTCTAGACTCTAGACGAAATAAACATATGCAACGATATACTTACTGGCTTGGATTTATGAGAACGTTTCTTGTAGTCTGCTCGGCGACCCAATGTCATATAGAAATGTATTTTTCTTTAAGACATATAGTTTCAAACATCACTAAATCTACCCATTTCAAGCTAAAAGCTGCCTATTTCGCTTCAATGTATATAAAGCACAATAAAACCAGAGACTAGGAATTATATAGACTGCCAATGCCTATACATTGTGGCGTAATTTTAAAATAATGGGCCTGCTGTAGCTAGTTTCACTATGGAGAGATCACTTTACCATTTAATTCGTATGCGACTAAGACCTCTGCTTAAAACATAGCGCCATCTGTTGGGAGCTTCTACGTTGTGTTCATAGATGGCGCTATGTTTTAAGCAGAGGTCTTAGTGGCATACGAATTAAATGGTAAAGTGATCTCTCCATAGTGAAACTAGCTACAGCAGGCCCATTATTTTAAAATTACGCCACAATGTATAGGCATTGGCAGTCTATATAATTCCTAGTCTCTGATAAAACCAAAGAAAGTTCCGTTACTACCTACCTAAACAATAAAGTAAATTTGGCATACATTCGATAGCGCACGCGCTAGGCTGGTTATAGTGGTTATCGCTATAGAAAGCTCATTATCTCTCTGATTTCTGGGGTACACTCTTAGATTTAAATCAGACACAGACAGTGAAACTTTATGTAACTAAACGGTTAAAACTCACGTAGAGATGGGCGGCGGGTAAATACCCAAGAAAGATATCGGGTAAATACCCGGTATTTACCCAATCTTCCCGGTATTTACCCATTTCTACCCAAATTGCTGGGTATTTATTTTTTATATGTTTTTATTATTATATAGCGTAAGCATTCTTCATACAAATCAATATAAATTAAAAATAATTGCTTTATTTTGCAATATACAGCCTGCCAGCAGTATATATTATATACATATTATAAAGAAAATGTCTCGAAGATAATACCTCCAATGGCATAACAGATTCTTAAGAATATTATATTTGTACAATGTGATTAAAAAAAATTAACAATAGAATAAAATTTGCAAGGGACTGCATAATTTTAGATTTTAATAAATGAGGTTAGTTGAAGGAAGGATAGGTTATATTATAAAATACCCTTGGTAATTCTTATACTTGTAGTATAAAATATTACCAATTTGTATTTGGTGTCACTTTCACTTATTTAGTGTCAGTGCCACAATACAAACATATCACTGAATTATTATCAGACGCTCGGCAATGTTAGTGTCTCCACACTGCCTGATTTTTGGATCTTCCCATTGTAGTTTCCTGTAGTTCAAATTTACTGTTGATTCAAAATGTGTGTGTGTGTGTGTGTTTTGTTACAAAATTCTTTGGTAACAATATTTTAATTTGCCTTTAATCAGTTTAAAGAAGTTTCTGTCATAATGTTTTTTATTGACGAAATATTATTAATATAACTAAACACTTAAAACACTATTTAAGCCATTTTTTAAATAAAACGAATCATATTATATATATATCAGGCCAAATTCCAAAGAAAACACCATCACTAGTTGATTTCGTTGCACTGCCAAAAAATCACACGTGGCAAAAAAACTTTACGCTAATAAGTAATCACGTCAGGATACTACACCGTGCGACTGATAAGCATTAACTTTTTTACTCGTGTGACAACCTTATATACACTTTTTCGCTAGGATTAATATTTAATGAGATTTTAAAGGGGGTAAATATTTTTTTTTATAATCATTTAAGTGGCTTCTCATTCCTTTATTTTTCAATATTTAAACAAACAAAAAATACTTTATTAATAAATTCAATGAGCTCTACCCAACTGTACCCCAGTTGATGGGGTAGGCCACTTTTTTTTTTCGCGCCCCCCTTTAGTTGTACGGAAGCCCCCCTTATAAACCCATAAAAATATTTTTGGACAAATTGTATAGCTTTGGGTCAACAAGATGCTTAAACTGTAAAAATTTGAAGTCTATAGCTCCATCCGTTAGTTTTTAAGGGTGGCCCCATGCCGCTAAACGGGAACGTGAATAAAAAAAATAGATCTACCCCATAGAGGCCCCCTCAAAAACTAACGGATGAAGCTATAGTCATCAAATTTATACAGATTAAGCATCATCATCATCATCATCATCATATCAGCCGAAAGACGTCCACTGCTGGACATAGGCCTCCCCCAAAGAGTGCCACAATGACCGGTCTTGCGCCACCCGCATCCAGCGGACTCCCGCGACCTTTACCAGGTCATCAGTCCACCTTGTGGGGGGTCTACCCACGCTGCGCCTTCCGGTCCGTGGTCGCCACTCGAGAACCTTTCGGCCCCAACGGCCATCGGTTCTACGTGCAATGTGCCCCGCCCACTGCCACTTAAGTTTAGCGATTCGAAAGGCTATATCGGTTACTTTGGTTCTGCTACGGATGGCCTCATTTCTGATGCGATCACGCAGAGAAACTCCCAGCATAGCCCTCTCCATTGCCCTCTGAGTGACTTTGAGCCTTCTTATGAGGCCCATGGTGAGCGACCACGTTTCTGATTAAGCATCGTGTTGACCCAAAGCTATACAAATTGTCCAAACATATTTGTATGTGTTTATAAGGGGGGCTCCCATACAAATAAAGGAGGGCGCGAAAAAAAAATTGTTTACCCCATAAAATGGGATATCGTTGAGTAGAGCTCGTTGAGCGCAAAAATAAAATATTTTTTGTTTTTCAAAATATTGAAAAATAAAAGAATGAGAAGCCATTTAAATTATAATAAAAAAATATTTTCCCCCTTTAAAATCCCAGTAAATATTAATCCTAGCGAAAAAGTGTATATAACCTTTTTTGTAGATAATTTTATGTAGATTACTTATGCCTCAGAACGTTTTTTGATATGTGTCACCGTTTACGAGTTTTTCACGAAATACCGAAAAATGGGACGTTTAAAAAGCCCCCCTCCCCCCAGTGGCGGTGGTAGGTGCGGGGAATTTTGATATGTTAACCTCCTAACTAGCCCAAACAAAGTTACCGAGTCAAAAATTGTGTTCCAAGCATTTCCCTCTATACCTTCAAAATGACAGTACTATTTGTTAATTTTGGTGGATTTATTCCACACTACGATACTGAAACAAGTTTTCTTATTTACAATAGCATCCATTATTCGTTATTATGTATATCTCCAAAAACATTTCCGTAAAAATAAACATAAAATGTACAAATTATATCTACCCACCCATTTGGGTAGATATGGGTAAATACCGGGTAGATTGGAAAGATTCCGGGAATTTACCCGGTAAATACCCATGAGCGCCCATCTCTACCACGTATTAATTGCAATCGGCGCGGGTCGCAGACGCACTCATCCTGAGGAAGAACTCCCGACGAGTTAGAAACATATCGCCCGAAGTGGCAATTAAGAGAATACGTGAGTTTTAACCGTTTAGTTAAATAAAGTTATAACATGTCTCACAAAAGTTTAAATTCAGACAGAGAAAATTAAGCGCTTGCTTGCAGGGGAGCTTTGAGCTTCTTTGCCCCTGTGGATCTGTATGGCAGCGACATGACATGGCGTAGTGTAGTACTTAAATCTCAGAGAAATGTAAACAGGCGACCGGCGACCAACCGTACGAGTAGATAGGTATAGAGGTAGACAGCCGCACATATGGATATACGAAAGCATTTTAGATGGAATGGAGACGCTTCGCTCATACTTATAGTTCGCGCCATCCACGAAGGCGCACCCCTCCACAGCCCATGCCGTACAACTGCGCACAGATTAGTATGAGATTCGCTGTGGAGGGGCGCGTCGTCGTGGATGGCGCGCACTAAATAAATATAAATAAATAAATATTTGTGGACAATCTTACACAAATCAACCTAGTCCCAAACTAAGCAAAGCTTGTACTATGGGTACTAAGTGACGATATAAATACTTATATAGATAAATATATACTTAAATACATAGAAAACATTCAAGACCCAAGAACAAATATTCGTGCTATTCACACAAATAAATGCCCCGGCCGGGATTCGAACCCGGGACCTCCAGCTTCGTAGGCAGGGTCACTACCAACTAAGCTAAAGCGGTCGTCAAACTACTATAGCTAGCTCGGTCAATAAATTTGACGTAAATTGCAATTCTAATAAAACACAATTTACTTAGCATAAGTTATAAAAACAGTACCGATCTATTCCGCTGCAAATTAAGTTTATTGCACAATTCTTCGTTAGGTATTTCAAATGCGGCATCACGACATCCCGCCATTTTTATGAGTCGACGTAATTGCCTACGGTTTTCATGGTCGATACGGCTTTTCCACCAATAGTATATGTTCTTATATTGATCCGTGCTTCTCAGTACCAGACGGCACTTTACGATGATAGCTTAGCTTCCTATTGATCGAATCGAAGGCGGCACAAGCAGACTATTAAAGTAATGGCTCTGTGAACTGTAGAGCTGGGCAGGATTTTCTACGTTGCACAAAAGCTGACTTGATTAAAAAAATGCGTGTATCTCATCGAACGGTGCTCACAAAATTTCACGAGAACAGCGGGAAATCCGCCCGCCCGTCATCCGACAGTATATTTATTTATGTCACACCTGGCCATAAAGCGGCAATTACCGCACGCTCCGCGCGCGGGAAATCCCACTTCCTGACCAGGGGGTGACATAAAATTTTGTGCTTAACACGGGCGGTAATAAAGAAAGCCTCAGATCGCATATTTATCGCCCTTGCCTTCGGCTCGGGCGTCAAATACCTGCGATCTGAGACATTCTTTGTTTTACCGCCCTTGTTAAGTAATGTACTATTACCGAATACTTTATTGCTTTCATGTTGATACATCAATCAAGATTATGGTATTACATTTTTTTGGTGCGCGGGGTCCCCGAATGTGCGCGCTGCCGAAATGCGCGTAGCATTAGCTACTCTTGCTATGTGGCAAATTTGTGAAATTTGCCACTGTGTGCAGCCCAATCAAGGCCCAACTCATAACACAAAGGGCGGTGTGCCATTGGTCTTGCCGATGCCTGAGGCCTTCAGTGGAAACGGAAATCAATAGCAACGTCAGCCAGTCGTTGTCAGCCAGAATTATTTAGTACACGCGACCGAGCTCAGCTATGATCGACAATAGTCACTGATTGGCTATATCTATTTAGCCCGTAGATATCCATGAACCATTGAATACAGTACAGGCAACTCACCGTAGGTACTGTCTTCTCGAAGATCTCACGGTTAACTACGATATACGACATAGGTACCTACGATTAATAAGAATAGCTTCTAAGAATAGGTTCTAAGCTACACATTCCCATCCCATTTACGATGTTTCCCTTCACCGATAGGTCACTATTCAATATCAAATTTTAACCCTTTTAGCCTTTTAACGTTTTTTTTAAGGTTCCGTACCAAACAGGTACACGAAACAACAATGTACATGTAGGCGCTACAACGAGAAATTTAGAAACTTTGATACGTTGTCCTGCCCAGACTAGCAAACAGTAAGGTACTTGTGGACCTTGTGGTACTAACAATAGCCGAAACATGATTGCTTAAAATTTTCTCGATGGAAAAAAAAAACAAAGTTGAGTCTATATTTTCCTTTTTTTACTCATCCTACTAAAACAACGCATTATTAAAAGACACGATTAAGTTAATATGATGGTATTTTACCTCAACTAAACTCTGTCAAGAGGAAATTTAATAAACCTGCGCACAGTCACATATTTAACGAGATTTGTCTAAAAAAGCCATTCTCGGAGAGTGTTGCATCCCGTTTTGTCGTGAGCGAAAAACATAAGGGCGTCTCTGTCAATCGATATATCGCCTTAAAGTACAACGGCGGACTTATCCCTAAAAACGTGTCAGAAGGTAAAGCGTTGCCATTGCTCGGTGCGTGAGCTACCCAAAGGCCATGAGTGGGGCTAATATTTCACGGTCGTATGGCTACTGATGACATCGGTATTGATTTTCTTTGAAGGTCTCGTTCGATAAGCAGTCTTCTGTAGACATATTATTGTAGAATAAATAGAGTTTAAGCCCACTGAAAAGACAACATTTCGTAGGGTGACTGACACCACCAGTAATGGACAAGGCCCAATGTTGTACATTAACTCTTATGTAAAAGAAAATAAGAGTCATTCATTTTTTATAGAACAATCAATTTAAAACCGTATGATCTTTGAATATAAGGGTTGAAGTGTCCATTATTGGTGCTTGTTCTTAAAGTGTCCATAATTGGTGGTGTCACCCTATGTAGATACACTAGGTTTCTTCTTTCCAAAGCAAAGCACGGGGGCGCTCAGAACCACTCAAAACGTTCACCTATCCAAGAGGCTTTTGCTTAACCTCGCATACCAGTCGAACCATTTTTAGGGTTCCGTAGTAAACAAGGAACCCTGATAGTTTCGCCATGTTTGTCCGTCCGTCCATCTGTCCCGCGTTTATCTCAGTAACCGTTAGTACTAGAAAGCTGTAATTTGGCATGAGTATTAGATATTGATGACGCCGACAAAACGGTAGAATAAAATCTTGTTTTTATCTATTTAAAAATCTTTTAATAAGAATATAGGTTGGAGTTTATTTAAACTTTTTTGCACAAATAATATATACCTAATACAAAGGGCGGACTTAATGCCATGAGGCATTCTCTCTAGTTTAATATTTTCGTAGTTTGATATTATTTGCAACCTAAAAATAAGATTTTTCTACTCATCGCTGGACATGTTTCGGACCAATACGTGGTCCTCAATCATAAGGTGTTACGCGAGGCCGTCCCGATAGCACCTTCCCGTTTATTATATTTCAATATGTTGTTTTGTTCATCACCATATTAAGTATATGAAAATCAGCAGGTGTTAATAAGTACTTATTCTAAAAGGTCGCCTTTATAGGAAATCTGTGAGTCAGTTAGCATCATGGGGGCAGCGTTTACTGGTAAGGCTAATACCCTCCCACCCTGTAGGGGGCGGGGGTTGCGCTGGACGATTCGTTAGGTGGGTGACGTCATGTGCCAGCTGGTTAGCTGTGAGTTAAAACATACGTCACACGGCCAGAAAGTCGCTTTGCGTGCGGAAAATCTCACTTCCTGTGACTGTGACGTAAAATTTTGTAATTACCACGGGCATACGGGCACGGGGTATTATTTTTGTAATTATTATAAAGAAAGCTTTAGATGCATATTTGTAGCCCTTGCATTGGGCTCGAGCGTATAATACTTGGTATCTGAGTCATTCTCCGTTTTACCGCCCTAGACAAGTACGAGTATTAGTAAAAACCGGCCAAGTGCGAGTCGGACTCGCGCACCGAGAGTTCCGTACAAACCTGTAGGTATATAAGTAAAAGTTCACCCATCACGACAATCGAGTAAAAAAATATTAAGAATATTTTTATTATATGATATGATGTAACAAAAAATTTACGGCTTTCGCAATTTTTCCTTTATCTGTGCCGGCAATGTAAAACCGAATTGTCACCATACAATGACAATTCGGTTTACATGTCTGAGCCGGTAAGTATCGATGCTATCCAACGACCATCTTTACACGACGACTCAGTGGTGTACTTGGAATTGTCATTGTCAGATGACAACGTCAAGTTGGTGAAATAGGGGCCTGGTCTTTATGCAACTGTTGCACAAAGACCAGGACCAACGATCTGTTGCACTGGGCGGGCCGTATCCTCTTTTGTCACCCACGTAGTTGACGTAGTATAAATAAACTTGCGTCAGTTACGATGAGCCTTCGTACGGCTTCATCGTTTCAGGAGCCTTCGAATTACATAACCCGCAACCCGTCATTGGGACGTTCAAATCTAATTACGGACGCTATAAAGGATGAAGCTTAGCTCCAGATGGATGCAGTACCTACATTCGCCATTATTAACTTCAATTTAGTACAGGCACACCTGTACTGTATGACAAGTGGGTAAGTATGTGTGCGTGCGCTGTCGGTACACGCGTCAATTGTTTACGCGGGCGCGTAGCGCGTGGCGCGGACGAATCGCGAGGCGCGTCGGCAGCCGATCGGCACCAGGCGGGTCTCTCAGGGACGAGGTAACTGACCTCGGTGCGGGGGGTTCGTGGTCATTCTGTATGTAATACTATTATACTATTCTGTGCCAATATCGTTAACAACATAATCACGTTGGTTTGTTTAAAAATAAATACTGTCCGCAGGAGCTGTCGATCCTGGACTCCCAAATCCTGGGCACCTCGGCACCAACACCCGTCGCTCCGCTCTCCTGCTCCATCGACCTGCCCACCGATGCCATCGTCGAGGTGAGTCCATTGTCCAAGTTGGGCTCCCAGGTCCTGGGCACAGCACCGACTTCCGTCGCTCTCTCCTGCTCCATCGACCTGCCCACCGACGCCATCGTCGAGGTGAGTCCATTGTCCAAGTTGGACTCCAGGTCCTGGTCACCTCTGCACCGACCATCGCTTTCTCTTGCTCCACCGACCTGCCCACCGATACCATCGTCGAGGTGAGTCCATTGTCCAAGTTGGTCTCCCAGGTCATGAGCACAGCACCGACTCCCGTCGCTCTCTCCTGCTCCATCGACCTGCCCACCGTTGCCATCGTCGAGGTGAGTCCATTGTCCAAGTTGGTCTCCCAGGTCATGAGCACAACACCGACTCCCGTCGCTCTCTCCTGCTCCATCGACCTGCCCACCGTTGCCATCGTCGAGGTGAGTTCATTGTCCAAGTTGGACTCCCAGGTCCTAGGCACAGCACCGACTCCCGTCGCTCTCTCCTGCTCCATCGACCTGCCCACCGTTGCCATCGTCGAGGTGAGTCCATTGTCCAAGTTGGTCTCCCAGGTCATGAGCACAGCACCGACTCCCGTCGGTCTCTCCTGCTCCATCGACCTGCCCACCGATGCCATCGTCGAGGTGAGTTCATTGTCCAAGTTGGTCTCCCAGGTCATGGGCACGCACAGCACCGACTCCCGTCGCTCTCTCCTGCTCTACCGACCTGCTATGGAACAGGAGAGAGCGAAACATAGCCACCGATGCCATTCCCGACGTGAGCAAAATTAAAAGTGAAGTGGCTTGGGTAACGGTAACGAATAGCAATTCAATTCAAATAATTTATTTCAGAATAAATCCATATATGGTTAGTTACATTATTATACTTATATCTATGTTAGTGAGGTTACGTAATAAATAAAATTAATCTGGGGGCACGGCAGTGCCCCCGCCAAGTCGAGCAAAACAAAAGTGGCACGGCCGTACCTTCCTTTTCTCGAAGTCATTCAGGCCATTCAGTATTACTTAAACAACTTCGACCCCATCAAGAAGTAAGAAGTAAAATTAAAATACAATACAGCACAATAATGTGTATCTCTAATATTCGTTTCTTTTTAGCATTCCAAAATAGAGTTTGCAGAGTGGCGGTGAATAACTGCTTCTCTTTCTCTGATGACCACCAGCCTTAATGGACCGATGAAGTATATAGAAACTAACCTACAAGAATTTCTAACGATGTGCCATCCCATCTTCATCATCGTCCTAGCGTTATCCCAGTACAGTTGCATCCTGAAGGGTGCCTATGGGGTCAGCTACCTAATCCCAAGATTTGGCGTAGGCTCTAGTTTTTACGAAAGCGACTGCCATCTGACCTTCCAACCCCGAGGGGAGACTAGACCTTATTAGGATTAGACTTTATCAATTGAGTGGGCAACTTGACTGTTAGAAGTTCTCAAGCCGCCCGAACGCCTCCAACTTGGCTTAACGACTGCTGCCATAGATAGCAACCGGGATCAATGGCTTAACGTGCCTTCCAAAGCACGGGAGCGCACAGTTGTAAACCACTCAAAGCGGTCACCCATCCATGTACTGACCGCTGCCCACGTTGCTTAACGGTACGCAGGCGCCGCTGGGCCGCGAGCGCTCCATGTGCCATCCCATCTTAATGAATAAATTCATAGTTTGCATTAGGAAAGTCCCTGCTATTAATCAACTAATGTGTTTGTTCATTTGACAGGCAAGTTTGTCACCTGACAAGGCGGGGTCGCTCCTGTCGGTACAGTCCGCGCCGCCAGAGCAGAGGGAACGGCCTCACAGCCTCATGCTTGAGTTGCCGCTAGCCACCGTGAGTCTCAAATATACAATACAAATACTATTCACACACACACACACACACACACACACACACACACACACACACACACACACACACACACACACACACGCAGTGGCAAAAAACTTGGAGCGGTCTTTAAAGTGAACACCTGCCGGCTACAATGTTTTGATGATTTTGTTCACAGCAAGTGGGCGCGTACCTGTCCGCTATGTCCCCCACCGAGCAAGAGGAGGACTCTCTCCTCACGCTGTCCTCGGTGACGGCGCGTCCGCTGCTCGCCGCGTCGAGGAAGCTCCGCACCGATACCCCTCACGAGTGAGTGCAGCAGTCCCCTGTCATGTCCCCCCCCCCCCCCCAGCAAGAGTCCCCGCTGACGCCATCCTCGGTGACGACGCGCCCGCTCCGATAATCCGCATGAGTGAGTCTATAATGCCAATCAAAGAAATAATTACATAGTCTCTAAACGCGTTCGCCCAAGAAGCATGGAAATGGTCCAATCTACATTTCTACAAATACATATTTAGCAGGACAAAAGCGATACAGACCTTATCCACAATACATTTAGGCTCCGTCAGTTTCTTGAACAACAAGCATCAGCAATAAATATACTTCGTAAAACTATTTTGGTGTGTCGTGTACGTGGCTTACGGCTACGTAAATTTTTATTGTGAGTGTTGTAAGTATGTGTATGTGGAGTAAGCCACACAATGATTAAAATATTACCTACTTGTCTTGAGCATTAATCATGTATCTAATCTAAGTAACTTTGATTTTGACCTGAACAAACCTGAAAATTCCAGATTCAATGAAGAAGTCTTTATTTATTCATCGTATGGCTATTATTTCGTACCGCGAGATATTCGAGAAGGCAGTATGGTTGCCAGTTGTTGTTGCACTGCTAGCACCACCCAGGTCACGTGTAGGGTAGCGGTGCAACTTCGACCCCATCAAGAAGTAAACTTTAAACAAGAAGTAAAATTAAAATGTCCTTTAAAGTGTTGTATTTGTTCCACAGCAGCACGGCTCCCCCTGACGGCGGCTACGGCTGGGTGGTGGTGTTTGGAGCGTTCATGGTGCAGTTCTGGGTGGCGGGGCTGTTCAAGTCCTACGGGGTGCTGTACGTGGAGATTATGGAGACCTTCCCGGACAGCTCCGAGTCGGTGGCCTCTTGGATTCCGGCTGCGCTGTCCACGTTGTGTCTGGCTTTAGGTGAGTCTGTGGCTTCTTGGATCTGTCCACATTGTGTCTGGCTTTAGGTGAGTTGTATACTCCGAGTATGTGCCTCTTGGATACCGGCTGTGCTGTCCACATTGTGTCTGGCTTTAGGTTAGGGTCAGGGTGGACCGATGCTTTTTTTAAACTCTAAATATGTGCGCTATTTTGGCCAAGGATAGAACGCGAATCCTTATTCTGGTATTTTTGAAGTCTACTAAGTATATATTTGACGGCTGGACCTTACGATATATCAGATCCGATTTCTGATTTCCGGGACGACACCGTTAAAATTTTGCGGAAAAGGCCATTTTTATTAATTTTTGGTGCTAATGCTGTCGAAAATTCGGCACAATGATCTGTCCCGAATTAGGTTCACCCCTGAAAATTCGGGACATCTCATAACCCTACCTCACGAACTCTTGAACTGTTTCAGCGCCCCTGTCATCGGCTCTCTGCGAGAAGTACTCGTGCCGGCTGGTGGTGTTCGTGGGCGGCCTGTTCTGCGGCACCGGACTAGCGCTGGCCTTCTTCAGCACTGGACTACTGCATCTGCTGCTCAGCTTCGGGGTCCTCACCGGTAAGTTATATTTTCTCGAAAATAGTATGTAATGTTCTCATAACATTTGTGAAGATAAGATAGTATCCGAAAGTGGCTGATCCTGGACAGTTGCCAGAAGTGTCCAGGAAGTAACACCTACTGTCCAGGAAGTAAGTATGTAAATCCCATTACATATCATAAGTTTGGAGCCAGGCGCGCGCCGCGAGCGCGCCAGCGCACAGCTGGTTCTTTAACTATCATTTTAGAACGATCGAGGCGACATTGGCGAACATTATTTATTATTGTTATTCATACAATTCGTTTCATTTTTGAGAAAAGCACTATACATGCCTCGACCGTAAGTGCCATCCTGGCCTCGTATTATAGCCGGACTCATACTCATACTCGTCCACGGAAGGCTTACTTACTGGTCTCTGCAGTAATGTACTATAAGGATCCAACCCCGAGGAAATAGATAAATGGCAAGTGAATGACGATAACTTCTGTTCCTTAAAATGGGTCTATATTAATCCCTCTTTAGCTGTGTTAATAAGGGCGATTTTTAGTTGCGTCAGAAAGAAAGTTTCGCCTCATTTACGTCGCCAAAAATCGCCTTTTGTTTCATACCTACGCAAAATTAACTTTGTATGGAAGACAAAAACTGAACCTAAAATGTTATCCTTGTTTTCTAGGTATCGGTGGCGGTCTCTCTACTACGCCGGGAATTGTCATCGTCTCACAATACTTCGACAAGCACAGGTAACTTCTGGGTGAGCTCGCTTCACCGTCGGCCTCATCTTTACCCCCTGGCTAGATGCTGGCCAAGAGCAATCCCATTTTTAATAATAAAAAAAATGTGTGAGCTTTGTTCCTTTTTTTATGCATTAATCCTTCTCTCTTTCCAGAGCATTGGCTAACGGCATATGCGTGAGCGGGACGGCTGCCGGCAGCTTCGTTTTCCCCATGCTCATTGAGAAGCTGGTCGGCATGTATGGACTGCACGGGACGGTGCTGCTATTGGGTAAGTCAACGGACGATAAAACTCAGGATTGCATGAAAAGGAACGTATGAATGACGTATTGTGGGTGCATGAGATAGCATGCAGACGGAGTGTACGAGTGTGAAAGAGACGAATGAATGACTTATGACTTTTTAGATATAAGACGCGGTGGAGGGTTCCTATTGGAGAATTGAGGTCGGAGCTTAAAACAAAAGACGTGCTGTTACAATCTATTTCTTTATTATATTTTAATATACAGTTTTCTATTTAAAAAGTGGTTTCAACTATCGCCCCATCCCACAACTCTATGGTTTCATTCATGAATACCATAGACTATAGAATCTATGGCCCATCCTCCTAACGTTTTCCTGGTTGTGCCCTTTTATACTAGAATTAATTTTACATAAGCGACTCCCATCTGACCTTCCAACCCAAAAGGAAAACTAGACCTTAGTCCAGTCTAGGCTTAAGTACAGTTTCCTGAAAACAGACGAAAACAAATTGGGGGTTGCGCTAAATCCCCTAATTCTTCGATCTACACAATGGGCCATGAAGTCCCAACGTACAGGCCCCTTTACCACATTAAAACTTTACAATTCAACGACATTGTACAATTTTCCATAGAAAAAGTTAGTTAACAAATTTGTCAAATCGTACGCTTGTAAAAGTTTGTGGTATAGGGCCCAGGACGCAGTTATGCGTTTAAATTAGAAAGGAATCTTATTTCACAGCATAGCTGCGTCCGGATGCTGCGCCATCATGGCCCATTGTGTGCATCTGGCTTAACGGATCGGTCCTCCCCAATGATGTGATAAACAATCCGAATGGCATCTACATGAAACTGTATGTTCCAAATCCTCGTATACTGCATACTGGCCCTCATAGTGCCTCAGAGTCGAATCTATGAATCCCAACGGTGTGTTAGACAATCCGAATGGCATCTACATGAAACTGTATGTTCCAAATCCTCGTATACTGCATACTGGCCCTCATAGTGCCTCAGAGTCGAATCTATGAATCCCAACGGTGTGTTAGACAATCCGAATGGCATCTACATGAAACTGTATGTTCCAGGGGCCGGTATACTGCATACCGGCCCTCATAGGTCCTCAGAGTCGAATCTATGAATCCCAACGGTGTGTTAGACAATCCGAATGGCATCTACATGAAACTGTATGTTCCAAATCCTCGTATACTGCATACTGGCCCTCATAGTGCCTGAGAGTCGAATCTATGAATCCCAACGGTGTGATAAACAATCCGAATGGTATTTACATGAAACTGTATGATCCAGGGGCCGGTATACTGCATACCGGCCCTCATAGTGCTTCAGAGTACAATCGATGAATCCCAACGGTGTGTTAGACAATCCGAATGGCATTTACATGAAACTGTATGTTTCAGGGGCCGGTATACTGCATACAGGCCCTCATAGTGCTTCAGAGTACAATCGATGAATCCCAACGGTGTGTTAGACAATCCGAATGGCATTTACATGAAACTGTATGTTCCAGGGGCCGGTATACTGCATACAGGCCCTCATAGTGCTTCAGAGTCGAATCTATGAATCCCAACGGTGTGTTAGACAATCCGAATGGCATCTACATGAAACTGTATGTTCCAGGGGCCGGTATACTGCATACCGGCCCTCATAGGTCCTCAGAGTCGAATCGATGAATCCCAACGGTGTGTTAGACAATCCGAATGGCATCTACATGAAACTGTATGTTCCAAAGCCTCGTATACTGCATACTGGCCCTCATAGTGCCTCAGAGTCGAATCGATGAATCCCAACGGTGTGTTAGACAATCCGAATGGCATTTACATGAAACTGTATGTTCCAGGGGCCGGTATACTGCATACCGGCCCTCATAGGTCCTCAGAGTCGAATCTATGAATCCCAACGGTGTGTTAGACAATCCGAATGGCATCTACATGAAACTGTATGTTCCAAATCCTCGTATACTGCATACTGGCCCTCATAGTGCCTCAGAGTCGAATCTATGAATCCCAACGGTGTGATAAACAATCCGAATGGTATTTACATGAAACTGTATGATCCAGGGGCCGGTATACTGCATACCGGCCCTCATAGTGCTTCAGAGTACAATCGATGAATCCCAACGGTGTGTTAGACAATCCGAATGGAATTTACATGAAACTGTATGTTTCAGGGGCCGGTATACTGCATACAGGCCCTCATAGTGCTTCAGAGTACAATCGATGAATCCCAACGGTGTGTTAGACAATCCGAATGGCATTTACATGAAACTGTATGTTCCAGGGGCCGGTATACTGCATACAGGCCCTCATAGTGCTTCAGAGTCGAATCTATGAATCCCAACGGTGTGTTAGACAATCCGAATGGCATCTACATGAAACTGTATGTTCCAGGGGCCGGTATACTGCATACCGGCCCTCATAGGTCCTCAGAGTCGAATCGATGAATCCCAACGGTGTGTTAGACAATCCGAATGGCATCTACATGAAACTGTATGTTCCAAAGCCTCGTATACTGCATACTGGCCCTCATAGTGCCTCAGAGTCGAATCGATGAATCCCAACGGTGTGTTAGACAATCCGAATGGCATTTACATGAAACTGTATGTTCCAGGGGCCGGTATACTGCATACAGGCCCTCATAGTGCTTCAGAGTACAATCGATGAATCCCAACGGTGTGTTAGACAATCCGAATGGCATTTACATGAAACTGTATGTTCCAGGGGCCGGTATACTGCATACAGGCCCTCATAGTGCTTCAGAGTCGAATCTATGAATCCCAACGGTGTGTTAGACAATCCGAATGGCATCTACATGAAACTGTATGTTCCAGGGGCCGGTATACTGCATACCGGCCCTCATAGGTCCTCAGAGTCGAATCGATGAATCCCAACGGTGTGTTAGACAATCCGAATGGCATCTACATGAAACTGTATGTTCCAAAGCCTCGTATACTGCATACTGGCCCTCATAGTGCCTCAGACTCGAATCTATGAATCCCAACGGTGTGTTAGACAATCCGAATGGCATCTACATGAAACTGTATGTTCCAGGGGCCGGTATACTGCATACCGGCCCTCATAGTGCTTCAGAGCCGAATCTATGAATCCCACTGGTGTGTTAGACAGCCCGAATGGCAGCAACATGAAACTGTATGTTCCAGGGGCCGGTATACTGGATACCGGCCCTCATAGTGCTTCAGAGTCGAATCGATGATTCCTAACGGTGTGTTAGACAATCCGAATGGCATTTACATGAAACTGTATGATCCAGGGGCCGGTATACTGCTTATAGGCCCTCATAATGCCTCAGAGCCGAATCTATGAATCCCACTGGTGTGTTAGACAGCCCGAATGGCATCAACATGAAACTGTATGATCCAGGGGCCGGTATATTGCATACATGCCCTCATAGTGCCTCAGAGCCGAATCTATGAATCCCACTGGTGTGTTAGACAGCCCGAATGGCAGCAACATGAAACTGTATGTTCCAGGGGCCGGTATACTGCATACTGGCCCTCATAGTGCTTCAGAGTCGAATCGATGATTCCTAACGGTGTGTTAGACAATCCGAATGGCATTTACATGAAACTGTATGATCCAGGGGCCGGTATACTGCTTATAGGCCCTCATAATGCCTCAGAGCCGAATCTATGAATCCCACTGGTGTGTTAGACAGCCCGAATGGCATCAACATGAAACTGTATGATCCAGGGGCCGGTATATTGCATACATGCCCTCATAGTGCCTCAGAGCCGAATCTATGAATCCCACTGGTGTGTTAGACAGCCCGAATGGCAGCAACATGAAACTGTATGTTCCAGGGGCCGGTATACTGCATACTGGCCCTCATAGTGCTTCAGAGTCGAATCGATGATTCCTAACGGTGTGTTAGACAATCCGAATGGTATTTACATGAAACTGTATGATCCAGGGGCCGATATACTGCATACTGGCCCTCAGATGTCCTCATACTGGCCCTCATAGTGCTTCAGAGTCAAATCTCTGAATCCCGCTGGTGTGATAGACAATCCGAATGGCATCTACATGAAACTATGTTCCATGGGTCTCTATGCTGCATATCGGCCCTCGTAGGTCCTCAGAGTCGAATCGACCTATCCCAATGGTTTTTAAAATCCCAAATAGGTTTGCACTTGACGACAAATCACCTTATGGTATGCGATATTGTGGTCTAGGATGGAACGCGCTTACCTAGTAAAAACCGATTCACTTTCGCCTTATGATGTGTTAGATAATCCGAATGGCATCTACATGAAACTGAATGTTCCAGGGGCCGGTATGCTGCACGTGTGCGTGTCTGCCACACTGTACCGCGACCCACCCTGTATGAAACATCGCGGCACTCCCACTACCACCACCACTGAGAATACCACGCTGCTCACCGATATACAGGAAGGTGAGTTTTATCATTTGTATATTAGGACATTTGTATTTAGTGTAGTTTGTAATTTTTATATATTTTATGTCACACCTGGCCATAAAGTGGCCATTATCTCACGCTCCGCGCGCGAAAAAACCCACTTCCTGGCCAGGGGGTGACATAAAATTTTGTACTTACCACGGGCGATAATAAAGAAAGCCTCAGATCGCATATTTATCGCCCTTGCCTTCGGCTCGGGCGTAAAATACCTGCGATCTGAGACATTCTTTGTTTTATCGCCCTTGGTAAGTAATGTACTATTATAATTTAGTGTTATGACAAATTGATATCTCACCTTATTTATAAAATTCAGACACAATGTATATTGTTAATGAATAAAGAATTGAATTGAATTGAATTTACATCCCATATAAATATTTGTGGACATTTTTACACAAATCGACCTAGTCCCAAGGTAAGTAAAGCTTGTGTGGGTACTAGGCAAAGATATACATACTTATTCACATAAATATAAACTTAACCCCGTGAGGCCCCGTGTCAGGTACTACATAAAAAAATATTTTCAACTGTATATTACATGTATTAAGGTTGTGATTATTTTGATAATTTTTGAAGGTCAGGGCACAGGAGGGTAAATATAGGGATAACATCCAAGATACAGGAATAAATATTCGTCTTCATCACACAAATAAATTCCTCGACGAAATCGGACTTGGACCACCAGCTTCGTAGGCAACTCACTGCCAACTGGGCCGAAGTTTTAGTCGTGTCAGTAGTGTTGTTTTGTTTGCCTTGCTTAAGTTGCTTGCCACTGTCAATGGCTATCTGAATTTTTCTTTTAATGTGTTTTCATCATCACCATTTTCAGCCTGTAAGCGCCCACTGCTGAACATAGGCCTCTCTTCTAATACGCCACTCATTCCGGTCCCTTCTTAATGTATTTTATATGGATCAATTATTTTTACATGGAGAGATTCTGAAGATAGCCCAGTTTCGAGAGATTTCAGAGTTCGTCGGAATATATAAATCGTTCTTATCTGGTTCCAGGTAAAACGGAACCCAAAGACAACCGCCTGCAAGCCCTGTTTCAGCCAGACGCGGAGAACCACAAAAACGCGCTGCTCACAGAGGAAGCCAAGCGGACCGAGATGTTCGCTGAAATTATGCACCCGAGAATTATTGATGTGAGCAGACATGGATTATTTATAATTTGACATAGAAGCGTTTTGAATTTTAAATAAATAAATAATAAATAAATATTTGTGGACAATCTTACACAAATCAACCTAGTCCCAAACTAAGCAAAGCTTGTACTATGGGTACTAAGCGACGATATACATACTTATATAGATAAATAGATACTTAAATACATAGAAAACATTCAAGACCCAAGAACAAATATTCGTGGCCGGGATTCGAACCCGGGACCTCCAGCTTCGTAGGCAGGGTCACTACCAACTAAGCTAAAGCGGTCGTCTAGGCGTCTATTTTGGCGGCGGAAGTGTATTATGTATGTGTACTGTAAAGGCCCAATCTTAGCATTTAACGGTAAAACCTAGGATTAACCGACTGCTTATAAAAATCGGAAATGCTTTGTGATTAATTCGAACGTTTACCACTGTTCAGTTGGGGTCCTTTCGGGAATCATGACACCCAGCCATCTTCTGTTCTATAGATTTGATTATGTGTATTTTTTCCTACAATAATTCTTATGTTTTATTGTGGAGATCCTTAGAGGCATTCGTCAAGCAGTGGACGTCTCTTGGCTGATGAGAATTCTTTTTTTCAGGTCCGTCAAAACCACCAACCGCAAATGTCTGATTCTGAAGAGGAAGGCATGGACGTGCTAGGCGTTGTTGGTAAGTTCCCGAAGGTTCAAAAATATCTGATCCTTTTAAAACTATAAAGTCATGTCCATATATATTGGAACTCGGTACATCCATACCTATTGACTTATTGATCCTACTATTGGCCGCAAACTCCGCAAAGACACGTTTTAGATAGATAGATAGATAGATAGATAGAAACATTTATTCAGTACCACAAAAGACACACAATATTACAGGAAAACAAAAGAAGAAAAACATACACAAAAGCACACGTGTGTCCCCGTGGCAGTGAAACGGACACTGGCTCAGCATTATGCTGAGGTGTTAAACACCTACAGCGCTGATTTTCAGCCAGTACCGTCGGTGACTCACGGACCGGCATACAATATATATAATAGCAGGAAATAAAATAAAATTAACTGCAATAGATTATATCTATAAAAAATAAAGCAATACATAAATAAAATAAAAACTACAGTATAAAATAAAATAAAAACTACAATAGGCATGATGACTCAAAAAAAATTATTACTTCAATAGAAAGAAGACATAAAACTATGCCAAATAGTGAAAATCCTATTCAAATATCTCAAAAAATAACGAAGCAACAACGGTTAGAATGTTCGTAGTTAGAGAGAGAAAGTGCTACTCGACCGTGACGTCACCTTTGAGTAGCGCCATAGTAAATGACAATCGTTCAATACAAAGGTGCGTTTTGCGGAAAAGCGACAGAAAATACCCACTTTTAAAACTTTGAAGACTTATAATTACGTAATTATTTATTTTTTTGAATTACTTTTTTTGCCATTTGATTGAGAATTTGAGTCATTATGTAGAAAATTTGGATTTATTGATTTTCTTTTATAGTGTTATCATCCCTATTACTGCTTGCCTACATACAGCATCTTGGGTACAAAAACAAAAGAACTAAAAATTAAATAGGTTGGTATATTTTTTTGCTGCTGTGCTGGATTAGGATTGGGATTTTTGGAGCGTCAACAAATAACCTTTAAGCTTACGCTTAAAGGAATACTTGCTAGGCGCCCCCTGGATAGGAGGAGGGAGGTCATTCCAGCACTTAGACGCCGCAAACCTGAAACTGCCTCGGAAAGCTGCGGTCCTGTGCATAGGCACGATAGCCAATGCCTTGAACCTGCGCGCACTCTTTGACCATTGGATTTTCGTAAAAAGGTACGGTAAGGTAGGTTTTCAAGTCAAAATCTACTAGCGTTTCTCAAAAGAAGACCACTGTCAAGAAGAAACGCTGAAAAGACTTATCCAGAAATCACGCGAGGTTCCAAAGGGGGGGGTTACGAAAACCTCACTACTGATCACGTTGGGGGAGGGGGGGTACAAGGAAACCTCACGTGTATTTTTTTACTGCACCGACAATACCGAGAAATGATATCTACGCATGTAACATTTTCTTAAAAAATAGAAGAAATTACACAATCACGTTTTCATAACGCATATACCTACCAAAATAAGCACAAGTTCAATGAATATACTTCATTTTCTTTAAAAAAATTCATAGGTGGTGATAAATTCAAAAAAAATACACGTGAGGTTTCGTGGGGGGAGGGGTGTTCGTCCAAAACCTCACCAAAGATCACCAAGGGGGGAGGGGGGTCTAAAAGTGGCCCAAAAAACCTCGCGTGAATTCTGGATAAGTCCAAAGAAAGGCCACAGCGTAACAGTCAGTCATTTTCTCCCAAAAGATGTTCAGTATTTCAAACTATGGACTGAAAATGGCCGTGGAATGAGCCAATTAACATGCGTTGTAAGGGGTGCCCCCTTGTTATGCAGACAAATGTTTCATAATAGTACATTACTTACCAAGGGCGATAAAACAAAGAATGTCTCAGATCGCAGGTATTTTACGCCCGAGCCGAAGGCAAGGGCGATAAATATGCGATCTGAGGCTTTCTTTATTATCGCCCGTGGTAAGTACAAAATTTTATGTCACTCCCTGGCCAGGAAGTGGGTTTTTTCGCGCGCGGAGCGTGCGATAATGGCCACTTTATGGCCAGGTGTGACATAAAATATATTGTTTCACAGAAACTTTATTTCAGAAACCTTTAACTTGTTAGGTACAACTGAAATACCATCGTGTAGAACTGAATGAGGGCTACCGTTTTTGTGCTCACCAGTTGGTGCCACTGCGCTTTCAGTTCAGCTGTCAAAGTTTGTTATTGGTTATTGTGGGCGTAAAAACTAAATTTACGTTAAAATCGTATTTCATACATTAAAACCGCAGCGTAAATATTTTCATCGAACATCCCGTGTTCCGTTTTGTTCGGAAAAAAGTATTACATACGAGATAATTGTTATAAGATACAATGTCTGTTTCACTCCTTTCCTCTGTTACGTCATTAATTTTTGGTATTCAGTCTTTGAGATGCTCGTAAGTTTGCGAACGATAAAATTATCGCAAAGCACTGAAATTCGTTGACCCGTAACTCATATTTGCCATTATCAATCACAGATATTCCAAAATAGTTACCAAATTCATCTAATTAGAAATAAAACCGCGTAACCCACCCACAAACTATGAAATTTGACATTTCGGAGGACTGACGTCACACCAGCGCCGGATCTAGAAATTTTTCGAGGGGGGCAAAAACTACAAAATGCCGCCCCCGTCTGCATATATTGTCTTACAAATTGTTACCTCTACCATTTCAGAACAGTAAAAGTAGCTACTTAGTTATCTACTCTGAGGGGGGACGGGTCATAAAGTCATAACACATCTACGTATATATGAAAACGCGAGCGCAGCGAATTTTCAAACATTATGATGCAGATGCGGAAAATACTTCATACGCATCAAGTCATAAAAAACGCGAGCGCAGCGAGCGCGAAATTTTTGTCCTGTCAAGACGTATTTTGGCCTGTCAAGCGGTTCGAATTGCCGCCCTTAAATTTGCCGCCCCCTAAACTTGCCGCCCGGGGCATGGACCCCGGCTTGCCTCCCCTAGATCCGGCTCTGCGTCACACTAACGCTCCTAGCGGCGAATCCATACGCGAGAGCCCTCATTAAGCCTTAGGGAGGCTCGTAGCGACATCTACTCGTACCGCGAAGTTTTTACAACTTCAGTCCATTTAACATGTTGTTTGGGCTCTTAACCTTGACTGAGGGTTCCCTCCCCCCCCCCGCAGGCCTGCCGCGGGAGGTGGGCAAGCTCCGGCTGCGGCCGACGCGCTCGTCCTCCATCCTGCACTCCGTGGAGGACCTGTCCACCGACAGCACCTGTGTCTATAAGGCCAGCCGGCGCAAGCTCAGCAGGTAAAGAGTTACCTACCCCCCCACTCCAGGAGGCAGGTAATAATAAGTACACACCTGCGCCAGTTCTGTTGGGATCGATCTGTCATCACGGACAGGACTATTGTAGCCAATAAGCCTGATATCGTGCTGATAGATCGATCGAAACGCCAGGCAGTGCTCGTTGACATCACCATCCTCCATGACGAAGACCTCGTGAAGGCTGAGAGGGACAAACTCAGCAATTACCTAGACTTAGCCCACGAGGTAACCGCCATGTGGGATGTTAATTCAACGATCATTGTCCCGGCAGTTGTTTCTGCGAACGGTCTAATAGCGAAGAGTCTCGACCAACACCTCAAGAGACTCTCGCTAGATGGCTGGGTCAAGGGTCAGATTCAGAAGGCGGTACTCCTGGACACGGCGCGGATAGTCAGGAGGTTCCTCTCTCTGTCGCCCGACACCACCGGTAGCTTAGGTCCTGCCTCGCTGCCGGCGGCACCCTAGATTAGGTTTTTATAATATTTTTATGTTTTGTAAGTGTATTTTTATATTTTACTTTTTATAGAATTATTATAAAATCTAACCTAAGAAAGACAATAAATAAAGAGAATAATAATAATAAGACATTTATTCAAAGTTTGTATACAACAACGCACTGTTTGTATACAGGTAGGGACTTAAGTACCTTAGGCGGGGGGTATATCGATTTCGATCGTCAGATGAATAAGTCTGCCATAGCCGAGCATAGACTGGAAGCAGGACCAAACCACTGGATCAGCTTCTTAAACCGAAAGTCCTTTCTACAGAACGTCATTTCTACAGTACATACATTTTTGTCAGGTGTGACATAAAGTTGTCTGTTTCCAGATCCCTTTACATCAAGCCCCCGCTGCCGCGATTAATTCCAAAATTACCGGAACCCATCATCATTAAACAAGACCCTGAGGAGCAGAAAGTTGAAGTTAAGAAGAAAACTTGCGTTGAGAAAATATCCAGGTAATTTCATCATCATCATATCAGCCGAAAGACGTCCACTGGTGGACATAGGCCTCCCCCAAAGAGTGCCACAATGACCGGTCCCGCGCCACCCGCATCCAGCGGACTCCCGCGACCTTTACCAGGTCATCAGTCCACCTTGTGGGGGGTCTACCCACGCTGCGCCGCACGGTCCGTGGTCGCCACTCGAGAACCTTTCGGCCGCGACGGCAGGTAATTTAACGAGGTATAATAGTACATTATTTACCAAGGGCGATAAAACAAAGAATGTCTCAGATCGCAGGTATTTTACGCCCGAGCCGAAGGCAAGGGCGATAAATATGCGATCGGAGGCTTTCTTTATTATCGCCCGTGGTAAGTACAAAATTTTATGTCACCCCCTGGCCAGGAAGTGGGTTTTTTCGCGCGCGGAGCGTGCGATAATGGCCACTTTATGGCCAGGTGTGACATAAATTATATTATGTTTGAGTTTGACGTTTGTTTCCACTCGTTCCCTCAAAGGTTAGCTGTAAGAGACCCTTCGTGGGACAGGACAGGACAGGGTGGATTTTCTTTTTGGGTCAGTGAGGGCAGCTACCAGATCCCGTGCTGCTACGTGAAAATTGTCTTAGAAGACCTTACTTTGATTTTGAATTCATGAAAAATGGCGTTTTCAGATTTTGGAAAAAACATACAAGGTGCGAGAAAAAGGTCATTTTTGACAAACTTTTTTTTTGATGCCTATCGATCCCATTCTTATTCAGGATCAAAAGCTTGTATGGTACCGAAAAAAAATACTGACTAGAAAAGCCATGTATATGTACATGATGATTGTATGGGCTGCTTGGTTGACCATAATGAACCATTTTTCATTAAATTGTATGTATTTTTTTTATTCGCATGCCACAAAAATTGTGAATTATGCTGAACGTATTGTTTTATATATTCATTTTTTTTTGGGTTCCGTAGCCATAGGGTAAAACGGGACGGGACCCTATTAATAAGTGCCAGTTGCACAAACGTACGAACACAGACCGGTCATCGTCAAATATGGCGCCGGCAGCTAACTAATTTACCTTTTTTACGCGATTAAGTCCCGTTCCCCAATAATATTTAATTATATTAATCATTTATTCACAGACGACAGGGGTCCATTTGTGTTAGTAAACTCTTAATTTTTATTAGTAGATTTCAAATTAAATTATAGTACAATAAGTTAAATATTGTTTCTTTTTTTTTTTGTAGAAACTTGTCAAACTTTCCATACAATCAGATTTCACGAACACCGCTTACGATTACAGACGGTTTGGTGCAACCTAAGACTCCGCTGTCCGTCCGTCTGTCCGTCTGTTGTTAGACCGTGATAGCTAGACAGTTGAAATTTTCAGAATAAAGTAAATATTTAACCGGGCTACCATACAACAGACATGTTTTTTTTGCCGTTTTTATAGATAATGGTACGGAGTCGTGCGCGAGTCCGACTCGCACTTGGCCGGTTTTTTTTGTAAAGTCGAGGGCATAAATATGTATACATTTTTGGACCTTATTGCAATGGAATAAGGTGAAAAAGTGTCTATATTCCCCAATAATAATGTGTGAAAATCTGCCAGCGCCATTTTTGACGATGACCGGTCTGTGTTCGTACGTTGGTGCATCTGGCACTAATACGTTGACGTTGAACGTTTCAGATACCTCGACGTGTCGCTCCTGAAGTCGTGGCGTTTCGGCCTGTTGTGCGCCTCCGTGGCTCTCATGTCCTGTGGCTCGCCTTACGCGCTCTACTACCTACCTGCGTACACCGTGTCCGCGGGCCACACCAAGTCCGCCGCCGGTGAGTACATATTTACATATTTAACCCGCCAGATCCCGCCAGGCCAGGCCAGGACCAGACATAGCTTCAAAGATTTGCCCACATCTTTGAAGACTTTGCAAACACATATTGACGCAACCGGCCAGACATGCTTTGCAAACATTTGAACGCTTTGATGTGTCCATAAACCGACACCGCATAGCAAATTGCAAATCTTTGTTCAAACTTTGAACACACAATCAAACATTTGAAACTATGTCTAGGGAACTACTTAAGGGACATTTTAACGTACTGTCTTCTGGAAAATCTCACGATTCGAAATAATTGCCATATAAACCCATCATTTGAATCCATAAACGACTTAGTGTCGTCACCATCCTCCTAGCGTTATCCCAGAACAGTTGCATCCTGAAAGATGAATTCAATAGTGCTTGTTGCTAGGCCTATAGCTTTTTTTACGCGCTGTGCTATCTGCCCACGCACACCGTGTCCGCTGGCCACAGAAAGTCCGCTGCCGGTGAGCATATCCTACTTTCCCACTCTCTCTTCCTAGCTATAAATCTCACATGGTGGTGGGGTCAGCTTTCCTAACTCATTTTTGCCACTTCGCTCCATCCTCGACATCGTCTTCGGATGCCTGACACTCTATCATGTCCTTTAGCACTACATCTTCCCACCTTGTTTAGAGTCTGCTCTTGGATCTTCGACCGGGAATGGAAAGCTGTAATGCAACGTTTCCAATGTAGTCAGGTCAGGTGGTGGCCATACCATCGCAGCGGACTCTACTGAATTAACAAAAATATTGAGCGTTACTAATCGACCAGCACTATCTAGGGGAAACAATTGTGTTGTTGAGCATTTCTGACCCGCCATCAAGTAGAGGGAGTCCCACTTTGCGGGGCTCCTAAATAAGGTAAAAAAACTGTGATATTTAGCATTTCTGACCCGCCAGCAAGTCGCGAGGCTCGTACCTAGGGGAAACGACTATGATATTGATGGTTATGGACACCTTTTTCGGCACTTAATTCGTGTATGTCGGACCATTGTGCGTAGTTTGTTCGCTAACTAGCCTAACTTCGACCAGAAGTGACCACTGTGCGTTGAGGATTTGAGTCCGTTGTGCAGCTACACCTTCGCATTCCAGGATGACTTGGGGGGCTGTTTCATCGGCCGACAGGCATCCCCTGCATAGGGGGCTGTCGGTCGTACCTAGAACATATAAATGTTTGTTGAGCGGGCAATGTCCCAGTAATGTTGCCTACGATTATTCGTAGTGACGCTCTGTTCAGGGAGAGTAGTCGACTATGATGTTGAATGAAACTGTTGATGCTCCCTCAATGAGGGCTACCGTTTTTGTGCTCACCAGTTGGCGCCACTGTGCTCTCAGTCCAGCTGTCAAAGTTTGTTATTGGTTATTATGGGCGTAAAACTAAAAAGTTGAAATCGTATGTCATAGGTTAAAACCGCATCGTAATAGTACATTACTTACCAAGGGCGATAAAACAAAGAATGTCTCAGATCGCAGGTATTTTACGCCCGAGCCGAAGGCAAGGGCGATAAATATGCGATCTGAGGCTTTCTTTATTATCGCCCGTGGTAAGTACAAAATTTTATGTCACCCCCTGGCCAGGAAGTGGGTTTTTGTCGCGCGCGGAGCGTGCGATAATGGCCACTTTATGGCTAGATGTGACATAAATATTTTTATGTCACACCTGGCCATAAAGCGGCAATTACCGCACGCTCCGCGCGCGGGAAATCTCACTTCATACACATAAAATTTTGTACTTAACACGGGCGGTAATAAAGAAAGCCTCAGATCGCATATTTATCGCCCTTGCCTTCGGCTCGGGCGTCAAATACCTGCGATCTGAGACATTCTTTGTTTTACCGCCCTTGTTAAGTAATGTACTATTATCGGACATTCCGTATTGTAGCGCACTCTCGTTTTGTACGGAAAAAAGTATGACATAAGTTTGTGACCATAAATTATCGCAAAGCACTGAAATTCGTTGACCTCTAACTCATATTCGCCATTATCAATCTCAGATATTGCAAAATAGTCATCATATTAATCTAATTAGAAATAAACCCGCGTAACCAAACCTCAAACTGTGAAATTTGACAGGTTGGAGGACTGACGTCACACTAGCGCCTCTAGCGGCGAATCCATACGCGGTAGCCCTCATTCCCTGCATTGTTAATAGTTGTTGTTAGTGAATTTCAATCTTACTTATTAGGTAATTAATACTTTAGGTTTTTGGTCATTAGATAAGATAATTTGGTACAAAGAATGGAAGTGAGTGTAATATTTCGCCGATAAACTCAGCGTTTGGCGAACTGTGTTATAATTTAAAATGTACCATACTTCTTTTGAAAAAAAAAAAAAAAATGTTTATGACCGCAGGTCGTCTGGTGGCCATCAGCGCAGTCCTGGACCTGTGCGGGCGGCTCGGGCTCGGCTGGCTCTGTGACCTGCAGCTGTTCTGTCGAAGGAAGGCCTACATCCTCAGGTAACGGTTCTTTCAACTCTATGGCTGTTATTGTAGTTATATATATATATATATATATGTGTAGGAATATGTAGTAGTAGTAGTAATAGTAGTAAAACTCTTTATTGTACAGTCGAGGGCATAAATATGTATACATTTTTGGACCTGATTTCAATGGAATAAGGGGAAAAAGTGTATACATATTGGTGCCCTTAACTGTACATAAAACAATTACGAAAAATACAAAAGGAAATAGTATGTACAAAGGCGAACTTATCCCTTTAAGGGATCTCTTCCAGTTAACCTTTGAGTAAATGAGAGAAGAAGTTAACAGAGGTAGACAAATTCAGCAACCTGTACAACAAGGTACAAAAAAATACAAAATATATAAAAAACATACATACAACACATACATATGTATATCAATCAATCAATCAAATCGTTTATTTGCAGGAATACAGTAGGTACAGGTGTTATATATTAAAATTATAAGTTCCGTGTATCCAGCCTGCATGCAGGCATGCAAACATTTCGTGCTACGTATAGAGAGCGGAATTTTCCCGAATAAATTAAAAATAACCAAAATAAAACCGCTGTACAAAAAAGGGGATAAACAAAATATGACCAACTATAGAGCTATAGCATTATTATCCGTAATATCCAAAGTTTTTGAAAAGGTAATTTATACAAATCTGTATAATTATTTTGAATCTAAAGGACTATTTGCTTCGGAACAAAAAGGATTTCGTAAAAATCGGTCCATTAATGCAGCTATTTATGACTTGATATCTAAAGTAATAATCAACATGGATAAACGAATACCAGTATCAGCTATATACATGGACATGACAAAAGCGTTCGACTGTGTGCATCCAGAAATCTTATTGTACAAGTTGAATAAATATGGAGTTAGAGGCAATGTGTTAAACCTAATAGAGTCGTATATTAAAGATAGAATGCAATACACAGTAGTAACAAAATTATGTAATAATACAAAAATTGAAAAAACATTTGTATCGGAGACGAAAACATCATTCTATGGAGTACCGCAAGGGAGCATATTAGGACCCTTACTCTTCCTCATTTACATAAATGACCTGCCGAATGCAACTGAATATCCGATGGTTCTGTTTGCGGATGATAGCACAGCTATATTTAGTGGTAGAAATCTGAATAACTATGAGAAGGAAATGAATGATGCTTTGGATTGTATAATTACGTGGCTAAGCAATAATAATCTAAAGATAAATCTTTAAGGTTGTACGTGATCTCGTAAGAGTATTATATTTGATGGTCTTATAGGAGTCGCGCGTAACAGCTGCACAGTATATTATAAAGCGGGGTCTTATCTACGGTTTTTGAACTTATTAAAGAGGATTTACTATATGGGTGTAGATAAAATTATTTTATGTCACACCTAGCCATAAAGTGGCCATTATCGCACGCTCCGCGCGCGAAAAAACCCACTTCCTGGCCAGGGGGTGACATAAAATTTTGTACTCACCACGGGCGATAATAAAGAAAGCCTCAGATCGCATATTTATCGCCCTTGCCTTCGGCTCGGAATAATAAAATACCTGCGATCTAAGACATTCTTTGTTTTATCGCCCTTGGTAAATAATGTACTATTGTTTGTTTCGTCATAAATAAATGTTTTTCTTCTTCTACTAGTGTAGTGTGATGGTTATTTGTCATGTTACAGTATTCTAATCGCCGGGATCTCAGTGCTGACGCTGCCGAGCCTGTCCTCGTGGTGGGCCCTGGCGGTCGCTTCAGGTGAGTCCTAAACTTGTACAGTCGGACCGACAATAAAGGCTTGGTCACACCGCTTGCGCGACGCAAGCGGGACGCGGCGCTGCGCGCCAAGATGTATGAAACCGTCCCGCTCGCGTCGCGCAGCCTGTGTGGCGTCGCTAACCTGTTAGCGATCGTCCTAAATACGGTATTAAACTAATAGTCAAATCAGCAACTTTTTACTAAATATCAAAAACTATTTGTTAATATGAAGTTTGTAGGGAAATACTGTCTTAGTGACGTCACTATGACAGTGTGAATTGGTTTGTTCAAATCAGCGTCCTTTTTAAATCTTTATGCTTATAAAATCGTTCAATTAGCTAAAATAAATTAATAATTGATGTTTTTCGAGTATTTTCGCCGCCCTATTGGCGCGCGACTACGCGATGCTCGCGCGATCGCGCGACTGTAACTTTAACGCGTTAATCGCGAATTCGCACGATAATCGCGTAGTCGCGTTTGTATTAGGACGATCCATTTAGGACACCTATTCGAGTTCATTATATTCGCGAATTTCACTCGCGCGATCGCGCGATAATCGCGTTGTATTAGGACGATCCCTTAGCATACGTTCCGGCGCGCAGCGGTCGCGTCGCGCGGACGTCGCAGCGCTGTGTGACCAAGCCTTAAGAGGAGGGGTAGGGCAAGCTCTCTCCATACAAACTTTGTGCAGGATTTACTTCGTTTGTGTTTGCATTAAAGTTATGATTTTTGGTCAGTATGCTTAACTTTCTGATAGCTATTTGGTGATGTATTTTTTTTTTTTTTCAATTTTTTTTATTTTGAATATTTTTGAAGTATTTGAAAATTTTCACATCACGATCTTCGCATATCTAATATTTACAACCAAAAAAAATATTATATTTGTTAGTGCCAAAACCGACGAATAAAACGTGCACAGAGTTTGTATGGAGAAGGCCTTGCCCTACCCTGCGCCTTAAGTATCACAGGCCCATCATACGTGTTGATGTGTCTGTGTGAGTGGTTACAGTAGCGCTACCCCTTTGTCACGCAAAATAGGCACGTTGGATGTCGACTAGCGGAAAATGCCCAGTATAACTAACTAACTAACTAACCGTTACGGTCGCACGTTCCAGGCGCGTACGGCCTGTGCCTGGGCTGCTGGTTCCTGCTCGTGCCCGTGCTGCTGGCCGACACGTTCGGCACGGCGAGCATCGCCTCCTCATACGGGCTCGTGCGCATGTTCCAGAGCCTCGCCGCGCTCTCCGTGCCGCCCACTGCAGGTACATACCATAAACACAATACCATACAAATATTCTTCACTAGCTTTTACCCACGACTTTGTACCCTATTTCCTCTACATATACATGAAACGCATTACGCATATATCGGCTACGTGTCTACGCATGGTATCGGCCACGTGTCTACGCATGACATCGGCCACGCGTCTACGCGTGGTATCGCTTACGCGTCTACGCGTAGTATCGGCTACGCGTCTACGCGTGGTATCGGCTACGTGTACGAGCATGGTATCAGCTACGCGTAGTATCGGCTATGCGTCTACGAATGGTATCGACTAAATCCTAACAGTGAATGTTATACTTAGTGTAGGGCCTGAGTGGACGCTCTGAGCGGAGCGTTCGGCGGGGCGTGCAGCGGGGCGGGCGAGCGCGCATACTATTTGTGCAGCGTCGACTCAGGACACCAGTATGAGTTTCAGTTGTCTAACATGCACGCCCCGCTGCACGCCCGACTCGGGACTTACACTTACACGAGCGACTGTCCCCAGGTCTGGTGCGTGACGTGACGGGCGGCTACTCGTGGTGTTTCTACGGCATGGGGTCCTGCATGGTGCTGGGGTCCATACCCGTCGTGGCCTTCCACCTCTGCACCAAGAACGAGGACGCCGAGTCGGGAGTCGACTGAACTGAGTAAGCCATTTCATGGAGCGTTCCCAATATGGCTGCCTTTCCACCATCGCTATGCTATGCAGCTATGGTGCGAGGATGTATAACATTTCCAGCTTTCCGTTTCCGCCGGTGTAGGATCCGGATAATTCGGATCTGGATTCGGATAATTTCATAGATTTTGAATCTTTATTTCAAAAATCAATCATAAATGATTTATTCATGTATGTGGGAAATGGGTTACAATTTGCAGTTTTTGTAGCAGTACATCTGGTAGACTCACCATACCCTACCTTTTCAGGTGTACATACATCTTATTCTACATATGTATTATTAAAATTAAGGTCATACAATTAAAACGGTAAAAATTAAAAAAAAATGTCAGGGCAGGCAAGAGATTTACAATAAAAATAAAAATTAAAAATTGAAATAAATGTCAGAAAAGAGAATGAATGTCAGTAAATGTTAAAACGAATCATTCAGAAAGTCATTGATATTATAATAACATTTATGTATGAGTAGATTCTTAAATAAGTTTAATTTCTGACACTTAAAACTATCGGGTATCTTATTATAAATTATGATACACATGATATAGCAGTTTTTTGAGGCAAGTCCTAATTTGGCAGCAGGTTTATGTAACCTATGCATACAATTAGGATCCGGATTGCAAACCCTACACCGGTGCTATGCTATGTCAACTAATGAGTATGATTGTTGGATATCAACGCTATGGATTAGCACAGCCAAAGAAGATATATACTAACGTAACAAGAAGCGACACCGAAGCATGTGTGCTGTAATCCCGTCTCGCGGCTATGTGTGCGTGTCCGGACGCGAGCGGGGGCGCGCGAGGGTGGCGCGGTGTGTGGAAACCACTCCTCGGACGGGCAAAGTGTAGAATCGTAGCGTTCCAAGGTCACCGACACTCGGTTCACACCGATAGACCAGAGTCGCGCCTTTGGCCCAGCTCTGATGGAAAGGCGCCCTATTGGTGTTTGTATATTGTATACCTTGTTTTTTTTAGCAGTAGAATTAATGACGTTTCACGAGGTTTTTATCAGACACGTTCCGCGGTAAAAGTGTCAAATAATCTCAATAAATATTAAAACCGTTAATTCGTGCATAGATTATATATTTTCATTTTCATTTAGAAATAAGAAAATATGACTTAATTTAAATTTACTTATGAAGATATTTAAATGATAAAGCATCGTTAATTTTTTTTAAACGTTTCGTTTCATTCATCTAAAATTTGTAAAATAAAAAACCCAAAGAGGCAGAACTTGCAAGAAGCCGGTTCGGGTTTTAAAAAAGCAATTGGTCATAGTAACTGTCACTTATTCTGATCTGTCATGCAAATAAAGGTTATTTCAATGTGTGTGTGTTTACGACCACTGCTTCTTTGTGTACCTAATTTCTATTCTTAAAAAAACAAGGTATAGGAGAGTAGGGTCCCAGGTCGGGCCTTGCTAAGTTTCATTGCTAAATTCTCAACTATTCTAGGTTTAGTGAACCGGCGACAAAATTCCCATTAAATAAATGGTGATTATGATGAAAATATTTCTTGTTTGCAGGTAAAACTGACATGGTTTATCCTCATATGGACTTCATCTGTTTTAGAAGTACCTAAACTATACCTATCAGTCTGTATTCTACTTATACTCTAACTACAAATAAGCTGGTTTTGTGACAAGTACAATTATTATTAAGAGGAGGGGTAGGGCAAGCTCTCTTCATACAAACTTTGTGCAGGATTTACTTCGTTTGTGTTTGCATTAAAGTTATGATTTTTGGTCAGTATGCTTATTTTTCTGATAGCTATTTCATGATGTAATTTTTTTTATTAAATATTTTTTTAATTTTTTAATTTTGATTTTTTTTTGAAATATTAGAAAATTTTCACATCACGATCTTCGCATATCTAATATTTACAACCAAAAAAAATATTATATTTGTTAGTGCCAAAACCGACGAATAAAACGTGCACAAAGTTTGTATGGGGAAGGCCTTGCCCTACCCTGCGCCTTAATAAAGGATATTTACCATGTATATTGTATTCCCTATATTTTGGCATTGTTGCAAGCGCATTAAGGATTAGAGTAGATACCTACTTTTATGGTTGTGTGTTGAGCTATACATGCACATTGTCTATGTGTGCGTCAGCGTAGGAGCTATGAGTTCACGTTGTCTATGTGTTCGTATGTGTCACAACTACAACAATGGGCAACCCCCCGCGCTCGTGACATAAAAATACTATAACTGACATGCTGCGAGTTTACAATTATACATGAATATAGTGGAATATACATGGTAAATATCCCGTTAACCTGTTGACCGCCACAGTCGGCTATACACGTCATCGAAAAATGCCATGGACGCCAAAGCAAATAGCGATCTATGCGCGATTGCGTAAGGTCTAATTTCGCGATGGTGCGGCTTCTGCGATGCGCCATTTCATCGTCACATTTCGTCATCGGACGATGCTTGGGTGCTCAAAAAGTTAGTCTTTCGGAGAAACGTTTTGATTTTCAACAAGTTTGTTCGAAACGACGTGCTTTACTTTAAATTCAGATGTTTCTATTTATTAAGATATCATCGGTTGATAACCAAAACTCACAAAGTAACAAATACAGATGTATTGCACAATGATTTTCCTTCGTACTTTATCGGAAAAGTTCGTATTTATCGTGCTCTCTCAATTAACTTCAGTACCCATCTTACAGCCGTAGGGGTAACTTTGACACTTTGACATTTGACACTAAACAATAAAGTTCCATAATAATGTGTATGAAAACGTCACTCATATAATACAATCATTGATTGACAGTTCGGGCGCCATCGTATTCCGATTGAGATCCGAGTTTTCCCGAAAGAAAATCATTTTGCAATACCTACTTAAAGCTCGCACAGTACTTTTATCTCACGAGCGCGGGTGAGCCATGATTGTATCTTGAACATTGTCTATGTGTGCGTCGGCGTAGGAGCTACGAGTTCACGTTGTCTATGTGTTCGTATGTGTCACAACTACAATAATGGCTAACCCGCGTTCGTGAGATAAAAGTACAGTCAGCAGCAATGGCTGCTACGCGGGCGAGGTGTTCAAAATAGAAATAGAAATAGAAATAGAAAAACATTTATTCACGACACAAAACATAAGGTACATAGGAAATAAGAGATAACAAGTTAGTACAAAATATGTCGTGAAATGGTCCCAACTCAGCATGTAGCTGGCGTAAGTACCAGCGCTGGTCTTCCGTTGGAACCATCAGTGACACACGGCGGGCATCGCACACTTAATACATTAAAAAATAAAGTAAAAATAAAGATTAACAGAAAATAGAAAAACGACAGTGTATACAAGACTTAACTAAAAATAACAAGTTTCCGAACACGACCATCCCTCACGCTACGCCAGCGCCACAGATATCAGATATTGATATCTGTGGCTAGCGCTGACAGTCGACAGATTCTGTTCTGTGGGTCGGGAAGAAAACTTAAAAAACAAACATAACAACGTTGAAACAATAGACACAATGGTAGGTTGGTCGCGTCCTCAGAAAACAGACAAAAAATAAACATTTAAGAAGAAAAACAAATTACAGAACAGTAGAAACAACTCACACAATGTACGGAAATGACATTTCAGAAATGTGCAAACATTTTACATAATTATATTACAAAATAAGGACACAAACAAAAGCGGCGGGTGCGAGTGAAAACTTAACATAATATACAATTACAATAGAGACAAAAAGGACAAGGCTAGAAGGAAATCACCCAGAGGTGAGTAAAAGAACAAAAATAACTAAAGAACTAAACAGGTCTATAAACAGCTAGTGTCTGGATTGTTTTCCTCATTAAGCTGGTGATCAAAAATGTGTTTTTTAAGCATTTTTCTAAAACTATGAATATTTTTAAGGTTCCTAATGGGCGGAGGGACGTTATTCCAGACCTTTGAAGCTGCATAACGGAAACCACCGCGGAAAGCAGCCGAGGCATGCCGAGGTGTCAACAGCTGCATTGCACAACGCCGGCTTCCGCGGGAAGAGTTAATTGCCAACTTCTCAAAGAGATATGAGGGAGACTTGTGCTTGAGTACTCCAAAGAGCAAACAAGCCAAGTGAAGTTTACGTCTGTGCTGCATTTTAAGTACTTTATATTTGTTTAAAAATGGTGTGACATGGGCCCTGTACGGAATGCTGAAACAGAACCTGGCACAAGCATTTTGGACGCGTTGAATCAGCCTTTTAGTCTTAGCGAGGAGGCGAAAAATGATCTACACACGCTCTTAATCCCTTATAATAAAGATGTGTGAGGATCATTTTGAGCACCTCGCCCGCGTAGCAACCATTGCTGCTGACTGTACTTTGTCGCGTACATCCGTTGGAAGATGATTATGATAGTTTGAACATGACGTTGAAGTAGGGCTGCCATCTCGAATTTCGCCAAACCCGGACAAAGATTCAAAAAAACCCGGACATTTGGCGTAAATCGCATTTTTCCCCCGGACGAGTCCGAAAATAATATTTTTTAAAAACAAGACCTTTAAATTCAATGAGGTGCTTCCTTACATAAAAAGTGTCCGACACGACTCTTTGCCCAAAAATAAATTCACAGAACAGTTTGTTATATTTTTCTCTCATCTCTTGGGGTTTATGCAAGAAGTGATACATACTGGACGTTGCGTGCCGAACATTCGTTTGAAGCTAGAAAATATGAGCTTGAATGACGTCACTGTTAACTTGCATCTCTTTCATTCTTATATAAGATGGATTTCATGAAAGAGATGGAAGTTAACGGTGACGTCATTCAAGCTTCAAATGAATGTTCGGCACGCAACCTCCAGGATGTATCTAAACTTCTTGGGTTTATGAGAATCGAGGCAGCGCTCTAAAGGAGAACGGTTGGCGAAAGAGTGAGGAAGCTTGAGGTAGATGCTGGCCAGTAGTAAACCAATTATAAAAAAAAACTCACATGATCTCAAGACTGCTGTCGCTGTTTTTAGTAGCATGTTCTCCCTCGCTAGAGTTAGACCCGCCTGACTCCGAGCGTTGGCTGCGGGTCCTGTGGGGCTTCTTGTCTTCTACTAGCTCGGTGGATGTGGCCTCTTCTGATTGGCGCTGCCAAGCGGGTATCGAGGGCGGCTCGGAGCGGGTCTTTATTGAGGGGAATTGGTTTCTGAAATAGCGCTGATGCAGTTTCCGCACGCAGGTGCGAGCGAGACGGCGCTATGCAATTCGTCGCGAGCAATTATGGACACTTCTTGACCCCCCCCCCCCCCCCCGGACAGCCCCCGGACGGCCTCCAAACTAGGACAAATCCGGGAAAACCCGGACGGATGGCAGCCCTACGTTGAAGCGACACGGTACGGATAGAGATATTGAATTGGAACTACGATCTTCAGTTTTTTTGTACCAATTTGCAGGTCGTATGTATGTACACACTAAGGGTATCTCTATCCTTATCACTGGAATAAGTGCGATAGGGACAGAGATATTGGATTCGAACTACGTTTTTCAGTTTTTGCTATCTACATATAGGTAGTATAGTATGTATACAACCACGAAAATTGTCTCCATCCTTATCACTGGAATAAGTGCGATAGGGATAGAGATATTGGAACTTTAATCTGCAAGCTTTTGCTACCAATTTCCGAAAATTAGAAGAGTATAAGGCACTGAGATTTGTGTCTTTTTAAGTAGTTTCACTGCAGAAAATATCATATCGATAGTTTTTGGAATTTCACTAAGGGCTAGCCTCAGACGGATAGCGAACTTCGTTTGTATCGCCTTCTCTCTCGCACTTACATACTCGAGTGACTGAGAGGGAAGACGGTCTTGGCCCTCAGTTGGATGTATAGATTAGGAAACCATCTTGAAAGCTTGATTACCTATTCGTAGCTGTATTTCACTCATATCATATATCATGTAATTATTCAGTATAATCTCATGGACCAATTTCGTCCGGTGATTATATTGTCTGATATGTTTAAATTGTTAATTTTTGTCATGAAATAATAATAAATAATATATTGTTTTTCTATCATTATTTTTTATAGTATGGCAAGGCCACGTATTTTACCCAAAAGTACCTAACCAAAGAGTAGTAGTTTTCCGCTGCGTGCTCTCATTTTAAGTCCCGAGCAAGCAAAAAATTTGATAATAAATCACGAGCGTAGTGAGTGATTCATGGTTGGTCCTGAGCGTAGCTAGGGAGTCAAAGGCACAAGTTTCTCATTACGTTCACCGTACTTATGTAGAATTTTTACGAATCAGTTAATCATTAATAACCTTTTTTGATATCGCTATTATAAAGCTCGCTACAAAAATATACAGCGAAATTAGAAAGTTCATATCGTATAATTCAACTATAGTTTTTGTAGGTAAAACTGTCAACATTAGATTTGCTTTAAAATATATAAGATTATGCAGTATTATATACCGGTTTTATGTGTTTCCTATGGAAATATGTCTTATTTATAAACACATGTGTTCAATATAAATACCTACAGTTTTTAGATGCTTTCAATTTTCTGACCACCACACCTCATCGGATACCCACAGTGGCTCAGTTGGTTAATAGCAATCGACGGATTCCAGAGGTCATGGGTTCAAATCCCACCTGTGGCAATAATCTTTTATTCTGATTGGAATTTATTAATTTCTTTAGTAGACACTTCCCCATGCCACAAAAAGAATAGATCTGAGATTGAAATGCATAAAACTACACTTTGTTAAATTTCATTCATAATTTTATGAAATAGCCTTTAATCTTATATCTTTAAACAAGCAATTCTTGTATATATATTTATTTATTTCGAGGATCTCGGAAACGGCTTAACGATTTTGATGAAATTTGGTAAGTGGGGGTTTTCGGGGACGAGCAATCGATCTAACTAGGTCTCATGCCCAGGAAAACGCCGAGCAAAGCCCAGATATTAATTATAACTACTCCATGCACAGCCTATGCTATTAAACTTAGCATGACAGTTTCATAGTGACTCAGTGGTCAAAACTTGAAAATTGCAATTGTCATTAGGTATTTTAATTGCATACTAGGCATAATATGAAGTTATTAATGTAGTAATTAATTATAATGCAGTTGACTAATTTGACACAGATGGTCTGAGAGACTAGAAGTAGAGAAATATTAGTAATTTGAATTTTACTTTAAAATGTCAGAAAACATGCTATTGACTAGTAAATATTTTTTGACTAATCCATATAAACCTTATTAACCTTTTCGACGCCAACGACGGATATATCCGTCCCAACACGCAGTGCGATGTCAACTTACATGCATTTCTATATAGGGTTCAACTTCGCGTTTGACATTCCCATGTCATGACGTGTGAGTGACAGCTTTATTTCACATGGCGTTGAAAATGTTAAAGTCATTGCTCAAAGGTTAACCAGTAGGGATCCTTGAAGGGATAAGTTTGCCTTTGTTTCGTGCTTACCTATTAACTTGTACCTGTGTGATTTTAATTTAATTAAAAAATAATATTTTTATGATTGAAAACGGACTGATATGTTAAATTTACTACGAAATATAATTGAGACTATGAGTTTGTTTTCAACCATGGATTAGTACCTAGTTTTAAGATATAAACTATATGTTCATATTGAACGACAAACATACCTTAATATTAATTAAGTTTTCGTTTAAAACGCCAGGGAAAATAATATATACTTATTTATTTAGTGCTTCAGTGGATAACGCGAACCAAAAATTAAATATGTTGCCTCTTTGCACTCGCACTTGCCCATTCGAGTGACAAAGAGGAATATACTTCGCTCGCGTAGGCCCTCTACCTTGCTCACATGGTCACTTTATGTCGTACATAAATCTTTTGTCCTGCACTGGCAAGTATACAGGTAAAATTCTTTCGTAATCGTACTGGAAGTGCGAGAGGGACAAATGTTTTATGTCGGACGTAATATCATCATGCTAGCGGCTACGGATTTCATGCCTTGTCATTTGATGTGAACTCAAAGTGACAAAACTTGACAGCCATTACACGTTAATTATTATCACAATACTGAGACGTCAATATAATTCAAAATTGTTAGGATTTTGCTTCAATATTCTCGTGATACATATTGTGATATAGCATTGCGTGATAATAATCACCGTGTAGAAGGCTTTTACATGATAATTCATGTTTATTGGCAACACTGGACGTATGTATTAAAAGGTTTTAGAAAAAGTCAAAGACTTGTATGTACTGTGAAAAGGACACTGTCATATATGTAATAGATATATCATAATATTATATGTTAAAAACGTCACTTATTTCATGACGTTATTTTATCAATAAACTTGTTCGTATATTAATATCAAAATAAATATTAATGTTTATAGCTTCACTAGAAATGTAATAATATATAAAACTCCTCAAACCAAAAACGCTATAAGATAGAACGAGATAAGGAAGCGAATAGCTTCGTTTTTTAAGAAGTCCATGTTTCCACTCTCGGTGTGGAGTCACATCCCCATACTGTCCAACTGTCAGTTGGACTAGTGACATTGTCAAATCGTTTTGTATGGGGACAGTGAGCGATGGACGGATTCCAGAGGTCTTGGGTTCGATTCCCACCAGTGCCATTTCATTTTTAACCCTTTGACCGCCAAGAACCTCTAAAGTGGTTGTGTGTCGTCGTGCCCACTACACCAACAACCACTTAAAAGGTCGGAGTGGAGGTGTACTTTGATCATGAATAAAATCATTTATGAACTGTTTTAATTTGTTTTTATTGGTTTAGACATTACACCAATTCAACAGTGCTTGGCGTGGCGGGCACGACGACACACTACCGCTTTGGCGGTCAAAGGGTTACATTTTTCACTTTAATTGAAAATTGTTAGTAGAGTTATTGCATTTCTAGTAAAGCATCCATAACAACATTGATAATGATAACGTAACCTCGTAGGTAATGGAGATTATATCTCGATTGACTGTCTGTACACGTGAAACTTTTTGTATATAAACAATGCCATACAATAAATGAAATGTGTAGATGGTTGTTTTATTACAAACCAGCTTTTGCCTGCGACTTATCATCATCTCGATGATATCTTATCATTATCACTATCATCGACTCATTCATCGCGATAAAATATTATTGATATTTTTTTTATATCAGACGCTTATCTAATCATCGCTCTTCCATACAAACTTCCACCCCCTTAAGGTCTTTTCGGGGGAATTTCCGGGATAAAAAGTAGCCTATGTCCTTCCCATGTCCATACTAAATTGCATTTCGATTCACCGGTTTAAGCGTGAAAGGTAACAGGCAGACAGACACACTTTCGCATTTATACTATTAGTATGGATTTTTATATTTCCTTCCCCTAGATAACTCGCAGTAATGTGTATTGGGGGTGGCTACCAATAGGCACATTTACCCTATCTTTAGGAACTTAACCCTTTGAACGCCGTTCTACATGTACGCCAACTCATTTTCCATAAGAGATTGAATTTGAAGTTGATTTTGACAACGCACGTCATAACACCTATAGTCGTTATTGGAGCCGTAGACACTTCAACACTCGACACCTTTAGGTGTTCTTGGCGTTGAAAGGGTTAAGGCGATATATTGATTGAAAGAGACGCGCGTATGTTTTTCGTTCACGACAAAACTGGATGCAACATTCTCCGGGAATGGCTTTTTAGACAAATATCGATAAATATCTGACTGTGTGCAGGTTTATAAAATTTCCTCTTGTCAGTACCTAGATGAGGTAAAATACTAGCATATTAACTTAATCGTGTCTTTTAATAATACGTTGTTTTAGTAGGCTGAGTAAAAAAAGGAAAATATAGGCTCAAATTTGGATTTCTTTTCTATCGAGAAAATTTTAAGCAATTATGTTTCGGCTATTGTCAGTACCACAATCATATAGTCAAGAATTATATATCTGAAAATCAGTCCCTAGTGTTTCCTCGTCTGGGCAGAACAGCGTTTCAAATTTTCTAAATTTCTCAGTGTAGCGCCTTAACTAGGCGAATAAAACAACAAACCTTAAATTCATTAATATATTGCATTTGCATACCTTACAACATTCTACATATTGCGTATTTAAAAAACATACAAAGGAAACACTAAGAAAAATATGTACAATATAATACCTTCGGTAAGTATTTATACATAACGAGATCATTCCTCATTTTAAAGTCAGACATGTCAAAACATGTCAAAATCAAAGACACAGACCGTAAACGATTAAATCGATATATCTATTCAATTGGATATCCTATTTTAAGAGGAGAAGTAGGGCAAGCTCTCTCCATACAAATTTTGTGCAAGATTTTCTTCGTTTGTGTTTGCATTAAAGTTATGATTTTTGGTCAGCATGCTTATTTTTCTGTTAGCTATTTCGTGATGTATTTTTTTTTTCAATATTATTTTTTAATTTTTATGAAATATTTGAAAATTTCCGAATCTATCTAATATTTACATCCCAAAAAAAATATTACATTCGTTAGTGCCAAAACCTACGAATAAAACGTGCACAGAGTTTGTATGGAGAATGCCTTGCCCACCCCTGCGCCTTAACACAATGTCTAAAAATCATGTTTGTAGTAAAAGCTCTACTATAGTTGGAATTATTTTTCTAGAACGAGTTCTTAAGGACCCATCGCTCCAACAAAGCCTCTGTTTAGCCGCGTGCCACAAAAACTTCGAAATGAAAAGGACAAGCTTCATAAATAGTTTACTCGAATAGTGACTCTATTGTTAAACTTTATTAGTCGTCCTACGCCGCTCTACGAATACTATTGCTGTTTTAAATACAAAATGTCAACACTGATAAGTCGTATTTTTTAAATGTGAACCTTCTTTCCTTGTAATTAAAGCCGCCTTTTGGCCGAAAGTGTTAACGTTTACTTCGTTTAGTTTACAGGTATCAATTAGCGGTTACGCTCAACAATGAAAAACAGTGCTTTTGTTTAGAAGGCACAAAGAGAAGGGTAATTCTTTCAAGAAAAAGAATTTCAACCATACATTAGCGTTAAAGTAGACTATACAATGGGATAAGACCATTTTAGTAACAAAGTAATCGCTACATTGCAGTGAGATTTAGCCATTTTCAATGTAGGTACCCAAGTTTATTATTTCTTTCACACGACATACAATCTTCTAACATAAATATTGCTATCTATACAGGATATAAAGAAATAAAAAAAATCTACTTATCGATCTCAAAAATATGTAATCAACTTTTACACTAAGTGATTGGCATAGATATTGGCATGCGGTCTGCCTGGTGTCCATAGGCCATGGTATCTTACCATAAGACATGCCGTAGGCTTGTATAATAAAAAAAAATCAACCACAGGCAGACAACCTAACCTGCCATCTTTTTTCTGTGTTGACAGCAGCGCCCGTAGCACATGTTGCGCTCGAGAGTATCTCGACTTATCTCGAGCTACGCGTCTTTTTCTGATTGGCGCTGTTAGAAAGTGGCGGATAGCTCGAGATACGCCGACACACTTTCGAGCGCAACACGTGCTAGGCTTACTGAAGGGACAAATTTAGGTCCCACGCTCTCAACACGGTGCATCCTCGGGAGCTCTGGCAACCTTGCTCACCTCCAGGAACACAACACTACATACTTGTATCTGATCAAATGGAGTAATCCCCAGAATCGTAAGCACCAATCCAAGTTCATAAAATTGATCGTCAGGCGTAGGGTAGAGCTGCCTAAATGCCGTATAATAAAATTTCAGAGACGCCTATTCATTTACGTCATGTTCAGAATCACGCTTACAGGCCTCACAGCGCTCAAAGCGAGCTTACGATCGGACCGATTCACGCTCATAGCGCTTACATGAGATGTCGTGACGTCACTGATGATGTCATGGACGGCGCTCACGGTGCTCACCAGAGCCGTGTTCCGAATCACGCCAACAACGATCACAGCGTTTACAGTGCTGACGGCCGGTCCGAATCAGTAAGCGCGCTCAAGGCCGCGGAGTGGTGTTTTGATTCGGACCGGGCATGTTGTGTTTACTGTCATGTTCATATATCAAACGTCAACTTGACGTTTGGTTTACGGTGCTGACGCCTGGGAGTGTGAGCACTGTAAACGCCAATATGGATCAATGACGTCACGACATCTCATGTAAACGCTATGAGCGTGATTCGGTCCGATCGTAAACGCGTTTATACGTTTTAAGCGTGATTCGGAACACGGCTCAGGGCATTATCACTTTGAACATTCACTTTTATATGGAAAAAACACTTGTCAAAATAATTCTCACCTCCGATTATAGATGGCAGCGATTTCAATTTCTAATTGTAACCTAGGGTTACGCTGTTGTTGACTGTCGTGTCTTGTCAGTTTTGTTATTATGTGAAAAATGTGAAAATGAGGCTTCTCGTGTGCGGATTTTAAATACTTATTGGTTTTTTAAAGAGTAATTAGAAATATGGAGACTTCCGCAAGTGCGCAAGTGAATAATGGAAATATAAATTGAACAGTTTGCAGTGACATGACAGAAAACTGTTTGATGGTGGTTTGAAGTTTTGAGTGGTGTTTTGCGGTATTATTATTATCCTCTAGTTTGTTAAATTGTGTGTATATACCTTAAGATGCCAACAGTGTAAACTATGCCTAACATATATTGACTCTATAGATGCGAGTCTATGGTTCCTTCTCTTTGGACTTGATACTTCAACCCAGCGGTCACAGTCATGTGAGCTCTTCATTATTATATTATATTACATGGACATATAGAATAAAATGTGATTGCTGTAACATCCAAGTTGTTTCTCTTGCCTGCGCTCCGCTCCGCTACCCTACTAAGTGAGTACTGTCACCACACTCTGCTAGAATTTACAAGAGGTTATGAGACCCAGACATGATTTAACAGTACTCATTCTCAAGATCTATATAATACACTAATAAGGTAGCGTTGGAGCGAGCGCCAATAACAGGCAAGAAATTTACACACAGCAATTGTATACATTGTCACATAAAAATGGATTCCGTGCCGTCATCTAACCTCAACCCACACGTGGCTTCGGTTGAGAAGCTACAAGGTGCTGCAAACTATCACACGTGGAAGTTCACCACCAAAAATATCCTGATATTAGAAGGGCTGTGGGATGCTGTCGACGGAACCGACACCGACGACGCAAAAATGAGACGGGCGTTGGCACGTATTTGTCTTTCTATTACAAAAGAACTATATCAATATGTTCGGGATGCTAAAACCCCTGCCGAAGCATGGAAGAAACTGTCGGAGATATTTGAGGACAAAGGCTTGTATCGCAGAGTGCTCCTACTTAGGAAACTTCATCGAGTACAGTTCGCTGAATATCCTACCATGGGAAAATACATAGAATCGATTACTACTTTGGTGCACCAACTCCACGACATCGGGCGGACGATAGAGGATGCTGAAGTAGCAGAAATACTTCTTAGCGGACTGCCATCGGAGTATGATACCGTAGTATCAAACCTATCGACAGCGACTGCAGCCGACAAACTATCAAGTGAGCTTATAAAGGCTCGACTACTGCAGGAATACAGTAGAAAGTCTTCAGCCGACGATACAACCGCATATATTAGTAAGAAGAATGTTACATTTTGTGATTTTTGCAAGAAGCGAGGCCACTCCAGATCAAAATGTTTTAAACTGAAGCGTGAGAAGAAGCCTAGGAATGCCGGCGACCGGACTAACATTGCTGCTGCATTCTTGGCGGGAGAACAATCTGAAAACTTTTACCTGGATAGTGGAGCAACGAATTCTATGGTTTTTAGCAAGAAATACCTTACTGATATTGTGCCACATCATTCTTCTGTAGTTGTAGCTAATAATAACACTATAAATTGTGAGGCAGTTGGGAAAATGAAGCTCTTATTGAAAGACAAGGTGAGTTCCTTAGTTTTGTCCAATGTAATGTATGTGCCAAAACTTTCATGCAACTTGATTTCAATATCGAAGTTGGTCGAGTCTGGCCATATTGTTCAATTTAATAATAAAGGTTGTTGTATTTTTAAGAGCAAAGCCACTGACTTTGACAAGCCTATTGCATGTGCTACGTGTTGTAATGGTCTGTACAAGTTAAATGTCTCTGTGTGTGTGACTAACAAGACCTCACCCGTGGAACACTCTTTGTTCCTGGAAGCTAGCCAGGAATCACCGAGGGCCACATTATCAGCCGATCTCTCAGCGGAATTATGGCACAGACGTTTAGGTCACCTCAACATTGAAGGTATGAAACGTTTGCGGGATGGTGCATGTGGTATAATGTTTCAGGATGACGACCTCAAGGGCTGCGCTGCATGTCTTGAGGGGAAGATGTCGGCCGCATCCTACCCCAAGGGGCAGGCAAAGCGTGCTACTGAGAGACTGCAGCTCATCCACAGCGACGTCCTTGGGCCAATGCAAGAGCCAAGCTGGGGAGGCAAGAGGTTTCTTGTTTGCTTCACCGATGACTACACGAGGAAAACCTTTGGATACCTTATGAAGGAAAAATCTGAGGTAATGTCACATTTCATTACTTTTAAAGCACAAGTAGAAAAGCAAGTTGGGCAGTCAATTAAGTTCTTACGAACAGATAATGGTGGCGAATTTGTTAATAAAAGATTCTCTGATTACTTGAAACGGGAGGGCATTATACATCAGACTACTGTGCCTTATTGCCCGAGCCAAAATGGTGTAAGTGAGCGACTTAATCGCACTATTATGGACAAAGTCAGATGTATGCTTAGTGAGTCAGGTCTTAGCAACAGATTTTGGGGCGAGGCAGTAATGACTTCTATTTACACAAAAAATAGGGTAGGAACTGCTGCTCTATCGGGACGTTCACCCGAGGAGGTCTGGACTGGATCCAAGGTGGATCTTGGTCATCTCCGAGTCTTTGGCTGCACTGCATACTGTCTGATTCCATCACAGAAACGCCGAAAGTTAGATGCCAAGGGCAAACTAATGATTTTTGTTGGCTATAGTGAGACTACAAAAGGTTATCGTTTATGCGATCCGTCTAGTCCCAATACTGTGGTATTGTCCCGTAGTGTGGCGTTCATAGAGAATCGTTTTTATTACAAAAATGAACATAAAAATGTTCATGATAATTATTATTTATTTGATACCTTAATGAATAATAATTTCAATAAAGAAATTGAGTCACAAGAGAATCATAATGAAATTTCTGTAGGTAATATTGAAGCTAACAATGTTTTGCCTGAAATTTCAGATGGACCTGATGGAGATGACGAGGAGTACCAGTCTTTGAGCGAGCCCGACTCCGATGACTCTGCCGATGGTGGGCGCGAGCAGCGACCCGTGTCATCTGGACAGGCGTCACGTGAAGGGGAAGCAGTACAGTGCAAGCCTGTCTCCAGCGACTATCGTGCTGACGATGAGCGCGTGCAGCGCCTTACATCGCCTGAGCCGATGTCATCTGGAGGGGAAGCGGTACTGAGCAACGAAGCGACAAAAGGTGCATCCGATCGTTCTGTCCGTATCAGGCGACCCCCACAAAGGTATGGTGATTATGATTGTTCTATGCTGACTCAGCCTGCCTCATTTGATGAGCCGCAGTCGTATGAAGAAGCTATTGCTTCACCATATCGTGATGATTGGATTGATGCAATGCAGTCTGAATACGATTCGTTGGTTTCAAATAAGGTATGGAAATTGGTCGATAGACCTACTAACAAAAACGTAATCAAATGTAAGTGGGTATATAAGTCAAAGCATGATGTGGATGGGAAATTCGATAGACACAAGGCACGGCTCGTTGCCAGAGGCTTTACTCAACAGCCGGGCGTTGATTATAATGAGACATATGCTCCTGTCATACGCCATTCGTCTATGAGAATTTTATTTTCCCTTGCTAATGAGATGGACTTGGACATAGATCATCTTGATGTTGCCACAGCATTCTTGAATGGAAACCTGAATGAAGTTATATACATGGAACAGCCTGAAGGTTTTTGTAACGATGAAAATAAAAGTAAGGTGTGTTTATTGCAGAAAAGTATATACGGTTTGAAACAGGCTAGCAAAATGTGGAATGAAAAAGTTAACCAAGTGCTATTAAGTAACAGATTCAAACAGTCTATATGTGAACCATGTATATACACTAAAAAGTCTGGTAATGATTTTGTCATTATTGCACTTTATGTTGATGACTTTTATGTCTTTTACTCTAAAAATAGCTCAATAAAAATTGAGTTGTTAAACATATTAGAGAAAGAATTTAATGTGAAAAATTTGGGTCCATTAAAGAATTGCTTGGGCATTAGAATCACTAGAAATAAGTCAAAAGGTACTTTGTATTTAGATCAAACAGAATACATTAAGAAACTGTTAGTACGATTTAAGATGCAAAATTGCAAACCCATTGCAACACCTATGGCAGTAAATAGTAAATTGACTTTACCTAACAAAGATAGTGCTCATGCAGACAATGAGACCTATGACTATAGGCAGCTTGTAGGTAGTCTAAATTATCTTTCTGTATGTACTAGACCTGATATAAGTTTTGCTTGTAGTCAGCTAAGCCAGTTTAATAATAGCTTTGACAGGTCCCATTGGATAGCAGCTAAACGTGTACTTAGGTATTTGGCTGGCACAATTAATTACTGTTTATATTATGTAAAAAGTGTTAATTGGAATATACAGGCTTATACTGACGCAGACTATGGTAATAACCTTATTGACAGAAAATCGTATACTGGTTTTGTCGTAAAGTTAGGAAATAATACCATTAACTGGGAATCACGTAAACAAAGGTGCATAGCACAGTCGACAACGGAGTCGGAATTTCTGGCAATAGGTGACGTTTGTAAAGATATTTGTTTCATTAAAAATTTGCTTACTGAAATATTGAATAAACATGTAACATGTACGGTTTACAATGACAACCAGTCAGCACAAAGACTATTGGAATGTAAAGAATTTTGTCATAAACGAACGAAGCATATTGATATTAGATATCATTTTGTGAAAGATTTAATTAAAAGAGACTGTATTTCAGTAAAGTACCTATCAACAGACAAGATGATAGCTGATGTATTGACCAAGCCATTATGTGTGCAAAAGCATTGTAGCTTCATTACTGATATGAATATTATTACAAGAAAAGATATATGACTCATTTAAATTTGCCACAATGTATCTGTGATAATGTAAATATATTTTAATGACATGTACAATGTATACAATTATGTTATGACATTAATTTCATTTAAATAATGAATACATATAACTTTTGTCTCTATATTGCAGAGATCATTATATATTGTTAATTTTTATTTTAACTTAAATATCTTTAGATATTTTAATGTAATCTTTTGTGATATAGACTTGACATCATAGATGACTCTACTATATAGAGTATAGACTCTATCTAATGTACTTGCACTTATTAATAATAGTGTCAATTATATAGTCTTATCGACTGAACACTGCACTGTAAGCCATATAAGGGGAAGTGTTAAATTGTGTGTATATACCTTAAGATGCCAACAGTGTAAACTATGCCTAACATATATTGACTCTATAGATGCGAGTCTATGGTTCCTTCTCTTTGGACTTGATACTTCAACCCAGCGGTCACAGTCATGTGAGCTCTTCATTATTATATTATATTACATGGACATATAGAATAAAATGTGATTGCTGTAACATCCAAGTTGTTTCTCTTGCCTGCGCTCCGCTCCGCTACCCTACTAAGTGAGTACTGTCACCACACTCTGCTAGAATTTACAAGATAGTTTACGTGAATTGTGTTCTTTTGTAGAAATAAACTCTTGAACCATATACGTAAATCCAGTTGTTTTATTAAAGTTATTAGTACTGAAAATACAAAACCCAAAATGATAGCTATGTCTGAGTGTGTTATGTATGTGTTTGTGTATATGTGTGTACGTACCGTATGTGTGCGTGTGTGGCAAATGATTCTTATAGGTAGTAAGTCGCGTACTAGATGGCGATGGTACATAAAGAAGCTGATGACTCTATCTCAGTATATAAGTTACTTTATGGTGCTCACACTCCCATTCGCAAGCACCTTGAGCCAAACGTCAAGTTGACGTTTGATATATGACCATGACAGTAAACACGGGCTATGAGCGTGAATCGGTCCGATCGTAAGCGCGCTCAAGCGGATACCGGTCCGAAACAAAACACTACTCACGCGGCCTTGAGCGCGCTATTTGATTCGGACCGGCCGTCAGCACTGTAAGCGCTGCGAGCATCTTTAGCGTGATTCGGAACACGGCTATAGTAACACTTTACCCTGATCCATAAATTTTCTGTACCTCAAGTACTTCAAAATCAACTCACATAGACATCTAAGTCTCCTCCTCTTCCAACTCCTCCTGCCCCTCCAACTCCTCCTCCAACTCCTGTGTCTCCTGCTGCCCCTCCTCCCACACACCGTTAACATCCCCCACTATATACTCCTCATTCGACTCCGCGTACATCGCAACGTCTTGAGCTATCTCCACTTCAACAAATTCCTTCTCGGCTACATGGTATTCCTTCTCGGTGTTAGCATTGTGGGCTCGTAAATGGTAGTTCAAGTGGCTGGATTGTTTGAAACGCTTCTGACAGATCGCGCATTGGAAGGGGGCGACGTGGGTGTGTGTACGCATGTGTTGTTTCAGATGGACTGATTGGCAGAATTTCTTGTCGCATATTACGCAGCGGTAGGGTTTTACCTTGAAAAAAGAAAAAATATTTCAAAAACTATAGTCTGGCTAGGGCAGGTGGGACTTGCAAAAGCGCGGTAATATCTTGCGGCTTGGAAAATTTATAACTCTTATACTTTTAAGTCCAGTGGCTTAAAAAAAACTAAAACCTTTTCTTGAGGAAACAGGTCTCATCCCAAAAAGGACTAGTTTTCAGTAGCTTATCCAGTAAACTATGGTGGTACAGTCGACCACTTTTCGACTTTATTATGTGTATGTTAAATTGCAAAAGTGGTAGAGGACTTTCCTTGTTGACGGTACCTTAATGTGGATCCTCAAATGCTGGTCCAGCCCAGACTTCTGTGTGAAGGCCTTCGGACAGAAAGTGCACGGGAAGGGCCGGTCGCATGTACTCCTGGCCTCGTCTATACTGGAAGCTTGTGGCTACACTACCTTAGTGTGGATCCTCAGATGCTGGTCCAGTCCAGACTTCTGTGTGAAGGCCTTGGGACAGAAAGTACACGGGAAGGGCCGGTCGCATGTACTCCTAGCCTCGTCTATGCTGGAAGCTTGTGGCTACACTACCTTAGTGTGGATCCTTAGATGCTGGTCCAGCCCAGACTTCTGTGTGAAGGCCTTGGGACAGAAAGTACACAGGAAGGGCCGGTCGCATGTACTCCTCGCCTCGTCTATGCTGGAAGCTTGTGGCTACACTACCTTAGTGTGGATCCTTAGATGCTGGTCCAGCCCAGACTTCTGTGTGAAGGCCTTCGGACAGAAAGTGCACGGGAAGGGCCGGTCGCATGTACTCCTGGCCTCGTCTATACTGGAAGCTTGTGGCTACACTACCTTAGTGTGGATCCTCAGATGCTGGTCCAGCCCAGACTTCTGTGTGAAGGCCTTCGGACAGAAAGTGCACGGAAAGGGCCGGTCGCATGTACTCCTGGCCTCGTCTATCCTGGAAGCTTGTGGCTACACTACCTTAGTGTGGATCCTTAGATGCTGGTCCAGCCCAGACTTCTGTGTGAAGGCCTTGGGACAGAAAGTACACGGAAAGGGCCGGTCGCCCGTGTGCATTCTCATGTGTTGTTGCACGCCGCCCTGTTGGGTGAAGCGCTTGTGACAGACGCTGCATTCGTAGGGTTTCAGTTTGACGTGGGCCGAGTTGGTGTGATCGGTGAGCTCGTCGATGGTCTCGAAGCCTTGTCCGCATACCTGTAAGTTAAATTAGTACATTAGCACACGCGAAGGAACGTAAGCGCTGTGGGTAAGTATGTGTGCGTGCGCTGTCGGTACACGCGTCAATTGACAATATTTCATAATTTCCAAAAGTCTTAATTCGAAAAACATTTCGGTAAAAACGTGTGAAATACACAAAAAACATTTTTTTAGATTTTTTTCTCCGTTAATTTTGGAAAAATCGCAAATTACTGTAAACCGAAAGTTGACGTCATCTTCCTCGCTGTATTCAGGGAGACGTTAGTACAGAGTACAGACAATCGCTGCTCTGGAGTGGCTCTGGATTCTTGTTGGGAAGATGACGTCATATTTTACTTACGCCCTTTTGGAATGGCCTACTTTTCAACGTGTTTTTTTTGTATGAAATAATGAGTTACATTGAAAAAGAAAAAATACGGGTGGCTTAAATTTTTACCTATTTTATAACTAGTTCATAAAATAAAGTAGTTAAAAATATGAAATGTTGTCAATTGTTTGCGCGGGTGTGTAGCGCGTGGCGCGGGCGAATCGCGAGCCGCGACGGCACCCGATCGGCACCAGGCGGGTCTCTCAGGGACGACAACTGACCAGACTGACTGTGCCTGTGATAGAGAGAAAGACAGAGATTTTTTCATGAGAAGTACTAGGGTTTCAGAAGTCTCGAGGAGCTCAGCAGGCAAGCATGCGCCGCTGTCACCTGCCGACTGACTGAAAGACGGATTTTTTTTCCATAAAAAGTACTAGGCTCCCATAAGTGACCTGGCAGACGTGCGGAGCGCTGTGTGCGGGGGTGTGGTGCGCCGAGTACTACAGTACCAGGCTCACACACAGAAGTCACTAGGAGCTCACCTGGCAGACGTGCGGAGCGCTGTGTGCGGGGGTGTGGTGCGCCGAGTACTACAGTACCAGGCTCACACACAGAAGTCACTAGGAGCTCACCTGGCAGACGTGCGGAGCGCTGTGTGCGGGGGTGTGGTGCGCCGAGTACTACAGTACCAGGCTCACACACAGAAGTCACTAGGAGCTCACCTGGCAGACGTGCGGAGCGCTGTGTGCGGGGGTGTGGTGCGCCGAGTACTACAGTACCAGGCTCACACACAGAAGTCACTAGGAGCTCACCTGGCAGACGTGCGGAGCGCTGTGTGCGGGGGTGTGGTGCGCCGAGTACTACAGTACCAGGCTCACACACAGAAGTCACTAGGAGCTCACCTGGCAGACGTGCGGAGCGCTGTGTGCGGGGGTGTGGTGCGCCGAGTACTACAGTACCAGGCTCACACACAGAAGTCACTAGGAGCTCACCTGGCAGACGTGCGGAGCGCTGTGTGCGGGGGTGTGGTGCGCCGAGTACTACAGTACCAGGCTCACACACAGAAGTCACTAGGAGCTCACCTGGCAGACGTGCGGAGCGCTGTGTGCGGGGGTGTGGTGCGCCGAGTACTACAGTACCAGGCTCACACACAGAAGTCACTAGGAGCTCACCTGGCAGACGTGCGGAGCGCTGTGTGCGGGGGTGTGGTGCGCCGAGTACTACAGTACCAGGCTCACACACAGAAGTCACTAGGAGCTCACCTGGCAGACGTGCGGAGCGCTGTGTGCGGGGGTGTGGTGCGCCGAGTACTACAGTACCAGGCTCACACACAGAAGTCACTAGGAGCTCACCTGGCAGACGTGCGGAGCGCTGTGTGCGGGGGTGTGGTGCGCCGAGTACTACAGTACCAGGCTCACACACAGAAGTCACTAGGAGCTCACCTGGCAGACGTGCGGAGCGCTGTGTGCGGGGGTGTGGTGCGCCGAGTACTACAGTACCAGGCTCACACACAGAAGTCACTAGGAGCTCACCTGGCAGACGTGCGGAGCGCTGTGTGCGGGGGTGTGGTGCGCCGAGTACTACAGTACCAGGCTCACACACAGAAGTCACTAGGAGCTCACCTGGCAGACGTGCGGAGCGCTGTGTGCGGGGGTGTGGTGCGCCGAGTACTACAGTACCAGGCTCACACACAGAAGTCACTAGGAGCTCACCTGGCAGACGTGCGGAGCGCTGTGTGCGGGGGTGTGGTGCGCCGAGTACTACAGTACCAGGCTCACACACAGAAGTCACTAGGAGCTCACCTGGCAGACGTGCGGAGCGCTGTGTGCGGGGGTGTGGTGCGCCGAGTACTACAGTACCAGGCTCACACACAGAAGTCACTAGGAGCTCACCTGGCAGACGTGCGGAGCGCTGTGTGCGGGGGTGTGGTGCGCCGAGTACTACAGTACCAGGCTCACACACAGAAGTCACTAGGAGCTCACCTGGCAGACGTGCGGAGCGCTGTGTGCGGGGGTGTGGTGCGCCGAGTACTACAGTACCAGGCTCACACACAGAAGTCACTAGGAGCTCACCTGGCAGACGTGCGGAGCGCTGTGTGCGGGGGTGTGGTGCGCCGAGTACTACAGTACCAGGCTCACACACAGAAGTCACTAGGAGCTCACCTGGCAGACGTGCGGAGCGCTGTGTGCGGGGGTGTGGTGCGCCGAGTACTACAGTACCAGGCTCACACACAGAAGTCACTAGGAGCTCACCTGGCAGACGTGCGGAGCGCTGTGTGCGGGGGTGTGGTGCGCCGAGTACTACAGTACCAGGCTCACACACAGAAGTCACTAGGAGCTCACCTGGCAGACGTGCGGAGCGCTGTGTGCGGGGGTGTGGTGCGCCGAGTACTACAGTACCAGGCTCACACACAGAAGTCACTAGGAGCTCACCTGGCAGACGTGCGGAGCGCTGTGTGCGGGGGTGTGGTGCGCCGAGTACTACAGTACCAGGCTCACACACAGAAGTCACTAGGAGCTCACCTGGCAGACGTGCGGAGCGCTGTGTGCGGGGGTGTGGTGCGCCGAGTACTACAGTACCAGGCTCACACACAGAAGTCACTAGGAGCTCACCTGGCAGACGTGCGGAGCGCTGTGTGCGGGGGTGAGCGGCGCCTCGCACACCTGGCAGCGCACGCCCTTGCGGCGGCGCGTGTGCTCGTCGCGGTGGTGCGCCGAGTACTCGCAGCACGAGAAGAAGATCTGGTGGCAAGTGCCGCCCGCTATAGTGGACGACGGCTGGAGACACTCGAAGGGGCCGCTGCAATGAACATTTCAACCCCCCCGCTTTAGCTTAGTTGGTAGTGACCCTGCCTACGAGGCTGGAGGCCCCGGGTTCGAATCCCGGCCGGGGCATTTATTTGTGTGATGAGCACGAATATTTGTTCTTGGGTCTTGGATGTTTTCTATGTATTTAAGTATCTATTTATCTATATAAGTATGTATTGACAATGTACGATTAATACAAATAAAGAATCATATCATATCATATCATATCATATATCGTCGCTTAGTACCCATAGTACAAGCTTCGCTTAGTTTGGGACTAGGTTGATTTGTGTAAGATTGTCCACAAATATTTATTTATTTATTTATTCATCAAATAATTTGTGTCGGCTGTCGGATCACGCACAACGAAGGGTTCCGTACCGACGCCTAGCAGTCCACTTTTAAAAACACTATTTAATACCTTGAATCAAAAAAGGTCGTATCTTCATAGGGAAGTCACGGCACTTACGGCCTTTTGTTTGGGCAAGACAGTTTTTCAGTGATAACTCAAAGACCCTTAATCCCATCTTGTTCAAACCAAAATCCGTTGAAAGTATTTATTATTGTACACCACCTTAATTTTTTTCAGAATTTTAATCTTCATAGTTTGGAAATTAGAGGGCACATTTTGTACAACTTTGGAAGCTAATATCTCACCAACGATCGACTTAAATGGAAAACTTTCTTAGTAACCTCGATATTATTTTTAAAGGCCTATCCAAAAATACTCAACTACTTGCATTGAATTTTTTTTTATGTCACACCTGACCATAAAGTGGCAATTACCGCACGCTCCGCGCGCGGGAAATCCCACTTCCTGGCCAGGGGGTGACATAAAATTTTGTACTTAAGACGGGCGGTAATAAAGAAAGCCTCAGATCGCATATTTATCGCCCTTGCCTTCGGCTCAGGCGTCAAATACCTGCAATCTGAGACATTCTTTGTTTTACCGCCCTTGTTAAATAATGTACTATTTTCATCCCCCGTTTACATGCATGGGGTGCCCCCCTAAAAATTTTTTTTTTCCTTGTTTCACATTACTTTTATGTAGCGGTTTATAGGATACATCTTCCTACCAAATTTCATAATTGTAGTACTTATAGTCTCCGAGTTAATCGGCTGTGACATACGGACAGACAGACCGAAACTATAAGGGTTCCGTTTTAGCCATTCTGACTACGGAACCCTAAAAAGTATAGAAAAAATTTGCCCCAAGTCATCGGTGCCCGGTATCGTTCCCAGAATTCTGGTCGCACTGCCATACTGGATGGCAATGCTAATCCGCTGGGCGAGATAGCAGCCAGCCGCGCGGAGATGATAATAACGGTACAAAATTTGATTAGGTAATGGTCATCTCTGCCCCGGACCGGGCCGGAGGGCGCGGGCCGCGGTATATTGTAAATCTGGTCCTTACCTACACTTTTTGAGCACATTCAAGAGGATTTACTGTATAAAAAAATTTAATAAAAAAAAGCGACTTCAAAAAATACACTAAAAAGTTAAAAATAATTGCCTAACTAAATAGCTCAATATGAGATATTTTATTTAATTCACACTTTTTAGTGGATCATCTCATAACGATTCCATTGAACTCAAACACGGCTAGCCTACAATGTTTTATTACGGAGTTTCGTTGCCTACTTTCAGTCTTCAATTACCAGATCAGGTTGGTGGTAACTTTACATCAGGACCATTTAAATTGCCAAAGTCAAAGTCAAAGTGATTTATTTGTAAACATAGGTAATACAATATATGGCGGTAGGTACAAAATATGTGCTCTATGTTTCGCCGTTAGGCATACAAATTCATTTTTAAATTACATAATATTAAAGATAAACATGTCAATTATTAAATTAGTATTAGATAACATCAAAAATAAAAATAAAATCAAATTGCTTATAATTAATAAAATAAAAACAAAAATAGTCAACATTACAATAAATTATCAAATAAAAAATTAATTTAAATTGTCCAAAAAATAATCCGCTAAAGAATACACAACATTTGCAAGTCAAGAGTTTGGTGAGATTCATTTTAAACAAATGTACTGGCGTCCTTCTTAATGTAATTGGTAATTTATTGTAAATTTTGCTGGCAGAACAAAACAGGCTTTTTCGCATAAGGGCAGTGCGAGAAAATACTGAGCAAAGATTCTGAGACCGGTGGGTTTCTTTATTGAACACTTCAGACACCTTTTTAAATAATGTTGGATTTGTTTTTACAAAAATGGCCACTTCGAGGATGCCTTCGTCATAGTTGCTTCAGTATCTTGATCGAGATATCTTATTGCCACTCATGAAATACTAGTAGTTTTGGTAGTACTAGTAGTTATACAGGGCCATTCAAAACTGCTCATCTCCGTAAAAGTATTTTTTGGAATGGCGCCTAAAATGTATAATAAGTTACCAGTAAATATAAGGAAATTAGATAATTTATCAGAATTTAAAAAGAGACTGAATTCCTTGTAGGAAAAGCGTATTATTCTGTAGGTGAATATTTAAGTGATAATCTTATATCTTTAAACGAGCAATTCTTGTATATTTATTTATTTATTTATATATTTATTTCGGGGATCTCGGAAACGGCTCTAACGATTTTAATGAAATTTGGTCTGTGGGGATTTTCGGGGACGAGCAATCGATCTAGCTAGGTCTCATGCCAAGGAAAACGCGGAGCAAAGCTCGGCCGCCCAGATATTGTAATTTAAGTGTGACATATTTTATGATTTAAATTTAGAATTGTTATTAAAATTAGTTTTAGTTACAAGCATGCAATATCTGGACTATATAATATTTGTATGCCGAACGGCAAAACATAGCGATACTTACAATTATTATAAGACCCTGTCAACCTATGTTGCTTACAAATAAACAACTTTGTATTTTGGATGACCATCCATGGTATACAACCGAATTGATACCTAATCCCTTTTTTGAAGTCGGTTAAAAAGTAAATAATAGTAGTTTATGCAACTGGTACATAATGAGGGGCATTAAAACACGAGTGTGTTTTATGAAACGAGCCGAAGGCGAGTTTCATAATAAGGTCACACGAGTGTTTTAATGCCTAATTATGTACAGTTGCATACATTACTTTATCTACACACATATTATAATTACTCTAAGATGGGTTCAGAAACCGTAGTAAATAAATACAATAATTGTGTTAATACAACCTTTTTTGCACGGTTGCGGAAATATCGAAATCAGAACTGGCAACAGATACCTGAATGTTATTTTAAAAAGTAAAGAGTCCTTATTCTGATGTGATCATGTCGTTCTAGCTCAAATTTCGTGCGATATATACTAAAAAAACATCGAGCTGACATTTCGCATCGACTGAATTTGAATTTTCAGTGATACTAGAATAGGGACATGTCAACTTTGACATTTAAATTTTGACAGTTTTGTTTGACGTAATATTTTAACATCATATATGAGATTAAAATGAAATATTTTATTACTGCTGTAGCCTTAGCCACAGATAAGAAAATTGCCATAAATTCATTGAATGTTGAAATGAGAGTCATTTTCTACGGTTTCCGAACGCATATTAGAGGATTTATGATATGTGTGTAGATAAAAGCTATTTATTTAATCGTATGGCATAGTACATTTAAAATAGGCAATCTTCTTAGTTTAGGTATCTAAATCAGATGTCCACATTCAGGTTGCTGAGCGATGCAGCTGCGTCGGGTGTTAGGTGTAGTATGTCTTTCGCTGGTCCCGGGTAGGGCTGCCATCCGTCCGGGTTTTCCCGGATTTGTCCTAGTTTGGAGTAGGGTTGCCAACCGTCCCGCCTCAGGCGGGACGTCCCGTTTCCAGCACCCTAGACGATGCGTCCCGCAGAGGATGCGTGCGGGACGCCAATTGTCCCGTTTTCAGGCCTCGGCAGAATTATAAGAACTGGAGCGAACATTTTGAGGAAAGAGTGCACAACTTCGATAAATGAAAATAAGTATTTTGTATCCCGCTCCCGGAGGACCGTACATACTTGAAATAGGATAATTTTTAGCTCGGAAATCATCCACTAAGAACGTATATCTCGCGGGAATAAATAATGTATCCTACATCACAATTATACGTTAACAATATTGATAGAGTGCGCGAGTCCCGCATTTTTTAGCCAAGTCCCGCAATTCTACAACAAATGTCCCGCAAATCAGAGCGCATAAGTTGGCAACCCTAGTTTGGAGGCCGTCCGGGGGGGTGTCAAGAAGTGTCCAGGGAAAACCCGGACACTTTTCATGTAAGGAAGCACCTCATTGAATTTAAAGGTCTTGTTTTTTAAAAATATTATTTTCGGACTCGTCCGGGGAAATATGCGATTTACGCCAAATGTCCGGGTTTTTTTGAATCTTTGTCCGGGTTTGGCGAAATTCGAGATAGCAGCCCTAGTCCCGGGTACGAGTGCAGGGGGCAGCGTTGGACGATGTGCTCCATGGTTTGAACCTAAGTTCAGCCTAACCTAACCTAAGTAAGAAAAGTAAATAAAAGCTGAACTCACGTGATGGGCTGTGCCTCTTTGTCCTTCTTCATGACGACCACTTTCTCCTTGGCCTTCTCCACCCTCCGCCGCTTGGTGGTGGGCGCCGCGCCCTCCGCACCCTCCTGGTCTTCTGCTGTTAAGGAACACTCTTGTTCAAGCATGCAAGCGCAATAGGGACGTTGAGTCAAAAAAAATATTACTTCAATGGAAAGAAGGCATAAAACTATGCCAAATAGTGAAAATCCTATTCAAATATCTCAAAAAATAAAGAAGCTACAACGGTTAGAATGTTCGTAGTTAGAGAGAGAAAGTGCTACTCAACAGTGACGTCACTGTTGAGTAGCGCCATAGTAAATGACGATCGTTCAATACAAAGGTGCGTTTTGTGGTAAAGCGACAGAAAATATCCACTCTTCAAACTTTGAAGACTTATAATTACGTAATAATTTATTTTATTTTATTACTTTTTTCACCATTTGATTGAGAATTTGAGCCTTTATGTAGAAAATTTGGATTTATTGATTTTCTTTTATAGTGTCATCATCCCTATAGAGGTAAAAAGTACTTCAAAAAGTACAAAAAAATATATCTTTCTTGCCATAAAAATAAATTAAATTTTAAAACTTTTTTATTCCCGCGAAAACGCTGTCAGACATTTTGGTGACGTAATATTGGTAATAACAACAAAGGGCCTACCGCGAACTGAAAACGAAATATCTGCCTCTCTGTCGCATGTCAGCAACAGAGAGAGAGATACAAAAAAGAAATTAATATACTATACAAGTATGTAGTGTTGTGTTCGTGGAGGTGAGCAAGGGTGCCAGAGCTCCCGAGGATGCACCGTGTTGAGAGCGAGGGACCTTTTGTCCCTTCTGCTGGCAACACAGTGAATCCTCAAATTTAATAAAGGGTCGGATCAATTTATATGCCAATTTCTACTTTTTAAAAGGTTGGAGTTGGAACTCGACAGTATAGGAATTTATATGTAACATTCCAGGTACGCTAGCACAACTTTCTCCAAAGTCGTATGTCGCGCGAATCAGTTATTTCTGTCCTACTCAAACTGTGTGAATTACAAAGAGGAGGTGAGATTTTTCTCTACTCGCGTCGCATCGCAGCGGCAGTTGCGCTGGGCCCGCAGGAGGCCTGCGCGACTTCGTCCGTGTAAACAGAGGCGTATTTACCCTAGGGCCAAGGGGGCCATGGCCCAGGGCGGCAGGCCGAGAGGGGCGGCGAAGCCGCCCTTCACAGCGTTTTTTGGGCGCTTTTTCTTGACTTGGGGCGGCGAAACTTATTGGCCTGGGGCGCCAAATTTCTGGGCACCTTGTCTTGACTTCTGGGGCGGCGAAACTTATTGGCCCAGGGCGCCAAATTTCAAAATACGCCCCTGCGTGTAAAAGGGATGATTTTCAGGATAAAAGATATCCTATATGTTAATCCGGGCTATAATCTCGTTGTATACCAAGTTTCGTCATAATCCATTCAGCCGTTTTTGCGGATTGAGTCACAAACATCCAAACACACTAACTTTCGCATTTATAATATTAGTAGGACTCCAGGAGGCCTGCAATGTAGCCTCCTCCTCCTGTATATTTAGGGTTCCGTACCGTAATTTCGGGTACGGAACCCAAAAGCGGGTATTACACTGTCCTGAATCAAGCGTCCTAACTAGTGGAGGGGAGTTGAAGCATCTCGCTCTAACGTATAGGTCGGAACGCTTCTAAGTGTCCTGAATTCAGGACAGTGTAATACCCGCTTAAACAAGGCCACAACCGGGATCAGGCTAGGATGGCACTGACCCTTGATGATGATGTAGCTGACGTCAGCAGACGCGAGGCTGGTGAGGCTGGTCGGCTCCATCACCGACAGCATCTGCTGCGTGCGTTTCTGTATCAGTTGGTTCTCAGCTGCCGCCTTCGCTTTCTTACCCTGGAACATAACATACGGTATTCACCAACAACTATGTATGTACAGTAGAATCCGCTTATAACGACTCCGCTTATAACATTTGACCGCTTTTAACGACTGCTAAATCACCGACGCGACGTTAGGATTCTTACCAGACATTTTCAAAGAGAATCAGTCCGTTTTGATCGACGTCCTGTTAGTGCGACGTAATATCGCCGGTCCCTTGACGGTCGCTGTCTTGACGGTCGGTATTTAAGTATATAATATCTTCTGCCACAATAGATCAATAACTGGTCGAGGCGGCATAGAAGGCCCACAAAAACCAATAAAACATAATATCTTGGCGACCGAGCTTTGCTCGGCGTCAGCGCCGGTCCTAGCCCTAGATCCGGGTGGGGCGAGATGGTCTTTGGGCGCCCTTTGGTTTGAAATTTTTCGACGTTGCCGGTGTGGCGCCCCTTGACATCCGGCGCCTGGCGCGGCCGCCCCATCCGCCCCACCCTTGGGCCGGCCCTGCTCGGCGTTTTCCCGGGCATGAGACCTAGCTAGATCGATTGCTCATCCCCGCAAACCCCCACATACCAAATTTCAACAAAATCGTTAGAGCTGTTTCCGAGATCCCCGAAATAAATAAATGTACTCCATGCTACCTCAAAGAGCGTTTTAGTTATTTCCGTTCTGTGAGGTCCTCACGGAATTTGCTGCTTACTGTTCCATCTTCGTCATCAAAATTTTATAACTCATCCTTCACTTTCCAAGCCACTCTGCAATGGAATACTTTATCTCCTGATTTAAGGCGCGCTACATCTCTTGCTGTCTTCAAAAAGCAACTTAGAGAACATTATTTGTCTCTCCCATGACACTACTAAGCTTAACTCCTTTAGACTTTGTGGCTGACTATATATATATATGTATATTTGTTTATGCAGCTACGGTAGCCCAGTGGTTCAAGCATGCGGCTGTCAAGCGGCGGTCGTGGGTTCGAATCCCAGCTCGTACCAATGAGTTTTTCGGAACTTATGTACGGAATATCATTTGATATTTACCGTTAGCTTTTCGGTGAAGGAAAACATCGTGAGGAAACCTGCATACGTCCGCGAAGAAATTCTAAGTTGTATGTGAAGTCCCCAACCCGCTCTGGGCCAGCGTGGGGACTACTGCCCAATCCCTCTTATCTATGAGAGGAGGTCTGTGCCCAGCAGTGGGACGTATATAGGCTGATGATGATGATGATATTTATTTATGTATATATATATATATATATATATATATATATATATATATATATATATGTCTGTATATATATTTGCTTATGTTATCTATTTATATATTATGTATCTATATATAATAATTTATCTGTTGTAAATTTTAGTATATTCCATATACTATTATCTATGCATCACCTACTGTGAATTGTTATTCTTTGATATGATCTCCGCTACCCTAAGGTTGTCTGGAAGAGATCGCTCATTAGCGATAAGACCGCCTGTTGTTTGCCTCTACTCATTGTCATTATGTACTGTTATGTGTTACTTTTGTTGAGGTTATGCAATAAAGAGTATTTGTTGTTGTTGTTTGTTGTTGTACATATATACAAGAATCGCTCGTTTAAAGATATAAGTATGTATGTACGCACTTTATTGTACACAAAACAGGTTAAAACATTATACAAGACATATTTATTTCGGGGATCTCGGAAACGGCTCTAACGGCTTTGATGAAATTTGGTGGCCGAAGGTTTCTCGGGGGCGAGCAATCGATCTAGTCTAGTCTCATGCCCGGGAAAACGCCGAGCAATGCTCGGTCGCCCAGTTATTAATAATGATAGATACTGACCGCAAATACCTACTACAACTAATGCCTACGCCAAATCTTGGGATTAGGTAGCGGACCCCAGGCATCCTTCAGGATGCAACTGTACTGGGATAACGCTAGGAGGATGAGGATGATGAGATACTGACCACAAATAGTTCCTGCGTCCAGACAGCGGGGTCTCCACTCGCGTACGCGTCGATGTGCTCCATCCTCGCATGGTTGGTGAGCGCTCGCTCGCTCGCAAACGACTTGCCGCAGAGACGGCAGCATACTGTGTCCTCTTCGTCCTCGATCACCTCCTTCTGTAATACCTTCTAAGTCTTTATACAAGGGAATAACAACTTTTTACCTCTTCATATGCATGCACAGCTGCTTTTGATACTGACTGTATGGTTGACCGAAGCTGCACCGATTCACCATACAAGTTGTTAGAGGAATCGGTGCAGCTTATATTTCATCAACTATCATAGGATTACTTGATTAGGAGTTTGATCCTGACGTATGCTCTTATTTCATTCTATTTTAACACTAATGGAATAATTTCTAGTGTTTATTGTGTGAGGCTCATTGGCCACAACTCCACAGGTAAGGGGTGCTGACCGCTGGTCTAGGTGAGAAAGCACAACTTACTGCCAAGTCACATCAAGAGTGACTCAGTGATTTTAATCTCGCTTCCATTGTGTGAATTAGTTGATTTTTCTGATATCATATCACAGCGGCATTTGTGCTAGTTTATAGCAGTTATTTTTTTGAGGGGCTAAGATGATTGGTTGTATAGCATTCATCCCTTACTGTCAAATATGTAAGTGCGAGAGGGAAGAATGCTGTATGTCCTACATATATGATCATCTTAGCCCCTCAGTTCTTTTGATTATTTGTCAATGTCATTGTAATTGTATGGTAAGATCTGATATATAAAAGAACAGCGGAGGCCTACTTGCGGAATAAAAAAGTCAACAATATAATTTTCATACCATGAATATAAATGGACATATATTGTAAGTTTATTAAACTATGAAAACACCATTTCAGTCTATAGATTCCTATATAGCTTATAAGAAAACAATTACTTCACCAACAGCATGGGAATTTGGGTGGCAACTTCAAAAAATGGCAATTTATAGAATGAATAATCTTATGGGTATGTATCATATATATCAATTACCTTTATTTTCGCCATCTTAGGGGCTGGAACCACATTAACCACCCGTATCGGCTTCTGATGGTTGGCCAGGTTCGACATGTTTTTTGTAAATGGATCTGAAATGCAAACACATAATATACCGTGTTAGAATTGTTAGACTTACGTTTCTAACGTCGACGAATCGAGACACACGAACGATGAGTTAGTTGACCTGACAAGTAACGATAATACGGAACTTACATGATACAATCATTGTAAAATACGATATCAAAATAAATATTTTCGAAAAACCAGCGGGAATAAGCAATTGACAAATTTTACTTTTTATTTACAAATGCTTGGGCATGGGAGGCAAAGACAAAGAAAAAAGTATGGGTAATATCGATTTGCGCAAGTAAGCTAAAGAAATTTCACTTATTTGGATTGCGTTAGTGATAAAATAATGAATTCTAGTTGTAACATGAAAGAAAACATTGAATTTACCTCGTAAATGTCGAAATCCTAGGCGCCTCGGAATAGATTGGCGTTTGTTTTTTTTAATTAAAAAAAAGAAATCGAAAACAGAAAAAGTAAAAATTAAAAAAAAAACTTAATGGCTTTTCACAAAAATGTCAAAAAGCACTGACGTTTAGCCGCTAACACTATTATTTAATGAAAATACACAGTATTTACATGAATTATACTAGAAAAGCATATAATTTACAAACTTGGCGTGGCTCAATAAGCGATTTGCGACGCCATTTCGTGTCTGGGTGACGCAGTTACGTCAGATAGCGTCGGTTTCCGCCTTTTCCGCTGTCCGCTTCGAGTAGACTATTTTTATCTTTAGCTATACTTCCTATTTCAGTAATAATTTCAAAAAATACTTAATTTTGAAAATTAAATGTTTTTGAAATTACTAAGCAATTTATTTGTGTTAATTCGTGGTTGATTCAATAACGATAGTTTCTCAGAATGTGAATTACTGGTAGAACGAGACAAAAACTAAAAAGAGACAGACATAGTTTTGTCAATAGAGTTCGTAACTAAGAAGATTTCACGAAGATTTGGAAGATTAAGATTTTGGTCCGTTTACAATTTCTGTTATTTAGAAATGGCCGCAAAAGCGACAACCATAAAAGAGGCAATAAAGCGATGGGAAGATAAAACGGGCCAACAGGCAGCCACTGCCACAGAAGTGAGCTTGATATTTCAGTGGCCTCCGATTGAGAAAATGGATAATACTCTGGCTTGCCTTACCAATTGCGAGTAAGTTTTATTGCTTATATTTCGGAAAAATAATAAACGCCTAATAATTGAAAATAGAAAAATACTTTTTTTTTAGAAAGTTGAGCCTGTCGACGAATATGATCGAAAAAGTTTCCGGTTTGAATAGTTTAAAGAAACTTCGTATTCTCTCTTTAGGAAGAAACTACATAAAGTCGTTCGCTGGTATGGTAAGACAAATTTACAATCAAGTCAATCTAAGTGCCTGGGCAACACGGTTTTTAAAAATTAAAGCTGTCAATTTGGCAGATAAGCGGCCCAGAGACCGGGCGACCTTGGTCTGCAAAGACCGCTAATCAAAGGAAGTCTTGCTGGAAACAGCTGTCTACACGGTCCGTGCTTGGTCCGTGCGGGCCAAGGTCGCTCGGGCTTTGGGTTTTTTTTCAACCGTCTGGCAGGGGCTTAACACCTGGCTAAATTTAGTGCACTAAAGCTGCCTACACAAAGCCCTGCCTACAGGGCCCTGCTTGCAGTGCCACTGCCAAATCGTATTGTGTGTAGGCATGCAGGGCCGATTTTGTTATCTGTTAAATCCCTCCTCCACCAGTTAGTGCACTAAATTTAGCCAGGTGTAAAGGCCGCTTTACTGCAACATGAACTTTGAATCTAGTGTATTAACAACTTCACTGTCCCCATACAATGCGTTTTCAAAGTACCCCACGTTCACCATTAATGTCAGTTGAATCGATATAATATACCCTCATGTAATTAAAAGATTATAATGAAAATCTGAATTAGTGTTTTTTTTATGTGTTTCGGACCATTTTTTTTGACTCATATTTGCTTCATGAGCGTGAAATAAAAAAAAAATTCAACCAAGTTCAGTGAGTCTCATACGAACACTTTATTTTTGTAATCATATGTGACTCACAAGCGTGGTATATAAAATTTCTTCGACCACGTTCAATGAGTCTCATATGAGCACTTTTTTTGTGAGTCATGTAAGACTCATTGAGCGTGGTGCATAAAATTTCTTCGACCAAGTCCAGTGAGTCTCATATGAGCACTTTTTTGTGAGTCATGTAAGACTCATTGCGCGTGGTGCATAAAATTTCTTCGACCAAGTCCAGTGAGTCTCATATGAGCACACTTTTGAGCGTCAGCAGTAGAGAAAAGCATAGTTTAGAAGCAATTCCACGACGGGAAAAATAGGCTGGTGCGAAAACGTTGTGTTGGATGCTATGCGAAATTGAAAGTAGAAGGAAAATTGGCAAGGCGAGCAGAACCAGTACGTACGGAGTGTAAACGGTGTAATAAGGCGTTTTGATTGGATTGGTACAATGCAAAACATAAGAAGGTATTTGAATGATATGACAAGTAGGTCTTTTTTGATTGGTTATTTAGAGTTTTGATTCGTTTAAGTGTGTTAATTGAGCAATAAAGAGGTAAAATAAACACTTGAAATACTTGACTTCTATTTTTATCAGCTATCAACATAGTAGTAGTCTGATAAATTCAACAATAGATATATTACGATTTTTTTCTTTTGGTTATGCAAAATGAGGGTTTTTGCTACACGTTCAGGCTGCAAAAACTGAGGCATTTAGCCACGTTCAGCTAGTTAAACACGTACGAACTTCACTACCAAAATGAGTCGCATAAGACTCATGAGCTTATTCCAAAAGGCATGTGTGAGTCGTATATGACTCCTTGGACAGGGAAGTTGTTAAATTCGTATTTCGCAGGAGTGTGTTGGTGAGACACTAGAAGAACTTTGGCTCTCGTACAACTTAATTGAAAAACTGAAAGGGATCAACGTGTTGAGAAACTTGAAGGTTCTGTACATGAGTAACAACTTAGTCAAAGAATGGAGTGAATTTAACAAACTGCAGGTACTAATCAAAACAGTTACGGACTGTATGTTTTTAAATCAAAAGTCTGGCGGAGATCATTGGCGGAGATGGCTCTAGCTATATTTGGTCTTGGGGTTTTTTTATTTTAATTATCTTCTAATTAGGAACTACCTCACCTAGAAGACTTACTTTTCGTCGGCAATCCCCTGTACGACGGCTGCGAGCTCGAGGCCTGGCGTTCAGAAGCCGCCAGGAGATTGCCCAACCTGAAAAAGCTGGACGGAGAAACGGTACTTAGAGAAGACGACCCGCCGTTGACAGTGGCTGATATGCAGGTACTTGAGTGATGTATGAAAAGAAAAAAAGATAAACCGATTCCATTTATTCCTCTACTTCACCGCCTATGTGAAAAATTAAAATGTCCAATGCATAAAGTAACTTACTATTGTCCGGCGGACCGCTGTACACACTATCGAATATGGTACGGAGCGGACCAAGGTCGCGGTGCGGAGCGCACCAGGTTCGATCGTCTGTTACAGGTCCAATGGAAACGTAGCCTAAATTTTATGGCGGCAATCTGTCAAAGCTGCACCATAGACAATTGTTCAATGACGGTGGCGGGAATTTTAGTTTTCCCGCGGTTTTTATTGAATAATATTTATTGCACAAAAGAAAATCTTATCGTACAAAAGGGGGACTTATTGCCGTTAATGGCATGACATTCTCGACTAAATCAACAAGCACATTTATTGCTACATACGGTTTTTGGGTAGAAGATGACATTTATTGTAATGAGCTTTTAATTTTTCAGCCTGACGGAGGGGACGCAGTAGAAACTCTAGTAAGCGCAGAAACCAATGATTAATATTATCGGTGTAAGTTAAAATCTAACGAAGTAGGGTCGATAGGTTAGTTAACGACCAGTAGGATGAGTTTATGAACTGACGGAATATTTTCTAGTTTTATTAATGGATTACCATTCGATGGCTCCCAAATAGAGAACTTATTTGTTCATAGTATATTCGTGGCGGGGAGGGATTCGTTTTCAGTCCGTGATAGACTTGAAACTTGATTAACAATTGGAGGGTAAATTTCATTCCACAAAATAGAAATGTACAAATGAGGCACTTAACACGTTCACAGTCCAGTGCCCCATACATGAGTCACGCACGACGAACTATCTCCACACTCCACAACTTCCACAAGTCCGTGCCCCGTACATGGGTCACTATAGCCGACCCGACGAGGTACGCACTCGAATCACTATAACTGCATTAGATAAAAGGATTATAAAGACAATTCTGATTTATCGATTCATATTTTAGTTAGATATTAAATAGCATTCTATAATATATTGTAATAATCCGAGTGCGTACCTGGTAGTTTCATAGTGACCCAAACGTGGAGTATGGACGTGTGATGGAAGTAATTGGCTTGGACGTCCAAGAAATTTAAAACATTTCGTATGGGGACTGTGAACGCGTTAATACTTAATACCAAATGGCAATGTCAGAAAATGTCATAATTGATAGAAAAATAAAACACAACAGTAAAAAAAATAGTTTTATTTACAATCTTAATTCAGCTCCTAGCTTACTTATAATGTACATATTATCTTCACAGAAGGCTTTCACAATATATTTAATAGTACTTACTTATTAGGGAAAAAAAACATTAAATCAATCCAACATTCTCAATAGAAATAAATGAAATATAGGTTAAAATACTAAATGGTTTGCTATACCTATCGTCAATGACTTCAAACTTTTGTTGGAACCGTTTATATGGGACGAAAATTCACGGTTTTCGATATAAAAAGAATAAGTAGTCATTAAGCCGTTGGTCGCTATTCTTTACACAATTTACCTTGGGCACATTGGGATAATGGGGCCCCTATGGCGTTAATACAGCACCTTGATCTAGCAACTAGGGGCCCCGGGGGCCCCTATCGATCGCGGGGCCCTGGGCACTTGCCTAGAGTGCCCAGTGGGAAAGACGGCCCTGAGTACAGTAAAACAATTTGATTTCTGGGCCACTATTGGTACCTTCACAGTGGCAATAATATGAGACCTCTAGCGGCTTTTATATACATTTTCACTGTGACAAGGTATGAAGTGGTCCTGAAATCAAATTGGTTGGCCGTACGGCCGTGCCTTAACGCCAACTCATGTTCCAAAGAGATTGAACCTGTATACAGGATGATTTCTGAGTCGTGATCAGTAGACATGGGGAAAAACGTTACTTTTCGATCACCGTTATTGTTATTCCCGTTCCAAAAAAATCAAATTGAAAAATCACCGTGACTTTGTCACTTCGGTTATTTCGTGTCACGACATTTGCGTGTCGATCGTACCCGGCAGTTGCTGATATTTTTGTAACAACTGATGTTACTGTGACAGCGCACCGCAGTCACAGTCACAGTTAGTAACAGCGGTCACGAGGCACGACGCGACGCGTCGCTTACACACTGTTCCAGTGATATCGTCGCTAAGTAACAACGTTATTTTGTAACGTTGTTACTTCGTGACAAGTCACACTGTTACTTTTTAACGGCGGATCACCGTGATTTTTTCATCGTGAAGTTATTTATCACCCACCTCCAGTGATCAGGAATCAGATAGATAATCAGGCCCATGAAACTAAACAACTTTCCCCTAGGAATATATGTCGAAATCTGAAGACATAAAAACCTACTTCACATAGTCAATTAGTCACTTGACCAGCGACTTTGTATGAAAGTGATTTCTAATTTTATTATTTCGGCCCATGGTTTCTTGGAGAAAGTTGTCCAGTTTCATGGGCCTGATTATCTACCTGGTTCCTGATCACGACCCAGATACATGTGCAAGTTGCGGAAAGTTTCCAAAAAGTTGGAAAAGTTCTCGGAAATTTCTTGAGAATTTCATAGAAATATAAGCGTATATATATGGAGCGTGCCATGCTCGGCATTAGATTACAAGACCGAGTGAGGAATGACGAGATCCGACGCCGCACGAAAGTGCGTGACGTCGGAGATGTCATTACCAAACTCAAGTGGAGTTGGGCAGGACACATTGCTAGGCAGAGTGATGGCAGGTGGACCAAGAAAGTGTCAGACTGGTGGCCAATTCATGGCAATACGAGCGTCGGCCGTCCACCGGCTAGATGGGTCGATGACATTAGGAAGATCGCGGGTCACTCTTGGATAAGACTGGCTCAAGACCGGGACGAGTGGCGTACTCGAAGAGAGGCCTATGCTCAGCAGTGGGCGATTACAGGCTGAAAATATTGATGATGATGATGATAAGAAATTTCCATTTAACATTTCGGAAAGTTTCAATTCCCATACAAAAATGTGAGAAATTTCAGAAACTTACCCATGTGGAAAAATTCGCAATTTTGGAAAGTTTCCGACGGCACATCTGTAGACCCAGACATCACCCTGTATAAAGGGGACTCGACTAAAATTAATCATAATATTTTTTGCATGCATTTCACATAGTAACTTAAACTATTATCATATTCATCATCCAGAAATGAATATATTCAGACTTTTACGTATGATAATCATTGTATAGTTGGCTCGTTATTTACCGACAAGACTTGGGATCAAATATGTACAGATGTATTGCAAGCTAATTGTGTGTCAAGTGTCAAATGTCAACTGACATTTGACAATTATCTTGACATTTGACACTAAACAATAAAGTTCCATAATAATGGATATGAAAACGTCACTCATTTAATACAATCATTGATTGACAGTTCGGGTGCCATCGTATTCTGATTGAGATCCAAGTTTTCCCGAAGGAAAGCCATTTTGCAATACATCTGTAGTGTTGAGAGCGAGACCTGTAGTTGTCAATACAGCGAATCCTCATATTAAAAAAACACGGCAGCACGCTTGCGTATTTTGGACTCGAACCCGTCCATAGGCTACGGTATCTACTTACCGTCAGGCGACAGGCATATTGTACTATTACTTTGAGTAACTGACATATATTCTTAGGGTCGGTTGTACCAACATACGAACACAGGCCGGTCATCGTCAAATATGGCGCCGGCAGCTGTCATCCCATAGAAACTTGTCAAACTTTCCATACAATCAGATTTGACGAGCACCGCTTACGATTACAGACGGTTTGGTGCAACCCAGCCTTATTCCACATCTTTAACGCTAATGTAATAGTTTCGATTACAAATATAAGATTTTTAGACAGTGTATATGTCATAGATATAGTATATACTCTGTAGTTAGTATATGTAATAGAAACTGTAGGCATGTTCCGAATCACGCTCACAGCGCTCAAAGCGCGCTTACGATCGGACCGAATCACGCTCATAGCGCTTACATGAGATGTCGTGACGTCACTGATGATGTAATGGACGGCGCTCACGGTGCTCACACTCCCAGGCGTAAGCACCTTGAGCCAAACGTCAAGTTGACGTTTGATATATGAACATGACAGTAAACGCGGGCTATGAGCGTGAATCGGTCGGATCGTGAGCGCGCTCAAGCGAATACCGGTCCGAAACAAAACACTACTCGCGCGGCCTTGAGCGCGCTATTTGATTTAAGATAAGATAAGATAATTTATTTAACTTAAACACATTTAATACAAGCCGTGTTCCGAATCACGCTTACAACGCTCGCAGCGCTTACAGTGCTGACGGCCGGTCCGAATCAAATAGCGCGCTCAAGGCCGCGTGAGTAGTGTTTTGTTTCGGACCGGTATTCGCTTGAGCGCGCTCACGATCGGACCGATTCACGCTCATAGCCCGTGTTTACTGTCATGTTCATATATCAAACGTCAACTTGACGTTTGGCTCAAGGTGCTTACGCCTGGGAGTGTGAGCATCGTAAACGCCAATATGGCGCCGTCCATGACTTCAACAATGACGTCACGACATCTCATGTAAACGCTATGAGCGTGATTCGGTCCGATCGTAAACGCGTTTATAGCGCTGTAAGCGTGATTCGGAACATGCCTATAAGCAATACATTGGACATGTAAACCGGCCAAATTGCGTAGTACAAATTTTGTATGAATATGAGCAAGTATGAGAAGACATAGCCCCGGTCGCTCGTTGGCGCATCTTTAACTACAGAGTGTATATTATATCTATGGTGTTCGTACATTGGTGCAGATGGCACTAAGTTGTTCACATGTAAACCTTCTTGTTGCATGTAGATCCTGCATTAACACTTTCAGTGCCAATAACTTACCTAGCGAGTGCTCAATAACTTTGTTCACATGCCGTACAACTCCCGAGGGAATTCATTACTATACTAGTTGTTGTGTGAGCTGTAGACCGTAGTGTTTTTTTTAATTTCCAAAACTATGACATGTCCAAAACTATGTGACAAAAATATTCTATGTAATCAAAGAACCTGCTCACAATACTTCACGAGAATCGGTTGTGAAATGCAACCCTTAGAGGTGAACAAATCGAAATTAGGCCGCAGAAACACAAAATCAATGATAAAAAAAAGTTTTTCAAAATTTCCAAAAAGTGACTCGATAAAAAAAATCTATAGAGTTACCAAACCTGCTCACAAAATTTCACAAAAATCGGTTGATAAATGCGACCTGTAGAGAACAGCCATCGACGAAAAAAAAATATTTTTTTTTAATTACAAAAATTTACTTTGCGAATAAATTCTATGTAGTCATAGAATCTGCTCACAAAATTTCACGAGAATCGGTTGAGATATGCCACCTGTAGAGGAAAAAACAGCCGCAGAAAAATACGAAATCATTGATAAAAAGTTTGTTTTTTTAAATTTCCAAATATTGACTCGACAAAAAACTGTTCTTTTAATTTTCATACCTGTTCACAAAATTTCACGAGAATCGGTTAAGAAACGCGACCTGTAGAGGAGAACAACCGGAAACCCGGACATACGAAAGCATTTTTGCTGAATCTGAAACGGAGACCTTCGTTTCACTCGGTCAACTAGTTGACGGCGATGGTCTTGGATTTTGGCCTGGCTATGAAAGTGTTAAGTGGTTCACATGTAAATCCTTCTGAGATGCTGTGCTGTGGTGATTGCGTTGCATTGCGGACAAATCTTCTTAGCCTTCAACGACTCCAGCCAACAAACCTGAAAATATCAATATTTACATTCTACATATAGCCTAAGAGCGGTACGGTTGCGCTGTATGAATTTTGAACATTAATTCATAACAGCTACTTTTTTTGCACCAAAAAATTTGTTAAAGCAATTAGATTAGGTATTCTTTAATAAAACACGTAGTCTACCAACGTGACTGTAGAAAATATTAAAAAATAATCTATAAAAAATCCTTAAAAATCGGGCGAAAATGGTATAAGCATTTACTTACTTTATGACATACTATATATATTTATATTCTTTGTGATACATGAAAAATCAACCGATTTTTGTTAAGGCAACATCGTAATATAATAATTTTTAATACAGAAATATATAAAATTCAATTACGGCTATGGTATATAAGCTAACATTACAGTTATGGTTTATATATATCTTTCTTATATGTATTGACCCTTTTTATACTGAAGATACCCAAAATATCTCGAGCTTTATTTTCTTTGAAAAAGTCTTGTGAAATTAATATATCAGCCAAACTCACTACGTTGACTTTTCATGAAGGCCACATTGAAGAAGGTGTAATGCTAATGAACCCTATAAATACCTATTAAGTGATTTCAAATGCATCTTCATTAATAGTAGGCGCGAGAGGGGAATACGCGGGGTGAGCGGAGGTGTGCAGCACAGCGAGAGGCGCGCGGGTGGGTGACAAGCAAGTGTGTGTGTAGGTACTTTACTTTTATCGGCGGCTTCGGTGCGGCCCTAAGCATTATGTTCTATTAGGTATATGTAAATAGTGTAATTTAAACAACTTATTATTAGGTTCAATAGTAGCTATGAAGTATTAATTAAAAGTTAAAACTAAGTCATTTAATAACTTTAAATTTTGTATATAATCTGACATCTAAAACGACTCAAAACCGCCAAAATGATTTTCAAATAGATATAATTTATCGATTAAGAAATCACGGACTTTGTGTACAACCTAACCTACACGCCTATAATAAAAGTCCGCTCATCCGATGCATTCGTAGGTGTAGGTAGGTACTGAACAACTACGCTGTCGGCCGGACGGTAGGTATATTGAGACCATATATTCGTGACTCGTACTTTGCACACACTTTATTAACAGTACAGTTGAAGACATAAATTAGGTATACATAAAAAGTAGAACATGTATACGTATCGGCATAAATTATTAGAAAGATGATGCCACGCTAAATTATGCCTTATAGGGACGCTTAGAAGTAGGTATTCGTTACTTCGCACGCCGCGCAGGTCGAAGCCCTTCGCGATCTTGAATTACATTAGCCTAAGAAAGATACGTTTTTTTTGGAAAAAATTCTCTAACAGGCTAAATTTTTTTATACGGTTCTTTTAAGTGATTTTAAGAATCAATATTTTTCAAATTTGCGAATTTACCACCGGAAGATGGATAGAAAAAATGGTGCCCAAAAACTGTTGATTTTTCACAGCAAATATGGTATAAGTAGTTTTATTGAGAATGCTTCTATCTTTAGGTCTGTTTTGATGCTTACGATCCGAATCGAAACATATATGCAACGGGAAATAAGAGAAATTTAATCAAACAGGTATTTTCAGTTTTTCTGAAACTTATTAAAAAGAAAATTATATATAAGCTTTTTATAGCAACACATGAAAAACAAGGACTGTTTCTCAGAATTATCATTGAAAATGAAACTATTTAAATATTTGGTAAATAGTTTTTTACAAATCGCGTATTTAACATTAGTAGAAAAAATATATCAGTTCCAATTTTTCCGTGGACTTTTAATTTAAGCCCTGAGAATGTCAATGGAATAGGAATGAACCCCATGTTATTTGTTTTCGTTGATTTCCTTAATTACAGCACACACGTGCAATCTGATTTGGACTTTATTGCCTTACTATCAGGGATTATTTTAGAACGCACAACGAGATGGAAGTAGGCATGTCGAAACAAGCGCGCGGCGCGTGCGGCCGGCCCCCGCCGCCTCGCTCCGATGTCTGTTTATTATTATTACTTACTATGACTTTGCGTTAAGGGAATATTATTTATATTCTTTAATGTACAGCATACGTTTGCAATCGGATTTGGACTTTATTGACTTATTGTTAAGGATTATCTGAGATGAGAATGTAGGGATTGAGTAGGCAGGTTAAAACTTAAAACACGCGTGCTTGAGGCCGCCGCTCGGCCCAGTGCGACATTTTATTATTATTTATGTCACACCTGGCCATAAAGCGGCAATTACCGCACGATCCGCGCGCGGGAAATCCCACTTCCTGGCCAGGGGGTGACATAAAATTTTGTACTTAACACGGGCGGTAATAAAGAAAGCCTCAGATCGCATATTTATCGCCCTTGCCTTCGGCTCGGGCGTAAAATACCTGCGATCTGAGACATTCTTTGTTTTATCGCCCTTGGTAAGTAATGTACCTATTACCTACTCATTCATTACCTTTAAAATGATATTGAGTTTGAGTAACTATGTAAAATTTGTTTGCGGCGTAGGAAATTTTGTTTATTTGCGTAGTATATGATGTTTGCGTATAATCTTCTTCTTCTAAATATATAAAAGAAGAAACTGACTGACTGATTGATTGACTGACTGACATATCAACGCTCAGCCCAAACCGCTGGTTCTAGAGATTCCAAATTTGGCACGTAGGTTCCTTATAAGGTCTAGGGGTGCAATAAGGAAGGATTTTTTAAAATCCATCCCCTAAGGGGGTAAAATGGGGCTCCAAAGTTTGTATGGAGAAACAAGATTAGTTTGATTATTTTATTCGAAACTTCACAGGGGTACTCCTAACAATAAATGAGTGAAGACGTGTTTCAGGTTTATTGAAAATTCAACCCCTAAAAGAGGGAAATGGGGTGTCAAAGTCTGAAAATCGACAATGGGTATTATTTCTATGGTTTATCGGGTCGCTGATTACGAAAACAACAATGATTTTAAAATCCAACGTGGCGGACGTGAAATACCAATGTCCCCAGTCGGGGTGAAATGTCTACATATCAATATGGGTGTCGTTTTCATGGTTTTTTTGGGACGTTAATTACGAAAATGGCATCGATTTTAAGATTTAATATTGTGGACATGAACATTTCTAAATATGTTAAAGAAGAAACTGACTGACTACCACAGACTGACCGATCAACGCACAGCCCAAACCGCTGGTTCTAGATTATACTCCAAATTTGGCAAGTAGGTTCCTTATAAGGTCTAGGGGCGCACTATGAAAATATTTTTCAAAATTAACACCCTAAGGGGTGAAACGATGTCAAAATTTGTATGGGAAAACAAGATTAGTTAATGAGTAAACAAGTTTTTCAGGTTTTTGAGAATTCAACCCTTAAAAGGAGGAAATGTGGTCACAAAGTCTGAAAATAATACCCATATTGATTTTCAGACTTTGAGACCACATTTCCTTCTTTTAAGGGAGACAGATATGTACTTTTATTCAAGAGTAGTAATTATAATCTCTTAGTAGTAGTAAGTCGATGGTGGCATAAAAATTCGTATACCGAAACCTCCAGAACGTAACAAATAGTTTTCCGACCCGCACCTAAATCGGTTCAGCAAAACGCGTGATAATCGCGGACAAATACATACGTCTGGTTGGGTCAAATTCAAACTGAAATCATCTTTTTTTTGTCGGCTGTTTAAAGTTACGTTTAGTACGCGGGCGAAGCCGCGGGAAAAAGCTAGTGTGGTATATATCTTTAATAGTACGGTACGGCTTTCACACTTTTTCACCCGATTTCCTCCTTTTAGGGGTTGAATTTTCAAAAAACCGGGAACACGTGTTTACTTATTTATTCTTAGGAGTACTCCTGTGAAGTTTCGAATAAAATAGTCTGACTAATCTTGTTTCCCCATACAAACTTTGGACCCCCATTTCACCCCTTAGAGGATGAATTTTGAAAAATCCTTCCTTAGTGTACCCCTAGCTAGACCTTATAAGGAACCTACGTGCCAAATTTGTAATCTCTAGAACCAGCGATTTGGGCTGTGCGTTGATAATTGATATGTCAGTCAGTCAGTCATTTTCTCCTTTTATATATTTAGATAAATAATGTTCATTTCTACAATATTACATCTTAAAATCGATACCGTTTTCGTAATTGACGTCCGAAAAAAAACATAAAACTACACCCATATTGATATTTAGTTATTTCAGTTTCAACCCCATTTCACCCCGACAGGGGAGATGGTATTTCATGTCCGCCACGTTGGATTTTAAAATCATTGTAGTTTTCGTAATTAGCGACCCGATAAACCACATAAACAATACCCATTGTCGATTATCACACTTTGTCACCCCATTTCCCCCTTTTAGGGGTTGAATTTTCAAAAAACCGGAGACACGTGTTTATTTATTTATTCTATAGTTAGGAGTACTCCTGTGAAGTTTTGAATAAAATAGTCTGACTAATCTTGTTTCCCCATACAAACTTTGGACCCCCATTTCACCCCCTTAGAGGATGAATTTTGAAAAATCCTTCCTTAGCGTACCCCTAGCTAGACCTTATGAGGAACCTACGTGCCAAATTTGGAATCTCTAAAACCAGCGATTTGGGCTATGCGTTGATATGTCAGTCAGTCAGTTTCTTTTTTTATATATTTAGATAAAGAATGTTCATTTCCACAATATTACATCTTAAAGTCGATACCGTTTTCGTAATTGACGTCCGAAAAAAAAACATAAAACTACACCCATATTGATATTTAGTTATTTCAATTTCAACCCCATTTCACCCCGACAGGGGAGATGGTATTTCATGTCCGCGACGTTGGATTTTAAAATCATTGTAGTTTTCGTAATTATAGCGACCCGATAAACCACATACACAATACCCATTGTCGATTTTCACACTTTGTCACCCCATTTCCCCCTTTTAGGGGTTGAATTTTCAAAAAACTGGAGACAAGTGTTTACTTATTTTGTTAGGAGTACTCCTGTGAAGTTTTGAATAAAATAGTCTGACTAATCTTGTTTCCCCATACAAACTTTGGACCCCCATGTTACCCCCTTAGGGGACGAATTTTGAAAATTCCTTCCTTAGTGCACCCCTAGACCATATAAGGAACCTACGTGCCAAATTTGGAATCTCTAGAGCCAGTGGTTTGGGCTGTGCGTTGATATGTACTGACAGAAATGACTGCAGAAACGAACAAACCAGTTTTGTCTATTTAAAAAAAATTTATCCCCATACAATATTTAACCCCTATTTTCAACCCTTTGGGAGACGAAAATTTTAAAAACACCTAGTTAACTTTCCTTGTTATATCTGCGTTTTCAAAATTTCGGATGGCGGTCACCCGCCTGTATTATTATCTCTTGTTGGTAGAGGTATTTCCCGTTGGATATATGGATACTACGTATCATTTTATGATTAATATGTACTGTATCTTCAGTACAGTTACATAAGTCTCGTAAAATAGGTATTGAAGTAGAACTGTGTCACTTAGTAATCTTGAAAAATAAATAAAAAATACTTACTGAAATTATTTTCCAAATTGCTTTCTTAAGGTTAGATATGAGGATATCAAGTATCATTTGTGGTATATTGTACAAAAAAAAAATCAGCCATATCGTGTCTGGAGGAGCCCAAACTTGGCATGTTTCGAAAATTATTTCTGTGATAATTAAAAAAGAATGCCTGAAATGTAATGATGTGGTATATTTTTAGAATCGTCTCAATATGCCCTTTCATATGATACCACACACGACAGGTTTCTGAAAAAAATAATTTTTTTTTCCATACAAAAAAAGAAAAGTCCCCGCACTCCCCTCCTAAGGGAAATTTTTTTAGGAACTGCGGGTCAAAAATTTTGTTTTGACCTCTAGTATGCATGTGCCAAATGGCTAAACTGTACATCGATTTGCGGTTTTTCTTTGAAATTGGGCTTGTACGGCTACCACTATGACTTTTACCGTGATATGATCTTTATAAAACATGCGTGTGCCGCGTATCTATTCTATACTACTTATATAAAATAATTATCACGATAATATTTTAAAAACGAATACATTTGTCATCCTATATACTTGTTGAATCAAGACATACTTATTTACGCAACACCGAGCCGTCTATGTAATTCAATATCGCGAAGGGCTTCGACCTGCGCGGCGTGCGAAGTAACGAATACCTACTTCTAAGCGTCCCTATAAGGCATAATTTAGCGTGGCATCATCTTTCTAAGAATGTATGCCGATACGTATACATGTTCTACTTTTTATGTATACCTAATTTATGTCTTCAACTGTACTGTTAATAAAGTGTGTGCAAAGTACGAGTCACGAATATATGGTCTCAATATACCTACCGTCCGGCCGACAGCGTAGTTGTTCAGTACCTACCTACACCTACGAATGCACCGGATGAGCGGACTTTTATTATAGGCGTGTAGGTTAGGTTGTACACAAAGCGTGATTTCTTAATCGATAAATTATATCTATTTGAAAATCATTTTGGCGGTTTTGAGCCGTTTTAGATGTCAGATTATATACAAAATTTAAAGTTATTAAATGACTTAGTTTTAATTTTTAATTCATACTTCATAGCTACTATTGAACCTAATAATAAGTTGTTTAAATTACACTATTTACATATACCTAATAGAACATAAAGCTTAGGGCCGCACCGAAGCCGCCGATAAAAGTAAACACACACTTGCTTGTCACCCACCCGCGCGCCTCTCGCTGTGCTGCACACCTCCGCTCACCCCGCGTACTCCCCTCTTGCGCCTACTATTAATGAAGATGCATTTGAAATCACTTAATAGGTATTTATAGGGTTCATTAGCATTACACCTTCTTCAATGTGGCCTTCATGAAAAGTCAACGTAGTGAGTTTGGCTGATATATTAATTTCACAAGACTTTTTCAAAGAAAATAAAATTAAAAATTATTATATTACGATGTTGCCTTAACAAAAATCGGTTGATTTTTCATGTATCACAAAGAATATAAATATATATAGTATGTCATAAAGTAAGTAAATGCTTATACCATTTTCGCCCGATTTTTAAGGATTTTTTACAGATTATTTTTTAATATTTTCTACAGTCACGTTGGTGGACTACGTGTTTTATTAAAGAATACCTAATCTAACTGCTTTAACAAATTTTTTGGTGCAAAAAAAGTAGCTGTTATGAATTAATGTTCAAAATTCATACAGCGCAACCGTACCGCTCTTAGGCTACATAGACGGCTCGGTGTTGCGTAAATAAGTATGTCTTGATTCAACCAACAAGTAAATAGGATGACAAATGTATTCGTTTTTTAAAATATTACATCGTGATAATTATTTTATATAAGTAGTATAGAATAGATACGCGGCACACGCATGTTTTATAAAGATCATATCACGGCAAAAGTCACCAACCAGAGATAATAAGGGCTACAGGCGGGTGACCGCCATCCGAAATTTTGAAAACGCAGATATAACAAGGAAAGTTAACTAGGTGTTTTAAAAATTTTCGTCTCCCAAAGGGTTGAAAATAGGGGTTAAATATTGTATGGGGATCATTTTTTTTTTTAATAGGCAAACCGGGTTTGTTCGTTTCTGCAGTCATTTCTGTCAGTACATATCAACGCACAGCCCAAACCGCTGGTTCTAGAGATTCCAAATTTGGCAAGTAGGTTCCTTATATGGTCTAGGGATGCACTAAGGAAGGAATTTTCAAAATTCGTCCCCTAAGGGGGTAAAATGGGGGTCCAAAGTTTGTATGGGGAAACAAGATTAGTCAGACTATTTTATTCAAAACTTCACAGGAGTACTCCTAACAAAATAAGTAAACACGTGTCTCCAGTTTTTTGAAAATTCAACCCCTAAAAGGGGGAAATGGGGTGAGAAAGTGTGAAAATCGACAATGGGTATTGTTTCTGTGGTTTATCGGGTCGCTAATTACGAAAACTACAATGATTTTAAAATCCAACGTCGCGGACATGAAATACCATCTCCCCTGTCGGGGTGAAATGGGGTTGAAATTGAAATAACTAAATATCAATATGGGTGTAGTATTAGGTTTTTTTCGGATGTTAATTACGAAAACGGTATCGATTTTAAGATGTAATATTGTGGAAATGAACATTCTTTATCTAAATATATAAAAAAAGAAACTGACTGACTGACTGACATATCAACGCATAGCCCAAATCGCTGGTTTTAGAGATTCCAAATTTGGCACGTAGGTTCCTCATAAGGTCTAGCTAGGGGTACACTAAGGAAGGATTTTTCAAAATTCATCCTCTAAGGGGGTGAAATGGGGGTCCAAAGTCTGTATGGGGAAACAAGATTAGTCAGACTATTTTATTCGAAACTTCTCAGGAGTACTCCTAACAATAAATAAGTAAACACATGTTTCCAGTTTTTTTGAAAATTCAACCCCTAAAAGGAGGAAATCGGGTGACAAAGTGTGAAAATGACAATGGGAATTGTTTCTGTGGTTTATCAGGGCGCTGATTACGAAAACTACAATGATTTTAAAATCCAACGTGGCGGACATGGCATACCATCTCCCCCCTGTCGGGGTGAAATGGGGTTGAAATTTAAATAACTAAATATCAATATGGGTGTAGTTTTATGTTTTTTTTCGGACTTCAATTACGAAAACGGTATCGATTTTAATATTTAATATTGTGGAAATGAACATTCTTTATCTAAATATATAAAAAACAAGCCAAGTGCGTGTCGGGCCACGCGCAAGGTAGGGTTCCGTAGGCGTCCACCCGTTACATTATGTGGACTAAAAAGTTTGCAAACTTATATTTACTATGTTTTTGACAGAATTAACAACATTATCTAAGGTATCAATGGAAATTGTACGAAAGTTTGCTTTTGCAAAGTACATTTCTGAAGTTCGACTATTACTCGTTAACTAGTAATGTCTACTTAGCTGTGATAATTTTTCTTTTAAATTCATCATATATACTACTACCATGATTTTTTTCACATGCCTAGGAGCCACCGTTTAACTGGCAGGGGGTGGGGACAGTTGACCATAACAAAAATTATCGCTTCATAGCTTAATATCACGCTTAACAATTCTTTAATCAAAAATGCTTATAGAAACCTTATAATATTTTTAAAAGAGCTATCCTACGATACCCCACAAGATGGGGTTTGGCAGAGAAAAAAAATGCACCACCACTATACATGTAGGGGAGGTACCCGAAAAAAAAATATTATTTAAGATTTTCTTCTACAGTTTTGTCGGCGTCATTGATATGTATACTCATGCCAAATTACAGCTTTCTAGTACTAACGGTTACTGAGAAAATCGGGGGTCCGTCGGACGGACGGACGGGCGGACATGGCGAAACTATAAGGGTTCCTTGTTCACTACGGAACCCTAAAAAAAGAAACTGACTGACTGACTGACTTATCAATTCACAGCCCAAATCGCTGGTTCTAGAGATTCCAAATTTGGCACGTAGGTTCCTTATATGGTCTAGGGGTGCACTAAGGAAGGATTTTTCAAAATTCGTCCCCTAAGGGGGTGAAATGGGGGTCCAAAGTTTGTATGGAGAAACAAGATTAGTCAGACTATTTTATTCAAAACTTCACAGGAGTACTCCTAACAATAAATAAGTAAACACGTGTCTCCGGTTTTTTGAAAATTCAACCCCTAAAAGGGGGAAATGGGGTGACAAAGTGTGAAAATCGACAATGGGTATTGTTTCTGTGGTTTATCGGGTCGCTACTTACGAAAACTACAATGATTTTAAAAACCAACGTGTCGAACATGAAATACCATCTCCCCTGTCGGGGTGAAATGGGGTTGACATTGAAATAACTAAATATCAATATGGGTGTAGTTTTATGTTTTTTTACGGACGTCAATTACGAAAACGGTATCGATTTTAAGATTTAATATTGCAGAAATGAATATTCTTTATCTAAATATATAAAAGGAGAAAATGACTGACTGACTGACATATCAACGCACAGCCCAAATCGCTGGTTCTAGAGATTCCAAATTTGGCACGTAGGTTCCTTATAAGGTCTAGCTAGGGGTACACTAAGGAAGGATTTTTCAAAATTCATCCTCTAAGGGGTGAAATGGGGGTCCAAAGTTTGTATGGGGAAACAAGATTAGTCAGACTATTTTATTAGAAACTTCACAGGAGTACTCCTAACAATAAATAAGTAAACACGTGTTCCCGGTTTTTTGAAAATTCAACCCCTAAAAGGAGGAAATCGGGTGAAAAAGTGTGAAAGCCGTACCGAACTATTAAAGATAGCTTTTTCCCGCGGCTTCGCCCGCGTACTAAACGTAACTTTAAACAGCCGACAAAAAAAAGATGATTTCAGTTTGAATTTGACCCAACCAGAGGTATGTATTTGTCCGCGATTATCACGCGTTTTGCTGAACCGATTTAAGTGCGGGTCGGAAAACTATTTGTTTCGTTCTGGAGGTTTCGGTATACGAATTTTTATGCCGCCATCGACTTACTACTACTAAGAGATTATAATTACTACTCTTGAATAAAAGTACATATCTGTCTCCCTTAAAAGAAGGAAATGTGGTCTCAAAGTCTGAAAATCAATATGGGTATTATTTTCAAACTTTGTGACCACATTTCCTCCTTTTAAGGGTTGAATTCTCAAAAACCTGAAAAACTTGTTTACTCATTAACTAATCTTGTTTTCCCATACAAATTTTGACATCGTTTCACCCCTTAGGGTGTTAATTTTGAAAAATATTTTCATAGTGCGCCCCTAGACCTTATAAGGAACCTACTTTTGCGGCGGTTTGGGCTGTGCGTTGATCAGTCAGTCTGTGGTAGTCAGTCAGTTTCTTCTTTAACATATTTAGAAATGTTCATGTCCACAATATTAAATCTTAAAATCGATGCCATTTTCGTAATTAACGTCCCAAAAAAAACCATGAAAACGACACCCATATTGATATGTAGACATTTCAACCCCATTTCACCCCGACTGGGGAAATTGGTATTTCACGTCCGCCACGTTAGATTTTAAAATCATTGTTGTTTTCGTAATCAGCGACCCGATAAACCATAGAAATAATACCCATTGTCGATTTTCAGACTTTGACACCCCATTTCCCTCTTTTAGGGGTTGAATTTTCAAAAAACCTGAAACACGTCTTCATTCATTTATTGTTAGGAGCACCCCTGTGAAGTTTCGAATAAAATAATCAAACTAATCTTGTTTCCCCACACAAACTTTGGAGCCCCATTTTACCCCCTTAGGAGATGAATTTTGAAAAATCCTTCCTTATTGCACACCTAGACCTTATAAGGAACCTACGTGTCAAATTTGGAATCTCTAGAACCAGCGGTTTGGGCTGAGCGTTGATATATATGTCAGTCAGTCAATCAATCAGTCAGTCAGTTTCTTCTTTTATATATTTAGAAGAAGAAGATTATACGTAAACATCATATACTACGCAAATAAACAAAATTTCCTACGCCGCAAACAAATTTTACATAGTTACTCAAACTCAATATCATTTTAAAGGTAATGAATGAGTAGGTAAATAATAATAAAATGTCGCACTGGGCCGAGCGGCGGCCTCAAGCACGCGTGTTTTAAGTTTTAACCTGCCTACTCAATCCCTACATTCTCATCTCAAATAATCCTTAACAATAAGTCAATAAAGTCCAAATCCGATTGCAAACGTATGCTGTACATTAACGAATATAAATAATATTCGCTTGATTCCTATTCCGTTGATATTCTGAGCTTTAAAGCCAACGGTAAAATTGCAATCACGGACTTTGTATTTGTATTTAGGCACCGTCCACGTCATCAATGCATTCGTTATTCATATCAAAGTCATAGTAAGTAATAATAATAAACAGACATCGGAGCGAGGCGGCGGGGGCCGGCCGCACGCGCCGCGCGCTTGTTTCGACATGCCTACTTCCATCTCGTTGTGCGTTCTAAAATAATCCCTGATAGTAAGACAATAAAGTCCAAATCAGATTGCACGTGTGTGCTGTAATTAAGCAAATCAACGAAAACAAATAACATGGGGTTCATTCCTATTCCATTGACATTCTCAGGGCTTAAATTAAAAGTCCACGGAAAAATTGGAACTGATATATTTTTTCTACTAATGTTAAATACGCGATTTGTAAAAAAACTATTTACCAAATATTTAAATAGGTTCATTTTCAATGATAATTCTGAGAAACAGTCCTTGTTTTTCATGTGTTGCTATAAAAAGCTTATATATAATTTTCTTTTTAATAAGTTTCAGAAAAACTGAAAATACCTGTTTGATTAAATTTCTCTTATTTCCCGTTGCATATATGTTTCGATTCGGATTGTAAGCATCAAAACAGACCTAAAGATAGAAGCATTCTCAATAAAACTACTTATACCATATTTGCTGTGAAAAATCAACAGTTTTTGGGCACCATTTTTTTTATCCAACTTCCGGTGGTAGATTCCCAAATTTGAAAAATATTGATTCTTAAAATCACTTAAAAGAACCGTATAAAAAAAATTAGCCTGTTAGAGAATTTTTTCCAAAAAAAACGCATCTTTCTTAGGCTAATATTCATCCTCCTAGCGTTATCCCAGTACAGTTGCATCCTGAAGGATGCCTGGGGTCCGCTACCTAATCCCAAGATTTGGCGTAGGCACTAGTTTTTACGAAAGCGACTGCCATCTGACCTTCCAACCCCGAGGGGAAACTAGACCTTATTGGGATTAGGCTTTGTCAAGTGAGTGGGCAACTTGACTGTTAGAAGTTCTCAAGCCGCCCGAAGGCCTCCAACTTGGCTTAACGACTGCTGCCATATACAGCAACCGGGATCAACGGCTTAACGTGCCTTCCAAAGCACGGGAGCGCTCAGTTAGTAACCACTCAAAGCGGTCACCCATCCAAGTCCTGACCGCTGCCCACGTTGCTTAACCTTACATACCGCAAGCAGTACGCTGGCGCCGCTGGGCTACGAGCGCTCCTTACATTCTACATATTACATTATAATTAAAAAATATAATATATATATATTATATAAATATTTTATATCTTATATCTTTAAACGAGCAATTCTTGTATATATATATTTATTTCGGGGATCTCGGAAACGGCTCTATAACGATTTTGATGAAATTTGGTATGTGGGGGTTTTCGAGGACGAGCAATCGATCTAGCTAGGTCTCATGCCCGGGAAAACGCCGAGCGAAGCTCGGTCGCCCAGATATCTTATATCTTTAAACGAGCAATTCTTGTATATTTATTTATTTATATGTATATTTATTTCGGGGATCTCGGAAACGGCTTTAACGATTTTGATGAAATTTGGTATGTGGGGGTTTTCGGGGACGAGCAATCGATCTAGCTAGGTCTCATGCCCGGGAAAACGCCGAGCGAAGCTCGGTCGCCCAGATATTATCTTTAAACGAGCAATTAGGATTGTTCATTGTTTTTCAAAAGTGCTAGTTCGAAATACATTTCGAGATATGAGATTTTCAACCAATTTCAGGCAATTACTTCGACAAAATAATCAATGATTAGAGATATTTCAATACATTCGGATTCGGATCTCAATCGGAATACGACGGCACCCGAACTGTCAATCAATGATTGTATTAAATGAGTGACGTTTTCATATCCATTATTATGGAACTTTATTGTTGAGTGTCAAATGTCAAAGTGTCAAAGTTACCCCTACGGCTGTAAGATGGGTACTGAAGCTAATTAAGGCGATATATCGATTGAAAGAGACACCCTTTGTTTTTCGCTCATGACAAAACGGGATGCAACCCTCTCCGAGAATGGCTTTTTAGACAAATCTCGTTAAATATCTGACTGTGTGCAGGTTTATTAAATTTCCTCTTGTCAGTACCTAGATGAGGTAAAATACCATCATATTAACTTAATCGTGTCTTTTAATAATGCGTTGTTTTAGTAGGCTGAGGAAAAAAAGGAAAATATAGACTCAACTTTGGATTTATTTTCTATCGAGAAAATTTTAAGCAATCATGTTTCGCTATTGTCAGTACCACAATCATATAGTCGAGAATCATATATCTGAAAATCAGCCCCTACTGTGTGCTAGTTTGGGATCTGGGACAGCGTTTCAAAGTCTCCAAATTTCTCAGTGTAGCGCCTTAAGAGAGCACGATAAATACGAACTTTTCCGATAAAGTACGAAGGAAAATCATTTTGCACAACATCTGTATTTCTCTTTCCCCCCTGAAACAGGGGTTATTCTAAACTAATTAAAAAGGGACGCACCTCGCAGTAGACATGCCAGCACTGTATGGAGACGGCAGGAGATGAATAGGCCCCCAGGCAAATCAGGCATTTGGCCTGTTAACACACAATATTACACAATTATTTGACGACCGCTTTAGCTTAGTTGGTAGTGACCCTGCCTACGAAGCTGGAGGTCCCGGGTTCGAATCCCGGCCGGGGCATTTAGTTGTGTGATGAGCACGAATATTTGTTCTTGGGTCTTGGATGTTTCCAATGTATTTAAGTATCTATAAATATTTGTGGACAATCTTACACAAATCAACCTAGTCCCAAACTAAGCAAAGCTTGTACTATGGGTACTAAGCGTCGATATACAATACTTATATAGATAAATAGATACTTAAATACATAGAAAACATCCAAGACCCAAGAACAAATATTCGTGCTCAGCACACAAATAAATGCCCCGGCCGGGATTCGAACCCGGGACCTCCAGCTTCGTAGGCAGGGTCACTACCAACTAAGCTAAAGCGGTCGTCATTCAAGTTAATTCCTCGTATAGTGGGCCGCTAGAGGCTATCAGTGGCGGCGCGTCAAAAATATTCTAAGCGAAGCCGGAAATAATGTGCCTATCTTATTCTTCATGAGCCGTAGTAAAAGAACTGGACTGGCTGAAAATAAGGCAAGCCGGTGGGAATCGAGTTGTATGGACGCTCCGCCACTGGAGGCTATAGTACTTACTTCTGAAGCGCTGTTCTGTTTGCTTTCCAATTCTCTTATTCTAGCTTTCAGCGCTTGTATTCGGGTCTGTAACAACACGTAACAAAACAATAAATAAATGAACAATAAATACATAAATAAAAACAAATTCAAGCATCCCAGTTCGAATCCTAGCTCGTACCAATGAGTTTTTCGGAACTTATGTACGGAATACCATTTGATATTTACCGTTAGCTTTTCGGTGAAGGAAAACATCGTGAGGAAACCTGCATACGTCCGCGAAGAAATTCAAAGTTGTATGTGAAGTCCCCAACCCGCTCTGGGCCAGCGTGGGGACTACTGCCCAATCCCTCTCATCTATGAGAGGAGGCCTGTGCCCAGCAGTGGGACGTGTATAGGCTGATGATGATGATGATGAAAAACAAATGATATGATTATGATTTGCAATAAATGATTGAGTATTGAGTAACGATTAAAATGGTTCAGAGGTTCTTAAAGGCTGCTCATCTATTGTTATTTCCTGTATGGATTGACATTTTGTCAACTATACTATCTATAGAACTGAACTATTGCTTTAAATTTGCTTATTCATTGAAAAAAAAACAACGGGTTGCACTCCGGGAGTGCCGGCAGAAGTGAAAACTGAATAAAGAAAGTAAATAACAAAGATATTCATATCCGTATCGGTATCGGTATCCGTGTTAATATTCATATTCATATTCGCATAATCCATTTGCATATATACATAATATATCCCGAGTATCATTGTGTCTTACGCGTCTAAGACCAGCTGAGTTTAGCTGAGTTGACCCCTCCTAACATCGCAATCACGACACTAGGAGGGGTCAACTAGCTGGTCTTAGAATCGAATCTGTCGCGAGTTTAACAATTTTTCCCCAGTACAAAAGTGCTCAGCGCCGCTAAAGAAGTTTTCACATCAAAAATGATTTGATGAATAAGAATAGAAAAAAGTTTATTCATGATGTTTACTTAGGTTGATGAAGGATTCAGGTTAATTACTTATTTAGGAATTACTGACAACAGAAAAATAACGAGTTATAGTATTTAATAGTACATTACTTACCAAGGGCGATAAAACAAAGAATGTCTCAGATCGCAGGTATTTTACGCCCGAGCCGAAGGCAAGGGCGATAAATATGCGATCTGAGGCTTTCTTTATTATCGCCCGTGGTAAGTACAAAATTTTATGTCACCCCCTGGCCAGGAAGTGGGTTTTTTCGCGCGCGGCCGCACAGACAAAAGCTACTCCGACCTCACGGTTTTAGAACAAACGAGGTGGGATTGGCGAAAAATATGATTTTTACCGCTATTTATACAACTTGTTTTATTTTTGAGAAAAGCACTATACATGCCTCGACCCATAAGTGCCATCCTGGCCTCGTATTATAGCCGGCTAACTCATACTCGTCCAGGATGGCTTACTTACTGGTCTCTGCAGTAATGTACTATTATTTCATTTACTTCCTGGACAGTAGGTGTTACTTCCTGGACAGTAGGTGTTACTTCCTGGACACTTCTGCCAACTGACCAGGATGAGCCACTTTCGGATACTATCTTCACAGATGTTATGAGAACATTACATACTATTTTTGAGAAAAATAATATACCTCAGCGCTGGCCTCCACCAGTCCGTTTGGTTTGTTCTGCGGCTCGGTGAAGTTGATATGGACATCAGAGATGACTCGCTCTGTGACCCCGTTCTCTGAACTCTGCTCTTCAGGTGCTCTCTCTGGCGGCGTGATCTCTGCCTGTAATTACACCATACCATACCACAGAATAGTATAATTGGGACCGTGCACGACGACAGCGCCACGGACAGGTGGCCATTATGGACATTATGTCATAGCTGTCAAGCGAGAAGTAAGTAAATATTGTGAAAAAAATTAATGAAATCTTGTGTTATTTTACTATATTAGACAATATTGGACGATGGTAGTCAGTAACATTATTGCCAATAACATTAAAATTGTTGTTTTCAGTTGTTGTTGTCAGGTTAGGGGACTTACTTTTTTTTCTTACGGCAATTATCCAAGTATTTCTTTGGTCTCGTTTCCACCACGGTCTTGAAAATTGGTAAAATTTACAGTCGCTATTCCGTCATGTTTTCACAATTCACAATAACACATTTTACTAGGGCCATATTAAATTTATCTCAAAAACGATTACATACGATATACAAGCGCTGTGGGTAAGTATGTGTGCGTGCGCTGTCGGTACACGCGTCAATTGTGTGCGCGGGTGCGTAGCGCGTGGCGCGGACGAATCGCGAGGCGCGACGGCACCCGATCGACACCAGGCGGGTCTCTCAGGGACGAGGTAACTGACCTCGGTGCGGGGGGCTCGTGGCCGTTCTGTATGTAATACTATTATACTATTCTGTGATATTACTTACATCGGCCGCTATTCTGGATGGCGAGTACTGAGGCGGGCCGTAGAGCTCCGTATCTTCATCTCCGTCCACAACCTGAAACCATGCACACCATGTACTGGTTAAACAACCATTTTAGAGTGGTTCCAGCAGTTCCAGCTTTTACCTCACGAGCCGTAGTTGTGTGTCAAGCTATACATGCACATTGTCTATGTGTGTGCGTCAGCGTAGAAACGTTTTCTTAAATCTATTATCAATAGTGGCTCTGTGAGCTGTAGACCTCGTGAGTGTTTTTTTTAAATTTCCAAAAACTATGTTAGATTTTGAACCTGCTAACAAAATTTCACGAGAATCGGTTTAAAAATGCGACCTGTAGAGGAGGACAACCGGAAATCCGGACATACGAAAGCATTTTTGTCGAAGCTAAAACAGAGACCTTCGTTTCATTCGGTCAATTAAACGCACGGTTACATTTTGAGTAGAGTTCAACAATTTGTCGTACCACCCTAACCTACTCACCTCGGTTTATTCGTGCATTCGTGGCGGAGTCTTTGACGTGTAATGATTTTCGCAATAGTATTCTATGAGTACGTGGCCCAGCGGCGTCTGCGTGCCGCTTGCGGTATCTAAGGTTAAGCAACGTGGGCAGCGGCCAGTACTTGGATGGGTGACCGCTTTGAGTGGTTACTAACTGAGCGCTCCCGTGCTTTGGAAGGCACGTTAAGCCGTTGATCCCGGTTGCTGTCTATGGCAGAAGTCGTTAAGCCAAGTTGGAGGCCTTCGGGCGGCTTGAGAACTTCTAACAGTCAAGTTGCCCACTCACTTGACAAAGCCTAATCCCAATAAGGTCTAGTTTCCCCTCGGGGTTGGAAGGTCAGATGGCAGTCGCTTTCGTAAAAACTAGTGCCTACGCCAAATCTTGGGATTAGGTAGCGGACCCCAGGCATCCTTCAGGATGCAACTGTACTGGGATAACGCTAGGAGGATGATGATTCTATGAGTACTGACCAGTGCCAAGTCTTGTGAGGCGCGGCGCACGCAGGTGGCGGGGCGGGCGTCACTAGGCTGCAGCGCGGCCGCGCGCACGCGCCACTCGCCGCACCACTGGTACTCCGCGCCGAACCCGCCTGGCGAGTCGTTCTGTAAACGTACAAACTAATATTATAAATGCTAAGAAGTAATTCTGTCTGTTACCTCTTCGCGCTTAAGCCACTGAACCGATTGAGAAGTAACAAAGTAAATAAAAACAAAATTAAAAATTTTGAAAATACCCCCGACGGATGTAGCTAACTGAAAAATAATTAAATAATTAATTCGGAAATCCATCAAGTCATCTTTTTTTTTCAATACGGTTAATTGGTTGAGAGTTTATATATAAGCCCAGAAAAATCCGTCGGGGGCTGCCATTGCCTTGAAATTACGTAGCATGTTGTTCGTTTAAGTAGCCTCGAATTACTTATATTACTATTTTAATGCAAATAGGAACAGACTTGTCAAATGTATGAAAACATAGCATAGCATAGCTCTAGTGGAAAACCAGCCTAAATTGGGTATGGAGATAGTTTGAGACCCTGGGAAGGACTTAGGATAGTTGTTATAAAATGAGGGGGTGGACGTGTGTATGGAAGTACGAGATAAAATAGTTTCACGCGGACAAAGTCCATGTATATAAAATAAGTCTGAGATACAAACCTCAACATCAATGCTTTCATCGGAGCTGGTAGGAACATCTTCATCTAAAGAGGCTCCGGTGCGCTTGAGACAGCGCAGCGCGTGCCGCTGCAGCCGCGTGGTGGGCATGGTGGCCGCGCAGACGGGACACTCGCCGGTGGCGGGGGCGGGGGTGGGGGAGCCGCGCCGGCGCGCGCGCAGCCGTCGGAGACGGTTGGAGTGGACACGCTGGCAGGAACACTCACGATCATTAATGGAATAGTAAATGGTCCAACAGGGGGCAGACGGTGAATTGACAATATGCATCTTTTTTTTTCATGATTCCATTCGAACTAGTTTTTGGAGAGGAACAAATGTTTCTAATAAACAACTACAGTTAGAACAATAGAAAAAGCAAAAATGGGTTTCAAAGTACAGTGCAATGGAAGAGCTACAAAAACGCTCCATACTAATCGAGCGTGTTTTGTGACGTCAAATACTATGCGCCCCATACTACGGTTGTATAGAAAAACGAGTAATTTGCTCTTTTAGTCGAGAAATATTGCGTTCAGGTACATAGTCGTCATACAATTTTTTGTTTATTTTCACATAAGAATCCTGATGGTGGTTTTTAATTTGCTTTTAGTCAATAAAAAAAATTACATAATTTTTCGAAATTTTCAAGTGTCATAACTTTTTAAGATATTTAACATATTTATTTATTTACTTGTTTTTGTCATAATTTGATGATTTACTATCCATATAGTGACATCTTATTACTATTCATTCCGCATGCCATGCATATTCCCTATTATGTGAAACTGTGAATTATGAGCACTATTTATTTATTTCTTATGTTTATTACACAGAAGTAAAATGCTTTCATGCTTCCTAGCATGCCCGGGGTCCGCCACCCAATCCCTACCTTAATACCTATATGGTAAATAGTATTATGGCTGTGGTCTTCTGCAAAGCGGAGGTACTTCCCCAGTGAGGTGCTCCAAATTTGAGCAAGATGACATTTTGCTGTGCCCTACCTCTCTTAAAACCTCTCCTCTCTCTGTCTTTGTGGCCTATTTGCAGAATAAATATTTGATTTCGGTATTCTTCCATGTGTTTAAAAGGGATGTATTTCTAAACCAAATCTACCTCTTTACATGTGAAATAACTTCATTTGAAGTAATATTTTTCCATCCTGGGCTATTTTATTAGAATAAGACCAATCTGAATGAAGTTTTGGCACTTTGCAAACTGGTAGATGACGGATTAAGAGGGCAGATACAATACAAATACTCTTTATTGCACACCTCAATTAAAGGACACAGTACAATACAAAAAAACACAATAAGTAAAGGCAAACAACAGGCAGTCTTATCGCTAAAGAGCAAATATGTATTTTATTAAATAAATATACCTACTAAGAATTTAAATACCTATCTCTTTTTGCTCTAAATAAAACTGTTATTCCATTATGCCAATATCTGGTCTATAATCACTACAGACAACTTATAATGATATCAATATTGGAATAAATTTAAACTTACCTGATAAACATCACTCCCTGTGCACCCAGACACATCCACTTCTTGATCATCTGCAACTTCATCCGTACTAGATCCAGGCAAAGGGTTTAAACTAGAGTTACCGGCACTATTCACACTCAGTTTTCTCTTCGAACCACCGTTCGAAAGCTTGTAAAGCCGATCCAATTCCAAATTTAAATGCGATTCAAGTTCCCCCTGCCTAATAGTACAACTACAAACAGGACAACTTGTAGTCTCCGACACCTTTTTCCTACTTCTAACTGAATTTAAAATCACATTATCGTCGTACAATTGTCCGTATGCGTTATTAGCATTGTTGTTGAGCGAATTTGAACTCCCTTCCATGTTATTAAAAAGTAAAGCGGGTAACATTTCAGTTTACACTTTTGTTATTACGGATAGGTACACTTCAATCTAATTGCATCGCAGATTACGCGGGACGAAACTTGAATTAAAATAGTTGTAATGTTTTGTAGAACTTCGATTTAGCCGCGACAACTCTTCTTGTAGTCATTTTTGGCGTAATTATTGTAATTTGAGTACGTAATAGATATCAACAACAATAAATAAATAGTTCGTTTACTATTTTCATTGAAGGGATTAGCAGAGGCGTATTTCGTCTTTATAACTTGAAACATGTTCAACTTCTAGTACAAAGAGTACAATCACGTTTTACTCGCCAAGGACAATTAAATATTAGTTTTAAGACACATATGTGATTATTATTAATCAAAATATTAAAAATAATATTGAATTGAACATAAATTATTTTATTAATCCAAATTGTTCGCAACATGGAAACTTATTAATTGCTACAAGCTTGTTCGCAGTTTAAAGAACGCCTGAGAAACTGACAGCTGTCGATTAGCGTTTTGTTATTGCACTACAATTCTTGACGTAGTGATTCTAATTTCATCATGTTAAGATTTAAGAATAATAAATTACTATAAAATTACAATAACATTCATATGATTATTATACATTATTTAATTTATTTTATATACAGATTACAGATAAAGCCAAATGAGATAGTTCACTTTGAGTTAGCTCTCAATAAATAAGTAAAACGTGTTATTTTAAAATGATTTACTCAATTTAAGAATAAATTACTTACTATAAAATTACAATCACTTTCATACTATTATTATACATCATTTAATTTATTTTATATACAGATAATAAAGCCAAATGAGATAGCTCACTTATCATGTCTCAATAAATTAGTAAAACGTGTTATTTTAAAATGTTTTATTCAATTTAAAAATAAATTACTATAAAATTACAATCACTTTCATACTATTATTATACATCATTTAATTTATTTTATTTTATATACAGATAATAAAGCCAAATGAGATAGCTCACTTATCATGTCTCAATAAATTAGTAAAACGTGTTATTTTAAAATGTTTTATTCAATTTAAAAATATATTGCTATAAAATTACAATCACTTTCATATTCTTATTATACATTAAGTATTACATCATTTAATTTATTTTATATACAAATAATTCTAGTCAGACAGAATCATACACGAATATTTGTTCTTGGGTCTTGAATTGAATACTATCTAGATGGAAAAAAAGCAAGTTTACCGCAATGAGGGCTACCGCGTATGGATTCACCGCTAGAGGCGCTACTGAGACGTCAGTCCTCCGAAATGTCAAATTACATGGTGGGTTACGCGGGATTATTTCTAATTAGATTAATATGGTGACTGTTTTGCAATATCTGAGATTTATAATGGCAAATACTAGAAATAAAGAAAAACTGTGCATGCCAAAATCAAGAACAAAAAATTTTTTCAAACAATGTAGTCCTATTAAAATTGAATTGTATAACTTACTACCAAATGAAATAACTTGTTTACCAGTAAAGGACTTTAAATACAAAATTAAATTTATTTTGGAAAATAATCCGCTGTACAATTTAAAAGAATTTTATAATTTAATGGTAAAAGAAACTAAATGTAATACTTAGAATGTTAAGGACTGGACAAAATAATTATTTAAATAGAAATATTGAATATGTTGTTATCGTATGACGTGCTAAATGTGATGTATGTTACATGGTGAATAAAGATACTTATACTTATACCTAATACGAGTTACGGGTCTACGAATTTCAGTGATTTGCGACAATTTTATCGCTCCTAAATTTATGTCATACTTTTTTCCGAACAAAACGGGACTGCGCTACAACACGGGATATTTGATAAAAATATTTATGTTACACCTGGCCATAAAGCGGCAATTACCACACGCTCCGCGCGCGGGAATTCCCACTTCCCGACCAGAGGGTGACATAAAATTTTGTACTTAACACGGGCGGTAATAAAGAAAGCCTCAGATCGCATATTTATCGCCCTTGCCTTCGGCTCGGGCGTCAAATACCTGCGATCTGAGATATTCTTTGTTTTACCGCCCTTCTTAAGTAATGTACTATTACGGTGCGGTGTTAATGTATGAAATACGATTTCAAAGTAAATTAGGTTTTTACGCCCATAATAACCAATAACAAACTTTGACAGCTGGACTGAGAGCACAGTGGCGCCAACTGGTGAGCGCAAAAACGGTAGCCCTCATTATTGCAATTTCAGCGTTTCTTTATCATCTTTATGTACGATATGACCAGCCTAGTACTATTCATTATTATGTGCTGCAGTCATGTAGTATCTTATTATTCCAAAACCTTTTCCACAGTTAAAACTTCTTTCTTGTCCTCTTGTCTTTTCTTCCCCGGCATTTTGAGGTGTACTGTCCTTACGTGTAGCTTGAGCGAGTTGGATTGGCTGAAACTCTTAGCGCAGTGCTGGCAGGAGTAAGGTTTGGCTCCGGTGTGCACCTGAAGGGTATACAATATTATATTAAGGCGCCTGTAGAGGCAAGGCCTTCTCCATACAAACTCTGTGCAAGTTTTATTCGTCGGTTTTGGAACTCCCGCATATAATTTCTTTTTTGCTTGTTAATATTGGATATACGAAGAATGTCAAGAAAAAAAATTAAAATTAGTAAAATACAAAGAAAAAAGCTTGAGATTCTGGCTAAGAGAAAAATAAGCATACTGACCAAAAATCATAAGTGTAATGCAAGTACACAAGCAAAGAAAAACTTGCACAAAGTTTGTATGGAGAGTGCTGCCTCTACAGGCGCGTTAATGTACTTATGTCACAACTGGCCATAAAGTGGAGACACGCGCGGAAAATCCCACTTCTTGGTCAGGGGTGACATAAACGCGAACCGTTCAGGACCCGGTAGTGCCGATTGAGCGCGGGTTTCTGCGTAAAGGTCCGTCCGCAGTGGCGGCAGCAGTAGGGCCGCTCGCCCGTGTGCCGCCGCGTGTGGATCCGGAGCTGGTTGCTGGCCGGGAACCGCAATGGGGACGTCCAGTGTGGCTTCGTTAGTGGTACTTTAGAGCGTCTTCCTAGGACTGTTTCTGTCATTTTGGAATTGTCATTAAAATTCTTGGATTTCGACTGATTATCTGAATTATCACTTTCATTCTAGGATTGTCACTGTCATACTAGGAGTGTCATTACTAATCTGGAGTTCTCGCTATGGTTGTCACCGTCATCCTAGAATTAGCACAAGCATTCTAGGATTGTCACTGTCAATCTAGAATTGTCACTTTCATCGTAGAGTTGTAAGTACTTCAGTTCTTTTTAAAAAAATGGCTTTCCAACAAATTTATCATGATTTCGCCAACCACGTGTTTAAAGACGTTGTTCGGTAACGACGCCATGACAGTAGGCAACAAAGACAGTGTACGGTAGTGTGCACTCACCAACGCGGCGACGAGCAAAATCGTTGTAAGTACTATTGTAGAGTCACTAGGAATGTCACTGTCGTCCTAGGTGTATAGTATACCACAGACTATCACGGACCCGGTAGTGCCGGTTGAGCGCGGGTTTCTGCGTGAAGGTCCGTCCGCAGTGGCGGCAGCAGTAGGGGCGCTCGCCCGTGTGCCGCCGCGTGTGGATCCGGAGCTGGTTGCTGTCGGCGAAGCGTTTGGGACACGTCACACACTGGTACGGCTTCTCGCCGGTGTGGGTCCGTTGGTGGTACTTTAGAGAGGCGTTGGACTGGAAAGAAGAGAAATTTGTAAGAATCTTGGGCTATTTCAGTAGCTTATCACGTCTCAAAGATAGTACGCCGCATATTTTCCCGTTTCAAGATTGTTTTCCCTGAAATCGCATGACGACAATCGCACGATTTTTCTCATCTGAAAAAAAAACGAAGTATAGATGCTGGCCAAAAGCTAAGGCGAAATTACGCTGTGAGCTGTAAAGTTATGATATCTTTTTTGTTGTAATATATATTTGTGAACAATCTTACACAAATCAACCTAGTCCCAAACTAAAAATCTTTTAACTTTAAAACTATATATCTTTTAAGTTTTCTTCCCCCATTGCTGCGACATTTTGAATAAATCGACGTATAAATTTCACATAATTACCTAATGTGCTCACAGAATTTCACGACTATCCGTTAGAAAAATGTACTGACGACGACGAAAAATGTACGTTTCTCTATAAAAGTTAGTTAACTTTAAAAAAAACCTAAAAACATCTCTGCGACAAGACTTTCAATTAAAAAAAACACATAAACAGACACATAAACACATGTTACAGTTATAAAAACCCTCTTTAGAGTTGCCGGTCGGATGTTAAAAACTGCGTTTATGACACCGGATGGAAATTATAAATTAAATCGTATACTTTTTGGTCTTACAAATGCGCCTCACAAAATTTGCCAAGGTTGTGTTGGTTAAATTAAAACCCGGCCTAAGAAGAAAATAACTTACCGTACAACTCTTGCCGCAAACTTCGCAGACGACGTTCTTGTTGTACTTCACCCCCAAATGCACCCTTCTCACGTGCGCTTGCAGCTTCGAGCCGTTCGCAAAAGACGAGCCACACTAAAAATAAAAAAACAAGTATATGTTACATACAAAGTTATGGAAAATAAATACAGAGAGCTTCCAGCGAACATTTGAGCAATTGAGTATCATCATCATCATTTTCAGCCTGTAATCGCCCACTGCTGAGCATAGGCCTCTCTTCGAGTACGCCACTCGTCCCGGTCTTGAGCCAGTCTTATCCAAGAGTGACCCGCGATCTTCCTAATGTCATCGACCCATCTAGCCGGTGGACGGCCGACGCTCCTTTTGCCATGAATTGGCCACCAGTCCGACACTTTTTTGGTCCACCTGCCATCACTCTGCCTAGCAATGTGTCCTGCCCAACTCCACTTGAGTATATGTTAAGTTATTAAGGCGCACAACGCGAAATTTAGAAACTTTGAAACGCTGTTCTGCCCAGACGAGGAAACAATAGGGACTGATTTTCAGATATATGATTCTTGACTATATGATTGTGTTTCTGACAATAGCTGAAACACGATTGCTTAAAATTTTCTCGATAGAAAAAGAATCCAAAGTTGAGCCTATATTTTCCTTTTTTACTCAGCCTATTAAAACAACGCATTATTAAAAGACGCGATTAAGTTAATATGATAGTATTTTACCTCATCTAAACTCTGTCAAGAGGAAATTTAATAAATCTGCACACAGTCAGATATTTAACGAGATGTTGTCTAAAAAAGGCATTCCCGAAGAGTGTTTTTGTCGTGAGCGATAAACATAAGGGCGTCTCTTTCAATCGATATATCGCCTCAATCAATAGTACCTGTTCGCAAGTGAGCGTTGTGGCCCGCAGCGGAGGCACTTTGTTGGTGGGGCGGAGCGCCTTCACACTCTCTTTCAGGTGCGTGCCGTCGCCGGGACAAGAGGGACCACATATCACACACACGCCCCTAAAAAGATAGATTCTATTTAAGTATACAAGTCAAAACATCTAAGCCCTACGGTTGACTGGTAGAGAATGCTTCTTAATATGAACTCTCCCCTTTGCACTATAAGTTCAATAAGTAAAGATTGAATAAACAAAACATTACACGAAAAATAACTATATGTGTATACCATATTCATATCATTGTCGGGAAAATACGAATTAAATAGTATGCCATTCGGCCTAGCGAACGCACCATCCTACAAAACATATATTTAACTGTATGTTTAATTGTTTTATTCCACTCCACTAGTATGTATGTAAGCTTGCACAAAACATTCCATTGAGTCAAAGTGCATCCGCAAGGGCCCTCATCTAGTTAAGTTAAGTTAAGATGCATGTAAGCACTATTTTTTTTATATAATTGAATTTACTTATGGTTGGTGAAGGCGTGGTTAGCAGCGCTGAGGATATGTCGCTTCCAGGCGACCATTGAGGCGAACTGGATGTCACAGTCGCCACAATATCGCTCAGAGGCCAGGGAGTCGTCAGTCACGGGCTATAACAAATAACTTTTTTTTTTTCTAAAGAACATTCATTCTTGTGTCGTCACTAATATGTCATTCTAGTTTAGTCACTAAATTGTCATTCTAGTGTACTCACTAAAGTGTCATTCTAGTGTAGTCACTAAATTGTCATTCTAGTGTACTCACTAAAGCGTCATTCTAGTGTAGTCACTAAATTGTCATTCTAGTGTACTCACTAAAGTGTCATTCTAGTGTACTCACTAAATTGTCATTCAAGTGTACTCACTAAAGTGTCATTCTAGTGTACTCACTAAAGTGTCATTCTAGTGTACTCACTAAATTGTCATTCTACTGTACTCACTAAAGTGTCATTCTAGTCTAGTGTACTCACTAAAGTGTCATTCTAGTGTACTCACTAAAGTGTCATTCTAGTGTACTCACTAAAGTGTCATCACTAAAATTGAAACATGAGTCATCTACCCAATTCAAGGCTCACCTGGCTGTACTTGTGGGCCTTCCCCTGATGCATGCGCAGGCCGTGCGCGCCGACGAAGCTGTCCCCGCACGCGGCGCACACGTGCTGCGTGCGGTGGTGCGCGCGCAGGTGCGTCAGGTGCGACGTGGACGCGCGCGACGTGTGCCCGCACAACTTGCACACGTACAAGTGCCCGCGGTGCCATTTCTCGTGCTCGCGCGCTTGTGACCTGATAAAAACTCCTATTAAGAACATTCAATGAAACAGTTTAATACAAGTTGTCTTATAGGTATTAAATAAAGTGATTTAGTTTCGCGACTCGTCGTTTATGATCAATTGATCATGCACCACTATAATTTCTGTTTGCCCTAATGGTTGACTGGTCTGGTAGAGAGTGCCTTAAGGCATTAAGTCCACCAATTCTACTTTCATTTTTGTATCTGCAATAAAGTTTAACTAAATGAATAAACAATTTAACACTCTCAAGCCAACGGAAAGCTACTTTTATCTTAATAAAAAACGACAACATCCCATCGATACAGTACAGATACAACAACCACGACCACCATGACTATTGCTTGGGCATGACAGCCTGAGCGCGCTGAAACGGGTTTTACAACACTACAATTTTACACGTATTAAACGAGTTTCGTCTTGCAGCGCATCATGCTTTTTGGTCTTGTGAACGCCCCGGATGTTTTCCAATAGACGAAACAACTGTGCATACAATACAAATGTGTACTGTTGTTTGTACAGTGTATGTATACTCACGCGGTGTGCGTGTTGTACTAGCAGCGGCGCTCGTGCGCAGTGCCGATTTGCGCGTGCATTTTTTTTGCAAACTTTTGGTCTTACAAACGCACCTACTACATTCCAACTGACGAAATGACTGTGGATAGAAATATGTACTGTACAGTGTACTCACGCGGTGTGCGACCGATGCTCGCACGTGTTGCACTGGTAGCGACGCTCGTGCGCAGTGACGACGTGCGCGCGCAACTTGCGCGCAGTCTTGTAGCGCATCGTGCAAATTTCACACACGTGCGACCCGCTTTTCTGCACATAGTTGGTTACGTTATTGGCCAATGACAAAGTAATATAACTTTTCCTAAAAATTATGTAAATCGTGTTGTGGACTTTATAACAGTAAATAAATAAATAGAATACCAGGGTTGATGATCAATTATCAACCGTTCTCTAATAAATGTATCTTTAATATTGTCTATAATTTATTTTTGTCATTCTTCAGTTTCACAAAAATGTTATTCTAAGATTTCTATTATTAGAAATTCTAAAACTGTTACAAATTTTAAACTACATTTCAAACGGTACTTATTATCACTACAAATGTCATAGCTTGTTATTATATCGCCATCGCCCCATGTCTGGAAGGTTTTATTGTATACCTTTGTAGCGTCTTAGACCCTTTTAATCACTACCAAACTATGTTAGAATATGAGCATGTATTATATTCCTTGTACCCCAATTTAACCTGCCCTAAAATATGTCTACTATTATTAACAATATTTATTCTACTTTCATCAAGTATGTTATTAAATTATAACTATGTGGTTCCACGTTCATCACTTTTTGCTGTTCTGAACTATCTTACAGCCCTGGGCTCCACGGAAGACCAGCGCTGTGGCATTGTATAATGCCAGAGCATTATGCTGAGTGGTGTCCAATAGCGGCCATTATAGCAGCACCACTGCTTTTCTTTGTAAAAATGTTATAGTTTTAAGTAGGTAATATTTAATATTGTAACTCCTAGGTTCTAAGTTTTAAATTGTAATGTGTTGTTATTTTGGTTTCAATAAATTTTTATCTATCTATCTATGGCCCTTAGCGACACTAAAGTAAACTTTTTTAATGTATTGACATTAAATGTCATTTAAAAGTGGTCTAGTAGACTCACCGCGTCCTGTTGAGCCGGTGGTTGGTGGTAGTGTCATTCTAGTGTCGCCACTGCAGTGCCTTTCAGGTGTCATTACGTTACTAGAGTGTCATGTTAAATTGTTGAGTCGTCACTAAAGTATCATCGTTAATAAAGCGTCATGCTAGTATCGTCACAACAGTGTAATTGGCTACTTGAAAGTTTTCGGATATGTATTTTAAATTATACGTAGGTTTATTTTATAGCTGTAACAATTATCTTTTTCCCCCAAAGAGCTTAATTTCTTTCAAAAAATATATTTTTTCTTTAAGTAATTTGAATTTCGCGCGAAAACAGCCGATCACGTGACTGTGAGTACTGTGACGTCGCACTTGATAAACAACTAAAGGTTTACTTCCGCCGCCGACAGCAGACGGCAACTGCATGTTACACCGCACTCCAAATTGTACAGTAACTTGTGCTGTTGCGACACTTCTCCGCTCATTTTAAATAGAGCTTTTTACGAATACCGTTACGGTTCAATTTGGAGTGCGGAGAAACATAACGTGCAGTAAGTGCAGTTGCGGTCTGTTGCGGAATTAAACCTTAACTTTGAAATGTGACGTCACACGCGTTTCGGTTTTTGTAATCCACAGATAAAAAAACTCTGAATTTATTTTTCAAAAATAAAATGTTTTCAATTAATTTTAAAGCACAAAACCTATTGTATGAGTATTGTAAACCTATACGCTACTGTATCCAACACATTAATTATTTTATCTTTACAACTGTCAAATAGCGAATTTTAGGGGCGTCAGGGCGTCACTGAACTGAAGTGCCGTTTCCTAAAGGGCTGTCTAAAAATGTCACATTAAAGCAGTTTTTAAACCAGCACTTGTAGGTGTCTTGCTCACCGCATGGTGCTTGAGCCGGTGGTTGGCGAAGGCGGAGGGCTCGACGTACCCGCGGCGGCAGGGCGCGCACTTGAAGGGCGCGTTGAGGTAGTTGACCGACGAGCCGCGCGCGCGCAGCTCCGCCAGCTGCTGCTCGCGGGTCAGGATCAGCTCGCGCGCGTAGCCGGATTTGAACCCTGGGCGGAGGGCAGTCAACGGTTGGGAAGGTTTTACCTACCGAGAGCCTTAATAGATTTGCTTTGCACTGTCAGTGCCATCTCTTAACGAGTTCTCAACAGGATTTTATTCAGGGGTCACAAAAAAAACATGGCCTTGTAATTGTGAAGTCGAAAGCCTCCATAAGCAAAGATATCTGCTTACCATCAGACAAGCCGACACCTTTTTTATATGTGAATTCTTTATTGTACACGAGTACAGTACAAGAAAACAAGTACTACAAGAACAGGTGATATGCAATTTCAAATAGAACCACCACCACCCCACGTACTGGTCTGAATCATGTCGAGCGATATGCGACGTTAAAGACGTGAGTACCCGTTTATTATATTTAAAAAGGTGACATATGTACAAATGCGAGCTGATTTAATAAGGGATTTCTTCCATCTAAGCTTTGAGCAAATAACATCCAGATTGTGTTTGCAAAGTAGTATTTAATAGTACATTACTTAACAAGGGCGGTAAAATAAAGAATGTCTCAGATCGCAGGTATTTGACGCCCGAGCCGAAGGCAAGGGCGATAAACATGCGATCTGAGGCTTTCTTTATTACCGCCCGTGTTAAGTACCAAATTTTATGTCACCCTCTGGCCAGGAAGTGGGATTTCCCGCGCGCGGAGCGTGCGGTAATTGCCGCTTTATGGCCAGGTGTAACATAAAAAAAGTTACCTTTTAGAAATTCCTTGTCCTTATTCCGAACCGGTTCTTTGGTTTTCTTCTGACTGCTGATCGCCGTCAGTGGAAGGTCGTCTTCAGAATCTGAGGGTGCCCCTTTCACTGACACGTGGTCAGTGTCTGATGCCACATCTATGAGGAGCAAGCGTGAATATCAGCATTCAGCGGCCTAGTTATTTATAAATAGCCGTCTTGCTTCGGAACACACACCAATAAATAAAACATGCCGCATCCACAGCGGAAGACCTCAAACGCCGCAAATACGCCACCCTCGATAGATGGCTACATATTTGAGGCGTTTGGGGTCGAGACGCTGGGGCCGTGGGGACCGAGCGCGCGCCGCATTTATAAAGATTTATCGGCGCGCCTGATCGAAGCCACAGGTGACCAGAGGGCTGGCCAGTACTTTGCACAACGCGTTAGCGTTGCTGTACAGCGTGGTAACGCGGCCAGCCTTCTGGGCACACTGCCCATTGACACTGATTTGGAAGATATTATTTATTTATAGATAGCTTTTAGTTTTTTTATTGCAATGTCTCTCTTGTAACTTGTTGAAAGAAATAAAATTACCAACCCCGAGAGGATCGTCATATAACAATTTAATAGTACATTACTTAACAAGGGCGGTAAAACAAAGAATGTCTCAGATCGCAGGTATTCGACGCCCGAGCCGAAGGCAAGGGCGATAAATATGCGATCTGAGGCTTTCTTTATTATCGCCCGTGGTAAGTACAAAATTTTATGTCATCCCCTGGCCAGGAAGTGGCTTTTTTCGCGCGCGAAGCGTGCGATAATGGCCACTTTATGGCTAGGTGTGACATAAAATAATATAATTATGTAGTTACGAGTATATCAACTAACTAACTGGGCTGGAATGACGACCCAAAATGAGTCTTGGCCTCCGATACAAGAGCACGCCACTTTGCTCGGTCCTGCGCAATTTCTCGCCAGCTCGCACCAGCTCCGAGCTCACGCAGGTCCGCTTCCACCACATCCCTCCAGCGATACTTGGGGCGACCCACAGAACGTTACGAGTATATCAACATAAAAATTCTTTATTCAGATAACATGATCCTATTAATTTTAGTATTGCTTGTTAGTGTGTTTTGTATTTTTTTTATTGAGGTATGCCATAAAGAGTAGATATTTGCATTGTTGTAGGTATTTTGTTTTCATACTTTATGATCTTTCTAGCAAGCTTTTGAAATAATTATTGTATTGTTTTTGTTAGTTATCTTTTGGATGATGTTAACATCCAGGGGGCAATACAACTAGCCCAAAATTGGGTTTGGAGAGTGGTGGTGGAGAACTGCTCCTATGGTGGTCACGACCCTCAGCCTTGAGGAAACGAAGAAGTTATACTTTTAATGAAAAGGCTCCTTACCCACAGGTTCCTCCTTCAAAACTTCCTCCTTCACACTTGCGGAGGCCACATTAAAATTGTCCGTTAACACCACCGAAACAGTGAGGCCCCTCTCTAGCTTGTGGCCCTTTCTGTCTATATGCTCTATGAGGGTTTGCGTAAGCTGGAAACGAAAATATTATTTTACATGTTGTCAAGCTGATACGTCCGCTAACGAAAATCATAATTTTATTCATCATATCAGCCGAAAGACGTCCACTGCTGGCAGTAGACGTCTTTCGGCTTATGTTGACATCCTATGGCACCCCGGAGGTGCAGAGGGCCTCCGTCAGATCGCGCCACGCCTTCCTATCTTCAGCCACGCTTCTAGCTTCACTCCAGCTCAGTCCGACGGCTCGCAGCTCGCTCTCGACGGTCCGCCGCCACGTGTGCACCGGACGACCGCGGTTTCGCCTACCGCCCGGCGGCTGCCACTCGAAAGCAATGCTGGCGTTGTTAGCTCCCCCCCTCCGAATAGTGTGGCCAATCCATTTCCACTTGTTTCGGCTTATATGATGTAAATATCAAATGTTATTCCGTACATTATTATTATTATTATTAAACCTTTATTATACGAACTACATTTGATTATGATTGCCTTTTTTTTTTATATAAAAATTATATATATGATGTTCGTAAGGTCATATTGACCTAGGTCTCTTCCGGATCGCCATTATCAATTTCTTCTAAATATTTGCTTTGTATATTCTTCCATGTTTTTCTATCCATTGCTTTTTCTCTCCAGTCTTTTCCTATTTTTTCTATTAAGTCCTTCTCCCACCTTGTAATTGGCTTACCCACTTTCCTTTTTCCGACTCTAGGTTTCCAATTTGTTATTGTTTTTGTCCATTTCTGGTATGACATTCTGGCTATGTGACCTGCCCACTTAAACTTTTGTTTCAGGATGTGTTTTTTAGCATCTATAAAATTTGTTCTTCTTCTTAATTCAGTGTTTCGTACTCTGTCTGATAACTTTATGTTGAGGACACTTCTTTCTATAGCTCTTTGACACACTTGGATTTTTCTGATGGTATCTTTAGTGAGCGACCAGGTCTGACTGCCATATGTGAGGCATGGTAAAATACATGTGTCGAAAGCAAGTTTTTTAAGTTTTATTGGTATCTTCGCTTTGAAGATGTTTTTCATAGCCCAGAATTTTTTCCGTACATAAGTTCCGAAAAACTCATTGGTACAAGCTGAGATTCAAACCCAAGACCGTCGCTTGACAGCCGCATGCTTGACCACTGGGCTACCATAGCTTTTACGTGTATATTTAAAATTAGACCTCACCTCACGATTGGTAGCGAGGAGCCTACTCAGCAACCTGTCGGAGGTGACGGACTGCACCCACAGCTGGTAGCTCTTCCTCAGCAACGCCAGGCAGATGTAGCACACAGCGCTTGGCTTGCCATCGTCTGCATGTAACTGAAATGTACTCATCAAGTTCATTTTCATCATATTGTTTACGAATTTTTGCCCGCGACTTTATTTTGTCATGCACATATTGTCAAACTCGAATCACACCTGTGACACGCGAAGGAACGTAAGCGCTGTAGGTAAGTATTTGTGCGTGCGCTGTTGGTACACGCGTCAATTGTTTGCGCGGGCGCGTAGCGCGTGGCGCGGACGTATCGCGAGGCGCGACGGCACCCGATCGACACCAGACGGGTCTCTCAGGGACAAGGTAACTGACCTTGGTGCGGGGGGTTCGTGTCCATTCTGTATGTAGTACTGGGACACTTCTCAGCTAGGCTAGGTTTATTCAAGGCAGTAGCTTGATTCCGACAAACTGGGAGAAGTATGCTGCAGACCGTGAGATTTGGAGGAAGGCACTTGGTGAAGACATGGTGCTACATGATAGCGCATGGTTTGATCTCTTGTCCCATAAACGAGAGCTGAGACACCAGCACGCGGCTGCACATCCTACAGCGTCGAGCATGATATTTCCCTGCCATATATGCGGACGTGCCTGCCGCTCTCGTATTGGCCTTACTAGCCATGTACGCAAGTGCCGCAATTTAATGGATGCTGCTTAAATCATCTTTTATAGATGTCACAGGCCAATGACACCTCAGATTTGGTTGAAGCTGCCAACCAATCTCACTGGAGCGCAAACTCTTCTATTCCAGTGTTTAACCAGACAAACAAAATAGGCGCATTTAACGTCGAGTTGAGGAAAATTAGCCCGTGTCAACCTATAACCTTCCAGTGTTTAAGCCGCCTGGTCGTGTCGGAGATTTCCCCAGGTCACTCTGTAACCGCGCACTCTTATAGCTTTATTAGACCCGGCCTATAAACCCACAGTCAGGTTAAAAAAAATTAGTTATTATAAGATTAGTCACTTAATCAAGTAATTTATTGCTTTCATGTTGTTTATGTTACATAGATGACATAGTTAATAAAAGTACCAAACATGAGCCCTGTAAGGGCATCGCAACGGTCTTAAAACTAACTTATAACTTACCGGTAACCTAGTCAGTTTCTCGTACATCTCCTGAAGACACGAGTTTAATATGTTGTAAACAGTCACGTTGCTTGCTAAGCAAACTCTGCAGAGTAGTAATTGAGGCATAATTGTTTAATTAATCCACTTATCTCTTCACGGAAAAATATAAAGATCACATTTTTTGTTCTAGTACTGATTTAATAAATTCGATTGTGCATATTGGTTGATATTGGCCATTAAATAATGATATAGGATCTAATGGTTATGATTTTTGTCGATAAAAATAAATAAACAAATAACGAAGCGAAGCGTCCCTCAAAAAAGCTTGTTGTCATTGTCATGATGTGATACAAAATTAGCAATATTTATACAAAGTAACATTTAGTGTTAGCCCATTTAGTACTTTATCACGTTGCAATAAAGTATATTATTGAGCAATAGGCTCTAAAATGTACGGCACAACATGTGCAATTCGTCTGTTCTGAACGTATCTAATTGACGTAACTAGTGTTGTACCACTTACCCCACTCCGGTTGTGTTTTCGAAACAATGCGTGTTTATTTGCTGCTGGAACAGCTTAGCACGCAGTATCTCTCTTCCTCTCTCTGTTCCTTGGATATGCGAGTGTGACAGAACGAGACGAGAGATACCTCGTTTTAGGTTCGATTTAATTACATCACTTCGCTTGGCTTGCTAGTTGCTGTCATTAGCAGAAAGAAATGTCAAATTTCAATGCAATGCAAGTCGAGTCGGGGTCATGGAAATGCTTTTTATTTAAAAGATTTATTTATTTACTTCGTAACTAAAATCATTGGCGGTGTATTACTTACTGATTTATGAATGTTTAAGTGTAAAATCTTCTTTTGAAATGCCAGTTTCAGTGTTAATGTTAATTCAAAATACACTGTATCCTTTAACAGTCATGTACCAAATGGCTTTCACCGGATTATGTTACATTGTCTGGTAAGTTTGTGTAACTATTTGTGTATATGTTACGTTTAGAAGATCTGACTGATTGTAAGTTATGAAATTAAAAAAATTACGAGAATTTAGTATGGATACATAACTAAAAACTACAGACAAAGACATTGAACATCTGCATATGTATAACTTATCAAAAAGTTTACGTGATGAATATTTAAGCTGCTATAGAACTGCTTTGATTGTTGGCTGAATTATTTTAAGAGTCCTGAAGAGCCTGTCTAAATATTTTGAAAAAACTTGCACTTTAGCAAAAGTGACAATGACAATATAAACTAGTCACTTTTATTGATATTATGTGGTTACAGTCAACACGACATCCAAAATATCTATACACATTCTAGTGACAAAATGAAATAAGCAAACTTTACTTTAACCCTTATCAAGGCAGAGACGATTTTGAGACCACATAGTTAACCCATCTTCTACCAGTCCCTGGGATCCCAGGGCAGATAACAAAAGAATGGCTTTGTTTATTTTTTTCGCTGGGAGAGGACGGCTTAAACATTTATATATTTGATTAAAACACAATTTTATAGCTGGTAATGGTCTAATAAGAAAACAAGGTATGCTACTCTGTATCGTGACACAAGTGACGTCATTGTCGACGCCACACACAACCGCATCATACCATCGATCGAGCTTGGGTCACCGGTGGCAGAGCGTCCATACAACTCGATTCCCACTGGCTTGCCAAATTTTTTAGTCACTCGAGTTCTTTTACTATGGCTCATGAAGAATAAGAAACCGTGACGGTGCGGTACGGATATGTCCGTTATTGGCGTCAAAAAGTTGAATACTGTTGCCTGGAAGAAATCGCTTTTTATAGCGATAAGAAGACCACCTTTTGTTGCCTTATTGTTAGTCGTAAGTTTTTGTATCTTTTTTCGCTTTGTGATGCACGTTAAGTATATTATTATTATTGATTCCAGATTTCCATCGACGAAAGAAGACCCCGTAACATGCCACTGCAGTCACTAAAATGGCTGAAGAAATCCTCGCCATTTGTATCTTTTGAGATATATGTCAACGCTTTCTGATAACCAGCACTTATAATATCAAACATGTCTCAAGAATACGTCTGTGATTACTGCACCCGCACTTTCACAAGGAAGTACAACCTTCGGACCCACATAGAGAACTGCCATGTCAACTCCACATGCTACTGCGATATCTGTGACCAGCGGTTCGGAAGCCCTGCCGGTCTCCAACTCCACTTAACCCGGGGCCACAACCGCTTCATGCAACCCTACCCAGAGTGCGACCTGTGCGGACGAATCTTCACTAGAAAACAGAATGTGGTCTCACACATGGTCACCGTCCATTTACAAGGCATCGGTCCTCAGATACAATGCAAAGTCTGCGGCAAGACTTTCACTACAGAAAGGAATCTAAAACGACACATGAATCAGTTGCATAATCCTGACGTTCAATACCCTACTTGCGATTACTGTAAAAAAGCTTTTAAAGGCAAGCATTCGTTATTAGCTCACATACAAGCAACGCACAACGTTTTAAAAGGAATAATCAAGTGTCATCTTTGTGATAAAGTTTACACTAATAACAGGAATTTGAAGCGGCATATAGAAATGTATCATGGAGAGAAGGGGGAGTTTAGATGTACTTTATGTCCTAAAGTATATACTTCTAATCAAAGTCTTCGAAGGCACGCGAGAACTAGGCATAATACCGACCAGGACAAAACAGACTCTTTGGAGCAAGATGACTATTACAACTACGATTTTAAAGTACAGCTTCAAGAATACAGTTGTGACTATTGCGAACAATTCTTCGCTGACGAACCAACTTTACGCCAACATGTAAAAACTGACCATCCTTTCAAAATGTTTTATGAATATTGCAGAAATTCTCTGCTGAAACAAACAGGGAAGAGCGAAAAACAGAGATTTTACAATTGCGAGAGTTGCAATAATGTTTTTAACTCTGTTTACGAACTGAAGGACCACATGAGAACCAGTCATGATAGAGAATATTCTTTATCTACCTGTAATGTTTGCTTCTCAAAGTTCTATAGCAAAGACACTATGCTTGAGCATAAGACGATATGCCTCCCGCCTCCTAACGTGAACAACTGTAACTTCTGCGATAAACTCTTCACAGACATATCCAGTCTTGAGTTTCATATTAGAATATTCCACCCTCAAGCACAAATAGCTGATAACGATGTCTCATCAACGAACCACGACGAAACTGAGGGTTGTTTTCGATGCGTCCACTGCGACAGGATGTACTATAGCGACCGCTCTTTAAAACACCACATGAAACTCAAGCACACAACGGACGAAGCCGTAGACTGTGGCTTGTGCGGAAAAATATGCAATAATAAGTATTACCTAGCTTCCCACATCAAAATCGTGCACAATAATGACTCCTGGTCGAAATGCGATTATTGCGATAAGCAATTTAAATCTAAAAGGAACATCCGACGTCACATAGAATATACACACTTGGGCATGCAGCGATATAAGTGTATTGAGTGCGAGACGCTTTTCAAAGAAAAGCGGAGTCTCAGAAAACATGTACGCACGAAGCATCCGAACTCAACAGTGTTCCCTCAATGCCATATCTGTTACAAACGCTTCGAATCGGCAAAGTCTTGCAAGATTCATTTGAAACTGCTACATTCTTTCAATATGAATACTCATCCGTGCGATCTATGTTCGGTCTCATTCAGTTCAAACGAAGCCCTGTCGATTCATCTCCAAACTAAGCACTTAGCTAAAGACCAGATCTTTAAATGCGAGCCGTGTAACTTAGTGTTCAATGGGCAGGACACATTTGAACAACACAACGAAGTCTACCACATCAATCTGCCAACGCAACAAAAGATACTACCCCGCTGTATCATTTGCATGAAAGATTTCAGCACGCGAAAAACTTTGAAGCGTCATATTAAAAAGTTTCATGACAACTTTGATCCTGAAGAGCTAGCGACGTACGGATCTAAGAAGCGGATGTTTAATATAGACTGCGAAGAATGTATACAGAATTTCAGCGATGATTTCTACTTGGACGTCTATCAAAAACTCAAGCATTTAAAAGACTCTGTTGTCTTTAAATGCGAAAGTTGTTCGTCCTCATACAACTGTCTGGAATACTCTATACAGAGGCATAAAGTTAGTAACTTGGAGTCGTGTAAGACCAAGATGATTCTAAGCGAGTTGTGCACGGCGGAGATGAGTGATGCGTCGAATAGTGGGTGGGTGGAGTCGGTAGAAGCTGAAAGTACGACCGGGGACTTGAATATAAAGGAGGAACCAATGGAGGTAGAAGATATAGTTAAGACTGAGCCTATGTCGCCGTGAAGTTAAATTATGTATGTGAGCACTTTATTGCACAATAGATTAATGTACAAAGGCGAGCTTATCCCTTTAATGGATCTCTTCCAGCTAACTTTCGAGCAATTAATAAATATAATATTCATCCTAACGTTATCCCAGTAAAGTTGCATCCTGAATTATGACTGGGGTCCGCTAATCTCAAGGTTTGGCGTAGGTACTAGTTTTTACCGAAGCGACTGCCATCTGACCTTTCAACCCAAAGGGGAAACTAGACCGTATTAGCATTAGGCTTGTCTAGACTGTTAGAAGTTCTCAAAGCGCCTCAAACAGCCGGGGTGAACGGCTTAACGTGCCTTCCACAGCACGGGAGCGCTCAGATACTAATGCGGTCTGATGTGATGGCTCAGTGTCAGGCGATAGAGCGCGTCAGAAAGCAGAGTCAAGAGTAAATCCGGTTTTATGTAGTCGAAGAAAAAAATCTGACAATTTACAGCCCTTTTTCTTTTGCGATAGAGCCCAATGACGAAAATTTAGTTGCCACGACTGTACATACAGTACAGTACGATTATTTGAGTTTGACACTGATTATCATAAAGTAACTTGCTTATATACTGAGACTGATTATGTTCTTATTACATTGAATATTCTACTTTAACACTAATGTAATAGACTTTATTATAAACACTACGATTTTTGACAGTGTGTATGTATAGATGAAATTATTTAAAATGTCCGAGATTTATATAAAACTGTCGATAGATTTTCAACTTTCTAGCCTGAACGGTAAAGTCGCTTTTGGAACGGACTAATTTGATACAACTCGGCCAGTTCAAATAATTTTAAGTATAATCGGAACTCTATCACATTATTTTAAAGTACAATATTCCTTGAAATAAAAGAACTTGTTGGTGTCATACTTAAAGAAATCTAGCTGTATCTATGATATATTTAAAGCAATAATTGATATTATTTAATCATGTTAAGTCGAAATATAATAAACGGGTCACTCACGTCTTTAACGTCGAATATAGCTCGACATGTATCGGACCAATACGTGGTCCTTAATCATGAGTGGTCGCGACGGCCTCGCGTCTAACACTGCGGGCTGCTCGTTCAATATGTCTGAGACTCACGGAAGTTTTCTATTTAAAAATGTTAAGTCGATTTAAACTTAGTATTATATTTAGCATTTAATGTTTTTTTTTTTGTTATACAATCCACAGCACAGTTTACAACATTTTTAGAAAAGTTACATATTAGTTTACCATTGGCCAATTACGGATTTACATTTTACTTGCTAAACACTTTCACTTTTTTAAAGGACTATGCGTCAAAATGGACCAAAAACCAACAGAACTGGGAGTAATGTCATTTAAAAGACCTGCTTATGTACTTTATTTCATTCTATGGGTGCAAAGTTGAATTCCATTGCATAACCGAGATATACACATTTGAGTCAGTCTAAGTCGACGTGAAAACTCACCATCATGTTAAACAAACGAACCCAATGAAACATGTTAAGCTAAGCCACACAGAGAGCGGGCTGCTTTTGGCTGCCGCCAGCTCCCGCGCCGCTGCCGCCCGCGCCCGCGCCGCTGCCGCCCGCGCCCGCGTCGCTGCCGCCCGCGCCCGCGCCGCTACCGCCCGCCCGCTCTCTGTGTGGCTTAAGCTTTAAGCCGGCTACACAAAGCCCTGCCTGCAGGGCCCTGCTTGCAGTGCCACTGCCAAATCGTATTGTGTGTAGGCATGCAGGGCCGATTTAACAGATAAAAAAATCGGCCCTGCATGCCTACACACAATACGATTTGGCAGTGGCACTGCAAGCAGGGCCCTGCAGGCAGGGCTTTGTGTAGCCGGCCTTAAGCGTCGATGTACCCTCAATATTATTAAAGATTTTATATAAGTAAGGCGTTCTGCGGGTACTGGGTACTATCTAAGGCTGGGTTGCACCAAACCGTCTGTAATCGTAAGCGGTGTTCGTCAAATCTGATTGTATGGAAAGTTTGACAAGTTTCTATGGGATGACAGCTGCCGGCGCCATATTTAACGATGACCGGTCTGTGTTCGTATGCTGGTGCAACCGACCCTAAGTAAATCACAGTTTCTCTTAGACAGTATTAACTCTGACTAAAATATGAATATCTCAGATTTGCAATGGAATTAAACATAGTGCCCGTAGAATGAAATAAAATAAATTTAAATACTTATTTTATTACACAACTTTCAGCTCTGTTGCCAACTGTTGGTTTTCGGTCCACTTTCCATACAACGCTGCCCATGGTCCACATATACTCTAATTTTCATATTGTACAATTTACCAAGTATTATAATTTTGCACGTAAGTAAGTAATTAAACTACATCGGATATTACCACACAAAAAATCAAAATATGTGTATGTCACCGGCAGATTGTAAAAACCGTTAGATTATATATAATCTAACTAGCGAGATTGTAAAATGTCGAAAGATTGTAATCTACCGAAAAATAAAATAAAAAAAAACCCCATTTATTAAGTTTGGTACGTTTAGGCAGGGTGGGAGGGTGTCTTGTGAATTCTTACGTTTAGATTATACTTTGAAAAAGCGCACGTATAAAGTAAAAACCAAAGTGGAATATTACAATAATATAAAAAATATGAGAACTTTCATACAGAACCAACATTCCTAACAAATATTCTTTAAAAAAAATGCACAACCTGCATTATTTTTCCTCTTAGATTCTTACGCAATAAATATTAAAGTGGCTAATTCTTATTTTTTCTTACATATGGGGGAGGGGAGGGGGTCAATAACTGGCATAAATCGTACGTAATAAATGAATGGTGCCTTAGATTATAATCTACCTAGCGAGATCTCACTAGATTGTAAACTGCCGGAAGATTTTAGGAAACTATTCGAGGAAAGCCAATAGCCATAGGAAAGCACAATTTTCTGTTTACAATCTTCCGACCTTCATAAGTAATGTTGTACTGCCTATTATGTAACTGAGAAATCATTTATTGATTAAAACAATTACATACAAGATAAACCTAAATGAAATAAAAATAAACTTAAAATATATCTAATTAAAATTAAAGGTAACGTAGAAACTAAAATCTAATTATAAAACTAATAAATATAATATGTAACTTATACATAATGCCTAGTTATGTACAGTTGCATACACAACAAAGTTAAATCCTACTCTATCTATCTATAAGCATAGATAGTTTTATGGTTGCCTGTTCTTACAGCCAATAGGTAGTACCAATAGACTGCAATGTATGTTAATCTCAATTACACTATTACTTTGATTACTCTATTCTATAATATAAGCATATTTATAGTTTTTTGGCTGCTTGTTCTTACAGCCAATACCAATAGACTGCAATGTATGTTAATCTCAATTACCCATGTAACAATAAAATATTTTTATTAATGGATATATACTTTCATTTCCCCGCACCCTTTTTCCAAGCTTTTATACCATATTTATGAGAGGATACACTCAATACATATTTTTGCACTTGACCGTACACTGAACCCTGAGTGAAACAAAAGCTTCTACAATACTCGCTATTGCCCAGTGGCGATTCACTCATGACTCACTCGCGTGACGTCATCGCGCCGCTCAAAGGTCCCCCGTCTGGTGACTTTCAATGCGATAGAAAGTGATGTAGCGAGTGATGCGCGTGCGATAGGAGATGGCCAAGCGTAGGCACGTTTGGCTTGCCACGCGGGGATTTGCTAACAGTGAGGCTCCTGTACGTACTACGTAGTACTATTACTTATTCTGTGCTAATGTAGAATCTTGAGCCAATCTTGAAATAGGTAACCTATTTTATGTTAGGGCTCTCGCCCACGGCGACTTTTTGCAGCGATGCTTTCGCACGTTTTGTAAACGCGCAACAGCATCGCAACCAACGCGCTTTAGTCGCATTTGCAACGTGCTACAGAAGCGATGCCAACGCGCTACAGCATCGATGCAAACGCGCGACTGTTGACTTGTGCCGTTACTGCACCGCATTTGCAAAAAATAACAAAATTCATTGAAAAATATAGTCTTTATTCTATCATAACATAACGATTCTTTATTTAATTGTATTTAGTCTGTATTCAAATGGTATTCAAGTAACACTAGAATTTAGCACTTTTTCTTCTGTTCATGGTTGCCTTGGGTGCCAACGGTAGTTTTAAATGCACCTTCTTCCCGCCTTCCCCCTGTATTATATGAGCACCGACAAGACGAACCTTGTTAAGGCAGAACTGGTGTTTCGGAGACATTTTTAGCGCCTCACACAACGGTTCCAATGCAAACTTATAGTTACCTAATAATAACACAAGTACCATTATATGACATATGACTTTGTCTTTCATGCGCTGGGACTTTGACTTCTTTCCCTTCACAACTTCAATGAAATTCTTCATTAAGATGCTATTTAAAGTATTAGAATAGCGGCATATTGTGAAATCTTTTTTCCTTATTTCAACGTAGCCAATACTGAAATATTTCATCAGTTCACTTGCATATGACGCTAACACAGTCAACCTTGGAGTCAAAGTTTTGCCTTTAATGAAAGATTTTATGAATGCATGTAAATTTTCTTCATAGGTGTCCTTTATTTCTGAAAAAATCTGCTCATATTCATCTTCGGACAAAATCTTGTCCAATGTATACACGTCTTCAACTTTAGTAGCGTCTCTGTCAATAGGCGGTATATAGAATTCTTCCGAATCGTCTTTATTGTACTCAGACAGGTCTAGTTGGCCAACGGTAACATTGGCAGTCACAGTTTCCATCTGTTCTGTAACAGTTTGTACATTAACTTTCAACTTCTCCCGCTGTTCCATCTGTTGCTTTTGCTTTTTGGAACCGAACTTCCTGCTGAGCTCCAGCATGCTTGTTTCCTGTTGCGGCGAACTGTCCAAGTCTACTTTATCAACCGGTTTGAGCTCAGCATAGCCCACCTCTATTAGCCGCACTTTACCGGTTTTCCTGTTCCTGGCCAGCACTAGGGTCTTACCCAAGTCTTCTTTCTCCTCTTTACCGGAATAAACAAGACCTGAAAGCTCGGTGGCTATTATTTTTGTGTCATCTTTGTCTGTTAAAAGTATGCATTTTTCTTCGAAGTCTTCGCTCGGATAACCATTTTGAAAGTTTATTAACATTGGATATATCGGGCCTTTGGTACAGACAGTGTCTATCGTCAACTCTGTCATTGTTTAATTCTATATTATTTACAAAATATAAAACGAGGACTCAATTTCACGTGTAACTTTTAGGTTTTTTTTTTTTTTTTTTTTTTTTTCGTTGATGGCTTTCACTCCTTGCTGGATTTGGCAAGGGGTATTTCGCCAATGTCGCCGTATACAGACATATCACACGAGAAGAGAATGATCGTAATAAATTTTGATTTTTGTGGTAGGATATGTCTGGGAACCTAAAACAAATAACACATATTAAGGACGACACAGACAATACAGGACGATTGTACAGTTAGTAAAAGAGCGGGAAGTGGATGACAGAACGTTAAGCATGCCAACATAGAGGAAAAATGGAGAGAGAGAAATATAATATGAAAAAAGGGGAAAAAATTATACGAAATCGGTTATAATTTAATATTGTGGTCCTGAATATATTTGATAAGGAGAGCAATGAGGGGAGTGTCCATGGAAACAAGAAGTGATTGGAAATTAGCCGGCCGCGGAATACTTTCAGGAAGAACATCGTATAAAGAATAGCCAAATCTAGTGCAACTAAAAAAAATGTGGTCCAGGGTGCCATCGTAAAGGCCGCATTCGCACAGTGAATTATCCCGCACCCGAATCTTGGACAAGAACACCGGAGTACAGACGTGACCCAAACGTAGACGACAAATTGTGGAAGTGACCCATTTACTTGCAGACCGAAAACGAAAGAACCATGGCTTACGGGGGATGGTAGGTTGAATACATCCATAATGTCGACCTTTTTGTATCCTGGAGGAATCCCATAACCTCTGCCAACTGTCATTTAGGTTGGTCTTGGCAAAGACCATTAGGTCGGATGCCTGAATACAGTTCAAGGATAGAGAGCCAACCTCAATTGATTCCTTAGCCCACATGTCTGCCTGTTCATTGCCCTCAATGCCACAGTGACCAGGGATCCAGGCAAGCACTATTTGGAGTCCTTTCTTCTCACATGCAAATAAAATTTCCTTGATTTTTAAAATAATTGGAGACTTAGTTTTCATTTTAAAATGGTTACCTACAATTGCTTGCAGGCAACTTCTGGAGTCTGAAAAAATGATGGCTTTGGAGATGTTGTGGGACTCCACATATGTGGCAGCCTCCAGTATAGCCACCGACTCTCCAGTGAAGACCGATGACTGAGGAGGGCATTTGTGTGACAATAATATGTTGAATTTGGGTATCCATGCTGCAACTCCTACATGGCCATTAGCACTCATCTTTGAAGCATCGGTAAAGATTGGAAGGTAGTCCTGCCACTTATTTAATATGCTATTAAATTTGGAATTGGCTGCAGGGTCATCTTTAAAAATGCCAAGGTCTAGAATGACTTTGGGCTTGTGGACAATACAGTCATATTCTATTGCAAAAAGAGGGTTAGTGTTTGCTGAATAGATTGAGAAGGGGAGTTCTTTAATTTTGACAAAGCTGTTAACAGTCCTTGGTGTCTCTTTATGTAACCAATATGCATTTTCAGGAACCTCATGAGCTAATGACTCCAATCGAGGTAAAAGCAGGTGATTTGAAATGGAGCAAGCCTTAAAAACATACCTGTCTGCCAAATATTGCCTACGGAGAAAAAGAGGAGGATCAAGGGCTTCAACCTGCATGGCATTTTTGGGGGAAGATCGCATGGCACCAAGAATTATTCTTAGACACTTAGCCTGTATAAGGTCTAATTTTTTGAGTGCCACTTTACTGCATGGCTCCCACACCATTGAGCCGTAGTCCATCTGGCTGCGAATTAATGCATTGTATACAAGTTTTTGGCAGTATGGGTGAGCGCCCCACCAAACCCCAGAAAGGGCTCTAAGGACATTAACACCCCTCTCACATTTCCCAATTATATATTCCAAATGTGGAATGCCAGACATCTTGGAATCCAAGATGACACCTAAGAATTTAACGGCATGTTTACTAGGGATAACCTCATTCTCGCAATAAATATCTGCTGGAGGGATGAATCTGCTACGAGTGAATGTAACTGTGCAGCTTTTAGGAGGAGATAATGTTAAGCCATGTTCATCCAGCCAGTCCTGGAGGTAGCTGAGGGCCTGAGAGACGCTAGAAGAAGCTTCATCCACTAATTGCGCAGAGGCATAAAGACACAAGTCATCCGCGTACTGAAGGACATTACAAAAGGGGGAGACAGATTGCTCAATGTCATAGGTATACAGATTGTAAAGTAATGGGCTGAGGACCGAGCCCTGTGGGAGTCCTTGCCAAAGCGTTAGAGGAGGAAGAAAGGAATTGCCAGAGCGGATCCTGATTGTACGTCCCATGAACAGTCTACATACTATTTGTACAATCCTCGCGGGAATACTCAGCTGCAGCAGTTTAGCTCTGAGCAGCGGAAGTTGTACATTATCGTACGCTGCTGAAACATCTAAAAAGCATCCGACCAGAACTTGCTTATTTGACAGAGCTAACCTAATGTCGGAGGTCAAAATGCTTAGACTGTCCATGGTACATCTGCCCTTTCGGAAGCCGAACTGTGAGTTAGCTAAAATATTCTTATTTTCCACAAACCATTCAAGTCTATTTTTAATTAGGTGTTCAAAAATTTTACTTATTGTTGCAGAGAGAGCGATTGGACGATAGGAAGCTGCTTCCTGTGGATTCTTGCCGGGTTTAAGAATCGGAATGACTATTTGTGACTTCAGTCGTCAGGAACTTCTCCAGATTCGTAAAACGAATTTAAGAGGCGCAAGAGGAGCTCCTTCGAAAATTGGCTTAGTTTGATAACAAAGCAGTAAGGGATGCCATCCTCTCCTGGTGAGCTGTGATGAAGTGAGTCTAATACTAATTCTAATTCAGTATAGGAAAAGGGATGGTCCAGAGACGTGAGGGGGTTGGGGAGGGGGGGAGGATGAATGCAGATCTCTTCAGGAACTGATGATGGAGCCATTTTACTCGCAAAATCGGACAACCAGGAGGAGTGCGTGGATGATGAGCAATCTGACCTGAATGAGCCCCTAAATTTCTTTATGTTCTTCCATACGAGAGATGGCGGAGTCCTGGGGTTTAATCCCTCACAGAATCCCTTCCAGCCCTTCTTTTTAGTTTTATTGAGAAGACGCTTGGTATGAGCGGCGATCCTCTTGTATGCAGTGAAATCTTCAGAAACGCCAGACTCATTGTATTTACGTTCTGCATTCTCCCGTTCTGCTACTGCAGAAGTGCATTTGGGGTTCCACCAAGGGGGAGAGGGGATTTTACAGCTATGAGGTTTTTTCTTGGGAATGTGAAGGTCAGCTGCTTCCAGTAAAATGTTTTTAAATTGGGAATATATTTGGAGGGAGTTTAAAAGGTTGTGATCTAGTAATTTAAGTCTATCTTCTACATGAAGTGAAAAACTTGGCCAGTCAGCTTTTTCTAATTTGAATTTCAGGAGAGGTTCAGGAGCTGGAGAAGGAAGAACGGACGTTGGATTGGATATAATAATAGGGAAATGATCGCTACCATAAGACTGGTTTAGTACATGATGAGAGAGGAGACAGGAAAGATTGGGGGAACACGCGATCAAGTCTAAGACCGATCTTGGATCTTGCCCGGGGTACACCCGATGAGTGGGAGTACCGTCGTTGAGGACAGAAACGTTAACGTCGTCAAACAAATCAAGAAGGAAAGAAGAAAATACATCAGTGGATGATGAACCCCAAGAGACGTTGTGGCAATTAAAGTCTCCTAGAATAAGGAGAGGGGGAGGAACAGAGAATAAAATTGTGGAAAGGTCAGGTATTAGATTTAAATTAGGGTGAGGGATATATACCGATATGAAGTTTATTCCCATGACATTAGCCGCGACTGCGTTAATTTCATGGGAGTGAGGGGGAAGAGGAATTTCAGAAAACGAATATCGTCTGCTGATCAATAAAGCGCAGCCTGCACGGCCATCGTCACGGTCATCCCGGAGGCACGAGAAACCGGGGATCCTGAAACGGGAACCCGGTCTCAGCCATGTCTCCGAAATGGCCGCCACAGAAATAGAGTGGTTATTGATAAGACTGATCAAGTCAGATTTTTTAGGGTTAATGCTGCGACTATTCCATAGTAAAAATTTGGCCAGGGGAGCCATTGGAGAAAGAAAGTTTCTCAGCGAGTGTCGTCATTAGGGGGGCAACGTCGGGCGGTAAGCAATCGCTCCATTTGGCGATTATATTGGTCAGTAACTTGAATAAGAGTTCCATCATGTCGTCGTTGGGGGTCTCCCTTTCTAAGCGCTGAGACAGCGCGTATCCATTTGGGACCTGAGAGTTGGGCCTTGCGACAATATTTTGGTGAGCCTGTCGGTCGTAGCTAGGAGATAGGGGAGATCTAGCACGTGGTTTACGGGTCACTGTCTGTCGGTATGATGTAACAGAAGGCTGAGAGGGGGGTGAGGAAGGGGGGAGCGTTTGGGAAGCTTGCCATGGAGACTCTGGGACAGGGGCAAATACTATTTGGGCAACATCAGCATAGGGTCTTCGAACAGCAGGATGCCGAGTTAGTGCCTCTTGGTAGGAGATGTTGAGCTCAGACATGGTTTTCTTAATTGCTTTTTGTCTACAGAATTCAGGGCAGCGTTGGTCTGTGGCGAAGTGACGGCCAGTGCAATACAGGCATGTGACATGTTCTGGGGCTATGTTGCAGGTTTCACCGGGATGCTTGTGGGCACATTTGAAGCAGCGGGCATCGGATCTACATTGGGACTGAATATGGCCAAATCTCAGACACTTTCTGCATTGAATAGTGGGCATTATGTATACCTCAACATTGAGAGACGTGTAGAAAGCATACACCTTTGGAGGGAGCACTTGGCCTTCAAATGTGACCACCACGGACTGAGTCGGAACCCAAGAAGGAGGACTGTTTTCTTTCAAAACCTTCCGTTGAAGGCGGCGAGCTTTAAGAATTCTACCATTGCCAACTTTGAGTTCAGTCGCAGTAACAAACTCTTCCATTGACCAATCAACTGGAACTCCTCGGACCAGGCCCATGCGGGACACCTGATAGGAGGGGATCGAACCGACCAACTTGTTGCGAGCAAGACACGGATTATCTACAAAACAGTTTGCAGCGGAGGCCGACTTAAACTCTACGGAGACGCAGTTTCTACCCAGAGATCTAATACCGTCTTTCTTTATGTAAGAAACACACTCTTTGTTCATAATCTGTCCAACTTTTATTGGTTGAAGTGAGATTCCTGAGTTGGGAGACTCTGCGGTTCGTGATACGTGTACAATAAACGGACCAATGTCATCATTTCCGTATTTGCGGGTCTTGTCCAAATCGGGGTGCTTGTATAGTGCATCATTGTTAGCCATAGCGTCCTGCATCACCCTTTTTTCTTTTGGCTCTAAAACCTTATCAGTCGGCGACAATTCCAATGATTTAAGGGAACGTTTTCTGTTTTTGTCCTGGGATTCCTGTGAACTATCAATGTTCATCTCATTCGAATTGTCGCCGCCCGGGTCAGGCGGTTTTTCCTTCTCATTCCCCTCCATATCTTTCGACTAACCGGGCTAGTACTAAGTATTACTAGCTAAAATGTCTAATTATATTGTTAATAAGATAAACCACCACCTAATACCTAAAGGAGTTGTTATTTAGGAAGGAGATAACCTAAAAATCGACCAGACTCACTCAACGCGCTTCTGTCAATCCAACTTTTAGGTTATAAATAAACAAGTGTACAGTGATGTACATTGTCAGTGTCAAATTGTCATTGTCACTTCACTGACAGATAGGGATGTACGTTCAAAAACGTTCGAACAATACGGATAATTAGAATATTCGCAGTGTGTCGTTTTTAATCCGTGATTGTAGACAATAATTCAAATAATTGATTTATAATACATAAACTATCACGCCTGTATTCCTAAAAGGGGTAGGCAGAGCACATTCAATTTAATTACAGTGCCACTTTTAACAACCGTATCGTATATTTTCTCCATCTTTAAACCTACGATTGCTTAGCTAACAGTTAAATAAATTCATTATTCAGTTTGTGCCCTCCAAGCGAAAACATGCTGAATAAAGTTGCATAGAAATACCATAGAAACTCCTCCTGTAAAACGACTATTAGAGGGGCAAAAATGAACGCCCCTCTAATACATGTTTAAAGTTTTTTTTACCTCTGAGGATTGAAATTTAAGATGTGTCGCGTCCACGGATGTTTACAATAATAACGATATGACACAGTACGAAACTTCCGGAACCTTATTAGCCCGAGTTGGCAGTTAGAATAACTTGTTGACATTACCTACTGAAGATTTTCGGCGATAATGCATTCAAAATATGTATTATCATTACTGACTATTAAATAATACAAAATATTTAATATAAATTATTTATTAATAAAATTAACCTTGTATAGGTAAGTAATACTTTGATGATTATATGTTTACCGTCTTGGACCACCAATATATTGTATAAGATATATGGAGCAGATACAGTCGTCAAATAATTTAAAATAATAATTACTAATGTAGATTAAAATTGATTTAAAATATTAAATTAAGACAACACAAAATATATACAGGAGGCATAGGTCCTAGAGTGAAAAGTAAAATGTAGTGGTTATATTCTCTTTGGTGTCAAGCCACACAGGGCCCATGTGAGACTATTTTGTTCTTATAAGATCTGTAAAATACCATGGTTGCAATAAAGATTATGAATTATTATGTGTAGTTGCATAGATTTAGATTTCATTTATTTCACAATCAAGCCTTCATTATAAATTACATTACTTAATGTCAATTTAAAAGAATCTCTATTGTGATCGTCAAAAATACATTGAATAGAATAAAATACATATATCAATGGAAACATTACATGAATTTTCAAATTTCACCCTTAGTATATATATTCTTTGACCCAACGGGATCGTCATAATATGAAGATACAAATTAATTATAGGTAGACACTACTTTATCCACATCCATTTATTAAATCCTCTTTAATGTGTTCCATGTGGCTTGTTTGAGCTGGCATGGGGCGTTAAGTTCGCGCGAGTGCTCTCTCACGTGAGTGTAGGGTCGACGCCATAGGGTTTATCCAGAAATCACGCGAGGTTTTTTGGGCCACTTTTAGAACCCCCCCCTCTGTAAATGAAGTATATTAGTTGATCTTGTGCTTATTTTGGTAGGTATATGCATTATGATAACGTGATTGTGTAATTTCTCCTATCTTTTAAGAAAATGCTACACGAGTAGATATGTAAGTAAAAAAAATACACGTGAGGTTTCCTTGTACCCCCCCTCCCCCAACGTGATCAGTAGTGAGGTTTTCGTAACCCCCTCCCCCCCTTTGGAACCTCGCGTGATTTCTGTATAAGCCCATACATACATTTACACTTTTGCACCTTATTCCATGGAACACATGAAAGAGGATTTAATAAATGGATGTGGATAAAGTAGTGTATGCAACTACACATAATTAGGCATTACAAATTTAAATACCTCATGTAGCAGTTGCATAATAGTACATTACTTAACAAGGGCGGTAAAACAAAGAATGTCTCAGATCGCAGGTATTTGACGCCCGAGCCGAAGGCAAGGGCGATAAATATGCGATCTGAGGCTTTCTTTATTACCGCCCGTGTTAAGTACAAAATTTTATGTCACCCCCTGGCCAGGAAGTGGGTTTTTTCGCGCGCGGAGCGTGCGATAATAGCCACTTTATGGCCAGGTGTGACATAAACTACCATTATGTTTTTGGTAGTAACCAACTCCTGCGTCGGCCATCTTAAATTTATTAGGGGTGGAAAATATTAATTATTTTCACCCCTTCAGACTTTCAGAGGGCGAATTTTGAAAAACGCCTTTTTAAATCGAATGTTAGTTCTATAAACGAAATTATGTTTTTGGTAGGAACCAACTACTGCGTCGGCCATCTTAAATTTATTAGGGATTGAAAGTATTAATTATTTTCACCCCTATAGAGTTCAGAGGGCGAATTTTGAAAAACGCCTTTTTTAATCGAATGTTAGCTCTGTAAACGAAGTTTTAAGTTCATTGTCTAATAAATAATTTCATTTCATTTATTTTGTTAACAATATACATTGTGTTCGATTTTTTATTTCTAAAGTACAATTTAATATTAATGTCAAAAATAATAAAATAAAGAATTCAAAACAAATTAAAAACATCACATTAATATAGGTAAAATAATTGCTTCCCGTACAAACTTTCAATCCCCTTTTCGGCTGAAAATGGCAAATTTGGATAAACGCTGAAAATAATTTACTTCCTTCTTAATGCTTACGCTAGTAGTGATTTTTCAAGTTCCTATTTTAAAAATAATTTTTAACCCATACAAACTTTCCACCCTTATTAAATTTAAGATGGCCGACGGAGGAACTGGTTCCTATGAAAAACATAAAGATATGTACAGTCGAGGTCATTAATATATGTATACACTTTTAAACCTAATCGAATGCGTTTGCTTACAAATTGTAGGCGACCGCATTCGATTAGGTAAAGAAGTGTATACATATTAACAACAACAACAACAAATACTCTTTATGTCACACCTGGCCATAAAGCGGCCATTATCGCACGCTCCGCGCGCGAAAAAACCCAATTCCTGGCCAGGGGGGTGACATAAAATTTTGTACTTAACACGGGCGGTAATAAAGAAAGCCTCAGATCGCATATTTATCGCCCTTGCCTTCGGCTCGGGCGTCAAATACCTGCGATCTGAGACATTCTTTGTTTTACCGCCCTTGTTAAGTAATGTACTATTATTGCACACCTCAATTAGACCAAAAAAATTTGGTGCTTTTGTTCAGCGTGTCCACATCATCACGTAAAACTGTCTAGATCCTCTTGTGAATATTTAATTAAGCCTTTCAACTGTTCTTTTATTGGCAGGGTGCAAAGCGGGTGGAAGGGGTAGCCTAAACGATCACAGCGCTCGCTACGGCTAAAATTTACATTTTGTCGGTGACTTGAGCTGTCAAATCCATATTGCAGTAAACATTTTCTAATCGTTTGTGAGATAAATTTAATATGGTCCTAGTAAGATGTGTTATTGTGAATACGGTATTTGACACAGTATATTAAAATTTATAACACAGCAGTGGCGGAGCGTCCATACAACTCGATTCCCACCGGCTTGCCTAATTTTCAGCCCGTCCAGTTCGTTTACTACGGCTCATGAAGAATAAGAAAGGCAAATTATTTCCGGCTTCCCTAAGAATATTTTTGACGCGCCGCCACTGTAACACAGTGTCACTTTTTGGATAGTTAGCCATCAAAATATCACAATAAATCGTCAATTATAAAATTTTACCAAAATCATAAAAAGATATGAATCATCAAAAAGTCAGAAAATAATGTAATTTTTTTTACCGTCCAAAATTCAAATAAAAGGTATCAATAGAATGCTTATGTAAAAATAAAATATAAATTGTATAGCAACTATGTACCTAAACGCATTATTTTACGACTAAAACAGCAAAATACTAATTTTCCCATACAACGGTTGGTCGAAAGCTGTGCAAATGACGTCATTTGCCAGGGCCAATTTATAGGAGCCTTTTTGAGACCCGCTAGCGTCGAGCTAGGTTTGTCCCTAATTTTAGCCCTTTATTGTGCTCCAATTGTTGTTGGTCCCATATAGACATTTGATCGTCTCTAAAAACTGGATCGATTGGAATTATAAAAAAAAATTAGTCAAATAGCGTATTGTAAAAACACCACAGAATAGCGACTGTAAATTTTACCAATTTTCAAGACCGTAGTGGAAACGAGACCAAAGAAATAAGTGGATAATTGCCGTAAGAAAAAAAAAAGTAAGTCACCTAACCTGTCAACAACAACTGAAAACAACAATTTTAATGTTATTGGCAATAATGTTACTGACTACCATCGTCCAATATTGTCTAATATAGTAAAATAACACAAGATTTCATTAATTTTTTTCACAATATTTACTTACTTCTCGCTTGACAGCTATGACATAATGTCCATAATGGCCACCTGTCCGTGGCGCTGTCGTCGTGCACGGTCCCAATAAACAGATGCTAAATTTAATTGTTTTTTCCTAAATGTGTATCGTGTATTATCCTCTTGTGATTAAGTAATTGTGACATCTGTCTGCCCTTGTAGTCACATTGGCTACACTTAAACGGCTTTTCTCCGGTGTGTGTACGCTCATAAGCCTTTACATTTGATTTGTGTTTGAACTTGTAGTCACAGTAACTACATTTAAATGGTCTTACTCCAGTGTGTATCATGTGATGTGTTTGTAAATATGATTTAGATTTGCACTTGTAGTCACATTGGCTACATTTGAATGGTTTTTCGTCAGTGTGGATCTTCAAGTGTGATTTTATACGGTCCTTTCGTCTGCACTCGTAGTCACAGTGATTACATTTAAATGGTTTTACTCCAGTGTGTATCCTCTGGTGTAATAGTAAATTTGATATCAATTTGCTCTTGTAGTCACATTGGCTACATTTGAACGGCTTTTCTCCAGTGTGTGTTTTCTTATGCTTTTTCATTTTTGATTTGTTTATGAACTTGTAGTCACAGTAACTACATGTAAATAGTTTTACTCCAGTGTGTTTCCTCTGATGTGCTCGTAAATTTGATGTAAATTTGCACTTGTAGTCACATTGGCTACATTTCAATGGTTTTTCGTCAGTGTGGATCTTCAAGTGTGATTTTATACGGTCCTTTCGTCTGCACTCGTAGTCACAGTGATTACATTTAAATGGTTTTACTCCAGTGTGTATCCTCTGATGTAATAGTAAATTTGATATCAATTTGCTCTTTTAGTCACGTTGGCTACATTTGAACGGCTTTTCTCCAGTGTGTGTTTTCTTATGCTTTTTCATTTTTGATTTGTTTATGACCTTGTAGTCACAGTAACTACATGTAAATAGTTTTACTCCAGTGTGTTTCCTCTGATGTGCTCGTAAATTTGATGTAAATTTGCACTTGTAGTCACATTGGCTACATTTCAATGGTTTTTCGTCAGTGTGGATCTTCATGTGATCTTTTAAAGCTTCCTTCCGTCTGCCCTTGTAGTCACAGTGACTACATTTGAATGGTTTTTCGTCAGTGTGGATCTTCAAGTGTGATTTTATACGGTCCTTTCGTCTGCACTCGTAGTCACAGTGATTACATTTAAATGGTTTTACTCCAGTGTGTATCCTCTGGTGTAATAGTAAATTTGATATCAATTTGCTCTTGTAGTCACATTGGCTACATTTGAACGGCTTTTCTCCAGTGTGTGTTTTCTTATGCTTTTTCATTTTTGATTTGTTTATGAACTTGTAGTCACAGTAACTACATGTAAATAGTTTTACTCCAGTGTGTTTCCTCTGATGTGCTCGTAAATTTGATATAAATTTGCACTTGTAGTCACATTGGCTACATTTGAATGGCTTTTCGTCAGCGTGGATCTTCAAGTGATCTTTTAAACCGTCCTTCCGTCTGCACTCGTAGTCACAGTGACTACATTTAAATGGTTTTACTTCAGTGTGTATCCTCTGATGTGATCGTAAATTTGATGTAAATTTGCATTTGTAGTCACATTGGCTACATTTCAATGGTTTTTCGTCAGTGTGGATCTTCATGTGATCTTTTAAAGCTTCCTTCCGTCTGCCCTTGTAGTCACAGTGACTACATTGAAATGATTTTACTGTGTGTATCGTCTGATGTGATATTATATTTGATTGAGCGTTGCTCCTATAGTCACAGTGGCTACATTGAAATGGTTTTTCACCAGTGTGTATCCTCTCGTGAATTTTTAGACTTGTCTTCCATCTGCACTTGAAGTCACAGTGACTACATTTAAATCGTTTTTCTCTAGTGTGTGTTTTCTTGTGACTTTCTATAGTTGACTTTTGTCTGCATTTGAAGTCACAGTAGGCACATTCATATACTTTTTCTTCAGTATGTATCAACTCATGCTTTACTAAACTCGACTTATGTCTGCACTCGTAGTCACAATGGCTACATTTGTATGGCTTTTCTCCAGTGTGTTTCGTCACGTGACTTTCTAAACTTCGCCTCTGTGTGCACTTATAGTCACAGTGACTACATTCGAATGGTTTCACTCGAGTGTGTATTGTCTGATGTGATAGTAAATTTGATTTAGTTATGCACCTATAGTCACAGTGGCTACACTTAAATGGTTTTTCTCCAGTGTGTATCCTCTCGTGAATTTTTAGACCTGTCTTCCATCTGCACTTGTAGTCACAGTGACTACATTTAAATGGTTTTTCGCTTGTGTGTATCCTCTGATGTGTTTGTAAATATGATTTAAATTTGCACTTGTAGTCACATTCGCTACATTTGAATGGTTTATCGTCAGCGTGGATTTTCAAGTGATCTTTTAAATGGTCCTTCCGTCTGCACTTGTAGTCACAGTGGCTACATTCAAATATAAATGTTTTTTCTTCAGTGTGTATGTGTTGTTTCCCCTCGTGTCTTTTTAAATTTCCCTTTAAACTGCATTTAAATAAACAGAACCTACAATTATAATGTTTCACACGAGTGTGTATCACTGGATGATGTAAATTGGTACGGCCTGGCAAGTGGGTGTGAATGTGTTTCCTCAAAAGAGACTTATATTTGAAACTCCTGCCACACTCGTCACACTGATAGGTGTTGGTCGCCGTGTCGGCACAGTCGCTAGTCTCGCTCGCGCGCCGCAGCGTGTATGTGTGCGGCCCGACCCGGCACGAGCGCCGCGCCGCGTCCACCACCAGCCGCTCCAGCCTGACCGAGCAATCCCGCCCAAGAGCCTCCTTCACTGTTTTTAGAGTTGCTGCAACATGAAATAATAGTAGTTTATGCAACTGGTACATAATGAGGGGCATTAAAACACGAGTGTTTTAAATTAAAACACGAGTGTTTTAAATTAAAACACGAGTGTTTTAATGTCTAATTATGTACAGTTGGCAGAATGGCAAGAGGAAACATGGTGGCCAGTATTTGCGGTATAAAGATGTGCTGAAACGTCACATGAAGAAGACGAACATAGAGCCTTCCTCCTGGGAGACATTAGCTGGTGGCCGACCCGAATGGAGGCAAACTGTGTTCACTCGGGTGAATGATTTTGAAGTCAGGCGACGCGCAGAACTTAACGCTAAGCGCGACGAGCTTAAGGCCAGACCACCTCTGCGGCCATAACATATAACTATGTCGGAGGGGTGCTGACATGCAGCGAGTTTAGTCGCACATTCGCTGCAAAGATTGGCTATGTCAGTCACCAGAGAGCGCACCAGCGTCGCTCTCAGCAGTAGGAAGTAGTCGCTGTGGCCGAATACGGCTAGGAGATGATGATGATGTATAGTTGCATGGACTAGTTTATCTACATCCATATATTAAATCCTCTTTCATGTGTTTCGTGTGGGCACGTCTCGCCGGCGTGCGCCATGTTTACCTCGACAGGCCGGCCCGCGCGTGTCGTTAAGGTTGTACGTGATCTCGTAAGAGTATTATATTTGGTGTTCGTATACGCGCGCGCACAACCGCGAGAAGCTTCCTGCACAGTATATTATAAAGCGGGGTCCTATCTACGGTTTTTGAATTTATTAAAGAGGATTTACTATATGGGTGTAGATAAATACATTATACGATCAGACAGTGAATAGGCATGAAGGTTTTGCCATCGTTTATTTATTTAAACTGACTCACACCATGCGTTGTCTTTCTATCAAATGTCAAAATGCGAAATGGCACTTTTTACCAGTAAACCAGTGTATAACTACCAAAATATAAAAAAAAAAAAAATTTGAAAGGCCTGACTTTATCGGTAAGAAACTTACCTGGAAGTGCAGGTTTACTGAAACCTCTAGAAGGTTCTGACAAGTGAGTGTGTACATGTTTTCGTAAATTCATCTTGTTGCTAAACTGTTTGCCGCACTGGTCGCACTGATAGGTGTTGCTCTGTGTGTCGGCACAGTCGCTAGTCTCGCTCGCGCGCCGCAGCGTGTATGTGTGCGGCCCGACCCGGCACGAGCGCCGCGCCGCGTCCACCACCAGCCGCTCCAGCCTGACCGAGCAATCCCGCCCAAGAGCCAGTTCCGCTCTGTTCACAGCCACTGCAACATATGATATAAATAAATTAATGTTGGGGAAAATGAAAGGTATAAAGCGTTCTTTACCAGGTAGTCATTGCATAGTCATTAACAAGCCTCTTCACCCGACTCCACTCTTATCCTTATATTATCTCATGGCGATCCTGCCCAAAGGAGCACATACGAACTTCTTTAGAAAGAAAAAACGCAGTCAGATCAACCAACTTTTGAAGATTAAAGCTGGGTTGCACCAAACCGTCTGTAATCAGTTTCTATGGGATGACAGCTGCCTGCGCCATATTTGACGATGGCCGGTCTTCTGTGTTCGTACGTTGGTGCACCTGACACTAAATATTGAAGACCAACTTTGTGAAGGCTATAATATTGAAGATCAACTTTTGAAGATCAGACATTTGAAGAGCAACTTGGAAACCTCAACGACTACCGTCCAATTTGAGGGGATAAGATAAGATAATTTTAAGACATACAGTTAAGACTATTGTGAACCAATCGTGCGAGCGAGAACATGCATTCCGGAATATTCTTGCGTGCGATAGAGACAGTTGTCGCGGTCACGTAACTTCTGACAGAATTAGAGCTTCGGGCGGCAACGATTTCCACCCCTTAAATCTTAATCAAATGAGACAAATATTGGCCTTGATCAATTCTTTACATTTTTAACTAACAATTTGCTTTTTTCGTAACTCTTTCTAGTTTATGAAATAATATAGGAAAAAAGAGGACGAAGTTTTCGTGTCAAAAAATCGAAACTTTAAAGGTCAATGTTTTCAATTGAATTCAACCCAAAAATATATATATATTTTAGATTTAAGGGTTACACCTAACAGCTTTATATATTTAAATACTTGAATTGTTATATTACATTTGAATAAAATACAATGTTTGTAATCTGTTTGTCGGTACATTCCACTAGCAGTTACCGCAAGCAATGATGTTGCACATATGAAACGATTGAATATACGTAAATACCTCTTACTAAAAGAAAAAAGCTTTTCACGTACATGTAAAGTCATTCCAGCGTCACATAGGAACAATTCAATCAATCCTCAGAAAAATCATCTTAGATATTCATAATAGATTATAGAGTAGGCCCATTTTTGAAGAAGTAGAATACAAGAAGCAAATCGTGTAACAGTTGGGGTGACAACGTAATCAGAGGGTTTAGACCCTGCAGAATACGGATCTGCCTGTCTCCATCCCCAAATTTGAGCCGGAAGAATGTTATATCGGAAAAGGTGCAGCCCATACAAATTTTTTCGTTGTACATTTGGTAAATCGTTGTTCCGGTACCCTAACTATGGTCCAATTGTTATGGATTTTTGATATGCCGTAAAGAACAATATTTGTCATCGTATCCCGAAATTTTTGACACTCCAGCTCCACGTCTTTCTCCGCCATCTTGGAAAATCTGTCACTTTTTTCAGTTTTTTGCTTGTACTGTCGTTATAGTTCATTTTAGTGCTAAACATGGTTTGGCAATATTGTAAAACACAAAATTTGCTGAAACTTTTGGGTACAAAGAATTTTTCCATGACCCCTAGGGACGAAGATATGACAGGAGATATCATTATAAATTACCACTTTTTTTCTAGTTTTCCTCTCATATTTACGTTTAAAGTGCATTTTAGCGTTAACTATAGTTCAGCAATATTGTAGATTACAAAATTGTCTACAACTTTTGTATTGAAATATTTTTTCCACGATCATCAGGAAAGAAGATACGATGTCACCTATGGGGTACTACCGTCGATATTTACTACTTTTCTAGTTTTCTTCACATATTTTTGTTTTAGTGCATTTCTCGGTCAGCAATATTATAGAAGACAAAATTATATGCAAATTCAAAGTACCTACGATCTTCTAGGTATCGTGGAAATAGACGATTTTGTCTTCTGAGGGATTGAAGTGGTATAGATCGGAAAGTGACAGATGCTTTATCTTGTCGTCTATCCCGCTATCACTCGACCATCATAGATCCCCTACAGATTGCGATTAAATGCACTCAAACCTAAATATGAGAAGAAAACTGCAAAAGTAGCAAATTTCAACGGTGCTACTCCATAGATGACTTCATATCTTCTTTCCTAATGGTCGTGGAAAAAATATTTCAATACAAAAGTTGTAGCAAATTTCGTGATCTACAATATTGCCGAACTATAGTTAGTGCTAAAATGCACTTAAAATGTAAACATGAACGGAAAACTAGAAAAATGTGGCAATTTTTAATGATATATCCTGTCATATCTTCGTCCCTAGGGGTCATGGAAAAAATCTTTGTACACAAAAGTTTTAGCAAATTTTGTATTCTACAATATTGTAGAACTATATTTAGCACTGGAATGAACTTTGACGACAGTAAAAGCAAAGAACTGAAAAAAATGACACTATTTTCAAGATGGCGGCCAAAGTTATGGAGCTGGAGGGCCGAAATTTTTAGGTTACCATGGCTAATATTGTCCTTCACAATATACCAAAAAACCATATCAATCGGACCTCTTTTAGAGTACCAGAGCAACAATTTATTAAATGTACTACGAAATTTTTTGTATGGGCTGCACCTTTTCCGGTATACCGTACTTCCGGCTCAAATTTCGAGATGGCGACAGGCAGATCCGTATTCTGCAGGGTCCAAACCCTCTGATAACGTTGTCACCCCAACTGTTACATGACTTGCCGCTTGCATTGTTTAGAGACGCCTTTTCCAATTCTGTTCCTCCTCTATTAGATTAGATTCATTTATTTCTTATTGAAAATTAACATGTCATTTTACAAAATTAAAATAGCATGAATTCACAAAAAGATCGTCAGAGTGTATATAAATAATAAACAATAATAATAATTAAAAGAAAAAACAATTTTTCTACCAGTAGTAAAAATAGGTCAACTTGTAAACATATTTCGCAACGCACCCGGTGCTATCACATTCCACGCGTCAGCAAACTGCATCGAGGTCACGGGTGTAAGCCGACTTCTCTAGCATCTTTTAATATTTAATGAATGAAATTGGATACCCACACTTACAACAATCGAGTAAAAAATTATAGTTTGAATGAATGAATAATTTATTTGAAGCACTTAAAACAAAAAACATGTATACACTACCTTATAACAAAACAAATAAAGAGTTTAAATTACACAAAATATTAAGAATAAAACAGATAACACGGAAGTGCCACGAAATGGTGCTGACTCAGCATGGTGTCAACCTAACTGGTCAACGCTGGTCTTCCGTCGGGGCCAATTGGTGACTTCACGGCTAGTTTCACAAAGATCACCCATTAATTTGTGAAACTAGCCGTGAAGTCACTAATTGGCCCCGACGGAAGACCAGCGTTGACCAGTAGCAGGACCCCAGGCATCCTTCAGGATGCAACTATACTGGGATAACGCTAGGAGGATGATGATGATGGTGATAGATACATAATTTTTTAATAATAACTTGCAACTTAATTTGAATGTTGGTATGGTATGGTACATACACTCTTTTTTTCCACAACTGCCCAAAAAAAGGAGTGTAATGTTTTCAGGTTTTATGTATGTATGTGAATTTTTTTGTTCCCCCAGAACTTCTCAACGCCTTAACCGATTTAGATGTGTGGGTATAACCCTAAATGTATAAAATAAGGAAAGGCTGGAAGGAATAAAGCGTTCTTTACCAGGCAGTCATTGCATATTCATTAACAAGCCCCGCCACCCGACTCTACTCTTATCCTTATATTATCTCAAAGGTCTGTTCAAGATCTGACAGTCTGACTGTATAGAATAACACTACACCTAAGTTTCTACAGACTTAAAAAGAAACAAAGAAACACATTAAGCTACTGACCCAAATTTAAGCTGATACACACTCATAGTCCATAAAATTTTGCTCGTAACTTATAAATTTTGTGTAAATTGGAACGATAAGGAACTAACCAGGAAAAAACTCCTAGTACCATAAGTTTAGGTAGCAAATACGTCATCGAAATTAAGGTATAGACAAGTAAATGTAAAGGTTAATGTACACAAGTAGACAAGTTTGTGTTACTTGTTACAGTTGTTACAATGTATACATTACCTAAACATAACTGTGTGCAGTACTGACATCTAACAGCATGAGTAAAAACGACGAAGTCCTTGGCTTGGAAAAGAAGGCAAGCAGTACTTAGAGCTGAAGAGCTCGTTATTTTGTCACCAATATATAGATTGCAGCTCAATCTAAGCGTTCCATTTCTTTTCTTCTAAGTTGCCATAGCATGCACCTAAGTTTCTACAGACTTAAAAAGAAACACAATAAGCTACTGACCTGGGAATGTGGGAGCCACTCTAGGCCGGTGCATCTCCTCGGGGCCCAACACAAGCTCATCCTTGATCTGGTGGTCTGCATACAGCTCACGCAAGGCAGCGCTGTCCTCACACTCTGCCTCCTCCTTCACATGTGCCCCGGTCTCCTCATTGTCACACTCCTCAGCCTCCTCTTTCACACACACAACCTCTGCCTCGGTCTTCACACACAATGTATCCAGTGACATGATACTTTGTGGTTTTGTGTGACTGTTCAACACCTGCAATGCAATATTCAGGTTTCTATATTGTTTGCCAGAATTCCATTAGCCATTTTTTTCTATAACATTTAATTTTTCATGATACTGAACTAACATAAATAATGTTATCTTCCCAAATGTTTGATGCTAGAAGAATTTCATAAATGTTATTTGCCATCTTTTTAATTGGAGTAGTGTACTTGACAATACAAACGCCATAAAAAGATACCGAAAAGAAAATCTGGATGAGGACGAAGAGGATAAAAAAAAGAACCTACGAACAATTATCATAAATATTGTGCATAAAAATCATTTGCCATTGAAAGTAAAGGCGACCGAAGCCAGAGCCTGGCAAGTCAGAAGCACACAGGTAGATGATGGCGAATAACTTTAGGTCAGGTCAGATCTACAATATATATACCGGAAGGGCGCATTTGGAGGGCTGGATTTTTACCATGAAATGCCGCCCTTTTTGTACCTCGTTTGTGCATTTTTTCGCGAGTTTTGGTTCCCCCCCCTCCTCGTTATGGATTCTGTAACTCCCGTAACCTGACAAAATAAAAACACTTACCTCACTATTTTATTGAAAATTGTCTAAAAAAACCACTTAAAAAGCTAAATCAAACAACAATCATAACCTCAATTCATTAATTTCTGACAGTTATGCACGAAACGAAAGAATAGATTGAAAATATTGAAATGAAATGAAATGAAAGCATATTGAAAGTCATAGATAGAGCTGCTACTACCATAGAGTTATGCCATGCCAACATTGCCAACACAAACATGCACGGAAAAAAACGAGTTTAAAGCGCGTGCCAGACGGTTGCGTTGCCGGCAAGTCCCTGGGATCGTTTGGTCCGCATAGACCGGTTTTCAAAGCAAATCTTGCGGGAAACAACTGTCTGTACACGGTCCGTGCGGACCAAGGTCGCCCGATTTCTGGGCTTGTGTTCGACCGTCTGTCACGGGCTTTATTCAAATATTTAGTTACGGTTTTATATTACAAATGCTGTATTTATAGTATAAGACTAGTACGTTTAATAGCTTTCAAACGATACGTAACATTAACCGATTGGTAAATAAAATAAAACCAGAGATTTGGACAAAAATCGTCGGAAGTCGGTCGGCCATAAATATGGCGTCACAGATGGCTGTTCCCCCCCCCCGGGAGCGCTCGTGGCCCAGCGGCGCCTGCGTACCGCGTGCGGTATCTAAGGTTAAGCAACGTGTGCAGCGGTCATGACTTGGATGGGTGACCGCTTTGAGTGGTTACTAACTGAGCGCTCCCGTACTTTGGAAGGCAAGTTAAGCCGTTGATCCCGGCTGCTGTCTATGGCAACAGTCGTTAAGCCAAGTTGGAGGCCTTGGGGCGGCTTGAGAACTTCTAACAGTCAAGTTGCCCACTCATTTGACAAAGCCTAATAAGGTCTAGTTTCCCCTCGGGTTAAAAGGTAGTTGACATTCAGCGATGGTCTTGGATTTTGGCCTGGCAATAAGTGTTAACACCCAAAAGAATCTCCTTCCAAACTAGCTTCTCTGACATTTGAAAAGAGTTTCTTTAAAGTTGAATCTTAACCCTTTAGACGTCAACTACGGTTATATCCCTCAAGGCGTGCAGTGCAATATCAACCTACTTGCATTTCTATAGAGTTCTTTGGTTTGACATTCCGATGCCACGGCGCTGATGATTTTATTAGCAACCTATTATCAGGGGCGACTCATTCGCGTGACGTCATCGCGCTTCACAGTCCAGTGCCCCATGTCCAGTGGGTCACGACGAACCGTCTCCACAAGTCCGTGCCCCGTACATGGGTCACTATAGCCACAGAATAGTATAATAGTATGCTATAGTCGACCAGGTACGCACTCAAATCACTATAACTGCATTCGATAAAAGGCTTATAAAGACAATTCTAATATAAGATAAGATAAGATAATTTATTTATTGTTTAACTGTGTACAATAGATAGACAATAATACAGTTGAGTTTCAACAGCCACCCGATCCCGGGCATACAATAATACACCTTAACTTTACTTATAACTAGACTTAAAACTAAGATACAGCCTCAAATTCAAAAAACTCCTTAATATTATAGAAAACTCTTTGAACCAACCAGTTTTTCAACATGACTTTAAATTTATTGCCTTCCAACACTTTAATTTCCGCTGGCAGTTTATTAAAAATATTTATAGCGCTAATAAACGCGCTTTTTTTATACATAGTATTCTTGACTTTAGGTAGTACTAGATCATATTTATATTGTTCGCGTAAGTTACTTTTTTTTGCGGATTTCTTTGTAAAATAGTTAGGATTGTTTTTAACAAAAACACATATCTCTAAAATATATATGCCAGTGAGTGTAAGCAAGGCTTTATCCCTGAAAACTGTCCTTAGCGACTGTCTACAGTGTAAATGAAAAATAATGCGTAAAGATCTTTTCTGTAAAATAAAAGTTGACTGTACATTTGTAGAATTTCCCCAGAATATCACTCCATACGTGAGCAAGGGATAAATGTTACCGTAATAAGCGTTGATTGTAATTTGTTCTGAGCATGTTTCAGACAGTATAGATAAGGCGTAACACTGTTTCGATATATTTTTGTTGATTATGTCGATATGTGATTTCCAATTTAAATTTGGGTCAATATTTACGCCTAAAAATTTAATGCTATCGACTGATTCTAAAGGTATACCTGCATCATGTATATTGAATGTCATAGGTATTGCATTATAGCTTCTAAACTGCATAAGTTTGGTTTTGCTTAGATTTACACTTAAATTTATTTTAGCAAGCCATTGTACCTATGTCTTGATCCTCTACTAGGATACCGTTATTAAAGCAGTCAATTTCAGCGATGTAGTTCTTCAAATCCGTAAATATGGTTTGCAAAGCTAATTGATTTATGTGCCCGGTTTTGTCAAACATTTTTCTCGAATACTGTAAATTGTTATTACTGTCTAACACATATGCAAATTGGAATGTGCATGCCTTCGAATAGAGTATTCTATTGAACAATTCAATGCGTCTATTAACTAGAACTTCTTGCGGATGCATTCTAAAAGTTGGCAAACAAATAATTATATTAGTATGCTTAATTGCCTCTAATTTTGTTCTTATAATATTTACTATTTTGTAATAGTTTTGAGTAAGTCTAAAATCATCTTCGTCAATTAATATTACACAATAATCTCTCAGAGAATATCCCTTAACTTTTGACTCCACTTCATTAAGTAATTGATGTATGCCGGCCCCTGTCTTGATGTAGTGGCAATATATCAATTCATGTTTTAGTTAGATAAGAAATAGCATTCTATAATATATTGTAATAATCCGAGTGCGTACCTGGTCGTTTCATAGTGACCCAAACGTGGATCACGGACGTGTGATGGAAGTAATTTAGTTGGACGTCCAAGAAAATTGAAACATTTTGTATGGGGACTGTGAACGTGTTAAGGGTGACTTTCATTCAATGCGATAGAAAGTGATGTAGCGAGTGATGCGCGTGCGATAGGAGATGACCAAGCGTAGGCACGTTTGGCTTGCCTCGCGGGGATTTGTTAACAGTGAGGCTTCTGTACGTAGTACTACTTATTACTTATTCTGTGCTATTATAGTGCTTAGCCTGGCGTGGCCTGGCACAAGAGGATCTCGTGATTCTCGTGGGTAAAACGTCGCTGTCTTACAGAGGATGTGGTGAAGAGACGAAAACTCAGGAATAAAACACCATTATATTGTAGGTAGCAGTGGCGGTGGCAGTGGGCGGGGCACATTGCACGTAGAACCGATGGCCGTTGGGGCCGAAAGGTTCTCGAGTGGCGACCACGGACCGGAAGGCGCAGCGTGGGTAGACCCCCCACAAGGTGGACTGATGACCTGGTAAAGGTCGCGGGAGTCCGCTGGATGCGGGTGGCGCAGGACCGGTCATTGTGGCACTCTTTGGGGGAGGCCTATGTCCAGCAGTGGACGTCTTTCGGCTGATATGATGATGATGATGATGATATTGTAGGTATAAGATATGTGGTGCAGATACAGTCGTCAAGTAAAAAAAAACAATACCTAACGGTTGATGTACATTAAAACGATGACCGGCCTGTGTTCGTAATATGTTGGTGCAACTGACCCTAATAAATGATTATGATATTCAAACGGCAACGAGGGTTAACGCCACAGAGGTTTTAGTGGGTATTCCCTTCCCCTGCGGATGGGCGAGTCCCACATACCCCCCACCATGAGGGATGCGTAAAAGCATTTCCTCTGCGTCAATAAAAAAAGGGATGCTGATAGTGTTGGAGTTTCTCCAGATGAGGAGGTTCGAGGATGGAGTAGTAGATGGAGACTATTCTGAGGGAGAGGAACCACCAAGCAAACGCTGCTAAATATTTTGCCGAACTGTTTTTATTTGACGATTCGCTTATATATAGACAAAACCATAGACAATACAATATTAAGGCATTAATAAATTTGACTAATAAGGTGTCATACACACAACCCTTAACAGATAGTTTAAAACGCGAGTGTATTTTTTTGTTTATTTAATAGATCAATTATAATCCACAACATACATAGTTGACTAGACAACATAAAAATAAACTAAATAACTAGGTAGAATGACAAGATTTTATTTGGCCTTCGCCATATTGCAGATTTTCAGTGGCACTATAGTAGATTGTCCAACAAGTGTAGGGCTGCCATCCGTCCGGGTTTTCCCGGATTTGTCCTAGTTTGGAGGCCGTGCGGGGGGAGAGGGGGTGTCAAAAGTGTCCGAACACTTTTCATGTAAGGAAGCACCTCATTGATTTTTAAAAAAATATTATTTTCGGACTCGTCCGGGGAAAAAATGCGATTTACGCCAAATGTCCGGGTTTTTTTAAATCTTTGTCCGGGTTTGGCGAAATTCGAGATGGCAGCCCTAAACAAGTGCATAAAATGGGTTTTATGGACGAGATATACACTCTACTTTGCACGTTGATTGCGAGGAAATGAAACAAATAATTTAATGAAGGTTATGTGATCAGATTTACACTCGCTCGGTCGTTGACCTCGTTCAATGCACTGGCAGGCTGCGGGCGCAGCGCACGGGGTTGATCGTGTGGCTGTTGGACCGATTGCCTTGGTCTTAGAGTTCTTCGACGAAGATTTTACTTTATGCTCTAGAGCATAAAACTGGGGTGCTACCGCGAGCCACAAACGAAATTTTCTCTCTCTGTCGCACTTGCAAGTCTGTACGTAAGTGCGACAGAGACGGAAAACTTCGTTTGTGGTTCGCGGTAGCAACCCTGTATTTTAGGCACTGTCTACGAAGCATAGAGTTAAACTTTACGAGCAAGAGACGTGAAAGTAATATTATGACACAAAATGACGCAAATTCACAGCATGTAGACGGGCTTGTCGGGCATTCTGTCGCACCACAGCGGTTCCGGTTCCTGCGACATCGCTTGCGGCACCTGACACACACACATGTACTTTAAATATGACATTGACACATGTTTTTATTCCATTGAACATTCTATTGTAACACTAAATTACTGTACCAAGACTATGGGACATCAAGGGAAAGTACCTTGAATATTGTAGACGGAAGATTTTACTAAAAGAAGACATTATTTTAATTAAAAAAAACAATTTAAACTGCATTCATAGATTTTTAAATAATTACATGGTTGAACCGGGAATCGAACCCGCTACACGAGAAAAAAAATTGTGTTGTTAAAATTCATGGTCTTCCTATTTCTGACACTACGTTATTTAGCAAAAAATAATCCTTATGATGAAGCCTTTCGATCGGTATGACAAAGCTACAAGGTAATTTTTTTCTCGTGTAGCGGGTTTGATTCCCGGTTTAATAATGTACATAATTATTTAAAAATCTGTGAATGCAGTTTAAATTGTTTTTTAAATTAAAATAATGTATTTTTTCAGCAAATATCCTATCTACGATATTTAAGGACATTCTGTATATATGCGTGCGCGCGTGTGTGTGTGTGTGTACACCTACCTGTATGTGTATGTGTGTGCGTGTGTGAACAGACCTACTTGTATGTGTGTGCACAGACCTGCCTGTTAGTGTGTACAGGCCTGCCTGTATTTGTGTGTGTGTGTGTACAGACCTGACTGTATAGGTGCGTGTGTACAGACCTGACTGTATGTGTGTGTGTACAATACAGACCTGCCTGTATGTGTGTGTGTGTGTGTGTGTGTGTGTGTGTGTGTGTGTGTGTGTGTGTGTGTGTGTGTGTGCAGACCTGACTGTGTGTGTGTGTACAGACCTGACTGTGTGTGTGTGCAGTCCTGACTGTATGGGTGTGTACAGACCAGCCTGTATGTGTGTGTGTGTGTGTACAGACCTGCCTGGAGTCGCGCCGCTTACCGCGGGCCCGCTTAGGCCACGGTTTCTTGAGGTGCACGTATGTGATGTGCGCGCGTTTCTCGCTCGCGTGCTTGAAGCACTTGCCGCACATTTCGCACTTGAATGGTTTCAATCCGGTGTGACTCTACGACAAAATAAAGATACATTTCAGTCGATCCTTTTTACTTGTTATTCTCTAGCGGCAAGCAAGGAGACAATAATGGAGTAGAACAAGGAACAAGTCTCCTATCAAAATAGTTATTGTATCGTATACAAGGGTTGTAAAACAAAGAAAGGCCGATATCGCAGATGTTTGGGGCCCGAGCCGCAGGCGAGGGTCTCAAATATGCGAGAGAGGGCTTTCTGTTTTACGACCCGTGTTTTGTACACAATTTTACGTCACCACTTGGCCAAAAAGTGGGTTTTTCTGATCGCGCAGCGTGCAGAAAAACGCGCTTTTTGGCAAGGTGTGGTGTAAATATACTTTTGAGCCCCTCTTAAATTAACGCGGTCTACATATACGTACACCTATTTAGCCTTCCGAAAGATAACGCCGAAAAGTATTAAGAGGAGGGGTAGGGCAAGCTCTCTCCATACGAACTTTGTGCAGGATTTACTTCGTTTGTGTTTGCATTAAAGTTATGATTTTTGGTCAGTATGGTTATTTTTCTGATAGCTATTTCTTGATGTAATTTTTTTTTTTTTGAATTTTTTTGAAATATTTGAAAATTTTCACATCACGATCATCGCATATCTAATATTTACAACAAAAAAAAAAAAAAATTTGTTAGTGCCAAAACCGACGAATAAAACGTGCACAAAGTTTGTATGGGGAAGGCCTTGCCCTACCCTGCGCCTTAAGTGGTATTGCTTAAGTATTGGCACGGGGGTGACACGCGAAGGACAGCAAGCGCTGTGGGTAAGTATGTGTGCGTGCGCTGTCGGTACACGCGTCAATTGTTTGCGCGGGTGCGTAGCGCGTGGCGCGACGGTAACCCGATCGTAACCCGGCCTGTCAGCCTGGGCCTGTCAGGGACGAGGTAACTGACCTCGGTGCGGGGGGGTTCGTGTCCGTTCTGTATGTAATACTATTATACTATTCTGTGGTATTGGGGCCCATGTTCTCAGTGAGATGCGTACATATTATGGAAGCAACTGTAGTTATAATTTGGGGTTTTTAAATTGGGGATTTGTTAATAGTGGGACTTCTGTACGTTTTTTTTTTTAAATAGCCTTTTATGTGTCCCACTGCTGGGCAAAGGCCTCTCCCCATGTTGTCCAGACGTCCCTGTCCGGAGCCACTTCCTCCCATCATCATCATCAGCCTGTTTCAGTCCACTGCTGGACATAGGCCTCTCCCATGGCACGCCACTGAGCTCGGTCTTCAGCTCTTCTCCTCCAATCCCTGCCCACTGCCTTGCGTATATCATCGCCCCACCTAGTTACAGGGCGTCCTACACTACGTTTGCCGACACGCGGTCTCCACTCAAGAACCAGTCTGCCCCAACGGCCATCGGTTCTTCGGCATATGTGACCTGCCCACTGCCATTTCAGCTTACTAATTCGCTGAGCTATGTCGGTAAGTTTGGTTCTCTGACGAATAACTTCGTTCCGGATACGATCCCTAAGAGAAACTCCGAGCATAGCTCTCTCCATAGCTCGCTGAGCGACTTTGAACTGGTGGACAAGACGCACAGTGAGTGGCCACGTTTCGGCTCCGTATGTCATCACAGGCAGGACGCACTGATTGAAAACTTTCGTTTTTAGGCTTTGTGGTATCGGCGATGCGAAGACTCGACGAAGTTTCCCAAACGCTGCCCAGCCCAGCTGTATCCGTCTCCTAACTTCCTTGTCGAAGCTGTTCCTACCTAGTTGGAGCAACTGCCCTAGGTATATGTACTCGGGAACAACTTCGAGGCGGACTTCGTTTACGAAGATCGGTCCCGGGTCGACGTGCTCGTTGATCATAACTTTGGTTTTTTCCAAGTTCATCCGGAGACCGATTCGCCGAGACGAATTTGCTAGGCCGTCCAACATCTGTTGTAGATCCTGCAGCGTTTCAGCCATAATCACAATGTCGTCCGCGAATCGTAGGTGAGAGATGTGTGCGCCATTTATATTGATGCCACGGCCTTTCCAGTCCAGCGTCTTAAACATATCCTCCAGTGCGTTGGTGAACAGTTTTGGTGATATAACGTCACCTTGTCGCACTCCACGGCGTAAGTGGATATGTTCAGTCTGCTGGTCCTGTACTTGGACGGTCATCGTTGCGGCAACATAAAGGCACCTCATCACCTCGATGTATCGCCAATCGACTTGGCATCGCTGCAAGGAGTCTAGAACAGACCAGGTCTCGACAGTGTCAAAGGCCTTCTCATAGTCCACAAAGGCTAGACACAGGGGCCGATTATACTCACCAGTCTTCTGTATGATCTGCCTCACTGTGTGGATGTGGTCTATGGTACCATAACCACTTCGAAACCCCGCCTGTTCTGGGGGTTGAAACTCGTCGAATCTCTGTGCAAGACGGTTCGTGATGACCCTTGAAAACAGCTTGTATACATGGCTCAGAAGCGATATAGGTCGATAGTTCTTCAAAAGGGTTTTATCACCCTTCTTGAAGAACAGTATCACCATTGCTCCGCTCCATGCATGCGGAGTTCTCCCAGTAGAGAGGACAGCACTTCCTCCCAGTTGGAGACAAATACGTCCAGATCATCCCGCCATCTCCGTCTGGGCCTGCCTCGTCTGCCTCGTCCGTCATGTGGCACCCACTTGGTAGCTGCATTAGCCCACCTATCCGGGTGCATGCGACAGACGTGGCCGGCCCAGTCCCACGTACGTAGTACTATTTCGTATACACTTCTGTACGTAGTACTATTAATTATTCTGTGGTAATTCAATATCGTTTATTTCAGGCATTGCCCATAAAGTGTTAGTAGATACAAATTACAAAATCTCACAACACAGTAACACGGTAATACTCACAGCCATATGTCTAGTCCGGTTGCTAGCCGTTGAAAACCGCTTCCCGCACGCGGGACACGCGTGCTGCGGTCGCGTGGAGTGCAATCGCCGGTGTGCGATAAGACGGTAGCTGGCATTTGAGTGTGTGTGTGCACGTGTCTGAATCTGTGTGTTTGTCTGTCTCTCTCTCTCTCCCTCTCTCTGTGTGTGTGTATGTTTGTGTGTGTGCGCGTGTCTGAATCTGTGTGTTTGTCTCTCTCTCTCTCTCTCTCTCTCTCTCTTTCTCTCTCTCTCTGTGTGTGTGTGTGCGCGCGTGTCTGAATATGTGTCTCTCTCTCTCTCTCTCTCTCTCTCTCTCTGTGTGTGTATGTGTGTGTGTGTATGTGTGCGCGCGTGTCTGAATCTGTGTGTCTGTCTGTGTCTCTCTCTCTCTCTCTCTCTCTCTCTCTCTCTCTCTGTGTGTGTGTGTGTGTGTGTGTGTGTGTGTGTGTGTGTGTGTGTGTGTGTGTGTGTGTGTGTGTGTGTGTGTGTGTGTGTGTGTGTGTGTGTGTGTGTGTGTGTGTGTGTGTGTGTGTGTGTGTGTGCGCGCGCGTGGCTGAATCTGTGTGTCTCTCTCTCTCTCTCTCTCTCTCTCTCTCTGTGTGTGTGTGTGTGTATGTGTGTGGGCGAGAGGGTGTGCATTTGTTTGTTTATGTGTGTGTTTCCTTGACAGTAACACCACTCGTGTCACGATCCAGATTGTCAGAGCTGATTTTCTCAGAGCACGTGTAATACTCACAGCCATATGTCTAGTCCGGTTGCTAGCCGTGGAGAACCGCTTCCCGCACGCGGGACACGCGTGCTGCGGCCGCGCGGAGTGTAGCCGCCGGTGTGCGATGAGACGGTAGCGCCGCTGGAAGGTCTTGTCGCACTGCTGGCATTTGAACAGTTTCGCGTCCGTGTGCGTGAAACTGTGGTCTTGGAGGAGAGCCAGGCTCTGGAGAATAATATGGAAATATTATGGGATATGCTTGCAGGCGCGGACACAGGAGAAGGGGAGGAGGAGACCTTTAAATAGTACATTATTGCCGTGGCCGGGAAGGGAGCCATTGCAGGCTGAGTATTTGTTTAAACGGACGAGCTTGCGAGTCCGTTTAATTATAATACGAAGCCTGCAATTGCCATTCCGGCCGAGGCTAATATATTGCTTTTCTCAAAAATGGGGAAAAACGACAAAAATTTAATTAAGATTTGATAAACATAACCTTAAAACGTCACAAACATCATGTTTTCCCGCCGTTTATTTTTTTTAACAGAATCGTAAGTGTATTTTTCCACCGAAAAACGCAAATTATTCGAGACACATAAAAAAACGTCGCGTTTTCAACAGAAAAATACGAGCTGAATTGGCTGAATACGACCTGTGCCTCCTTTTATATGACAGTTTCTACATTTTAAAAAGTTTATAACTCGACAAATAAAGGAATTTATATGTGACATTGCAGGCCATATATGTGGCCTGCAATGTTTTTTACTTTTTAATTTGGATCTGACCTTAAACTATACACTTTACCTTCCAATATGTAGCGACTAAAGTCCAGTTTGCGGGCCATTTTTGAGAAAAATAATAAAAACTAGTGACACCGGCTTGATGCATGCAATAATAATACTAGTGGCTCTGTGCGCTGTAGACCTCGTGTTTTTTTTTAAATTTCAAAGCCAACAGCGGCACAGCTCACAAAATTTCACAAGAATCGGTTGAGTAATGCTGTAGAGGACAAACTATTGTTTTTTTTTTTAAAATATTCTGTGTAATATTCAAAGCACGTGCTCACAATTCACGAGAATCAGTTGTAAAATGCGACCCTTAGAGGTGAACAAATTAAAATTCGGCCGCAGAAACACAAAATCATTGATAAAAAATTGTTTTTTTTTTAATTTCCAAAAAGTGACTCGATAAAAAAAATCTACAAAATTACCGAACCTGCTCACAAAATTTCACGAGTATACGAAAGCATTTTTGTCGAAGCTAAAACAGAGACCTTCGTTTCACTCGGTCAATAAGATAATTTAATAAATATGATCAAGTTTATTGGCTGACAGTAAATTAAAAACTCCATCAGGATTCTTATGTTTTATGGATATATAAATAAAATAAAGGAATAAATTAAATATCATCAGATAAAACATCACATCACATATTAGTAAAAATAAAAAAAATTTAGTTCAAAATATTTTATTCGTGATAAAAAAAATATAAAAAGGACAAATACATTATATAATAAGACTGTGTCACGAAACAATTACAACCAATACATCAATTACAGTAAATAATACAGGAAATTTAATACATTTTTAAAAGTTTTAATAAGGAAAGTATAACCGAACGTAACTGAAACCGGGTATTCACATATAAAAATTGTGCTTAAATAACCGGTTATAATTGGTCATCGGTTAAGGCACCTGTAGAGGCAAGGCCTTCTCCATATAAACTCTGTGCAAGTTTTATTCGTCGGTGATGGCACTCCCGCATATAATTTTTTTTGCTTGTTAATATTGGATATACGAAGAATGTCAAGCAAAAAAATTCAAAAATTTCAAAAAATATTAAATAAAAAAAAAAAAAAAACTTGAGGTTTTGGCTAACAGAAAAATAAGCATACTGACCAAAAATCATAAATGTAATGCAAACACAAGTAAAGAAAAACTTGCACAAAGTTTGTATGGAGAGTGCCTGCCTCTACAGGCGCCTTAAAACCGGTTAGCATTCTCTATCGCCAGAGTCAACTGAGCATTTGTAAACTTTATGGGCATTGTAATAAGGGTCACGAATGGTCAATCAACAGTATTGGCGTTTGTTAGACATACCTGGAACATTTTCCCGCAAACTTCGCACATACTCTTGGTCTTCATTGAGGGGTAGTTTGTCCGGTTCTTGTCCGGGTGCGTCCGGCGGAAGTGCCGGTAGTAGGCCAGCGAGTCCGGCAGTTGCATGTCGCACTGGTATACATAACATGTTTGTTATTACTACTTATTACAAAGAAAAATAAAAAGAGTGATCGCGGACGCAACCTAAGACGGGAACAGAACCTGCGCCACTGATTTGCCGGACCAGCAGCCTTGTCTCATCATCCTCCTAGCCTTATCCCAGTACAGTTGCATCCTGAAGGATGCCTGGGGTCCGCTACCTAATCACAAGATTTGGCGTAGGACCAGCAGCCTTGCCTCTAAGGTAAAATCCATAATAGGGATGTCGACTCAAAAAAAAATATTACTTCAATTAAAAGAAAGAAGACATAAAACTATGCCTATTCAAATATCTCAAAAAATAACGAAGCTACAACGGTTAGAATGTTCATAGTTAGAGAGAGAAAGTGCTACCTAACCGTGCCGTCACTGTTAAGTAGCGCCATAGTAAATGACGATCGTTCAATTATATGTGGTGTGTTTTGCGGAAAAGAGACAGAACATACCCACTCTTAAAACTTTGAAGACTTATAATTACGTAATTACTTATTTTTTTGAATTACTTTTTTTGTCATTTGATTGAGAATTTGAGCCTTTATGTAGAAAATTTGGTGTTATTGATTTTCTTTTATAGTGTCGTCATCCCTATTCCCTAATCCCAATAAGGTCTAGTTCCCCCTCGGGTTGGAAGGTCAGATGACAGTCGCTTCCGTAAAAACTAGCGCCTACGCCAAATCTTGGGATTAGGTGGCGGACCCCAGGCATCCTTCAGGATGCAACTGTACTGGGATAACGCTAGGAGATGATGATGAATTGTTTTATCTATCAAATAGTTACTACTATACCTGCTCACAAGGGATTGGCCCCTCTGGTTTGTCGGGTCTGCTACGACGCGTCTTGCCGTCTCGCTCGCACTCGTTTGCACTGCGGCGACCTCGTTTCTGACATACGTTCTCTTTCCTGTCCCTACAACAATAAAATAGTAGTTTATGCAACTGCTACGTAATGAATGCCTAGCCTAATTAATCTTATTATGTACAATACAATACAATACAAATACTCTTTATTGCACACCTCAAAAAGAACACAGTACAGGACATTAGGGTTAAAGTAGAGGTAAACAACAGGCTGGTATGTACAGTTGAATACACTTCTAGTTTATATACATCCATATATGAAATCCTCTTTAAGGCGATATATCGATTGAAAAACCCTTTGTTTTTCCGCTCGCGACAAAACGGGATGCAACCCTCTCCGAGAATGGCTTTTTAGACAAATCTCGTTAAATATCTGACTGTGTGCAGGTTTATTAAATTTCCTCTTGTCAGTACCTAGATGAGGTAAAATACCATCATATTAACTTAATCGTGTCTTTTAATAATGCGTTGTTTTAGTAGGCTGAGGAAAAAAAGGAAAATATAGACTCGACTTTGGATTTATTTTCTATCGAGAAAATTTTAAGCAATCATGTTTCGCTATTGTCAGTACCACAATCATATAATCAAGAATCATATATCTGAAAATCAGCCCCATACTGTTTGATAGTCTGGGCAGGACAGCGTTTCAAAGTCTCCAAATTTCTCAGTGTAACGTCTTAATGTGTTTCATGTGGTTTGGTCTCGCCGGCGTGCGCCATGTTTGTCGAGACGCGCGGCGCAGCTGTTATGGGCGGAGATGGCCGTAACGGTTCAAATTATAATTTTGTAATGGCCATCTCCGCCCGCGCGGCCGGGGCGTTCGGGCCGCGGTATATTGTAAAGTTGGTCCTTACCTACACTTTTGAGCACATTGCGTAGACAATAGTACATTACTTAACAAGGGCGGTAAAACAAAGAATGTCTCAGATCGCAGGTATTTGACGCCCGAGCCGAAGGCAAGGTCGATAAATATGCCCCTGGCCAGGCAGTGGGATTTCCCGCGCGCGGAGCGTGCGGTAATTGCCGCTTTATGGCCAGGTGTGACATAAAGAAGACTTACGCGTCGTGTCGAGGAGAGAGCTTTATATGCTGGTCGAGGGCTGCTTGCGATGCGAAGCGAACATCGCACCGCTGGCAGTACGGCCCGTTCTCGTCGATCTGCGAGGGACATTGCACATCTTAAGGGCCTGACTCAGCATATATGTTGCAGCAAATATACTGCAACGCTGATTTTCAGTCAAACCCTCCTATTGGTATGGATTTAGGATTATAATATATAGACGTCGAAACAGTGTACATAGCTACATTTGACATAATATCTATGTAATGTTAATCTTGTTATAAATAACTGAACTACTGAATTAATTTTATTTATTATGTAACCTCACTAACATAGATATAAGCATAATAATGTAAAGAACCATATATGGATTTATTCTGAAATAAATTATTTGAATTGAATTGAAATGAAAGCGTTTGTGTTTGTGTGTGTGTGTTGTGTGTGTGCGCGAAATAAACAGATTCAGATTTAGATTTCAGATTTTCAGATTTACTTATTCACAATATACGATTACATTATAAATTACATGTCAATTTACAAGAATCTCTATTGCGATCGTCAATAAAAATAAATACAAATAAAATCAATGAATACAATAGCAATTAAATAATACAGTGATGTCCGCTTAATCTAAAAAAGTGGACGCAGTATGTTAAAATTCACCTGAGAGGATCGTCATGTCATACAACAATTGACAACATTTCATATTTTTAACTACTTTATTTTATGAACTAGTTAGAAAATAGGTAAAAATTTAAGCCACCCGTATTTTTTCTTTTTCAATTTAACTCATTATTTCATACAAAAAAAACACGTTGAAAAGTAGGTCATTCCAAAAGGGCGTAAGTAAAATATGACGTCATCTTCCCAACAAGAATCCAGAGCCACTCCAGAGCAGCGATTGTCTGTACTCTGTACTAAGGTCTCCCTGAATACAGCGAGGAAGATGACTCTTGATGTCAACTTTCGTTTTACAGTAATTTGCGATTTTTTCCAAAATTAACGGAGAAAAAAATCTAAAAAAATGTTTTTTGTGTACTTCACACGTTTTTACCGAAATGGTTTTCGAATTAAGACTTTTGGAAATTATGAAATATTGTCAATTTATAATATAATGTCAATACAAGAAATGAAATGTCAAAAGTTCTTACCGTCGGATGGTGTGTCCTGTGCTTCAGTCTCTTGTGGAGTTGCAGCCCCTTCTCGCTGACGAAGGAATGTCCGCAGAGGGGACACACCCAGTCCGAGGGGTGTTTTATGCGCACATGGCCCATGTACGTTGAGAATTTACTGTAACAGACGACCGATTTAGCTTAGTCGGTAGTGAAGCGGCAATTACACTGCGTCGTTCACCTAATGCGGTCGCCGAATTCGTTTTAAACTACTTAGGCCAACGAACGTCGTCTTTACACTAGTCTGTCCGCCTACTACGGCGACTTGGCAGCTGTCGATCGCCGAATGCGGCCGACTAACGTGTTCTTTACACTTCGTCGTTCACCTAATGCGGTCGCCGAATTCGTTTTAAACTACTTAGGCCAACGAACGTCGTCTTTACACTAGTCTGTCCGCCTACTACGGCGACTTGGCAGCTGTCGATCGCCGAATGCGGCCGACTAACGTGTTCTTTACACTTCGTCGTTCACCTAATGCGGTCGCCGAATTCGTTTTAAACTACTTAGGCCAACGAACGTCGTCTTTACACTAGTCTGTCCGCCTACTACGGCGACTTGGCAGCTGTCGATCGCCGAATGCGGCCGACTAACGTGTTCTTTACACTTCGTCGTTCACCTAATGCGGTCGCCGAATTCGTTTTAAACTACTTAGGCCAACGAACGTCGTCTTTACACTAGTCTGTCCGCCTACTACGGCGACTTGGCAGCTGTCGATCGCCGAATGCGGCCGACTAACGTGTTCTTTACACTTCGTCGTTCACCTAATGCGGTCGCCGAATTCGTTTTAAACTACTTAGGCCAACGAACGTCGTCTTTACACTAGTCTGTCCGCCTACTACGGCGACTTGGCAGCTGTCGATCGCCGAATGCGGCCGACTAACGTGTTCTTTACACTTCGTCGTTCACCTAATGCGGTCGCCGAATTCGTTTTAAACTACTTAGGCCAACGAACGTCGTCTTTACACTAGTCTGTCCGCCCACTACGGCGTCTTGGCAGCTGTCGATCGCCGAATGCGGCCGACTAACGTGTTCTTTACACTTCGTCGTTCGCCGCATGCAGCATGCAGCGAACGACGAAGTGTAATTGCCGCTTGACCCTGCCTACAAAGCTGGAGGTCCCAGGTTCGAATACCGGCCGGGGCATTTATTTGTGTGATGAGCACGAATATTTGTTCTTGGGTCTTGGATGTTTTCTATGTATTTAAATATCTATTTATATCTATATAAGTATGTATGTATATCGTCGCTTAGTACCCATACTTAGACAAGCTTTGCTTAGTTTGGGACTAGATGGATTTGTGTAAAATTTACCACATTAAAAAAAGACGGTGGCAAACAAGCGTACGGTGCACCTGATGGTAAGCGGATACCGCGGCCTATAGACGCTCGCAACTCCAAAGGAGCGTCGAGCTGATCTGATGATGGAGACAGAAGGTGGCCATAGCAACTCCTTCATCCTCCTAGCGTTATCCCAGTACAGTTGCATCCTGAAGGATGCCTGGGGTCCGCTACCTAATCCCAAGATTTGGCGTAGGCACCAGTTTTTACGAAAGCGACTGCCATCTGACCTTCCAACTCCGAGGGGAAACTAGACCTTATTGGGATTAGGCTTTGTCAAGTGAGTGGGCAACTTGACTGTTAGAAGTTCTCAAGCCGCCCGAAGGCCTCCAACTTGGCTTAACGACTGCTGCCATGACAGCAACCGGGATCAACGGCTTAACGTGCCTTCCAAAGCACGGGAGCGCTCAGTTAGTAACCACTTAAAGAGGTCACCCTTCCAACTCCTGACCGCTGCCCACGTTGCTTAACCTTAGATACCGCAAGCGGTACGTAGGCGCCGCTGGGCCACGAGCGCTCCTCTGGAACCGTCTCCAAGAGTAGTTGATGACTGTGTGAAAAGTACAGTCGGCAATAAAAGTTTGTATAGGTGGAATTATTTTTCTAGAACGGGTCTTATTTTTAGGACCCATCGGTCCAACAAAGCCTTTGTTTAGACACGTGCCACAAACGCTTCGAAATGAAAAGGACATGCTTCATAAATACTTTACTCGAATAGTGACTCTATTGTTAAACTTTATTAGTCCTACGCTGCTCTACGGATAGTATTGCTGTTTTAAATACAAAAGGTCAACACTGATAAGTCGTATTTTTAAATGTGAACCTTCTTTCCTTGTAAGTAAAGCCGCCTTTTGGCCGAAAGTGTTAACGTTTACCTCGTTTAGTTTACAGGTATCAATTAGCGGTTACGCTCAACAACGAAAGACAGTGCTTTTGTTTAGTAGGCACAAAGAGAAGGGTAATTCGTTCAAGAAAAATAATTCCAACCATACTAAAAACAAATTTTTGACAAAAACTTATTTTAATGGAAGGATGCGTGCTGTGGACGGTCGCGAGTGCCCGAGCTGCGCATCTTCCTCGCACAGCTACATAGCTTGGCATTAGTGGAAACGGTCATATAGTTTCGTAGCGTAACTTTCACATACTCGCAGCATAGCTGCATAGCATCTCTGATGGAAAGGCGCCCTACAACGAGGCCTGGAGGCCGATTTTCACTCGACATTTGTCAAAATATCATAGTTTTTTGACCATAGATATAATATATACTCTGTAGTTATATATGCGCCAACGAGCGACCGGGTCTATGTCTTTCTCATATTCATACAAAATTTGTACTACCCAATTTGGCCGGTTTTCATGTGCAATGTATTGCTTATGGAAGTTTGCGTTTGCATTTACCCGACCATGAAAAAATGTTCGGTCGATGATAGGGACAAAACATGCCACTCTTTTCTATTTCCTCTTATAGGAATCGCAATAAGACTATATATATTTCTCTATCAAAGCGTGTCAGCCCCTTGTTTTTGACATTTTGACAGACCTCGAGTGAAAAGTCGAGCGTTCGACACTCTAAAATCGGCCCCCTGGTTTGATATGAATACTTACACAAAGTCCTCCTCACAGTGTGGGCACTGGTAGCGTGTGCCATTGTGCCATTCTTCATGCAATTTTGCTGCGTGTCTGTAACAAAACCTCTTCATATAATGTCATATCGTTCATTTGCATTGATCATACATCTTCATATCGTACACATTACACGTACAATAAATCAATTTTGTATGGTAAAGAAAACTATACATTTTAATAAAGGGAATAATTTAATGCTCTGAGCAGGACTCGATCCTGTGACCTGGCATAAGCGGCCAATCACTCTAGCCAACTGAGTTATCGGAACAATCAAGCTCGGTCTCGAAATTATTCAAACAGTTTCCTCTTACAACGCCATCCCTTTACACCCGGATTGAAACTATTGTGAGCTCTAATACGGTATTTGACACATATTAAAATTTATAACAGTGTCACTTTTTGGATAGTTAGCCATCAAAATATCACAATAAATCGTAAATTATAAAATTTTACCAAAATCATAAAAAGATATGAATCATCAAAAACTCAGAAAATTATGTAATTTTTTTTACCATCCAAAATTCAAATAAAAGGTGTCAATAGAATGCTTATGTATAAATAAAAAATAAATTGTATAGCAACTATGTACCTAAACGCATTATTTTACGACTAAAACAGCAAAATACTAATTTTCCCATACAATGGTTGGTCGAATGCAGTGCAAGTGACGTCATTTGCCAGGGCCAATTTCTAGGAGCCTTTTTGAGACCCGCTAGCGTCGAGCTAGGTTTGTCCCTAATTTTAGCCCTTTATTGTGCTCTAAATGTTGTTGGTCCCATATAGACATTTGATGGTCTCTAAAAACTGGTTCGATTGGCATTATTAAAAAATTTTTAGTCAAATAGCGTATTACATTTAAAATGTGAATTTTAAACTAGGCGTAAAACTCGTAAACGGTTGCACATAGGAAAAAACGTTCTTAGGCATAAGTGATCTACATAAAATTATCTACAAAAAAGGTTATATACACTTTTTCGCTAGGATTAATATTTAATGACATTTTAAAGGAGGAATTATTTTTATGTTAATTTAAGTGGCTTCTCATTCCTTTATTTTTCAATATTTTAAAAAACAAAAAAAACTTTATTTATGCTCTCAACGAGCTCTACCCAACAACCCCAACCCCAGTTGATGGGGTAGGCAACATTCTTTTTCTCGCGCCCCCCTTTACGGTTTATCCAGAAATCACGCGAGGTTTTTTGGGCCACTTTTAGACCCCCCTTGGTGATCTTTGATGAGGTTTTAGACGACCCCCCCCCCCCCACGAAACCTCACGTGTATTTTTTGAATTTACCACCACCTATTATTTTTTTTAAGTAAATGAAGTATATTAGTTGATCTTGTGCTTATTTAGGTAGGTTCATGCGTTATGATAACGTGATTGTGTAATTTCTCCTATCTTTTAAGAATATGCTACATGAGTAGATATCATTTCTCGGTATTGTAGGTGCAGTAAAAAAATACACGTGTACCCCCTTGTACCCCCTCTCCCCCAACGTGATCAGTAGTGAGCTTTTCGTAACCCCCCCTTTGGGACCACGCGTGATTTCTGCATAAGCCCTTAATTGTAGCCCCCGTGCACTCACCTTCTAGTGGTAACGTACGCGCAGCACTTGCAGCTGAATTGCTGGACGTGGGATGCGACGTGGTTCCGTAGCGCGTGCTGCTGCTTAAAGTGCGTTTTACAGACTTCACATACAAATGTGCCGCTTTGCTGCAAATAAAATGATATCCTATTTACTTATTTGACTCAGGCAACAATGCCTATATTTACATATACCTTACAGACTAACATATAAATCTATAAAAATACAATACAAATTTTCTTTGTTGCTCACCAAATAAAGTTAACTTAAGAAAACAGCAATTAAATCGCACACAAACAGGTGGCCTTATCGCTAACAAGCGATCTCTTCTAGACAACCTTTGGGTACTTAATGGAAACTGTCCTAATATTACAAATGCGAAAATTGAAATGTTTTGATTAATCTATACTAATAAATGCGAAAGTGTGTCTGTCTGTTACCTCTTCACGCTTAAACCGCTGGACCGATTTAGATGAAATTTGGCATGGAGATAGAGTCCCGAGGAAGGACATATGATACTTTTTATCCCCGGAAAACATCTCTTAAGAGAGTGGAAGTTTGTATGGAAGAGCGATAACCAGGTATGCGCCTGATATAAAAAGAATAGCAATTATGAGTTCCACACGGACGAAGCCGCGGGCAATAACTAGTTTTTGTATACAGCTGTTACCGCTAACGCAAACTACAAATTTCAAATTAAGGGAAGACTTTAAAAAACAGGATTTGAACCTATGACTTTCTAAACCACTGAGCTACGGGAGCGATCGAGCTCGGCCCCCCAAATTCCTCAACCGTACCCTCCTACAACGCCTTATGCAAGCAAACACTTAGGTTGTGGAATGAGCTTCCTGCCGAGGTATTCCCAATGGGCTACAGCATGGGGCTCTTCAAAAAAGGCGTGAAAAGGGTTCTTATGGGTCGGCAACGCGTGAGTGACGCCTCTGGTGTTGCAAGCGTCTATAGGCGGCAGTAACCGCTTACCATCAGGTGGGCTGTCAGCTTGTTTGCCTCCGACGTAGTATAAAAAAAAAAAAAAAAAAAACACTGAAAATCGAATAAAAATTGGACACTCACATCTGTATGCCGAAATATATGACTATTATAAGCGTCTTCATCCAAAAACCCCTTAAAACAATCCTCACACTTAAACACAGAATTCTTATAATTCGCCGTCTCTTTCCTTCTCCTTATCATCTCTATCTGCTCTTCAAACGTCAGATCCGTTATAGTAAATAAATCCTCATTTAAAACTTCGCTGGCTGGTTTTCTTCTTCTATCAATTCTCGGTTCTTTTTTCTTCTTTTTAACCTTTTTAACTTTCTTTTTGGCCAGTATTTCATCGCTTGACGTTTCTTGGTCAAAGTCGAAATGAATATTACTGGCCATGTCTAATTCATTGTCAGTTAAAACTTCATTTATGTTGATTTCTTGTATGGGTTCTTGTTTCTGTTCAGTTAGATCTGTTTCTTGCAAATGTAAGTCGTTGGGGTTGACGTAAGTTTTACGTACTAATGTTGATGTGAGTTTGTGTTTCTGTCTGTCTATTGATTGTAAGTGATGCATTGTATTCTGTAATAAAAAAAAAAATTAGTACACGTAAATTACTTTCAAGACGTTTTTTCATTTGTAGTTGTGTACGGATAAAATTTAAATGTGTAAATTATTTTTTAAGTGTGTGTAAATTTAAATATAGAAACCCTGTAAATATATAAATACTACTACAAATGCAATAACGTCTCGAAAGTAACTCGCCTGTATAGTATGATTACTTTGAGTTTGACACTCACATATCCTCTTATTCCATTTGATATTCTTCTTTAACGCTTATGTAATAGGGTTTCTATTAAAACATACTATTATTAAAAAGTTGCAAGGCCTCTTAAACGCCAGAAAAATTATAATCAAGTCGCGTTTTACTGCATACTACGTGGTCTTTCGTCTTCATAGTGTGGGTCAACACCCCAGTGTCGTAGCCGAAAGGTAAGGACGGCGTTAATATATCTCTTCTATATCTTTTCTGTATCTCGTTAGAAATGCCTGCCTTTCAGGCCTCGGCTAACAAGCCATACTAATATTATAAACGCGAAACTGTGTATATGTCTGTCTCTCTGTTACCTCTTTACGCTTAAAGTGCTCAAACCACTGAACCGATTTAGACTGAACCGAATTTGGTATGGAGATCATTTCTGTCCCGGGGAATACATTGATACATTTTATTCCGGAAATCATCCCTTCAGGGGGTGGAAGTTTGTGTGGAAGAGTGATAACTAGGTCAGCGCCTTAATTAAGAGAATAGCAATTAAATTTAATCGCGATGAACGAGTTATACGCGGAAAAAGTCACGGGCAAAAGGTAGTCAACTATAGCACTTTTATCTCACAAGCGCGGGTGAGCCATGGTTGTGTGTTGAGCTATACATGCATTCTATGTGTGCGTCAGCGTAGGAGCTATGAGTTCACGTTGTCTATGCGTTCGTGTGTGTCGAAACTACAACAATGGCCAACCCGCGCTCGTGAGATAAAAGTACTATAACAATTTACTATTAGGTACTTACATATCTGTCGTGTGGTAACTGCGAAAGTAAGGCATGACTTCGCAGTGCCTTGTTTCGGAAGCGCAGACAAGCTAGCAGCCTGAATGTACACTCCCAGCAGAGATGTCGGGGCGAGCCATCTTCTGCCAACTGAAAAACAACACAATTGTTTTTTTTTTTATTTGGGACAAAAACAAGTAACACACAGAGTTTCAGGCTTAAAGTATGTAAGTTAAACAGTTTCTTAGGTGTGAGTCTCAACAATATTGTCCTCAAGATATTAAGACACATGATTAAATGTATAACATAACTATATGTATGGATAGAAAACCATCAAATTATCGCAATAAATAGTAAATTCCACAAATTAATCAAAATCACAAAAAGATATGGGACTATAAAAAAATTGTTTTATGTCACACCTGGCCATAAAGTGGCCATTATTGCACGCTCCGCGCGCGAAAAAACACACTTCCTGGCCAGGGGGTGACATAAAATTTTGTACTTACCACGGGCGATAATAAAGAAAGCCTCAGATCGCATATTTATCGCCCTTGCCTTCGGCTCGGGCGTAAAATACCTGCGATCTGAGACATTCTTTGTTTTATCGCCCTTGGTAAGTAATGTACTATTATATATAGTCCAAGAATGTAAAATTAAAGTTACCAACAGAAATGTCATATTTCAATAATGATTCATTTGTTATTTGTATACGCGACTGTTTGTGTTCTTAAAAAAAAAAAGAAATAGTATTGAAACGTTGTCCATAAACGTTCGGAAGTTCGTTCACAAGAGAAACGGCAAATCACTTTTTTCCCATACAGCGGTAGTACGAGGTATAGCACTGTGACGTCACATTTCAATGTCAATCAGTATGGAACGTTTTCAATGCTCGAAAACTTTGCACTTATTTTCGTCTTCTGTTTTGCTCTAATTGTATATGATCTTGATCTCATACAAACATTTGTTCGTCTCTAAAAACTAGTTCGAATGGCACTATAAAAGCGAATTAGTCAAATAGAGAACCTGCATTCGCCCATCCTGTCCGATGCCTGTCCCACCCAAGATTAAATATTTTTTTAAATTTCAGCTGTTTATTTCAGTTAAATTTATCATGGTTTTATAATTACAACCTTATGGCTCCCAGTGTCGCCGATGTACGGGATCATAAGATTAACTATTAATCTTAAATAACAAAAGATTAAACTTGTGCTTGGGTCCAGTTTTTTGCAGTCCCAAGCATCCAAAGGGTATGGTGTCTACCAGTGGCGGCGCGTCAAAAATATTCTTAGGGAAGCCGGAAATAATTTTTCTTTCTTATTCTTCATGAGCCGTAGTAAAAGAGCTGGACTAGTTGAAAATTAGGCAAGCCGGTGGGAATCGAGTTGTATGGAAGCACCGCCACTGGTGTCTACTTACCATCAAGTAGGCTGTTTAATTGCTTGCCAGCATTATATATTTTTGATGTTGACAATACTTATAGTTGTATTATATCATACTTACATGACAGTTTGTAAGTTCTTCATAAGATGTTTTTAAATTATAGTCTTCCATGTCATAGAGTTTCATGTCTGTAGACAGACAGATCTTGCAGACCTGAAAATGTATATTTTCATTACATTAATTAACTGCTGAAGCTACAGCGACAATTCTAGTCTCTTGAAGCAAATTTGGTCTACTTTAAAAACCTCAAGGCACTCTCAGCAACTAGTTCTTTAGGGTTGAAAAAAATTTTTTTTTGCCACAGTTGCGTTCAGAGCTCGAGGTTACAAACTTGGATTATTCATTGGGCCAACATCATAAACATGTCTGCAAGAAAAGAAATCAGAACTACCGGATTTAACGCAAGCTCTGAATGTATAAAGTTACTATATCCAAAGCTAAAGAATATCGAGCACTAATCACTAACAACGTATTTATTAAAACATAGTATGAACATAACGTAATTGTAGCAAAAAATTATAAAATTAGGACACTTACTTGCATTGTTATACTGCGATCCAATTTGTCCAATAATTCGAATACCGAAGTTCGACTATTTTAATAAAAGCATTCAAAACTTAAAAGTAAAGGAAACGAAGCCCTTCCACACATAGTTCGGTTCTTTTAATACAGCTACTTTCGGTTAAATTCACAAATTAATCAAATACGATACAAATACATAAATAAACATGTTTGATTGACCGCCATAGAGTAGCCTGTTTGACAGCAAAATTTAAACTGTTTGAGCACAATTTTAAAACGACCCCGATTTTATTGGACTGTATTTTTTCTGTCAATGTCAATGGAAAAGCGCGGGTAAATTAGTTTTAAAACTTTTACTATGCGCTCTTTAAAACTAAATTATATAGAGGGTTTTGGCATATTTTTGGCCGAAACAGGGATTCCCGACATATATCTTAAAAATCAACCTGACATGAAAGTTAAATAGAAAATAAAGAGTACCTACCTAATAATTGATTGATTATGATTACTTCTGTACTTAAATATATCGTCCTTGATACAGATATTCCGATATTTCGGCATTTGTCTGTTTCAATCCCGGTATTGAAATACCGTAAAAAATGGTCCGAGATCCCGGTTTGCATGCCCTATATACAATACGCTATTTGACTAAAAAAAATTTATAATGCCAATCGAACCAGTTTTTAGAGACGATCAAATGTCTATATGGGACCAACAACATTTAGAGCACAATAAAGGGCTAAAATTAGGGACAAACCTAGCTCGACGCTAGCGGGTTTCAAAAAGGCTCCTACAAATTGGCCCTGGCAAATGACGTCATTTGCACTGCATTCGACCAACCGTTGTATTAGTATTTTGCTGTTTTAGTCGTAAAATAATGCGTTTAGGTACATAGTTGCTATACAATTTATATTTTATTTTTTTATAGGCATTCTATTGATACCTTTTATTTGAATTTTGGACGGTAAAAAAAATTACATAATTTTCTGAGTTTTTGATGATTCATATCTTTTTATGATTTTGGTAAAATTTTATAATTTACGATTTATTGTGATATTTTGATGGATAACTATCCAAAAAGTGAGACTGTGTTATACATTTTAATATGTGTCAAATACCGTATTGTATCATGCTCACGCATATCCTGCGTAACGTAGTGAAACCTAACTAGTATGATGCCTACATGATGCTGTATTGTTTCTATATGTAACTGATCCATTTGTGTGAGGTGTACAATAAAGAGTATTTGTTGTTGTTGTTGTAGTATATGGGTTAGACGGTTAGACCAATAAAACTATGACTTCACAATTTTAAGTATGTATTGAGTTATATAAAATACTACACAATTTAATACATCAATCTAGCTGCTACTCACTATAACTTATGACTAATAGGCGTCATTATTGATTAATTTAAATGGATATACTTATAATAACTATATTTTATTGTGTGATGCTGATGTCTGTAAAGTGTGTGAAGGCTTTACAAGTGTTAAAATATTTTGATTTCAAAATTTGACAAAAGTATTCATGATACCAATAAAGTGATACGATGATTTTATTCGTTTTAGATAGTAACATAGCCCTTAGGAAAAAAATAGTTTTTAGCTCGAAAATGGCAATTGGAGTGATGTTTTAATAATTATTTATGATACAAGTGTGGAACTTAGGTTTTTTCTCAACGAATGTCGGTGATCTTAAAACACGAACGAAGTGAGCATATTTCATATAATGGAATAAGAGCATATGTGAGTGTCAAACTCAAGAGTAATCATACTGTAGGTACTTGTTAGCAACGGCCTCTGACACGCTTTGATAGAGAAAGATAGCCTTATTGCGATTGTTATACGAGGAAATGGAAGAGTTCCATGTTTTTTCTCTATCACCGACCGAGCGTTTTTTCTTCGTCGGGTTATAGACACTATGACAGGTACACTTCCATAAGAAAGACATTAGACAAGCAAACCGGTCAAATTGCGTCGTATAAATTTTATATGAATATTCTTTCTCATACTCCCGGTCGCTCGGTGGAGCATCTATACTACTTGTATATACTATATCTATGTATCTCACCATCGTTTCAGTACTGAGTTACGAGGTTTATAACAGTACCTAATGACAGATAATGAGTTTTGGTTTTCACCCGAAGATATCTCCAGTGGAAAATAGTCGAAATAAAATATAATATTACATCGATATAAATAATTTAAAATAATTTAAATCACAATAACTACATCTTATAATCTAATATGTACAAAATTATGTATTAAAATTATATTTATAATATTCTTATTTTATTTCATTTCACATTATTCATAATAGTCATAATTCATAAAATTAAGTTAAATATATAAAAAAAGTATAGTGTCTACACAATAGGTCAACTTATTGTCCAGACGGTCGAAAACAAATCCCAAAACCGGACGACCTTGGTCCACACGGACCGTGTAGACAGGTGTCTCCAGCAAGATTTCCTTTGGAAACCGGTCAACCAAGGTCGCTCTGTCATAGGGATTTGTCGGTGACTGTCTGAATTCCGCTTGACTAAATTGTTTATATTACTAATTTAAAGAGTACTCATTCATTTAAGACAAGACTAGGTAAGCGTAAGAATATCTTCAATAAATGAATATATAATGGTGTGAAAGCGGTGCCATCCATGTGATGATAACCTCCATCTACCGCTTGCGCCACGGCTTCTTGTGTAGCGAGTAGCGAGGGACTCTTTAGTAAATACATATATCTTGAGTATAACGAGGAATTCAAGTGTTTACGCCCAAGACGGAGATGATTTTGCTATTGAGTGGCACATTCTGATTTTCAATCGTAATAGATCAAAGTTGTACTTTTCCACCAACATTCAAGGACACAATTACTTTCTGAGTAGCAGGTGTGAAAAGCCAAAGCCAAGGTACCAAAACCTACCCCTACCAAGGACCTAGTCCTCCATGGAATCTAGACACTTCTGCAGGGCTGCGACTAGGCATCCCAGTGCCGAATAAGGGGATATAACATAAAGTAAGGAAAGTAGGTACGTTTAAAATTTTTACAATTGGTGCCGCGTAACCGAGATTTCATACTTGAGAGGATTCAGAATGAGACCTAGTCTTCCATGGGATCTAGACACTTCTGCCATTGTGTGTCCACGGCTAAGCTATAGAAACTAACAAAGTAATGAAAGTACCTTTACAATTGGTGCCGTGACCAGCATTTCATACTTCATATATATCGCCTTATTAGAATGAGACAATCGTCTATGGGATCTAGACACTTCTGGGCTCTATGTACCGGTGTCACTGCCGCTTGGACCACGGCTAGTTATAGATACTCTAGATAGATGTAACATAACAAAATAATGAGAGTACCTTTACAATTGGTGCCGTGTGACCAGGATACTTAATTAATATAGCTTTTAGAATGCGACCTAGTCCTCCATGGGATCTAGACACTTCTGCCAGGGTTGGGGCTCTGTGTCCCGGTGTCGCTGCCGGTTGGGCCACGGCTAGTTATAGATAATCTAGTTAGATGTGACAATAAAATAATGAAAGTGCCTTTACAATTGGTGCCGTGTGACCAGGATACTTAATTAATATAGCTTTTAGAATGCGACCTAGTCCTCCATGGGATCTAGACACTTCTGCCAGGGTTGGGGCTCTGTGTCCCGGTGTCGCTGCCGCTTGGGCCACGGCTTCTTTAAATGCACGTGCTCCACGTGGGCCCGCTGCTCGCCGGAGGTTGTGAAGCATTTACCGCAGGTCTCGCATTTGAAGGGTTTTAGACCTGTGTGGATCTGTCGACAGAAAATTCAAGGGTTAATGTCAGAGGGTTTCAATGAGGGCTACCGCGTATGGATTCGCCGCTAGAGGCGCTAGTGTGATGTTAGTCCTCTGAGCTAGTGTCAAATTTCATAGTTTGTGGGTGGGTTACGCGGGTTTATTTCTAATTAGATTAATATGGTGAGTATTTTGCAATATCTGAGATTGATAATAGCAAGTATGAGTTACGGGTCAACGAATTTCAGTGCTTTGCGACAATTTTATAGTCTGTTATACAGGATTGTTTTAACCTGTTTTGTGTACAATAAAGTGCTTACATACATACATACATATGTTTAGGTGTTATATACGGGATGTTTTAGTGACTTATACAGGTTGTTTAGGTGTTATATACAGGGTATTTAGGCAGTTTAGGTGTCATGTACAGATTGTTTAGATATGATATACAGGTTGTTCAGGTGTTATATACAGGTTGTTTAGATATCATGTTCAGTCTGTTTTTGCTAATACTCACAAACATATGCCTCCGGCGGTTGTTAAAGAACGCGAAGTGCTTGCCACAGAGCGGGCACTCGTATGTGGGTCGCGTGGCGCTATGGACCCTCATGTGGAACACCAGGTTCGTCTTCTGCGTGAAGCTCTTGTCGCAGCGGTCGCACTTGAACCGCTTCTCTCCGGTGTGGACCCACATGTGATCCTTCAGAAGCGCCATGCTCTGGAAAAAGAACAAACATGGTGATAAGGTGATATAATCATAATTCAAACTTAAACTTCAAACTTCAAACATTTATTCTGCAGATAGGCCACAAGGGCACTTTCACATGTCATAATGTTAATGTACAATTTAAAAAAGTCTGACAATATAAGCATAATATGATAGATTTTTCATGAGAAAATATTAATTTACAATTTAAGAAATATATCAATACGAATTCAATAAATTTTTCATGTCAAAATATGAATTATCTATTACAAATATTACAATAATAGTAAAGTTGAGAGATGTATAAGGTCTCAGTCTGAATAACAAAATTTAATATAATATCTCAAAGATGTAAATGGTCTCTGAGCGTCAAAATATTCTTAATAATGACTATTCTAACGTGATTTGAGATGTACATGGTCTCAAAGCGTCAAAATAAAAATAATAAGATTTAAATATAAAAGGAAAAAAAAACAATTTAATATAGAGGTGTCTCTCAGAGTCAATGCCAACAAAAACTAATCCATAACAGGGTGATGTCTCTCGTCAATCTCCAAGAGAAGACACTAGTATTAAAGTAGTTACTTTGTCCTTGCAAGCAATAGTGCAAAGCAGTAATCATAATATAATTATAAAATTATGGAATATGACAGTGAAACCACAGTTACAGCGATTCATATCTTATAGTAGTTTATGCAAATGGTACATAATGAGGGGTAACTAATTATGTACAGTTGCATACACTACTTTATCTACATACATATATTAAATCCTCTTTCATGTGTTTCGTGTGGGCACGTCTCGCCGGCGTGCGCCACGTTTGTCTCGACAGGCCGGCCCGCGCGTGTCGTTAAGGTTGTACGTGATCTCGTAAGAGTATTATATTTGGTGTTCTTATAGGGGTCGCGCGACAATACACATGTGTACCTGAAATATCCGTCCGCACTGCTCGCACATACAGGGTGTCTTCATGGCGGGGTATTTCGTCCGATTCTTGTCGGGGTGCGCTCGCCGGAAGTGCTGCGCGTACAGCCGCAAGTCCCGCAGTTGGATGCCACACTGTATACATTAAATATATTAATTACTTTATTGCTATATTCCCCAATAAATGGCTCGACCAGAAATTATGTGATGCCAGACGGAGAATTACAGATGTAGTGCAAAATGATTTTCCTTCGTACTTTATCGGAAAAGTTCGTATTTATCATGCTCTCTCAATTAGCTTCAGTACCCATCTTACAGCCGTTACCCCACTTTGACATTTTTCACTTTGACATTTGACACTAAACAATAAAGTTCCATAATAATGGATATGAAAACGTCACTCATTTAATACAATCATTGATTGACAGTTCGGGTGCCATCGTATTCCGCTTGAGATCCGAGTTTTACCGAAAGAAAATCATTTTGCAATACATCTATAATTACTTTGGCAATGGTTACCCTGAACCAAAGGAATTCAGAGTACTCCCGCTGAACTCCATCATCCGGTTTGTGCAAATGTTGGAGAGCATTTGACAATATTTCATAATTTCCAAAAGTCTTCATTCGAAAACAATTTCGTTAAAAACGTGTGAAGTACACAAAAAACATTTTTTTTTTTTCTCCGTTAATTTTGAAAAAAAAAAACGCAAATTACTGTAAACCGAAAGTTGACGTCATCTTCCTCGCTGTATTCAGGGAGACCTTAGTACAGAGTACAGACAATCGCTGCTCTGGAGTGGCTCTGGATTCTTGTTGGGAAGATGACGTCGTATTTTACTTACGCCCTTTTGGAATGACCTACTTTTCAACGTGTTTTTTTTTGTAAGAAATAATGAGTTAAATTGAAAAAGAAAAAATACGGGTGGCTTAAATTTTTACCTACTTTCTAACTAGTTCATAAAAAAAAGTAGTTAAAAATATGAAATGTTGTCAATTGCAAGGGCCCTCATATAAATAAATAATAGTACATTATTGCCGTGGCCGGGAAGGAGGCAATTGCAGGCTGAGTATTTGATTAATACGAAGCCTGCAATTGCCATTCCGGCCGAGGCTAATATGGTGCTTTTCTCAATAAGGGGGGAATTATGACAATATTTGAATTAAGATTTGACAAACATAAGCTTGAAACGTCAAAAACATCATGCTTTCCCGCCGTTTATTTTTTTTAACAGAATCGCAAATGTATTTTTCCACCGAAAAACGTAAACTATTCGAGACCCAAAAAAAAACGTCGTGTTTCCAACAGGAATATACGAGCCGAATTGGCTGAATACGACCTGTGCCTCCTTTTTATATGACAGTTTCTACTTTTTTTAAAGTTTGGAACTCGAGAAATAAAGGAATTTATATGTGACATTGCAGGCGGCCTGCAATGTTTTTATTTTTTAAATTTGATCTGACCTTAAGCAATACACTTTATCTTCCAATACGTAGCGAGTAACGTCCAGTTTGCGAGCCATTTTTAGGGTTCCGTACCCAAAGGGTAAAACGGGACCCTATTACTAAAGCTGCCTACTCAAAGCCCTGCCTGCAGGGCCCTGCTTGCAGTGCCACTGCCAAATCGTATTGTGTGTATGCATGCAGGGCCGATTTAACAGATAAAAAAATCGGCCCTGCATGCATACACACAACACGATTTGGCAGTGGCACTGCAAGCAGGGCCCTGCAGGCAGGGCTTTGAGTAGGCGGCTTAAGGCTCCTCTGTCAGTCTGTCACCAGGCTGTATCTCAAAAACCGTGATAGCTAGATAGTTGAAATTTTCACAGATGATGTATTTCTGTTACCGCTATAACAACAAATACTAAAACGCAAAATAAAATAAATATTTAAGGGGGCTCCCATACAACAAACGTGATTCTTTGCCGTTTTTAAAGATAATGGGAAGGAACCCTTCGTGCGCGAGTCCGACTCGCACTTGGCCGGTTTTTGAGAAAAATAAGATAAGTACCTGTTCGCAGGAGACAGGTCCCCCGTTGTGCGCGGCGTCCGCGTCCCCGTCCCTGGGGTGGACAACAGGACGTCTCTCCACCTTCCTCACCACTCTACCGTTCTTGTCTGCGTTTATGCTTTGGGAGTCGTTGCGTATACGGTTCCTGTGTAACAATAAGGACCATGCATTAAGGTGAAGAGGTGGGCAAAGTATTGAAATCGAGGTGTTTTTGTGCAGAATATTTGAAGAATATATTGAACGTAATGACCTGCAAAGTACATATTTAGGAGACGCATACCCTTGAGTATTTGCTGTTGTAGTTAGTTTGTTCACATACATTGTAATTACAACAAAAAACCACGCTTAAGAAACATTAAAAACAAAATGTGTGCAAGCATTATTCGGTTACGACAGAATTCTAAGTTTCCAAATTAAGCTCAGTTATTTTTGAGGATTTAACCTATTTTCTGTTGTAGTTAATAATCGTCTAAGTATTGTAATATGAATTTCAAACTTGAAAACTTTGCTTCGTATAAAATAGTAGGCGCTTATTCTAGCGCTGATAGAAAATTACTGCGAGTCTTGATCATGACAGTGAATATTTTTATGAAAAAGCAAGTAAAATGTATATAAAAATGTGTAGTATTTTTTTAAAAAGCAAAAAGTTGCTTTTCAAATCTCACATATTACCTACATATGTGAGCCGTGAACACTCGTCAAATTTTTCTACCCACAAATATGAAAGTGAATGCGACGTTGCGACTTCGCTTCGCTCGAGGCACAGCGCTGTTGTCAGATATTTGTTTACTTATCTAGTTTGGAAGTTTGCACCGAGCTTGAGCCGATTCCCGTTGCACAGAGTAGTGCGGACACATAGAGACATACAACCTGTAAGACAGTTTTATTTATACTTATCTATTATAGTTGGAGTTTTAAGAGGCCGTATAACACTTGTTGTTTCAATACTACTCCGATTCATTTTGCAAATGTTTACGTTTGTTGACATTTGTTTACGTTTGTAAAATGATATTTGATTTGACTTCGCTATTTATTTGTATTGCCATCGTTGTCCTTATTTCAATTTGTACCTATACTATAATTTTTGTATTCAATATCGATATCAATATCGATATCAATATTTGTGGACAATCTTACACAAATCAACCTAGTCCCAAACTAAGCAAAGCTTGTACTATGGGTACTAAGCGACGATATACATACTTATATAGATAAATAGATACTTAAATACATAGAAAACATCCAAGACCCAAGAACAAATATTCGTGCTCATCACAAAAATAAATGCCCTGTAATGCTCTAGTATAAGTTTTTTCGAAACATTAACTAATTCGCCCAGCACTTTGGAAACGTTACCCACTGGCGGTTTTTTAGATTAGGGTTTTTATTAGGTATATTTAGGTTATTTTTAGGTTAGTTTTAGTTTTATTTTAATTTCTTATTTTATAATTAAATCAGGTAGGGTATCTTTCGGATTGTATGATGACGTTATTTTGGTGATTTATTCACAGTCTATCTCTTGGTAATAAATGAACTTAGGTACTAATTCGAACGCGTTTGCATTTTGTCTCAAAATGTATGAAAGTGGTATGAAAACGTGAACAGCGCCTCTGGTGGTCAGTTGGTCACTAGTGGAAACTAAAACAGCGAGTATTTTAACATTTGTTGCTAACCGATGAACGCGCGTATTTCAAACTCGGTGAGAGCGTTTTCATACATTTTGAGACAAAACGCAAACGCGTTCGAATTAGTTAATGTTTCGAAAAAACTTATACTAGAGCTACCGGCTTCGTAGGCAGGGTCACTACCAACTAAGCTAAAGCGGTCGTCGCGCGCGTATTCAATTATGTTAAGAAGATCCTTATTAGGAGAATATTTTCATTTCATTATCTCATTATTCTCTTTATTTATTTATATCTAACTTGACGAACATTATGTGAATTCTTATATTTTTGACATCGATGCAAACTTATATTGTAAATTACATTAATGAAATAAATGAATCTGAATCTGATGATGGTCCACCAAATGACAATTTATCCATTGAACCTGAACCGTAAGTAAGTAAAAACAGAATAATAGTGTATTTAAAACAGTTCGTTTTTGTAAATACTAGTTATAAACTCATTTGAAAAAAAAAAACAACTTATCAGCGCACCGGTACCGTGTTTTATTTCGAACGCGGCGTTTCAAACAAAACAAAACACGGCGCCGGTATGCCGTCTGCTCGCCGCCGTGCGGACTTCACGAAATTAGACTTTAAGGGAATAACAATAGCAACTATGAAAAGTGATATCACATTATTACCCGAGGGTTGTAATGAGATTCAGTATATAAGTAATATTACAACCCGGCAAACTACGTAGGGTTATCATGGTTTGCTTTCGGTAAGCATGATTTGCTTTCGGTAAGGTTTGCATTGATATATAACTGGGCATTGTCCACCAGGTGGTGTGAAAACATATTTATGACCTCGATTGTACACTCTTAATAATTGTACGGTTTTGCATATCCCTTAATTATTGTAAAATATCTAAGTAAATTCTTCATATACTCGTAAGAGCAATATTTTATCTGAACACACACACTTGCTCGTAAAGTGTGTTATTGCACGCGTGCGTATAAAGCAATTATAGCAGATTTACCTCCCGCGGGAATTATGGAATTTTATAACTCCCGTGGGAGTTATGAGTTTGTGTGTGATCTGATTGGTTAAAAAAAAGTTATATTCCAATAAAAGCATTTATTGGCTTTTTTTATTATCGCAATAATAAATATCAAATTCTGTTTAGATCATAAATAGGTACGTACAGTCAACCAATTTGATTTCTGGGGCACTTCGTACCTTGTCGCAGTTAGAATCAATATTATAGCCGCTAGAGCTATCATATTAATATCACTGTGACAAGGTACCAAGTGGCCTAGAAATCAAATTGGTTCACCGTACCTACTACGTGTGTTCTTCTGGAAACTTTATTTGGCGAAGTAAAGCCATTAAGTACCTTTTTTTATAATCATCATCACAGGAAAACTTTATTCAATAACTAACGATATTCGTACAGTACCTAATGGTACCTAACTTATTTAGAATTCCATTTTTCTGTATTCTTTGTTGAAAATAAAAAATATATGTGAAGGAATTATTTCGATACGTCCTTTAGTTTCCAAGATATTGAATTTTAAAGTGACGCGCGACGACCCGCCTTCGTGACGTCATAGTGCAACACTCGCTATACACGCGCTCACTCCGTTCGCGCGCTTCCGTACGTACTAGACTAGCTTTGCAAAATGACGTCACACGCGGTTAGCGGGACTCACTTTAAATGCATGTAAAATCAAAACTACTTGGTATTTTTGAATGAAACAAAAACTAATGTACCTATTTGTATGAATGAAAGCTTTACCGTAACAAACTTTCAAGTGATTTTGCAGACCTATTGACATTCTCCATTGAGAACGGATAGTAGGTACACTACCCTTTCTCAATTTGATCTCACTACCGTTGATTTGGAATTAGTGCATTAGTAAAGGAATATGAATCGTAAATTTGACACTAACTAATAAGTGGTACTACCTGCGAATAATAAATATTCGTGGCTTTTTTTAAATCTGCCTACCCTGGCTAAAAACTCTGTGCACGCCACTGCTACTACGTAGTACGTAGTAGGTATGGTTGACGAAATATAAGCTGCACCGATTCGCCATACAAGTTGTTCGAGGAATCGGGGCAGCTTATATTTCGTCAACTATACAACAAAAAACAACGAGCCAAATATGAATGTTTCTTCAGTCTTCATATTGTTTCATCTGATACAAACACTACTCTGCGTAGTTCACCGGGAAATCCGAGCGCCATCTACTGACGCAACAGCGGAACAGGTCGATTATCAAGGCAGCCCGTTTACAAGCGAATCGAGCTAACGCGATCATTGTTGAACAGATGTCGCTTGGGTCGGCCATCGGCAGTCGTTAAGTGGTCAAGGTCATTCACAGTACCCCGGGCCTTAAGACGCAGGGGTGGGCAAGGCATTCTCCATACAAACTTTGTATACGAATTGGCACTAACAAATGTAATATTTTTTTTGGATCTAAATATTAGATATGCGAAGAAAGTGATGTGGAAATTTTCAAATCTTTCAAAAAAATGAAAATAATATCAATGAAAAAAAATACATCACGAAATAGCTAACAGAAAAATAAGCATACTCACAAAAAATCATATAACTTTAAGGGCCTATCGTGCGGGGTAAATTCTCGGCGCCTGTCAAATTTCAATTTTTTTAATAATTTACCCAATTAACCCACACATGCATTATTCACGCACACTACCTCATTTTGCTGGGTCGGGTCATTGACCCATGTTTATGCCAACTTATGACAATATAGATTTTGAATATTTAAAGGTTTCTTGGTGCATAAGAGAAGTGTAACAAAAATCGTCAAATTCTGATCTGTAACCAAAACTCAAGTATTAGTTGTATCTGAAAATGTCTTGAATTTGGAATTCGTGGTAATAAAATACTCAGTTTCTTGTTTATAAAATAAAACTTGTCAAACCCCTGTTTTGTAAAATGTATTTTGTTTTGCCCTTTCCTCACAGACTCATTTTTATACAACTTAAAACAGAGAAAGAATTTTCCTAATCGGTTCGTGCATGTTATGACTGTTTTATGTTTATGACTTAGGTACTTATTTTGAGAGTTTACTTGGTGATTTTCATGATACGAGTATATGTTGTACCTTAAATAGGTTATTTTAAGCAAAACTTTTCATAAATTGGTTATTTTCTGTTTATCAGTTGGTTAACTCTAAAATGGACACTGATTTAATGCAAGTTTTAAGAGAAGAAGTGGTAGTTTAATTAGAATATATATAATAACTACTGAAACTATTTATACGGCACGGGATAACTGCAGCAATATTGTGAAACAACTTTGTATTTGAGGAACCAGTACCTAGTTCCTAGTACTATAGGTAGTTCTTGTTATTCACGACCTCCCGTCGTAACCCAATCCGCAGAATTGCGCATAGAATAGTATGACATTCCCTGTGGAGGGGTGCATCGTCGTTATCGTGAATGACAAGCACTATAAAACCTAATGATATAACAAATATCATCAAGAAAGTCATTGTAACAGTCTGCAATTGTGGAACTTGGCCGGACCACTACTGTATCAGCTCTGACAAATTAACTTTTACACACTTCTTATAAGGTCCATAATTGAAAGGAATAATTAGCAGGATGCGTTTACATATTTTTCTAGTCTGAACAATCGTGCCGTCGATGACACTTATCTGAACATCCGTGAACCTTATTGCAACGAGATAAGGTTCAATAATGGTTAACATTGCGTCTATTTTCATCAATAATAAATAGCAATTATTATTATTTGCTATTCGTTTACTATAACGTCGAGACAATTATTGCGATACGACATAAGTACTTACTTGTACAAAATCAAAGCAACGGGATTTCCAACGCATGAAAGCTTTAGATAGAAACTAGCGCAGTTTAATATTATAAGTAATTACTGCATATTTGTTTGTTAGACATCGTCATTGTCACCACATCCCCAACAACTACTTGGTTTATTATTTATAAATGAAACATAGGTTTATTATTTTCATTCTAGGTATAATTATATTATGACCAGGCGGCTTAGACACTACACAATTTAAATCCACATCACTCAAACTGGCGAAGAAACTCCGATATTCTTTCTTCTGCTTCCGCTGCAAGAGAGCATTCTAGATCTGTTTCTTGGTATAACGCTGATATTTTATAAACTTCTGTTCAAAGCACCATAATAATTGTGCCTGTTTGTATAGATTCTGGGATATGTTTTGTTTATGCAGATTCTGCGATACATTTAGGTAATCATTGTTTGACGTGAAAGCGCCGTACATATACACAAAATATAACATTAGATTCGTTAAATTATTGAAATATAAAAATACAATTTGTTTACAAATTTTAATTTGAAATATGATGAGTGACATAAATGTCGTAACGTTCCGTTCTGGGTGGCCAATTTATAAAAAGTAAATTACTTTGAACTGAAATACATCGGTAACCTTTTTACGTTTAAAATGCCTTTTCGTAAAGGAAATCATTATAATTTAGTTGCATTAGTAAACATTGGGGACCAAAGATTGCATTTTTATCTTATAACGAATGGCTAATACTAAAAATTCCATGTTAAAAGATCTTCAATAGCCACACGTCAACATTTATTTACCCTACTTCAATTAATGCAATCTTTGTGTGTGGTATACATTTTGTATTTGTATACGAGCAAGCTGTCAAAAAGCGTGTTTTTATGAGATGTCAAACTGAGAAAAGCAGCATACGTCTGCTCCCATTGAGGGCCGGAGCCCATCTGCCGGCAAGAAAACTACGGCGGCCGGTAAAATTTTCGGAATTTCCTTTGCATTGTTAAAAAAATCTCCACATTTTGCAAATGTTAAACACATACGACCTAGATAACATGTAGTTTTGTTACTATTCAAAAATTGAAGACCTTTCATAAAGTATTAACGTTGTAGTTTGCGTTTATTTCCTTTAGTAGAGCTAACTTTGGATTGAATTTTTATGAAGAAAACTATAAGTAATTGTGTTTCTGAAACACATGACGTGTAGAGTGTATCCTTAAATATCATATATAGGAATTACAGAATTCAAGTTTTAGTAATAATAATACAGCAAGTGATCCAACCATCGCAATTATTCAGAAATTTGCTCGGTGCAGTCTTAATACAAACACAAACGAAGAAAATCCTGCACAAAGTTTGTATGGAGAGAGCTTGCCCTACCCCTCCTCTTAAGCGGCAATTACACTCCGTCGTTCACCTAATGCGGTCGCCGAATTAATTTTAAACTACTTAGGCCAACGAACGTCGTCTTTACACTAGTCTGTCCGCCCACTACGGCGACTTGGCAGCTGTCGATCGCCGAATGCGGGCGACTAACGCGTTCTTTACACTCCGTCGTTCGTCGCATGCTGCATGCGGCGAACGACGAAGTGTAATTGCCGCATTACGATTATATCGAGAAATTATAGTAGTAATCCAATAATTATAGCAATTACAATTGTATTACTGGAAGATTAATTGTGAAATTATCATTTTTGTACGAAATATTATGATTAAAAGTTACGTAAATTGAAACGTAATTTTGCACGCGCAGTGACGTCACTCGAGTCTGTCACTTCAGTAAAATCAGTTAAAAACATGTGAAGAATGGAAAATTATTTATATTCAATGAAACTGAAAACATTATTGCTGTGATTCAAATAATATTCATGCGCTATGAAAAGTTTCACCTTTGCACCAGTGCTCACGGCACGTTGCAGCTTACCCACCGAACCCTTCTCCCCTCTCTCAAAACCCCCTCTCTCCCCACCCCTCTCCTTACCCCTCACACCCCTACCCTACTACTTCTCCCTCTCTCTACCCCTACCCCCACTCTCCTCCCCCCACTCCCCCTTAAACCCCGAGCGTCCTATCTATGGCCTAATTAGTCCACAAGTTTTTTTTAAAGTGCACTTGACATATGTCTACATCCATACTTATATTATAAATGCGAAAGTGTGTCCTGTCTGTCTGTCTGTCTGTTACCTCTTCACGCTTAAAGCGCTGAACCGATTTAGATGAAATTTGGCATGGAGATAGTTCGAGTCCCGGGGAAAGCCATAGGATACTTTTTATCCCGGAAATCATCCCTTAAGGGAGTGGAAGTTTGTTTGGAAGAGCGATAACTAGGTAAGCGCCTGATATAAAAAATAGCAATTAAATTCTATCGCGATATACGAGTTCGACGCGGACGAAGTCGCGGGAAAAAACTAGTTAGTTATATTTGCAATGCACATCTCTGACTTCAAGGTTGCTGTCTATGGCAGCAGTCGTTAAGAGGAGGGGTAGGGCAAGCTCTCTCCATACAAACTTTGTGCAGGATTTACTTCGTTTGTGTTTGCATTAAAGTTATGATTTTTGGTCAGTATGCTTATTTTTCTGATAGCTATTTCGTGATGTAAATTTTTCTTTTTAATTTTGTTTTTTTTTTAAATATTTGAAAATTTTCACATCAAGATCTTCGCATATCTAATATTTATAACCAAAAAAATATATATATTTGTTAGTGCCAAAACCAACGAATAAAACGTGCACAAAGTTTGTATGGGGAAGGCCTTGCCCTACCCTGCGCCTTAAGCCAAGTTGGAGGCCTTCGGGCGGTTTGAGAACTTGTAACAGTCAAGTTAAGATAAGATAAGATAGATAAGATAATTTATTTAACTTAAACACGTTTTACACGGAAAGATAGTCAGTGGATCCCAAACTAGGCCGTGCCTGTATCTTGGGAACCAAAATAGTTTTAACATAAAAATTGCCCACTCACTTGACAAAGCCTAATCCCAATAAGGTCTAGTTTTTCCTCGGGGTTGGAAGGTCAGATGGCAGTCGCTTCCGTAAAAACTAGTGCCTACGCCAAATCTTGGGATTAGGTAGCGGACCCCAGGCAATCCAGGCATCCTTCAGGATGCAACTTTACTGGGATAACGCTAGGAGGATGATGATGAAGACATCTCTGACTTCAAGACGTTCCACGGGTTAACCCACCAAATCTCTCCCTACCCCCGCGGGGCCCCGCCATCCTTATCCCACCAAACCATAAATAGAAGATAAGATAAAAGAAAAGAAAGTAAGGTAAGATATAAGATAGACAAGACTTTCGATAAATCTTTTTATCGACTCTTCTTATCAAAGGCTTCACTCAAATCGGTCAGGTTTATGAGCTACGACAGACATGCAGATACACAGGTACTACGGATATTGAAGCAACATCACGAGTACTCACGGATCACTGTCACTGCTGTGTCGAGATGACAGCTTGAGATGTCGCGAGTGCGCCTCTTCCGACACAAATCGGACCTCGCAGGTCTCGCAGTAAGGACCCTCTAGTTCCACCTGGAAATTGTTAGTGTATAGTGAGATTGGAACATTGTAGGAGTGGAACAATACAATAATATGCAAATATTCTTTATTGTTCACCAAAGAAACATGCCAAAAAATCAAGATTAAATTTAAACACTATGGGACTAAAATTGTGCATTAGGATTGGAACATTGTGAGAGTGGAACAATGTGGGACAGTAACATTGTAAGTGTAGAACTGAGGGGAAGCGGAACATTATGGGACTGTAAGATCTGCGGAATATTGTGGGAATGTATCACTGTGAGAGTGGAACATGCGGAGACGTAACATTATAAAATAAGAACATGAAGAGAACGTAAGAATGTGTGAGCGGAACATTGTGAAAGTGGAACAGTATAGAAATGGAACATTGTGAAAGAGGAACAGTACAGTACTCATAGAAATGTATATCGTGAGAATGTAACATGAAAATAGTATATGTTGTTCATACCAGGAGACATTTATTTATTATTTTTGTGTTACTTTTTTTTTCACAACAGTATTTTTGATGAGCATGTTAGAATATTGTATAGGAGCGCTCGTGGCCCAGCGGCGCTTGCGCACCGCTTGCGCTTGCTAAGGTTAAGCAACGTGGGCAGCGGTCAGGATTTGGATGGGTGACCGCTTTGAGTGGTTACTAACTGAGCGCTCCCGTGCTTTGGAAGGCACGTTAAGCCGTTGATCCCGGTTGCTGTCTATGGCAGCAGTCGTTAAGCCGAGTTGGAGGCCTTCGGGCGGCTTGCGAACTTCTAACAGTCAAGTTGCCCACTCACTTGACAAAGCCTAATCCCAATAAGGTCTAGTTTCCCCTTGGGGTTGGAAGGTCAGATGGCAGTCGCTTTCGTAAAAACTAGTGCCTACGCCAAATCTTGGGATTAGGTAGCGGACCCCAGGCATCCTTCAGGATGCAACTGTACTGGGATAACGCTAGGAGGATGATGATGATGTTAGAATATTGTATAGTATTGTTATTACAAGGCAATGGCACAAAATATTGAAAAGATCCCATTGGTTCGAAGTGCATCCGCAACTATCGCCGAGTTTCTTACGCCGGTATTTCTCGAGGGAGAGGCTTATTTTATGAACCAGTGGTAGTTTTTTTTACAATCACAGGTGCATGTTATATGCCTAAATTGAAAAAAAATGCCCTCATCTAAATAAGATAAGGTAGTTTTGTTATATTTACAACTGACCGTCTTATCAGCGAGCCGATGTTTCTTCTTCTTGTGAACGTCGATGCCCTTTTTGCTGACGAACGTGTACCCACATAATTCGCACACGAAATCCGACACGTGCTTTATACGGATGTGTCCCATGTACGTCGTTAGTTTGCTGCAAATTATAAGTAAATTTATCATTAACATCAATCAATTAATTATGTGTTTGGAAAACTTAATTGTAACAATAATTTATTATTTTTTATATAAGAAATGACATGTAAAACTATGTTTTATAAATAAATAAATGAATGAACAACACACAGAGGTACATTAGGGCACAGAATAAGTAATAGTACTACGTACAGAAGTGCCACTGTTAACAAATCCCCAATTTACAACCCCAAATTGTAAGGTAAATAACAAACTTTGAGCACACCAGGCGAATGACGCGACCGTCCGGTAGCAATGCGCGGCAGCCACCGAATGGTATAGTGCGTGTCATCCACGACGACGCGCCCCTCCACAGTGAATCTTATACTAATCTATACGCAATTGTACGAATTGGGCTGTGGTGGGGTGCGCCTTCGTGAATTACACGCACTATACCTACGGATGTACTTGCAGCGGCGCGGCGAACTGACGGAGTGAGACCCCCCTGCTTAGGGTATGTACAACGCTAGGAGGATGACGATATTATAGGAATGAAGAGACGATACTCACTCAAATTCACTAGGACAGTGCGGGCATTGGTACTTTGTGCCCGCGTGCCATTTTTCATGTTCGCGTGCGACACCTCTGAAACATTATCACATTACATTTAGGACTATTACCTTTATGTAATATAATCAACAACACATTCAACTATATAACAATAAAAATAACACTGACGTACTTAGGTACGACTACACAGCTATTAACTAAAATAAAATAAAATTAAATCTCGGTATAAAATCGAAAAACGGCCCCTGCGACTTTGTGCCATTCATTTTATTAATTTTATTTTTAAATATAATAAGGATATAACCACAATATGTGAAAGTGAGATTTACCTATTTCTCGTGACGAACGGACATCCCTTACAGCTGAATTTCTCCGTATGTTGCGCAGTGAGATGCTTGCGGAGGGCTCGCGCACTCTTTAAACGGCTCTTACATATGAAACACTCGTATGCTCCGGATTGCTGAAAAAGGATGTATGTAAATAAATAGAGACATAGACATATGTATGACGACCGCTTTGGCTTAGTTGGTAGTGACCCTGCCTACGAAGCTGGAGGTCCCGGGTTCGAATCCCGGCCGGGGCATTTATTTGTGTGATGAGCACGAATATTTGTTCTTGGGTCTTGGATGTTTTCTATGTATTTAAGTATCTATTTATTTATATAAGTATGTATATCGTCGCTTAGTACCCATAGTACAAGCTTTGCTTAGTTTGGGACTAGGTTGATTTGTGTAAGATTGTCCACAAATATTTATTTTATTTTATTTTTTTATAAAGTAGGTACACCATATTTTTTGCGGTTTGTGGAAGTGGAACATTTAAAATCGTGAATTGTGAGAGTGGAACATTGTGAAACTGGGACTTGTGATGACATGACAGTGAAACCCTTTAAAGATATGGAAGCAAGGCAAGAAATAAATCATATTTAAACTTTATTTTTATTAAACTTACAAAACACACGAACAATTCACAAAAGCATAAAAAAGTAGTAATCACACTAAACTGTGATTTGTGTGAAAGGGACATTGTTAAAGTGTGACTAGGGAGGATGGAATATTGTGAAACCGTTATTTGTGAGAGCGGAACGTTGTGAAAAATTGAAGTGTGAGTGTGGATCATTGGGAATCTGTGACTGGAATATTGTAAAAGTATGACTTATGAGGATGGAACATTTTGAAAAATTTACGTGTGAGGATGGAACATTGGAAATCTGTGACTTGTTAGAGTGAAACAAGAACATTGTGAAAGAATGATGAAGTGTGAGTGCAACACTGTCAGTGTTAGTGGAAAATTGTAAGTGACGTATGAAGTGGAACATTGTGAAACTGTGTGAATGAAACACTGTGACTTGTGAGAATGGATCATTGTGTTAGCGAAAAAAATAGTGTAAAACACTCACCTCACTATGCCTGACGACATGTGCGTCATATCTATCCCTAACGAGAAAACCCCGGTAACACACACTACACTTATAAGGCGCACTTTTATAGTTAGTACTCTCTTGGCGCTTTTGTATCTCAGCTATTTGCTCATCGTAGCTCAGTGTTGTGATGGTGAAGAGGGATTCATCCAGGCCGTCTGTGGTCTTGCGCCGTTTTACGTCCGAGTTTTTGTACCTGTCGAGGAACGTTTGTTTTTCAAATCATATACAGACATTTATTCTGCAAATAGGCCACAAGATAGATATTTAAACACTTTATTTATTCCCACAATTTACATGGCATGAAATGACGAAAACAAACATGCAAAAAGATAGAACCCTAGCATCGAAATTATTAACAACCTAGATTTTTTAGAGATGTATAATGTCACAGAATAAGTAATAACTTATTCTGTGACATTATAACCCTAAGTAATAACTTATTCTGTGACATTATACATCTCTAAAAAAATCTAGGTTGTTAATAATTTCGATGCTAGGGTTCTATCTTTTCTTTTTGTAACTTATAAGTATAACAACATATCAATTCATTAATTTTATTCTCTGTATTGTATTATTTTTAATTGACATATAATATTTCGACTTTTAAAAGGGTCCTGGCAGAATATCAGCAATGTGGCCTCCTGCCGCATCAATTATGCTGAGCCAGCGCCCATTCTCTGCCACAAAACGTGGTTATATTGTATCACTTTTGGTTAAAAAAAATCTCGTTTAATATTGTCTGTGATTAATAATATGTTAGTCCTTAAGTTGCATGTTTCTTTTCGTCATTTCATGCCATGTAAATTGTGGGAATGAATAAAGTGTTTATCTATCTATCTTGTGGCCTAAGCTATAAGTTATTACTTATTCTGTGACATTATACATCTCTAAAAAAATCTAGGTTGTTAATAATTTCGATGCTAGGGTTCTATCTTTTGTTTTTGTAACTTATAAGTATTTATAACAACATATCAATTCATTAATTTTATTCTCAGTATTGTATTATTTTTAATTGACTAATATTTCGACTATTGAACTACGTACACAAGCCCCACTGTTAACAAATCCCCGCGAGGCAAGCCAAACGTGCCGACGCTTGGCCATCTCCTTCTATCGCACGCGCATCACTCGCTACATCACTTTCTATCGCATTGAAAGTCACCCTAAGGGTGACCTTTGAGCGGCGCGATGACGTCACGCGAGTGAGTCGCCCCTGATAATGTCTCTAACAGGCACAGGCCTCTTTTCATACATGAAAGGGAACGGGTATTAGTACTCACGCTGGCCAAGTACGGGTTTTGGACTTCACATACATTCGTTAAATTTCTTCACTGATGTATGCAGGTTTCCTCGCTATGTTTTCCTTTACCAATAAGCTAAATATCAAAGGAGGTTCCGTACGTAAACTATCATAGGTCAGATGACAGTCGCTTCCGCCAAAACTAGTGCCTACGCCAAATCTTGGGATTAGTTAGCGGTGCCCGGGCATCCTTCAGGATGTACTGGGATAACGGTAGGATGATGATGGTTCCGTACGAAAATTCCGAAATCCTGAAAAAAATATTGGTCACTAACCTAACCCAACAAAAATATACTTACTTATCCATAGTGGTCATCGGGCTATCTTCCTCCTCTTTCTTCCTCACCACTTTCTCTTTCTTCTTCACTCTAACCTTTTTCACTTTCCGCTTCTTCACATACACTTCACTTAACACTTTATCGTCACTGTCATTCGCGTCAACACCATCCACAGCGTCATTACCGCCAGTATCATCATTATAGGCATCAATAAAACCGTCATTATTATCTTCATTATTAAAATTGTCATCGTAATTGTCGAATTCCTGATAAAATAACTCTGTTGTATTCTTTTCGTCTTTTATAAGTTCCACTATAGGCGGTACTTTCTCCTCTAAGTCTTCCGTATCCTTGATTTCTGACTTGACGATTACTTTGTCTTCGTTTATGTGTATGTGGTAATCGTTTGGGTCGTAGTGTTTGTATGTCAGTTGGGATCTGAGTCGGTTTTGTCGACGGTTTATCGAACGTATGTCGCGAATTGTTATCTGTAAATATAAGAAAACTGTTGTTTATGAGAATGCTTATACAGCCTTCTCTTGCTGTATAGTACAATTCTAGAGAATTTATTTATTATCACAGCATAATCACAATTATTTACGAGTGGCGCTTGTGGACTCGTTCCAACTTCACACATGTATTAATCACTACATAGTATAAAACAAAGTCGCTTCCTGCTGTCTGTCCCGTTGTATGATTAGATCTTTAAAACTACGCAACCGATTTTGATGCGGTTTTTTGTAATAGATAGTGATTCAAGAGGAAGGTTTATATGTATAATTTGCACCGGTGCGAAGCCGGGGCGGGTCGCTAGTTAGTAAATAAAACAGGAAATTTAATTAATAGTTTAAATTAGGAAAACGTAACCGAAACCAGTGTTTCAAATTTGTAAAAACCGGTTATAACGTTTTACCAAATTAAACGGTATTTTTTACGGTTAAAACCGATTCGCATTCCCCACTATGGTCGCTTGGGCACTCACGTATGGGCTCGTGTGGGGAAGCCCCGTGAGCAGGTCATGGGTCCTCAGCACCTTGCTTTTGAAGCGCGCGGCCGTTAGTAGCCGGTGGCTGCACTCCCAGCATAGGCGTTTTTATGGTTAAAACCGATTCGCATTCCCTACTATGGTCGCGGTCAGTTATCGTAACATTCGTAACATCACTCAACCTGATGAAGGACTCCCAATTGCAGTCCGAAACATGTCAATAGTGACTTTTCCAAGTGAGTGTCAACCGTTATTCTCTTATAAATTATAAAAAACGTTTATGAAATTTTACCAAATAAACCGGTATTTTTTACGGTAAAAACCGATTCGAATTCCCTACTATGGTCGCTTGGGCACTTACGTATGGGCTCGCGTGTGGCAGCCCCGTGAGCAGGTCATGGGTCCTCAGCACCTTGCTTTTGAACCGCGCGGCCGTTAGTAGCCGGTGGCTGCACTCCCAGCACAGACGTTGAGGCAGTTTGTCCTCCTCGCCTATCTGTAATCATTCAATATGATCAACTTTCGCGCTTTTTAGGGTTCCGTACCCAAAGGGTAAAAGGTAATAGGGTCCATTACTAAAACTCCGCTGTCCGTCCGTCCGTCTGTCACCAGGCTGTATCTCATGAACCGTGATAGTTAGACAGTTCAAATTTTCACAGATGATGTATTTCTGTTGCCGCTATAACAACAAATACTAAAAAAAAAAAATTAAAGGGGGCTCCCATACAACAAACATGACTTTTTGTGCAGTTTTTAAAGATAACGGGACGGAACCCTTCGTGCGCGAGTCCGATTCGCACTTGGCCGGTTTAATTTTTTTTGGCTCAGGCTTTATAGGTCGGGTCCAATAATGCGATAGGAGTGCGAGTGTCCAGGGGGAACCTCCGACACACACCGGTTGTACTTACTGTCATGCCGCTAACTTGAGCGAACGCCTGCTCCAGCGCGTGGTCGCGAATATTGTACATCCTGGTTTCCGTCGCTAAACATATTCTGCAAACCTGCGAATAACAGTAGCTTTTGACCGTCTGATGGTTTTCATTTAATTTTATTTATTGCTACTATTGTATTATAGGTACAGATGTTAAAAGTAAGTGGTGTGGTGTGGTGTGGTATTTTAGTATGCAATGTAAATACTTTATTGTATCCAAGACAAAGAAAAAAAATACAGAAAAAAAGGATTATACATGTAGAAAGGCGAACTTATCCCTGTAAGGGATCTCTTCCAGTTAACCTTTAAGCAATTGAGTTTTGTATTGTTTTTGTAGACTCAGGAGAGATAGTATGGCAGTAGTCCCTCCGTTATCATAAAGTAGTAGTAAAATGGTCTCATGTAAATAAAATAATATACTTACCCTCAAGGCAGCCGGTGCATCCAAATCACCAGCCAAATCCTGAAAATGAGATCATAGATTTTTAAAAACATATTTTTTTTTGGCCCATTCTGTGGGTAGAAATAAGAATTCTATAAAAAAAATATTCCGATCAGGCTTGTGAAGTGAGTAGGCAACTTGACTGTTGGAAGTACTGTCCGAAGGCCTCTGACTTGGCTTAATGACTGCTGCCATAGACAGCAGCCGGGATCAACGGCTTAACAAGTTTTCTAAAGTAATGGGAAATCACACCTTATAAAACGCAAAGTCCAAATCGTCTTCTGATGATAAATACCAACCTGTGCAGACACTGGCATAGCTCCATTCTTGATCTTCCGCAGCCCGCATCGTGTCTCATAGAAGTCTTCATTCCGGAAATGCTCGGAGCATATTGTGCTGCGGTCCTTCGGTTCCCAATCTGACATGCCAAGCGCTTCCATCCATGCAGTCCGAAGATTCTGCTCTTTAGGAAACCTGCATTTTGCAAAATTGATAACAATTGTAAAGGTAAATTCATTTCAGTGTGTCTGAGGTATTCTCTTAGCACAGAATAGTATAATAGTATTACATACAGGACGGACACGAACCCCCTCGGAGGTACCCCCACGAATGCCTCGGAGGTACAGATGGCCTCATCATGTGCATTTAGGAATTCTAGGATTAAGGCATGTTCACACAAGTTGTTTTCAGATCTCGGATTATTGGAATATTGACCAAAGTTTTGCCCCAGCTCATGAAACTTTAAGAGGGTGAAAATCCTTTTATTTTTATTAAGTGGTGTTTATGGTAAAAAGGCAAATGGCCTAAGGATTTATTAGAGTGGTATCCAAGAGAGGGACATAGAAAGCGAGGTAGACCAAACCAAAGATGGGATGACGACATCAAACAAATAGTTGGTGCAAACTGGCAGAGATTAGCCCAAGACCGACCCTACTGAAAATCACTGGAGGAGACCTATGCCAAATGGCAAACTGAAGGGACAAGCGAATCATAGAAAAGAAAATATCGTAAAAACAATTTTATCTTCAGTTAATAAAGGTTATAATAATAATAATATGGTAAAGTAAGTTTTGTCTGCCCAATTAAGCAGACTTTGGAACCCAGTTGTTTAATTGTCCGCTACGTGACTGGGATCCCCAGCTGGTTAACAAAAGATTGTTTTGTTTTGTTGTTTTCGCTGGGAGAGGAGGCGTTAATAATATACATCTCCCACTGCATATTTGATCTGATATTAGTCTGTTGATTGTTGATTCACAAGAGCTGGCGTGGAATGTCACTGAAATTAATGACCGTTTCATATAGTGATTCACAGCGAATCTCATACTAATATGTGCGCAATTGTACGGATTGGGCTGTGGAGGGGCGCACCTTTGTGGATGACACACACTATACATTTTTCACACCAGCTTTTATGAATCAACCTATAGCTCTATGGTCATGTAATAATGCCATATTGTATTACAGAATAAACATTTGATTTGTTTTTAAATATTAAACCAAGCTTGGAATTATTCTATTATTAGCACTTGTTTTTATTTAATAAATGAAAAATAAAATATAAATAACATTATAAAAACAGACTAAAACTAACTATAAACTAAAATAAACTAAATATTTACAAATAAAAAACTGGCCCCAGGTCAGTGCCGTGGGGCAAGGTGCCCAGAAGGCTGGCGGCATTGCCTCGCTGGATTGCAATTAGCACTTGTGACATTTGTCTTGTATGTGTTCCTAGTTGTACTATTTTTAAATATAATTTCAATGAGCTAGCACTAGATGAATAACTCAGGAATAGTCCATGATGTAAAGATTTTTCAAAATATTTCTTGATCCTTGAGGACATAAGCTACACGTTCTCAGTCAATCGAACATAATGCATTCTCCAGTCCATATTATAAATCGGAATAATTCAATTAATCATTCATGTTTTATGTATAGGTAAACAATGTTGAAATAAACATAATACATACATGTGAAATGTAATCCCATGGCTTTTGGTTGTTCGTTTCGTGTCGTTGAAACAATTTGGGACACTACACCGCATTTTCTTGAGTTTTTTCAGTTATAATAAATTAAAAACCAGGCAGAGACCGAAATCATTGCGATCTTGTTAATACAACACATCAAGTCCAATAAGACATTGTTAGGTCAACTGAAACACCGCTTAGCTGAGTGTAATGGTTAATTTCCTCCTACGGCAAATTCACAAAACCATATGCTTGTTATTCCCAATGTTTTTACAGGGATTTATTTAAATGATAGAACTAAATAAACAAAACGTCAAAATTGTCCTTGACGCATTCGCCATTTTCTTTGTGTTTTTTTTTAGGATCGTGCTATGAGACTTTGGTCAATGAAAGAAAAACCGGTTTATCGATCAGTTGTAAAAGAAGGATCGCTTCACTATTATAAAGCTTTTCTTGTATCTCTTTCCCGTTCACGTAATTCTACGTAAGAGAGACAAGGGCAGAGAATGTTTATATACTTTTACATAATATTATACTACCAGATTTGAAAACGTGCTTTACCATCGGATCTCTCTTTCTTAAAGTAACGTGAGGAAAGAGATAGAAAAAGCATAAAGCGTTCTTGAATTTGGTAGACTATCCAAAGCTCCTGTCAATTGTCAAAACTAAAGCTCCTGTCAATTCGGAAATACCAATATTTCCGAATTAGGAATTAGTTTAAATTGTTCAATTTAAAATACAAAATGGATTGATTTTATTAGATTAATGCCACTTTTGTGTGCGTACTTGTCTTTAATTACACAATTTCGTTAAGCGCTTTGTGGGGAAATGCTTTTTTCGTCATTCGTCGAACCGATGTAAATAACTACATTAACTACGTTATTTACTAATATTTACAATGCGATGCTGCGTTCCCGGCTGTAAAAATGACTCGAGACATATCTCGAAGTCCCAGGGAATCACATTTCATGTGTAAGTACCACATTTCAATTGTTTCACGAAGATATCAATAGCTATAGTCGTCTGACATTCAATACCAAAGTATTTTACTAATTAGATTACTAATTATTGACATGTTAGCAGGAAACATTTTATAAAGGGTAATAAAAAAATTCCCTATAGTTTCTACACTTTGTAATGCTTTACAACAATCCTTAAATTTTTTTTTTTTATAGGGGGCAAACATTCAAACTGATTTTATTTCATTATCTTTCTCCTATCGTTATCCCAGTACAGCTACATCCTAAAGAATGGTTGGGGTCCACTACTAATCCAATATCTTACCTGTAATGTCATTATGGTAATTGATTTGCTAATAATTAATTGATTATCTGTTCATGTAGGCCCAGTCTATGTTTAAAGCTTGAAGGCCAGGCAGTCCCATTGCAAATGTCCCGCTCTAACACGCATGAGTTTACAATAAACCAACCCGCTCTCAACGGAACTCCATGCATAGTTTTTGTAAACATTTAGAACATTTTGAATGATTTTTGGAATGCTGGATCACTTATCATATATTCTATTCTATTTTCAGTATATTCTGACATCAGTTGTTAACGGAATGAGTACAGTCAGCATCAAAAGTAGCTTGACATATGAAGATGTCGAAAGTTCTTATTCCTTTGTAATAAAGACTTTGACACCTTCATACGTGTCGCTAGTTTTGATGCTGACTGTACATCTTAAACAGCATTTCTCCTTCCAGCTTCCCCACCGAGCCGTCCCTGCGATCCTCCTGGCTGCGAGCTCTCGGCAAGGAATCCTGGGAGCCGAAGGAGCGCAGCGCTGTCTGCTCGGAGCACTTTCTCTGTGAAGACTTGTATGAGACAAAGAGTGGGTTAAGGAAAGTGAGAGCTGGTGCGGTGCCAATTATTCTGCAGGATGCTAGTGGTGGCCAGTTTGGTGAGGCTGATTTGAAGGTAATAAGAATTTATTGGTATGGTTATGGTTATGGACTCCTTTTTCTGCACTTAGTCCGTGTATGTCAGACCATTGTGCGTGGTTTGTACGCTAGGTAGCGGTCTAGCCAGCCTAACTCTGACCAGACGCGCAGGATCCTCCTGGTGTCACCACAGGCTTCGCGGAGTGACATTGGTGCATTGAGGATTTGAGTCCGTTGTGCAGCTACACATTCGCATTCCAGGATGACCTGGGGGGCTGTTTCATTGGCCGACAGGCCTGTGGCGTCGCTAGGCAACCGTCAAATCTGACATGTTCTGCAACGCGCTATTGAAGTTTCTTAATTCAGTTGCATATATAGAACTTCCAACCAACTCTCATTCTACATTGGTGACCCCGACCTGAAGATCCTGACGCCGCCCCGCAGCTAGCCCGACTTCCTCCCCTCTCTCTCTCTCTCCCTCTCTCTGAGTGTGCCACCTAGCATTTCTCCTCCATATGCCTGGTACCTCTACTCCCAGCGATTCGACTTCTCTCCTCGCCTGCTCGTCACCCTGGCTCTGAGCCCTCGCTCGCCACGCTGACTCTGAGCACTCTCTTCATACGTCGTCGCTGACTCCTCCGTCTCAAAGGGGGGCTGATGTGGCGTCGCTAGGCAACCGTCAAATCTGACATGTTCTGCAACGCGCTATCGAAGTTTCTTAAGTCAGTTGCATATATATATAGAACTTCCAACCAACTCTCATTCTACAGGCCTATATATACACTATATCTTCTTCATATCCATTTATAGATAGCTTCTTGCTATCCATTTGCTTCGGTCTTGGGCAATTTCGGTTTCTTTTTCCCAGTATTCGGCTTTGAGGGTAGCTACGGTTTTTGTCGTTTGGCTATAATGGACTCCATTTCCATCACTACATAGTATAAAACAAAGTCGCTTCCTGCTGTCTGTCCCGCTTAGATCTTTAAAACTACGCAACGGATTTTGATGCGGTTTTAAAAATTGATAGTTTGATTCAAGAGGAATGTTTATATATACATTGCACCCGTGCGAAGCCGGCGCGGGTCGCTAGTTTTATAATAAACTTAACTAAACCAAAATCGTCACATAGCCCTAGCCCAACTCTTGATCCATGGAGTGCCGCCAAGTTGTTCTGTGGTGACCTTTTTTTCCGATTGCCGTGTCAGGGCCTTCTTGGACAAGTTCGGTTTACGAATGATATGACCAATCCAGTGCCATTTCCGTAGCAGTTTGTCTTGTTCTGTCGGCGTCTGCTTTGAAAAATGGCAAAATTGTAATACATACTTAAAAGGTTTGTTGTAACGGGTCTAACGCGATATTTATGTATAGTGCGCGCCATCCACGAAGGCGCGCCCCTCCACAGCCCGCGCCGTACAACTGCGCACAGATTAGTATGAGATTAGCTGTGGAGGGGCGCGTCGTCGTGGATGGCGCGCACTATTTACCTTATTTACCTTTTTTTTACCGACGATTCGACACGGGTTGCACCGGCCGTGGTCTCGGATATGACTGTCGTCTCTCCCCCCGTTAGACCCGTTAAAACAAACCTTTTAAGTATGCTTACAAAGCGCGAGAGTTTAAAGTGTTATAATAGTAGTTTATGCAACTGGTACATAATGAGGGGCATTAAAACACGAGCCGAAGGCGAGTTTCATGATAAGGTCACACGAGTGTTTTAATGCCTAATTATGTACAGATGCATACACTACTTTATCTACATCCATATATGAAATCCTCTTTCATGTGTTTCGTGTGGGCACGTCTCGCCGGCGTGCGCCATGTTTGCCTCGACAGGCCGGCCCGCGCGTGTCGTTAAGGTTGTACGTGATCTCGTAAGAGTATTATATTGGGTGTTCTTATACGCGCGCGCGCAACCGCGAGAAGCTTCCTGCACAGTATATTATAAAGCGGGGTCTTATCTACGGTTTTTGAACTTATTAAAGAGGATTTACTATATGGGTGTGGATAAAATTGTAATATTTAATTATTATATAGCAATACATATAATGAAATATGTAATTTTGCTCCAGGTGTGTCGGATATGCCTGGCGGTGGGCGGTCGGCTGCTCTCCATCCGCAAGTGTCGTCTGGAGGAGGCCTACCGCCATCTTACTGGTCTTGCGGTAACTATAACATACAAAATAACCTTAACACAATCACTGTTAGGAACAGATGCCGGACAGCCCGCCGGGCGGGTTGTCGCTACGGGCCCGGACACATGTCCACGGTACGGCACCGGGCACCGTCTACGGTGCGACTTTACGGCGTGGTATACGGTGCCGTGCACGGTGCGACGGCACGGCGTCGCGCCGTGGCACGGTGCCGCGTGCACCGGCGGACGGCTTGCTACGACGGATTGCTGACTGGACACGCTGGACAAACGCACCAGCTATATATATGGACCTTACTAGACCCTGGAAAAAAAAGGGGTGCTTCTGTCCAGCGTGTCCACATTTACGACCATTTGGGCCCGGACACATGTCCACGGCGCGGCGTCGTAAACGTGAAACGCCGCGGCACAAAGCGGCGGCGGAAAGGCTCGGTGCCGTGGCGTTTCACAACGCCGCGCCATGGACATGTGTCCGGGCCCTTTGTTCTAGCAATCCGTCCACCGGTGCACCATACACGGCAACGTGCACCGTACACGCCACCGTTTTCTACATAAAGGCTCAAATTCTCAATCAAATGGCGAAAAATGTAATTCAAAAAAATAAATAATTACGTAATTATAAGTCTTCAAAGTTTTAAGAGTGGGTATGTTCTGTCCCTTTTCCGCAAAACGCACCTTTGTATTGAACGATCATCATTTAATATGGCGCTACTCAACTCTAACTACGAACATTCTAACCGATGTAGCTTCGTTATTTTTTGAGATATTTGAATAGGATTTTCACTATTTGGCATAGTTTTAAGTCTTCTTTCTATTTAAGTAATAATTTTTTTGAGTCAACATCCCTATTGGTTTGTACGCGACTCAGTTGGTTAAGAACGATGGATTCCAGAGGCCGTGGGTTCAAATCCCACCTGTGGCGTTTAATTTTTCAAATTTCACTTTGATAATTGATAAATATCAAGTCTCATCGACTCATCCCCACGGAGATGTACATACCTTTTCGCAATAGTATTTGCAAAATCAGCTCTATCACTTGTGTGCACGCAGTTACATTACCAGAGTCGTTTTCATACAAATAGTACCAGTGACAAACCTTGTCTGCCGCTCCATCCTTGAGAAGACCGCGATTGATGCTTGCCCAGCATCACAGGACTGGATCTCCAATAGTCTTTTTAACACTACGTGTCACAGTTATCTTTAGCTATACATCAACACAGTTTAATCCACAATTACATAATGATTTACCAATATCTCCGGCCGTAATAGTAGTTTATGCAACTGGTACATAATGAGGGGCATTAAAACACGGGCTGGCGGCGGAGGCGCGGGCCGGCCTGTCGACGCAAACATGGCGCACGCCGGCGAGAAGTGCCCACACGAAACACATGAAAGAGGATTTAATATATGGATGTAGATAAAGTAGTGTATGCAACTGTACATAATTAGGCATTAAAACACTCGTGTGACCTTATTATGAAACTCGCCTTCGGCTCGTTTCATAAAACACACTCGTGTTTTAATGCCCCTCATTATGTACCAGTTGCATAAACTACTATTATCTACACCCATATAGTAAATCCTCTTTTATAAGTTCAAATACCGTAGATAAGACCCCGCTTTATAATATACTGTGCGGCTGTTGCGTGCGTCCCCTATTAGATCACGAAATATAACACTTAAATGAGATCACGTACAAAATTAAGACACAGCTGCGGGCTGGCAGCGGCGCGCGGGCCGGCCTGTCGACGCAAACATGGCGCACGCCGGCGAGAAGTGCCCACACGAAACACATGAAAGAGGATTTAATATATGGATGTAGATAAACTAGTGTATGCAACTGTACATAATTAGGCATTAAAACACTCGTGTGACCTTATTATGAAACTCGCCTTCGGCTCGTTTCATAAAACACACTCGTGTTTTAATGCCCCTCATTATGTACCAGTTGCATAAACTACTATGATAGACTGATAGTTTCCACGTTTCGACACTATCGTCAGGAGCGCCACTCGCGGCTAGGTTGCGTTAATTCGATTTGAATGAACGATACGGGGGGCTACCGCGAGCCACAAACGAAGTTTTCCGTCTCTGTCGCACTTGCAAGTCTGTACGTAAGTGCGACAGAGACGGAAAACTTCGTTTGTGGTTCGCGGTAGACCCCTCAGCTCATATTTTCTTCTATATTCCTCATCCTGTTGGCAACCCCGCAGTCCCCGCATCTAATGAACTTAATTCTGATTGCTTAATTACATTTGCCAATTAGTAAATGATTGCCAGCATGTTGAGAAAATGTTGCTCCTAGAAAATATAGACCAGGAACAGAATTGGAAAAGGCAAGCCGTTACATGACTACCAAATGTACAACGAAACCGACATAACATTCTTCCGGCTCAAATTTGGGGATGGAGACAGGCAGATCCGTATTCAGCGGGGTCTAAACCCTCTGATAACGTTGTCACCCCAACTGTTACACGATTTGCTTCTTGCATTCTACTTCTTCAAAAATGGGCCTACTCTAATATGCCTAACTAGTGAGTTTGAGAGATTATTGTATAAAATGCTCAAACCAACCTGCAGCTATTTAAGAAAATACTGCAATGTTACATTATGCCTAAACAACATATACATTATAGTACATTACTTAACAAGGGCGGTAAAACAAAGAATGTCTCAGATCGCAGGTATTTGACGCCCGAGCCGAAGGCAAGGGCGATAAATATGCTATCTGAGGCTTTCCTTATTACCGCCCGTGTTAAGTACAAAATTTTATGTCACCCCCTGGCCAGGAAGTGGGATTTCCCGCGCGCGGAGCGTGCGGTAATTGCCGCTTTATGGCCAGGTGTTACATAAAGTTTATTTTCCAGTTCGAGGACAGCCTGCCTCAACAGCTATGTGTGGAATGCGCCCAGCGTCTGGTGAGCAGCAACAAACTGAGATGCAAGAGTCTGAGAGCGCATTCCATTATGATGGAGATCGTCCGGAGACAGGATAGCGTGAGTTTATTTACATACATATACAAAAAACCGGCCAAGTGCGACTCGGACTCGCGCACGAAGGGTTCCGTCCCATTATCTTTAAAAACGGCAAAAAAAATCACGTTTGTTGTATGGGAGCCCCCTTAAATATTTACTTTATCCCGTTTTTTAGTATTTGTTGTTATAGCGGCAACTGAAATACATCATCTGTGCAAATTGCAGCTGTCTAACTATTACGGTTCATGAGATACAGCCTGGTGAGTGGTGACAGACGGACAGACGGACAGCGAAGTCTTAGTAATAGGGTCCCGTTTTACCCTTTGGGTACGGAACCCTAAAAATTAAGGGTCCTTATCAGTACAAAAAACGCTCATCTATTTAGGTCATTTTCTGGGTCAATCAACTTTTCCTTGTTGTTATTCTGTCCCGTCAGCCAGGACTCACGACTCGCACTTGGCCGGTTTTTTTTGTACTTGTGACGTTCGACTGTTAGTCAGATTCTAAATGCCAAGTTATCAATATTTACGTTATTTGGTTTTTATGCACAACCGTATTAATCTTAAAATGCAATGTCTTATTTCAGCTAACACTAGAAAACCTAGCCACAATAAACAGAGACAATAATAGACTAACTTCAGACCTAGAACCTAAATACTTTGAACCTAACTACTACAATCTAACACTAGACCACGATACGATAGACGATGAAAAAGAAATACCCATCTGTGAAGTCAATGTCACAGATGAAATAGTGATAAAAAATGAAACTAGCGATTTTGATGATGCAGTTAAAGTGGAGAATGAGTTAATTGAGGAAAATCATGAGGATATTGACAATGACGCTGATTTTGTGGCGTCGGATAAAGAATATTCGACTGATGACAGTCTGCCGTTAGAAGCTAGGAGAAAGAGAAAGGAGAAAGTTAAAGTGAAGAAAAAGATTGAGAAGAAGGAAGTTATTAAAAAGGTATGTAAGGAAATGGCAAGACGGGATGCAGGATTACCGATATATACATTTTGTATATAAAAGACGTCTACGTGCTTTATAAAATGAAAAGGCCGTTTTATTTTTGAGCTCGTAGATTGACGGATCTAGGCGCAACGCAAAAACTAATTTGATGTATTCAAAAGGTACTTAAATACAAAATACAGTACATAGCATTCCCCTTTTTTAAATATCTATCGTTAAATTTAAATAATAACAATACGGTATTAAACCCCTAGTCAAATCAGCAACTTTTTATTAAATGTCAAAAACGATTTGTTAATATGAAGTTTGTAGGGAAATACTGTCTTAGTGACGTCACTAAGACAGTGTGAGTAGGTTTGTTCAAATCAGCATCCTTTTTAAATCTTTATGCTTATAAAATCTTTCAATTAGCCAAAATAAATTAATAATTGATATTTTTCGAGTATTTTCGTTAGATCTTTTATTAGTCAAGTCAAGTAAAAAATTTTTTTTTTTTTTTTTTTTTTTTCAATAAATGGTTTATTTATACTCGTAATCTCCTTTAGAAGGGAATGTTGCGCCAGTGCATTTATTTTTACCTTAGTTTAATACCCTATTATTCACGAGTGGCGCTACAGGCGCTAGTGAACTTGCCCGTAATTGGTCGTACTCTCTTAAGGCGTTGTAAGAGAGAGCGGTTGAAGAATTTGTTTTTTTTTATTATTCAATATAGTCTTGGGATTAGGTAGCGGACCGCAGGCATCCTTCAGGATGCAACTGTACTGGGATAACGCTAGGAGGATGATGATAGGTTTGCGCTTCACAAATCACCTGATGGTAAGCGATATTGCGGTCTAGGATGGAACGCGCTTACCTAGCAAATACCGATTCACTCTCGCCTTGAAGACCGAAAGGTTGTAGTTTACAGGGAACAAGGAATCCGTCAAGGAGTTCCACAGCTTGGCTGTTCTCACGATAAAAGTGGAAGCAAAACGCTTCGTGCGAGTTTTAGGAACTGCCACCGTAAAACGGTGTCGCCTCGCGGTATCCCTGCTCGTCCGATGGTAGAAAGGGGCGGGAGGAATTAAGTTGTGTAATTCCTCAGCAGGTACCGAGCGTGGTTGGCCACGTATGCCAAAAAGTCGCAGACTCGAATCCTGCTCATAGCTTTAAGTTTTCAATTTTTTCCTTTAATTTGAAACCTTCAGCCCGTTCACGTGGCATCACGTTTTAGTAATTTAAATTTTTGCGCTGCCTCTGATTATGTTTGTTTTGCTCTCTCTGCTACCCAAAGCTTGTCTGGAAGAGATCGCACTTTAGCGATAAGGCCGCCTGTTGTTTACCTCTGCTTTTATCTCACTATGTGGTGTGTCTTAACTTTTTGTATTTTATTGAGATGTGAAATAATTAGGTTTTAATTAAGAACACTCGTGTTTTAAGAACCCTCATTATGCGACAGTTGCATAAATTACTTTTGTATTGAGTTACATGTTTACCCACAGGTGCGAAAGAGACAAGTGAAAGACCCTACGCAGCCGAAGATAGATCGCCGGCGGAAACCGTTCCTGAACGACGAACTGAATGAAACTCTGTTCACGATCACGGACTTGACTCATGAGGAGCAGTTGCAGGAGATACAGAAACGGCAGGAGACTGCCAATTACAAGTGAGTCATCACTGACAGTTATAGACTAATAGTACAGATGTAAAGCCTGACCAGGAATATATGGTCATTGTCAAGAGGGCGCTATTATTCTGATTTATATGGCAACAGACTATTATGGCATTTTGTCTTGTTTACCTGTCAGCTCTGACATAAATTATGAATTGTTTTGCAGCTGAATAATTTCATTTCATCACATTGATAATATTCCGCTCTTGGCTATGAATTGTTTTGGTAATTTTTTCTCATTTATTATTAAATTAAATATTTCACACATAACTGACTTACTTTAATCAAGTGAAAGAGGAAGTTGCTGCCGGGTCGTATGGGGAAGTCAAGAAACTGGCAATGAATAGAGCAGAGTGGCGGTTACTCCACCGACAAGAGCGAAGCTCTTAAGTTTTGATGATGAACTAATATTCAAATAAACCGCAACAGTGACACTGACGTGCTGACAATGTCATTAAAATTATTGCCAGTGTTAGAAATTAGTTCCAATGAAATTCCGCAACATGGCGCATGATCATATATTCCTGGTCAGGCTTTAGTGCGAAATGATTTTCCTTCGTACTTTATCGGAAAAGTTCGTATTTATCGTGCTCTCTCAATTAGCTTCAGTACCCATCTTACAGCCGTAGGGGTAACTTTGACACTTTGACATTTTTCACTTTGACATTTGACACTAAACAATAAAGTTCCATAATAATGGATATGAAAACGTCACTTATTTAATACAATCATTGATTGACAGTTCGGGTGCCATCGTATTCCGATTGAGATCCGAGTTTTCCTGAAAGAAAATCATTTTGCAATACATCTGTACATTACACCACGAGCGGTAAATTAAATAATGTATCAGATCGCTGGTATTCGACCCGAGCCGAAGGCAAGGCGATAAATATGCGATTTGAGACTTTCTTTGTTACAGCCTGTGGTAAGTACAAAATTGTATGTTGGTTCCTGGCCAGGAAGTGGGTTTTTCCGCGCGCGGGGCGTGCGGTAATTGTCACTTTATGGGCAGGTGTGACATAAATAAATAATGCGGATTGAATAGTAATAAGATGCTACTATATAATTATGTATACCGAATCTTCAAATTATGACAAAAAGGTAATTTAATAAAATGCTCAAAATCTAATTATTAACAAAATTATTGACTAAATTTAAATCAAAAACACCAGATTACTCGTTTTTTGATGCAATCGTAGTACGGGGCATATAGTATATGTGACGTCACATAGCACGTGCAATTTAGTATGGGACGTTTTCGGGGCTGGGGTGTTATGTTGTACTTTGAAACCTTGCCGACCCAATTTACATAAAGTGTTATATTTACATGTACAGTGTTATATTTACATGTTCTTTGTAATTTTTTTTGCAGAAACTCTGTGTTCAAATGCGAAGCGTGTTTCAAAGGATTCCTCGATGAAGACGCATATAATAGCCATGTTATTAGACACACTGATGTAAGTACAATACATTATTACTAATAACCTCACTTGCTTTGCTAGGATAGAAAAAAAATGGAACACTCAAAATGGAGTCTACAGTCCGCCATATTGTTTTTATTGCAACGTCACATATCCTATGTCACCCGGGATGACGTAAGGATTTCAACGATACCTCACACATCTAAATCGGTTGAGGCGTTGAGAAGTTTTGGGCAGTCGTGTAAAAAGGTTAGCCGAAACAGCCTGTGTTACAGGTGTAATACGATATGTTAAATAGATATAAATACCAAAATATATAGAAAACATCCAAGAATCAGAAGTAATATTCGTAGACCGGGATTCGAACCTAGGGCTATCAGCTTTGTAGGCAGGGTCACTAACCACTAAGCTAAACCAATCATCATCATCATCCTCCTAGCGTTATCCCAGTACAGTTGCATCCTGAAGGATTCCTGGGGTCCGCTACCTAATCCCAAGATTTGGCGTGGGCACTAGATTTTACAGAAGCGACGGCCATGCCATCTGACCTTCCAACCCCGAGGGGAAACTAGACCTTATTGGGATTAGGCTTTGTCAAGAATGTCAAGTGAGTGGGCAACTTGACTGTTAGAAGTTCTCAAGCCGCCCGAAGGCCTCCAACTTGGCTTAACGACTGCTGCCATAGACAGCAACCGGGATCAACGGCTTAACGTGCCTTCCAAAGCACGGGAGCGCTCAGTTAGTTACTACTCAAAGCGGTCACCCATCCAAGTCCTGACCGCTGCCCACGTTGCTTAACCTTAGATACCGCAAGCGGTACCCGGCGCCGCTGGGCCACGAGCGCTCCACTAAGCTAAACCAATCGTTAACATAAAATAATAATGATGTTGTATTGTTTTTGTAGCAATGCGGCGAATTTGAGTGCGGTATATGCAAGACTCATTTCAAACATCCGCACGCGCTGCGCAAGCACATAACGGCGCACCACACGCAACGATTTAGTTGCAACCAGTGCCCATACGTCACTACACACCGGTAAGTCCAGTGACGAAACCAGGGGGCGCTCACTCCGTCAGTTCGCCGCGCCGCTGCAAGTACATATTAGTACATTACTTAACAAGGGCGGTAAAACAAAGAATGTCTCAGATCGCAGGTATTTGACGCCCGAGCCGAAGGCAAGGGCGATAAATATGCGATCTGAGGCTTTCTTTATTACCGCCCGTGTTAAGTACAAAATTTTATGTCACCCCCTGGCCAGGAAGTGAAATTTCCCGCGCGCGGAACGTGCGGTAATTGCCGCTTTATGGCCAGGTGTGACATAAAATATATAAATATTGCGCAGTTAAATGTACCGTATATATTTTACTAAAGAAATGAATTTAAAAAACGCTGAGTCTGCCCGCCAAGTATACCATTGCCCATACAATGGTTCAACCCCCTTTTCACCCTTTCTGAGGATGAATTTCTGAAAACGCTGAAATTTCTTCTTTCATAATTTAATGCTTACCTATAAACAAAGTTTCAATTCTCTCGTTCAAAATAAAATTTAATCCCCATACAAACTTTTAACCCCTTTTTCACCCCTTCAGAAAGATAATTTTGAAAAACGCTTAAAATTGTTTTCTTCCATTTTAATGCTTAAATAGTCGATTAGAGAAGTTTCAATTTTATATCCTAAAATTATTATTTTTTCTCCATACAAAATGACCACCCCCTTTTAACCCCCTAATGGGATGAATTTTGAAAAAAATCATAGCCTATGTCCTATTCTGGTATCTGAGCTACAATACTGCAAAGTTTCGTAGAAATCAGACCAGTAGTTTTTGAGATTAAGTGGAACGTACATTCGCACAAACTTTCACGTTTATGATATAAAAATATAGGATATACTAAAATGGGATTGCTCTTGGCAAAGATGTAGCCAAGTTTTGAAGATCGGATATAAACCTTGGCTAATTTTTAACCTCCTTAGTCTTCAATGACGTGCGTGTGTTCTATATTTTAAAACTAAGCTCATAACTCCCGTGGGAGGTAAATCAGCTGTAACTGCTCTATTTCGTTTTCGAGCAAATGTGATGAAAAGAGTATTTTATGTCACACCTGGCCATAAAGCGGCAATCACCGCACGCTCCGCGCGCGGGAAATCCCACTTCCTGGCCAGGGGGTGACATAATATTTTGTACTTAACACGGGCGGTAATAAAGAAAGCCTCAGATCTCATATTTATCGCCCTTGTCTTCGGCTCGGCCGTCAAATACCTGCGATCTGAGACATTCTTTGTTTTACCGCCCTTGTTAATATTGTATTGTATTGTATTTTATTTACAGACAGACGGCGCGACTTCACGAGCGATGGCACAAAGGGACCAAATACCAGTGCCCGCACTGTCAGGACGAGTTTGTGTAAGTACCCTTACGTCTAAGTTTTGACGACCGCTTTAGCTTAGTTGGTAGTGACCCTGCCTACGAAGCTGGAGGTCCCGGGTTCGAACCCCGGCCGGGGCATTTATTTATGTGATGAGCACGAATATTTGTTTTTGGGTCTTGAATGTTTTCTATGTATTTAAGTATCTATTTATCTATATAAGTATGTATATCGTCGCTTAGTGTACCCATAGTACAAGCTTTGCTTAGTTTGGGACTAGGTTGATTTGTGTAAGATTGTCCACAAATATTGGATCATTTATTAAGTACACAATACGCCGGTGAAACGTTTTGGTTCGAGAAAACTTTCACTCCTTATTTCATTAGTTTGAGGGATAATTTTTGGGATAAAAAGTATTCTATTTGTTAATCCAGGCTATTTATTTATTATTTAATAGTCGCGCATTCATTTAAGGCGCTACACTGAGAAATTTGGAGACTTTGAAACGCTGTCCTGCCCAGACTAGCAAACAGTAGGGGCTGATTTTCAGATATATGATTCTTGACTATATGATTGTGGTACTGACAATAGCGAAACATGATTGCTTAAAATTTTCTCGATAGAAAATAAATCCAAAGTCGAGTCTATATTTTCCTTTTTTTCCTCAGCCTACTAAAACAACGCATTATTAAAAGACACGATTAAGTTAATATGATGGTATTTTACCTCATCTAGGTACTGACAAGAGGAAATTTAATAAACCTGCACACAGTCAGATATTTAACGAGATTTGTCTAAAAAGCCATTCTCGGAGAGGGTTGCATCCCGTTTTGTCGTGAGCGAAAAACAAAGGGTGTCTCTTTCAATCGATATATCGCCTTAAATCCAGCCTATAAAAACGTTTACCTATTTTCATTATAATCCGATCAGCCGTTTTTTCGTGAATGAATGAATGAATGAATTTTTATTTGCTGAGTATAGGTAACATACATATCGTGTCAATTTCCCAAGTGCGTTTAGCTTCAATAGGCGTTTAACAAATGTTTACGAATGTTATATCGTCGCTTAGTACCCATAGTACAAGCTTTGTTTATTTTGGGACTAGGTCGATTTGTGTAAGATGGTACACAAGGGTCATAACCACTTTAGATAATAAGTTTTTCCATTGTTATCATTAATATGTACTATAATAAGGGTTAATAGTAGCTTAGAGGTACGGTTGAGGGATCTAGGAGAAGGGTTTAGATATCTGGAAGGAAATACGCAATCCACATACAAATTATAATGTATTCATACTATATCCGAATACATTCACATTCAACTGTAATCTAATTAAAATAACACATCAGCTGTGACTCCGAGCGAGTCCCAGGCTAGAGTCCTTGGAGAACCATTTGTTTCCAGCAGAATGCCGCTTTGACAGGCATTCCAGAATATATTCAAATACGAATATGTTACTTTATGGTTCTAGACCAAACATGGCCAGCCTCATACAGCAACAACCTCTACAGTACCTATTGTATCACTGTGTTTTTATACTGAAAAAAATTATCTTTTATTCTGTTCTACTAGAAAAAATAAAAGTCCTCCCTCTCGTGGTCAATAGTTAACGGCTATGATGCATGTTACTCATGCTTTATCACAAGGACTTAGAGAAACTGATTCGCTGCTTATGCCGTCACTAGACCAGGTTTCTAAATTATCAAGATAATTATGGTCTTTGATAATTATCGCGATAATTATCCCTGGTACGGGTAGGATAGAATACGTTATTTTATTAGTTAAAGTTAAATTTATTTTTTTGTATGTACTAAAAAATAAAAGATTTTGGTGTATTAGGCTACAATTTTAGGTTATTATCAAATCGATAATTATCAAGATAATTATCATTGATAATTATCCTTTCGAACCCTGCACTAGACCAAACCAAAACTAAATTTTGTAGCCCTTAACTTTTGATATATCCACAGGAAAGACGCGACCCCAAATCTGTTTATGACGTACATACACATACTACATAGCGCGGTTCGCACCATAATGCCGTATGGACTGGCTCAAGAAGTTTAGATACATAGTGGAGGTTGCGTGCCGAACATTCGTTTGAAGCTAGAAAATATGACACATTAGGACGTCACCGTTATGTGTAAGAATGAAAGAAATGCAAGATGACGGTGACGTCATATGTGTCATATTTTCTAGCTTCAAACGAATGGCACGCAACCTCCAGGATGTATCTAAACTTCTAGGACTGGCCTGATATTGACTTTTCACATCACCTATTCGGATAAGGGCTTTTTCTTCCCTGCTAGGAGGGATCAAAATGGCACTTTTCTTCCCTGCTACGAGGGATCAAAGTGGCACTTTTCTGTAACGAGTAATTGTATTGTAACGATTTTGATAGTTAAGTATTGTATTGATTTTGATAAAATAAATGCACAACCATTGTTATTTCAGATCTTTTATTATTCTCAATAGGTGATGTGAAAAGCAGTATGTGTCACATGGAAGCAAAATTATTTCCACCTTGGGCGTTAATTCTTGAATCCCTCACTACGCTCAGGATTCTATTTTAGAATCCCTCGCTACGCTCAGGATTCTATTATATAATCCTTCGCTTCGTTCAGGATTCAATTTACGCCCACGCCGTAAATATGTCATTTTGCTCCCTTGTGACACATACTGCTTTTCACATCACCTATTGAGGATAATGAAACATCTGAAATAACAATGGTTGTGCATTTATTTTATCAAAATCGATACAATGACTTATAACATGTTACAGAAAAGTGCCACTTTGATCCCTCCTAGCAGGGAAGAAAAGTACCACTTTGATCCCTCCTAGCAGGGAAGAAAAAGCCCTTATCCAAATAGGTGATGTGAAAAGCAGTATGTGTCACAAGGGAGCAAAATGACATATTTACGGCGTGGGCGTAAATTGAATCCCTCACTACGCTCAGGATTCTATTTTAGAATCCCTCGCTACGCTCAGGATTCTATTATATAATCCTTCGCTTCGTTCAGGATTCAATTTACGCCCACGCCGTAAATATGTCATTTTGCTCCCTTGTGACAAAATCTACTATTGTTAACTTGTTCGCAGCAAGTTTACAACATACATGGGGCACATACGCATCAAGCACCCTTCGGACTTCGTGTGCCAGCTGTGCGGGTATTCTTTCGTCAGCGAGAAAGGGATAGAGCTACACAAGAAGCTGAAACACAGGCTGGATGATCCTCAGGTGGTTTTTTGAGCTCTATAACCTTGAAAACAATAAAATACTACTCTTTACTACTAACATATTAATGATTTCTAAATAAAAACCGGCCAAGTGCGAGTCGGACTCGCGAACGAAGGGTTCCGTACCATTATTTATAAATAATAATGTTAATTAATATCAAGTAGAATTTTGGTCAAGTGCGAGTCGGATTTTAGTTTTCCCATACATTTTGAGACCCAGCGCCTAATGAAGGCAACGAGCAAAGTACTTTTAAAAAACTTTGCTCGTTGATTTCATCAGACGCTGGGTCTCAAAATGTTTTTGTATTGTTTATTGTTTATTTTAGCTTAGCACTATTACAGACATTGGGTACAGTTACATAATAAGGTACTTCAACAGTAATAGTGCAACCCTGTTAGGGCATTGCAAAATTGAAGGTACAGTCATGCACATGCATTTTACATTACACAAAACTACTTAACTCCAATTAATTTTACTCTAATTAATTATAAACTAGGTCACAATAAAAGCAAATTATTAACTATGTCAATACCTATACCTAAATGTATGGGAGCCTCCTTAAATATTTACTGTACCCCGATTTTTAGTATTTGTTGTTATAGCGGCAACCGAGATACATCATCTGTGAAAATTTCAGCTGTCTAACTATTACGGTTCATGAGATACAGCCTGGTGACAGATGGACGGACAGACGGACGGACAGCGAAGTCTTAGTAGGAGGGTCCCGTTTCACCCTTTGGGTACGGAACCCTAAAAAGTAAGCTTTAAATGTTGTTCGTAGATACCAGAGGACGGTCCGTTCTGTGAGCTGTGTAACGTGCGTTTTGTGTCGAACGAGGCTCTGCGGCGACACGTGCACGTGTCGGCCAGACACGCGGGCAGCGACAAGTAAGAACAACACGATTACAGTACTTTTTCAGAAAAGAGTCATTGTTGCACTTGAATGGGGGATCAATAGTACATTTTTGTAGAGGCTAGAAAGCAAGCAATAGATGGACGAGTTAGTTCGAAAAGAGAGAAAGTACGAGTCCATCTATTGCACTTTCGGCCGAAGCTTAACATAGGTAGTGCTTTTCACATCTACTGCGAGGAAATAAAACCCACTTTTATAGTTAGTTGGTTATGCAGAAACTGCAGCAACACCATAACTTTTTCACAATCCCGCCTACATTTTTTTTCGAATACGTTCTTAATGGCCAGTGTGTTATTAGATAATTCAAAGGCATTTTTATGTAATAATTAATAAATTCTCAATGCAAACCTTTCAAAGCACATAAAAGTCTTAAAAAACGCCTATCAATAACCTTCTTTTTCGTAACATAGCCGGCGACACTAAAAATACCTAATTTTTACGAGTTGTCATTGGTTGATTTTGTGTCATATGAAGTACGGGCGTGTTCTGATTGGACGATAGCACTACTATAACCGCTACAACTGTAACATTGTTGTAGCGGTTCAGGTGTGGTTTAGATGTGGTTTAGGTTCATAATTATCCTGTTCATGAGTTTAGCTACTATTGACAATTTTGACGTCCCAATTCCCGCCACCTATAGTGTTGGAATGTGTGTAATCTCCACAAACCATCTATATTGTCTATGCATGAAAACTATGCACGTATGTCTATGGCCTGTGTGTGTGTCCTTCCTTTCCTGTCAAGCCAAAATGGCGTAAGCACCGCACTGTCTGTCGCTCTCTCTATACAATTTTATTTTACCAATTTAACAATGTAAAGCCTCAATAATTTACATAAGTAATTAAGCTAACAAAGCTGTAATGTGATTTTACGTGCATCTTTAATGAGTAAAGATTGTCGCGTACTGGATGTTTCATTTGGTGAAGATTCCCGATGTGGTTACCCGATCTACGAGCTCTATACGCGTGATCGCGAGAGGTCAGCCCAAGGTACCCAGCACCTCTATCATATAACCATATTTTCGAGCAGTGGCGTGAGAAATCGTATATTGCGTCGGGAAGGGCAATCTACCGTGACGTCATCGCGCCGCTCAAAGTATTATATGCGGCGGGACGGGTCCCCAGTCTTAGGACTATTTAGTGGTTGCGGCGCAACGATACGGATCGCACGCGCACGCGCTGCTGCAACGCTGATGTACAATCATAATTCGTGTCTTGAACTGACGTGTATAAATAATAATGCAAAAACCAAAACATTATGAAAGAGTTGACGTATGACTTAGTATATATTCTCGTTCGTTATTTATGGGCAACAATGACTCTTTTCCTTCGCTTCACTTAGGATTCAATATACCGCCCTCATAATTAATATTTTGCTGCATGTGTATAAGAATTTGAATTATTAATTTTTGTCCAGGGACGGCAAAGAGCCGAACAAGTCGTCTCGGCCCCGGAAACCGCGGGAGCCGAACGTGGCCCGCGCGCGGGACCGCTCGCGCAGCGCCTCGAGCGAGCGGCGCCCGCACGGCGGGGTGCGGAAGGCCGAGGGACCCATCCCGTGCGAACAGGTCTCTATAATAGTCATACTCCCTTATTCATAAACACTATACAGGATCGATTTTCTTTTTGAGTCCGTGAGGGCAGCTACCAGATCCCGTGTTGCTACGTGAAAATAGTCTTAGAAGATTTTCCCTCGATTTCAATTTTTTAAATCGGTTCAGATTTTGGGAGCGCTCGTGGCCCAGCGGCGCCGGGTACCGCTTGCGGTGTCTAAGGTTAAGCAACGTGGGCAGCGGTCAGGACTTGGATGGGTGACCGCTTTGAGTGGTTACTAACTGAGCGGTCCCGTGCTTTGGAAGGCACGTTAAGCCGTTGATCCCGGTTGCTGTCTATGGCAGCAGTCGTTAAGCCAAGTTGGAGGCCTTCGGGCGGCTTGAGAACTTCTAACAGTCAAGTTGCCCACTCACTTGACAAAGCCTAATCCCAATAAGGTCTAGTTTCCCCTCGGGGTTGGAAGGTCAGATGGCAGTCGCTTCCGTAAAAACTAGTGCCTACGCCAAATCTTGGGTATAGGTAGCGGACCCCAGGCATCCTTCAGGATGCAACTATACTGGGATAACGCTAGGAGGATGATGTTTTCAGATTTTGGAAAAAACATACAGGGTGCGAAAAAAAGGTCACTTTGACAAAAAAAAAATTAATGCCAATCTAACCGGTCTAAATGTGCCATCCGGTGTAATAACAATGGTGTCAGATGTTTTATTAATGTTTTGTTGTTTGTTTTACAATATGTTATTTTCACAGTGCGGCATGCAGTTGGAAGACTCTCGGGCCTACCACGGCCACTTCCGCCGGATGCACCCGGACAAGAATCGAACCAAATACCCGTCGATGAAGTCGCCTTGTATGTGCGAAGTTTGCGGTCGCATGTTCCAGGTGATTCATATAGACAATACTTCTACGTTTCAGTTTAAATGGAATTATAGTTGAACCAGTTTGGTTCCATGTCACACGGAAACGAAATATAGAACTTTGAGTTTCATGCTCACTTTGTTTCAAGCAAATGATCAGTCGATTTTGAATTTTATTTCCCATATATTATACAAATAATTTATTGTACTGAAAACTGGCAACCGTACTGTCTTCTTGAAGATCTCACGGTTCGAAATAAAAATGCTATATGAGAAATATTGTATGAACGTGAGTTATTATGAAGGTGACAATCGTTCATGAGTTCTTCACAATTCACAATCAAACATTATATGGCGTAAATATAATAATAATAATTCACTTTATTTCAGACACATGGTCCATAGTCGTTAATAACAATGGTGCTTACATATCTATGTTAGTTTATCGTAACCCTAGTACATTTAAAACTTATTTATAGTCTTTGTACTTGGGAACATGCATTATGATTGAAATCAAATAATAAATGTAGGTATGATAAGTATTATAGTATTTATAGAAAACATGTCATGTTATAATATTAAAATACCCTTTTCTATTACTAAGCTTCCAATGTCTCCCCGTCCGTCTGTCACCACGGACCGTCGTATCAGTAAATTCCTGTATTGTTTCAGAGCTACGCCCTCCTAAAAGACCACACATGGACGCACACCGGCGAGCGCCCGTTCAAATGCGACTCGTGCGGCAAATCCTTCCGCATGAAGCAGCGGCTCGTGGCGCACCGGCGCGTGCACAGCTCGCAGCGCGCCACCTACGTGTGTGCCGTGTGCGGCAAACACTTCAGTACGCACAGCAACCGCCAGCGGCACATGTTTGTGAGTAGAGAGAAATCTGATATTGTAATTGTATAGCAGTGGCGGCGCGTCAAAAATATTCTTAGGTAAGCCGGAAACAATTTGCCTTCGTGAGCCGTAGTAAAAGAACTGGACTGGCTGAAAATTAGGCAAGCCGGTGGGAATCGAGTTGCATGAACGCTCCGCCACTGTTGTATAGTACCTTTATCTCACGAGAGCGGGTTGACCATTGTTGTAGTTGTGACACATACGAACACATAGACAACGTGAACTCATAGCTCCTACGCTGACGCACACATAGACAATGTGCATGTATAGCTAAACACACAACCATAGAGAGAGATAAAAGTACTTTACTTAAAACCGCGTTGCTAATACCGGATGGACATTTTGAATTTAATCGGATGCCTTTCGGTCTTACAAATGCGCCTGCAATTATTTACCGTTTAAGAGGCGTTAAAGATATCTGCATGATGAACAATCGCCAGCGGCACATGTTTGTGAGTGAAACCGCCTTTTGTAACACCGGATGAACATTTTGAATTTAATCGGATGCCTTTCGGTACTACACGTGCGTCTCGAAAAATGACCATTTAAGAGGCGTTAGAAAACTGCCACGGCCGTTCGGATGCACAGCAACTGCTAGTGGCATATGTTTGTGAGTATCTGTGGATAAATGCTTTAAACCGCGTTTATAATACCGGATGGACATTTTGAATTTAACCGGATACCTTTCGGTCTTATAAATGCCTCTCGAAAAAATTACCATTTGAGAGGCGTTATAGAAACTAGCCACGATTATTGTGTGAGGCAGGCACGTACAGCAACCGACAGCAGCACATGTTTTTGAGTAGAGAGGGATCTGATATGCTTAAAACCGCGTTTGTAATACCAGATGGATATTTTGAATTTAACCGAATGCCTTTCGGTCTTACAAATGCGTCTAAGAGGCCTTTAAGAGGCGTAAGAAACCTACTACGCTTCTTCGAACGCAGAGCAACCGGTAGCGGCTCATGTTTGTGAGTAGTTTTGGACTGTGTTTGTAATATCGGGTGGACATTTTGAATTTAACCAGATGCCTTTCGGTCTTACAAATGACCCTCGGGAATTTCACAATAGAGGCGTTATAGAAACGCACCACGGTCGTCGTGTGCTGCAACCACTTCAACAAGCACAGCAACTGTATCTCTGCAACTGATTTGCATAAAACCGCCTTTGTAACACCGGGTAGACATTATGAATTCATTTGAATGCCTTTCGGTTAAACAAATGCTCCGCGAAAAATATTTAAAATCTCCCAAAGTTGTCGTGTGCCGCTTCAACAATTGACAGCGCCACATGTTTGCGAGTGTATTTCTTAAAGAAAGCAAAACCGTGGTTGGACAACTTTGACAGTTTGAATTTAATAGTACTTATGCCTTTCGGTATAGCACATACACGTCTTAGAAATGTATAGTGCGTGTTATCCACGAAGGCGCACCCCTTCACAGCAACCCGTATAACAGGGATGTTGACACCAAATAAGAAAATCAATGAATCCTAATTTTCTCGAAAAAGGATCTAATTCTCAATCAAATAGCGAAAAAAGTATTTCAAAAGAATAAATAATTACATAATTATAAGTCTTCAAAGTTTTAGGAGGGGGCATTTTCTGTCCCTGTTCCGCAAAACGCACCTCTGTATTGAACGATCGTCATTTACTATGGCGCTCGAGGTCAGTGACGTCACTGATCTGTAGCGCTTTCTCTGTCGAACTAAAGACATAACGGTTTGTAGTTTCGTTATTTTTTGAAATATTTGAATATGATTTTCACTATTTGGCATAGTTTTATGTATTCTTTCGTATGTAGTAATAATAAATTTTGAGTCAACATCCCTATTGCGCATAGATTAGTATGAGATTCGTTGTGGAGTGGCGTGTCGTCGTGGATGCCACGCACTATAACAATGTGTCTAAACTGCGTTGTAGAAACCTGTTAGAGATCATACAAAAGTGCTAGGTGTTTTGTTCAACATTTTTTTTATTACAGATCCACACCGGACTGAAACCATTCAAGTGCGAAATGTGCGGCAAGTGTTTCAAGCACGCGAGCGAGAAACGCGCGCACATCACGTACGTGCACCTCAAGAAACCGTGGCCCAAGCGGGCCCGCGGCAAGCGGCGCGACTCCAGGCAGGTCTGTACACACACACACACAATACAGGCAGGTCTGTACACACACATACATACAGGCGTGTCACATACATTAGTTTTGCGTTTCATCATCATCATCAGCCTATATACGTCCCACTGCTGGGCACAGGCCTTCTCTCATAGATGAGAGGGATTGGGCAGTAGTCCCCACGCTGGCCCAGAGCGGGTTGGGGACTTCAGATACAACTTTGAATTTCTTCGCGGATTTATGCAGGTTTCCTCACGATGTTTTCCTTCACCGAAAAGCTAACGGTAAATATCAAATGATATTCCGTACATAAGTTCCGAAAAACTCATTGGTACAGTCGAGGTCAAAAATATCTTTACAATTGAGTGTGACAAAAATATCTTTACATTTAAATAAGTTTACACACTACATGACAAAAACATGCTTACAACGTATATGACAGTTTCATCTTTACACTTAATGCACCAAAGTTCTGTTTACAATTTGTCTTCCATAAAAACATTTACACACATTGTGACAAAATAGGTTTACATTGCATGTTACAGAATAAGATTTACTGTCAATGTGCCATAAATAGGTTTACATTCAGAATGGCACTTGGAACTTTACGTTCAAGCGTACATTTTTTTGCTTACAACTCTTGTTACGTAAATATCTTTACAGTTTGACACAAACCACCGTTCTTCTTTCAATTATGACGTGTAGATCGCAAAATGTGAGACAAACATATGCACTGACAAGTCTGCACTGTTCTCGTGAATTGTCAGTTCATTTTATTCAAGTTTGTTTCATATAGCAAGAACATAAAGTAGCTTATTGGAGATTTACATGTTGAATACCTACATATTTTTCAGCTGTTAGGAACTGATTACATATTTAATGGTTTTATATACCTAACGGGAACAAATAAAATGATCACCTAAATAACTTTTGATATCACCAAATTTTCGAACTCTAAAATATGGCTCAACACTCAAAACATTTATCGATCATCAATCTCGGGTCACCTAAACACTCATACCTATTATTCCAGCAGTCTTTGCAGCTATTTTACTTATTGCGTTCCCAGAAATTTTATAATCGCAACAAAAAATTGTCAAAGACATACCACCAAAAATACTTAAGTTACACTTAAGGCGCAGGGGTGGGCAAGGCATTCTCCATACAAACTCTGTGCACTTTTTATTCGTAGGTTTTGGCACTAACGAATGTAATATTTTTTATGTGACACCTGGCCATAAAGCGGCAATTACCGCACGCTCCGCGCGCGGGAAATCCCACTTTCTGGCCAGGGGGTGACATAAAATTTTGTACTTAACAAGGGCGGTAAAATAAAGAATATCTCAGATCGCATATTTATCGCCCTTGCCTTCGGCTCGGGTGTAAAATACCTGCGATCTGAGACATTCTTTGTTTTACCGCCCTTGTTAAGTAATGTACTATGGATGTAAATATTAGATATGCGAAGAAAGTGATGTGGAAATTCACAAATATTGCAAAAAAAATAAAAATGAAAAAATTTAAAAATAATATCAATGAAAAAAAAAATACATCACGAAATAGCTAACAGAAAAATAAGCATGCTGACCAAAAATCATAACTTTAATGCAAACACAAACGAAGAAAATCCTGCACAAAGTTTGTATGGAGAGAGCTTGCCATACCCCTCCTCTTAATCTCGTGCATCATTTTTTATTAGAATTACATCTAAATATGATACACCGGGTGTGGTGGCGCGAATTGGGGAAGGCCTATGTCCAGCAGTGGACGACTACAGGCTGAGGATGATGATGATGATGATGATACACATTACAAGCTATATTGTAGTGTTGTTGTACTTACAGATTAATTATTTTTAGCTTTGAATTAAAAAGTTAAACTTCCAATTAAGGTAAAAGTTGCAATGTTTGTCACCTTATGTTGATACCCAAGACTCATACGTAAGTGTTAGCGTATGTGTATAACAACGCGCGAGCCGAGCGACCGGAGCGAGAAGAGTCCGAAACATGTCGCTTGATGGGTCCGAAACATGTTGTAGGGGGGAGGCTGGAACATGTCTCTGGATGCGTCCGAAACATGTCACTTGATGAGCCTGAACATGTCGCGTGTGAGTCCGAAACATGTCGCTCAATGACCCCAACATATGTCGCTCGATGGGTCAGAAACATGTCACTGGATGAGTCCGAAACATGTCGCTGGATGCGTCCGAAACATGTCGCTTGATGTGCCCGAACATGTCGCGTGTGAGTCCGAAACATGTCGCTGGATGCGTCCGAAACATGTCACTTGATGGGCCAGAACAATGAACATATCGCGTGTTAGTCCGAAACATGTCGCTCGGTAACCCCAACATGACGCTCGATGAGCCCGAATATGTCGCGTGTGGGTTCGAAACATGTCGCTTGCGTTCCTTACCTTACATGGCGCCATTATGTCCATTGCGTAGATCCGGCATTAAACTACATATTCATTTGATACTATTTAAAAAAAAACCGGCCTAGTGCGTGTGGGATCACGCACAACGAGGGTTCCGTACCGACACCTACTAGTCCACATTTCAAAATACTATTTAATACCTTGAATCGAAAAAGGTCGTATCTTCATAGGGAAGTCACGGCACTTACGTCCTTTTGTTTGGGAAAGACAGTTTTTCAGTGATAACTCAAAAACCCTTAATCCCATCTTGTTTAAACTAAAAATCATTGATAGTATTTATTAATGTACACTGTCTCAATTTTTTTCAGAATTTTAATCTTCATAGTTTGGAAATTAGAGGGGTGGGGGGTCATATTTTGTACGACTTTGGGAGCTAATATCTCACCAACGATTGACTTAAATGGAAAACTTTCTGAGTAACCTCTATATCATTTTTAAAGGCATATCCAAAAATAACCCACACAACTATACTTGCATTGAAATAGTAGATTGTTAACCAAGGGTTGAAAGCGACCCATTTCAGACGAGATATTTTCGAGGCTGAAATGGGTGGTTTCACCCGAGTTAAACACTCTGCTTTTCATTCCGAATACGAGGAAACTAAAAAAAATATTAATATAAAATTTGAAAACTTTTTTACTTAAAATTCAAAACTAGTCTAAAATTTGAAATCCTCATCCCCGAATTAGTCGAAATAGAGTATAATGATCATTTTTCGCAATATTTTTTTTTTTACTTAAAACTTAAAATTAATATAAAATTTGAAATCCTCATCCCCGAATTAGTCGGAATCGAGTATAATGATGATTTTTAGCAATATTTTTTTTTAACTTGAAATTCAAAATTAATATAAAATTTGAAATCCTGGCTGGCATTGGCTGATTTGGCTGTCGACGTGTTTTGTGATTGGTGGATTCAATGTGGTGAAGCATTTGGATTGGTTAATTTAAAATGTTTTGGAATCAAAAATATGTATACATGTTAGCCCACGGGGCGACATGGCCCACTTTCAACACGCTTCTCAGGTCAAATACAGTCACAGTCAGGTCACATACACTTTCAGAGTATGAGGAATGAAAAAAAAAATTTCGTTCCCTGTTACATGTATGGGGTGCCCCCCCTAAAATATTTTATGTCACACCTGGCCATAAATACACAGGACAGGGGGTGACATAAAGTTTTGTACTTACCACGGGCGATAATAAAGAAAGCCTCAGATCGCATATTTATCGCCCTTGCCTTCGGCTCGGGCGTAAAATACCTGCGATCTGAGACATTCTTTGTTTTATCGCCCTTGGTAAGTAATGTACTATTTTTTCCTTATTTCACATCGCATTTATATAGCGGTTCATAGGATACATCTTCCTACCAATTTTCATAATTGTAGTATCTACTTATAGCCTCCGAGTAAACCGGCTGTGACATACGGACAGACAGACAGACAGACATGACAAAACTATTAGGGCGTTTTTGCCATTCTGACTACGGAACCCTAAAAAGACACTTTTGTCTTGCCTGGGATTCGAACCTGAGACCTCTCTCTCTCAGAAAGCAAGCGACTCCTAACTACACCACCGAAAGTCTTATTTGGCCTAGTGGTTGAAATTAAGCTACTTATTGTGGCTTGCAACTTTGACATCGTATCTTATCGTAACAACATTTAGCCCTTATTTAGTTCAGAGAAATCTGTCAACGTCGCGTTCGCGCAACAGGGACAGAGTTATGCAATGACAAGTCTACACTCTTTTCGGTGAATGTCATAACATTCTAAATTTAAATAGTTGACAACCTAATTATCACGGAAGACAGATTGTAAACATATTTATGGCACATTGACAGTAAATCTTATTCTGTAACATGCAATGTAAACCTATTATGTCACATTGTGTATAAATGTTTCTATGGAAGACAGATTGTAAACGTATTTATGGCACATTCACAGTAAATCTTATTCTGTAACATGCAATGTAAACCTATTATGTCACAATGTGTGTAAATGTTTTTATGGAAGACAAATTGTAAACAGAACTTTGGTTCATTAAGTGTAAAGATGAAACTGTCATATACGTTGTAAGCATGTTTTTGTCATGTAGTGTGTAAACTTATTTAAATGTAAAGATATTTTTGTCACACTCAATTGTAAAGATATTTTTGACCTCGACTGTACGAGCTGGGATTTGAACCCACAACCGCCGCCTGACAGGCGCACGTTTGAACCACTGGGCTACCGTAGCTTGAACCACTGGGCTACCGTACCTAGCGTATTTATTGCGTTTAATTGCAATTATTTACTTCAAACATAATAGGACAAACTACACGTGGAAGATTTAAGAAGTGAGACCGTATTAAGTGATTCAATTTAAAAATCTATCTATTTCAGGGTATGCCGCACCCGCAAATGTCAGTGGCGACGGGTGCAAGCGAGATGGATATCGTTCAGCCGCTCTGGCCGTCGTGCGACCCGAAGTTAGCCGATATTAACTCTATGATGGATGATAAACCTATGTATTATAACCTCAAAATTTAGTACGTACGTACGTAATTAATTAATTATTATAATCTCAATATCTGGGCGACCGAGCCTTGCTCGGCGTTTTCCCCGGCATGAGACCTAGCTAGATCGATTGCTCGTCCCCGAAAACCCCCACATACCAAATTTCATCAAAATCGTTAGAGCCGTTTCCGAGATCCCTAAATAAATATACATATAAATAAATAAATAAATATACAAGAATTGCTCGTTTAAAGATATAAGATATTATGATGATGATGAATCTTTTAAACATTCTTTTTTCGTGTATCTCGGAAACGGCTCGATAAAATTCGCTATGTGGTGGTTTTTTGGGGCAAACAATCGATTTACCAGGAAAACTCTTCTTTTCAGAGAACAGCCGTGCGATGCTAGGTTTTTCTACTATATTGTATATAAACTCGGTCTCCCAGGTATTATATTTTAAGTGTAAATAAATAAATAATTGTGGACTGTGTGTGAATCTTACACAAATCAACCTAGTCCCAAACTAAGCAAAGCCTGTACTAACTAAACTATGGGTATTAAGCGACGATATACATACTTATATAGATAAATAGATGCTTAAATACATAGAAAACATCCAAGACCCAAGAACAAATATTCGTGCTCATCACACAAATAAATGCCCTGGCCGGGATTCGAACCCGGGTCATAAGGGTAGGGAAAAATGGCCGAGAACTTCAGTATTCAGACACTACTTGTTATTTAGGTACGTGTTGTGTTTCTGGTGGTGAGCAAGGTTGCCAGAGCTCCCGAGGATGCCCTGGGTTGAGAAGGGACCTGTATAAGTCTTGCTTTCTATACAAGTAATCCTCAACTCAACGCAGTGATGGCAAAGGCGCGACACTGGTCTATCGGTGTGAACCGAGTCTCGGTGACCTTGGAACGCTACGATTCTATACTTTGCCCGTCCGAGGACTGATTTCCACACACCGCGCCACCCTCGCGCGCCCCCGCTCGCGTCCGGACACGCACACATAGCCGCGAGACGGGTTTACAGCACACATGCTTCGGTGTCGTTTCTTGTTACGTTAGTATATATCTTCTTTGTTGATGGGTCGGCAAGTGAGATTTAAAAAAAAACTGATCACTAATGTTAACGAACAATATTTTACTATTGTTAACTGCATTAATCAGCATTTTATTATATTTTTAAAACACGTTTTAATTTGTTTTGGAATAAAATTTAAACCTATTCTGTTTTCATAATCGTAATCTATTTCTATTTTTTTTATTTTTAACATGATTTTTAAAAATAACTTTATTCTAAAATAATTTTATTCTAAGTACTTAGCGTGTAAATAGTCAGATGAACAATAATTTGTATATAAAATGAAATTAGTGTAGATAAATAGTGCATTATAATTTATTTTAAATGAATCACATTTTTAAACAAGCGTGTGTGATCAATTTTAGTACCTTGAGCGTTTTACACAATGATTATTATCAAGTCCTTTAAGGTTAGCTAGAAGAGATCCCTCAAAGGGGGTCGTCTTTGTACAGTCGAAGGCATAAATATGTATGCATTATTAGACATATTTCAAAGGAAACGGTGCAAAAATGTATACATATTGGTGTTTTCGACTGTACTTTAATAATTTAATCTTATATATGTACTGTCATTCTTATTTATTAAAGTACAATATCCAATGGAGCGTATGCCAGTGTCATACTGCAACTGCTGTAATTTTAAATGTTTGAAATGAATCATGTACAACTGTGTTATATTTTATAATAAAATATATTTAATGTACCAATGGCTTTTATTTTAAAGCTAGCTTGCATTGGATTTAACCCTCTACTGCATGAATTAGTAAAGATCTGAAGAAAATAGTAGTTTATGCAACTGGTACATAATGAGGGGCATTAAAACACGAGTGTTTTAATGCCTAATTATGTACAGTTGCATACACTACTTTATCTACATCCATATATTAAATCCTCTTTTATGTGTTTCGTGTGGGCACTTCTCGCCGGCGTGCGCCATGTTTGCGTCGACAGGCCGGCCCGCGCCCGCAGCTGTGTCCTTATATAATTTTGTACGTGATCTCGTTAAAGTGTTATATTTCGTGATCTAATAGGGGACGCGCGCAACAGCCGCACAGTATATTATAAAGCGGGGTATTATCTACAGTATTTGAACTTATAATAGTAGTTTATGCAACTGGTACATAATGAGGGGCATTAAAACACGAGTGTGTTTTATGAAACGAGCCGAAGGCGAGTTTCATAATAAGGTCACACGAGTGTTTTAATGCCTAATTATGTACAGTTGCATACATTACTTTATCTACACACATATTATAATTACTCTAAGATGGGTTCAGAAACCGTAGTAAATAAATACAATAATTGTGTTAATACAACCTTTTTTGCACGGTTGCGGAAATATCGAAATCAGAACTGGCAACCGATACCTGAATGTTATTTTAAAAAGTAAAGAGTCCTTATTCTGATGTGATCATGTCGTTCTAGCTCAAATTTCGTGCGATATATACTAAAAAAACATCGAGCTGACATTTCGCATCGACTGAATTTGAATTTTCAGTGATACTAGAATAGGGACATGTCAACTTTGACATTTAAATTTTGACAGTTTTGTTTGACGTAATATTTTAACATCATATATGAGATTAAAATGAAATATTTTATTACTGCTGTAGCCTTAGCCACAGATAAGAAAATTGCCATAAATTCATTGAATGTTGAAATGAGAGTCATTTTCTACGGTTTCCGAACGCATATTAGAGGATTTATGATATGTGTGTAGATAAAAGAGGATTTACTATATGGGTGTAGATAAAATATATTTATTTGATAATTATGATTTATTTGACATCCTTAACGTGTAGGAATAACAAAAAAATATATATTTCTATGTGTTGAAATTTTATGTTTGTATCACCTTGGGTTGAAAAAAAATCTAGAAATCTTGAAGCCATATCTGGCTCCGTATGCGGTAAAGGGTTAATTGCTATTATTTTATTTGAGGCGCTCACCTAGTCACTCATCCATACAAACTTCCATCCCTTCAAGGGATGATTTTCGGGATAAAAAGTATCCCATGTGCTCTCCTGGGACTCAAATTATCTCCATACAAAATTTCATCTAAATCGCTTCAGCAGTTCAAGCGTGAAGACAAACAGACATTTTCGCGTTTGATTACCGTTTAAAAGTAAGGGTTATGTGAAATTATCGCCAGTAATTGTTCATTTGTGATATTTATTTATTTACAACTGTTTCAGTGTACTACAAACAAATAATTATACTTAAATGGAAGCTATACGAGACTTACAAGGAACTGGGGAAACTTAAGTACAATTTTATATTCCTAGCGTTATTTCCTAGGTCCGCTTTGACACCTAACCCTAAAATTTGGCGTAAAGTAATTGTAATTAGAACCCTACAAAACCAATTAGTAGTTATTACAAAAGAATGTTGTCGTGCCGTTAAATACAACTTTGTAACCCTTGTGCCCTAACTAAAATTGAGTGATATTTACTAAGTAAAGTTTTTAAAAAGTGTAATTACGGTCGATGTGAACTACTTAGGGTATCAGGGTATTTCTCTGGGCGTTTAGCCAAGTTGGAGGCCTTCGGGCGGCTTGAAAACTTCTAACAGTCAAGTTGCCCACTCGCTTGACAAAGGGGGTCGAAGTTTGCACCACGTCCGTAGGGAAAGTACCCACCGCTACCCTACACGTGACGGGTGGTTCTAAAAGTGCAACAAAAAAAAACTGACAACCGTACTGTCTTCTCGAAGATCAAACGGTTCGAAATAAATGCCATACGATAAATAAATCTGGGCGTTTTGGGTCGCATTATTGACAAAGTCTTTACAAACGTGGGGACGTGGGGATGGTAGTTTTTTGACATTCATAGGTGCATTTAATATGCCTAAATTGAAGAATTAATTAATTTTGGGATTACTGATCTTGACAAAATTATCCATAAATATAATATCGCTTTTGTAAAAACTAGTGCCTACGCTAAATCTTGGGATTAGGTAGCGGACCCCAGGCATCCTTCAGGATACAACTGTACTGGGATAACGCTAGGAGGATGATGACAGGTGCCCAAAACGCCAGGAGAAATACCCAACGATATTAACATCCCAGTATCGTGATAATAATCACGGTATTGGCCAGTGATTACTGATTACTATCAAACTAAGTTGTCATCATAGTATGACCAACTGATGGCAGAGATAGTTGGAATGATGGTTGGGAGGCCAGATTCACCCCCTTTCAATGCTTCATTCCCGGAAATTGCAGGATTCCCCTTAATTCTGAGGTATGATTCCATCAATTTAAGTAGCTTTTGTATCATTTCGTTGTCTTTTTTCAACTGAAAAAAAAACATGTTTGAATTTCGCTCAATTCTAAAGGTCCTATTGCAAATCGAAAACGAATTCAATGGGCGCTTTTCTACCGAACTGTGTTTACCTCCACGTCACGGTAAAACTATGGATTACTACATTACTTACATGAAAGTGAGAGAGAGGCCAATACTGTATTGCGTGATAATATTGACCGTGTAACTAGAGACCATAGATTAGAGACTAATTATAATACTTAAATAGAGTAAAGATTCATATATGGGTATTTTTTTAATCTTATCTAGTTGACACAGTTCTTGCAAGAAAACAAATCAAAAGATTTATAACTAAATTTGATAATGCTTAGGTATACAGTTTCGAAATGTTTTCTTGCAGAATTACACACTGTACATAACTGTTTTTTTTCCTCATTTTATTCTTTGTTTTTGTGTTGCTTTATATAGATACTTAGATTTCTTGATCTTAAGTAGGTTAAGTATTATCATTGTAATAAGCATATTTTTGTGAGAAAATGGCTGACTGTCGAGTTTCTTTCGGCGTTTCTTCTCGGCAGTGGCCTCTGTGAAACGCTAGTAGGGTTTGACTTGTAAAAGTGCCATTGCGGCCTACTTACAGAATAAAGTTCATTTTATTCATTTTTTTTATTTTTATTGAATAAGACCATAGATTTTTACCGTGCCTTGGCCGTCGACAATAAAATATAAAAACCGGCCAAGTGCGAGTAGGACTCGCGCACGAAGGGTTCCGTACCATTATCTATAAAAACGTCATACAAATCACGTTTGTTGTATGGGGGCCCCTTAAATATTTACTTTTTTCTGTTTTTTAGTGTTTGTTGTTATAGCGGCAACAGAAATACATCATCTGTGAAAATTTCAAAAAAAAAAAACTGTCACGGTTTTTGAGATACAGCCTGGTGACAGACGGACAGACAGACGGACAGCGGAGTCTTAAGCGGGTATTACACTGTCCTGAATTCAGGACACTTAGAAGGGTTCCGACCTATACGTTAGAGCGAGATGCTTCAACTCCCCTCCACTAGTTAGGACGCCTGATTCAGGACAGTGTAATACCCGCTTTAGTAATAGGGTCCCGTTTTACCCTTTGGGTACGGAACCCTAAAAACGTCCAATTTCTTACTCTAGATGAAATCAAAATCAAACATTTATTCTGGAAGTAGGCCTCAGGGTCAAGTCAATAGTTAAAGGTTATGACACCACCAGTAATCGACAAGGCCCAATGATGTACATTGACTCTTATGTAAAAGAAAATAGGAGTCATTCAATTTGTAACCGTATGATCTTTGAATAAGGATTAAAGTGTCCATTACTGGTTCTTGTCAGCTTAAAGCGCCCATTACTGGTGGTGTCACCCAATAGTTTAATACTCGCAAAGCGTCCGTATGCTACAGTGTCTGCTTAGATACCATCATGCTAAGATAGGTTAGCTTAGTAGGAGAGGGGCGTTAATTTTAAAATTTTTAATTATATTACCTGTTCATATGCTTCCAGAATTTTAAGTGAGTCCCAATTATTTCGATTATTCTGAGCAGTGTTATATAGCTTTTTTATTCTATTATTCATCTTGTTGATTAAACTGGTCAAATACCCAATCTTGTACATAGTCCCCGATTTAAAAGTATCGTGAATTGACTTCGTGTTTTTCATTTGCTTTTCTACATCTTTTCTTGACGCGAGAAATAGGGACACTAGTTTCCTCTTCAGTAGATTTTCTTTATTCGCAATCTTTGAAAGCGGTTCTTTGATAACCGGTAAATTTGTTATTCTGGCTTCTTCGTTTAATAGGAAGTTTTGATCGTATACCGGTTTTTCGGTTAGTACCGGTAACTGATTGTTATTTGTGTTGTCTGTTAAAGCGTTTAATTCGTTAATCAGTTTTTCGGATTCTTCTTCAGTCATCTGCAGTGGTGTGCTAAATTGGGTTCCTCTATAATTAGGCAGTAAATTGCCTGCGTTTATTCTATCATTTTCTATTAGCATATGCATTTGATTTAGGTTTGATTTTTCGGGGGAATCATTAGAGAAATCCAGTTTTAATTGTGGATTGACCAAATTTTTCGCTTCAATTGGTAGCTGTATTTTTTCAATCTGATCCGGTCTGATATTTGAAAATAAATCTTTATATTTCAAAGCGTTCTCATTAACTTTATTCTCGTTTAATTCTAGCGATTTCAATATGTATGCGGGTATCATGTAAGTCTTTTCGGTGTTTGGTTCGGTGACCGATTTTCCATAAAACGGTTCGGTGACCGATTTTGTATTAACTGGTTCGGTAACCGGTTTTCCGGTGAATGTGTATTCGGAAGGCGCTCGGGAGCTGTATGACTTGTTTCCTTGAGTGCCAATAGCTTCCATTCGGGCTACCGGTTTAATTCTATAGAAAAATGGCTCCTTCTGATTCGCTTTCGCCATTACTGGTATGAATACTGAAACTAAATACGTTGTGTTAAATAGGGATGTTGACTCAAAATTTATTATTACTCCATACGAAAGAATACATAAAACTATGACAAATAGTGAAAATCCTATTGAAATATCTCAGAAAATAACGAAACTACAACCGTCTTGAATGTCTTTAGTTCGAGAGAGAAAGCGCTACAGATCAGTGACGTCACTGACCTCGAGCGCCATAGTAAATGACGATCGTTCAATACAGAGGTGCATTTTGCGGAACAGGGACAGAAAATGCCCCCTCCTTAAACTTTGAACACTTATAATTAGGTAATTATTTATTCTTTTGAATTACTTTTTTCGCTATTTGGTTGAGAATTTGATCCTTTTTCGAGAAAATTCGGTTTCATTGATTTTCTTATTTGGTGTCAACATCCCTATTGTGTCTTGCCATTGTTATCATTTCATTTTGTTATCATACATATAGTATAAGTACCTATACCTAATTTTACCTACCTACAGTCGAGGTCACTAATATATATACACTTTTTTACCTAATCGAATGCGTTTGCTTACAAATTGTTGACGACCGCATTCGATTAGGTCAAAAAGTGTATACATATTAATGACCTCGACTGCACCTACAAGTCATAATAGATGCGGCCACCAAGCGACCGGGGATATCAGAAAGTAAATCATCATCATCATCCTCCTAGCGTAATCCCAGTACAGTTGCATCCTGAAGGATGCCTGGGGTCCGCTACCTAATCCCAAGATTTGGCGTAGGCACTAGTTTTTACGAAAGCGACTGACATCTGACCTTCCAACCCCGAGGGGAAACTAGACCTTATTGGGATTAGGCTTTGTCAAGTGAGTGGGCAACTTGACTGTTAGAAGTTCTCAAGCCGCCCGAAGGCCTCCAACTTGGCTTAACGACTGCTGCCATAGACAGCAACCGGGATCAACGGCTTAACGTGCCTTCCAAAGCACGGGAGCGCTCAGTTAGTAACCACTCAAAGCGGTCACTAGGGGTTGCAATATCGGACGGTTTTCCAATTCCGGAATTGTATCCGATATTGGGCTCCAATTCCGGAATTCCGGAACTGGTTCCGGAATTGGGATTTACCTTTTTCAACTAAATTAATTGACAAAAATGTACTTAAAATATAATCATTATCGTTTTATGGGCAATATCCAGATAGAGTGAGCCTGTATTTTAAATTTTAGTAAAAATATTAAGATATTTCGTACTTTCAATTTACTTTTTCACTTTACCTGCTGAATTAACGGCTTTCCGGGATCAAATAAGCTGAGTGCTAAATGTGATCCATTAGTAGTCATATGGTCATTAATTCATTATCAGCACTACCTAAACTCGTGATTTTCGAAAAATTTGCACAAAGTTTCATGTGGGTAAATTCCGTCTTACTGGAAGGGGGAACGCCAAAAGCATAAAACACAGGCGAGGTGGCGCTGTTCTTCAAGAATGGTGACAACACTGACAAAAGTGACAACACACTACTGAACAACTACCGAACCATCACGCTTTTGAGGCATGTCTACAAGCTGTTTCCAAGAGTCATTGTCATTATGAGCCGTCTCGCACGCAGGCTAGATGAATTCCAGCCTCCCGAAAAAGCCGGTTTAGTACGATAGACCACATCCATAGGCTCCGTTAAGTTATACAGAAGACTGAAGATTACCACTTGTCCCTCTGTTTATTGTTTGTGGGTTATGAGAACACCTTGTTGATTCGATCGAAACCAGGGTGATACTACAAAACGTTTATGTCATTATGTTTATGGTGTGCTCACGTGCAGTGCACGGGTCTTTGTTATTACTTATTCTGTGTCTTTGTGGATAAGAACGGCTAGGTACGTACGCCACACTAGAGCACACGAACGCAGCTAACGGCGGAGTTTAGTGATCGTCGTATCCAGAATACGGATAGTTGGAGTATAGTGATGGAATACCAATTATATTCTGCTATATTCTGCTTCTGTTAGGTTAAATAGCTATAAGCATATTATTTTGTAAATGGATCCACTGAAAATCAGCGTCGTGGCACTTCATGCTCCGACACAATGCTGAGTGGACTCCTTTTTGAGACCATCTGCAAATGTGTATTTCCTAGATTTAAGGTAACTGTATTCTATGTTGTGGTTTCAAACAAATAAGTCATTCATTAATTCATTCATTCAATACCAGTTTGAAATCTATTCACAAAATGTTTATGAATCTGGTGATAGGCGAACAATTCCTCAGTTTTACATTGTGAAATTTAAGAATAAACATACAAAACAGTCTATTTTCTCTCTCTAAATTGATCAAATCCAATTCCGGAATTTCCGATATTTCGAGTGTACCAATTCCGGAATTGTAATATCGGAAAAATTGGCCGAGATTCCGGAATTTCGAGATTCCGGAATTCCGGAATGCAAGCCCTAGCGGTCACCCATCCAAGTCCTGACCGCTGCCCACGTTGCTTAACCTTAGATACCGCAAGCGGTACGCAGGCGCCGCTGGGCCACGAGCGCTCCTGGATATCAGAAAGTAAATAAAAAATATATATACAAATATTGATATGAAATTTATACTAGGTACTCTATGTGACTGTGCGTATAACCCGACCATGAGGATAAGTAGCTTTTTTATTGTTCCAACACAATAACCGGATAGGTTTTTCACAAGTGCCCCAGAATTCCAAAAATCAATTAAAATGTACTAATATTCACGAAAACTACGCGCAGAGCTTGCGTTGAGAGCGGGATGGTTAATTGTAAACTCACGCGTGTTAGAGCGGGACATTTGCAATGGGGATATCTCCCCTTAAGGCGCAGGGTAGGGCAAGGCCTTCCCCATACAAACTTTGTGCACGTTTTATTCGTCGGTTTTGGCACTAACAAATATAATATTTTTTTTGGTTGTAAATATTAGATATGCGAAGATCGTGATGTGAAAATTTTCAGATATTTCAAAAAAAATCAAAATTAAAAAATTACAAAAAAAATTAATAAAAAAAAATTACATCACGAAATAGCTATCAGGAAAAATAAGCATACTGACCAAAAATCATAACTTTAATGCAAACACAAACGAAGTAAATCCTGCACAAAGTTTGTATGGAGAGAGCTTGCCCTACCTCTCCTCTTAAGGCAAATAAAATCACTTACGTATAACCAGTAGGAGCGAAGTGCGTATCATTTTGACGCCACAGTGATGGAATGACCAATGATCATTAAAGTATTGCAATACCTACCTTGTCAATTTAAATTGCTACCATGTTTCCGTCAAAGTCATTACAGAGAACATGCCTCATACTTAGTCTGAGAGCCCGCTGTAAAACGGCTTTACCCCATCGGTTATCGATTTTCCTATTAAGAGGAGGGGTAGGGCAAGCTCTCTCCATACAAACTTTGTGCAGGATTTACATCGTTTGTGTTTGCATTAAAGTTATGATTTTTGGTCGGTATGCTTATTTTTCTCATAGCTATTTCGTGATGTAATTTTTTTTTTATTAATATATTTTTTTATTTTTTTTAATTTTGAATTTTTTTGAAATGTTTGAAAATTTTCACATCACGATCTTCGCATATCTAATATATACAACCAAAAAAAAAATTATATTTGTTAGTGCCAAAACCGACGAATAAAACCTGCACAAAGTTTGTATGGGGAAGGCCTTGCCCTACCCTGCGCCTTAAGGTGCTCCACTGTCTCAATGACCTTGCGCGATTGGCCCCCGCCACACCGCGCACCCCTCTCCGTACTTACGTAAAAGCGCTGTGTCCAGTTCGCACATACTACTAGGAATAATTTTAACTAAATAAATTGGCAGCCCGCACTATCACAATTAGAAAACAACGTCTATGTCACAATAAATATAATTTTCACTGAATAACAAAACAATGAAAGCCATATGATGGCTGTTCTGCGCGCTACATCCTTTGCTTTAATCACATCACATCCATTCATCTCCTCATACAAGCTCGTCGGTTGCGGGAACTTCTGACCTGGGGCCGATTTTTGAGTTTCGAACGCTCGAATTCAAAAGCTAGCGGTAGAAAATAGTCGCACGCGGCAAATAGGCATGATGACTCAAAAAAAAATATTACTTCAATAGAAAGAAGACATAAAACTATGCCAAATAGTGAAAATCCTATTCAAATATCTCAAAAAATAACGAAGCAACAACGGTTAGAATGTTCGTAGTTAGAGAGAGAAAGTGCTACTCGACCGTGACGTCACCTTTGAGTAGCGCCATAGTAAATGACAATCGTTCAATACAAAGGTGCGTTTTGCGGAAAAGCGACAGAAAATACCCACTTTTAAAACTTTGAAGACTTATAATTACGTAATTATTTATTTTTTTGAATTACTTTTTTTGCCATTTGATTGAGAATTTGAGTCATTATGTAGAAAATTTGGATTTATTGATTTTCTTTTATAGTGTCATCATCCCTGTTGTGACGATTATTGTCGCATGAACCTAATAAGAGCTATTTTTGAGAGTCTCCACTCGAAAGCTTGACTATCTGTTGTGTTAAATGAAAGAGGGTTGAATGGCAACTGTTTTATTAAGTATTTGTAGGCCTACCCACAACATCTTCCCCTTAAAAGAAATAGAATTATTAATTGCTAATCCCTTCACCACACATATCTAAGTATAAATTTAATTTACAACTTGCCTATCCTACATCCCCTTAATAGGGGTACAAGAAAAAATAATAATAATTTGTTGCTATGTTATAGTAATGCCATCGAGGATACTATTAACTGACCATCTTTGTACCTTATTACAGTGGCACAAGGACTGTGATGGGTGTTGGGCACTGTTTGTTTATGAAACAGTGAAACAGATGTTACTGTATAATTTTATTTTAGTATTCTCACCAATTGTTGTATTTAAAAATAAATAGCAACAGATTACTTAACAGCTTTTAAACTTAACTTAAGAATAAGTATAACTTAAATATTTCAGTTGAACGAATTGCTCCAAAGCAACTCCTTCAAAAAGCCACCTCACCGCTCAAACAATAAGGTTCAAAATCCAATAACATTGTAACACAAATACGTTCAACAAAAGAATACCAACCATACGGGTATTATTAGTACCTATTTACTTTAATCGTAAGATTTAAGATGTTAGGTACATTAAGACTTAAGATGTAGATGGAAACATGTTTAGATTTTTTTTTCTAATGGTTATCATTGGCGAATGTGATTCAACAACTTCATTGTCCAATGACCCCGCGGATGAATATCGCTCGTCATTAGGCGATATCCCTCCATCTGACTCATTTTGCTGAGTAGGTGAGTGTGACTCCGAGGTTCCCGGGATATCCGGTTCACACTTGATTAAATGCCTTCTATTGCGGCGGTAAATGCCTCTCTTGTTTTTAACCAAATAAGATCTCGGCGAATCACACTCTGATACAACTTGACCTCGCATTCTATATTTTTTTTCTAGCACAATAACATTGTCACCTGTTTTTAATTTAGGTAATGTTTTACAATGTTGGTCGTAATACTTTTTACTTTTTTGTTGATTATAAGTAATGATGTTATGTTGATCGGCCGGCACCGGTTTGGGTTGCAGCAGGTCGGGATGGACTGGTAACCTGCACCTAAGTATGCGTCCCATTAACATTTGGGCGGGAGAACTTAAGTTTTCACGAGGTGTATTGCGGTAACTCAATAAATTTAAATAAAAATCCGAACCACTTTGTATTGACTTTTTAAGGATATTTTTAACAGTTTGAACCGCTCGTTCACTCCTCCCGTTTGCTTGGGCATAATTGGGTGAGGTGGTTGTGTGTTCGAACTCCCAGTCTACTGCAAACCGTTTGAAGTCCCTGCTCGTAAATTGCGTGCCGTTATCGCTGATCACTTTCTGCGGAATTCCATATCTAGCGAAGTTCTCTTTTAAACACTGAATAACCGATGCACTCGTAATGTTATTTAATTTAGCAACTTCGACAAAACCAGAATAATAATCAACGATAATCAAGTAATATTTTTTTGAATATTCAAAGATATCTGTTCCTACTTGGCACCAAGGTAACTGCGGTATCTCAAATGGCAATAGTGGTTCCCTACTCGGTGCGTTTGACAATTCTTGGCAAGTTGAGCAATGTTTCACATACATCTCAATTTCTTTATTAATACTCGGCCAAAACAGCACTTGCCTTGCTCGTTTCTTACAGCGATCAATGCCAAGATGACCTTCGTGAATGATTTTAAGCATTTCACCTCTCATAGAACTCGGAATTAAGACCAAATAATTTTTAAATATTATATCATCTATTATACACAGCTCATCTTTCATTGACCAGTAGCATTTTACATCTTCCGATACCTCGTATTTATTATTTGGCCAGCCATTAACAATATAGTTTGACAACTGTATGAATACCTTATCTTTTAATGTTTCCATTCTTACAGTATTTAACTTGTTTTTCGACATATTCACATGACTCATCAATAAATTTACCTGGTACGTGATTCCGTTGCTAATATTTTCGTCATATTTCTCTGGCAGAGATGCGCGTGACAAAGTGTCCGCCAAGTACATATATTTGCCGGGTTTGTAAACAACCGACAGACCTAAGCCTTGCACACGAAGTAACATTCGTTGCAAGCGTACTGGGACTGACTCTAATGGTTTTTTGAATAAACTTTCCAGCGGCTTGTGATCAGTTTCAACAATTACATTTTCTTTTCCGTAAATGTACTGTCGAAACTTTTCACAAGCGAACACTATTGCCAGCATCTCTTTTTCCACCTGAGCGTACCTCACCTGCGTGTCGGTGAGCATGCGCGACGCGTACTCGACGGGCCGCCCGCCCTGCAGCAGCACGGCGCCCAGCGCCACACTGCTGGCGTCCACCGACACTACTACCGGCTGCCGCACGTCGTACAGCGCTAGCACCGGACTTTCACTAAGCAGTTTTTTCAATTTGTCTAACGCGTCCTGATGTACCGCATCCCAGACCCAGGCGACCTCTTTTTTGAGTAAACTCGTTAACACATTTGTATAATCCGAATAATTCGGTATAAATTTAGATAAATAATTAGTTGCGCCCAAAAAACGCTCGAGTGCCTTTCTGTCACTGGGAGGCGGCATTTCTATAATTGCCTTTACTTTCGTGGTATCGGGTTTCATGCCATTTTTATTAAACACGTGACCTAAGTACGTTACTTCCTCGACACATATTTTACATTTACTCTGATTAAACTTTAAATTAATACTCCTTGCCTTTTCTAATAACGCTACTAATCTTTTGTCATGTTCCTCTTTTGTTCGGCCCCAACATATGATATCATCAATAAATGAGTCTACCCCGTCCAGGTTTTCAAGTAACTGCTTTATTTTGGCATGATAAACCTCTGGAGCGCAATTTAAGCCAAAGGGTAACCTTTTAAATTTGTACCTTCCGAATGGCGTGCTAAAGGTACACAAATCTGAACTGGCGTCATCTAATTGTATTGCCCAAAATCCAGAATTGGCGTCTAACACCGAAAAATAACAGGCCCCATGTAATTTTGAAGCTAGTTCACTTATGGTTGGCAATTGATAATGAGCGCGGCGAATAGCTAAATTTAGTGGACGCGGATCGAGGCATATTCTAATATCACCATTTTTCTTAGCTGCCAATACAATAGAATTAACCCACGAAGTAGGATGAGTCACCTTTGTTATGACACCTAACTCTGTCATTCTGTTTAACTCGTCAAGCAACTTATCGCGCAGCGCGAGCGGCACCTTGCGCGGCGCGCTCACCACCGGCGGTACGCTCGGGTCGATAACAATGCTGTACTCGCCCGGTAGACACCCCAGGCCCTCAAATAAATCGCTGTAATCTTTTAAATTGACACTGTGAACCCGATGAATTAATCCTAACTGAGTACATGCCTGCTTGCCCAGTACGCTTTCACAATTTATGTTCGCTATAGCGAATTTAAGACGATATTGATAAGATTTATGGCTCCAATTCATGTAACATATTCCTTTAATGGGTATTACGTCCCCGCTATATGATTGTAACTTCATGTTATGTTTTTGCTGTATAACGGAATCATCATAACCTAGCTTATTAAACCGCTCGTAGGACAGTACGTTAATGTCAGCCCCCGTGTCCAATTTGAAACGTTCCGAACCACCCTTGCAAGTCAAGGTCTCGTACCACTCGTCATCAACGGACCGTCCTCCGAGCGGAGCGTTTTGTACCACAGAAACATAAAATAACTCACAATCGTCCTCGGCGGCTGCCTCATCGTCACAAATTTCGATGTCGTACATTTTTTTGACATTTTGTGGCGTGTTACACAACCTCGCATAATGACCGTAATTTTGACACACGTAGCACTGCACATTCATAGCGGGACACGTTCCCGGTAAACACTGCATACCGCAACCGTGGCACTGCGCTCGCCCCTGCGCCGCCGGCGGCGGGCGCGCGGCCGCTCCGACCGCGCGCGGCGGCGGGCCCCAGGCCCGGCCGCGCCCGCGCCGTCCCCTGCCGCGCTGCCCGGGAACGCCGCGCGCGCGCACGGCATCCACCCGCGCAGATCCCGCCCCGCGGGACTCTAAACACCGATTGCCGTCTACTGAAACCTCGTCGGCTTCACAAATTTTAATAGCCTTATCCAGGTTGAGGTCGTCGATTCTCAACAGCCGATCGCGCACCACCCCATTGTTGATGCCGCAAACGATGCGATCGCGTATCAGAGATTCCTCTAAATTTCCAAATTCACATTTTTTGCTTAGCAATTTCAGCGCCACTACATACTGGCCGATCGTTTCCCCGGATCCCTGATCGCGAGTGAAAAAAGTATATCTCGCCAATGTTATGTTAGACTTGACTCCAAAATATTCGTCAAATTTTTTTATTAGTGACTTGACATCTTCCTTATCACTGTCTTTGTCGAACTTAAATGTTTGATAAACATCAAAACCGTCCGGTCCGATAAGGTTAATGAGTAAACTAGACTGCACAGCCGAGTCTTCTTTATGCACCCCCGATGCTTTTAGAAATAAATCGAACTGTGTTTTCCATTTACGCCATGCGTCAGCCCGGCTGACGGGGCTGCCATCCAAACTGAGTTCTGTTGGCGGTCTTGCGTGCTCCATGTTAAAATATCACTTTAATATCACTTCGATATTATACGACACACAATTAAACTGTTTTAACCGTGATTGAACACCAAATTGCCTACAAACTCGATTTAAAATAACACCGCTGCCACCATGTTGTGTTAAATGAAAGAGGGTTGAATGGCAACTGTTTTATTAAGTATTTGTAGGCCTACCCACAACACTATCGATATTTTGCATATTAATATTGTTGTAATTGAAAATCATATTTAAAATAGGTACAAAAAAGAGCAGTAATAGTTTTAATATTTAATTGCACTTTCACTGTACGATAAACGTAAATACGTGACGAAATGACTAGTCTCTTCATTCCGCTTCTTTACAACTGACACGGTTGGCGGCCGAACTAAACAAACAATACGTGTTCGAATTCTTAATTAAAAAATAACTAGAATATTATACAATAATAGTACATTACTGCAGAGGCCGTGAACTAAGCCGTGAAGTAAAATTAGTTGAAATCGAGTATAATGACGATTTTTCACAAAAAAAATATTTTTTTACTTATAACTCAAAATAAATATAAAATTTGAAATCCTTATCCCTGAATTAGTCAAAATCGAATATAATAACGAGTTTTCGCAAAAAAAAGATTTTAGTTGGCCGCTTTTTTTTAAAGGGAACAAATAAAATGATCACCTAAATAACTTTTGATATCACCAAATTTTCGAACCCTAAAATAAGGCTGAACACTCAAAAAAATGTATCGACCATCAATTTCAGATCACCTAACCACTCGTACCTATTATTCCAGCAGTAGCAGCTATTTTACTTATTGCGTTCCCTGAAATTTTATAATCGCATCAAAAAAATCTCAAGTACCACCAAAAATACTAAACTACCACCAAATCTCGTGCATCATTTGTTATTAGAATTACGTCCAAATATTATACACATTACAAGCTATATTGTAGTTAATACATTCAAATTAATTATTGAGCGACATGTTTCGGACTCACACGCGACGTTGTGGTTACCGAGTGACATGTTTTGGACTAACACGCGACATGTTCGGGCTCATCAAGCGACATGTTTCGGATCCAGCGACATGTCTCGGACTCATCGAGCGACATGTTGGGGTCATCGAGCGACATGTGTCGGACCGACACGCGACATGTTGGGGTCATCGAGCGACATGTTTCGGACTCACACGCGACATGTTTCGGATCCAGCGACATGTCTCGGACCCATCGAGCGACATGTTGGGGTCATCGAGCGACATGTCTCGGACTAACACGCGACATGTTTCGGATCCAGCGACATGTCTCGGACCCATCGAGCGACATGTTGGGGTCATCGAGCGACATGTTTCGGACTCACACGCGGCATGTTTCGGATCCAGCGACATGTCTCGGACCCATCGAGCGACATGTTGGGGTTATCGAGCGACATGTTTCGGACTAACACGCGACATGTTTCGGATCCAGCGACATGTCTCGGACCCATCGAGCGACATGTTGGGGTCATCGAGCGACATGTTTCGGACTAACACACGACATGTTTCGGATCCAGCGACATGTCTCGGACCCATCGAGCGACATGTTGGGGTCATCGAGCGACATGTTTCGGACTCACACGCGACATGTTTCGGATCCAGCGACATGTCTCGGACCCATCGAGCGACATGTTGGGGTCATCGAGCGACATGTTTCGGACTCACACGCGACATGTTTCGGATCCAGCGACATGTCTCGGACCCATCGAGCGACATGTTGGGGTCATCGAGCGACATGTTTCGGACTCACACACGACATGTTTCGGATCCAGCGACATGTCTCGGACCCATCGAGCGACATGTTGGGGTCATCGAGCGACATGTTTCGGACTCACACGCGACATGTTTCGGATCCAGCGACATGTCTCGGACCCATCGAGCGACATGTTGGAGTCATCGAGCGACATGTGTCGGACCGACACGCGACATGTTCGGGCTCATCGAGCGACATGTTTCGGACTCACACGCGACATGTTTCGGATCCAGCGACATGTCTCGGACCCATCGAGCGACATGTTGGGGTCATCGAGCGACATGTTTCGGACTCACACGCGACATGTTTCGGATCCAGCGACATGTCTCGGACCCATCGAGCGACATGTTGGGGTCATCGAGCGACATGTTTCGGACTCACACGCGACATGTTTCGGATCCAGCGACATGTCTCGGACCCATCGAGCGACATGTCGGGGTCATCGAGCGACATGTTTCGGATCCAGCGACATGTCTCGGACCCATCGAGCGACATGTTGGGGTCATCGAGCGACATGTGTCGGACCGACACGCGACATGTTCGGGCTCATCGAGCGACATGTTTCGGACTCACACGCGACATGTTTCGGATCCAGCGACATGTCTCGGACCCATCGAGCGACATGTTGGGATCATCGAGCGACATGTTTCGGACTCACACGCGACATGTTTCGGATCCAGCGACATGTCTCGGACCCATCGAGCGACATGTTGGGGTCATCGAGCGACATGTTTCGGACTCACACGCGACATGTTTCGGATCCAGCGACATGTCTCGGACCCATCGAGCGACATGTTGGGATCATCGAGCGACATGTTTCGGACTCACACGCGACATGTTTCGGATCCAGCGACATGTCTCGGACCCATCGAGCGACATGTTGGGGTCATCGAGCGACATGTTTCGGACTCAAACGCGACATGTTTCGGATCCAGCGACATGTCTCGGACCCATCGAGCGACATGTTGGGGTCATCGAGCGACATGTTTCGGACTCACACAACGACATGTTTCGGATCCAGCGACATGTCTCGGACCCATCGAGCGACATGTTGGGGTCATCGAGCGACATGTTTCGGACTCACACGCGACATGTTTCGGATCCAGCGACATGTCTCGGACCCATCGAGTGACATGTTGGGGTCATCGAGCGACATGTTTCGGACTCACACGCGACATGTTTCGGATCCAGCGACATGTCTCGGACCCATCGAGCGACATGTTGGGGTCATCGAGCGACATGTTTCGGACTCACACGCGACATGTTTCGGATCCAGCGACATGTCTCGGACCCATCGAGCGACATGTTGGAGTCATCGAGCGACATGTTTCGGACTAACACGCGACATGTTCGGGCTCATCAAGCGACATGTTTCGGACGCATCCAGCGACATGTTTTGGATCCAGCGACATGTCTCGGACCCATCGAGCGACATGTTGGGGTCATCGAGCGACACGTTTCGGACTCACACGCGACATGTTTCGGATCCAGCGACATGTCTCGGACCCATCGAGCGACATGTTGTGGTCATCGAGCGACATGTTTCGGATCCAGCGACATGTCTCGGACCCATCGAGCGACATGTTGGGGTCATCGAGCGTCATGTTTCGGACTAACACGCGACATGTTCGGGCTCATCAAGCGACATATTTCGGACTCAAAATGTGTTATATATATATATATATATATATACAACGCGCGAGCCGAGCGAGCGAAGCGAGCGTGCCGCGGCAGCGGCCGGCGAAGCGCCAGAACCACCACCTGTTGAGTCCGAAACATGTCGTTGGATGAGCCAGAACATGTCGCGTGTGAGTCCGAAACATGTCGCTCGATGACTCCAACATGTCGCTCGATGGGTCCGAGACATGTCGCTGGATCCGAAACATGTCGCTGGATGCGTCCGAAACATGTCGCTTGATGAGCCCGAACATGTCGCGTGTGAGTCCGAAACATGTCGCTCGATGACCCCAAAATGTCGCTCGATGTCCCCAACATGTCGCTCGATGACCCCAACATGTCGCTCGATGGGTCCGAGACATGTCGCTGGATCCGAAACATGTCGCTTGATGAGCCCGAACATGTCGCGTGTTAGTCCAAAACATGTCACTCGGTAACCACAACGTCGCGTGTGAGTCCGAAACATGTCGCTCGATGACCCCAACATGGCGCTCGATGGGTCAGAGACATGTCGCTGGATCCGAAACATGTCGCGTGTGAGTTTGAAACATGTCGCTCGATGGGTCCGAGACATGTCGCTGGATCCGAAACATGTCGCGTGTGAGTCCGAAACATGTCGCTCGATCACCCCAACATGTCGCTCGATGGGTCCGAGACATGTCGCTGGATCCGAAACATGTCGCGTGTGAGTCCGAAACATGTCGCTCGATGACACCAACATGTCGCTCGATGGGTCCGAGACATGTCGCTGGATCCGAAACATGTCGCGTGTGAGTCCGAAACATGTCGCTCGATGACCCCAACATGTCGCTCGATGGGTCCGAGACATGTCGCTGGATCCGAAACATGTCGCTGTGAGATGTGGAGCGTTACGGGTTATAATGATAAGACGAGACTCGAGGAAATACTGCTTTAACACTGATTTATTGAGTAACAATTACACTGCTTTTATACTAACAGTTTGGTATGCGAAATAGAACATATGGTAATACTATCTTCTTGGAATCAATATCAAGGTCTCTTGCATTCCTTAGTTCTGAGAAAAGGTACAAAGGTTAATATTAGTTAAGTTTCAATCAGATGTGTATCAGCTGTGATCAGCTGAGTTATTAAGGTGTGACATACACCACAGCTTCCCCGTTTTTTTGAGACAAAAAATAGTAAAATACATAACTACTATTTTTTGGCTTCTGTAAACTTAATCAACTTATGTCTATGGTTTACATGGTTTCTTAACTAACTTAAGTCTATGGTATACATGGTTTCTTAATGTATCTTAATACTACTTACAATGTTTACATTTCTCGTTCCTTATATGGTAGGTGGTATGCGATCAGATGGATCGACATAATCCTTTTAGCATCGTAATATCAATTTTTAAATAAACATTGTTTTTTTTTTTTTTTTTTTTTTTTTTTAATACACTTATTAATAGTACTATAAGGTATTACATTTATTCGGAAAAAGTAATGGAAAAATAATAAAACTAAATATAAATGAACTTATTTCTAAATTTATATTATTTACGAGAAATCAAAGAAATCTCATATTACTTTTTGACATTATATTTTTCCAAACAGAATGAGAAATATTTATTAAAACGGATACAGTAAACAAATCAAAACTAAACTAAATCTAAAGATACAAATTTTCTTTATCTATATAATATAACTGGAATTAAATGCACGCTTTGATGACGACGCTTGTTTGTTATATATTTTCATTTATTTTTTAAATAGGACATAAATTATGGTATACATTTATGCTACCATTATTAGTTTGTGTCTACGACGTTGTATCATGTCGTTATTTTTCTCTTGTTTGTATTTATTTTGTCATTATAATAACTAATATTGTGTACATCAATATTAATTATTATTTATTTATTTAATTTTTAACTATTCAAAAATAGTCATTGTGACTTGCAAGTTCATTTTTCTCTTTTAGACGTCATAATTATATATATGTATTTTTATTTGTCACTTAGTATTTTACTTGTGACATAAAGTGTGCAATTTTGCATCACTTTTTGCTAAGCTTGCTAAGCTTGCTAAGCTTGCTAAGGTAGTAAGGTATACGGCATGCATTATTTTATGGTCGGCCGACTCTTAATTATAACTCAGTAATACAAGGATTTTATACATAAGCTGTATACATAAGCGCGCGTAAATACCATTTAGAGGTAGGTATATACCTTTCAGACAGTGCTTTTAACACTACATTATACTATGTGTCCAAGAACTCGCACGATTGATGCTCGATCGAATCATGTTCAAGGTTTCAAGGATTTGCTGCCTGCCTTGTATTTCTGGTGTACCTTGCTAATAATTATGTATCTACCTACTCGCTCACTGGCACCTCTCGGGTTTACCACCGATTGCGGCGGGACACGATTTCTATATTTATTTAATCATCCTCCTACGTAATCTCATGATTTGGCGTAGGCACTAGTTTTTACGGAAGCGACTGTCATCTGACCTGAGGGAAAACTAGACCTTATTTCGATTAGGCTTTTGTCAAGTAACTAAATGGGCAAGTTGACTGTTAGAAATTCTCAAGCCTCTAACTTAGCTTAACAACTGCTATCATAGACAGCTGTTGGATAAATGGCTTAACGTGCATTCCAAAGCACGGGAGCGCTCAGTTAATAAGCACTCAAAGACAAATAATGAAAGTTGTTTAATATGACTCTATGACTCGCTTATCATCGTTATCACTTACTTTTGAGACACCTTTAATTATACATACTCGGGATCTGCAGTACCCGGTTTTACATTTATTTATACATTGAGCTATACTCGTAGCTAATAATACACGCGGTGTCGTCATTATATAGTATGCCATATGCATACATTTTTATTTATTGTGCCTTGCAAAACATACCTAATTCTCTCGCGGGGAAAGCTCGTTCCGTACGCGATTGAGTACTAGATTCGACACACTATTAGTAAGGATGGCGAGTATGAAATAATATTATTCTGACTGGTAATACAGTCTGTTTGTTTCATTATTTTGTCATAATCTCGTTTATAGAAACTTACTTAATTCAGGTAAATTATTTGGTTTTTAAGAATTTCCACTATTCTTGGTTGATCAGACCTGTCATAGTTGGAATCCTTATTGCCATTATTTTAAAACTATTCAACATTCTAGTATATTATTTTAATATTTTATTTTTCTATATTCTGGGAATCTATTTTTATTTTGATAACACTAATCCTATATTATACTCGATACGTCTGTGTGTATCGTGAACGTATTGTAACTCGAGAAGTCCAGATGTTGTTGTACAGGTGGACTGTTTTAGTTGCTATTTTTAAATTTGTAAATCTTAATCATATTATCACCTCGTCATCAAGCGGCATTATTTCTTATTTTCTTAATTATTTATAACATAAATTGGTTTAGTACCATAAAGTTTACACATTATTAGATTAAAAAAATATTACTTTTTTAACAATTTGATAAAATTAATTATTATCGTTCTTTATTATTAATTAAAATTTTACTTTAAAAAAATCTACGTCACTCAATAGTTAAATATTTTTTTAAACATACTACTTACATTGTAGTAAAAGCTTTATAAGTACCTTAATTAATTACTTCTTCACGTGGATTGATGGTCAGCTGGTGATCAGCTGTCTGGCTTTTATGGACCTGAAGTCATCTGTGTGGTATCAGCTGTTGAACAGCTGGGCTGTTGAGCGGCGGCGCGGCTGGTGCTGGCGACGCTCTGCTCTGGCTTGTTCGGCTTCAGTAGAGCTGGCTGGCTGGCGCAGTGGATCTGACTGGCTGGCGTAGCGTAGTGGAGCTGGATGGCTGGCGCAGTGCGCCGCCAGTACGGCACAAAGCCGCACTGACACTTGGTTCTTCCTCTAATAACGTTGGCAATGCGGTGCTGAAGCGGCTGACGTTGGTGACTATATCAGGGCTGCCTTGAGCAGACCGTCTGGAAGGGTCGCCATGAGAGGCGCCCTCCACTTAGTTGTTCGGCATCGGAAGGGTCGCCATGAGATGTGCGGTGCTCTTGCAGGGTCGCTGATGAAGTGACCTGCTCTCAGTATCTTGGTTCTGGCACTTGTTCACTAATTCAGGGCTGCCTGTGGCAGCCCGCCTGGCAGGGTAGCCATGAGATGTGGAGCGTTACGGGTTATAATGATAAGACGAGACTCGAGGAAATACTGCTTTAACACTGATTTATTGAGTAACAATTACACTGCTTTTATACTAACAGTTTGGTATGCGAAATAGAACATATGGTAATACTATCTTCTTGGAATCAATATCAAGGTCTCTTGCATTCCTTAGTTCTGAGAAAAGGTACAAAGGTTAATATTAGTTAAGTTTCAATCAGATGTGTATCAGCTGTGATCAGCTGAGTTATTAAGGTGTGACATACACCACAGCTGGATGCGTCCAAAACATGTCGCTTGACGAGCCCGAACATGTCGCGTGTTAGTCCGAAACATGTCGCTCGATGACTCCAACATGTCGCTCGATGGGTCCGAGACATGTCGCTAGATCCGAAACATGTCGTTGTGTGAGTCCGATCCATGTCGCTCGATGACCCCAACATGTCGCTCGATGGGCCCGAGACATGTCGCTGGATCCGAAACATGTCGCGTGTGAGTCCGAAACATGTCGCTCGATGACCCCAACATGTCGCTCGATGGGCCCGAGACATGTCGCTGGATCCGAAACATGTCGCGTGTGAGTCCGAAACATGTCGCTCGATGATCCCAACATGTCGCTCGATGGGTCCGAGACATGTCGCTGGATCCGAAACATGTCGCGTGTGAGTCCGAAACATGTCGCTCGATGAGCCCGAACATGTCGCGTGTCGGTCCGACACATGTCGCTCGATGACCCCAACATGTCGCTCGATGGGTCCGAGACATGTCGCTGGATCCGAAACATGTCGCGTGTGAGTCCGAAACATGTCGCTCGATGACCCCAACATGTCGCTCGATGGGTCCGAGACATGTCGCTGGATCCGAAACATGTCGCCTGTGAGTCCGAAACATGTCGCTCGATGACCCCAACATGTCACTCGATGGGTCCGAGACATGTCGCTGGATCCGAAACATGTCGCGTGTGAGTCCGAAACATGTCGCTCGATGACCCCAACATGTCGCTCGATGGATCCGAGACATGTCGCTGGATCCGAAACATGTCGCGTGTGAGTCCGAAACATGTCGCTCGATGACCCCAACATATCGCTCGATAGGTCCGAGACATGTCGCTGGATCCGAAACATGTCGCGTGTGAGTCCGAAACATGTCGCTCGATGAGCCCGAACATGTCGCGTGTCGGGTCGAGACATGTCGCTCGATGACTCCAACATGTCGCTCGATGGGTCCGAGACATGTCGCTGGATCCGAAACATGTCGCGTGTGAGTCCGAAACATGTCGCTCGATGACCCCAACATGTCGCTCGATGGGTCCGAGACATGTCGCTGGATCCGAAACATGTCGCGTGTGAGTCCGAAACATGTCGCTCGATGACCCCAACATGTCGCTCGATGGGTCCGAGACATGTCGCTGGATCCGAAACATGTCGCGTGTGAGTCCGAAACATGTCGCTCGATGACACCAACATGTCGCTCGATGGGTCCGAGACATGTCGCTGGATCCGAAACATGTCGCGTGTGAGTCCGAAACATGTCGCTCGATGACCCCAACATGTCGCTCGATGGGTCCGAGACATGTCGCTGGATCCGAAACATGTCGCTGGATGCGTCCGAAACATGTCGCTTGATGAGCCCGAACATGTCGCGTGTGAGTCCGAAACATGTCGCTCGATGACCCCAAAATGTCGCTCGATGACCCCAACATGTCGCTCGATGACCCCAACATGTCGCTCGATGGGTCCGAGACATGTCGCTGGATCCGAAACATGTCGCGTGTGAGTCCGAAACATGTCGCTCGATGACCCCAACATGTCGCTCGATGGGTCCGAGACATGTCGCTGGATCCGAAACATGTCGCGTGTGAGTCCGAAACATGTCGCTCGATGAGCCCGAACATGTCGCGTGTCGGGTCGAGACATGTCGCTCGATGACTCCAACATGTCGCTCGATGGGTCCGAGACATGTCGCTGGATCCGAAATATGTCGCGTGTGAGTCCGAAACATGTCGCTTGATGACCCCAACATGTCGCTCGATGGGTCCGAGACATGTCGCTGGATCCGAAACATGTCGCGTGTGAGTCCGAAACATGTCGCTCGATGACCCCAACATGTCGCTCGATGGGTCCGAGACATGTCGCTGGATCCGAAACATGTCGCGTGTGAGTCCGAAACATGTCGCTCGATGACACCAACATGTCGCTCGATGGGTCCGAGACATGTCGCTGGATCCGAAACATGTCGCGTGTGAGTCCGAAACATGTCGCTCGATGACCCCAACATGTCGCTCGATGGGTCCGAGACATGTCGCTGGATCCGAAACATGTCGCTGGATGCGTCCGAAACATGTAGCTTGATGAGCCCGAACATGTCGCGTGTGAGTCCGAAACATGTCGCTCGATGACCCCAAAATGTCGCTCGATGACCCCAACATGTCGCTCGATGACCCCAACATGTCGCTCGATGGGTCCGAGACATGTCGCTGGATCCGAAACATGTCGCTTGATGAGCCCGAACATGTCGCGTGTTAGTCCAAAACATGTCACTCGGTAACCACAACGTTGCGTGTGAGTCCGAAACATGTCGCTCGATGACCCCAACATGTCGCTCGATGGGTCAGAGACATGTCGCTGGATCCGAAACATGTCGCGTGTGAGTCCGAAACATGTCGCTCGATGGGTCCGAGACATGTCGCTGGATCCGAAACATGTCGCTCGATGACCACAACATGTCGCTCGATGGGTCCGAGACATGTCGCTGGATCCGAAACATGTCGCGTGTGAGTCCGAAACGTGTCGCTCGATGACCCCAACATGTCGCTCGATGGGTCCGAGACATGTCGCTGGATCCAAAACATGTCGCTGGATGCGTCCGAAACATGTCGCTTGATGAGCCCGAACATGTCGCGTGTTAGTCCGAAACATGTCGCTCGATGACTCCAACATGTCGCTCGATGGGTCCGAGACATGTCGCTGGATCCGAAACATGTCGTTGTGTGAGTCCGAAACATGTCGCTCGATGACCCCAACATGTCGCTCGATGGGTCCGAGACATGTCGCTGGATCCGAAACATGTCGCGTGTGAGTCCGAAACATGTCGCTCGATGAGCCCGAACATGTCGCGTGTCGGTCCGACACATGTCGCTCGATGAATCCGAAACATGACGCTTGCGTTCCTTACATTGCGTAGATCCGGTATTAGATATATTAATTTGATGAAACAAATGACGCTTGAAATTAGGTGATCATGTAGTATTTCTGGGTATCGAAAGAATTATTTGGGTGTAATTAATTTTAATAGGATTACTATCCCAGTAATATTTGGATGTAAATCATATGAAATTTGGTGTTTGAAATTAGGTGATCATTAAGTATTTTTGGGTAGAGACTAATTTATTTGGTAACAATTTAATTAAATAGGTTATCGACATGTTACTTCTTTGAGTTGCACTTTATATTTATATGGAGTTGAAAATTTGGTGCGAATCTAGTATTTTTGGTAATCGAATGTATTTTTTAGGGCATCATTCGGCAATTAATTTGGTGGTTCGTTAAATGCTACCCTTTTTTAAACATGCCATTTGAACGAGCCATGTGTAGCCGCGCATTAATATAATAGATTTTGTTTTTTTTTTAAATGTGCAAGTATGGTTAAAGAGCCTAGTGGTGGTTGGCATTGGCAGTATGTAATTTTTCCTTTGTCAGTTTAATAATGTAAGCAAATTTAAAAAGTTAGAGCAGCGGCCAATAATCTTTTTTGGTCTGGGCCAACTAGTAATGTAGGTAGGGCGCGTAGGGCGCCATAAGCAAGAAACTTCATGTCTTCATTTCGTGCCATTAACACACATTTCCGAGCATGTTTGAGAAAATTTATATTATTAGCGTAATATTAAATTCAAGTAGAAAGTAAATAGATTCGGGATGAATTACTTAGTGCGTACTAAATTCTACTGATAGAATTGAATACGAGTGGTCAGTACCACTCGACTTCGAATTTTCTATCGCTCGAATGTCAAAAATAGCATCTCATCGGTTTTTGTCAGATGTCGAGTGAAAAGTCGACCGTTCGAAACTCAAAAATCGGCCTTTTTTCAGTATCGCAGAAATTACAAACAAAGCAAGGAAGCTATGTACAAAGTGTACGTATTTTATTTCCTCTAGATCATACATGTAAACGACTAAACGTCCCTGGGCTCGGCATTGACCTAATACATGGCACTTTCAATTATGTCATGACGACAGAGGTGATTAACACGTGTCATCTATTAGATACTAAGGTGTCGAGCACTGGGTTGTTATCTTGTTTTCACTCAGATTTTCCATTACAAAAAAGGAATGGAGGAACATGGTTCTACGTCGATATCTTGAACTATAACCGCCTTAAGCGATATCTGCCAACCCACGTGGATTGGCAATGTTACCAAACTGGATAGGAGGGGTCATCAACCTCCTAGCGTTTACCCGGTTGTGGCCTAAGTAGGGCTGCCATTTCGAATTTCGCCAAACCCGGACAACGATTCAAAAAAACCCGGACATTTGGCGTAAATCGCATTTTTCCCCCGGACGAGTCCGAAAATAATATTTTTAAAAAACAAGACCTTTAAATTCAATGAGGTGCTTCCTTACATGAAAAGTGTCCGGGTTTTCCCCGGACACTTCTTGACACCCCGCCCGGACGGCCCCCGGACGGCCTCCAAACTAGGACAAATCCGGGGAAACCCGGACGGATGGCAGCCCTAGGCCTAAGGAACCCGAGGTCCAGGAATACCAAGATTTAAAAAAAATGCAAGCAAAGAATGCATTTCGCGTACAAACTATTGTTGACGACTAATTAGGTACTCAAAATAAATTTGTCAAGCGGATGCGTCCGCTATATAACGAAATTACAATTTCCAATTAAAGTGAGTAGGATTTGAGCCCACGGCCTCTGGAATCCGTCCACCAACTAAGCCACCGTGGTAATCCCTTGTGACGGTGAATCTTTCATCGCACAAACCGCACTGCACTGTTTTGCTTAAGAGGAGGGGTAGGGCAAGCTCTCTCCATACAAACTTTGTGCAAGATTTACTTCGTTTGTGTTTGCATTAAAGTTATGATTTTTGCTCAGTATGCTTATTTTTCTGATAGCTATTTCGTGATGTAGATTTTTTTTTATTAATTTTTTTTTAATTTTTTTTTTTTTTAAATATTTGAAAATTTTCACATCACGATCTTCGCATATCTAATATTTACAACCAAAAAAAATATTATATTTGTTAGTGCCAAAACCGACGAATAAAACGTGCACAAAGTTTGTATGGGGAAGGCCTTGCCCTACCCTGCGCCTTAATTAGCAGAGTGTAATGATTGAAAGATTCATTCGTAGGCAAGTTTTATATAAACCCAGTGGTAAGCCGGTGCTCAAACCTGCGACCTCAAGGTTGAAAGTTGCGTGTATTAGGTACCGCTCGGGTACATTTAACAGTTAGCTTGTCAAGGTCAGTGGATTAGTGACCCACTTAGAAAAAACTTATTTATTATCACTAAAGGTTAGTTAGGGTTACAAAATTTTACTTAACGGCACGACAACAATTTTTTTTTGTAATAGCTACCAATCGGTTTTATTAAATTTTGTAGGGATAATAAAAGGTAATACTAGGGTGGTGTAAAACCGCATAGGTTTGGCTAGTAATGCCAGCTAAACTTTAGTATTAATTACTAAAATTTAGTATTTAGGGTAGTAACAAAAGGATGTTAAGCTATGTTTTCCGGCCTTAATAAATTTTTTAGGCAACTTACAAAACCAGTTTGTAGTTATTACAAAAAAAAATTGTTGTCGTGCCGTTAACTAAAATTTTGTAACCCTGACTAAACTTTAGTGATAATATCGGGCTACTAATGACTTTAGTGATCGGGTAGAGTCAGTCCGACCCAGAGGTCGGGCCTAACTGAGTTTCTTGTTTCTTCCTAGGCTAGGTTTAGTGAATCAGCGGCAAAATCAGTAGCTCGATTACACTCAAATCACAGAATAGTATTACATACTGCACCGAGGTCAGTTACCTCGTGCCTGACAGGCCCAGGCTGACAGGCCGGGTTACGATCGGGTGCCGTCGCGTCTCGCGATTCGTCCGCGCCACGCGCCACGCACCCGCGCAAACAATTGACGCGTGTACCGACAGCGCATGCACACATACTTACCCACAGCGCTTATGTTCCTTCGCGTGTCACCCCTTTGCTCAAACCTCAAATTCCGCTCAAGCCGCTCAACCAATCTCACTAGAGCGCACATTCAGAGTACTCCAGTGTCTAAACCGCCCGTGGTGTCGTGTCGGAGGTTACCCCTGGATTTTCACCAGGCCTCTCTCCAACCACGCGCTCCTGGCAGTCATATAAAGCCACAATCACGTTAAAAAAAGGAATAGTTAACAGTATTATGAGTAGGTAACAATTAAGTATTTTAACAACTTCACTGTCCCCATACAATGCGTTTTCAAAGTACCCCACGTTCACCATTAATGTCAGTTGAATCGATATAATATACCCTCATGTAATTAAAAGATTATAATGAAAATTTGAATTAGTGTTTTTTTATGTGTTTCGGACCATTTTTTTTTTGACTCATATTTGCTTCATGAGCGTGAAATAAATAAAAAATTCAACCAAGTTCAGTGAGTCTCATACGAACACTTTATTTTTGTAATCATATGTGACTCACAAGCGTGGTATATAAAATTTCTTCGACCACGTTCAATGAGTCTCATATGAGCACTTTTTTTGTGAGTCATGTAAGACTCATTGAGCGTGGTGCATAAAATTTCTTCGAGCAAGTCCAGTGAGTCTCATATGAGCACTTTTTTGTGAGTCATGTAAGACTCATTGCGCGTGGTGCATAAAATTTCTTCGACCAAGTCCAGTGAGTCTCATATGAGCACACTTTTGAGCGTCAGCAGTAGAGAAAAGCATAGTGTAGAAGCAATTCCACGTACCAGCATAGGCTGGTGCGAAAACGTTGTGTTGGATGCTATGCGAAATTGAAAGTAGAAGGAAAATTGGCTAGGCGAGCAAAACAAGTACGTACGGAGTGTAAACGGTGTAATAAGGCGTTTTGATTGGATTGGTACAATGCAAAACATAAGAAGGTATTTGAATGATATGACAAGTAGGTCTTTTTTGATTGGTTATTTAGAATTTTGATTCGTTTAAGTGTGTTAATTGAGCAATAAGGAGGTAAAATAAACACTTGAAATACTTGACTTCTATTTTTATCAGCTATCAACATTGTAGTAGTCTGAAAAATTCAACAATAGATATATTACGATTTTTTTCTTTTGGTTATGCAAAATGAGGGTTTTTGCTACACGTTCAGGCTGCAAAAACTGAGGCATTTAGCCACGTTCAGCTAGTAAAACAAGTACGAACTTCACTACCAAAATGAGTCGCATAAGACTCATGAGCTTATTCCAAAAGGCATGTGTGAGTCGTATATGACTCCTTGGACAGGGAAGTTGTTAAAATCTAGCATTACCTACATTATAGTACATTACTTACCAAGGGCGATAAAACAAAGAATGTCTCAGATCGCAGGTATTTTACGCCCGAGCCGAAGGCAAGGGCGATAAATATGCGATTTGAGGCTTTCTTTATAATCGCCCGTGGTAAGTACAAAATTTTATGACACCCCCTGGCCAGGAAGTTGGTTTTTTCGCGCGCGGAGCGTGCGATAATGGCCACTTTATGGCCAGGTGTGACATAAAGTACATTTATGTCACATCTGGCCATAAAGCGGCAATTACCGCACGATCCGCGCGCGGGAAATCCCACTTCCTGGCCAGGGGGTGACATAAAATTTTGTACTTACCACGGGCGATAATAAAGAAAGCCTCAAATCGCATATTTATCGCCCTTGCCTTCGGCTCGGGCGTAAAATACCTGCGATCTGAGACATTCTTTGTTTTATCGCCCTTGGTAAGTAATGTACTATAATGTAGGTAATGCTAGATTTTAAAATACTTAATTGTTACCTACTCATAATACTGTTAACTATTCCTTTTTTTAACGTGATTGTGGCTTTATATGACTGCCAGGAGCGCGTGGTTGGAGAGAGGCCTGGTGAAAATCCAGGGGTAACCTCCGACACGACACCACGGGCGGTTTAGACACTGGAGTACTCTGAATGTGCGCTCTAGTGAGATTGGTTGAGCGGCTTGAGCGGAATTTGAGGTTTGAGCAAAGGGGTGACACGCGAAGGAACATAAGCGCTGTGGGTAAGTATGTGTGCATGCGCTGTCGGTACACGCGTCAATTGTTTGCGCGGGTGCGTGGCGCGTGGCGCGGACGAATCGCGAGACGCGACGGCACCCGATCGTAACCCGGCCTGTCAGCCTGGGCCTGTCAGGCACGAGGTAACTGACCTCGGTGCAGTATGTAATACTATTCTGTGATTTGAGTGTAATCGAGCTACTGATTTTGCCGCTGATTCACTAAACCTAGCCTAGGAAGAAACAAGAAACTCAGTTAGGCCCGACCTCTGGGTCGGACTGACTCTACCCGATCACTAAAGTCATTAGTAGCCCGATATTATCACTAAAGTTTAGTCAGGGTTACAAAATTTTAGTTAACGGCACGACAACAATTTTTTTTTGTAATAACTACAAACTGGTTTTGTAAGTTGCCTAAAAAATTTATTAAGGCCGGAAAACATAGCTTAACATCCTTTTGTTACTACCCTAAATACTAAATTTTAGTAATTAATACTAAAGTTTAGCTGGCATTACTAGCCAAACCTATGCGGTTTTACACCACCCTAGTATTACCTTTTATTATCCCTACAAAATTTAATAAAACCGATTGGTAGCTATTACAAAAAAAAATTGTTGTCGTGCCGTTAAGTAAAATTTTGTAACCCTAACTAACCTTTAGTGATAATAAATAAGTTTTTTCTAAGTGGGTCACTAATCCACTGACCTTGACAAGCTAACTGTTAAATGTACCCGAGCGGTACCTAATACACGCAACTTTCAACCTTGAGGTCGCAGGTTTGAGCACCGGCTTACCACTGGGTTTATATAAAACTTGCCTACGAATGAATCTTTCAATCATTACACTCTGCTAATTAAGGCGCAGGGTAGGGCAAGGCCTTCCCCATACAAACTTTGTGCACGTTTTATTCGTCGGTTTTGGCACTAACAAATATAATATTTTTTTTGGTTGTAAATATTAGATATGCGAAGATCGTGATGTGAAAATTTTCAAATATTTAAAAAAAAAAAAATTAAAAAAAAAATTAATAAAAAAAAATCTACATCACGAAATAGCTATCAGAAAAATAAGCATACTGAGCAAAAATCATAACTTTAATGCAAACACAAACGAAGTAAATCTTGCACAAAGTTTGTATGGAGAGAGCTTGCCCTACCCCTCCTCTTAAGCAAAACAGTGCAGTGCGGTTTGTGCGATGAAAGATTCACCGTCACAAGGGATTACCACGGTGGCTTAGTTGGTGGACGGATTCCAGAGGCCGTGGGCTCAAATCCTACTCACTTTAATTGGAAATTGTAATTTCGTTATATAGCGGACGCATCCGCTTGACAAATTTATTTTGAGTACCTAATTAGTCGTCAACAATAGTTTGTACGCGAAATGCATTCTTTGCTTGCATTTTTTTTAAATCTTGGTATTCCTGGACCTCGGGTTCCTTAGGCCTAGGGCTGCCATCCGTCCGGGTTTCCCCGGATTTGTCCTAGTTTGGAGGCCGTCCGGGGGCCGTCCGGGCGGGGTGTCAAGAAGTGTCCGGGGAAAACCCCAGGGGGTGACATAAAATTTTGTACTTACCACGGGCGATAATAAAGAAAGCCTCAGATCGCATATTTATCGCCCTTGCCTTCGGCTCGGGCGTAAAATACCTGCGATCTGAGACATTCTTTGTTTTATCGCCCTTGGTAAGTAATGTACTATTACAATCTAGAATTACATTAAGTACATTTACGATTCGATTTGTACAAGTTATTTTTCGATGACTATTGCAATCTACAAGCTTGGACAAGTTATTATAAATTATTTTTATAAATAACATTATTGCGCATCGATTGTATAGGAAATGTGAATTCAATCTTGTTACAAATTTATTAAGTGTATTGTACTTTTTACTATGTGTAATTTATAAACGTAATATTGTTTTTAGAGCTTTCTAAATATTTGTGAATTGAGATCGAGTGAGAAATGAGTAATAATGGCTCATCCGCGCTCGTGGGATAAAAGTAATATATAGTGGCTCTAATAACTTTACTCAGATTATTTCATTACAAAGTCTATATTAATTAAAAATGTAGTTCCATACAAGATAATCCCAAGTCCCTTTTGTAATTACACGCGATTATAACACCAATGACTACCGACATACGTCTCAAAACCACATAACCATTCCGATAGTTTTTTAGGTTATCAGCATTCGAATAAAGGACTGAAACCAATCAGAAAGCACGCGCGCGTGAAATTATTTTTAGATTCAAACGTCATATAAAAAATATGCACTAAACATCATCATACAAAATTACTTGTGTTACAGTAATTTTGTATGATGATGTTTAGTGTATATTTTCTGTTAATTTTGGGATTTTCTCAATCTAGTCACGCTGGTCAGTATTTTATTGTCATATTTAAACCGTGGACACTTTTTTTTTTAAACCTGGCGCTGGCTTTAGGCCGGGTCCAATAAGCGATAGGATGGGCGCGGTTGGAGAGTGGCCGGGGACGACCACGCGGGCGGTCGCGGAAGGCATTTAAGCGTAGCATACCTACATGGGGTTGTGATTCACACGGATTGAGCTTAGATAACTGCTTGTTATGGGATCAGTAGATTAACGTGGCTTCCAAGGCAAAGAATTAACACACAGGCAGCCCTTCGGTTAAAAAAAGTAACCACCAATGAAATAAATGAGAACACTTAAGGGTCCCACATAAGGTAAAAAATGCTCATTTATTTAGCCCATTTTCAGTTTAATTGACAAGTTTCTTGACAATGTTACTATCTAGAACAGGACTATTGCGACCTAATGACATACATTTCATATGTATTTCTTGCATTTTTCATCAAGATATTTTGTTTCAAACATCACTCCAAATAGACCATTTTCGAGCTTCGCTTAAATTCTACTACACACAATAAAATCAAAAAAGGGCAATGTTACTATCTTAAACTTTAATGAAATCATCGTATCCTATACTCACTTTATTGGTATTATCAATACTTTTGTCAAAATTTTATATCATTTTTTTTTTAAATTTGTAAGGCCTCTTAAGTTGTGGAATGAGCTTCCTGTCGAGGTATCTTCAAAAAAGGCGTGAAAAGGGTTCTTATGGGTCGGCAACGCGTGAGCCTCTGGTGTTGCAAATGTATATAGGCGGCAGTAACCACTTACCATCAGGTGGGCTGTCAGCTTGTTTGCCTCCGACGTAGTATAAAAAAAAAAAACCTATAATGATCTTTATTCTGCAAGTAGGAGGCTCCAATGACACAAGTCCAAACACTCTAAAGGTAATCACGTCATTATTAGGGTTCCGTACCCGAAGGGTCTAAACGGAACCCTATTGTTGTCACTCATGCGTCCGTCCGTCCGTCGTCTGTCACAAAATTTTGTTCCGAAGAATTTTCAACTTCCCTTTGACCTATGAACTTGAAAGGGTCTGGCCGGAATGCCATAGTACCTAAAATATTCTTATGCACGTTTATTTGTCTTATTGTTAGATACCTATATATGTACTATGTACTAAATATTTAGCCTTAAACTGTTTGCGAGAAAATAAAAAAAAATATTAAAAAGGAAATAAATAATAAATGAAATATGTATGTATAACTAGTGTTCGGAGTTTCGGTGGCAAATTTCACAGAGGTAAATGGAGTCGCCTAACTATTTTTTTGATTAAACGAATAACGATTAAATGATTAATTTTGCATAATACTCCTTATAAATTATCTTGCGAGCATTACCTACTTATACCACGATAACACAGGACTACTAATAACACAAGTATATAGGTAAACATTGTTTAATAAATTTATTTATTTTTACTTATTACATACGTACAAACATGTCACCTAAACAGTCGGGACAGTATAATGTTTGTACCTGCCGCCATTTAATGTCATACTAAGTACTTCAGGTAAATGAATAATTTATTTATTCAAATCTTAAAAAGTTAGTCATAAAAACGACTCCATTACCCACTGTGTGAAATTTGCCACCGAAACTCCGAACACTAGTAATAACTTTATTGTACACAAAAAAACAAAAAAAATACAAACAAATAAGGTCATTTTGGTACAAAGGCGGACTTATCCCTTGGCTGCGCCAGTATTAATTTTGTTTCATACTCTTTATTTATTATACTTATGCAAACTTTTTACACGCATACATTACTCATGGCAATCTACACGTCATCCACCTCATATTTAAAAAAATAACAAAAAAAGTCAGTGTGCAACAAAATATCTAACACGCGCGTGTGATTTTATCTCAATAACAATTATAGTGCATTTTAATCGCTAAAAAACTATCAGTGAACGATCTCGGAGTGAAATACCCAAAAGTTCTAAACTATATGTGAAAAAACTCAAGTTGGAGTGGCCTGCTGATCTACTGAAGGTATTGTGCCCCTCCAAGTGTTGGTCCTTCGAACCGGATACTACCGCAAAACAAATAAACTCGCAATCGCTCATTTTCTCATCAACTCACTCAACTCAAAATACACAATTATAATTTTAACGCTCATTTATGTAATTTATTTCTTTCAAACGCACCGCCATTATATTAACTTTTCTTTGCTCGCAACGCTCGCAATCGCTCTCATATTGTATTATTTCGCAGGAAATAAGTGTTAAAACTCAATTATTGTACCCATTAGTCAATTAAGTTTATATATTTCTGGTAGATCGTTCGAATTTCGCTAAATAATTTTAAATTATTTTTCTCTGTTTTGAACGTCAAGAATTTAATTTATCGACCCGCCATTTCTTTTCAAATCGCGCTGTCACAATTTTATTTTGACATCACATGAATTTTCAAATATCGTTTATAAAAATAATAGCGCATACTAATAATTATTTCACCTACCAAAATGGGTGGGAACGATAAACACGAAAGTGAAAGTTCATGTGAAGGCAACGTCATGATATCTTTTTTGGAGCAGAAAAAACAATGTTTGTTCCAAATAATTCAGGAAGTTTATAAATTGAGTCTAAAGGTCTCAGATGATGTAACACGCACACAGTTCCTAGCTAGGGCTCAATCGGTTGATAAAACGCGGTCAGACTATGTAGATACTGTTGACAAACTGATGTTTGAAAAGCTGAAGGAGGACCCTGATGTTCAGCCGAGTTTCAGTATTTTCAATACGTTTGATGAGTTATACTGCTACATTAAACAGGCGGAAACCACTCTCAAACAAGAACTTGAGGATAAAAGAAAAAATGATAACTTTCATACTAAATTACCGCCCCTCAATCTCACAAGTTTTGATGGTACTCCTTCTAAATGGCCAATATTTTATGAGAATTTCCGCAGTGTTATTCACACTAATACTCGCCTCACCAATGCTGAGAAAATCCAATACCTGATTGGCTGCCTCTCCGGCAAAGCACTCAATGTATGTTCCGGAATCACTGCTACCTCAGACAATTATGATATTATATGGAAAGCTCTTCTAGCAAAATATGAAGATGTTAGGGTGCAAGCTTCTATGTATATAGATCAAATGTTACAACAAAAGTCTGGGCAGTCAGTTGATACTATGCTTGATAATTTTTGCTCCGCTGAAGCAGCGTTGCAACGCTTGAAGATTGATAACTTGTCAGACTTCATTATGACTCACATTGCTTTAAGCAAGCTAGAAAAACCTATGCTTGACTTATTTGAACAAGCTCATAGACATGTGGATATTCCCAAATTTAATGACTTGAAAAAGTTCTTAACTGAACAGAGTAAACTCCAAGCACTCCACGCGCCCTCACGCTCTCAACCTATGAATAATAATACACGCACTCAATTTACTAAACCCGCGCCGCAATTTAACAAAACTAAGACGTTTTGCACTCAAGTTACCACGCCCCAACCTCAGACTTCCTATAAGTCTGACAGATCTGACACTAGCTCTCAGTCTCGACCATGCAAAGTCTGTAACTCTCAACAAGCGCACCCTCTGTTCAAATGTGAATTTTTTCAACACTTGGAGGGGCACAATACCTTCAGTAGATCAGCAGGCCACTCCAACTTGAGTTTTTTCACATATAGTTTAGAACTTTTGGGTATTTCACTCCGAGATCGTTCACTGATAGTTTTTTAGCGATTAAAATGCACTATAATTGTTATTGAGATAAAATCACACGCGCGTGTTAGATATTTTGTTTCATACTCTTTATTTATTATACTTATGCAAACTTTTTACACGCATACATTACTCATGGCAATCTACACGTCATCCACCTCATATTTAAAAAAATAACAAAAAAAGTCAGTGTGCAACAAAATATCTAACACGCGCGTGTGATTTTATCTCAATAACAATTATAGTGCATTTTAATCGCTAAAAAACTATCAGTGAACGATCTCGGAGTGAAATACCCAAAAGTTCTAAACTATATGTGAAAAAACTCAAGTTGGAGTGGCCTGCTGATCTACTGAAGGTATTGTGCCCCTCCAAGTGTTGGACCTTTAACGAGCCGGATACTACCGCAAAACAAATAAACTCGCAATCGCTCATTTTCTCATCAACTCACTCAACTCAAAATACACAATTATAATTTTAACGCTCATTTATGTAATTTATTTCTTTCAAACGCACCGCCATTATATTAACTTTTCTTTGCTCGCAACGCTCGCAATCGCTCTCATATTGTATTATTTCGCAGGAAATAAGTGTTAAAACTCAATTATTGTACCCATTAGTCAATTAAGTTTATATATTTCTGGTAGATCGTTCGAATTTCGCTAAATAATTTTAAATTATTTTTCTCTGTTTTGAACGTCAAGAATTTAATTTATCGACCCGCCATTTCTTTTCAAATCGCGCTGTCACAATTTTATTTTGACATCACATGAATTTTCAAATATCGTTTATAAAAATAATAGCGCATACTAATAATTATTTCACCTACCAAAATGGGTGGGAACGATAAACACGAAAGTGAAAGTTCATGTGAAGGCAACGTCATGATATCTTTTTTGGAGCAGAAAAAACAATGTTTGTTCCAAATAATTCAGGAAGTTTATAAATTGAGTCTAAAGGTCTCAGATGATGTAACACGCACACAGTTCCTAGCTAGGGCTCAATCGGTTGATAAAACGCGGTCAGACTATGTAGATACTGTTGACAAACTGATGTTTGAAAAGCTGAAGGAGGACCCTGATGTTCAGCCGAGTTTCAGTATTTTCAATACGTTTGATGAGTTATACTGCTACATTAAACAGGCGGAAACCACTCTCAAACAAGAACTTGAGGATAAAAGAAAAAATGATAACTTTCATACTAAATTACCGCCCCTCAATCTCACAAGTTTTGATGGTACTCCTTCTAAATGGCCAATATTTTATGAGAATTTCCGCAGTGTTATTCACACTAATACTCGCCTCACCAATGCTGAGAAAATCCAATACCTGATTGGCTGCCTCTCCGGCAAAGCACTCAATGTATGTTCCGGAATCACTGCTACCTCAGACAATTATGATATTATATGGAAAGCTCTTCTAGCAAAATATGAAGATGTTAGGGTGCAAGCTTCTATGTATATAGATCAAATGTTACAACAAAAGTCTGGGCAGTCAGTTGATACTATGCTTGATAATTTTTGCTCCGCTGAAGCAGCGTTGCAACGCTTGAAGATTGATAACTTGTCAGACTTCATTATGACTCACATTGCTTTAAGCAAGCTAGAAAAACCTATGCTTGACTTATTTGAACAAGCTCATAGACATGTGGATATTCCCAAATTTAATGACTTGAAAAAGTTCTTAACTGAACAGAGTAAACTCCAAGCACTCCACGCGCCCTCACGCTCTCAACCTATGAATAATAATACACGCACTCAATTTACTAAACCCGCGCCGCAATTTAACAAAACTAAGACGTTTTGCACTCAAGTTACCACGCCCCAACCTCAGACTTCCTATAAGTCTGACAGATCTGACACTAGCTCTCAGTCTCGACCATGCAAAGTCTGTAACTCTCAACAAGCGCACCCTCTGTTCAAATGTGAATTTTTTCTGACTCAAACTCCGCAAAAGCGAAACGAGATAGTACGTCAACACACATTTTGCATCAATTGTTTAGGTTTTCACCATATAAGTGTATGTAAATCATCCAACAGATGCTCGATGTGCAATCGTAAGCACCACTCACTACTGCATTTCGTTATTCCTTCAAATGCATCTCAATTCCCGCGATATGATAACACTGATAACACGAGTTCGATTCGTACCCCGAACGCGATTGCGCCGCCGCCGCCGTCAACGCACCCCTCTCACTCGCACTCGCCGTCGCCGTGCTCGCCTTCGACGAGTACTGCTCGCACATCTAGCGGACCGCCGCCAGTGCCGCCACCCTTTTTGCCGCGCGCTCACGCAAGTAACGATAATAACTTTGCAATGTCTGTAACTATTCCCGCGCGCATTTCAAACTCTGATACGACAGTATTATTACCAACGGCGACTGTTAACGTACATCATGATAACAAGACAAGTCTTATGCGTTTATTTCTCGACACGGGTTCGATGAGTAGTTTTGTTACCAAATCTTGCTGTGAACGTTTAAACTTAAAGGTAACGCCCGCGCCCTCTACCGTCAAAGGTATCGGTCAAATTGAAAACCATTGTCTCGGTACAACGCAATTTAAAATACACTCTCGCTTTGACTCGCGCTGTGTCTATACAGTTTGCGCTCGAGTTATAGACACAATCACGGACTTTTTACCCAACGCTGAAATAGATAGAACAGAATTAGTTCATTTGCAACATTTACCAATGGCCGATGACCATTTTTACTCACCAGGTGAAATAGACTGTTTGATTGGTAACGAATTATTCCCACTTTTACTCGGATCAAATAAATCGACCTCGCCGAACTCTTCGGTCGTAGGTATCGAAACTACTCTTGGATATGTCGCCATGGGCAAGGCCCAATGTATTCCGCGCCCGCTTACCGCTTGTTGCTCCACTCGCGACGAACCCGCTAATACTCTCGCACACAGCTGTGACAAGACGTTCTTTTGTCATACGCAAGATAACACGCTCAATGAATTAACGCAACGATTTTGGGAAATAGAAAATGTCCCTGATAAGAAACATCTCAGCCCTGATGATGAGGCTTGTGAACAAATATTTCAATCAACTTATACGCGCGATGACACCGGCAGATACACGGTTAGTCTCCCGTTCAAACACTCGCCTGCTGAATTAGGTTCTTCTTATTCTGCAGCAAAATACCGCTTTCTAAATCTAGAAAAGAAACTCGACTCATCCGACTTGCGCGCCGATTATAACGCGACTCTTCAAACATATATTGATCCAGGATATTTATCTAAAGTTCCAAATGATTTTCAAAACGATTTTGCTCACTTCCACATGCCACACAGAGCTGTTTATCGTCCCGATAAAGAAACTTCGAAAACTCGTATTGTCCTAGACGCTGGTTGTAAAACTACGTCCGGAAAATCTCTTAATGATTTACTTTATGTCGGACCGATGTTACAAAATAATATATTCGAATTACTTCTCAATCTTCGTATGTTCTCAATCGCGCTAACCGCCGACATTGAAAAGATGTATTTTCAAGTAAAACTTTCTCCGGAATATCACGCTTTCCAACGAATCTTATTTAGATTCGATCCCAACTCGCCTATTGAAATATATCAGTTCAATAGGGTCTGTTTTGGCGTGTCTAGTTCGCCTTATTTAGCAATGCGTGTCGTGCGTCAGCTCGCCGCAGACAGCCGCGACTCGTACCCGCTCGCCGCTTATGAAGCTGAGAATCATATGTATGTCGATGATTATGTTAGTTCTGTTGATGGGCTAAACACTGCTGAAAAAACATATACAGAGATGGTCGCTATGTTTAAATCTGGAGGTTTTAATTTAGTTAAATGGATCTCTAATGATTCCGAACTCATGTCGCGTATCCCATCCGCACACAAAAGCCCGCTCGCTGTCACGTTCGATGATGATCCCAACGCAGATACAAAGATAGTAGGCATGCATTGGCAACCTAATGATGACAATTTTCATTTTAAAACAAATATAGATTTTCCAGAGACTTGCACTAAACGTTCGATTCTCTCGGTCACTGCGCGTTTGTTTGATCCACTAGGTCTCATTAGCCCGGTCGTTGCTTACATGAAGCTACTCATACAAGAATGTTGGAAATTACAACTTTCTTGGGATGATGAAGTCCCCGATTTCATTCTTTCCAAATGGAAACGTTTCCATGAGGAACTTCCGCTATTGTCGGAAATAAAAATACCGCGTCACATTGGTATAACCTCTACGGTTAGAATAACTTTAATTGGATTCGCTGATGCCAGCCAGCAATGCTATGGTGCTGTCATCTATATTCGCGTTGATATAAATGAAAACTCGTCCGCACGCTCTGTGAAGTTACTCACCGCTAAGTCTAAAGTCTCCAATCCTAATAAAACACTCGCTCGCTTAGAACTCTGCTCCGCAGTGTTGCTCGCAAAATTGATTAATTCAGTTCGAGATGTTTTTAATAAGCGCTGTGATATAGACGCAATTTACGCGTTTTCTGATTCCACTGTGACTCTTACCTGGATTCATTCGCCCGCTCATAAGTTTCATACCTTTGTTGCTAATCGTATCGCTCAAATAAACGAATACTTACCCGCACGCCACTGGTTTCACGTTCGCGGTGTAGAAAACCCCGCAGACGTTGTTTCTCGACCTGTAACGCCATCAGGATTAATAAATAACACACTGTGGTTCCAAGGCCCGCAGTGGTTGTCCGCTCCCGTCAGCTCCTGGCCTGTAAAAGAATATAAAATTAATCACAATGAATCATTAGAGTCACAAGAAACTAAAACTATATCTCTTCACACGCAAACTACATCTATGATGGAAAATACTCACCCTATACAATGTCTCGCCGAACGATGCTCGACATGGATTAAATTCATTCGCTCGCTCGTATACCTACTTCGCTTCTCAAAAGTGCTCAAATCTCAAGGCGTCATAACGTTAAACGATTTAGAACAAGCAGAACACTATGTGATACGCTACGAACAGTCTAAATATTTCTCGCAAGAACTCGATGCGCTCCGTAATAATAAATTATGTTCGAATAAAACCGTTTTAAAGCTCCGCCCCTTTGTTGACGATAAAGGTCTTCTAAGAGTCGGAGGTAGACTCACCCATTCTCAATTGGATTTTGATCAAAAACATCCAATTTTGATGTCATCCAAAGGCAGAATAGTGTCAATCTTGGTGGATCACTATCACACATCAAACTTGCATACAGGTCCCGCTTTAGTACTAGCTCTGATAAGACAAAAATATTGGATCCTATCCGCTCGCAATCTTATCCGTCATAGAGTACACAAGTGTAACTCATGTTTCAAGCTTAAACCGCTTTCAACTAATCCACCAATGGGTGACCTTCCCTCCATTAGGGTTTCTCAAGTCAAATCATTTGTACACACAGCTGTAGATTACGCTGGACCGTATTTCATTACGCACCTACGCAAGCGAGGAGTTAAAAGCCATAAGGCTTATATTTGCTTATTTGTTTGTTTCACGACAAAAGCGCTTCACTTAGAGTTGGTCTCCGACCTAAGCACAGATCTATTCCTTGCCGCGTTCAAGCGCTTCATTTCACGCAGAGGTCCAGTCTCTATCTTATATAGTGATGGAGGTACCAATTTTATTGGTGCGAAACGCAAATTAAATGAAATTTATCCCCTTATACAGTCCACAGATTATAACAACTATCTGAGTCATTATCTCACCCAACATAAAATTCAGTTTCAACACAGCCCGCCGTATGGCCCTCATTTTAATGGCTTGAGTGAGACTAATGTCAGATCAGTAAAGACTCATTTATTCAAAGCTATCGGAAGTCAAATTCTCACTTATGAGGAATTTAATACAATTTTGGTACAAATTGAGGGATTGCTAAATAGCCGACCAATTTGTGTCCTATCGTCGGACCCGTTGGATCCTATCGCATTATGTCCAAATCATTTTTTAAATATTACGCCATTAAAATATTTACCCGCAGAGTATATTGACCCCACTATTTCAGAAAATAGACTAACTCGCTATCAACTTCTAAATAGAATCGTCCAAAGTTATTGGAAACGCTGGAGTATGGAGTATCTAACTTCTCTCCAACAACGCGACAAATGGAATTCACCCTCGAAACCTGTGAGTGTGGGAACGGTTGTCATTATAAAGAATGATAACTCTCATCCTATGTTTTGGCCTCTCGCTGTTGTCACTGAGGTTTTTCCCGGAAAAGATAATATAATTCGCGTCGCTAGAGTTAAGACTGCTTCGGGAACTTATATACGTCCTGTAACTCGGCTCTGCCCGTTACCGACTCAATGAAACTTAGTTTATATAAACTTAGTTTTTAAGAAATTTAGTTAAGTTTATTAGAATTATAATTAATTTCAACGCAATGTAGAGGAAACCTCTAGGCCCCCCGAAGTTGGCTGCGCCAGTATTAATTTTGTTTCATACTCTTTATTTATTATACTTATGCAAACTTTTTACACGCATACATTACTCATGGCAATCTACACGTCATCCACCTCATATTTAAAAAAATAACAAAAAAAGTCAGTGTGCAACAAAATATCTAACACGCGCGTGTGATTTTATCTCAATAACAATTATAGTGCATTTTAATCGCTAAAAAACTATCAGTGAACGATCTCGGAGTGAAATACCCAAAAGTTCTAAACTATATGTGAAAAAACTCAAGTTGGAGTGGCCTGCTGATCTACTGAAGGTATTGTGCCCCTCCATCCCTAAAAGGGAGGAGGATAATTCAGCTTTAATTTTTTTAGCCAAATTACGTAACTGATTGGCTTGTTCTTTGGATATTTTATACATGTAGATGTATTTAAGATAAATATATAAATAAATCACATTTTTTGAGGTTGGTTCGGAACCCTAATTAAATAAAGGCAAGAATGTACCGTAATTTTTAGTATAAAATTTCAATGATTTTATTATGTATTTGCATGTATATTTATATACTTATAGCAAATAAAATAATTTTGACTTTGACTTTTGAAATAAAAAATAAATATTGTGGACAATCTTACACAAATCAACCTAGTCCCAAACTAAGCAAAGCTTGTACTATGGGTACTAAGCGACGATATACATACTTATATAGATAAATATATACTTAAATACATAGAAAACATCCAAGACCCAAGAACATATATTCGTGCTCATCACACAAATAAACGCCCCGGCCGGGATTCGAACCCGGGACCTCCAGCTTCGTAGGCAGGGTTACCAACTAAGCTAAAGCGGTCGTCGTCAATAAATGTGCGGAGTCTGACTCGCACTTGACCGGTTTTATTTTAACAGATCCAGTTCCCACACCCGCTACTGAACAGTCAGGAGACGAACTCCAGAATTTAGGAGAAACTAGAAGAATTATAGGAGGTTCCTCGGTGTTCGACACTAGGCCCTACATGGTGAGTCGAGTCAAAAAGTACCAATTTTCCGACAACGGCAAGTGGATACCGCAGCCTATAGACGCCTTCAACTCCTCCCTTGGAGTAGAGCTGAGCGTTTTTTCAATAAGCGTTTCGTAAAACGCTTTCGCTTACAGTAACGGAATCACAGTTTCTTATGAGAACAAAAAACAGTTTTTATAAAAACGACCACCAAAGCTGCAATGCAACGCAACAATGAAACTACACTACATGAAAATAGAAACGAAACTCATAACTGACATAACTCAAACTATAACCTATAACTGTTTCATTGATGTAGCGATCGAAACGACGAAACGAAACAAAACTTAGCTTTGTTCGGGTGGGCGCGCTTTGTGCCAAAAAAGTTTTGTATTGATGATTGACAAAAATGTGCTCTACTCGCAAAACATTAAGGCTTAATTTTGAAAATTCAATCATTAATATTTCTTTCGTTCGTTTCGTTTTGTCGGGCGCCGCAGTGAAAAAAACTAGTTACTTTTGAAACTGTTTCGTGAAACTGGTTCCAGATAATGAAAAGCTGTTACGTTTCGTTACACTTAAAAGTCGCAACGACCCAGCTCTTGGAGTCACGTGCACGATACCGCTTTATTAAATTTGTGGATTCGCTGAGTTGCCAGCAGAAAGGACAAATTTAGGTCCCTCGCTCTCAACACAGTGCATCCTCGGGAGCTCTGGCAACCTTGCTCACCTCCAGGACTACAACACTTACTTATACCAGTATAATAAAAAATGTTATGGCTGTGGTCTTCTGCAAGGCGAAGGTACTTCAGTTGGGCTGCTCCAAATTCGTGTAATATCATTTTGCTGTGCTCTACATCTATAGAAACGAACTTATGCTGGCACGGAATAGGTATCTAAGAAACCGGCTAAAGAAGTTTTCAACCCACGCTGCCATCATGAGGAAAACAGCTTGACCCCTTTTGTCTGTGAGAGACCTGTAGGAGACCTGTAGGAGACCTATGAGTCATAGGCTACGACTCATAGGTCTCCTACAGGTCTCCTATAGGTCAGACTATAGGAGACCTATAGAACAGTGGGACTATATTATGGGACTGTATCGAGCCCTTCCCGCAGAGAACGTTTACCAACAAGGAAGTACGATTACCCGTTGTCTACCGGTGGCGGGATTAACCGTCAAGTAAACAAAAGATTGTTTTGTTTTGTTTTTTTCGACGTCAACATGTATATTTTAGTTATCGAGTTTCCGATATTTTATTTTAATCGGACGGGATGTCTTTGGTGCCTTGGAGGTTGGGAAAGTTTCTTGTGTGGGACGCAACTTGCGTCGATACACTTGCTCCTTCCCACCTCAACGCTGGTAGCATTCGGTGTGGCGCGGCGGCTAAGGCGGCCGAAAATTTGAAGACCAATAAATACAGGGGTCTCGGCCCAGAATACATTTTTATGCCCTTTGGCGTCGAGACCCTTGGCCCGTGGGGTCCCAGTGGTGACCGAAGAGCTGGCAGCTTCCTCGCACAACGCATTAGTATTGCAATACGGCGAGGAAATGCTGCCAGCATCTTCGGTACCATGTCACGGGGGGCCCAATTTTTTACATATGTTTTAGTTTAGTTTATTTCGATATAGATATTCAATTTTAATTTTGTTTTATTTCTAGGTCTAGTTTTAGTTGTTTATTTTTATTGTATCTATTTTAAGACAAATTGAATAAATAGTTAATATATCGTACCTAATTGTAATGTAAATGTGAGCATGAAATCTTACAGAGGAAGTTTTCGGAAGTTCGATGAGTATTAATGTTTCGATGTACAAAGGTGTGGCTGCGACCCGCGAGCCTCACCGTCGTGGATTCGAACTGGCTCTGCGGCGGGGTCATTATACACGAGACATACATCCTCACATCCGCGGCTTGCATCGAGGACATCAAGCAGTTTTACGTCGTGTCAGGGACGCATAAGTACGTACGATCACGGACTTTTTGTTGAGCCGTAATAGTACATTACTTAACAATGGCGGTAAAACAAAGAATGTCTCAGATCGCAGGTATTTGACGCCCGAGCCGAAGGCAAGGGCGATAAATATGCGATCTGAGGCTTTCTTTACTACCGCCCGTGTTAAGTACAAAATTTTATGTCACCCCCTGGCCAGGAAGTGGGATTTCCCGCGCGCGGAGCGTGCGGTAATTGCCGCTTAATGGCCATGTGTGACATAAATTCACTTTATGATGGACTCCACTACTAGCAAGTTGTAAGGGACGAATACATTTCTCCCGTATTTGAGTATTGTATATATTTATGTTTATATGTAGTGTATTTGCAATTCATTTGTTTTAGTGTTCCGTGTAGTCGTTTTCATACTTTTTACTTTGCACCTTTTATAAAATCTCTGTTTAGCCCAATGGTTGGCTGGTAGAGAATAGAGAATGCCATTTGGAATTAATTATTTGTACAATTCGGTGTATTTTGTGCAAAAAAGTATAAATAAATAAAATAAATCTCCGATATAAACGTAATAGGCTGGTGTAATGATGCAGATGATGGTATTATTGTTTTTAGATTTTTATAACAATGTGCGATTTTTAGGGTTCCGTACCAAAAAGGTAAAAAAGGAACCCTATTGGTTTCACTTTCTGTCTGTCTGTCACATCGCTAAATATCTCAGGAACTACTTATCCTATCGATTTGAAATTTGGAATAGTTATAAACAAGGGTACCTAACCATGGTTTTTTAAATTATTTTATTTTATTTTCTGTGAATAATGACAGATAAAAGGGGGTTCAAAATTTTAAAGTCTGGCAACTATGTCGAGTGGGGTGGCACATGAAAGGGCTTGACTTGTACATTCTGAAACAATTTTTTTTTCGTTGGGTAATTTTCGATTTACGAGGGAAAATGTAAAAAAAATACCGTTCCCCCTTATCTCCGAAGTATACCGAGAGTTTTTTTTGAAATTACTACATAACATTAATATGCATGTATATTTTACAGAAAAATATAGCCATAGCTATATCTAGTTTTTCTTTTTTTTATCATCAAAAAACTCATCTATACTTAGTGCCAGTTGCACCAACGTACGAACACAGACCGGTCATCGTCAAATATGGCGCCGTCAGCTGTCATCCCATAGAAACTTGTCAAACTTTCCATACAATCAGATTTGACGAACACCGCTTACGCCTTAGTTTGTAATTTAATCACCTTTGCATATATTTTTGTTTTATATTTAATCTTACAAGATTATGTTAAAAATTACTTTCAAATAAATAAAAAAATCGGTTAATGTGGTAAAGAATTATCCTTGAAAAACCAACATACCTACTATATTATTCAGTTACTCAAATTAGTTATTAAATTCGCCGATAGATGTCGCTGTACCCATCGCTACTTCGCGCTTTAAGACTTTCCCTGTATTTTAATGGGATCGGGACGGGTACATGTTATGTACGGAACCCTCGGTGCGCGAGTCGGACTCGCACTTGACCGGTTTTTTTACAGTAAATTAGCGTTTAACTTGTATGAGTGGGCATTTTCAGAATATAGGTATATATATTATTCTGATTTCGATCCACAGATGGCTGCCTCCGGATCAAACGAATCAGTGCATTCAGAACGGGGCAATGCGAGCCATATGGAAATGTGTACCCAGAAGTAAGTTACGCACTTTTTTACCCGGTGGCATACCAGCATACGAGCTTGTGGGGCTACACTACAGAGCACACTGAAAGCGGGGCAAAATGAAAGCGGGCACACTGACTATAGGGCACGCTGATAGCAGGGCACACTGACGACGAGGCACACTGGCAATAGGGCACATTGACAGCGGGGTACAATGGCAGCGAGGCAGACTGACAGCAGGGCATACTGACATCAAACTACACTGACATCAAGGTGCACTGACAGCGGGGCACACTAACAACAGGGCATGCTGTTGCTGATAGCAGGGCATGCTGTTGTTGATAGCTGGGCACACTGACAGCGGGGTACACTGACAACAGGGAATACTAACAGCGGGGCACACTGATAGCGGGGCACACTGGCAACGGGGCACACTGATAGCAGGGCACACTGGTAGCGGGGCACACTGATAGCAGGGCACAATGATAGCGGGCCAAACTGACAGTGGGCACACTGCCAAAAAATGCCTATTCTATTTATAAATCTTGTTTTTTTTTCTCTCTACTGTTGTTTTTTTTACTCACTAGACCAGTTAGGCCATGACATGACAGATATTTTTTTCAACCTGAATTAAGTTATGTACTTTTGTCAGCCTACAGATACGATGGAACCTCCTTCAATAATATCCGATGGATGGTCAACGATATCGCCGTAGTGCAGACGGAAGAAAAAATTTCATTTAGCAAGAAAGTGAAAGGCTGCGATTTTATACCCAACCAAATTAAGTACAACAACATATCGACGGAATTTGAGGATCCAGCCACTAAGGGCTTCATTGCTGGATGGGGCTCTGAAAAATATTTTACTGAAGTAAGTAATGGTATTTGTATAGAAAATTGCCGGCGAGTTCAGACATTGCCGGAGCGCGTGGGGGCAAGAATCGTGATTTTTGAGGCCATTGAATTTATCTAAACCCTTTTTTAGGGTTCCGTACCCAAAGGGTAAAACGGGACCCTATTACTAAGACTCCGCTGTCCGTCTGTCACCAAGCTGTATCTCATGAACCGTGATAGACAGCTGAAATTTTCACAGATGATTTCGGTTGCCGCTATAACAACAAATACTCAAAAACAGGATACAATAAATATTTAAGGGGGTTTCTAACTTTGATTAAAAATGATGATGATGATGAGTTGAACGAACTTGTTTTGTTACAGCCCCAGGACATAATATCGCATGTTCGCGTGAACTCCCCAGTGCTGAAGGAGGGGCAGACGATCATTATAAACAAGCTCACATGCAAGCAACGATGGTCGACGCGCTACCACATGATCATCGACAACTTCATGATCTGCGGGAAACAGAGCTCGCGAGAGGACCCCAGTGTGGATTGCCATGTATGTGTCAGTGGCGGAGCGTCCATACAAGGGCCAATTTTTTTGGCGTTGTAGTTTTTTTTTTTATTTCTTAGAATTGCATGAAAATTGGTAGGTTGGAAGAGCTCCTGATTCTGAACAATATGTGCACGATTTCCTACACTGTCCCACAATTTTTTTCCATTGAGTGACAAAACGTATGGGATTTTCGTAACCCAGTGGAAAAAATGTATGGGAAAAAAAATTTTTTTGCCGCCCTGTTGTCATATTTTTTTTACTTGTACAGAATAAGGAGCTCTTCCAACCTACCAATTTTCATGCAATTCTAAGAAATAAAAAAAACTACAACGCCAAAAAAATTGGCCCACAACTAGATTCCCACCGGCTTGCCTAATTTTCAGCCAGTCCAGTTATTTTACTGCGGCTCATGAAGAATAATAAAGGCCAATTATTTCCGGCTTCCAAGATTCAAGATTCAAAGATTAAAAGAGTTTTCACACCACCTGCTCGTCAATGCCCAATTATATATCATGCAAACCTTACCGAAAGCAAATCATTATAACCCTTGGCTTAAGCCGGGTAGTAATATCGTACTGAATCTCATTATAACCCGCCGGGTAGTAATGTAATTTCACTTTTCATAGTTCTTATAGTTCTGTCATTAAAGTCTAATGTCGTGAAGTCCACTAAGCGGCGAGGAGGCGGCACACCAGCTCCGTGTTTTGTTTGGAACGTCGTGTTCGAAACAAAAGACTGCGTCGTCGGCCGCCGCCTGTAGCGCGTCAAGCGCGTGGTTTTAGTACTGAATATTTGTAGAATTACATTTTGGAGTTTTCTTATACATTATTCTCATATTTTATTACATTTTAAAATAAAATCACTATGTAATATCCGTGCCTCGGACGTAGCTAGGGCTGGCCTTCCTCCCTTCGCAGCAGTTGCAGCAATGTAAATAAATACATACTTACATATTTGTGGACAATCTTACACAAATCTACCTAGTCCCAAACTAATCAAAGCTTGTACTATGGGTACTAGTCGACCTATAAAGATAAATATATACTTAAAATACATAGAAAACATCTAAGATTCAGGAACAAAATACTTGTGCACACCACACAAATGAATGCAAGCAGTCGTCGATGTACTAGGTATTAAATACCAAAAACAAGATCCGCGTGAGTTACAAGATGCTTAATAATTATACGGAGTAAAACAGATTCTATTAAAATAGATATTAAAATTTGCTGCGATTGACTGATTTAGTAGCCTTGGTTTTTTTATTGCCTCGCAAGAGGTGAGAAAAGTAGAGTATACTCCTCGGGGATAAAGCTGTTTTTGTCTTGGGAGCGCTTAAATCCCTCACTACACTCAGGACTCAGTCTTAATTCCCTCGCTTCGCTCAGGAATTAAGTCATTACTCCCTCGCTCCGCTCGGGAGTAAAATTTGGAGTCCTTCGTTAGGTTCGGGATTCAATATCGCACCCGTGACATAAAACAGTGTTTTATCCCCTTGGTGTATAATCTACTATTATTTGTCCAACATAGGTATCTAAGAATATTATTGACGTGCCGCCACTCATCACTCATGTGTATTTAAAGTACTTATATCAAACCCGTCGTCTACCAGTCCCTGGGATCCCCGGGGCAGATAACAAAAGAATGGCATTGTATATGTCGTTTATTGTCTCTACTTAGGTATTGTGATTTTGTGGTGTACCCACTGTGTCATTTAATTGAAGTGTGCAATATGAATATCTGTATTTTGTATTGTTTGTACGTATTGTTGTGACCATTGCTAATCTATTGTGATTGCCATAAAGTAATGGTATTTTTAGGGTTCCGTACCCAAAGGATAAAACGGGACCCTATTACCTTCGCTGTCCGTCCGTCTGTCACCAGGCTGTATTTCATGAACCGTAATAGTTAGACAGCTGAAATTTTCACAGATGATGTTTTTCGGTTGCTGCTATAACAATAAATATTTAAGGGGTCTCCAATACAAAAACATTTTGAGACCCACCGTCTCTGTTGAAAACAACGAGAAAAGTTAAAAAACTTGAATTTGAAAGTACTTTTAAAAAAAAAGTACTTTCAAATTCAAATTTATTTATTGGCTTTAACACACAAGTTTACATAACAAGGAAATGTCTGGCGTACCCCAAACTAGGCTGAGCCTGTATCTTTGCTCGTTGCCTTCATTAGGCGCTGGGTCTCAAAATGTATGGGAAATCTAAAATCCGACTCGCACTCGACCAAAATTCTACTTGATATTAATTAACATTATTATTTATTCACAGGAGAATCACGTAGATTGTAGACAACTAGTATTCTCAGAGGAAGTGGGCCCTTTGACCAGGAGGCTTGAGAGGGAGCCACAGAAACTCCTCATGGAATCGGCGGCGGAAGTCCGAAGTATGGAGAGGGCTAGGAAGAAGACTCGGCGGTCTGGGCAGAAATCTAGGCGTTACGCAGGGTTTTGCGAAGTAAGTTACCTTTTCACTTCTCATGGAGTCAGTGGCGCAAGTCTGAAGGATGGAGAGGATTAAGAGAAAGACTAGACGGAATGGGATGATACTCGTAACTAAGCGACAAGCGTTAGTCAGGGTTTTGTGAGGTAGGTTTACCTTTTAACTCCTCATGGAGTCAGTGGCGCAAGTCTGAAGGATGGAGAGGACTAGGAAATAGACTCAACGGACTGAGCAGAAAGCTAGGTGTCACGCAGGGTTTTGCGAGGTAGGTTTACCTTTTAACTCTTCATGGAGTCAGAGTCGCAAGTCATTAGAATTTAGAGGATTAAGAGAATGACTAAACGGAATAAGATGATGGCTAAGCAGAATCAGTCCGAAGCAGGTCAGGTCTAGTTGAGTTTCTTGGTGGACTTTTCTCAGCTAGGCTAGGTTTAGTGAACCACTGACATACGGCTTCCAGTAGCTCAATTCTGTAGTAGGATATCATGTGCCTGTACCTCTATGGGAGCGATGGATTATTTAGATCATGTCTAGTATCTATACATGGGAGGTAAAATGCCATATCCTCTCGGGTTTATAGGGTCTCGAGAGGCGACCACGGACCGGAAAGCGCAGCGTGCTTAGAGCCCCCGTAAGGTGGACTGATGACCTGGTAAAGGTCGCGGGGGTCCGCTGGATGCGGGTGGCTCAGGACCGGTCATTGTGGCACTCTGGGAGGACTTATGTCCAGCAGTGGACGTCTTTCGGCGGGTATGATGGTGATGATAGTACCTATCATTGTTTCAGAATGACCACGGAGGTCCCCTGATAATGGGACGAGGGCGATCCGCCATGGTAGTAGGAATCATGTCAGCCTACAGGGCGGCCAATCAATCCAAGGAGTGCTCCGGCCCCTTTTTGTTCACCAGCGTGTACAAGAACCGGTACCTGATACAGTGCGCGCTTTTTAAGGAACTGGGGTATGTATTGAAGATGTTTTTCACAAGAGTTATAGTGCGCGCCATCCACGAAGGCGCGCCCCTCTATAGCCCAAAGGGGGCGTACACAACTGCGCACAGATTAGTATGAGATTCGCTGTGGAGGGGCGCGTCGTCGTGGATGGCGTGCACTAAATTTAGTTTTGCCTTTTGAAATCCTAAATTTATCGACAAATTGGTGGCTGAACCTAATATCATCGGCGAGACAAAAGCACACAGGCTTCGCTGGTTCGGTCATCTACTGAGATTGGGAGAGGATCGAGCCGTCAAGAGAGCAAACTTGGGTCGACCGAGTGGTCGCCGCCCGATTGGCCGGCCCAGTATCGCTGGGGAGACAGTGTGGAGGTGGATCTACGGCAGCTTCAGGTCGAAGACTGGCAGGAGGCTGCGCAGGATCGGGAAAGGTGGCGTGCTCTCGTTTATATTCGATCCGTGTCATATTATGTTGGTTCCATCATAACTTCGTCAATTGTTGACCGATTTTGATAATTCTTTTTTGCAGATCCGAATGCGGTACGGTATTACGGGATTCTGCAACAGTAATGGAAGAGGAAAGTTTCGATTGGGGAGACACTCCGTTTAGGTACCTACTGTTTTTTATACCTCAGTGGTAGCAAACAAATATTGTACGGTCAACCAATTTGATTTCTGGGCAACTTCGTACCGTGTCACAGTCTCACAGTGACATTAATATGATGTGAGTGATGATATTTTCACTGTGACAAGGTACGAAGTGACCTAGAAATGAAATTGGTCTGTGTTTTTTGATAGAATACCTAAGTAGGTAAGCATTTGACCTGCCTGAAGAAAAGCGGCCTACGGCCCCTTACAATCGAAGAGGTATTAGCACGTTGCCGACCCGTGTGTTTTTGATAATTCGCTGAGTTAACAGTAAGATATAAATGTCGATTTTCTCACTACTATGGTGGCAAAGTCCTTCGCTGCTCTCAAGATTCAAAATTAACACTCGCAGCAAAAAACTTTGCTCTCATGTTGCACAATAGCAGGTTGCGTTTCAATTTAGAATTAATGATGTATTTACGTCGAGGGCGGTATGTTGAATCCGGAGTGAAGTGAAAGATTCTATAATAGAATCTTGAGCGTAGCGAGGGAATCTAGTGTTTATACCCAAATATTGCTACCGAGTGGCACATACTTTACCGCTTTAGCTTAGTTAGTAGTGACCCTGCCTACGAAGCTGGAGGTCCCGGGTTCGAATCCCGGCCGGGGCATTTATTTGTGTGATGAGCACGAATATTTTTATTTCTTGGGTCTTGGATGTTTTCTATGTATTTAAGTATCTATTTATATCTATATAAGTATGTATATCGTCGCTTAGTACCCATAGTACAAGCTTAGCTTAGTTTGGGACTAGGTCGATTTGTGTAAGATTGTCCACAAATATTTATTTATTTATTTACATACTGCGCTTTTCACACCTTCTATAAGGAAAAGCGTCATTGCTGCCCTCAAAGGAGGGTAGAAAAGTACGACTTTGATCCCTCATTCGACGGCACCAATGACTTTTTTCTGAATAGCAGCGCCCGTAGCACATGTTGCGCTCGAGAATCTCGACTTATCTCCTTAGACGGACAGACGGACAGACGGACAGCGGAGCCTTAGTAATAGGATCCCGTTTTACCCTGTGGGTACGGAACCTTAAAAACTGCTTTTATAATAATGACATGTCATTTTATTTTATTTTATTAATAAATAACTATGAGTATGAGTATGTTTTTCCAGATCTAGAGCTATTTATGAAAACGAAGATGACGTCCCGGTACTTCGTGCCGGTAATAATACCGTTGTCGATAAGACCACGGAAAACTCCACTCCAATCACGGAAAACTCCACTCCAACCACGGAAAACTCCACTCCAATCGCGAATGCTACGAGCGAATGATGAGTTGGAATAAAACTGTTAAAATATTAAATAATAGGGATGTTGACTCAAAATGTATTATTACTCCAAAAGAAAGAATGCATAAAACTATGCCAAATGGTGAAAATTCTAGTCAAATATCTCAAAAAATAACGAAACTACAACCGTTAGAATGTTTTTAGAGAGAGAAAGCGCTACAGATCAGTGACGTCACTGACCTCGAGCGCCATAGTAAATGACGATCGTTCAATACAGATGTGCGTTTTGCGGAAAAGGGACAGATAATGCCCCCTCTTAAAACTTTGAAGACTCATACTTATGTAATTATTTATTATTTTGAGTTACTTTTTTCGACATTTGACTGAGAATTTGATCCTATCTCAAGATAATTTGAACTTGTTGATTTTCCTAATTGGTGTCAACATCCCTATAGGTATTAAAGAGGTTTTACTATACAAATGTTATTAGATGTCCCGCTGTTAACAAATCCCCAATTTACAACCCCATAATCATAATAAGTAGGTAAATAACAAACTTTGACAACACCACGCAAATGACGCGACGACGCGACCGTCCGGTGGCAATGCGCGGCAGCCACTGAATGGTACATACTTGCAGTGCCCCTAATGTGGGGTCAGTATCTTTTTTTCAGGAATCCATGCTTTTACTGTGGAGTCACGTCCCCCCTATACTTAGTGCACGGTTTTACTTTCAGCACAGAATAGTATAATAGTATTACATACAGAACGGACACGAATCCCCCGCACCGAGGTCAGTTACCTCGTCCCTGACAGGCCGGGTTACGATCGGGTGCCGTCGCGCCTCGCGATTCGTCCGCGCCACGCGCTACGCACCCGCGCACACAATTGACGCGTGTACCGACAGCGCACGCACACATACTTACCCACAGCGCTTACGTTCCTTCGCGTGTCACCCCCGTGCTTTCAGTTGGACTTGCGACATTGACGGATCATGTTGTATTGGGACAGTGAACGTGTTAATTTACTTTCGTGGATCATCAAGAAAATAAGAAGCAAATAAAAAATTATAATTGAAAATTGTATTTAATTATTAGAAGAATAAACTAAACAAAAGAATAAATAAGAGTAAGTACAAAAATAATACATAATAAACGAATGTATGCTTAAATTAGTCGTTATAAGGAGCATCCACACGGTCGAGGATGGGAGTGTAAGAGAGAGCGAGAAAACCCAGCTAAGTTATCTCCCTATCCCACTCTTATAGCTTGTTTCCCGCAGCAAATGCTGGACCGTATAGATACTCCTTATCAGTGGCGGCGCGTCAAAAATATTCTTAGGGAAGCCGGAAATTCTTGGCTTTTCCTATTCTTCATGAACCGTAGTAAAAGAACTGGACTGGCTGGAAATTAGGCAAGCCGGTGGGAATCGAGTTGTATGGACGCTCCGCCACTGCTCCTTATATATGCTTGATTTTGGCCGTCAGTGTGTACGCAGATTTGATAGTCTATTTTAAAGCGCGACGTGGACAGGTTCCCTGTCTCTTTCCTGCGCATATTGGTCCTGCTCTATTTCTTCTTCGTCGAATTCCACGTCCTCGTCGTCTACGTTCGCTTCCTAAAAAAAATCACTTATCAATGTTCCAAAGGGACCAAAGGGGATAAGAACACCTATACGTCCGACATAAGATGATCGCTTATATGTCAGACATAACATTAGCATAGCACATAGACGCAAAGTAGCATGTCTGTGCGTCTTCTACAAATAGGGATGTTGACTCAAAATTTATTATTACTCCATACGAAAGAATACCTAAAACTATGCGAAATAGTGAAAATCCTATTCAAATATCTCAAAAAAAACGAAACTACACCCGTTAGAATGTTTTTAGTTTGAGAGAGAAAGCGCTACAGATCAGTGACGTCACTGACCTCGAGCGCCATAGTAAATGACGATCGGTCAATACACAGATGCGTTTTGCGGAAAAGGGACAGAAAATGCCCCCTCCTAAAACTTTGATGACTTATAATTATGTAATTATTTATTCTTTTGAATTACTTTTTTCGCTATTTGGTTGAGAATTTGATCCTTTTTCGAGAAAATTCGGATTCATTGATTTTCTTATTTGGTGTCAACATCCCTATTGTCCATTTTTTGTTATTAAAAATGGGATGAGGGCTAGCTAGATCGATTGCTCGTCCCCGAAAACCCCCACATACCAAATTTCATGAAAATCGTTAGAGCCGTTTCCGAGATCCCCGAAATATATAAATAAATAAATATACAAGAATTGCTCGTTTAAAGATATAAGAATATCTGGGTGGCCGAGCTTTGCTCGGCGTTTGCCGGGTCTGAGACCTAGCTAGATCGATTGCTCGTCCCCGAAAACCCCCACATACCAAATTTCATCAAAATCGTTATAGAGCCGTTTCCGAGATCCCCGAAATAAATAATTAAATATATATATATACAAGAATTGCTCGTTTAAAGATATAAGATAATAAGATATTATTTTCTGATGTCTGAGGGAATCGAAGAATTGGGGAGCGATTTTTGAGTGTCGACCGCTCGAATTTTCATTCGACATCTGTCAAAACTGCATAGATTTTCGACAGATCTCGAGTGAAAAGTCGAGCGTTCGACACTCAAAAAGGCGAAAACTTCCGTAAAACTATTCTTTAAAAAAACCGGGTCCTGGGGGCCGATTTTTGAGTTTCGAACGCTCGAATTTTCACTTGACATCTGTCAAAACATCATAGTTTTTTGACAGATCTCGAGTGACAAGTCGAGCATTCGACACTCAAAAATCGGCCCCCAGCGCCTGCTTCATGTGGATTTAACAAGTTAGTCCTACTCGCCGCTAGATGTCGCTAGCCACATATAACCACCTGGTACTGCTGGTACTCGGAGACCAGGTCGTTCATGTTGCTCTCCGCCTCCGTGAACTCCATCTCGTCCATACCCTCGCCGGTGTACCAGTGCAGGAAGGCCTGGGAAATAAAGAGTTAGCTTAAAGTCTTAAACAGTAGATTTACGTAATTTAACAATAGATGTCGCTACTTCGTAAGTTAATGGATTATTGTAAGGTAGGAAAGTATGTGCGTGGAGCGCTCGTGGCCCAGCGGCGCCTGGGTACCGCTTGCGGTATCTAAGGTTAAGCAACGTGGGCAGCGGTCAGGACTTGGATGGGTGACCGCTTTGAGTGGTTATACTAACTGAGCGCTCCCGTGCTTTGGAAGGCACATTAAGCCGTTGATCCCGGTTGCTGTCTATAGCAGCAGTCGTTAAGCCAAGTTGCAGGCCTTCGGGCGGCTTGAAAACTTCTAACAGTCAAGTTGCCCACTCACTTGACAAAGCCTAATCCCAATAAGGTCTAGTTTCCGCTCAGGGTTGGGAGGTCAGGTGGCAGTCGCTTCCGTAAAAACTAGTGCCTACGCCAAATCTTGGGATTAGGTAGCGGACCCCAGGCATCCTTCAGGATGCAACTGTACTGGGATAACGCTAGAAGGATGAGGATGATGATGAGTTAAGTATGTGCGTGGCGTCGGAGAAGACATTTCAAAACTCAAGTGTAGTTGGGCAGGTCGTATTGCCAGACAGAGTGATGGCAGGTGGACCAGAATGTTAACAGATTGGTGGCCACTTATAGGAATGGGTTGACGATATTAAAAAGATCGCGGGTCACACATGAATGAGACTAGCAAGGGACCGGGACGAGTGGCGTACAAGAAGAGAGGCCTATGCTCAGCAGTGGGCGATTACGGGCTGAAGATGATGATGATGAACTATGTGCCGTTGTGAGTAATGTGACCAGAGCTCCCGTCGATGCCTTGTATTAAGGGGAGGTATCCCCAACGCAAATGTTCCGCTCTAACACGCGTGAGTTTACAATTAACCATCCCGCTCTCTACGCAAGCTCTGCGCGCAGTTTTGTAAATATTTAGATATAGTCATTAAGCCAATCATTTTATCAAAGCAAACCCTGCGAATTTGTCTATAACTATTTACGATCTTTAATTGAGTATAAAAATTAAATGTTAAATATCAGTAATATAGACGTAGTATTGAAAATAAATTCCAAAAAGGGGTAACTTCGCGATTTTTTTCTATCGAGTGAAATTCATCAGGTCATGTAACTGACTGCGATTTTGACTAGATAAGATCCTTATGTGACACATATATTTTTTTTAGATTTTAAGACACTATATTCTATGTCTCAGTTGGTTTTTAAAAACTTAAAAGTGGTAATACACGGCCTTAATAGAAAGCGACCTGCATTTGTCTTACTCTCATACGGACATTTGATCCTCTGTAAAAATGTGGTCCGAATGATCAGCGCTCTCACCTTGCGTCTAAACATAGCAGTGAACTGCTCCGATATGCGTTTGAAGATCTCCTGAATGGCGGTGGAGTTCCCGATGAAGGTGGCGGACATCTTGAGTCCTCGGGGCGCCACGTCACAGACTGACACCTTCAGGTTGTTCGGGATCCATTCCACGAAGTAGCTGGAAAATTTAAGAATTTGTGATGACTGATGAGGTTACTGGTGAACCAACATTTTTTTTAAATTAATAATGGGAAACTGCTACGGTAGCCCAGTGGTTCAAGCATGCGGCTGTCAAGCGGCGGTCGTGGGTTCGAATCCCAGCTCGTACCAATGAGTTTTTCGGAACTTATGTACGGAATACCATTTGATATTTACCGTTAGCTTTTCGGTGAAGGAAAACATCGTGAGGAAACCTGCATACGTCCGCGAAGAAATTCAAAGTTGTATGTGAAGTCCCCAACCCGCTCTGGGCCAGCGTGGGGACGACTGCCCAATCCCTCTCATCTATGAGAGGAGGCCTGTGCCCAGCAGTGGGACGTATATAGGCTGATGATGATGATGATGAATAATGGGATTGCTCTTGGCCAGCATCTAGCCAGGGGGCAAAGATGAGACCGACGATGAAGCGAGCTCACCCAGAAAATGCCTACATCTGGCATTTAAGACGCATTAGATTTGCATAACTATCATTCAGCCGCTAAACCTTCGTCTGGTGTTGCAGCACGTGTTTAATTATTTCAAATGTTCACTTTTCTTATAGTATTATAACTCATTCACATAAAATTATCTCTATTTTTTTGAGGAAAACGCTATATATGCCTCACTTGGAACAGGAATGACTAGACTATAAGAGCAAGCGCACACACAGAGCGTTCTGCGTTCCGCTTTCTGCGTTCTGCGTTCAGAGTTGTATGTATTTAAGTGGCGTTCTGACTGCCTGCTGTGTGCATTATAACAAAGGACTCGGTACAATACAGATAACGCAGAACGGGGAACGCAGAACGCTCTCTGTGTGCGCTTGCTCTAAAACAAACCACTCGGCAGGCGATCCCTTCCTTCCCGCCCGGCCTTGCAAAAAACTTACCACAATCATTTTACTTGAATTTAAACTTTCGTGAGACATGTTATAACTTTATTTTACTAAACGGTTAAAACTCACGTATTAATTGTCACTTCGGGCGACATGTTTCGAACTCTTCGGGAGTTCTTCATCAGGATGAACATGTCGCCCGAAGTGACAATTAATACGTGAGTTTTAACCGTTTAGTAAAATAAAGTTACAATCATTTTAATTTATTTATTCGCGTGAGGGCCATATTTACATAAATATACCTTACATTTTGTCATAATTACCTAGAATTTTTGTTCTGTATAGCCAGTACTTGATTGTCAACCTCCCTCATGCTCATGTGTCCTCTGAACATCGTGGCTACGGTGAGGTAGCGGCCATGTCGCGGATCTGCCGCCGTCATCATGTTGCCCGGATTGAACATCTGAAAACGGACATTGATGAAAGCGCCATCTAGCGGTGAGTAGCGGAACGATTACGACTATGATGAAAATGAGGGGAGATTTGCTTGAAACGCCATCTATTGATGGATAGACTGGATGCTTGGCTCTATCCTCTATCATCATCATCAGCCTATATACGTCCCACTGCTGGGCACAGGCCTCTTCTCATAGATGAGAGGGATTGGGCAGTAGTCCCCACGCTGGCCCAGAGCGGGTTGGGGACTTCACATACAACTTTGAATTTCTTCGCGGATGTATGCAGGTTTCCTCACGATGTTTTCCTTCACCGAAAAGCTAACGGTAAATATCAAATGATATTCCGTACATAACTTCCGAAAAACTCATTGGTACGAGCTGGGATTCGAACACACGACCGCCGCTTGACAGCCGCATGCTTGAACCACTGGGCTACCGTAGCTTCCTATCCTATCCACTATAATATTTTAGAAATTTAATCGGAAAAAATATACATACCAAAAATTTAACACATCATTAGACGTAAAATTGAAAGTGGCATGTTGGGGCAATGTGTGGGCATTAGGAATTTACCTAAAACGGTGTACGTTAGAAAGGGATTAATGTATTTTTATTAAATATGAACGATGAAGGAAAATATCACTTTACCTGAGCCATGAGCTCAGCTACGTTTTGAGGTCGGTAGTCGAAAGAGTTCCTGGCTGTCAGTGGCGCAAAACCTGCAATAGAAAAATTATACTTCACTAGTACTCTTTAGGGGAATCATATTTCTAGAGATGCAACGGATAGTTGTTTGGCCGGATACCGGATACCGGATATTCGGCCTCATCACCGGCCGAATATCCGGTATCCGGCCGCCGAATATTCGGCCGGCCAAACGATACCTACATTTTAGTTAGGCGGCGGGCGCGTCGTGCAGGTTTCAACCTGTTACGTATTGTAGGTTCGCGCGGACCGTTCTCTAGGCAAGAATCGAGTTTTATTAGGTCAGTACGTACGAAATGAGGCTTTTTGATAAGTTTAAATTGTACGTTAAAGGTAATACTAATAAACGAATATTGATAATTTGTTGTTGTTTTCTTGTATACTAACTAACCATTTTTCAAAGTTAAATACCAAACAGAATCACTATTCGGTATCCGGCCGGATAGTGCGCAACTATCCGGTATTCGGCCGGATAGTAAAATAATGGCCGGATACCGGATAGCAACCGGATATCCGTTGCATCTCTACATATTTCTGCTGATATGATGATGAGGATGAAACCCAAGTGCACCAGAGGGGCAATCAAGCCTTTTGTGTATAATACTAGTTTTTGCCCGTGACTTTGTCCGCGTGGAACTCGTTCATCGCGATAGAATTTAATTGCTATTATTTTTATATCAGGTGCTTACTTAGTTATCGTTCTTACATACAAACTTCCACTCCCTAAGCGATAATTTCCGGGATAAAAGTATCCTATGTCCCTCCCCGGGACTTAAACTATCTCCATGCTAAATTTAATCAAAATTGGTTCAGCGGTTTAAGCGTGAAGAGATAACAGACAGACAGACAGACACACTTTTGCATTTATAATATTAAGTATGGATTTTGATAACTACAAGTGCTTGTACATCTATGCAACAAAGTTATTTTAGCTTGTTGCATATATAAAAGAACTTTAGATTTCTAAACATTTTAGTCTCCACTGACTAATATATGCTGCCTGTGCCATAGAAGAAATAGTACTCACCAGGCATGAAGAAGTGCAGACGCGGGAAGGGTACCATGTTGACGGCCAACTTTCTTAGATCTGCGTTTAACTGGCCGGGGAACCGTAGACACGTGGTCACGCCGGACATCGTCAACTGTAACAGAGCGTACATGATTACAATACATCACAATATAATTATAGTCTTCAAATTTTCACCATTTAAGGCGCAGGGGTGGGCAAGGCATTCTCCATACAAACTTTGTGCACGTTTTATTCGTAGGTTTTGGCACTAACGAATGTAATATGTTTTTTGGATGGAAATATTAGATATGCGAAGAAAGTGATGTGGAAATTTTCAAATATTTCAAAAAAATGAAAAATGGATTTTTTAAAAATAATATCAATGAAAAAAAAATACATCACGAAATTTTTTATTATTATTTATTATATATAGCCTCATGTTGTCCATCCAGGTGTTTTTTTTTTTTTTTCCTCCTTATTTTTCGTTTCTATTTGTCCATCACGAAATAGCTAACAGAAAATATAAGCATACTGACCAAAAATCATAACTTCAATGCAAGCACAAACGAAGAAAATCCTGCACAAAGTTTGTATGGAGAGAGCTTGCGCTACCCCTCCTCTTAAGCATCTTGTTGACCCAAAACTATATAATTTTTTCAAAAATATATTTACAAGTTTTCAAGGGGGGGCATTGTATGGGAATACAGCTAAAGGGGACCGCGAAAAAAAAATTGGCACGCCCCATCGAGTGGGGTATCGATGAATATAGCTCATTGTTTTAAAAATATTGAAAAACAAAGGAATGAATAGCCACTTAAATTTTCATGTAATTTTACCTTCCCCCTTTAAAATCTCATTAAATATTAATCCTAGCGACAAAGTGTATAGAACCTTTTATGTAGATAATTTTATTAAGATTATTTATGCCTAAGAACGTTTTTCGCTATGGGTCACCGTTTATGAGTTATTCATGAAAAACCGAAAAATGGGACTTTCAACGCCCCCCATTCCTAACCCCCAGGGGGTGGCGGATGGCTACCGGGCTAAATTAACTTAGAATTACCTATATTACATCTGTGCCAAGTGAATTCATCCGATACCAAAATAAATAAATAAAATAATAAATGGACAATCTTACACAAATCAACCTAGTCCCAAACTAAGCAAAGCTTGTACTATGGGTACTAAGCGACGATATACATACTTATATAGATAAATAGATACCTAAATACATAGAAAACATCCAAGACCCAAGAACAAATATTCGTGCTCATCACACAAATAAATGCCCCGGCCGGGATTCGAACCCGGGACCTCCAGCTTCGTAGGCAGGGTCACTACCAACTAGTGATGGGCCGTTCTCGAGAAGTTTCCGAAACGAGAGAATGTCGTGAGAAACTTCTCGGCAAAGTTCTCTTCAAAGGAAATTTCCGAGAAAGTAGTTAAAATATGAACATTTTTGAAATTTTTATTTTTTATATTTCATGATATTAGTTAAATATGTGCATTCGTGAGACATTTAAGGCTAAGTGAGTATTTTAAGGGAAAAATTCTCATCACTCTCGAGAAATTTCCGGGAAAGTTCTCGAGAATGTTCTCCAGAGAACTTTCCGCCATAAATTCAGAATCGTACAAATGGAAAAATATAAGGTAATAATACACGTTTTGGTTACAAATATTTTTTTTTATCTGTGTAATCTAAACATAGTTTGGCCTAACTTTTCAGATAAGTACGCTGCCGTGTGCCTATTATTTTGGGTATCAATCGATGAATAGAAATATTGGGCGTGTGGATAACTATGTTGACAATAGAGTCTTTTCTAATATTTTTCCAGGCATCGGCAGCTAAATGTAAAACTTTAGCCTCATCAATTTTTTCAGTGACCTTTCGTTTCACGTCATCATATTCTTCATCAAGCAGTACTGTTGATAATTTTTATGCGTGGTGGTGGGCTGTAATCAGGTCTTAAAAGTTGAATAGCTCGATTCCACAAGGGATGCTCAAATATTGAAAGTGGCAGACCAGTGACGTATATAGCTCTAGCTAATGCCTTGTCAATTTAGAACAACGAATTTGACATTTTTTCATTTACGATGCTGTTTCGAAACTATGGCATGTTTTTGTATTTTGTTAATTATAATTGAACTATGCTTCTAAATCCAAATATTTTTCTACATGTTACCTTCCAAAATAATTGCATTAAAAGTTACCTCGTTAAATATGTCTTCCGTTACACTATCCACAGTTACGGGCTCATTAGAAACACTAGATTGATTGATCAATTCAGGTTCTATCTTTTCTTTCCTAATTCACGTTTCACCTCAACTGGGCTACTTTTACAGCTAGAAATCATGTGCCGTACAAATCGTGTGACATTTTTGCACGTATACACTGCATCACAAAATAAGCATACGTATTTGGTTTTTCCGTCGTCCGTCAATATTCTAAAATACTCTAAAACTTTGCTTTTCTTCATTATGCATGCCACGACCGCTTCGTCAATTAGCAGTGATAATACTGAGAATAAATTGAATGCCTATGTTGCAAATATCTGGAGCACGTGTATTTTTACCAACTTACTATTCAATAAATTACTTAAAAGACGGCAAAACAACGGTGTAGTATAAGATAAGCGTTATTGTAAAGGGTGCGAGTACAGGAAAGACGACCCCGTCCTTTTCTTTTAAAAACTACCTGAGGTGGCTCATGATCCCCTTTCGATTTTTCGAAACATATTAGCAATTCTTAATATCTTACCTATATCTCACCTACAAGGAAATTATTGACTTGAAAGAAATGAGTTATTTAGCATTTGCTTAATAGTCCAATACTTAATTATTAATAATTCTAACAAGCTAAGATTTATGGACCTTATTGCACTGCTACTCGTAGTATAACATAAACATGAAATGAAGTCGAGAACAATTTCGAGAAGCTTCTCGGAAGTAAACCGAAATTCTCGCTTTATGTGTTAATACAATAAGTCGAAAGCAACGTAGGCAAGCCAACAGATATCTATATATCCTATAAAAAGATTATTTGGGCTTTCAAATAAAAATATCCAAATTAAGTAGTCTTTTTCCTCGAAATTTCAATCCGAATTTTTCTCCGAGAAAGTTCTCAGTGAGAACGATCCCGAGAACTTTCTCGGTAACTTCTCGAGAACGAAGAGAATTTAGCATTTAGAATCGTCTATTTAAAAATATTGCCTTCAGAATATTTATCAATCTGTTAAAGCAAGAAATTAATAAAAGATAAAATTTTATATTGTTTTGATTAACTGTATTTTCTCGGAAATTTCCGTTCAAGAGAACTTTCTCGAGAATCATTGAGAATTCTCACGGAAAGGAATTCTCGAGAGCGAGAATGTTCTCCTCGGCCCATCACTACTACCAACTAAGCTAAAGCGGTAAATGTGTACCTCATGACACTACTTCCCGTACTATATTTACGAACAATCGTATAAAAAGGGGCAGAATGTAACTGACCGATATGAGATGGTTGAGATCCCCGTAGCTAGGGCTGGCCAGCCGGAGTGTCCTGAAGCAGATGTTGTAGAGCGCCTCGTTGTCGATGCAGAATGACATATCTGTGTTCTCAACCAGTTGGTGCACGGAGAGCGTGGCGTTGTAAGGTTCTAGGACTACCTCGCTGACCTGGGAAAGACATACACGATCAGATCCACTCACAATAGGCCACTAAGAGGCCATAGGGAACATAAACTCATAGTTCCGCAACACAACACAGCACTCTTCAGAGGGGGATTTAAATTTGCCGCAGCTAAAATATGGAACGATTTACCACCGCCTCTAAGAGAACCTATGCACCTCATAAAATTTAAAAAAATGCTACGAGCTCATTTGCTGAAACTGCAGAGGCAAATTTAAAACACGATTACCACACATCACTACACAGCAAGCCACACTTCATCAAACACACATCACACTTCACCAAACACACATCACACAGAAACAGTCGATCAGACATAAAACAAACAGGAAGGACGAATGTCGTCTTAATCTGTTCAGCCTTTTTTGCGTGATTGATTAACAAACATCCAAACACATTAACTTTCGCATTTATAATATTAGTAGGATTATTAGGATAAGTAGACGTAGTATTACGACCAACCCTGTGAAAGGGACTCGGCTGAAAACCAGCGCAAGGCCCCCGGCCCTGCACATGCTGAGACGAGCACCCATTGCCCAAAACTCCTCAATTTAAAATGTAGAAATATTTATTTTAAGGTATAAATATTAATTATGATTAAGTCATTTTTAATGTAACTGTGTTTTTTTGGCAATAAATGATTTGTATTTGTATTTGTGTAAGAGTCGGTATACAAGTCGCTAGGCATCTTAACGCTACCGTCGCTGCTAATCTGGCAAATGGCAGTAAACACACGAGACGAGGTAGATTCTACGCCTAGAACTACTAACGAAGTTCCACGCAGATACGGAACTCGCAGCGTGCGAGCCGGTAAACTCCCGCTAGTGCCGGGTCGTATTCGCATCCAGTGAGCGCGCTCCCATAGTGCTTTCAATGTCGGGATCGTTCGCGCGGCTTCGTGCGTGTTCGGACGAGTAATTTCGTATGAAAACGTGTCCAATTTGCGGCCGGCCTAAGAGGAACACAGGATTTTCATGAAAAATTTCGGGACATTTTTTTCTCGTGGCTTTTTTAGCCGGAATTGAACTTACTTTGGGGGATGGCACGACGCTGAAAGTATTCATGATGCGATCCGGAAACTCCTCCCGTATCTTGCTCAGCAACAATGTGCCCATTCCGGACCCGGTACCACCGCCCAGGGAATGCGTTAGCTGGAAACCTGGAGTCAACATTAGACCACTTTAACATAGTTTGTACCTGGGTTAATTTTTTTGGCGTTATAGATTTTTTTTCGCTGATTACGCGTCCAAGTAAAAAAAATGACAATATGGCGCGGAAAAAAAATATTTTTCCCATACAGTTTATCCACTGAGTTACGAAAATCCCATACGTTTTTTCACTCAATGGAAAAAAAAATTGGGACACTGTAGGAAATTGTGCATATATTGTTCAGAATCAGGAGCTCTTCCAAACTACCAATTTTCATGCAATTCTAAAAGAAAAAAAAACTACAACGCCAAAAAAATTGGCCCACTTATGTAGCGGTAGTGACCCTGCCAGCGGAGCTGGAGGTCCCGGTTTTGAACCCCGAATGTTTTGCATGTTTTCTATGTATTGAAGTATCTATTTACATAAGTATATATTTATTTATATTATTATTTGGCAGTTTTTAACAGTACAAAACAAAAACTTTCAGACTTCTAATCTATATAAGTGTGCATAGCTTTACTTAATTTGGGATTAGGTCGATTTGTGTTAAAATTGTCCACAAATAGGTATTATCTATTTATAAAAATTTCACAGCCATCAGCCTAAGTATAGCGTGGGGAATATTGGATGTTCCCACTCATCTGGCTGGCCTAGTGCGAATTTTTATGGTAAATACTCCTTCGAATTGTAATGATGTTCATCGAAAAGGTAACGGTAAATATCAATATTATTTCGCCCCCTGGCTAGATGCTGGCCAAGAGGCGCGTACGTAAGAACCCAAGTTCTCTTTTACTTCTCAAATATCTGATGCACCAGTGCCATGCAATGTCTAAGATGTACTCTTTGCCGCCACTCTATATTTTGTGTCATACCTTGTAAACAGTCACAGTTCTCAGATTCCTTGCGGATGACATCCATGACGGAGTCGACGAGCTCAGCGCCCTCTGTGTAGTGGCCCTTAGCCCAGTTGTTGCCTGGACAAAAAGTTTTAGTTGTAGCGATATACAAAGTAGGAAAAATAAACTAGAAATTAAGTTTAGCCCTCTTCGAATATGTCGTTAATTTTACAAAACGCTAGCGCGCTGAAACTGAATTGCAAAAATGCGCCTTGAAAGTTAATGAATTGAAAGATTGTTGGTTTTTCTTTCATCTTATAGCTTCGTCTCTAGGTTGTGCGTAGATGTAAAATACTTTCTGTTTCATTGCTGCGTTTTTTCACGTCTCTAGCTTTCTTCGACAATTCTAACACTATCCTATCGATTTATGCCACCACTACTGTGATAGTATTATATCACTATTCTCTACTAGATGTCGCCACCTGTCGGTTCTCGCCACTAGATGTCGCTCACTACTCTCTACTAGATGTCGCCACATCTCACTACTCGCCACTAGATGGCGTCACTCACCGGCGCCGCTCTGTCCGAACATGAAGTTATCTGGTCTGAAGAGCTGCCCGTGCGGTCCAGCTCTCACGGAGTCTATAGTACCAGGTTCCCTCTACTCTCAACTAGATGTCACCATCTGTCGTTACTCGCCAAAAGATGTCGCTGTGACTCACCAGCGCCGCTCTGCCCGAACACCAAGTTATCTGGTCTGAAGAGCTGCCCGTATGGCCCAGCTCTCACGGAGTCCATGTCACCAGGTTCCCACTACTCTCTACTAGATGTCGCCACCTGTCGCTTCTCGCCACTAGATGTTGCTACTCACCAGCGCCGCTCTGTCCGAACACGAAGTTATCTGGTCTGAAGAGCTGCCCGTACGGCCCAGATCTCACGGAGTCCATTGTCCCAGGCTCCAGGTCCACAAGCACCGCTCTAGGCACGTATTTACCTAAAACATATAGTACATTACTTACCAAGGGCGATTAAACAAAGAATGTCTCAGATCGCAGGTATTTTACTGGCGATAAATATGCGATCTGAGGCTTTCTTTATTATCGCCCGTGGTAGGTACAAAATTTTATGTCACCCCCTGGCCAGGAAGTGGGTTTTTTCGCGCGCGAAGCGTGCGATAATGGCCACTTTATGCCTAGGTGTGACATAATAGTACATTACTTAACAAGGGCGGTAAAACAAAGAATGTCTCAGATCGCAGGTATTTGACGCCCGAGCCGAAGGCAAGGGCGATAAATATGCGATCTGAGGCTTTCTTTATTACCGCCCGTGTTAAGTACAAAATTTTATGTCACCCCCTGGCCAGGAAGTGGGTTTTTTCGCGCGCGGAGCGTGCGATAATGGCCACTTTATGGCCAGGTGTAACATAAAATATTTTATTTTCTGCTCATCATCTTCATCATCATATCAGCCGAATGACGTCCGCTACTGGACTCCCAAAGAGTGCCACAATGACCGCATCCAGCGGACTCCCGCGACCTTTACCAGGTCATCAGTCCACCTTGTGCGGGGTCTACCCACGCCACCATGTTTTATTTTCCAACTACTACTTAAATATAAAGCGCAATAGTGTAGATTATGTCTCAATGATATATGTACGGCGATGGCGGTATATTGAATCCTTAGTTAAGACGCAGGGGAGGGCAAGCTCTCTCCATACAAACTTTGTGTCAGCTTTTCTTCGCTTGTGTTTGCATTATACTTATGATTGTTGGTCAGTATGCTTATTTTTCTGTTAGTCTGGAGATTGTTTTTTTTTTTTAAATTTCCTTCTTTACTTTTTGTATTTTTTTTATTTTCATTTTATTGAAATTTTTGTTTTTTTTTCTTGAGGTTCTTCGTTTATCCAATATTTATAAGCAAAAAATAAAAGAATATTCGGGAGTGCCAAAAGCGACGAATAAAACGTGCACAAAGTTTGTATGGAGAAGGCCTTGCCCTATCCTGGGTATAACGCAGGTGTTGCCCCGCCACGTTTGGTGGTGTCCCGCCACGTTTGGTGTTGCCCCGCCACTTTTGGTGTTGGCCCGCCACTTTTGGTGTTACCCCGCCACTTATTGGTGTTGCCCCGCCACTTACCCCCCGAGGCCTCATTGTAGTAGACGTTGATTCTCTCCTGCTGCTGCGGATTCTCTCCTCTGTAGATGCCATTCGGGTCCACGCCGTGTTCGTCCGAGATTATCTCCCAGAACTGAAACGTTATCCATAATTATGGTCATCATGGACAGGACCTTAAATATCCTCTTGTCAGAGTATAGATGAGGTAAATACCATCATATTAACTAAATAGTGTCTTTTAATAATGCGTTGTTTTAGTAGGTTAAGTGAAAAAAGGAAAATATAGACTCAACTTTGGATTTCTTTTCCATCGAGTAAATTTTAAGCATTTATGTTTCGGCTATTCTCAGTACCACAATCATATATCTGAAAATCAGTCCCTATTGTTTCCTCATCTGGGCAGAACAGCGTTTCAAAGTTTCTAAATTTCTCGTTTTAGCGCCTTAACGATCGTTGTCCCGATATAGTCGTCTTTGCGAACGGTCTAATAGCAAAGGGTCTTGACCAACACCTCAAGAGGCTCTCGCAAGCTGGCTGGGTCAAGGGTCAGATACAGAAGGCGGTACTCCTGGACACGGCGCGGATAGTCAGGAGGTTCCTCCCTCTGTCACCCTAAACCGGGTATTACAGTCCTGAATCAGGCTTCCTAACTAGTGGAGGGGAGTTGAAGCATCTCGCTCTAACGTATAGGTCCGAACCCTTCTAAGTGTCCTGAATTCAGGACAGTGTAATACCCGCTTAACCACCGGTAGCTTAGGCCCCGCCTCGTTGCCGACGGCACCCTGGGTTACGTTTTTGTAATAATTTTATGTTTTGTACTTAGTTAATGTTATTTTATATTTTACTTTTTATAGAAATATTATGCTAACCTAGCCTATAAGAAGACAAATAAATGAAGTGAATTTACTATTTGTGAATTTAAATAAATGTCCGGCAGTGGACGTCTTTCGGCTGATATGATGATGATGATGATGATGATGAATTTAAATAAACTCTATCGGATTTATTTTTCTGTTGCAATTAGGGCTGCCATCCGTAAGGGTTTTCCCGGATTTGTCCTAGTTTGGAGGCCGTCCGGGGGCCGTCCGGGCGGGGTGTCAAGAAGTGTCCTTTTCATGAAGGATGCACCTCATTGAATTTAAAGGTCTTGATTTTTAAAAATATTATTTTCGGACTCGTCCGGGGAAAAAATGCAATTTACGCCAAATGTCCGGGGTTTTTTGAATCTTTGTCCGGGTTTGGCGAAATTCGAGATGGCAGCCCTAGTTGCAATACTACCTGTAAATGCAATCACAGAAAGATTAGCAACCAGCAGATAAGACAAGACTGATTGCTGCGGATATAATTATAGTGCGCGCCATCCACCACGACGCGCCCCTCCACAACCCAAGCCATACAACTTTTTTTTTCTTCCAAACCCCATCGTGTGGGGTATCGTTGGATAGCTCTTTCAAAAATATTATAAGGTTTCTAAAAGCATTTTTTGATTAAAGAATTGGTTGGCGTGATATTAAGCTTTGAAGTGATAATTTTTGTTATGGTCAAGTGTCCCCCACCCCTGCCAGCTAAACGGTGGCTACTAGGCATGTGAAAAAAATCATGGTAGTAGTATATACGATGAATTTAAAAGGAAAACTATCACAGCTAAGTAGACATTACTAGTTAACGAGTAATAGTCGAACTTCAGAAATGTACTTTGCAAAAGCAAACTTTCGTACAATTTCCATTGATACCTTAGATAATGTTGTTAATTCTGTCAAAAACATAGTAAATATAAGTTTGCGAACTTGTTAGTCCACATAATGTAACGGGTGGACAACTACGGAACCCTACCCTACCTTGCGCGTGGCCCGACACGCACTTGGCCGGTTTTTTTAAATATATTTCCGTTCAATAGCTACCAATTAAAATGCATACGACTCACTCTGTTTCTTTATGGCATTTAAAGATATAAATAGCTTTAATTGTAAACACTTTGTTCTTCAGACGGCCGCACACTGATCCAAGGACGCGTGTATAATATAACTGGCCTAACGACCCTATTACCACAAAAAAAAAACACTGGATAATAGTCACTTTTATACTTTACCGTGGACGTCCACGGCACTACAAAACTCTATGGTTTCATTCATTGATTAGTCTAAAGTCTGTAGTCTCTGGTCTATTCTATTTATGAATGAAACCATGTTTAACTGTGTTTAACCGTACCGTGGTCGTACGATAAAGTAAAAAAGCGTCCAATGATTTAACGATCTAACTAACCTTCGATCCTATTTGATTCCCACACTGCCCAGCCTGAACATGAACTATTTCAGGCATTATAACACTTAATTATGTAATTCACCAATATAACCTTATTTTCAACACTGATATACAGCGAAGTCTGTCACACACTGGCTTTAATCTACGTTATCACTGATATCGAGTTTCAGAGATCGGTACATTCAGTCATAAGCTATTTATATCTTCAAAACTAAAACGTTCTATCACACGTTATGAGTCACTTAAGATATACTGTTTTATAGATTTGTAAAACATTTGACACTCGACTTTGAACTGAATGTTTTTAGCTCTGTAAATGATATTTAGAATTAAATTGCTTTTAGTTGTAAGAAAATGTCCTTCTGCTTGGCCAGATAATGCTTAATTGAGGGATTTAATTGATTGATTAGAGGGTATACTTTTAAGTTTATTTTTTAGTTCTAAATTATTGAAGGTAAACCCAGATCCTTTAAATGTTCATAGGTTTTAAACACTGGAATTACTCTAAAGGCTGACGCCCACTAGGCTCGCCGAGCCGAGTCGAATCGAATCGAAAATAATTCGCCTCCATACATTAACTATGAAAGTGCGTCGATTGACGCAGAGCCGAATCGAATCGACCGAATGGACGTACTTTCATAGTAAATGTATCATCATTGGCCTTTGCGTCTTTGTCAGACGATTTATGCAGCGACCTGCGAACACTTTCTGGTGTGGCTATGTAAGCCTATACGGGAACGGCATTGTCTCCCGCAGAGGTGGCAGCAGAACTGGGGACCAGTGGCCAGCGAAGAGCTTGTAGTGGTATGTCTCCTCCTTCTTCGGTCTTCCAGAAGGTCGAACCAAGCCCTGTCGTGGTTGTCGCGCCCCTCTAGGATAGTCTTTCGCCACTTAAGTCTATCCTCCGCAATCTGCTCCTAGCAACGGTGATTGATGCAGAATGCTGTCATGTCCCGCTTGGCGCAGTCCTTGAACCTTAGCAAAGGTCTGCCGATACCCCTCTTAGCATTTGCTACAGCGCCAAGCAGGACACGACGTGGAAGTCGAGTGGGTGGCATGCGATGCACATGCCCCAGCCATCTCAACCTTCTCTGTTTAAGCAGAGCGGTCAGGCTGGGCAGCTGTGCAAATTCCAGCACCCGTTCATTAGTCACTCTGTCCTTCCAGCTAATGCCAAGGATACTTCGAAGACAGCGCATGCAATAGGTATTGAGCCGGCGTTCCTGTTTTGCGTACGAAGTCCAGGTTTCTGCTCCGTACAAAAGTATGCTCAAGATGCATGTTTGGAACACGATCATCTTGGTCCTCGTTGTGAGATGCCTGTTGTTCCATACCCTTGTACGAAGTTTCCCGAACATGGTCGCCGCTTTGCCGATACGTAGATTGATCTCTGCGTCTAACGAGAGATTGTTCGACACGGTCGACCCAAGGTAGCAAAACTGCTCGACTACCTGTAGGGGTTTGTCATCAGTTAATGTATGATGGCGAATTATTTCGATTCGATTCGACTCGGCTCGGCGAGCCTAGTGGACGCCAGCCTTTAGAGTTGGGTTCGAGTGAGATTGGTTGAGCAGCTTCAACCGAATGTGAGGTCATGAGGTGTCAGTGGAATCGAGCTACTTATTGGGAGTTTTGTAGGTAGGACTGTACCACAGACCAAATATTGGTTTGTGGACTGTACCTATGTTAATGTTGTGGGATTTACATTCAGTAGCAGTAATTTTCCCTCTGGCATGAAATGTCAGATTGCAGTCGCTTTCGTACCCACTTCGTACCTAAAACTAGTGCCTATGATGAAGTAGTATTGATTTACCTAGGCAGTAAATAACTAATTCCAGGAAAAAATGAATCATCGTGAAAACCACAAACATTTCAAACCATTCGACCTTCACATTTCCCGTTAACCTGATAAATGTCTGATACGTGGCCATATATTACTGATAGTGATAAGAAACGATAACATTTCATTTGACCAACCCTACCAGAGCCACGTATGTACAGTTCACTATTGATAAACGAATAGGTACTAAGGGACACAAAATAAAACATTCTATCCCTTTAACGCATAAGGTCCTAACTATAGGTTTGGAATTCCCTGGTAGCAACTGTATTTCCGAGTGAATAGGCATTTTCTGGGTGAGCTCGCTTCACCGTCGGCATCTTTGCCCCCTGGCTAGATTACCTAGAATTAAATAGATACTGACTTACCTACTTTGTACTTGTTAGATTTAACCAATTTGAATTTCTACCATTTCATTTAATTAATTACATTTAAGGTTCTGCTGAAGGTGGATGTTTCTAACGCCTTCAAGTCCGTAGATAGGGGCGTCTTGTTGAGTCAAATTAAAGAGAAAATTCCTGATACTTTTAAATTTCTCTGGCAATGTTACAGTACCCCCTCTAAATTATTGTACAAATCCAACATTTTGGCTTCCTCCGTTGGTTGTCAACAAGGTGACCCACTTGGTCCAGCAATTTTCAGCCTCGCCATACATCCCATAATTAAGAATCTAAATTCAAAGTTAAATATATGGTACTTAGATGACGGAACCCTGGGCGGTGAAGCAATTTCAGTGCTCAGTGATTTGGAAAAATTAACAACTGAACTTAATGCAGTCGGCCTTACTCTTAACTTCTCCAAATGTGAACTGTTCATTACTGAGTTGTGCCCAAACGCAGAACGTGCAATAGAACAGTTCAAACAGCTAGCTCCGGGTATTAAAATTATTAAAAAAGAATCGCTTCACCTCCTTGGTTGCCCCATCCTGGACCAATCTTTCGAAAATTTCATTAATACAAAAATTCAAAAGTTCAAGGCATCATCATATCGTTTGGCCAAAATTAATATTCATTCGGCATATTGCATAATTAAACATTGTTTATTTGTGCCAAAATTCACATACATTCTTCGCGGATCACATTTTTGGAAACACCCCACATTGATTTCAAATTTGGACAATTTGGTTTTAGAAACCCTCACCTCCATTTTTAACATCTCTTTTGGCGAAAGAGCATGGACCCAGGCTAGCCTACCCATTAGGTTTGGCGGTCTGGGCATCCGCAAAATTTCCAGCGTGGCGCTACCAGCTTTCTTGGCTTCGGTACACGGTGCTCAGACCCTCATCGGGAAAATTTTAGCCCCTAGTATTGGGGTCCTGGAGGCTGCGCACTGTACCGAGGCCAAGAACGTATGGTCGTTAACATGCCCCAACACGGACCCACCTGCCAATCCATGTTCGCAAAGGCAATGGGACGAGCCCCTCTGTCGCCTAACAAGGGATAGCCTCCTAGTTTCCGCACCTAGTCCGACAGACCGAGCCCGTCTCATTGCCACCGCAGAGTGGGAGTCGGGTCTGTGGTTACAGACGCTTCCATCCCCAGCCATAGGCACATTGCTGGACAACAATACTTTCCGGTTGGCCACATGCCTTAGAATAGGGGCATCAACAAATATGCCGCACAGATGCCAGTGCGGAGCTATGGTGGAGAGTCTGGGCCATCATGGCCTCTCATGCAGCCGCAGTGCTGGGAGGATCCCTCGGCATGCCAGCATCAACGACGTCATCCGTAGGGCTCTTGTCAGTGCCAAGGTGCCGGCAGTCCTCGAGCCCAACGGCCTGACAAGGGACGACGGCAAGAGGCCTGACGGAATGACGTTGGTGCCTTGGAGTATGGGTCGGCCTCTCGTCTGGGATGCTACTTGTGTAGATACCCTGGCACCGTCCCATATTCCAGGCACCAAAACTGATGCTGGCGCAGCTGCCTCCTCGGCAGAAAACCTCAAGCGTCGCAAATATGCTACTCTCGGCAGTAGCTACTTGTTTGCGGCGTTTGGGGTTGAGACCCTGGGGCCATGGGGTCCAAGTGCTCGGCGCCTCTATAAGGACATCTCGACGCGCCTTATAGAAGCGTCTGGTGACCAGAGGGCTGGCCACTATTTCGCACAACGGATTAGCATTGCTATCCAGCGTGGCAATGCGGCCAGCCTTCTGGGAACCCTACCGTGCACCGAGGACCTGGGGCATTTTTTTTATTTAGTATAAGTTTTCGTTTATATTATTTTCTTCCCTTTTTTATGTTGTTATTAATTACCATTTGAATTTTAATTTTTTAAATTTTGAACATGTTTGTAATGTTGATGGGATTATTTTATTACCTGAATCAGCCTGAATAAAGAATTATTTTATTTTATTTTATTTATTTATTTATTAGATGCTGACCAAGAGTAATCCATTTTTAATATAAAAAAGAAAACAAAGGTTCTAAGCTAGCTAAACTAAAGGCCTTATCACACTTGCGATTTGTGGGCGAGTTGAAAGCGAGACTGAGCGAGGCGAGCGCGCAGCGAGTTCGCTGCGAGCGCGTAACGAATTCGCCGCGAGCGCATCACGATTTCGCCGCGAGCGCGCAACGAATTCGCTGCGTACTTGCGGGAAAATCGTAACGCGATCGCGGCGAACTCGTTACGCGCTCAAAACGAACTATTCAAACAAACTCGCCCGGAAATCGCAAGTGTGATAACTTGATAAGGCCCTAAACTGCACCCGTGGCAGGCAGCCGGGCTGTTTAGGGCGGGCGTCAAAACTAACAGACAGAATTACTTTCGTATTATTTACTTAGTAAAGTAGGTATGTATGTTGTACCTACCTACATGACTGAACGAGTCGTATGTTTATTGCACAGCTCTTCTTAAACTGGATATTATGGTGCTGTCATTAGATCATCATTTCATAGTTTGAGGTGTGGTGAAATATATCAAGAACAATTTAAGTATTTTTGAGTAGGTAAGTAGTAGAAATGAATTCCTAGGTACTTAAATTGAATAGCCGCTTCAGCATTGATTGCCGACCAAAAATGAATTGCCGTGACCTCTGGATATAGGTATATTTTTTTAAACAAAAATGCTAACAAATCTTGCGCTCAATTTTTTAATCAAAGTGAAAATTGAAAAATTCAACACCGCAGGTGGGATTTGAACCCACGTCCACGACCGCAGTTGCGGTGTTAAATTTTTAAATTTTCACTTTGATTTAAAAATTGAGATTTTCGCTAGCGGACGCATCCGCTTAACAAACATATTAAATCTTGCGCTGTTCATGCTCAAAATAAAAAAAAGTTGTTTAATAGAGGAGAATATTTTAATTTGGACTAAAAATGCTCCGCTTTGATGCTTAAAAAAAAACGGGAAGCGTTCAGAAATGAGGTGTAAACAAATTGTATTCTATTTATAAAAGTAGGTAAATAAGTGAGATAACCACAATAAAGATATCAGATTCTTTTTTACTATTTTAAAAAGTATGCCGTATGCCGTCAGTGTAAATAGCCAATACTTATTACATTTAATATAATCGCCCTGTGCAATCGTCGTATTAAAGTAACATTTCTGAACGCTATTGTCTGTCATTTACGATATCTGTCACCTTGAGCCTTGAGGAATTGAGGGAAAAAGTCAAGTCACATTAAAAAATGTAAACAAACCAAATTCTAGTAAAAAAACCTGTGTAACAATCTCCCAAATGGCTTAAAACGTTTATAAACTCGCAATGAAATACGCCAAATTCGTGCTAACCTTATTGCTCTGCTCTTCAACGTATATCGGGGACTATGTAGTGTTCCAATCGAAGTTTTCGTCATCACAAGTATTTCGGGCCTTCTCAGACAGCGCTGTTCATGCTAGCATAGGATTCCTGTCTTCTTTGGTGTTCTTTAGCCATGAGACGATCATCACTGGCTATGCGAAGCTGTATAATGTTATATTTTGCACTATAATATCAAGTTTGATCGACGTTGATCATGTGATTGTGGCTCGTTCTATTAAGTGGAAGGTAAGTTATTATGTATGATTACAAGGTCTAGATCACATGGCGATAGCATGCCAAATCTTGGGATTAACTAGCGGACCCTGGGCATCCTTGAGGATGCAACTTATAATCAAAATCAAAAATTTATGGGCAATTAGGCTCTTTTACATGTCAGAGATTACAATGCAATTACAATGAAATTATTTAAAGACATGATAATACTAGAATTATGATGATGATGATAAGTTATATGTATGATTAATTTTACTGGCATAATAATTTTACTACAAGGCGGCATTCACTTGACCTAATATGGTCCTTTATGTTTGTACAGTTCGAAAATGTGATGTGTGCAAACATTGCTTAAGAAAACCATGTATGAGGAAAATAAATAACATATTCTCTTGTAAGAGAACCATTTTACCCTTGTTGGTATAACACTGCCTTGAATTTGGTGTTCCCAGGTTCAAATCCTGGTCAGGGCATTAGTTTAGTTTAGTTTATTATATCTCATTATACAAGTTTCATATAATACAACACTGTTTATACTACTAGTCATATAGTGATCGTTTTACAAAATATAATTATAATTGGGCAATACAGTTTGCAGCATATATACAAAATATATATACACAGAACAAATTCATTACAATGTCAATTTAAATAATAATATTAGGAATACAAAACAAAAAAATAAAGGTACTAAAGAAGTACCTATCAATTAATTAAAAATAACTATGTCAATCTTAATACTAATAATAATAATAAAAATGTGGTATCAGTTGAGTATGTACGGTGTACCTATCAATTCGATATCAACAATGTCAAAGTCATAATAAAAATAAAATAAGTTAGTCTAATAGTAGTCCAGTCAAAGAAGTATCCTCTTATTTAATTATGTCAATATATTCTTTTACTGAGTAAAGTGACTTTTCTAATAAAAGGTTCTTCAGTCTCCGTTTAAAAGTGGCTTCACATTTTTCTATTTTAATGTCAGCAGGTAGGTGCTCATAGTATGTCGGCCCAATAACTCGAGCGTTTTTGGCGTGCAGTACTGTGCGACGCGGTACTGTCCGCAGCCTACCCGTGCTGCGAAGACACTTACCCGTCACTTCCACTCGCTTAAATTGTGGCAGGCGCTCTCGTGTGAACATGATTACTTCAAAGAGACTTAAATTGTGTGATGAGCACAAATAATTGATCCTGTGCTTAGTTTTATATGTATTATTTATCTATAAATAAGTATCTATAGTGTTTCCATATCCACGCGTATAGGGCAACCTTTGCTAAGTTTGGGACTAAGTCGAATTTTTTTCAGGACCTTACCACATTGAACCAACGTGGCTTGTTCCACTGCACAACTTTCTGGCTCGTCATCACCATACCTCTCCTGATCTACAGCCACATATACAAGAAACTGAACATATATATACTAACTTGGATGCTAATACTAGCATACTCTAGTCACCACATACGGGACGGTAACCGGAGAGGCCTGTGGATGTATCCTTATGGGCATACACCGGCGCTGAGTAAATATGTATATGTGGGTTTAACAGTGGTGTTGCCGCATGTGTTTGGAGTGTTATGTAAATGTTGGAGGCCTATGCTGTTGAAGGATACTATAGTGGAATATAATATGCTGGTTTAGCCTAAATGCAAATTTTCTAACATTGAAATCAGTGAAATTCATAATCAAAATCAATTCATCATGGCAACCATGGTATTTAAAAGACGTTCTTAAATATAACCAGTGCGGACATGGACCTTACTAGGGTGTAGCAACATGTTTAACTAACCTAAGCTTTAAAAGTAAAAATAATATTATTATATAAATTAAAATGACATTGGGAATTCTTACCTTACTAGTAACAATACTTCAACCCGGTTCCCAAAATCTCCTTATGTAAAAGTGCCCTTATGGTATATTAGCAGATAAGTAAATATATAATTTTGAGTACCGAGGCAGATTTACATTTGCATGAACTTTCGTACAATTTGTATTACATTGCAATGTTTGATAGTACTCTTCTTAGCTCTGTAGCCCACAGCCCCGCAATGTAATGAAAATTGCACGCAAATTCTTGCAAATTTAAAAATCGGCCTTTCAATACTGTCGGGAAGAGAAAGGAAAATAAAAACACTATCTATACTTCATCACAATTGTTGTATGTACAAAAATAAAATCACAATAAGAAGATATTTCCAGTCTTTTATTCTAATCTCGCGTCACGTGACCTGCGTAATGAGGATGAATGCTTCATCTTTTTAAAATGATTGTAAAACATGGCTATAAACTTTTCTGCGCTACTGCAAGCGAAAAAAATACTTCCGTCGCAATAAAAAATATTATACGAAAAAAATTAAAGAATTATGGTTACTTTTTAACGGACAGAGTTTATAGATAAATATTGTGGTCATTCTGACAGCTCCACAGCCACAATCACTTGACAACTTAATCTTATCTTATATCTTTAAACGAGCAATTCTTGTATATTTATTTATTTCGAGGATCTCTGAAACGGCTCTAACGATTTTGATGAAATTTGGTATGTGGGAGTTTTTGGGGACGAGCAATCGATCTAGCTAGGTCTCATGCCAGGGAAAACGCCGAGCAAGGCTCGGTCGTCCAGATATTAAGATTTAATAAAAACCCCCGACGCCACATCCCCCATCAAGGCTTTCCATTAAAATATGCGGTTATTTTAATCGAAAATCTCTCAAATCAAATCGGTTCATACGTTAGGGACCTGAGATGCCACATACAGACGTATACACAGATATACATGTTAAACTTATAACAACCCTCTTTTGCGTTGTCCGTTGTGCGTCGGTGGTGAACTCTAATAGCGCGATCTGCCGTCGGTCGGTTGGAACTGAACTTGTTTGCAGCGCCACCTATCGCCGTATAGTTAGAACTAATTAAAACAATTGTATTCTCATCGTATATTAGCATAAACATTTTTTTTATTCATTGGGCCACACGACGCTCTCGATCCAGTCCAGATAGCTGGACACGCGCGTGTAGATGGCGGGGCGGCCGCTGCGCGCACACTGCGCGCCGAATGACGTCACGCCCATGATGTGGAAGATGCACTGGTTGTCGCGGGACGCTACTTGGAGAGGTGCGCCTGAGTCGCCCTGGAATGCACAGAACCCGCTTATTCACCAGGCCGACTTTTTTAAAAGAGGTAAGTAAGCCATAGCGGATAGTCGGAGCGCTCGTGGCCCAGCGGCGCTTGCGAACCGCTTGCGCTTGCTAAGGTTAAGCAACGTGGGCAGCGGTCAGGACTTGGATGGGTGACCGCTTTGAGTGGTTACTAACTGAGCGCTCCCGTGCTTTGGAAGGCACGTTAAGCCGTTGATCCCGGTTGCTGTCTATGGCAGCGGTCGTTAAGCCAAGTTGGAGGCCTTCGGGCGGCTTGAGAACTTCTAACAGTCAAGTTGCCCACTCACTTGACAAAGCCTAATCCCAATAAGGTCTAGTTTCCCCTCGGGGTTGGAAGGTCAGATGGCAGTCGCTTCCGTGAAAACTAGTGCCTACGCCAAATCTTGGGATTAGGTAGCGGACCCCAGGCATCCTTCAGGATGCAACTGTACTGGGATAACGCTAGGAGGATGATGATGTAAGTAAGCCATAGCAAAATCAAAATGTCATGCTCGAATTTGGAGAAGCCCAACTAGGGAAGTACCTTGCAGTTGCAGATTATCACAGTCAGTCAGTCAATAATAACATTATTTACTATATATAGTCCCGTGCTTTGGAAGGCACGTTAAGCCGTTGGTCCCGGTTGCTGTCTATGGCAGCAGTCGTTAAGCCAAGTTGGAGGCCTTCGGGCGGCTTGAGATCTTCTAACAGTCAAGTTGCCCACTCACTTGACAAAGCCTAATCCCAATAAGGTCTAGTTTCCCCTCGGGGTGGGAAGGTCAGATGGCAGTCGCTTCCGTAAAAACTAGTGCCTACGCCAAATCTTGGGATTAGGTAGCGGACCCCAGGCATCCTTCAGGATGCAACTGTACTGGGATAGCGCTAGGAGGATGATGATGATTTACTATATAAAGTATGTAGTGTTGCGTTCCTGGAGGTAAGCAAGGTAGCCAGACAGAGCTCCCGAGAATGCAGTGTTGAGTTGAGAGCGAAGGACCTAGGGTCCCTTCTGCTGTCAACACAGTGAACCCTCAAATTGTATAAAGGGTCGGCGATGCGCACGTGACTCTTTTGGAGTTGCGTGCCAGACAGTCGAAAACAAGCCGCACTGAATGACTATGTAGACTGTTGTTTCCAGCAAGATTTCCTTTGAAAACCGGTTTTTGCGAACCAAGGCGGCTCCGTACTAGGGACTTGTCGGCGACCGTCTGTATGGCGCTTTATAAAAAAGAGGGTAGGTTGCCGATTACCTGACAAGTATCCCTCCCGCCCCGCAGCTCCCCCGCGCACAGCTGCGTCGGCGCGAACCCCTGCCAGTTCCTGTTGCGAGAGTTGGCCAGCAGCTGGTCGCAGTGCGCGTTGTCCAGGAGTGAGAGGGATACCTTCTGGAGCTCTTTTGAGGTCTCTTGAGTATCTGAAAGAAAGGACCATGCGTCATAAATAACGGACTAAAAACCAATATAGCTGAGAGTTAGGTAATTAAAAAACCGGCCAAGTGCGTGTCGGGCCACGCGCAAGGTAGGGTTCCGTAGTCGTCTACCCGTTACATTATATGGACTAAAAAGTTCGCAAACTTATATTTACTATGTTTTTGACAGAATTAACAACATTATCTAAGGTATCAATGGAAATTGTACGAAAGTTTGCTTTTGCAAAGTACATTTCTGAAGTTCGACTATTACTCGTTAACTAGTAATGTCTACTTAGCTGTGATAGTTTTCCTTTTAAATTCATCGTATTTACTACTACCATGATTTTTTTCACATGCCTAGTAGCCACCGTTTAGCTGGCAGGGGGGGGGGGGGACACTTGACCATAGCTAAAATTATCACTTCAAAGCTTAATATCACGCTAACCAATTCTTTAATCAAAAAATACTTACTACTACTTATTCTACCGTTTTGTCGGCGTCATTGATATGTATACTCATGCCAAATTACAGCTTTCTAGTACTAACGGTTACTGAGAAAAACGGGGGTCGGACGGACGGACGGACGGACGGACATGGCGAAACTATAAGGGTTCCTTGTTTACTACGGAACCCTAAAAAGGATGAGAAACTTATATTATAACATCCAAATAGTCCTGATTTATTAAAAAGGTCTGCTTTTCTATCGTGAAAGTTAACGAATGCGACCAGGTCACCCGGTATGCAAAGCTGTCTCTTGGAGGTAGAAAAATTGAACTGCGGCTACTAACTCACGTTAATAACTCCCCAGCCAGTGGCGACAGCTTTTTCGAAGGTGTCGAAGTCGTCTCTCTGCTAGAGACGTAGCCCCTGCCATTGTTCGATGCAGGTACTGAATTTATCGGATGCGTCGAATCACCTTATACATGTAGCCTCGGGGGTTTGATCTAGCGAGGATTACCGCCCGAATGACAAATGCGCGGCAGCCACTTTTGAGCGCGCGGTCTGCGCGCAGTGTCGCAACGGAGAAGTGTGTGAGGGTGACGTCAAGCAATACGTCTCGCTCGCACAGTTATGAATCCGTAAGTGAAGAAATGAAACGCCAGTATCTTCAGTGAGAGAAGGCTCGATTGTGAAGCTACTCACTGACGTTAATGACTCCCCAGCCAGTAGCGACTGCTTTCTGGAAGGTGTCGAAGTCGTTTCTCTGCCAGAGACAGGCGGGGCGCACTGTGCTGCTGAAATCTACGTCTGCCGCCAGCTGCAGCAGCGCGAGGTCGTTGTAGCGTTTTGGTGGCTTGTAGTCGGGATGCTTCACGATGGACTTTATAGGGACCTGGCAACAATAATAACATACATTTAACTATTTAAAATATATCCCTACAAGAACACAACAATAACTTAAATAATGTTAAAGCTAAAACCAGGGGCGACTCACTCACGTAACGTCATCGCGCCGCTCAAAGTTCCCACGTCGGGTGACTTTCAATGCGAGAGAAAGAGATGTAGCGAGTGATGCGCGTGCGATAGAAGGAGATGGCCAAGCGTCGGCACGTTTGGCTGGCCTCGCGCGGATTTGTTAACAGTGAGAGTTCTGTACGTAGTACTATTACTTATTCTGTGCTAAACTAAAATAGGTCCTTGAGGCATTTGTACCGTGGATGGTGGCGGAATTTCCTCGCTGTATCGCAATGCTGATACGTTGTGCGAGGAAGTCGCCAGCTCTTCAGTCTCCAGTTACGTCAACCAGGCGCTTCACGATTTCACTAACATATGTAGGTTGGCGTGATGTGATGTTGTCGTGATGTGGTTGTAGGGAACAAATGCCTTGGCCAGAGGTGGCTAAATTACGACCAACGGACCAACTCCGGGGCGCGAAGGGGTTTAATCTGGGGGCCGATTTTTGAGTGTCGAACGCTCAACTTCTCACTCGAGATCTGTCAAAAAACTATGACGTTTTGACAGATGTCGAGTGAAAAGTTGAGCGTTCGACACTCAAAAATCGGCCCCCAGGGAGCCGATTTTTGAGTGTCGAACGCTCGACTTTTTACTCGAGATCTGTCAAAATACTATGACGTTTTGACAGATGTCGAGTGAAAATTCGAGCGTTCGAAACTCAAAAATCGGCCCCCAGGTCCGTCACAGTCCCTACCACTACCAAAGTAGAAAAGTATGGCCCTCAAAAATACTTAAATGCTATCAACAACAACAAAAAAATTTAGAACAAAGACACTCGGATCTTGGATGCCTTAGGAAAAATAATATCAATTTTATTGGAAGGTTTACATATTTACCTCGACAGGAGTGGCCCCGTCCTGAACGCTGGAGTCTATATTCTGGTCCCCCAGCCGCACGATGGCGGGGCTGGGGTCCCTCGCTCGGGGGTCCCTGGTGCAGTGGCCGGCAGTCAGCACCCAGCGGGGGCTGATGAGGCTGCCACCGCAGTTGAAGGAGTAGGTGTCTTCGAAATTCACCCAGCCTATAGCTGCCTACACCAAAATAGGATGTCAATAATGTCTTCCGCACTTTCATACAGGGTGAAGTCAGTGAGGGCAGCTAACCAGATCCCGTGTTGCTAGTTGCTACGCGAAAATGGCGTGTAGGTAATGAATATGATGTTTTTTGAAGTGAAAACTTCTTTAGCGGCGCTGAGCACTTTTTGTGACGGGGAACAATGTTTAAACTCGCGTCAGATCGTCAGTCCAGCTAAAGTTGACCCCTCCTAATATCGTAAGATGGACACGTCACACGTCACCTGTAAAAGATGGATATTGGTAACAGCGCCACCTATGAACAAATAAGCGAAATTTCTCACTGCACGTTTACCGTGTCAAGTTACAATACAACCGACAGCAGCGTTCTGTATAGTTAGTGTCTTATATTGTTCGTAGGTGGCGCTGTTATCAAAAATGTATAAGTGAAAACTTCTTTGTCATGACATGTCATATAACGATAGCGCAATGAATGAATACTGTATTTTACCACATAAATGATAGTTTTCACTTCTGCCGGCACTCCCGGAGTGCAACCCGTTTTTTTTTTAAATCAAAGAAATCATTTATTAACAAAATAAGGAGAAGAAACAGATAAATCCAAATCCGCTACGCAGGCTATGAATATGATTGGTGGATAGGGCTTATCCAGAAATCACGCGAGGTTCCAAAGGGGGGGGGGGGGAGGGGGTTACGAAAACCTCACTACTGATCATGTTGGGGGAAGGGGGGGTACAAGGAAACCTCACGTGTATTTTTTTACTGCACCTACAAGACCAAGGGGGAGGGCGGGGTCTACGCTTACCATATGCGGAAATTCGCCGAGTTGCGCGTTCTCGCCACCAACGATCAGTTCCACCTTTACGTAGTCACATCTAGGGGCGGATATGGAGACCGCCTCTGGGTCCGGTACTAGGGGGAGGAAACTGAATGTCTGCACCACCGAGCGACTGTACTCTTCGCACTCTGAAACAGAATGGCACATTACGCATACCGGGTAGTCAGTCCGACCCAGTTTGGGCCTAGTTGCGTTTTGTATGTATGTATGTATGACACTTTATTGCACATAAGAAAACATTTCATCATCATCATCATTTTCAGCCTGTAATCGCCCACTGCTGAGCATAGGCCTCTCTTCGAGTACGCCACTCGTCCCGGTCTTGAGCCAGTCTTATCCAAGAAAACATTTACAAAAACAAAATTATAAAATAAAATAAGAAAGTACAAAGGCGAACTTATCCCTCTAAGGGATCTCTTCCAGCTAACCTTCGAGAAAATGAGAAAAGTGAAAGCAACGCACGAAGGCGGCAGACAAACTTACTATGCACAAACATGGATACTTTAAAGAAGCAATACCAAATTTAAATACAGTTTTGGTTGAAGCCGCTCATCCAATCTCATTGGAGCGCAAACTCTTAGAGTAATCCCAGTGTTTAAACCGCCCGCGTGGTCGTGTCGGAGGTTTCTCCTGGACTTTCCCCAGGCCGCTCTCCGACCGCATACTCCTATATATATAGCTTTAGGCTGGAAACAGTGCTCGACCGACCGTCAGCGCTGACCGTCGGTCAGAGTAGCTATTTCTATTTCTATGCAAGTCTATGGCTGGAAACAGAGCACGACTGACGGTCAGCGCGTATGGTCGGTCGGCTGACGGTGAGCATCGCTCTGAACGCACGTATCCTTTCAATACAGCGATAATTACGTACGACCGACGGTACGCGCTGACCGTCGGTCGAGCACTGTTTCCAGCCTTATACTTATTGGGCCGGGCCTCTAAAGTTATAAAGCCACAGTCTGGTTAAAAAAAAGTATTGACACTAGTATAGTTTTAGGGCGGTAAAACAGAGAATGTCTCAGATCGCAGGTATTTGACGCACGAGCCGTAGGCAAGGGCGATAAATATGCGATCTGAGGCTTTTTTATTACCGCGGTAAGTACAAAATTTTATGTCACCCCCTGGCCAGGAATTGGGATAATCCGCGCGCGGAGCGTGCGGTAATTGCCATTTTATTGCCAGGTCACCAGGTGTGACATCTAACGATTTTATTCTGATTCAGATTTTTGTTTTGCATAGTTGGTTTTTTTTTTATTTGTGTATTTGAAATGAATAGCTGATTGTTTAATTCGGGTGAAACAAACCATTTCAGCCTCGATCTACGTTTTTAATAAAATGGTTTATTCATAATCATAACATCAATTAGGTACCTAGGTACCTACATGTCAACAAAATACATCGATCTATAGGATAAAATATCTTATGAAAAGGCTTTCAACCCTTGGATAAAAAATCTGACTGCTGCAGCTGACTGTACTAATAGGTACAACAATGTAATTGTAATGTCACTCACTTCTCACACTAACTCTCCTCTGGTCTCGTTGCCCGTTGTTACTTGCATCTGATGTACCCCAAATAGGCCTCCTGCACATAAGTTAAAGTAAGTATAGCGGCAATTACGCATAGTCGTTCGCCGCATACTGTAAAAAAAGAAAAAAAAAACACAAAAGTGTAAAGAACACGTTAGTCGGCCGCATTCGGCGATCGACAGCTGCCAAGACGCCGTAGTAGGCGGACAGACTAGTGTAAAGACGACGTTCGTTGGCCTAAGTAGTTTAAAATGAATTCGGCGATCGCATTATGTGAACGACGAAGTGTAATTGCCGCTTAAACAACATTATATCATCTAAGATCCAGTATTTTTCCAACATGTTGGTAGTTTGAAAATAATTCGAATTACAAACGAGTGCCTCTGTGAGATATAATATACAGGGTGTGGCCCAAGTGTGGCCTGTAACAGAAGCAAAAAATGAAACGGTAGATTATTAACCTTGATGCCTGTAATTATTTCCACATGGTTACACTTGAAAAAAAAAAAACTTTTATTTTATTTATTTTTTGGCACAGGCAGTTGTCCTGTATTTTATTACACTATTGGAGTACTAATATTAATAACGATTTTTTTTAAATACAATAAAATGAAATCGTAAAAAAGCCATAAAATATCGTTTCAAACCAAAAATGCTAAAACTATGACGACTCATATCTTGATGCTAACTCTGAATCCGCATTAACGGATGTGCTATGATCTCGCGGTGTCAAGATCCATTACTTGAGGGTCTTAACTTTAGATCAAAGTTTCTCCGAATTTAAATAATAATAAAAAATATATAATTATATATATATCTGAAGCGCTCGTGGCCCAGCGGCGCCGGGTACTGCTTGCGGTATCTAAGGTTAAGCAACGTGGGCAGCGGTCAGGACTTGGATGGGTGACCGCTTTGAGTGGTTACTAACTGAGTGCTCCCGTGCTTTGGAAGGCACGTTAAACCGTTGATCCCGGTTGCTGTCTATGGCAGCAGTCGCCAAGTTGGAGGCCTTCGGGCGGTTTGAGAACTTCTAACAGTCAAGTTGCCCACTCACTTGACAAAGCCTAATCCCAATAAGGTCTAGTTTCCCCTCGGGGTTGGAAGGTCAGATGGCAGTCGCTTCCGTAAAAACTAGTGCCTACGCCAAATCTTGGGATTAGGTAGCGGACCCCAGGCATCCTTCAGGATGCAACTGGGATAACGCTAGGAGGATGATGATGATGATATATATATCTGAATCTGATATGCTGCTGACTGTAGTGCACTCACTCTCCGGTTTTCTGCAGAATAGGCGGTGATGGAGTCTGTAGGATGGAGCTGCCGTCTTTGCAGCACACGACTGCTCCATCGAAAGATTGCGAGCAAAACGTCGGTCGTATGCCATTTTGTCTGGAATCAAATGAAATACAAACATAAGTAGGTACCTATGTAGCGGCGGGGACGTCAAGTGATCAACGCGCGCACAACTAGCACTCGCGACAGTCGCGACCACAGAATAGTATAATAGGTCGCGACTAAGCTCTGTCCGAGACTGTCCGAGAATGCCTGTAAACATTACGTCTGTGTGCGTGCGGCGAAAATGGCACTTTGTACTGAGCGAACTCTCTGCTCCGGCGCGCGCCGCCGCTATTTACTTTGTGGCTCCAGTGAGCTTGGTTGCGAGGGCAGGAGTGAAAAGAAAGATTCTACAATAGAATCCTGAGCGTAGCGACGACTCGCCAGGGGGTAGGATCCGCCGGGGAAAACCCGCCTTAAGGGTCCTCTGGTTCTATTCTACGGAACTTACTGGAAATCTTCTTGGGCGGAGTCGCACTGGTGCGCCGGCGCACATCGCCCCAGCGTGTTCGTATACTGGTCCACACACTGGTCGCCCACTGTAAATTGTTTTATGTCACACCTAGCCATAAAGTGGCCATTATCGCACGCTCCGCGCGCGAAAAAACCCACTTCCTGGCCAGGGGGTGACATAAAATTTTGTACTTACCACGGGCGATAATAAAGAAAGCCTCAGATCGCATATTTATCGCCCTTGCCTTGCCTTCGGCTCGGGCGTCAAATACCTGCGATCTGGGACATTCTTTGTTTTACCGCCCTTGTTAAGTAATGTACTATTATGTCACATCTGGCCATAAAGCGGGGATTACCGCACGCTCTGCGCGCGGGAAATCCCAATTCCTGGCCTGGGGGTGACATAAAATTTCTTACTTAACACGGGCGGTAATAAAGAAAGCCTCAGATCGCATATTGCCTTCTTGCCTTCAGCTCGGGCGTCAAATACATGCGGTTTGAGACTTTCTTTGTTTTACCGCCCTTGTTAAGTAATGTACCTGTGTGTATGTAACTAGGTATTACAGGTTACAGGTATACATTACTTATAAGCATTAGCTCAACGTGGCCATGGTAGTGTGTTGAGCTATACATGCACATTGTCTATGTGGGCGTCAGTGTAGGAGCTATGAGTTCACGTTGTCTATGTGTTTGTATGTGTCACAACTACAACAATACCCAACCCGCGCTCGCGAGATATAAATATTACCTACTAATGCCTACCAAATGATTAATAAAGATAATACATGTCAAGATTTAAACACGTCAAGATTTATTTAACTGGCATAGGTATCTAATTACAAACACTTACCATTCCTTTGTGTAAAGGCATTCCCAGTAAACGCCAAAACCAGGAAAAGTTTATACATTTTCACAAAATTCTAACCTCTTAAATAGGACATTTTAACTATTGTTGGTTTAAAACATACAAATAATTACGATATAATTATCCACAAATAGTAGTTAATGAGATAGTTATTGTTTTATCAAATTAAACAACTTAACACTAAAATACGAAAAGGGTACTTAGGTACACTACCTAGTAATTTATTGTACGAGAATATGTGTAAGTAAATAAATATTATTGAAACAATCTAATTTTCTTTCTTATGCAGGTACACCTCACATTATGTCACAAATTGATGGATTTCACTATTTCACTATTGTACACACTTTTTTAATGTAACATAATCTTATTGCAAATCAAATCAACACATATGACAAAGAAACGTGTTTTCAAAGTCCTCGCAAGACACATACTGTTATATCTCTTTGCTAAGCTCTCAGATTAGTCAAAACGTGGTATGGTATTAGAAAATTGTTGGCGTATACGGCGTTTTGCGTTTGAGGTGTCTTTTTGCTTGGATCCTAACCGGATCTTGTTTACGTTTTTTATAGCAATAACAAGCCGGTTTAGACACGTAGTTGTTCGCCAAGTTCAGTAGCTCTAGTATAAGTTTTTTCGAAACATTAACTAATTCGAACGAGTTTGCGTTTTGTCTTAAAATGTATGAAAACGCTCTCACCGAGTTTGAAATACGCGCGTTCATCGGTTAGCAACAAATTTTATACTCGCTGTTTTAGTTTTCACTAGTGACCACCAGAGGCGCTGTTCACGTTTTCATACCACTTTCATACATTTTGAGACAAAACGCAAACGCGTTCGAATTAGTTAATGTTTCGAAAAAACTTATACTAGAGCTACCTGAACACAAAAGGCTGGGTACCACTTTCGAGTTTTTAAAACCATCTGAGACATAGAATATAGTGTCTTAAATTAAAAAAAAAAGTAAGTATATATGCACTTTATTGTACACAAAACAGGTTAAAACAACATACATGTCGCATAAGATTATAGTACATGTGTTACATAAGGAACATGTCTAGTCAAAATCGCAGTCAGATGTAAATGACCTGATGAATTTCACCCGATAGAAAAAAAATCAGTTACCCCTTTTTGGAATGTTCTTTTTTTCAATATAACGGCTATATTACTGATATTTTACATTACATTTTTGTACTCCATTAAAGATCCTAAATAGTTATAGACAAATTCATGACAAATTCGCAGGGTTTGCTTTGATAAAAAGATTGGCTTAATGACTATAGGTAGCTAAATATTTTTGCCTATATGATTTGTAAGAATAGAACTCATTCAATAAATCATAAGTATTTTAAATGCAAATGTATAAGAACTTGGCCAGTAAATATACGTTTACATTTATTGGCTTTAAATATTCTAAGTATTCTTACTATAGGTATAGGTACGTGCGATAACTTCAATTGCAATTGAAACTTTATTCACATTGAGTGAAGAGCTGCAATCGAATGACTTGATTTATTATAATTTACATGTTATTATATTTTAAACTTGGGATTTCCGTGGTGTAAGGCATTTAGATCAGATCCGGAAAATATTTAAATCAATACTACTACTTAATAGGTATAGAGATCTTGTGTTCTAACGCACTCCATCATCATCATCCTCCTAGCGTTATCCCAGTAGTCCCAGTACAGTTGCAGTACAGCTGAAGGATGCCTGGGGTCTGCTACCTAATCCCAAGATTAGGCGTAGGCACCAGTTTTTACGAAAGCGACTGCCATCTGACCTTCCAACCCCGAGGGGAAACTAGACCTTATTGGGATTAGGCTTTGTCAAGTGAGTGGGCAACTTGACTGTTAGAAGTTCTCAAGCCGCCCGAAGACCTCCAACTTGGCTTAGGATTTTGATCGTCGCCGCGTTGGTGAGCACACGTGCCCGGGGCGACGACGGGCAGAATCCATTTACCGTACAAAACCTTATCTACTGTCATGGCGTCGTTATATACCGAACAACGTCATTGAACACGTGACATTGGCGAAATCATCATTTTGATGGAAGCCATTTTTTTAAAGAATTTAATTGAACTTGGCTTAACGACTGCTGCCATAGACAGCAACCGGGATCAACGGCTTAACATGCCTTCCAAAGCACGCCTAAAATTGGAGTGCCTTCTAAAACGCACTCCAATTGTAAGAAACATTACGTTTCTTTTATAACCTTCTCTCTTAGAGTATTCCAGTGTTTAAGCCGCCCGCGTGATCGCGACGGAGTTTTCCCCAAAATTTTCTCCAGGCCACTCTCTAACCGCGCACTTCTATTGCTTTATTTGGCCAAGCCACAGCACAGAATAAGTAATAGTTGTTAGGAAAGCACTTCCAGTTTACTACGCTTCCAGACTCTTTATATCCTTTACTCTTTATATCCGTGTTACGTTGCTATGGTTCGCCAGGATATTGCTGAGCCAGCATACAGACACACGATCCCACTCGTGGAGCATCCACTCGCATCATCGCCACCGTGATCGGCGTCACTGTAGCAGATAAGACGCTTTTCGCCTTTCTTGTACTCGAGTCCTGTATCGACAGTTCCTTTCAGGTACCTGAATATCCTTTTCACCTGTTGTATATTACTTTTGCTAGGTTGATCTAGATTTCGTGACACTACCCCAACTGCATAAGCAATGTCTGGTCTGGTGCCAACCATCAAATAGGATAAGGACCCAACAGCTTGCCGATACGGAAAATCTTGCAATTGATCAGAACTCTCTTGTTCCTCCATCCCTTTCACAGGTTTTATTATGGGTGTTCCAACCTCTTTACAATTGCTCATTCCATACTTTTCTAGTAACTTTTTAGTGTAAGCAGTTTGGTGGACTCTAATAGTACAATCTTTGCGTTGTTCTATTTCCAGGCCAAGAAAATAGGACGGTGCTTTCGTTGTAATTTTAAAACGTCCTTTTAATTCATTTTGAATGAAGTCATCAGCCTCTTTCTCGTCTGATGCGGCCAATAATCCGTCATCTACATAGAGTGCAAGTAATATTTTCTTTATATCCTTTACTCTTTATATCCGTGTTACGTTGCTATGGTTTGTTGCTGTTATTATTTGTACTTGACAAATATATTTTCCTAAAGAAACAACATTTCGTTATTCCTTAATATGGTAGCAGAGCATTAATAGATTAACTGTTGTAAATTCGGTGCAATAGTGGACGAAGAACTCGAATATGCAAACGGCAGGCGTAAAAATCGAGATCGGTCGGCTCGACGGTCCCACTAACTGGCAAACATGGAGATACAAGGTAAAACTCTTACTTAAAAGTACTCCGGGTACGCTAGAAGCAGTCGAAGGCAAGTTAACTAAGCCAAAAGATCCAGGAGAAACGGGAAAACCTGAAGACATACAAAAGTATGAGAACGAAATTCAATTGTTTCAAAAATATGACAGTCAGGCGCTTCTTATTCTTACGACCAATATGACTGAAGAGACTTTACAAAAGGTAATGCGATGTGAAACGTCTTGTGATATGTGGAAAGAGCTTCATAGGCTTTATGATGGGGCAAAGGAAGACAGGAGTTACGATCTCTGTATGAAGTTCTTCCGCTACCAGAAAAGCGAAGAGCATGATATGGCCACTCATATTTCGACTCTCAAAACTGTTTGGTACGACTTGAACAATGAAATTGAAGGAAATGATCTGCCTGAAATTTTATTGATATGTAAAATATTGGACACACTTCCGGAACAATATTTTAGTTTCAAATCAAGCTGGCTATTGATGAACAAAAGTGACCGAAATATAGAAAACTTGACCACACAAGTATGTGCTTACGAAAGATCTCTTCAACATAAGAATTTAGAAGAAGGCGGAAGTAGCAATGAACTACTTATGCTCAGAGGTGCGAAACAGTATGACAAGCAAGGGCAAAGCAAAAAGAAATGGAAGAAATGCAATTATTGTGGAGAAGGCTTTCATAAAGTCACATCATGCAAGAAGTGGATTGCGGACGGTAGACCTCCCAAACCTCCAAAGCAGTCTTCAAATATTGGGATGTTGACAGGCCTAGCTTTAACATGCGAGAGTAAGATTACAGACAAAGACTCATTTTACGTGGATAATGGTGCTACAAGCCATGTTACAAATAGAAGAGACATGTTCCAGATCTTCGAAAACTTTGGTGAACCTCATAAAGTTATGACAGCTAATGGAGAGATAATTGAAGCCATCGGAAAAGGCTCTATTCAACTTGAAGCTGACATTAACGGCCACAAAGAGTTACTGGTCTTAACAAACGTATGGTACGTTCCAAGCATTGAAAGAAATCTATTTTCTGTGCTAGCCGCACAAGATACGCTAAAGAATAGCATCTTCGAGTCAACTGCTCAGACATGCACTATGAAGAATGATGGCAACGTCATTTTAGTCGGAAATCGTGACAAGTACGGTGGTCTGTACAAACTTAACGTGAAAGTATTGATGCCTAAGCTTGAGATAAACCAACTAACGACGTCACAGAATCTTCAACTCTACCATGAACGCCTTGGACACCAAAACAAGAGACATGTAGCAAAACTGATACAAAACGAGCTTGGAGTAAAGCTAGACTCAAGTTCGGCTGATATCTGTGAAGGCTGCGTCTTCGGCAAAACCCATAGGCAGAAATTTGGAGAGAGACCAAGAGCAACTAAGCCTGGAGAGCTTATCAGCAGTGATGTATGCGGGCCTTTCCCTTACTCGATCTCAAAATCCAGATACTATGTTCTGTTTAAAGATACTTACTCTAAATATCGTTGGATCTACTTTCTGAGACAAAAGTCTGAAGTTCACGCATGCTTGAAGGACTTTCTAGCTGAAGCCAAGACTTCCGGACACGTCGTGCAGGAGTTATTGAGCGACAATGGAGGCGAGTTCGATAACGAACAAGTACGCAATACTTTGAGACAACATGGCATTAAACATAGATTTACCATGCCATATACTGCACAACAAAATGGTTCGTGTGAAAGAGAGAACCGTACGATCGTGGAGATGACAAGAGCAATAATGCACGCACATGACAAGATACCAGAAGGTTTATGGGCTGAGATATCCAAAGCTTCTGTTTACATACTGAACAGAACGGGACCTACTCCTGTTGAAGGAAGGTCTCCGCATGAGCTCTGGTACGGCAGAAAGCCAAGGATCAATCACCTGAGAGTCATTGGATGCGATTGCTTTGTACATATCCCAAAACAGAAGAAAACAAGTAAGATAGCGAAGAAAGCTGAGAAAGGAATACTTATCGGGTATGACGGTGACGAAGGATATCGAGTATTTGATGTAAAGGAACTAAAACTAATCAGATCCAGAGATGTTGTTTTTGATGAAATTCCTTTACTCGAGAAAAAGAAGATTGGCGTAACTTCACAATCATCTCAACCTGAAACAAGTACCTACGAGCTCCCATTGCCTCTTACAGACTCTGAACCTATTCGCGAGGAGAGACACTCCCATCCACCTTCAGAGGCAAATGAAAGCGTTGAAGATAGTGTCAGATCCGATCAAGATGATTATGAATCATTGGAAGAAGATGAGACAGCTGATACAGAGCCTGCAGAACCTGCAGAGCCTACTGCTACACGACAGCTGCGTGATCGAAGCCAGATTAAACCTCCACAGCGGTTTAGCTTTGACCAGTTCGTTAGTGAGGCTGTATCTATTCCTGAACCGACTACATATCAAGACGTCATGCGAAGTCCTGAAAAAGAAAAGTGGATAGAAGCGATGAATAAAGAAATAAAATCTTTACAAGCTAATCAGACATGGGAACTGACAAACCTACCTAAGAATAGAAAAGCACTACGCTGCAAATGGGTATTTAAGATCAAAAGAAACCCTGATGGTACTATTGATAAATACAAAGCGCGTTTAGTAGCTGTTGGATATACACAAAAGAAAGGAATCGACTATGACCAGACATTTAGTCCAGTAGCCAAAATGAGCACAATCCGAATCCTGTTGAGCATTGCTGCAAATGAGGGTTTAGTACTCAGACAGTTTGACGTCGCTACCGCCTTTCTATACGGTACTGTTAAAGAAGAAATCTTTATGCGACAGCCCGAAGGATACGATGACGAGACTGGTCGTGTATGCAGACTAAAACGGAGCTTATATGGATTGAAACAGGCACCTAAATGTTGGAACGAGTGTATCCATGTTTTTCTTATGGAATCAGGTTTCATCAGGAGCGAAGCAGATCCCTGCGTCTATGTCAGAGAACGAGGACAAAAGAAAATATTACTTGCACTCTATGTAGATGACGGATTATTGGCCGCATCAGACGAGAAAGAGGCTGATGACTTCATTCAAAATGAATTAAAAGGACGTTTTAAAATTACAACGAAAGCACCGTCCTATTTTCTTGGCCTGGAAATAGAACAACGCAAAGATTGTACTATTAGAGTCCACCAAACTGCTTACACTAAAAAGTTACTAGAAAAGTATGGAATGAGCAATTGTAAAGAGGTTGGAACACCCATAATAAAACCTGTGAAAGGGATGGAGGAACAAGAGAGTTCTGATCAATTGCAAGATTTTCCGTATCGGCAAGCTGTTGGGTCCTTATCCTATTTGATGGTTGGCACCAGACCAGACATTGCTTATGCAGTTGGGGTAGTGTCACGAAATCTAGATCAACCTAGCAAAAGTAATATACAACAGGTGAAAAGGATATTCAGGTACCTGAAAGGAACTGTCGATACAGGACTCGAGTACAAGAAAGGCGAAAAGCGTCTTATCTGCTACAGTGACGCCGATCACGGTGGCGATGATGCGAGTGGATGCTCCACGAGTGGGATCGTGTGTCTGTATGCTGGCTCAGCAATATCCTGGCGAAGTTCGAAGCAAACTATGGTTTGCCTATCATCCACTGAAGCGGAGATAGTGGCGGCCAGTGAGGCTAGTCGTGAGATCGTTTGGTTACGTAGATTGTTCAAAGATCTGAAAACAAACCTTGACACACCTACGTTGCGCATCGACAATGAGTCTGCAATCAAGCTTGCTTACAACCCTCCGTACGAGCAGCACCGAAAAACCAAACACATAAAATTGAAGCACTTCTACGTGAGGCAATGTGTTTCGGAGAAGGACATAACCATTGAGCAAGTACCGACAGCAGATCAACTTGCTGACATCTTAACTAAGCCGGTTTACAAACCAAGATTGGTAAGACTCGGTGAAGAGTTCGGATTGAAAAAGAAGAGGGAATGTTAGGAAAGCACTTCCAGTTTACTACGCTTCCAGACTCTTTATATCCTTTACTCTTTATATCCGTGTTACGTTGCTATGGTTTGTTGCTGTTATTATTTGTACTTGACAAATATATTTTCCTAAAGAAACAACATTTCGTTATTCCTTAATAATAGTACATACAAGTACAGAAGTTTCTCTGTTAACAAATCCCCCGTTTAGGTATGCCAAACGTGCCTAAACGTGGCCATCTCTTTCTATCGCACGCAACGCGCTCTTTCGAGGCCCCGCCCTCAGCGCTAGGGTTACCACCAGCGAGAACCTATTTTAATATATGTACTTTATTATTATTAGTAGTGTTGTTTACAAATAGGTATAATTGTATTGTGTTCGTAATTAGGAATAGTACTTTTAAGGTTCCGTAGCCAAAATGGTGAAAACGGGACCCGTCCGTCCGTCTTTTTGTCTGTACGTGACAGCCGACGGACTCGGAGACTATAAGCACTACAAATACAATTAAAACATTTAGCATATGAACCGCTTCGTAAAAGTGATGTGAAATGACGAAAAAATATTAAAGGAGGGGGAGGGGGGCACTCCATACATGTAACCAGCGGGCGCGCGTGCGATCCGTAACGCTGCGCCGCAACCACTGAATAGTCACACGACGTGTGAGCCGGCTGCCGCATGTACTTTGCGCGGCGCGATGACGTCACGGTAGTAAACCCCTCCTGGCCACAGTCAGGTATATTTTAGTTAGTATTTTTATTATTTCTTAGTTTTTATTAAGTTATTTTTAGTTATTTTAATTGTAAGTAGTTTTAGCTTTATATTTAATTATGTTATGTTTTTAGTTACAGTCAGGTTAAAATTTTGCACGTGGGCATAGGCTACGGTGATCGCTTACCAGGCGGGCCGTTCATTTGTTTACCATCTACGTGGTATACAAAAAATTGGTTGTACATACCTTAATCTTACCTGACGACATAAAGTTACTGCGGGGCAATAGTTTTAAACACAGGTTGACCACTTGGCTTCTGGACAAATGCTTTTATAGTGTGAATAGTTATTTAAATCAAAGTTGACGTAGAAACTGTAATCTTGACTCCACTGGTATTTTGACATTAATTTTGACATTATTATTGGGGAACGGGACTTAATCGCGTACAATTATAACTAATTTACCTTTTTTAAGGTTTTTGTCCGACGTTTCGAATGTATCACAACATCCGTGGTCGCGAACTGACTGGCGTGAGCGGGTATCAACATCTTCTAGCCGCACGGGTTTTCCGAACACCCGCACTTGGTCTTCATTAATTACATTCTCACTAGGGTTGTCACTCGCACGACACACAACACTAACAATGTCCGTTGATGTAATGGACGATGTATTTCCACGCTTGCACTTACTAATAACTGGATTCCACGAAGATGAGATTTTGAAACCGTCGTCCCGGTTGAAATTTCGATGTTTTTTAATTTCAACGGCTTCACGTACTTTTCTACTGTAGAAATGGCGTTCTGTAGAAAGGACTTTCGGTTTATGGAGCTCAATCCAGTGGTGTCCCCAATAATAATGTGTGAAAATCGTGTAAGTTTAAATCAATATAATTTTGACATTAATTTTATAATTACTATTTTATGATTTCTACTATTTGATTATTGTTTACATTGCTTATTTATTATCATTGAAATATTGTACCGTAACGTAACGTAGCACGAAATGTTTGCATGCCTGCATGCAGGCTGGATACATGGAACTTATAATTTTAATATATAACACCTGTACCTACTGTATTCCTGCAAATAAACGATTTGATTGATTGATTGATTAAAATGGACAGTGACTTAGTGACCTACTTTTCTTTTATACTTCTATCGCTAGTAACATAAATCGTGAAAATGTGTTTACCAATTCCGCAGCAAATGTATGTTAATTTTATACAAATACTGGCTAGAAGGACACCGATGCAAAAGATAAGCGACGTCACGCGATATAACTAACTTATGGGTACTTCCCGTTCCCATAATTCGTAGATGATGTTAGGTGAAAATTGTATTTAATTTGTATTGAATACAATTTTTTTAATTGTATTGAAAATTGTAAAATGTATTTATTGAAATTGTGATTGTATTTGTGTGAATGAAATGGTATGTTATGTTTTCATTTCTTCAACCTAATGTTCAAGTAATCTCGTTTTTAATTTTGCATGATTTTATTGTTCTGTTAATTCGGTCTGAGCAACAAATATGTTATGAATTAGTTGTGGAAACTGTTTGGCTATGAATTTGTATTATGGTTTACTATATGTGTTATATTTGCCTGTTTGTTTCCCTTAATAAATAAAAAAAAAAAAAAGTAATAAATTTGCTACTCGTCAATAGAGGGCGCTGTTGTTAAAAAGACTAATCATAGTTATAAAGTCATTGACTTATATTATAATATAGAAATAGACACACAATGCCGAACAGAAATGACGAAAAATGTGGCACTGATTGACACTGGCAGTTAAATTCCAATAGCTGATAATAACGCTTACATATCAAGATAAACGATAAGTACAAGAAAGAACTTACGGTTGTGAGTGTTAAGTGTCAAATTTGCAAACACAATAACCAACATGGTAAAACCTCTTAAGTAAAATGGCACTATTGTATACTGGCTATCAACATGTCAGTCTGTTTAAGTCATAACTGTCAAAATGAAACAGTGAATGTAATGGAGTCGCTTTGGTTATTTATATATATTTTTTTATTAAATACCTATGTTTGTTATATCGAAAAATCAATATTATAAATAAAACTTTAGATTTCAAGATCAATTTATTCTGTTGTTATCATTTTAATCTTTTATATATACATATAAAAAAAAAAAAAAACAGTCTTCTAAGGCCTGAACCGTAAAAAATTCATAAATGTTACAAGTACGTTGGTCATTAGCATTACAATTGTACAACAAACGCGATGAGGGAGCCGAGTCGGTCCTCACAAGTTTTGTCTACACATTTCCAAGAAAAAGAAACCAATTCTATAAGATAATAAGTTATCAATAACTAAAACTCTTTTTAACATTATAAATAAATAATATACTAACCGGCAAAAAAATTGGCCCAAATTAGAAAAATGAATTTTTATATATTAAACATTGTTTAATTTATAGTTTAAAATCACGAAAAGTTTTGGGCCAAATTTTCTGCCGGATATTATAAATAAATAAATAAATATTGACCTAATAGCGACTCCTCACATTTTTTTCCTTTAACAAGTTAAAGGAAAAAAATGTACTCACAAAATTATTTATTCAATACCAGGACATTACGAAAAGTTTACATAAATTTTGTAATGATATCAAAATAACTAATCTAAAGAAATACATTCCATCCTTTTTGCTCGTTTTTCTGTTGCAATGGGAGCAGTTTTTCGCAGAACATTTCGTCATTGTTGGTAACTGTCACTGTCTGCCGTCAACCCGAAAGTACCGCAACGCGGTACATTTGCGGGTGCCATTTTTTTCGCCTGACTAGTCTAGTTCTTTTATAGTATGTACATCTATGTATAAAGTCCACCATTTCAAACCTATCGTGTGGAATTAGTCGAGTAATTATATAGAAACTTGGACTTGTACTTTGCTGGCCTTTAGTCAGTATTATACTCTTTGGTCGGGAGTGAACCCCAGCGCGATATGCCGCAAAAGAGTACATTATTAGTCATTAGATATGCCGTCAGATTTAAGTTGGAACTAAACTTGTTTTCAGCGCCACCTAATGTCGGATAATTGAAACTAGAATACATTTTATCTACACCCATATAGTAAATCCTCTTTTATAAGTTCAAATACCGTAGATAAGACCCCGCTTTATAATATACTGTGCGGCTGTTGCGTGCGTCCCCTATTAGATCACGAAATATAACACTTTAACGAGATCACGTACAAAATTATATAAGGACACAGCTGCGGGCGCGGGCCGGCCTGTCGACGCAAACATGGCGCACGCCGGCGAGAAGTGCCCACACGAAACACATGAAAGAGGATTTAATATATGGATGTAGATAAAGTAGTGTATGCAATGCAACTGTACATAATTAGGCATTAAAACACTCGTGTGACCTTATTATGAAACTCGCCTTCGGCTCGTTTCATAAAACACACTCGTGTTTTAATGCCCCTCATTATGTACCAGTTGCATAAACTACTATTTATGCTTATAATCGTAACATAAACATATTGTTTTTTATTCATAAGGCCACACGACGCTCTCGATCCAGTCCAGATAGCTGGACACGCGCGTGTAGATGGCGGGGCGGCCGCTGAGCGCACAGTGATCGCCGAATGACGTCACGCCCATGATGTGGAAGATGCACTGGTTGTCGCGGGAAGCTACTTGGAGCGGTCCGCCTGAGTCGCCCTGGAATGAAACACAGAATCCAGAATTTATTCATCAGGCCAATTTATATGCATTAGCAAGAACGTACTATGCAAGTTTCTTTTCTCAAAAATGGCCCGCATATCGTATGTTACTCGATACATATTTAATTTTATTTTATTTAAAAGGCACACAAAACAGGTAACATTCATTATGTAGCAACAATAACACGATTGAAAGGTTGTGGAATGGAACGCCACCCAAAACATGCATGCACAGCATGATTACAAATAATGAGCGAAACCTATCCTAAGTAATTTACAACAAAGTATGAAACAAAAGCAATATATATGAGCAACTTAACTAGATTTTGTTACAAAATATTGGAAGATAAAGTGTATGGTTTTAAGATCAGATCAAAATTAAAAATAAAGTCAATTCGCGTTCATTCCCTAGTATGAGAGTCACATCTGATAAAACGTCAGTGATTACCCTATATAAGTAACTATATTCTCTTTGGTCGTGGCCGCCTAGAATGTATGACTTGCACTGAGAGAAAAAAAATACTAAGTTTTTGTGAATCCGAGGACAAGTAAATTATATACTAACGTTTACAAATCAGTTTGTAATAATAGTAGTTATTTACTAATACCAAAACAATTGTCCTTGTTATTATAAACTTATTTGTATTATATTAAAAACGGTTTGTAACCGTTATATAATTTTGTTGTCCCCGGATTCAAAAATTTTTGTAGTTTTTTCGCTCAGTGTGCGCTTGCGTGGCTGTCACTGAGCATATAAGGAAGAGGGTGTATCCGTTTACCTGACAAGTGTCCCTCCCGCCCCGCAGCTCCCCCGCGCACAGCTGCGTCGGCGCGAACCCCTGCCAGTTCCTGTTGCGAGAGTTGACCAGCAGCTGGTCGCAGTGCGCGTTGTCCAGGAGTGAGAGTGATACCTTCTGGAGTTCTTTCGAGGTCTCTTGAGTGTCTGAAAGAAAGGACCATGCGTCAAAATGGACCACAAACCAACAGAGTTGAGAGTTAGGTCATTAAAAAGGTCTGCTTTTCTATAACAAATGCCTTATCAAGAACCAGCTAACGCTGAATGTCGAGAAATCTAAAATTCTACGCTTGTCTCTGCCAAATTCCCCTATGAACCGTATAATGTGTCTGATACTATGAAAGCTCACATCTGATCCCCCCAGTCAGCAAATTGCAATTTCCCTGCTTTCTCTATAGACCCAAATGTAAGATATCTCGGTGTGTATGTGGATCAAAAGCTGGATTGGTCTTCGCATATTGAGGTTTTATGTACGCGACTCCGTAGATTAATATATCTATAATATATGTATATTCAAAGAGCTTCGACGTTCAGCCTCAACCGATATATTAAAACTCGTCTACCAAAGCCTCTGCCATGTGGTTATTTCTTACTGTAAGTACTTACATATGCCGTGTATGGGGGAGGCACATACAAAACCTCGTTACCACAGGTCTCTCTACCTACGCACAAAGGGCAATCTTAAATATAGCCTAAGAAAGATACGTTTTTTTTGGAAAAAATTCTCTAACAGGCTAATTTTTTTTATACGGTTCTTTTAAGTGATTTTAAGAATCAATATTTTTTAAATTTGCGAATCTACCACCGGAAGTTGGATAGAAAAAATGGTGCCCAAAAACTGTTGATTTTTCACAGCAAATATGGTATAAGTAGTTTTATTGAGAATGCTTCTATCTTTAGGTCTGTTTTGATGCTGACGACCCGAATCGAAACATATATGCAACGGGAAATAAGAGAAATTTAATCAAACAGGTATTTTCAGTTTTTCTCAAATTTATTGAAAAGAAAATTATATATAAGCTTTTTATAGCAACACATGAAAAACAAGGACTGTTTCTCAGAATTATCATTGAAAATGAAACTATTTAAATATTTGGTAAATAGTTTTTTACAAATCGCATATTTAACATTAGTAGAAAAAATATATCAGTTCCAATTTTTCCGTGGACTTTTAATTTAACCCCTGAGAATGTCAATGGAATAGAAATGAACCCCATGTTATTTGTTTTCGTTGATTTGCTTAATTACAGCACACACGTGCAATCTGATTTGGACTTTATTGCCTTACTATCAGGGATTATTTTAGAACGCACAACGAGATGGAAGTAGGCATGTCGATACTCAAGCGCGCGGTGCGTGCGGCCCCCGCCGCCTAGCTCCGATGTCTGTTTATTATTATTACTTACTATGACTCTGATATGAATAACGAATGCATTGATGACGGTGCCCAAATACAAATACAAAGTCCGTGATTGCAATTTTCCCGTTGGCTTTAAAGCTCAGAATATCAACGAAATAGGAATAAAGCGAATTTTATTTATATTCATTAATGTACAGCATACGTTTGCAATCGGATTTGGACTTTATTGACTTACTGTTAAGGATTATTTGAGATGAGAATGTAGGGATTGAGTAGGCAGGTTCAAACTTAAAACACGCGTGCTTGAGGCCGCCGCTCGGCCCAGTGCGACATTTTATTATTATTTACCTACTCATTCATTACCTTTAAAATGATATTGAGTTTGAGTAACTATGTAAAATTTGTTTGCGGCGTAGGAAATTTTGTTTATTTGCGTAGTTTATGATGTTTACGTATAATCTTAATCTTAAATATATAAAAGAAGAAACTGACTGACTGATTGATTGACTGACTGACTGACTGACTGACATATCAACGCACAGCCCAAACCGCTGGTTCTAGAGATTCCAAATTTGGCACGTAGGTTCCTTATAAGCTTTAGGGGTGCACTAAGGAAGGATTTTTTAAAATTCATCCCCTAAGGGGGTGAAATGGGGCTCCGAAGTTTGTATGGAGAAACAAGATTAGTTTGATTATTTTATTCGAAACTTCACAGGAGTACTCCTAATAATAAAACAGTAAACACGGTTTCAGGTTTTCTGAAAATTCAACCCCTAAAAGGGGGAAATGGGGTGTCAAAGTCTGAAAATCGACAATGGGCATTGTTTCTGTGGTTTATCGGGTCGCTGATTACGAAAACAACACTGATTTTAAAATCCAACGTGGCGGACGTGAAATACCATCTCCCCTGTCGGGGTGAAATGGGGTTGAAATGTCTACATATCAATATGGGTATCGTTTTCATGGTTTTTTGGGACGTCAATTACGAAAATGGCATCGATTTTAAGATTTAATATTGTGGACATAAACATTTCTAAATATGTAAAAGATGAAACTGACTGACTGATTGATTGACTGGCTGACTGACTGACAAATCAACGTACAACCCAAACCGCTGGTTCTAGAGATTCTAAATTTGGCACGTAGGTTCCTTATAAAGTCTAGGGGTGCACTAAGGAAGGATTTTTCAAAATTCATCCCCTAAGGGGGTGAAATGGGGCTCCAAAGTTTGTATGGAGAAACAATATTAGTTTAATTATTTTATTCGAAACTTCACAGGAGTACTCGTAGCAATAAATGAGTAAACACGTGATTCAGGTTTTTTGAAAATTCAACTCCTAAAAGGGGGAAATGGGGTGTCAAAGTCTAAAAATCGACTATGGGTATTATTTCTATGGTTTATCGGGTCGCTGATTACGAAAACAACAATGATTTTAACGAAAATTGGCGGACGTGAAATACCAATTTTCCCAGTCGGGGTGAAATGGGGTTGAAATGTCTACATATCAATATGGGTGTCGTTTTCATGGTTTTTTTGGGACGTTAATTACGAAAATGGCATCGATTTTAAGATTTAATATTGTGGACATGAACATTTTCTAAATATGTTAAAGAAGAAACTGACTGACTCACATATCAACGCACAGCCCAAACCGCTGGTTCTAGATTATATTCCAAATTTGGCAAGTAGGTTCCTTATAAGGTCTAGGGGCGCACTATGAAAATATTTTCCAAAATTCACATGCTAAGGGGTGAAACGATGCCAAAAATTTGTATGGGAAAACAAGATTAGTTAAGACTATTTTATTCGAAACTTTAAAGGAGTATTCCTAATGATAAATGAGTAAACATGTTTTTCAGGTTTTTGAGAATTCAACCCTTAAAAGGAGGAAATGTGGTCACAAAGTCTGAAAATAATACCCATATTGATTTTCAGACTTTGAGACCAGATTTCCTTCTTTTAAGGGAGACAGATATGTACTTTTATTCAAGAGTAGTAATTATAATCTCTTAGTAGTAGTAAGTCGATGGCGGCATAAAAATTCGTATACCGAAACCTCCAGAATGTAACAAAAAGTTTTCCGACCCGCACCTAAATCGATTCAGCCAAACGCGTGATAATCGCGGACAAACACATACCTCTGGTTGGGTCAAATTCAAACTGAGATCATCCTTTTCTTATAGACTGTTTAAAGTTACGTTTAGTACGCGGGCGAAGCCGGGAGAAAAAGATAGTGTGGTATATATCTTTAATAGTACGGTACGGCTTTCACACTTTGTCACCCGATTTCCTCCTTTTAGGGGTTGAATTTTCAAAAAACCGGAAACACGTGTTTTTATTTATTGTTAGGAGTACTCCTGTTAAGTTTCGAATAAAATAGTCTGACTAATCTTGTTTCCCCATACAAACTTTGGACCCCCATTTCACCCCCTTAGAGGATGAATTTTGAAAAATCCTTCCTTAGTGTGTGTGTCCCCTAGCTAGAACTTATAAGGAACCTACGTGCTAAATTTGGAATCTCTAGAACCAGCGATTTGGGCTGTGCGTTGATATGTCAGTCAGTCAGTTAGTTTATTTTTTTATATATTTAGATAAAGAATGTTCATTTTCTCAATATTAAATCTTAAAATCGATACCGTTTTCGTAATTGACGTCCGAAAAAAACAAAACTACACCCACATTGATATTTAGTTATTTCAATTTCAACCCCGTTTCACCCCGACAGGGGAGATGGTATTTCATGTCCGCCACGTTGGATTTTAAAATCATAGTAGTTTTCGTAATCAGCGCCCTGTTAAACCACAGAATCAATACCCATTGTCATTTTCACACTTTGTCACTCGATTTCCTCCTTTTAGGGGTTGAATTTTCAAAAAACCGGAAACACGTGTTTACTTATTTATTGTTAGGAGTACTCCTGTGAAGTTGCGAATAAAATAGTCTGACTAATCTTGTTTCCCCATACAAACTTTGGACCCCATTTCACCCCCTTAGAGGATGAATTTTGAAAAATCCTTCCTTAGTGTACCCCTAGCTAGACATTATAAGGAACCTACGTGCCAAATTTGGAATCTCTAGAACCAGCGATTTGGGCTATGCGTTGATATGTCAGTCAGTCAGTCAGTTTCTTTTTTTATATATTTAGATAAAGAATGTTCATTTCCACAATATTAAATCTTAAAATAGATAACGTTTTCGTAATTGACGTCCGAAAAAAAAACATAAAACTACACCCATATTGATATTTAGTTATTTAAATTTCAACCCCATTTCACCCCGACAAGGGAGATGGCATTTCATGTCCGCCACGTTGGATATTAAAATCATTATAGTTTTCGTAATTAGCGACCCGATAAACCACAGAAACATACCCATTGTCGATTTTCATACTTTGTCACCCCATTCCCCCCTTTTAGGGGTTGAATTTTCAAAAAACTGGAGACACGTGTTTACTTATTTAGAAGGTGAAGTTTTGAATAAAATAGTCTTACTAATCTTGTTTCCCCATACAAACTTTGGACCCCCATTTCACCCCCTTAGGGGACGAATTTTGAAAAATCCTTCCTTAGTGCACCCCTAGACCTTATAAGGAATCTACGTGCCAAATTTGGAATCTCTAGAACCAGCGGTTTGGGCTGTGCGTTGATATGTACTGACAAAAACGAACAAACCAGTTTTGTCTATTTAAAAAAAAATGATCCCCATACAATATTTAACCCCTATTTTCAACCCTTTGAGAGACGAAAATTTTTAAAACACCTAGTTAACTTTCCTTGTTATATCTGCGTTTTCAAAATTTTGGATGGCGGCCACCCGCCTGTAGCCCTTATTATCTCTGGTTGGTGACTTTTGCCGTGATATGATCTTTATGAAACATGCGTGTTCCGCGTATCTATTCTATACTACTTATATAAAATAATTATGACGGTGTAATATTTTAAAAAACAAATACATTTGTCATCCTATTTACTTGTTGGATCAAGACATACTTATTTACGCAATCTCGGTGTTGCGTCTATGTAATTCAAGGTCGCGAAGGGCTTCGACATGCGCGGCGTGCGAAGTGACGAATACCTGCTTCTAAGCGTCCCTATAAGGCATAATTTAGCGTGGCATCATCTTTCTAAGAATTTATGCCGATACGTATACATGTTCTACTTTTTATGTATACCTAATTTATGTCTTCAACTGTACTGTTAATAAAGTGTGTGCAAAGTACAATCACGAATATATAGCCTAAGAGCGGTACGGTTGCGCTGTATGAATTTTGAACATTAATTCATAACAGCTACTTTTTTTGCACCAAAAAATTTGTTAAAGCAATTAGATTAGGTATTCTTTAATAAAACACATAGTCCACCAACGTGACTGTAGAAAATATTAAAAAATAATCTATAAAAAATCCTTAAAAATCGGGCGAAAATGGTATAAGCATTTACTTACTTTATGACATACTATATATATTTATATTCTTTGTGATACATGAAAAATCAACCGATTTTTGTTAAGGAAACATCGTAATATAATAATTTTTAATACAGAAAAATATAAAATTCAATTACGGCTATGGTATATAAGCTAACATTACAGTTATGGTTTATATATATCTTTCTTATATGTATTGAACCTTTTTATACTGAAGCTACCCAAAATACCTGGAGCTTTATTTTCTTTGAAAAAGTCTTGTGAAATTAATATATAAGCCAAACTCACTACGTTGACTTTTCATGAAGGCCACATTGAAGAAGGTGTAATGCTAATGAACCCTATAAATACCTATTAAGTGATTTCAAATGCATCTTCATTAATAGTAGGCGCGAGAGGGGAATACGCGGGGTGAGCGGAGGTGTGCAGCACAGCGAGAGGCGCGCGGGTGGGTGACAAGTGTGTGTGTAGGTACTTTACTTTTATCGGTGGCTTCGGTGCGGCCCTAAGCTTTATGTTCTATTAGGTATATGTTAATAGTGTATTTTAGACAACTTATTATTAAGTTCAATAGTAGCTATGAAGTATGGATTAAAAGTTAAAACTAAGTCATTTAGTAACTTTAAATTTTGTATATAATCTGACATCTAAAACGACTCAAAACCGCCAAAATGATTTTTAAATATATATAATTTATCGATTAAGAAATCACGGACTTTGTGTACCTAACCTATCATCAATGGCCTTCGAGTCTATTACAGACTATACAAACAGTGTCATGCAGGTAGACAACGTCTTTTGTGGCTGTGTAAGCCGATGCGAGAGCCTAACCTATACGCCTAACCTATACGCCTATAATAAAAGCCCTCTCTCATGCGGTGCATTCGTAGGTGTAGGTAGGTAATGAACAACTACGTTGTCGGCCGGACGGTAGGTATATTGCGACCATATATTCGTGATTGTACTTTGCACACACTTTATTAACAGTACAGTTGAAGACATAAATTAGGTATACATAAAAAGTAGAACATGTATACGTATCGGCATAAATTCTTAGAAAGATGATGCCACGCTAAATTATGCCTTATAGGGACGCTTAGAAGCAGGTATTCGTCACTTCGCACGCCGCGCATGTCGAAGCCCTTCGCGACCTTGAATTACATAGACGCAACACCGAGATTGCGTAAATAAGTATGTCTTGATCCAACAAGTAAATAGGATGACAAATGTATTTGTTTTTTAAAATATTACACCGTCATAATTATTTTATATAAGTAGTATAGAATAGATACGCGGAACACGCATGTTTCATAAAGATCATATCACGGCAAAAGTCACCAACCAGAGATAATAAGGGCTACAGGCGGGTGGCCGCCATCCAAAATTTTGAAAACGCAGATATAACAAGGAAAGTTAACTAGGTGTTTTAAAAATTTTCGTCTCTCAAAGGGTTGAAAATAGGGGTTAAATATTGTATGGGGATCATTTTTTTTTAAATAGACAAAACTGGTTTGTTCGTTTTTGTCAGTACATATCAACGCACAGCCCAAACCGCTGGTTCTAGAGATTCCAAATTTGGCACGTAGATTCCTTATAAGGTCTAGGGGTGCACTAAGGAAGGATTTTTCAAAATTCGTCCCCTAAGGGGGTGAAATGGGGGTCCAAAGTTTGTATGGGGAAACAAGATTAGTAAGACTATTTTATTCAAAACTTCACCTTCTAAATAAGTAAACACGTGTCTCCAGTTTTTTGAAAATTCAACCCCTAAAAGGGGGGAATGGGGTGACAAAGTATGAAAATCGACAATGGGTATGTTTCTGTGGTTTATCGGGTCGCTAATTACGAAAACTATAATGATTTTAATATCCAACGTGGCGGACATGAAATGCCATCTCCCTTGTCGGGGTGAAATGGGGTTGAAATTTAAATAACTAAATATCAATATGGGTGTAGTTTTATGTTTTTTTTTCGGACGTCAATTACGAAAACGTTATCTATTTTAAGATTTAATATTGTGGAAATGAACATTCTTTATCTAAATATATAAAAAAAGAAACTGACTGACTGACTGACATATCAACGCATAGCCCAAATCGCTGGTTCTAGAGATTCCAAATTTGGCACGTAGGTTCCTTATAATGTCTAGCTAGGGGTACACTAAGGAAGGATTTTTCAAAATTCATCCTCTAAGGGGGTGAAATGGGGTCCAAAGTTTGTATGGGGAAACAAGATTAGTCAGACTATTTTATTCGCAACTTCACAGGAGTACTCCTAACAATAAATAAGTAAACACGTGTTTCCGGTTTTTTGAAAATTCAACCCCTAAAAGGAGGAAATCGAGTGACAAAGTGTGAAAATGACAATGGGTATTGATTCTGTGGTTTAACAGGGCGCTGATTACGAAAACTACTATGATTTTAAAATCCAACGTGGCGGACATGAAATACCATCTCCCCTGTCGGGGTGAAACGGGGTTGAAATTGAAATAACTAAATATCAATGTGGGTGTAGTTTTGTTTTTTTCGGACGTCAATTACGAAAACGGTATCGATTTTAAGATTTAATATTGAGAAAATGAACATTCTTTATCTAAATATATAAAAAAATAAACTAACTGACTGACTGACATATCAACGCACAGCCCAAATCGCTGGTTCTAGAGATTCCAAATTTAGCACGTAGGTTCCTTATAAGTTCTAGCTAGGGGACACACACACTAAGGAAGGATTTTTCAAAATTCATCCTCTAAGGGGGTGAAATGGGGGTCCAAAGTTTGTATGGGGAAACAAGATTAGTCAGACTATTTTATTCGAAACTTAACAGGAGTACTCCTAACAATAAATAAAAACACGTGTTTCCGGTTTTTTGAAAATTCAACCCCTAAAAGGAGGAAATCGGGTGACAAAGTGTGAAAGCCGTACCGTACTATTAAAGATATATACCACACTATCTTTTTCTCCCGGCTTCGCCCGCGTACTAAACGTAACTTTAAACAGTCTATAAGAAAAGGATGATCTCAGTTTGAATTTGACCCAACCAGAGGTATGTGTTTGTCCGCGATTATCACGCGTTTGGCTGAATCGATTTAGGTGCGGGTCGGAAAACTTTTTGTTACATTCTGGAGGTTTCGGTATACGAATTTTTATGCCGCCATCGACTTACTACTACTAAGAGATTATAATTACTACTCTTGAATAAAAGTACATATCTGTCTCCCTTAAAAGAAGGAAATCTGGTCTCAAAGTCTGAAAATCAATATGGGTATTATTTTCAGACTTTGTGACCACATTTCCTCCTTTTAAGGGTTGAATTCTCAAAAACCTGAAAAACATGTTTACTCATTTATCATTAGGAATACTCCTTTAAAGTTTCGAATAAAATAGTCTTAACTAATCTTGTTTTCCCATACAAATTTTTGGCATCGTTTCACCCCTTAGCATGTGAATTTTGGAAAATATTTTCATAGTGCGCCCCTAGACCTTATAAGGAACCTACTTGCCAAATTTGGAATATAATCTAGAACCAGCGGTTTGGGCTGTGCGTTGATATGTGAGTCAGTCAGTTTCTTCTTTAACATATTTAGAAAATGTTCATGTCCACAATATTAAATCTTAAAATCGATGCCATTTTCGTAATTAACGTCCCAAAAAAACCATGAAAACGACACCCATATTGATATGTAGACATTTCAACCCCATTTCACCCCGACTGGGAAAATTGGTATTTCACGTCCGCCAATTTTCGTTAAAATCATTGTTGTTTTCGTAATCAGCGACCCGATAAACCATAGAAATAATACCCATAGTCGATTTTTAGACTTTGACACCCCATTTCCCCCTTTTAGGAGTTGAATTTTCAAAAAACCTGAATCACGTGTTTACTCATTTATTGCTACGAGTACTCCTGTGAAGTTTCGAATAAAATAATTAAACTAATATTGTTTCTCCATACAAACTTTGGAGCCCCATTTCACCCCCTTAGGGGATGAATTTTGAAAAATCCTTCCTTAGTGCACCCCTAGACTTTATAAGGAACCTACGTGCCAAATTTAGAATCTCTAGAACCAGCGGTTTGGGTTGTACGTTGATTTGTCAGTCAGTCAGCCAGTCAATCAATCAGTCAGTCAGTTTCATCTTTTACATATTTAGAAATGTTTATGTCCACAATATTAAATCTTAAAATCGATGCCATTTTCGTAATTGACGTCCCAAAAAACCATGAAAACGATACCCATATTGATATGTAGACATTTCAACCCCATTTCACCCCGACAGGGGAGATGGTATTTCACGTCCGCCACGTTGGATTTTAAAATCAGTGTTGTTTTCGTAATCAGCGACCCGATAAACCACAGAAACAATGCCCATTGTCGATTTTCAGACTTTGACACCCCATTTCCCCCTTTTAGGGGTTGAATTTTCAGAAAACCTGAAACCGTGTTTACTGTTTTATTATTAGGAGTACTCCTGTGAAGTTTCGAATAAAATAATCAAACTAATCTTGTTTCTCCATACAAACTTCGGAGCCCCATTTCACCCCCTTAGGGGATGAATTTTAAAAAATCCTTCCTTAGTGCACCCCTAAAGCTTATAAGGAACCTACGTGCCAAATTTGGAATCTCTAGAACCAGCGGTTTGGGCTGTGCGTTGATATGTCAGTCAGTCAGTCAGTCAATCAATCAATCAGTCAGTCAGTTTCTTCTTTTATATATTTAAGATTAAGATTATACGTAAACATCATAAACTACGCAAATAAACAAAATTTCCTACGCCGCAAACAAATTTTACATAGTTACTCAAACTCAATATCATTTTAAAGGTAATGAATGAGTAGGTAAATAATAATAAAATGTCGCACTGGGCCGAGCGGCGGCCTCAAGCACGCGTGTTTTAAGTTTGAACCTGCCTACTCAATCCCTACATTCTCATCTCAAATAATCCTTAACAGTAAGTCAATAAAGTCCAAATCCGATTGCAAACGTATGCTGTACATTAATGAATATAAATAAAATTCGCTTTATTCCTATTTCGTTGATATTCTGAGCTTTAAAGCCAACGGGAAAATTGCAATCACGGACTTTGTATTTGTATTTGGGCACCGTCATCAATGCATTCGTTATTCATATCAGAGTCATAGTAAGTAATAATAATAAACAGACATCGGAGCTAGGCGGCGGGGGCCGCACGCACCGCGCGCTTGAGTATCGACATGCCTACTTCCATCTCGTTGTGCGTTCTAAAATAATCCCTGATAGTAAGGCAATAAAGTCCAAATCAGATTGCACGTGTGTGCTGTAATTAAGCAAATCAACGAAAACAAATAACATGGGGTTCATTTCTATTCCATTGACATTCTCAGGGGTTAAATTAAAAGTCCACGGAAAAATTGGAACTGATATATTTTTTCTACTAATGTTAAATATGCGATTTGTAAAAAACTATTTACCAAATATTTAAATAGTTTCATTTTCAATGATAATTCTGAGAAACAGTCCTTGTTTTTCATGTGTTGCTATAAAAAGCTTATATATAATTTTCTTTTCAATAAATTTGAGAAAAACTGAAAATACCTGTTTGATTAAATTTCTCTTATTTCCCGTTGCATATATGTTTCGATTCGGGTCGTCAGCATCAAAACAGACCTAAAGATAGAAGCATTCTCAATAAAACTACTTATACCATATTTGCTGTGAAAAATCAACAGTTTTTGGGCACCATTTTTTCTATCCAACTTCCGGTGGTAGATTCGCAAATTTAAAAAATATTGATTCTTAAAATCACTTAAAAGAACCGTATAAAAAAAATTAGCCTGTTAGAGAATTTTTTCCAAAAAAAACGTATCTTTCTTAGGCTAATATGGTCGCAATATACCTACCGTCCGGCCGACAACGTAGTTGTTCATTACCTACCTACACCTACGAATGCACCGCATGAGAGAGGGCTTTTATTATAGGCGTATAGGTTAGGCGTATAGGTTAGGCTCTCGCATCGGCTTACACAGCCACAAAAGACGTTGTCTACCTGCATGACACTGTTTGTATAGTCTGTAATAGACTCGAAGGCCATTGATGATAGGTTAGGTACACAAAGTCCGTGATTTCTTAATCGATAAATTATATATATTTAAAAATCATTTTGGCGGTTTTGAGTCGTTTTAGATGTCAGATTATATACAAAATTTAAAGTTACTAAATGACTTAGTTTTAACTTTTAATCCATACTTCATAGCTACTATTGAACTTAATAATAAGTTGTCTAAAATACACTATTAACATATACCTAATAGAACATAAAGCTTAGGGCCGCACCGAAGCCACCGATAAAAGTAAAGTACCTACACACACACTTGTCACCCACCCGCGCGCCTCTCGCTGTGCTGCACACCTCCGCTCACCCCGCGTATTCCCCTCTCGCGCCTACTATTAATGAAGATGCATTTGAAATCACTTAATAGGTATTTATAGGGTTCATTAGCATTACACCTTCTTCAATGTGGCCTTCATGAAAAGTCAACGTAGTGAGTTTGGCTTATATATTAATTTCACAAGACTTTTTCAAAGAAAATAAAGCTCCAGGTATTTTGGGTAGCTTCAGTATAAAAAGGTTCAATACATATAAGAAAGATATATATAAACCATAACTGTAATGTTAGCTTATATACCATAGCCGTAATTGAATTTTATATTTTTCTGTATTAAAAATTATTATATTACGATGTTTCCTTAACAAAAATCGGTTGATTTTTCATGTATCACAAAGAATATAAATATATATAGTATGTCATAAAGTAAGTAAATGCTTATACCATTTTCGCCCGATTTTTAAGGATTTTTTATAGATTATTTTTTAATATTTTCTACAGTCACGTTGGTGGACTATGTGTTTTATTAAAGAATACCTAATCTAATTGCTTTAACAAATTTTTTGGTGCAAAAAAAGTAGCTGTTATGAATTAATGTTCAAAATTCATACAGCGCAACCGTACCGCTCTTAGGCTAATAGTGATACACTTTAAAATGTCAGACTTTCCTACGAACAAGATGTACCTACGCGGGTCGCGGAGTCGAAAGTGCTCACAGTAAGACAAATTTACTAGCTTCGCACCATTCTACGACAGCATCCGTTAACTCTACTGAATATCGATACTGCAGTACTGCACTGTGCAGAAGCGACCAGGGGGCCGATTTTTGAGTTTCGAACGCTCGACTTTTCACTCGGGATCTGTCAAAAAACTACATGATGATTTGACAGATTTCGAGTAAAGAGTCGAACGTTCGACACTCAAAAATCGGCCCCCAGGTCACCCGCGGGGTAATCACGTAACTGTTTCGAACGGTACCTAGTACGTACGATCTAAATGTCAAATCCCATACTAAAAATGACTACCGTACCTATCTATCTAGTTACGTTCTAAAAGTTACGTGATTACAGCGCCGGTTAGAAAAACTGAACTGCGGCTACTCACTGACGTTAATAACTCCCCAGCCAGTAGCGACTGCTTTCTGGAAGGTATCGAAGTCGTTTCTCTGCCAGAGACAGGCGGGGCGCACTGTGCTGCTGAAGTCTACGTCTGCCGCTAGCTGTAGTAACGCGAGGTCATTGTAGCGTTTTGGTGACTTGTAGTCGGGATGCTTCACGATGGACTTTATAGGGACCTGGGAACAATAATAACATGAAATAAAATAAAATAAATAAAAAAGCCTTTATTCTATCATAAAATTACAGTAGGTATTACACTAAACTTAGACTTAAAATAATTCACATTTAAAATACATACCTACATACCACACTATTTAGAGTTTTATACTACTTTATTTATGAAAGTCGCCTGAGCGGCGTAGGCCTCCCCCGTTTTTCTCCAATCTTCTCTGTCCAGAGCCCGTCTTCTCCACATAGGCCCACATATTTCGCGGAATACGTCTTCCCATCGCTTTCTGGGTCTTCCTCTTTTCCTATGGCCGTTGCGAGGTGTCCAGTCCGTCACTGTTTTAGTCCACCTGCCATCTCTTATGCGACAGATATGCCCAGCCCATTTCCATTTATTTCTTTTTTGTTAGTTCTTATTTGTTTGACGACATCCGGCACTCTCGTTCTGTTTCTAATTTCTATGTTGTTTATTCTGTCTGACAGTCGAATTCCTAACATGCTTCTTTCCATTTTCCTTTGTTGTATGACGAGTTTATTTTCTTCCTGTTTTCGTAGCGCCCATGTTTGGCACCCATACGTATGGGTGCATACGTCAAACAAGGCAAAATGGCAACTTCGTATAGTCTACTTTTAATTCTTATATCGATATCTTTGTTCTTAAAAATTTCTTTAAAGCTCCAGTATTTTTTCCAACTCAGAGCAATCCTTCTATTTATTTCCTTTATCGTCATATCATTAAATGAGATGGCTTGGCCTAAATATATATACTCCGTCGCGTATTCTATTTTTTCCTCGTCTACAGTTATGTCGTGGTGTTTCTCTACTATTCGTTAGTATTTTAGTTTTTGATGCGTTTAGCGCTAGGCCAACTTTCCTACTCTCGTTTGCTAAATCTTGGAGCATGTTTTGAAGATCCTCTGGGTTTACCCAGAACCCCAGAGGATCTTCAAACAATAATAACATACATTTAACTAATTACGAGAAAATATATCCCTACAAGAACACAACAATAACTTAAATAGGTACCTAATATTAAAGCTAAACCTAACTAAAATAGGGATGTCGACTCAAAAAATTTTATTACTTCAATAGAAAGAAGACATAAAACTATGCCAAATAGTGAAAATCCTATTCAAATATCTCAAAAAATAACGAAGCTACAACGGTTAGAATGTTCGTAGTTAGAGAGAGAAAGTGCTACCTAATCGTGACGTCACTGTTAAGTAGCGCCATAGTAAATGACGATCGTTCAATACAAAGGTGCGTTTTGCGGAAAAGGGACAGAACATACCCACTCTTAAAACTTTGAAGACTTATAATTATGTAATTATTTATTTTTTGTATTACTTTTTTCGCCATTTGATTGAGAATTTGAGCCTTTATGTAGAAAAATTGGATTTATTGATTTTTTCTTTTATAGTGCCTATTTAAACAGGCCCTTGAGACATTTGTACCGAGGATGCTGGCGGAATTTCCTCTCTGTACTTATCGCAATGCTGATACGTTGTGCGAGGAAGTCGCCACCTCTTCGGTCGCCAGCTTTCAGCTCTTCCAGTTTCAGTTTTTACGCTTCGCGATTTCACTAACATATAGGTTGGCGTGATGTTGTCGTGATGTGGTTGTAGGGAACAAATGCCTTGGCTAGAGGTGGCTAAATTAAGCCAACGGACCAACTCCGGGACGCGAAGGGGTTTAATCTGGCCCGTCACAGTCCCTTCCAAAGTAGAAAAGTATGACCCTCAAAAAATACTTAAATGTTATCAGCATCAACAAAAAAATTTAGAACAAAGACACTCGAATCTTGGATGGCTTAGGAAAAATTATATCAATTTTATTGGAAGGATTTCATATTTACCTCGACAGGAGTGGCCTCGTCCTGCACGCTGGAGTCTATATTCTGGTCTCCCAGCCGCACTATGGCGGGGCTGGGGTCCCGCGCTCGGGGGTCCCTGGTGCAGTGGCCGGCAGTCAGCACCCAGCGGGGGCTGATGAGGCTGCCACCGCAGTTGAAGGAGTAGGTGTTTTCGAAATTCACCCAGCCAATAGCTGCCTACAACAAAATAGGAAGTCAATAATGTCTTCCGTACTTTCATACCGGGTGGATTTTCTCTTGGGTCACTGAGGGGCAGTTAACCAGATGGGTCAGGCCGTAGATTTTGCCACTTTACTACGAGTCGGTCGCGCAAAATATTCTCCGAGATGGTCGCGCAGATTGACGCAAAACGATAACGCATCCATTTTGCGTGATCGTTGCGCGACATTTGCGTGATCGTTGCGCGATATTTGCGTGACAGTTGCGCGACACAGCGCAACTAAAATCGACAATTACTCAGTAAATTGACTATGTTTTGAAGTGAATTTAACCTTGAAAGATCACGCTCACCTTACTTAATATGCCGCAAGAACAATAACAGATATTAATTTAACACTTACCTTGAAATCTCAAAAAATGTGCTCCGCAAAAAAAGTGACCCATTTCACTCCGAACCATTGCGACATCGGACTGACAAAAATAACGGCTTCTGCCGCTATATTGACCATAGATTAGATTAGTTCGGTGTTACCACTACTCAGAATACAAACTTCCAATTGTTTAACGCCACAAATTGGGGAGATAATGATCTCGCAATAAAAATCACGCACAGACAATGGCTGTTGGTCATTTTATTATAATGTACGAAAAACAATATACTTTCTTAGCAAACATGAAACGATATTTAAAAGGGGGATAGGTAACAATTATATCATAACGTCAAATCAAACAGATTACCAGAAATATGTTTTGTTTCAATTTTATGCTCGCTCAAAGTGCACTACTACCAAGGCGGATACGCGATTTTTATGAAATTTTCGCCGTTTTTTGACAAATATATCGTCATAACTTTCTAAGCTTATGAATTTTTTGAAATATCTTTAGTGACCGTGGTTCACCATTTCTTGGGGAATAAAATGCAGTAGTTGATTAATATATAGTCATTAATATAGTTAGGAAAAAAAGAGGCGGAGAGTTAGGTTATACAAAAAGTGGCAAACCCTACGGCCTGACCCAGATCCCGTGTTGCTAGTTGCTACGCGAAAATGATGTGTAATGAATATGATTTTTTTTTAAATCAAAGAAATTATTTCTTAACAAAATAAGGAGAAGAAACACAGATATATCCAAATCCGCTACGCAGGCTATAAATTAGGGGTGATTGGTGGACATCAACGCATCCAAAGCAACGTAGCATAGCACATCTTTGATGGAACGGCACCGAATTTAACGCTTATCTACCATATGCGGAAATTGGCCGGGTTGCGCGTTGTCGCCACCAACGATCAGTTCCAGCTTTACGTAGTCACATTTAGGGACGGATATGGATACCGCTTCTGGCTGCGGTACTAGGGTGAAGACACTGAATGTCTGCACCACTGACCGGCTGTACTCTTCGCACTCTGAAACAGAACAGTACGACATTACGTATACCGGGTAGAGGCAGTCAAACTCAATAAAACAGTATTTTTGAAACATCATGTCTCAAAAACTATAAGACATACGGAGCTGTAGGTAATCTTAAATTGTTGCAAATTTAATATACTTTAAAAATGCTATCGATAAGTAATGTCAAAAATCTATTGTTTTTGAATTGAACTACAATACCTGAAAAAAGTCCGAAAATTTTGCAGATTTTCACGTATCATACAGGTAGCACAACTTTTTTTTGCTTGCAAAACGTAGTTTTACATACTCCTAAGGGGTGCGAATAACATACCAAAAATGCAGCTTTACATCTCGCTTTGCGATTTTAGCTTTTTTATTTGTAAGTTCACTGGCCTACTACAGGTGTGACATATTTTAAAATGTTTAATAGGATTTGTCTGATTCAGATTTTTGTTTGTTAATTTGTTTTTTTTCTCGTAGTTACCTATTTGAAATGAAAAGCTGATTGTTTAATTCGGATGAAACGTGGGTGAAACAAACCATTTCAGCCTCGATCTATTGGATAAAATATCTTGCATGAAAGGGCTTTCAACCGTTGGTTATAAAATCTGACTGCTACTGTACTAATAGGTACAATGTAATGTCACTCACTTCTCACGCTAACTCTCCTCTGGTCTCGTTGGCCGTTGTTAGTAGTTGCATCTGATGTACCAATAGGCCTGCAACATAAGATAAAGTATTACAACAACAAACACGCCCAATACTCTGCCTTGGAAGTGGCGTACGACTTCGTCCCGGTCGCAGTCGAAACGGCAGGATGCCCTGGGGCAGCGAGGCTCTCAGGCTTTTTAGAGCCCTCGGGAAAAGGCTGAGAGGGGTATACTTGTAATCGTTTTTGTAGGGTCTTATCTTAAGGACCCATCGGTCCAACAATGCCATTGTTTAGCCACGTGCCATAAATGCTTCGAAATGAAAAGGCTCTACGGACACTACTGCTGTTAGAAATACAAAAGGTCAACACTGATAAGTCGTATTTTTTAAATGTGAACCTTCTTTCAAGTAGCAAGTATTCCTTTAAGCGTAAGCTTAAAGGTTATTTGTTGACGCTCCAAAAGTCCCAATCGTAATCCAGCACAGCAGCAGAAAATATACCAACCTATTTAATTTTTAGTTCTTTTGTTTTTGTACCCTAGATGCTGTATGAAGGCAGTATGCAGGTATTGTTTTATTTTTATTTTTTATTAATCTATTGCAGTTAATTTTATTTTATTTCCTGCTATTATGTATATTGTATGCCGGTCCGTGAGTCACTGACGGTACTGGCTGAAGATCAGCGCTGTAGTTGTCTAACACCTCAGCATAATGCTGAGCCAGTCACAAAGTACCTTTCTATGGAGCCAGTGTCCGTTTCACTGCCGCGGGGACACACGTGTGCTTATGTGTATGTTTTTCTTCTTTTGTTTTCTTGTAATATTGTGTGTCTTCTGTGGCAATGAATAAATGTCCCTATCTATCTTTCCTTGTACGTAAAGCCTGAAAGTGTAACATTAGTGGTTACGCTTAACAATGTAAGACAGTGCTGTTGTTTAGAAAGCCCAAAGAGAAGGATAATTCGTTCTACAAAAAGGATTACAAGTATAACGACCCCCGCTCTGGGTCATGGCTGGTCTAACAGGTCTCCATTGCTGTACAGCAAGGAACTGCCGCGAGCATTCTGGGGACCTTTGGATCAGGTAAGACACAGGGCGGGGAATAGGTATTTTATTTTATTTAAATTTTCTCTTTCGTGTGTATTATTTTATGTCTGACTTACATTATATTCTTAATATTAAGTTCTTGTTATATTTTATCTATATCTTATTGTGATTAAATTTTTTATTTAGTTTAAAAAACATTGAGTATTTAGACTTCTGAGATGGATAGTCATTTATATATGAACATTTTAAATATGTGACATTATGTAATCTGCGAATCTGTTTATAAAATTAAACTAATGTTACAACAACATTATATTATCTAAGATCCGGTATTTTTCCAACACGTTGGTAGTCCATACTTAATATTATAAATGCGAAAGTGTGTCTGTCTGTTACCTCTTCACGCTTAAACCGCTGAACCGATTAACATAAAATTTGGTATGGAGACAGATTGAGTCCCGGGAGACATAGAATACTTTTTATCCCGGAAATTATCCCTTAAGGGAGAGGAAATTTGTATGAAAGAGCGATGACTAGGGAAGCGCAGGCGTATAAGTTAATAGCAATCACTTAAATTCTATCGTGATGAACGAGTTTCAATACCTAGTTTGAAATTAATTCGAATTATAACCGATAGTACCTCTGTGAGACACATACCTACTAGTTATTGTCCGCGACTTCGTCCGCGTGGAACTCGTTTATCGCGATAGAATTTAAGTAATTGCTATTTCCTTATATCAGGCGCTTACCTACTCATCGCTGTTTCATACAAACTTCCACTCCCTTAAGGGATGATTTCCGGGATAAAATGTACCCTATGTCCTTCCCCGGGACTCAAACTATCTCCATGCCGAATTTCATCTAAATCGGTTCAGCGGTTTAAGCATGAAGAGGTAATAGACAGACAGACAGACAGACACACTGTCGCATTTATAATATTAATATATAGTATATAGTATTATAGTATGGATTGACGCCATCTTGAAGAAAAAACACACTGAATCTGATATGCTGCTGACTGTATAGTACTCACTCTCCGATTTTCTGCAGTATAGGCGGAATAATCTGCAGAATGGAGCTGCCGTCTTTGCAGCACACGACGGGTCCATCGAAAGATTGCGAGCAAAACGTCGGTCTTATGCCATTTTGTCTGGAATCAAATGTTATACAATCATACTACGGGCATTTATTAACTTGCTAGTGATAGATATGCTGTGCTGTGCTTTAATATTATCAGAGACTAGGAATTATATACTCATACTCATACTCATAGACTGCCAATGCCTATACATTGTGGCGTAATTTTAAAAATAATGGGCCTGTTGTAGCTAGTTTCACTATGGAGCAGTGGCGGCGCGTCCATACAACTCGATTCCCACCGGCTTGCCCAATTTTCAGCCAATCCTGTTCTTTTACTACGGCTCATGAAGAATAAGAAAAGCAAATTATTTCTGGCTTCCCTAAGAATATTTTTGACGCGCCGCCACTGCTATGGAGAGATCACTTTACCATTTAATTCGCATGCCACTAAGACCTCTGCTTAACACATAGCGCCATCTGTTGGGAGCTTCTTCTTAGGTATTGGCAGTCTATATAATTCCTAGTCTCTGATATTATTATTATTTTATATTTAATATTTTTAACTCCTAGGTTAAATTGTAATGTGGTGTTATTTTGGTTTCAATAATTTTTTATCTATCTATCTATCTTTAATTTGCGAACTTGCTACTAAACTAAGTGCGACCAAGGGTACACAGACACACGGGGTATACATACAGGGGAGAAGTGTTTCGCTTATTCGGTTTGTTATGTAGCCCACGACTTTGAGCGAATTGACAATATTTAAAATTTTCAAGTTGGCCTTTTTATGTCCTAAATCGATAGAAAATGAAATTTTAAGGTCCATGTGTTTTTTTATTTCTCCCGAAATTCTAATTTTTATTCAAAAATATCTAATCTAAAAGTAGCGAGTCGTAAGTGAATTAAGTATGATGTAATTTTTATGAATTACCTATGTTTGACAGCATTGCTCCTTAACAGTCGTAGGAATGACGTCACACTTCCGTTTTATACATTTTGGCGATTTTCTTCAAATCTAGTGAAGAAAAAAATCTAAAAACTATTTTATTACGTTCAGGTAGGTATTTACCGAAATGGTTTTCGATTTAGGCATCATTTTGAAATGTTGTCAATGGTGCAGGCGGCTGCAAACTTTGCCACTAGGTGGCGCCACTAGAGTTTGTCACATCTCGATTGATGCACATTTAACTTTAAAAAATATTGTACGTTTAAAATACCGTTATAAATAATAATAAGTATTAAACTTTGTATCTTAGGCCGAGACACTGTCGGTTAATGTTTCAAAGCCATTTAAATACGAAATGTTTTGTTTAGACAGGAGCGTGTAAGTTATAATGGATATGATAAAATGGATCCAAATGAAAAATACGAACGTCTGACTCTGACACAGCTAAAAGCACTTTTACAGCAACGCGAGCAATCAGTAAAAGGACCGCAAAATTAAGGTGGCTGTAGTGGGAAAAATGAGGAAATTTCTGAAAATAAATCTAATTATTAATATATTAGTACCTATGTGCTCTGTAAAATATACGAGTACGTAATAATAAACATTATCAGCAAATATCAAGTTCATAGGTCTCAGCCCAAAGATAATAATAATCACTAATGTCTTGGCACAAACTCAGTGGCGCCACCTATTGGCAAAGAATTCTGTGTTTATTGCGCGTTCGAGACGTGCAACGCATTGCGGTTAGTTGGGATACTTGGGATCATACGCAATGTATTAGGAAAACCGATGCAGCTGTCGCAGCCTCTCAAATTTGGGGCCGATCCCTGTTTTATTTTCTAGTTTTGGAGCGTTTCTAGATTCACTAGCAGAACTTAAGGCTGGGTATTACCACTTTTGATTTTTAAAAAACTATCTGAGACATAGAATATAGTGTCTAAAAATCTAAAAAATGTCAATATCGCTGTCAGTTACATGACCTAATGAATTTCACTCGATAGAAAAAAATCGCGAAGTTACCCCTTTTTGGAATGTTTTTTCAATACTACGGCTATATTACTGATATTTAACATTTAATTTTTGTACTCAATTAAAGATCTTAAATAGTTCGCTGGGTTTGCTTTGATAAAATGAGGTATAGCTAAATATTTACGAAACTGCGCGCAGAGTTTGCGTAGAGAGCGGGATGGTTAATTGTAAACTCACACGTGTTAGAGCGGGACATTTGCGTTGGGGATACCTCCCCTTAAGTCGGATCCTGGCAGGGGCAGACTCGCCAGGGGGTAGAATCCGCCAAGGGGGGACCCGCCATTGGGCCCTCTAGTTCTAAGGCACTTACTGGAAGTCTTCTTGGGCGGAGTTGCACTGGTGCGCCGGCGCACATCGCCCCAGCGTGTACGTGTACTGGTCCACACACTGGTCGCCCACTGTAAATTGTTAGGTATTACAGGTACATTACACAATGATTGTAAGGATAATACATGTCAAGATTTAAACACGTCAAGATTTATTTTAAGCGGCAATTACACTGCGTCGTTCACCTAATGCGGTCGCCGAATTCATTTTAAACTACTTAGGCCAACAAACGTCGTCTTTACATTAGTCTGTCCGCCTACTACGGCAGCTGGCAGCTGTCGATCGCCGAATGCGGCCGACTAACGTGTTCTTTACACTTTTGCGGTCGCCGCATTCAGCATGCGGCGAACGACGAAGTGTAATTGTCGCTTTAAATACTGGCACAATTACAAACACCTACTTTGATTCCTTTGTGTAAAAGCATTCCCACAAAACGCCAAAATCAGGAAAACTTTATACATTTTCCCAAAATTCTAACGTCTTTAATTATAGGACATTTTAACTTGGATTTGGTTTAAGGCATAGGTGTAGGTACATACATACAACATACAACAAATCATTACGATATAATTATGCACACATATATAGTAGTTAATGAGATTGTTATTGTTTAATAAAATTAAACAACTTAGCACTGAAATACGAAAAGGTCGAAAAGGGTACTCCTAGTATTTATTGTACGAGAAAATGTGTAAGTAAATAAATATTATTGAAACAATCTAACTTTCTTCCTTATGTAGGTACACTTCACATTATGTCACAACACAAATTGATGATAATATATATGTACCACTGGATTTCACTATTGTATAAACTTTTTTATTGTAACTTAATCTTATTGCAAATCAAATCAACGCTTGTTTATATTTATAATAATGACTGTGGCCACTAACAAACATAATGTTGTATCTCTTTGCTTAACTGTCCGATAAGTCAAAACGTGGTATGGTATTAGAAAATTGTCGGCGTATACGGCGTTTTGCGTTTGAGGTTTCTTTTTGCTTGGATCCTAACATTCCTAACCGGATCATGTTTACGTTTTTTATAGCAATAACAAGCCGGTATTTAGACATTTAGTTGTTTGAGAACACAAAAGGCTGGGGTATTACCACATTCGAGTTTTTTAAAACCATCTGAGACATAGAATATAGTATCTTAAATTCTAAAAAAAAAATATGTGTTATAAAAGGATTTTGTCTAGTCAAAATCGCAGTCAGTTACATGACCTGATGAATTTCACTCGATAGAAAAAAATCGCCAAGTTACCCCCTTTTGAAATGGTTTTTTCAACACTACGGCTATACTTATTTAATTTTTGTACTCAAAGATCCTAAATATTATACTTATAGACAAATTAGCTGGATTTGCTTTGATAAAATGATTGGCTTAATGACTATAGCTAAATATTTACGAAAACTACGCGCAAAGCTTCCGTAGAGGGCGGGATTGTTAATTGCAAACTCACGCGTGTCATTTGCATTGGGGATACCTCCTTCCGCCTTCCCCATACAAACTTTGTGCACGTTTTATTCGTGTGTTTTGGCACTAACAAATATAATATATTTTTTGGTTGTAAATATTAGATATGCGAAGATCGTGATGTGAAAATTTTCCAATATTTCAAAAATATTCAAATTATAAAAAAAAAATACATCACGAAAAAATTACATAAAAAATAAGCATACTGACCAAAAATCATAATTTTAATGCAAACACAAAAGAAGTAAATCCTGCACAAAATTTGTATGGAGAGAGCTTGCCCTACCCCTCCTCTTAAACTGCTGCGCTCTAAGACCCTAATAGTCGACGTGGCTCGGAAAGGTGCTAACTTGAAGTGGTACTGGGGTGATCACGTCTGCCGCATGCCGAGCGAGCTGTGGGCCAAGATCGCCGCTGACCAGACCAGACAGAGCAGAGGCAGACCTCGCTGGCGATGGCGAGATGAGTTAGACTCCTTCCTAAAGGAGTGTTCGGAAGCTGCTCAGGTTTGGGAGAGCTGGAAACGGAGGGGGGGGGGGGGGAGGTCTATATGATTTGCAAGAATAGAACTCATTCAATAAAGAACAAGAATGATATAAGAACTTGACCAGTTTTTATACGTTTACATTTATTGACATTTAATATTCTAAGTATTCTTACTAATATCTGGGCGACCGAGCTTTGCTCGGCTTTTTCCCGGGCATGAGATCTAGCTAGATCGAATTCTCGTCCCCGAAACCCCCCACATATTTACCAAATCTCGTCAAAATCGTTAGTTCTACTTAATATAGAGATCTTGTTTTCTAAAACGCACTTCAATTGTAAGAGATATTAAGCTTCTTCTATAATCAATCTCACTGGAGCGCAAACTCTGAGAGTATTCCAGTGTTTAAACCGCCCGCGTGGTCGTGTCGGAGGTTTCCCCTGGATTTTCCCCAGGCCACTCTCCATCCGCGCACTGCTATCGCTTTATTTGGCCAAGCCACAGTCAGGTGGAAAATTTGCAAGCGGCCATAGGCTACGGTGATCGCTTACCAGGCGGGCCGTACGTTTGTTTACCATCTACGTGGCATACAAAAAATTGGTGCCTTAAAATGGATAGTGACTTAGTGACCTACTTTTCTTTTATAACTTCTATCGCTAGTAACATAAATCGTGAAAATGTGTTTACCAATTCCGCAGCAAATGTATGTTAATTTTATACAAATACGGGCTAGAAGGACACCGATGCAAAAGATAAGCGACGTCACGCGATATAACTAACTTATGGGTACTTCCCGTTCCCATAATTCGTAGATGATGTTAGGTGAAAATTGTAATAAATTTGCTACTCGTCAATAGAGGGCGCTGTTGTTAAGAAGACTAATCATAGTTATGAAGTGGAATTAATACAGGTCGTTTTGGATTTATTTTTGAATAAAATTATAATAACATACTTAATAATATTATGTAGTTTTTTGTAACTTAGCGTTAATATTAACGAAACACTCACATTAATAAATAAATCTGTAATGCGCATATTCGCAAACAGATGGCGCTAGTATTTATGTTGTATTTGGTTGTGTTAAACGTCTAATTTTCGATATGATATAATTTCTAGATGTTTTAATATAACTAAATGTAAAAACTACTTACCTGTATTAGCAAAAGTTGTTTACTTAATAACTACGTTTTTTTCTTGTCGGCCAATTATAGTTATTCCTCCTCAATCATGTGGTGCCTATTATCATTAAAATAATATGTATATTAATTAATTACATCATGAACAGACTAATATAAATAATGACTACTCTTTGTCATTCCATTGCCGTTAGATTTTGTCAAGCAAAATATACTGTACCTTTATCTTAGTACAGTAAATCAAGAAAATAAGAGTTATTCTTACTGTAAAGCGTAAGAAATTGTTACATAAAAATATAAAAATCCAGTGGAAATACAAAAAAAATTATGATTCCGGCCAGGATCGAACTGGCGGCCTTCTGCGTGTAAAGCAGATGTGATAACCACTACACCACGGAACCAGTTGGCGAGACGCTGAAAATGTTAATCTTAAACTGGACGTATTAAAAGTGACACGTCACTAAATTGTTTTTATAGTATCTCGAAAACTTCTCAAGGGCCTGTTTTAAATTTATGGTAGCTTTGAATTATTGTTGTAGGTATTCCTGTATATGTTTTTTTGTAGTACCTAAATAAATTATTTTAATTGAGTTGCATCTTACACATCTTTATAAAACCAACCCAAACCCTGAAGTATAAGGAATATCTATCAAGATTTTTCTAAAACTGATATTAGGTAACTATTTATTGCACAAAAATTAGTATTGATCTTCAACAAAATCAATAAAAAAATCATAAACAAAGGCAATAAAACTTAAAGATAAAAATGCTCCATTTTGCGGTTCAGTGGTAGGGAAGAAGGCACACTTACTTCTAAAATTAAATATCCTATGACGATACCGTGTCACTGCCTTTACTAAAAAAAGAAAAAATATTAAAATCTGAATACCTATCGAATAACACGAGAAACCTAATTGTCTAGCCTTGAACAATTACCTTTCGTGTTCATTATGAGTAATATACCTACCTCAATTCTAATTAAATTCCACTACTCAAATATCCACCTCATCTATTTGATTTAAAGGTTGAATATAGAAAAACGCTGAACATGAAAATAATGGTTGAAAAGCTCATTTGTTGTGACTGATGTCAATAACTCAGAATGGCAATTACAAAGTCTACCATTTCAAACCTATCGTGTGGAATTAGTCGAGTAATTATATAGAAACTTGGACTTGTACTTTGCTCACTTTGCTGGCCTTTTCTAATTACTTAAAACATGCCACACTCGGGTCATTTATATTGTAGTAGGTAAACAGAGTCATATCTTACATCTTTAAACTTAGCAATTCTTATATATTTATTTGTAACTAGCTTTTTCCAGCGACCTCGTCCGCGTAAAAGGGATGTTTTCGGGATAAAAAGTATCCTATATGTTAATCCAGGCTATAATCTCGTTGTATACCAAGTTTCATCATACTCCGTTCAGCCGTTTTTGCGTGATTGAGTCACAAATATCCAAACACACTAACTTTCGCATTTATAATATTAGTATATAGGATTGAGCTTTGCTCAGCGTTGTCCCGTGCATGAGACCTAGCTAGATCGAAGAACCGAAACGAGCAATTCTTGTATAAGTATCAGTGGCGGAGCGTCCATACAACTCGATTCCCACCGGCATGCCTAATTTTCAGCCAGTCGAGTTCTTTTACTACGGCTCATGAAGAATAAGAAAGGCAAATTATTTCCGGGTTCCCTAAGGATATTTTTGACGCGCCGCCACTGATAAGTATACATTTACTTATATATATTTATGTATTACGGGGATCTCGGAAACAGCTAACGGTTTTGATGAAATTTGCTATGTGGGGGTTTTCGGGGGCGAGCAATCGATCTAGATAGGTCTCATGTCCGGATCTTTGGGAGGTGTGCGTGGATAGCCAACACGTAGAGGCCCTTTTGACAATTTAATGAAATGCAAGGGGTACACCGAGCGGATGCTGACCCTGCCCGTGTCATGGGATACACAGAGACAGCACCCGCCAGGGTGTACAGGGACTATTGCTGGTTGATGGAGTCTCAATAAACCGGGTTAAGGCCGGGTATTACCACTTTTGACTTTTTAAAAACCATCTGAGACATAGAATATAGTTTCTTAAAATGTAAAAAAAATATATGTGTTACATGAGGATCTTGTCTAGTCAAAATCGCAGTCAGTTACATGATCTGATGAATTTCACTCGATAGAAAAAGATCGCGAAGTTACCCCTTTTTGGAATGTATTTTCAATACTACGGCTATATTACTGATATTTAACATTTAATTTTTGTACTCAATTAAAGATCGTAAATAGTTTTAGACAAATTCGCAGGGTTTGCTTTGATAAAATGATTGGCTTAATAACTATAGCTAAATATTTACAAAACTGCGCGCAGAGCTTGCGTAGAGAGCGGGATGGTTAATTGTAAACTCACGCGTGTTAGAGCGTGACAGTTGCGTTGGGGATACCTCCCCTTAATAAGTGAAAATGATGGACTAATTGCGGGCTATTGGGTGATACAACGGACGCCTGGCTTATAAAACCGTCTAACATTTTATTTCATAGCTTAATGTCTTTCCCGTTCACGGGACAATGGTGTCCCGGACCTTTGGGAGGCGTGCGCGGAGCCGAAGTACCGAGGTACCGAAGTGCCATCGAGTACCACATAGCCAACACGTAGAGGCCCATTTGACAATTTAATGAAATGCAAGGGATACACCGAGCGGATGCTGTCCCTGCCCGTGTCATGGGACGCACACAGAGACAGCACCCGCCAGGGTGTATAGGGTTAGGGACTGTTGTTGGTTGATGGAATCTAAATGAACCGGGTTATTAGGTGAAGATGATGGACTAATGGTCATAAGTTATTATTATTAGAATGGACAATTGGACATGGTTCCAATGTCATTCGATTAGGTTTATGACACGTACCCTTACCATGAGTTTGCAATGTTTGCATTACCGTACTCGCTAGCGACTGCGTAAACGATTTAGTATGGCGATTCGTAGTTCTATTGCGTAACAGCCAGAGGCGTTGTACTTTTGTCCATACTAAATCGAGTACGGTGCTTAATCAGGGCCGTCTTTCCCACTGGGCACTCTGGGCACGTTCCCAGGGCCCCGCGATCGATAGGCTAGAACAAGGTGCTGTATCAAGGCCATAGGGGCCCCATTATCCCAATGTGCCCAGGGCCTCGAATTGGTTAAAAATGGCCCTGTGCTTAATGCAAACATTGCAACTCAACTCATGGTAAGGGTAACTTTCCGCCTACACACCTACCTATAACATGTCAGAAAATGACACATCAAGCGTGGCAGTGGCAAGTGATTCATTAATACCTAGCTAAAGGCTAAATCATAGCCTCTAGCCTCTATTAATAGATTTGATGACGTCACCGTCCGCTATGACGTCAAAGATGCGTGCCGCGGTCTGTGACCTTAAACTACTTGCAACCATTCACATACTAAGGCGACTTCCTGACTTGGCGGGGCGGGATCGATTTGTGACATTTTCTTCTTTGACGTAAATACTTACTGACGTCGCAAAGATTCTCACTTGACGTAATACTGTCAGTATTACGTTTGCGCAGTAGTAATATCATGCGCAGAAGCGGAGCAGTACCGCCTTCGCATCGTCTCGCTACCGCGCATCCCGCGCCAGTCAGGAAGCACTCATTTAAATGTAGGGGCGTAGTAAAAATTGTATCGCGTGGACTGACAGCTGACTCTGACATTTGACACTTTTCTCATATCGTACTGCTTCCGCACCGACAAATCAGGAAGTTGCCTTACCTTACCTACGTCACAGATTTTATAATCTAGCGTAGGGTTTATCCAGAAATTACGCGAGGTTTTTTGGGCCACTTTTAGACCCCCCTTCCCCCCTTGGTGATTTTTGGTGAGGTTCTAGACGACCCCCCTCTCCCCACAAATCCTTACGTGTATTTTTTTGAATTTATTATTATTATTGGTTTTTGTGGGCCTTCTATGCCGCCTCGACCAGTTATTGATCTATTGTGGCAGCCCTTAAAGTTCTTTGCTTAAACCCGCTTTATTTTTTGAATTTACCACCACCTATTTGTTTTTTTAAGTAAATGAAGTATATTAATTGATCTTGCGCTTATTTTGGTATATAGGTATATGCGTTATGCAAACGTGATTGTGTAATTTCTCCTATCTTTTAAGAAAATGCACATGAGTAGATATCAATCATTTCTCGGTATTGTAGGTGCAGTAAAAAATACACGCGAGGTTACCTTGTACAGCCCCCCCCCCAACGTGATCAGTAGTGATGTTTTCGTAACCCCCTCCTCCCGTTTGGGAACCTCGCGTGATTTCTGGATAAGCCCCTAGGGTTGCCATAATTACGAGGACCAAGACCGGGCCGCCACCGCACGCCCCTCCAGTGCGTATGGTACTTACGCTTTATTTTTCTTTTTTTAACCTAAAGGTATGATTCTGCTGCATACAGCAACTGCACGTGCCGCCGCACTCCAAATTGAACCGTAATGGTATGCGTAAAAAACTCAATTTGAAATGAGCGGAGAAGTGTCGCAACAGCACATGCCGCTCACTCTAAATTGGGACTTATAGTCTCATGATTACGGGACAATTTGGAGTGCGGCGGCACGTGCAGTTGCTGTATGCAGTCGGCAGCGGAATCATACCTTTACTGTGGCTTTATTTATTTATTTATCGTAAGTATGGCAATTATTTAGAACCGTGAGATCTTCGAGAAGACAGTACGGTTGCCAGTTTTTGTTGCACTTTTAGCACCACCCAGGGGTCACGTGTAGGGTGTAGGGTAGCGGTGGGTAGTTTCCCTACGGACGTGGTGCAACTTCGACCCCCCTTTGTCAAGTGAGTGGGCAACTTGACTGTTAGAAGTTCTCAAGCCGCCCGAAGGCTTCCAACTTGGCTTAACGACTGCTGCCATAGACAGCAGCCTTAGCTTTACAGGCCGGGCCCAATGTGCGAATACTGAAAAAAAAAACATATTTTCGTCATGTCAGTCTATCAGTCCGTAAGCCCGCCGCATGTCACTGGAATTTTGCTCAAAATTAATAAAATAAAATATGTAAAATAAAATATGAAACGTCAGAATTTAATGATTCAGTGATTGATACAACCCGTCGTCTACCAGTCTCTGGGATCCCAGGGCAGATAACAAAAGAATGGCATTGTATATTTTTTTCGCCGGGAGAGGACGGCTTACACATTAAAAAGCTACCTAATTAGTTTTCAGCTACACTTATAAGTATGATAGTTTATCAGCGGATATTGGATATTGAGTGTCCGAGTCATGAACACCTGCCGGATAAGTAATATACTTATTATATCTACATGTACATAGATTAAGACTGTCTGCAGCCGTATTGAGCGTCCCTCTAACTAAATGCATAAAACGCAATTGACAACATTTCATATTTTTAACTACTTTATTTTATGAACTAGAAAATAGGTAAAAATTTAAGCCACCCGTATTTTTTCTTTTTCAATTTAACTCATTATTTCATACAAAAAAAACACGTTGAAATGTAGGTCATTACAAAAGGGCGTAAGTAAAATATGACGTCATCTTCCCAACAAGAATCCAGAGCCACTCCAGAGCAGCGATTGTCTGTACTCTGTACTAAGGTCTCCCTGAATACAGCGAGGAAGATGACGTCAACTTTCGGTTTACAGTAATTTGCGATTTTTTCCAAAATTAACGGAGAAAAAAATCTAAAAAAATGTTTTTTGTGTCTTCACACGTTTTTACCGAAATGGTTTTCGAATTAAGGCTTTCTTATTGCAGCGAAACTACAAACGCGACACAAAAAATCCGCTAGGCGGCGCAACATTATCGTAATTCTCCCCAGTAACAAACACAATTACATTTTACACACACTATCTCACTTTACTGTGACAGGTCACTGACCTCGTTTTTTTTTTAATGATTGCTGTAACTTAGAATTTGAATATGTGACAGACCTTCTTTGTCAAATTAACCAGAATAAGACAGAGTGGCGCACGTGATAATTAGGTTGTCAACCATTTAAATTTAGAACAGATTGTTATGACATTCACGCAAAAGAGTGTAGACTTATCATTGCATATCTCTGTCTCTGTTGTGCAGTTTTGACAGATTTCACTTAACTAAATAAGGGCTAAATTTTATCACGACTCGACACAAAAAGTCAAAGTTGCAAGCCACAAATAAGTAGCTTAATTTCAACTTCTAAGCCAAGTACATTGTGGTGTAATTAGTAATCTCTTGCTCTCTAAATCACAGATCACAGGTTCGAATCTCAGGCAAGAGCAAGTGTTTTCTTTTTGTGTTTTATTTAAACAACCGTAATTTTTAGAGCATAAATAATTATTGAGCGTTATTTTGGTAAATAAATATTTTGTACTTTTTTTATTTATTTAAAAAAGATTCAACATAAATATTTTGCCCTGCTAATAAAAGCTTACAACTTTATTTATTAGTTATTTATTATTCTTTATTTATCGTATGGCCTTTATTTCGAACCGTGAGATCTTCGAGAAGACAGTACGGTTCATAAATCCATCTTAAATAAAAATCAAGATTTATTATATAATTTATTATAAACATAAAACATAAGACTGAGGGATTATAATGCGTGCAACCACAGTGCGTCTATAACAGTTTGTAGCCTGTCTCTCAATAAGCTGAGAAGACGTTGATAATTATGTCAGTTCCCCGCATTTCCTCCCATATTTCATTGCAGTATCTATTGCTTGAATTGCTTCTTTGGTTCTTTCATGGCGATGATCCCACTGTTTAACCATTAAACCCCAAAGATTCTCAATCGGGTTCAAATTTCAGGCGATGGCATTACATCATTACATTTATGCCTGGATGTAGCTGTAGAGTAAACCATTCCCAAGTGACCCGTGCTGTATGGGGCAATTATCTTGAATAAAGCCAGGAAAGTCAGTAGAACAATTTGCAGCATCACTTCGTCCAGTAAATTCACGTAAACATTTGCGCATGATGTGGCTATGAAGTGAAGTTCACCGAAGCTGCTGATCATAGAGATCTGAGACCGCGACGCCGTCACCAGATATCTTCCCCCACATACTAGCCGTAAGCGGCCAGAATTCCTCAGAGCTTTGGGCCCTTTCTATTTCAGATATTATCCGAGGCATATTTTCATTTAAATTTGTATTATTCTTTTTTTATCGTTTACGTTGATAGGTATATTGGAATAATTACACAATGCAATAATATCACTTTCATCCATCTTTCATCATGCTTTCTTCGTAATACTGATGTCATTCTGCTTTACATTGAACTGCAGAGCAAATTGAAGTCGAATAGCGTCAAAACTTTGGCAGGATTACGGTCCGTTTGGGCATATTTATTTTGTTACAATACGAAGCTCAATATATTTAATAATTTAAAATATTGTATTTGAAATACCAAGCTTGAATTTAATTTGCTAATGTCAGATGTCAAACTATGTGTCAGGCGCTATGAATATACTCACACATAGACATAAAATATACAATATGCTATATGAAGGAGTGTGACCCGTATAATGGAAAAAAATTCCACATTCTAAAAATACTCAATGAAACCTTTTGTAATAAGAGAGGGTTTAAAAAGGAAAAAAATGATATAATGATAAGCTTTATTAGCCACATTTTATGTTTTCCACTATCTCGAATTGTAAAAGTACCAGGAAAACTATTTTAAATGTTTATTCGTCGATATGACTCACCAGTAATTTACCCTGAAAATGTTAATATCATCTAGTTACTGGTATTAAATATGCGATTTTTATAAATGTCAAACTGCAAAAAGTGCGACAGACGTCCGTCCAGCTCGAGGCCCAACGGCCATCTGTCTACTAAAATGAAGCGCGCAGTTTGCTTTTCTGATATTTTTGAGTTTTGTTAAATATAAAAACATTTAAAAAAAATTAGCCGTAAAATACACTTCTTCACATCGTTTCCTATCTATTGATATATTTTACTCGAGTCTGAGTTGGATATATTTTATATACGACTCACAATAAGATCAAAATTTACCTGTTTTTGCGATGTGAGATCATCGAGCGAAGTTTCAAATATCGTGTTTTCAGCCTTAAAATACACTAGACCGACTCTTAAACTATAACATATCTAAATATCCCATCAATAAAGTGAGTATTTAATGGTTTAAAATTGAATGAAATATACTATGATTTGGAATAACGTGGTCTTAAGACTTTTGGAAATTATGAAATATTGTCAATTCGTAACTCAATGGAAGCTTTGGCTACCTCCCTCACCGCCAGCCGGGCTAGATATAGACCGTGGGCCAACCCGTCTGCCAAGGCCCTAACCCTAAGCATATGGGATGAAAAAAAAATCAATGCACATCGGCGCGTGGGGTATCCATGGGCCTATCCATTTAAAAATGATATGGGACTTTCTAAAAAACTTTTCCATTTAAGTCAACCGTTGGTGAGATATTCGCAGTGAAAGTCTTAAAACGTGCATCCCCTCTCTCTCTCTCAAATTTCCAAACTCTGAGGTCAAAAATTCTGAAAAAAATTGAGAGGGTGTAATAAATATATACTTTAAAAAAAATTTGGTTTGAATAAGATACGTCAAACGGTTTTTGAGTAATCGCTGAAACACTGTCTTGTCAAAAAACGGACGTGAGTTTTCCATAAAGATACCTACGTTTGAATCTTCCTTGACAACTTAAGAATTGAAAGAGACACCCTTTGTTTTTCGCCCACGACAAAACGGGATGCAACCCTCTCCGAGAATGGCTTTTTAGACAAATCTCGTTAAATATCTGACTGTGTGCAGGTTTATTAAATTTCCTCTTGTCAGTACCTAGATGAGGTAAAATACCATCATATTAACTTAATCGTGTCTTTTAATAATGCGTTGTTTTAGTAGGCTGAGGAAAAAAAGGAAAATATAGACTCAACTTTGGATTTATTTTCTATCAAGAAAATTTTAAGCAATCATGTTTCGCTATTTTCAGTACCACAATCATATAGTCAAGAATCATATATCTGAAAATCAGCCCCTACTGTTTGTTAGTCTGGGCAGGACAGGGTTTCAAAGTCTCCAAATTTCTCAGTGTAGCGCCTTAACGCATCTTTCATAGGTAAGCACAAATGAATACATCAAAATTACTAATCATGAACATCTGCCGAATTATCGTTATCTTTATCGATTACAGATAATGAGCAATGTGGCAACAACAATTCTTTTGGATAAGAGATTCGGATCGTGTGGTGTGGTGTGTTAATGTAGAATAGTTTAATTACATTAAGTAGTTGTAATTGTTTTGGTGAAATGTGGAGCAGTTTGTTTTTAGTGATATGTAAGTAGGATTTCATTATAGGATACAAAAACAAACAAAAACATATAAATTAACTAATTAATATACATATTGTGTGTCACACTCACACCTATCCCACTTTCTGGCCATAAGGAAATAATTAGTTAACTAGTTAATATATCTAATACTAACTTCGCCCCACAATGTGACTATTCGTTGAATATTTATAGAAAATTTAATTAATGAGTCAATTTTGACTTGTACGTGTCTCGCACCAGCAGAAACCTAAGGAGACACGTAATACCTACTGTCGATGACATTTTAGTGATGTGGTTTTTAGGGTTCCGTACCAAAAAGGTAAAAAAGGAACCCTATTGGTTTCACTTTGTCTGTCTGTCTGTCTGTCTGTCTGTCTGTCTGTCACATCGCTAAATATCTCAGGAACTACTTATCCTATCGATTTGAAATTTGGAATAGTTATAAACAAGGGTAACCCAGATACATAGAAGATGGTTTTTTAAATAATTTTATTTAATTTTTTGTGAATAATGACAGATAAAAGGGGGTTCAAAATTTTTAAGTCTGGCAACTATGTCAAGTGGGGTATCATATGAAAGGGCTTGACTTGTACATTCTGAAACAATTTTTAGTTTTTTTTTTCGTTGGGGAAATTTCGATTTACGAGGGAAAATGTAAAAAAAAAACCATTCCCCCCCCCTTATCTCCGAAGTTTACGAAGAAAAAAATTTGAAATTATTACACAACATTAATATACATGTATATTTTACAGGAAAAATATAGCCATAGCCCTATCTAGTTCTTCTTTTTTTTAATCATCAAAAAACTCTTCTATACTAAGTTTGTAATTTAATCACCTTTGTATATATTTTTGTTTTATATTTAAATTTACAAAATTACGTTGAAAATACCTTCTTTCAAATAAAAAAACAATTATTGAAATCGGTTGATGTGATAAAGAATTATCCTTGAAAAACTAACATACGTACTAAGTTATTCAGTCGCGCAAATTAGTAACACAATGCGCTGATAGATGGTGCTGTCAGGTTTTTTTAAGATTGTTCCTGAATTTTAAGATTGTTCCTGAATTAATGGGGTCGGGACGGGTCCACAACTACATATGCATACAAGAACTGTGTACGGAACCCTCGGTGCGCGAGTCGGACTCGCACTTGACCGGTTTTTTTATTAGAACAATCCAATCACATGCTTTTTTGGCACTCTTCGCCCATGTTGTACCTAAAAACATTTTTAGGGTTCCGTAGTAAACAAGGAACCTTTATAGTTTCGCCATGTCCGTCCATGTACCTACATTACTTTCCTAATAATAGGGCGGTAAAACAAAGAACGTTTTTGATAAAATATTCGTACTGAGGCTTTCTTCGTTCCTGCCCGCGGTACGTATCTAAGTACAAAATTTTGGCCAGGAAGTGGGACAGGCAGAGCGGTAATTGCCATATTATGACCAGTGTGGCATATAGTACATTACTTACCAAGGGCGATAAAACAAAGAATGTCTCAGAACGCAGGTATTTGACGCCCGAGCCGAAGGCAAGGGCGATTAATATGCGATCTGAGGCTTTCTTTATTATCGCCCGTGGTAAGTACAAAATTTTATGTCACCCCCTGGCCAGGAAGTGGGTTTTTTCGCGCGCGGAGCGTGCGATAATGGCCACTTTATGGCCAGGTGTGACATAATAGTAGTTAATGTTACTATTACATAATGAGGGTTCGTGTTAAACACTCGTGTTTTATGACCTTAATTATGTCCACAGTTGGTTACACTACTTTTTCTACATGCACATTTTATGCACATCCATAAACCTTCGATCATGTGTTCAGGAATTGCGTTTCAAGTTCAGGGCTCGAGGTCGTGAGCTCGTTGCATTCTTTTATGTCACACCTGGCCATAAAGTGGCAATTACCGCGCGCGGGAAATCCCACTTCCTGGCCAGGGGGTGATATAAAATTTTGTACTTAACACGGGCGGTAAAAAATAAAGCCTCAGATCGCATATTTATCGCCCTTGCCTTCGGCTCGGGCGTCAAATAGCTGCGATCTGAGACATTCTTTATTTTACCGCCCTTGTTAAGTAATGTACTATTGTGAGCCTGTATCATAATGTCATCATTAAAGTACAGGTAGTTTAATTATGACATCGCATGATGCAATCATGTATTTAGTGTTGTAATGGTGGTCATTTGCTATGATCGTACCTAAACACATTATAGAGGATTTATGATGGGATGTATATAAACTACTATTATTGCACAGCTCAATATTTTTTTATTTTTTTATTGCAAACAAAACATATACAGCATTACAGTCGAGACCAAGGCACTGTACAATTCAGATTATAAAACACATATACAATACAACATTAATAATAAGAAATTAAGACGAAAATCCACTCCCGTCCACCACCTCACAGTACCGCAGACACGTTCGATACACAACCGCCCATCGACTTGCAAACATATCACTCTCTGGTGCCCATGACAGAAGCGAGTTAAGGCCGTGTATTACCACTTTTGAGTTTTTAAAAACCATCTGAGACATAGAATATAGTGTCTTAAAATCTAAAAAAAATATATGTGTTACATAAGGATATTGGCTAGTCAAAATCGCAGTCAGTTACATGACCTGATGAATTTCACTCGATAGAAAAAAATCGCGAAGTTACCCCTTTTTGGAATGTTTTTTCAATACTACGGCTATATTACTGATATTTAACATTAAATTTTTGTACTCAATTAAAGATCGTAAATAGTTATAGACAAATTCGCAGGGTTTGCTTTGATAAAATGATTGGCTTAATGACTATAGCTAAATATTTACAAAACTGCGCGCAGAGCTTGCGTAGAGAGCGGGATGGTCAATTGTAAACTCACGTGTGTTAGAGCGGGACATTTGCGTTGGGGATACCTCCCCTTAAGCAGTCTTAGAGCGCGTACAGCCGGCGAGCTTCTATGCGCCACGGTGCGTGTAATTGGGACTGCCAAGAGGTTGAGAGTTCGCGGTCTTAGAAGATTCTTGGGCAGAAATGGGATAGCGACCCTAACAATTCGAGCTGCGAGCTCGGGACAGTCTGTATTGCCACGTAAAATTGCACAAGCTGTCACTAATAGATTGGAGTTACGCCTTACTGCAAGGGAATTGAAACCTAGCGATCCTAACAAATACTTGGTCGGATATAAGAAAGGATAGTAGGTATACAGCTTTTTGTTACTTTTTCGACCAGCAGGGCGTAGTATGTGCTTTGTGACGGGTTCCAAATTATGCTATGCTATACTATAATTCTATAATATAAGCACAGTGTTCAGGTAAATAAATAAAAACCCCATTTCCCAGGCATCCTCACGCCTTCACTGGCGCTATGGCAGTGCGCAAGTGACAGCGACTGTCTGTCTCTGTCCGGCAGCGCGTGCGCCGCGGGCCAGTGCGTGTGCGCAGCGACGCAGCAGGTGGTGGCGGCGGGCACGCTGTGCGCGAACTGTGAGTATATTTTTTTATTTTATTTGGGGCATCAACAGCAATACAATACAAAGATACCATAATTAAAGAACTAAGACAATAGCCAATGACAGATGTCCACAAAAATAAATTTTATTTATTTATTTACGCTATGGCAATTATTTCGAACCGTGAGATTTTCGAGAAGACAGTACGGTTGCCAGTTTCGTTGCACTTATAGCACCACCCAGGGGTCACGTGTAGGGTAGCGGTGGGTACTTTCCCTACGGACGTGGTGCAACTTCGACCCCCCTTTGTCAAATGAGTGGGCAACTTGACTGTTAAGCTAAGCCACACACAAAACGGGCGGGCGGGCGTGAGGCGCGCGGGCGCGCAAAGGCAGTCTGTTTCTTGAAACCCGCCCGCCGCACGCCCGCTCACGCCCGCCTCACGCCCGCGCGCCTCAAGCCCGCGCGCCTCACGCCCGCCCGCTCTGTGTGAGGCTTAAGCTTTAGAAGTTCTCAAGCCGCCCGAAGGCGTCCAACTTGGCTTAACGACTGCTGCCATAGAGCAGCCGCAATCAACGGCTTAACGTGCCTACCAAAGCACGGGAGCTCTCAGATAGTAACCACTCAAAGCGGCCACCCACCATGTGCTGACCGCGGCCGACATTGTTTAAACTGGGATACCGCACGCGGCAGGCAGGCGCCGCTGGGCCACGAGTGCTCCGCGTACCTACATGTTCTTGCAATGACCTTTCTTTAGAATTATGGTATTTATGGTGACGGGGCCCTTAGGCCAGGGCTTTGCACCTACTCACTAACAACAAAGCAAAAGCGGTCGTTAACTTTCGGCTGCATTCAACAATTAATTTTCTTTGCTTCCAGATGCACCGTACTACACATCCACATGCCACGATGACTTCCAGTGCTCAAGATTGTTCACTGCCTTCCAGTGCAGGCGGAATGACGGCCAAACAGGTTAGTGATATTCAATAGAACAAGTATTTTTATATACCACATCGGTGGCATACAAGCGTACGCCTAGGCTGGTCGTACATTGGACACGTTTTCGTACGAAATTACTCGCCCGCACTGGATGCGAATACGACCAATTCGTATCCAGTGAGCGCGCTCCCGTAGTACTTTCAAGGTCGGGATCGTTCGCGCGGCTTCGTGCGTGTTCGGAACTTCGGACGAGTAATTTCGTACGAAAACGTGTCCAATAAGCGACCGGCCTTATGGTAAAGTGATATTACAAGATAATTTCCTTGATAACGCATGACCGATTAAACACACGATTTTTGTAATCTAAAAAGACGAATAGGGCGATATGAAGATGACGAAAGAGTTAAGGATGATTCACGCTAGACCGTTCCGTGTCCGGGCCGGCCCGTTTTCTAGTACAAACAATCGACGGCCGTCGCGCGTTCTGTATTGAAAAACGGGCCGGCCCGGACACGGAACGGTCTACTGTGAATCATCCTTTAGGCTGGTTTTTCACTAGAGCTATGCTATGCTACGTTGCTATGGACGCGTTTAAAATCCACCAATCACATTCCTTTGTTCACATAGCATAGTCCTGGTGGAAAAGTGTTCAGCTAAGCTATGTTTTTTATATGGAAAGATGCGAACTTCGGATGCGAGCTTCGGATGCGTGCTATGGATGCGTGCTACGGATGCGCGCTACGAATGCGCGCTACGGATGCGTGAGCGCTTCCCCCCTCACCGCGCTGCCGCTCCCCGCGGCCCCTGTCGATACATTGCATAGGCGTAGCTGCGCAACTTCCTCCCTCAGCTACCTCGCGGCTGCGCATCTTCCTCGCACAGCTACGTAGCATAGCATTAGTGGAAACGGTCACATAGTTTCGTAGCGTAGCTTTCACATCTATTTTGCTATTTTTTTTTATCAAAGATGGGATTGCTCCTAGCCAACATCTAGCCAGGGGGCAAAGATGAGGCCGACGGTGAAGCGAGCTCACCCAGAAGATGCCTATTCACTCGTGCCAAAAGTAACCTGCGGACTTTTTAATGTCGTCAATATGATTGATTGCTTGTCTCATAAGCTAGTTCGAAACGGACTGACAGCGGCGGCGGTGGTTTTGTGGAGGCAGTACCGGTTCTAATATTCGAACTAAAATGAAAGAAGAACGCTTTTTTCCCGGCGGTTTTCTGTATTAGTTCGAATATAACATCCGGTATCCGGTACGCCTCCGCCTACCGCTGTCAGTCTGTTTCGAGCTCTAATGTTTTTCCCTGCTCCAGCCGGCAGCTGCTTCTGCCAACCAAACCACCACTACTTCCACGGGCGCTGCTGGCGGTCCACCGAGCTGGACGCGCCCTGCTCCCGTGACGAGGAGTGCATGGGCGTCATCAGGGACCCGTACAGCATGACGTGCAACCAGACCTGCCAGTGTGCTGACGGCTACTACAGTAGACAGAGAGGAGAGTGCCGAAGAATCGGAGCAGGTACCTAAACACGCGTTCACACGAAACCAAACGAATTCAATGAGTGAGTGGTGGGGGTCATCATCATTATCATCATCATCATCTCCTAGCCGTATTCGGCCACAGCGACTACTTCCTACTGCTGAGAGCGACGCTGGTGCGCTCTCTGGTGGCTGACATAGCCAATCTTTGCAGCGAATGTGCGACTACACTCGCTGCATGTCAGCACCCCTCCGACATAGTTATATGTTATGGCCGCCGGTGGTCTGGCCTTAAGCTCGTCGCGCTTAGCGTCAAGTTCTGCGCGTCGCCTGACTTCAAAATCATTCACCCGAGTGAACACAGTTTGCCTCCATTCGGGTCGGCCATCAGCCAATGTCTCCCAGGAGGAAGGCTCTATGTTCGTCTTCTTCATGTGACGTTTCAGCACATCTTTATACAAGCAAATACTGGCCACCATGTTTTCTCTTGCCATTCTGCAGTTCGCAGTAAAAGGTGTAAGTAAAAGGTAGCATTGGCGCCAACAAATTAGAAACCGTTCTACTTCAGTGGACTGGCTTGATCAATGGCTTGAGACAATCCAATCATTGGCCTGTGTCTGTTTACACGGTGCCAATATTGAATTGTCTTAGTAGAATGGCTCGCATATTCGCCTAATGTAAATGCCGCATTACTCCTTATATATATGTTGTTGTTGTTTACAAGGTACCCTCAACTATAAAGGTTCTTTAGCAATGTAGAATACCCGCATGATACGTAAAAAGTTAACTTAAACTTGTTTCAGCGGTGGGAGAACGCTGCGTGATCCACGAGGACTGTCAGTTCGAGCACGGAGCCTGCGATCCCCGTGACTTCGTCTGCTATGACAGCAGTAATCCCAGTACTATTGGTACGTCCCTGTGATTTTAAATTCACAGTACACCGTCCCTATATCCTGGTAAAAGCCCCTGGAACATACAGTTTCATTTAGATGCCCTTCGGATTGTCTGTCACATCATTGGGATGGATCGATCCCTTAAAGGTTTGGTTAAGATTTAAAGGATTAGCACATGTGAAAAAAATCATGGTGGTAATTTAATGAATTTAAAAGGAAAATTATCACACCTAAGTAGACATAATTAGTTAACGAGCAATAGTCGAACTTGTACTTTGCAATAGCAAATTGTCGTACAATTTCCATTGATACCTTAGATAATGTTGTTAAATAATTGTAAGTAAATATAAGTTTGCAAATTTTTTGTCCACATAATGTAATGGGGTGGAACCTACATTGCGCGTCGCCCGACACGCACTTGGTCGTCTGGTCTCAGGAAACCGGGCAAAACTAAACAAGGTCTAGTTTGGTTGAAGTCAAGGGTTAGAAGGTACAACATGTACCTCAGATCCGGTTGAAGCCTCTAAACCATTATTTCTCAATTGCTTTATTTTATCTATTCCCAGAGATTCCAGAAGAAACAGTACCCACAGCGCTTTCGCACAGCATTCCCGCTCAAAACACAACTGAAAAGTTGGCTTCCAAGATGGCCGCTCGTCAAAATGGCGCCTCTTGTAGCGTCAATGACCCGTGCCCCGCGCCGTTTGAGTGCTCTAATTGGGGACAGTGTGTCTGCCCTACTGGGTATTATGGGATTGAAGATGGAAGCAGTTGCTACGCTGGTGAGTATATTTTTAGGCCCAAAAAACGGTTAAAAGCTAACAAAAGGCTTATAAGCTTAACATGTAGGTTGATGGACAATAAATTCAGTCATCTCCAAGCTAGGGCCTAAGCCAATATTGAAGCCAAGAATGCTAAATGTTGCTTATAAAATACGAAGTTTCAAATCTCACTTCAAAAATACTTAAGTATGCTCATACAAATTTTTAACCCCTTTTTACTCCTTAAAGGGTTGAATTTTGTTCTCAATTTATTGGATACCAAATTATCTTACATCGGCCCGACAGACCGACATGTATTTGCGGCATTTTCCGTAGAGACACTGGGTCCGTGGAGCGCCGGTGCCCACCGCCTTTTTGGGCAACTATCCCAAAGGCTGGCCGAGGTGTCAGGGGACCGTAGGGCTGGCTCGTACCTTGGCCAGCGGATCGGCATAGCCATCCAAAGGAGGAACGCAACCAGCCTTATGGGAACCCTTCCACAGGGCTCCGATCTCGGGGACCTTTTTTAATTTAGTTATAATATTATTTTAGTTCTTATGTTGATATATTTTGTGTCTTACATTTTAGAACTGGGATCCCCCTCCACCGCAGAGCAGTGTGTCGGACTGTTGGCAGTGGTTGTGGATGGGATCTGCACGTGTCCAGCCAACTTCTTTTATGACGAAAACATGAAGGACTGCGTTAAAGGTAACAAACAGTATAAAAATATTTCCAAAATTTAACACCTCGTCTACCACATTTTTTTTAATGAATAGTTTTATGCCGACGGGAATCTCCGGAATCGATAGATGAGGGGTTTAGTGCTGTTTAATGCTTTTCCACTAAAGCGAGACACCTAAATTTGTCCCTTCTGCTGTCAACACTACTTTGCAGTTGCGAGCGTCTATATGCCGCGGTGTCCGCTTACCACCAGGTGGACCGCAGGCTTGTTTGTAACCGTCATTGTATAAAAAAAACGCCTTTTCCTTGGCCTGTCCCTAGTCTTACATCTATGGAGGCTTTATTCATACCTAATACCGTTCGGCTGATATAATGATGAATTAATGAGTGATGATTTTCCAGTGGCACGTAGTATAACCGACTCCTGTATTTCGGATGACCAGTGCCACACGTTTGGCGCGGTTGCCTTCTGCGGGCCACCAGGACAGTGGGGGATAAGGAGGTGCCAGTGTGACTTGGAGCTCGCTGTGTGGGACGAGCGGCGCAGTATGTGCAGACTTTTCGCTGGTAAGACACTGTTTATTTAATTATTAGGCACAGTAACTGCGAGGGTGCGAGGCAATTCTCAGGAGTGAGGTTCAGGTACGGAAGTAAAACAGGAAAACCAGGGCAGAGGGTATTTATTTAGAATAAACAATAAGGCACCTGCAACAATCAGACGGTGCGTTTAGCCTACAATTCCCATTGATAGCCTAAGGGCCTTATTTAATTTTCAAGTATCAGCATAACTGAATTAACTGAGTAGATGTTTATTGATCGAAAATCAAGATCGAATTGAACTGCCAGAAAATGGCTGCGCAGTTATTATGTAGTTCAAAATGTAAAATTTAGAACTGTGCAAAATCAGGATACTGGCCAGTAAGGTTGTAATGTTCCGATACACGCATCGTTACAGTAACAATTGTACAAATTAAAAAGTTTACAGCAACGGAGATTAAATAATTATCTTGGTAAATTTGTACATCGATGTCAACCGTGCACAACATTTACTTAACTGTTCTCATTGACTTGATACAATTATATACTGCGCCAGGTATGGCGGCATGCATGGTAAGTAATGTGGGTGACACAAGCTGCTATCGAGCCAATCGATGGTGTCAGTATGGCGTCGATATAGTGCCGACACTTCTGTCACAATCCGGATTGGCAGACCTTGTTTTCTTTAGACCATGCCCATTGCCCTTTGGTCACCAGTGGTGTCCACTAGGTATCTTATCTTAATTAAATAAGGGCCCTTGCGGATGCACTTCGACCCAGTGGGATCTTTTGTGCAATAGCCCCCTCCTTTATACCTACTCCAAGCTGCTCTCCAACATTTCCACAAACCGGATGATGGAGTTCAGCGGGAGTACTCTGAATTCCTTTGGTTCAGGGTACCCATTCCACAAGGAATTCATTCTCTGTCTGGCAAGGGCGTGACATTCACACAATAGGTGTTCCATTGTCTCGCCATCCTCGCCACACATCCTACATTCTTTGTCGTCTACTAGTCTATCTTGGCCAAGATTCCTATGACTCTGAAGTGACCTGTAAACACCCCAGTTATCATCTTGAGCGGCTTTCTGCTGTGTTTCCAAATCTTTTTCGCGGTGTCCACTAACCTCTTTATTCATTAATTCACCTCGCAGCACACCTGTGACACGCGAAGGGACGTAAGCGCTGTGGGTAAGTACGTGTGCGTGCGCTGTCGGTACACGCGCCAATTGTTTGCGCGGGTGCGTAGCGCGTGGCACGGACGAATCGCGAGGCGCGACGGCACCCGATCGACACCAGGCGGGTCTCTCAAGGACGAGGTAACTGACCTCGGTGCGGGGGGTTCGTGGCCATTTTGTATGTAATACTATTATACTATTCTGTGCTCGAAGGTATCGGCGAGGCGTGTGAAGTGGACAGCGACTGCATGGCCGGCGGGCTGGAGATCCAGTGCGCCTTGAACGAGGAGGGAGAGGGCTACTGCGCCTGCCCGGACGGCCTCGTGGCCTCGGAGGGCCTGTGCCTCACCAGCGGACTCGGTAAGCAGCAATTGACAATTTTATAAAGGGTCGGCAACGCGCACCTGTGTCCTTTGGAGTTGCGGGCATCTATAGTCATTGTGCTGGGAACAGTTAGTTACTTTTTAGGGTTCCGTACCAAAAAGGTAAAAAAGGAACCCTATTGGTTTCACTTTGTCTGTCTGTCTGTCTGTCTGTCACATCGCTAAATATCTCAGGAACTACTTATCCTATCGATTTGAAATTTGGAATAGTTATAAACAAGGGTAACCCAGATACATAGAAGATGGTTTTTTAAATTATTTTATTTTATTTTCTGTGAATAATGACAGATAAAAGGGGGTTCAAAATTTTAAAGTCTGGCAACTATATCAAGTGGGGTATCATATGAAAGGGCTTGACTTGTACATTCCGAAACAATTTTTAGTTTTTTTTTTCGTTGGGGAAATTTCGATTTACGAGGGAAAATGTAAAAAAAAATACCATTCCCCCCCCCTTATCTCCGAAGTTTATGAAGAAAAAAATTTGAAATTATTACACAACATTAATATGCATGTATATTTTACAGGAAAAATATAGCCATAGCCCTATCTAGTTTTTCTTTTTTTTAATCATCAATAAACTCTTCTATACTAAGTTTGTAATTTAATCACCTTTGTATATATTTTTGTTTTATATTTAAATTTACAAAATTACGTTGAAAATACCTTCTTTCAAATAAAAAAACAATTATTGAAATCGGTTGATGTGGTAAAGAATTATCCTTGAAAAACCAACATACGTACTAAGTTATTCAGTCGCGCAAATTAGTAACACAATGCGCCTATAGATGGTGCTGCTGCTGTCATGTTTTTTTAAGATTGTTCGTGAATTAATGGGGTCGGGACGGACGGGAACTACATATACAAGAACTGTGTACGGAACCCTCGGTGCGCGAGTCGGACTCGCACTTGACCGGTTTTTTTCAAATTAGAACTGCACCCCTTTTGTAAAAATATGTTTTCTATGAAATGAAAATTCTGCGAAACAATACTATAAAACCTCTATCTGCGAAACAAAGTACAGTGAAGGCCATATATATGTATACATTTTTGGACCTTATTACAATGGAGAGAGGTGAAAAATGTATACATATATTGTATTGGTGCCCTTGACTGACAACCCACACACACAGACACACTTTAGCATTTATCTTATATCTTCAAACGATTTATTTATTTAAGGGATCTCGGAAACGGCTCTAACGATGAAATTTGGCATGTGGGGGTTTTCGGGGACGAGCAATCGATCTAGCTAGGTCTCATGCACGGGAAAACGCCGAGCGAAGCTCGGTCGCCCAGATATTAATATTAGTATATGGATATTCATGGATATGTATGTTAATGTGTCAGAGCTGGGAGACTCGTGTCAGCTGACAGAGGAGTGCACAGGGACTGCAAACACGGTGTGTGAGGCCGGCCAATGTTCCTGCGACAACGGCTACCAAGAAGTCGACGATTTCTGCGCGCCAAGTGAGTTGCCTCCGAATCGCAATTTTATTGTAGAGGTGAGACGTACTAGGCAAAACGCGTACTGAGTCTTGCGAGTACGCGTCCACAAAAAGACTAGATCCAAAGACTAGGTCCAAATACGCGCTAAACCGACCCCGACCCGAGGTGCCCCGAAAGAATCCGAACGCGCAGACGAATACGAATAGCGCGGAACATAAAGACTCTTAGACGTTTCGAGTCTTCAGAGTCGTCGTACGCCTAGTACTCGATACGCTAAAAGACGCGCAAGCGGGATCGCGTACTTACGCGTCCATGCCAAAACCTATTCCAAAAACCTGTTCCCGTAAATACGTCTCACCTCTATTTTATTGCACAAGAATCATTAGAACACTCTCAAAATATTTGTAAACAGTGGCGAAGCGACCATACAACTCGATTCCCACCGGCTTGCCTAATTTTCAGCCAGTCCAGTTCTTTTACTATGGCTCATGAAGAATACGAAAGGCAGAATATTTCCAGCTTCCCTAAGAATATTTTTGACGTGCCGCAATCTAAAAAGTACTATAACATAATTCTAAAGAAGAGCAGATAGAGTAGCACACCGATACCGATACAGTTGTTAACTACTTACACCTAGGACCAGAAAGGAATTATACCTGGAACCTAGAACCAACTTCATCATGTTATTTGCAGTTATCGGCGGCACCTGTACCGCGGATACCGACTGCGTGATCAATAACACGGCATGCGTGTCGGGAGACACCGGGCTGACGTGCCAATGTCGGCAGGAGTACGTCGAGTATAGCGACGAGTGCTGGGAGAGTAAGTCATTACATACATCACGCGACGCGGGAGACTGCGTCAACACGGCATGCGTATCGAGAGACACCGGGCTGACCTGCCAGTGTGAACAGCAGTACGTCGAGTATAGCGACCAGTGCTGGGAGAGTAGGTCATTACATAGATCTTGCGACGCGTGTATAGACTGCGTCAACACGGCATGCGTGTCGGGAGACACCGGGCTGACGTGCCAATGTCGGCAGGAGTACGTCGAGTATAGCGACGAGTGCTGGGAGAGTAAGTCATTACATACATCACGCGACGCGGGAGACTGCGTCAACACGGCATGCGTGTCGGGAGACACCGGGCTGACCTGCCAGTGTGAACAGCAGTACGTCGAGTATAGCGACCAGTGCTGGGAGAGTAGGTCATTACATAGATCTTGCGACGCGTGTATAGACTGCGTCAACACGGCATGCGTGTCGGGAGACACCGGGCTGACGTGCCAATGTCGGCAGGAGTACGTCGAGTATAACGACGAGTGCTGGGAGAGTAAGTCATTATATACGTCATAGACTGCGTCAAGACCATCATCTTCTTAAGGAATTATTTCCGGGATAAACTGTATCCGTTGTCCTTCTCTGGGACACAGGCTATCTCCATTCCAAATTTCATCTAAATCGGTTCAGCGATTTAAGCGTGAAGAGGTAAAGGGAGACGGACAGACACAATTTCGCAATTTTAAAGTTAAGTATAGATTACTGAGTAAGTAATTACTGAATGCCAAATTCATTTCGAGACAATAATCAGAGTATTTCCTCCCCTAGTTTCGACTGGCTACAACGCGAGCTGTTCCGTAGACGCACAGTGCTTGGAAGCCTTGGGTACGAGCGGATCCTGTGTGGATGGCGCCTGTCTGTGTCGATCTGGCGCCCACTACAGAGACGAGGGCTGCTGGCCTATCACCGGTAAGAGCACAATCTTTTGTCTCCCGTGAAGGCGCAGTGCTTGGAACTCTTGGAAGCCCTGGGTACAAGCGGACCCTGTGTGGATGGCGCCTGTCTGTGTCAATCTGGCGCCCACTACAGAGACGGGGGCTGCTGGCCTATCACCGGTAAGAGCACAATCTTTTGTCTCCCGTGAAGGCGCAGTGCTTGGAACTCTTGGAAGCCCTGGGTACAAGCGGACCCTGTGTGGATGGCGCCTGTCTGTGTCAATCTGGCGCCCACTACAGAGACGGGGGCTGCTGGCCTATCACCGGTAAGAGCACAATCTTCTGTGTCCCGTGGACGCGCAGTGCTTTGAAGCCCTGGGTACAAGCGGATCCTGTGTGGATGGCGCCTGTCTGTGTCGATCTGGCGCCCACTACAGAGACGGGGGCTGCTGGCCTATCACCGGTAAGAGCACAATCTTTTGTCTCCCGTGAAGGCGCAGTGCTTGGAACTCTTGGAAGCCCTGGGTACAAGCGGACCCTGTGTGGATGGCGCCTGTCTGTGTCAATCTGGCGCCCACTACAGAGACGGGGGCTGCTGGCCTATCACCGGTAAGAGCACAATCTTCTGTGTCCCGTGGACGCGCAGTGCTTTGAAGCCCTGGGTACAAGCGGATCCTGTGTGGATGGCGCCTGTCTGTGTCGATCTGGCGCCCACTACAGAGACGAGGGCTGCTGGCCTATCACCGGTAAGAGCACAATCTTTTGTCTCCCGTGAAGGCGCAGTGCTTGGAACTCTTGGAAGCCCTGGGTACGAGCGGATCCTGTGTGGTTGGCGCCTGTCTGTGTCGATCTGGCGCCCACTACAGAGACGGGGGCTGCTGGCCTATCACCGGTAAGAGCACAATCTTTTGTCTCCCGTGAAGGCGCAGTGCTTGGAACTCTTGGAAGCCCTGGGTACAAGCGGACCCTGTGTGGATGGCGCCTGTCTGTGTCAATCTGGCGCCCACTACAGAGACGGGGGCTGCTGGCCTATCACCGGTAAGAGCACAATCTTCTGTGTCCCGTGGACGCGCAGTGCTTTGAAGCCCTGGGTACAAGCGGATCCTGTGTGGATGGCGCCTGTCTGTGTCGATCTGGCGCCCACTACAGAGACGGGGGCTGCTGGCCTATCACCGGTAAGAGCACAATCTAATCTGCTGTGTCTCGTGGACGCGCAGTACTTTAAAGTGCGTACACGCGGATCCTGTGTGGATGGCGCCTGTCTGTGTGGCTTTACAGCTCATGTAGAGACAAATTCTGGTCCCCATTCTCAATTTAAGAGCATCCTCGGGAGCTGTGGCAACTATACTCAAGAACAAATGCCTTAAGAACAAGTTAGTGTTATTATGTCTGTTGTCTTCTGCAAGGTTCCCAGTTGCGCTGCTCCTAACAACCGAGACTAAGTTCCGCATCGCCCTAACTTTTTCTGTCTCCACTTGATCTACCTACATAACGAAAAAGTCCCACTTTTGGGCATCGGCCTCTCATGGATGCCAAAGCCTCTCAAGCTGGCAATTAATAGAACATTATTGCCGTGGCCGGGAAGGGAGCAATTGCAGGCTGAGTATTTGTTTAAACGGACGAGCTTGCGAGTCCGTTTAATTATAATACGAAGCCTGCAATTGCCATTCTGGGCGAGGCTAATATAGTGCTTTTCTCAAAAATGGGGAAAATACGTCAAAAATTTAATTAAGATTTGATAAACATAACCTTAAAACATCAAAAACATGATGTTTTCCCGCCGTTTATTTTTTTTGACAGAATCGCAAGTGTATTTTTCCACCGAAAAACGCAAATTATTCGAGACACATAAAAAAACGTCGCGTTTTCAACAGAAAAATACGAGCTGAATTGGCTGAATACGACCTGTGCCTCCTTTTATATGACAGTTTGTACATTTTAAAAAGTTTATAACTCGACAAATAAAGGAATTTATATGTGACATTGCAGGCCATATATGTGGCCTGCAATGTTTTTTACTTTTTAATTTGGATCTGACCTTAAACTATACACTTTACCTTCCAATATGTAGCGACTAAAGTCCAGTTTGCGGGCCATTTTTGAGAAAAGTATCAAAAGTACCCATTTGGAACTTTCATCCCCAGGGCTGTTCGAGACATGTTCCCGCAGCAGCCAGTGCTTCCTGGGCGAGCTGACCGACACGGTGGTCTGCAGAAACGGCCTCTGCCAATGTGACTTCGCCTACCCGTATTCTGAGGAACTAAATACGTGCAGTAAGTAAACGCATCATCATCATCAGCCTTTATACGTCCCACTGCTGGGCACAGGCCTCCTCTCATAGATGAGGGGGATTGGGCAGTAGTCCCCACGCTGGCCCAGAGCGGGTTGGGGACTTCACATACAACTTGAATTTCTTCGCGGATGTATGCAGGTTTCCTCACGATGTTTTCCTAAACTAAAAAGCTAACGGTAAATATCAAATGATATTCCGTACATAAGCTACGGTAGCTACGGTAGCCCAGTGATTCAAGCATGAGGCTGTCAAGCGGTGGTAGTGGGTTCGAATCCCAGCTCGTACCAATGAGTAAAAACGCATGATTCAGTTAATTTACTGATATGTCGGTGCGGAGCAGAGCACGGAATTTTCACGGCAAAACAAAAGACTGTCGACAATCGATAAAAAATATTTCTAACACTAGCTACTTAGATCGATCGTAGTCTTTTGTTTTGCCGCGAAAATTCCGGGCTTTCGTGCGGAAGGCACTACTTATGAGAAAATTGACAGATGTCAGTGTTAAAGACTGTCAGTCGAGGCAGTTAAGTTTTACTAAACCCCCTACAACTGTTAACTTATTAGGTACAGCTAAATTGCCACCCCAATTAGATGTAAAAATAGGTTAACTTTACAAATCACCGCCAAGGACACGACATCGTGTTCTCTGTTCGTAGACAGTTTTCGCTACAAATGAGAAAACCCGTATTATCTGCTACGAGCGTAGCGCGTAGCACTCATCGACAATTAATGTTTTAAGTTAAGTTAGATTAGAGCTGCGTCAATTAAAAAAAAATCTTTGAAATGAAAATTCTAGGAAACAATAAATAAATTGTCTGCAAATCAAAGTACGAACGTTTAACATGTATCTATGTCTGTGGCATCGTAGCTGTTTAACTGATGAATCGATTTGAGTGCGTTTTTAGGGTTCTGTACCCAAAGGGTAAAACCAGACCCTATTACTAAGACTCCGCTGTCCGTCTGTCCGTCTATCACCAGGCTGTATCTCAAAAACTGTGATAATTTGACAGTTGAAATTTTCACAGATGATGTATTTCTGTTGCCGCTATCTATAACAACAAAATTAAATACTAAAAAACAGAATGAAATAAATATTTAAGGGGGTCCCATACAACAAACTTGATTTTTTGCTGTTTTTAAAGATAATGGGATGGAACCCTTCGTGCGCGAGTCCGACTTGCACTTGGCCGGTTTTTTTTTAAATGGCGGAGATGGTTCTCAGCTATATTTTGTCAGTTTTTTTAGTGTAAATTTAATTATTTAACATTACAATTTTTGTTTCAGTTTCGTCTGCGAACCTTCTCTCGAGTAGCAGTATTCTCGTGTTGTTACTGGCATATATACTCTCATAATTGTGATTAAACTATACTTATTTATTTGTTATTGCATGCTGGTGTTTTCATCTGGGTGTCCCCTTCTTTTGCAGAAAAATGTTTCATAGAATGTATTGTTTCGCAGAATTTTCGTTTCACAGAAACTTTTTTTCTCAGAACCGTTAACTTTTTAGGTAGGTACAGCTAAAATGCCATTTTGTAGAGCCCAATGAGATCTACCAGAAAAGTAGGTTAGGTTAGGTTAGAACTGCGACCTTTTCGTAAAAAAATGTTTTCTATGAACTGAAAATTCTGCGAAACAATACGTCGACTACTACGAAAATGTTGAGCACTTTAGTACTTTGTCAAATTAAAGAGGTTTCAAATTTTATGACGTGAAAATCTAAATATTTCTAGTCTAAGTATTCTTAGAGTCTAAATATTTCTTAGATTTCGATGTATGCTCAACATTTTCATGGGCTGACTGTACAACCTTTAATCTGACATAATAGTCTGACAGAAATTCTCCTCTTACCCTTGAATCCATGTGATCCAAACAAGCGTAGGTACGGTCCACCTGATGGTAAGCGGACACCGCAGCCTATAGACGCTCGCAACTACAAAGGAGTCAATTGCGCGTTGCCGACCCTTTGTAAAATTTGAGGATTCATTGTGTTGACAGCAGAAGGCACAAATTTATGTCCCTTGCTCTCAACAGTCTCAACACAGTGCATCCTCGGGGGCTCTGGCAACCTTGCTCACCAAAAATAACACACATACCTGTACTTATGTGTGTTATTTTTGTTGAGGTTATGCAATGTAACAAGTATTTGGAAAACGTATAATAGTAACAATAATTTATTATTTTTATGTAAAAAAATGACATGCCAAACTATGTTTTTATGAAAAATAAATGAATGAATGAATGCGAGTACATTTGTATTGTATGTTTATGTAATAACTCAATACCGTATGTTATGACGGCATTCACATAGGTACTTATACGGCGTAGGTAGGTACATATACAGTGTGGAAAGATAAGTCGGGCCCTGGAGGGAAACTACCTTAAATCCTTGAGCTAGCTCATTTTACTCAAAGGAAACATTCTTTTATTTTTAAAAAGAAACGAAACTGCATTCAAGGACTTTCTAAAATTTGCCTGTCTCACCCGGGAATCGAGCTAAAAATTAAAAAAAATAACCTTAGCTTTTTTATTTCATTAGTCGATACTGTCAATGTCAATGATAATATTTCTCTAATAAACATTTAGGTCCTACACTCGTCTGTTGGACAAGATATCCATAAAATCGATTTATTTGATTAAATTTCATAGAAAATCTTAGAAAATTAAAAAAAAACTTTGAATGCAGTTTTGTTGCTTTTAAAAAAATAAAGGAATGTCTCCTTTAAGTAAAATGAGCTAGCTCAAGGATTTAAGGTAGTTTCCCTCCAGGGCCCGAGTTAACTTTCCACACTGTATATTAGAGCGAGATGCTGGAACTTCCCTCCCATATGCAGGATGCTAAATTCAGGACAATATACCTGTTGCCACAATAGATCGATTTTCTGGTCTAAGCGGCATTGAAACGGTCCACAACAAAGAAAGTTACTACTAAAGTTATAAGACCTATTAATTTCAAACCGCATTCTTCCCGGCCAGCGTCGCGTTTTTCCAAAATTCTTTATTCAAATTAACACAAAAGCGCGATCACGCACATAGGCAGCTGGCACGTAACGTCCGATTAAAAAAAATAAGAATATCCTTTATGGTCCGAATTAAAAAGAAACAACCGCGTCGCCTCGTCAGCTGACTATCGACTTAAAACTACTTTAAATAAGGTTGGTTTTAAGTTACCGCTAGCGATTAGTTTTATTTTTTTAATCAAAGTGCACGAAAGGATTGCCGTGTTATGCCAAAGGTCAGCGAAGGCATGTGCCCTTAGTTGGATTTATCGGAAAACTGCCTTACACTGACCGATTACTCTTGAGTAGATACCGTACATAGCACGCGTTACCTACTTTATTAATACTTGGAGCGCTCGTGGCCCAGCGGCGCCTGCGTACCGCTTGCGGTATCTAAGGTTAAGCAACGTGGGCAGCGGTCAGGACTTGGATGGGTGACCGCTTTGAGTGGTTACTAACTGAGCGCCCCCGTGCTTTGGACTCGGGGAACTCAGAAATAATTTTTGAAAGGGATGATTAGCACCAAAGACACATATACTAAAGTAATTAGCACTCCTGTCTTGCTATACTAAGTGCCAGTTGCACTAACGTACGAACACAGACCGGCCATCGTCAAATATAGCTTCAATTTCAGTTTATTTAATTCATTAACAATTTTCATCGTGTTTTAATGTCATTACAGTAAATATAATCTATGTCTTAAAATTATCTGATAATTATACATTAAAAATAAAAATGACAATAAATACCTAATTCAATCTTAAATTTTGTATTATTTACTTACATTTTTGGTTACATTCGTCCATAAGGGCCCTTTTCTCAAATGTATGGAAGTAAACCTTGATTTTCATGTAACTTTAATCGGTCATAAATCTTAAATTTACAAGTCAATTATTACAATATTAAAAACACAAAAAAAAAAACAGAATTAAAAAGTCAAACAAAACAATAACATTAAAAATAACAATAGGAATTTTATTAAAAATAAATAATTCATAAATTTCACCTAAATTGAAAATCATTAATGTCATAACAGCATTTTTCTAATAAATACGTTTTTAGTTTATTCTTAAATACTGTGTGCTGTATAGTCTATGGTCAACATCTATATAAGGTGAAATAGAAAAATAAAGATTCTCTTTGATCCCATCATGGCTGTCTTTCATTGCACGCTCCCATTCTTAATTTAATATAAAATATATTTAGCCTGCCTGCACGCCCAAGTCTAGATCCCAACATTACATGGTGTCAGAAGAAAGAAGAAAAGTCGAAAAAGAAGAAAAACAATGGCAGGTGAGGACGGCAAAACACAAAATGTCATATTGGCTAACGGCCTACGACCGTTAATACTAGCCACTCAAAATGGCTCCGGTACTGAATGTGCCAATTCAGAGAAATGGAAGCGATGGAAGCAGAAATTTGAAATTTATCATGAAGCCAATGATCTTGACAAAATTCCGGACAAAAAACAGATAGCGATATTCTTAAATGCGCTAGGCGACGATGGTCTTGACATTTTCAACTCGTTCCAAGTGGACCGGAACGAAGAAACGTTAAAATCTATTATAGAAAAATTTGATTCAAAATTTAACGCTTTAAAAAACACAACCGTAGAAAGATACAATTTCTTCACTCGTTATCAAAGACCAGAGGAAAGTTTCGACGAATACGTAACTTGTCTAAGCAACCTGTCGCTAACATGTGAATTGAAGGACATGAAGGAATCTCTATTGAAGGACATGTTCATCATTGGTATAAGAAACGAGAACATCAAAGAGAAACTCCTACAAAAAGAAGACCTTAAAGATGTCAGCGAAGCAGTCCAAATGGCGAAAACCATCGACCTATCAAGCCAAAGGTCAAGAAAATTGAAACAGGAAGAAACACAACAAGTTCAAGTAGTCAACCGTCAACCAAGACCAAAGTTCAGGAATTCTACACAAATGAAGAGATCAATCAGCCGGGATCATTCAACTTCATACAGGACTAAAGACTCCAGGACTAGCGACAATCACAAAGCCAACTTCAAGACTACAAACAACAATCGACAAACATGCAACAAATGTGGCCAAATTCATAGAGTAAGGTGTCCAGCGCAAGGCAAGATGTGTGCGATATGTAAGAAACCAAATCATTTCGCCCAATGCTGTTATCACAAAACCAAAAAAGTAAGTTCAATAAATAGTCAATGTAACGAATCTCAGTCTTTATCTAATGTAAACTTTCATCCACAAACACAGTGTGAATCAGATTTTATCATAAGCTCTGTACACAAAAATAATTGGACTATAAATGTTATTTGTCAAAGTCACAAAATAGTCTGTCAGATCGACACGGGAGCTGACACGGATGTCATGTCTCTCAGCACTCTTAAAGATTTGGAAGAGAAATGTAACATGAAATTTCCTATAAAAGAGTCACATAATAAACTGTTTACATTTTCAGGTCACTTGATTGAAAATTTAGGTAGCATTGTTCTGACTTGTACATTCGACAACGGCAACCAGGCAGAGATCCAGTTTATGGTGGTGAAATGTGAATGTTCGACAATTTTAGGTTGGAAAACATGTGAAGACTGTGGCATTGTCAAAAGACTGTTTGAACTGACAAGTCAAAACCAAAGGTCAGTAAATACACTTTTAGATACTTACTCTGATACTTTTGAGGGACTAGGCTGTCTACCATACAAAGCTCATCTAGATATAGACACTAGTGTTACACCTAAAGTTTGTCCAGTTCGTAGAATACCATATGCATTACATTCAAAACTTAAGGATGAATTAGATAGAATGGAAAAGTTGCGAGTTATTGAAAAAGTCGCTACTCCAACAGACTGGGTAAATGCTATTGTTCCCATAGTAAAACCTAATGGTCAATTACGTGTGTGTCTCGACCCTAGAAATTTAAACAAAGCCATTAAAAGACCTTATTTTCCTTATCCAACATTAGACGACTTGCGTTCAAAAGTAGTAGGCGCTACAGTATTTTCTAAATTAGACGCTAACTCTGGATATTGGATGATACAATTGGATGATGAAAGCAGTCAGTTATGCACTTTCAACACCCAATTTGGCAGATACAAATTTCTTAGATTAGCCTATGGTTTGAAATCTAGCGGAGAAATATTTCATAAGACAATGACAGATTTATTTGGAGACTTACCAGGCGTATTGATATTTGTCGATGATATCTTAATATTTGGGTCAAATCAAGCCGAACATGATCAACGACTAGAAAATGTTCTTAAAAAGGCTCGTGAAGTTAACTTAAAGTTCAATAAGTCGAAATGTTCATTTAGTAAGCCAGAAATTACTTACATAGGTCATACTTTTAATGAAAAGGGCATTTCAGCAGACATGTCAAAGGTCGAAGCAATAATAGACATGCCGAGACCACAAAATGTCAAAGATTTACAAAGATTCTTAGGAATGGTAAATTATTTAGGCCAATATATACACAATTTGTCACAGGAAACCAATTTATTGAGAAGTCTTCTTAAAAAAGAAACTGTTTGGAAATGGACACAAAATCATGAAAAAGAGTTTCTTAAATTAAAAGAACTCATTAGTCAGTCACCAGTCTTAGTTCATTATGATGTAAAAAAGCCAATCAGAATGTCAGTCGATTCTTCAAAAAATGCTGTCGGGGCAGCAATTTTTCATGGTAAAAACCCCATAGCATATGCATCAAAATCATTAGATACTGCACAACAAAACTATGCACAAATTGAAAAAGAGCTATTTGCTATACTCTATGGCTGTAAAAAATTTCATCAATATATTTTTGGAAAGACCACATATGTAGAAACCGATCATCAACCTTTAGTAACTTTATTCAAAAAACCTCTGTCAGATGTCCCAGCTCGTCTACAAAGAATGATGATTGCTTTACAACCATATGACATCATAGTTTCATATACAAAAGGTACGGAAATGTATGTTTCTGATACACTGTCAAGGGCACCCATAGAAAATTCTAAAGTAGAAAACTTTGATTTTAATGAATTAGACAGTAACATGGTATGTCAAGTAAAATCATTAACTTCAAATTTGGCAATAACTGAAAATAAATTGAAACAAATCAAAGATCATACGAAGTCAGATATGACATTGTTAAAATTACAGGAATATTATATGAATGGTTGGCCTAGTAGTAAATCAAAATGCGACCCTATTACGTTGCCATACTGGCATATTAGAGACGAAATTCATGCCATAGATGACATATTATTTAAAAATCAATCGGTAATAATTCCCAAGTCTATGCGACCGGAAATATTGACAATACTACACGAAGGTCACATGGGATTAGAAAGGACGAAAGGGCTAGCTCGTGGATTAGTTTTTTGGCCGAATATATACAATGACATAGAAATAAAAATAAGACAGTGTGAAACGTGTATGATGTTTAGTCCAAATAAACAAAAGGAAACTTTATTATCACACGAACAACCTTGCCTACCTTGGCAAAAACTGGCAACAGATTTATTTGAGTACAATCATAAAAAATACCTTTTAGTGGTAGATTATTACTCTAATTACATAGAAATAGCACATTTAAATACAGACACCCGAAGTCATACTGTAATTGAACAGTTAAAATCCATTTTTGCAAGGCATGGAATCCCATTGCAATTAGTCAGCGATGGTGGTCCTCCATACAATTCCCAAGAATTCCAGGCATTCTTAAATGATTGGGATATTGAGCATATTGTGTCAAGTCCGCACTTCCCAAGGTCTAACGGTCTTGCTGAAGTCTCTGTAAAAATAATAAAAAACATATTAAGAAAATGTCAACAATCAGGTACAGATTTTCATCAGGGTTTGTTACACTATCGAACAACACCCAGAGGAAATCTGAAGTCACCTGCAGAATTGCTCATGTCAAGAAAGTTGAGAACCAGATTACCTATACATAATGATAGTCTAAAACCTAAAGTGGTTAAGTTCACAGATCATATGCAAAACAAGTCTGAATTAATACAAAAACGAAAGTCATACTATGATCAACATGCTAGTCGAACTGAGGAATTTTATCCTAATGATCAAGTCTTTTTCAAGAAAAATCCAAGTGATATCTCATGGTCAAAGGGTACAATTGTGTCTAAAACCAAATTTCCTAGATCTTACTTAGTGAAAAGTACTGACAATGTAGTCTATAGGCGAAGCACACAACATATAAAGTTGTTTAAGTCTTGTTTGTCTCAGTCACAGTCGAACAAAGTTCAGAATAAGTCAGATCAAGTCAGCAGTCAGACAAACAGATACAGTCAGAGTCAGTCAAAGCCTCAGTCAACACAGTCAAGTCAAACATACACAAATAAACACTACAGGTCAAAGTCTGTGTCCGATGGTAGTGTGTCAAGTCAAAGCAATGAATCTAGGTCAAGTCAATGTAACAACGATGTTGAAAGGGAGGATAAACATGTTTATTATTATATACCTGAATATTTAATTGAATGTCGTAAGTCGAATCCTAGTAATAACCTAAATATAAGTTTAGATAGTAATAAGACAAATTCTGTGAATGAAAGCTTTAAATCTATGCAGTCTAATGAAAGTATTGTAGAAAATAGTATGTCTAGTCAGTCAAGTCCTAATTTAAGCCTAAACAGTGATAATCATAGCCAGTCATCTCCAATTAGTAATGAAACTGAAAACTTACCTGTTTTGAGAGATTTGTCACCAGTGGGAGACATTCCTGTACCTCGCTATAGTTCTAGAGGGAGATTGTTAAAGGAAACAAAAAGACTAGATTTGTAAATTATTTATTTAATAAATTCATGACATGTAATAATTATATTCACAGTTTGACGATGTACCACTGAAAATTATTCACTTCACTGTTTATATTGTATGTTCATCCACTGACATTATTTATTCATGATGTAATTATTGTTCTTGTTCAATTTATGTTTTTATAATGAAATGACTAACTAAATAATTATAATAATACTGACATATAAATGTAATTAAAATGTTTCAGAGGCTCCATGTTTGCTAAGTGCAAATATAGGTTAGCTGCCAATGTCATAACGTCAATGTCAATGTCAGTTGTCATGTGTCAAATTTATTTTAGTTAAAAAGGGGCATGCTGTATAGTCTATGGTCAACATCTATATAAGGTGAAATAGAAAAATAAAGATTCTCTTTGATCCCATCATGGCTGTCTTTCATTGCACGCTCCCATTCTTAATTTAATATAAAATATATTTAGCCTGCCTGCACGCCCAAGTCTAGATCCCAACATTACACTGTGGAGCTTCGAATTATTTTGAACTCAGTAGGCATCTTGTTAAACAATCTTACTGCTTGCACCCTAGCGCTATGCTCCACAACCGCCAGTCGCGGTGCCACGATCGGTTTTAAATTTTTGGTTCTGGTTGGTTTATAGCGCCGGCAGCTGTCATCCCATAGAAACTTGTCACACTTTCCATACAATCAGATTAGTTAGTATTTGAGCCCTTAGTTAGTATTTTAGACTCGGGTGGATAACCATCACCTGTGTACCATCGCAGGCGAGCAGCGAGTACTCTCATAGTAATTCTACTCGTTTTCTCGCTCAAGTGTGTAGATGATGAGACCTACTCGCTTCTCGCCGGTTATTGAACTACAGCCTAACATCAGGCCGGATGGTTGTTAGCCACCGTAAACAACCCCTAGTCTTCTTCTTTCCACCCGGGTCACTGTTAAAATTGAAATACCTTTTGTTGACCGAATTTGTATTAAAAAACTATTTTATTTGAAACCTTACTGTGTTAGCCTTAAAGTAACTTTTTGAATCAATTAGTTCACTGCAAATCGGTCAGCTTATATGATTTCAAGTATACCGAAAAAGATTTCATCGACACGCAACGTAAAAGGGCAATATACATACGTATTAATATATGAAACCAATTAGTTACCGGCCTTGAGAAAAGGTTGTAAGTGGTTAGTGACTGAGAAACTACATTTACATTTAAATAAGGTTAGGTATAATGTAAATGCTACGCCATTGATACCGGCTGCTGTCTATGACCATTATCATCATCAAATCAACTCAACTCAAAATATTCTTTATCTACACCCATATAGTAAATCCTCTTTAATAAGTTCAAAAACCGTAGATAAGACCCCGCTTTATAATATACAGTGCGGCTGTTGCGCGCGTCCCCTATAAGATCACGAAATAGAACACTTTAATGAGATCACGTACAATATTAGGACACAGTTGCGGGCGCGGGCCGGCCTGTCGACGCAAACATGGCGCACGCCGGCGAGAAGTGCCCACACGAAACACATGAAAGAGGATTTTTAATATATGGATGTAGATAAAGTAGTGTATGCAACTGTACATAATTAGGCATTATGTACCAGTTGCATAAACTACTATTATTCAAATAGGCCTCTAGCAACAAACACTTTTAAATCTTCAGTTTTATATTACATAGTTTGAATAGGGATGTTGACACCAAATAAGAAAATCAATGAATCCGAATTTTCTCGAAAAAGGATCAAATTCTCTATCAAATAGTGAAAAAAGTAATCCAAAAGAATAAATAATTACATAATAGGGATGTTGACTCAAAATTTATTATTACTCCATACGAAAGAATACCTAAAACTATGCCAAACAGTGAAAATCCTATTCAAATATCTCAAAAAATAACGAAACTACAACCGTTAGAATGTTTTTAGTTAGAGAGAGAAAACGCTACAGGTCAGTGACGTCACTGACCTGTAGCGCCATAGTAAATGACGATCGTTCAATACACAGGGGCGTTTTGCGGAAAAGGGACAGAAAATGCCCCCTCCTAAAACTTTGATGACTTATAATTATGTCATTATTTATTCTTTTTAATTACTCGCTATTTGATTGAGAATTTGATCCTTTTTCGAGAAAATTCGAATTCATTGATTTTCTTATTTGGTGTCAACATCCCTATTATAAGTCTTCAAAGTTTTAGGAGGGGGCATTTTCTGTCCCTTTTCCGCAAAACGCCCCGTTGTATTGAACGATCGTCATTTACTATGGCGCTCGAGGTCAGTGACGTCACTGACCTGTAGCGTTTTCTCTCTCTAACTAAAAACATTCTAACGGTTGTACTTTCGTTATTTTTTGAGATATTTGAATAGGATTTTCACTTTTTGGCATAGTTATATGTATTCTTTCGTATGGAGTATTAAAAATTTTTGAGTCAACATCCCTATTGAATTATTCAGAGCAATTTATTGATGCAATTATAGTTTTAAAAAAAAGTTGAATTGCTGTAATCTATGTCAAACAGAATATAACAAATTCACAAAAAGATCGTCAATAAGTAAAATAAAAACATATAAAAAATAGAATAATCTAGACAGTTTCTAGAATAAAATCTGAATGTCAAGAGGAAAATCAAATGTCATAATTATTAAAATATTATTAGTATTTCAACCACAATTGACAATATTTCATAATTTCCAAAAGTCTTAATTCGAAAACCATTTCGGTAAAAACGTGTGAAGTACACAAAAAACATTATTTTAGATTTTTTTCTCCGTTAATTTTGGAAAAAATCGCAAATTACTGTAAACCGAAAGTTGACGTCATCTTCCTCGCTGTATTCAGGGAGACCTTAGTACAGAGTACAGGCAATCGCTGCTCTGGAGTGGCTCTGGATTCTTGTTGGGAAGATGACGTTATATTTTACTTACGCCCTTTTGGAATGACCTACTTTTCAACGTGTTTTTGAACGTGTTCATGAAATAATGAGTTAAATTGAAAAAGAAAAAATACGGGTGGCTTAAATTTTTACCTATTTTGTAACTAGTTACCTAGTTCATAAAATAAAGTAGTTAAAAATATGAAATGTTGTCAATTATACCCACGTTGTTTTATCATTCATGTAGTCTTTTGTGCTATAATATGCTTTCGATATGAGTTTACGCTTTACATAATTCTTGAATTTATTAATAGATAAATCAGTAGCTCTAGTATAAGTTTTTTCGAAACCTTAACTAATTCGAACGCGTTTGCGTTTTGTCTCAAAATGTTTGAAAGTGGTATGAAAACGTGACAGCGCCTCTGGTGGTCACTACTGGGAACTAAAACAGCGAGTATAACATTTGTTGCTAACCGATGAACGCGCGTATTTCAAACTCGGCGAGAGCATTTTCATACATTTTGAGACAGAACGCAAACGCGTTCGAATTAGTTAATGTTTCGAAAAAACTTATACTAGAGCTACAGTTACGTTACTTAGTAGAAGCGTCAGCGGAAAGACGTCCACTGCTGGACATAGGGCCACAGGAATAAGTACCTAATAGTATAGGCCTCCCACAAAGAGTGCCACAATGACCGCTCTTGCGCCACCCGCATCCAGCGGACTCCCGCGACCTTTACCAGGTCATCAGTCCACCTTGTGGGGGGACTACCCATGCTCGCCTTCCGGTCCATGGATGCCACTCGAGAACCTTTCTAGAGGCCTACGGGCGGCTTGAAAAGTTCTTAGTCAACTTGCCCACTCACTTGATAAGCCTAAAGCGGGTATTACACTGTCCTGAATTCAGGACACTTAGAAGGGTTCGGACCTATACGTTAGAGCGAGATGCTTCAACTCCCCTCCACTAGTTAGGACGCCTGATTCAGGACAGTGTAATACCCGCTTAATCGAAATAAAATAAGGTCTAGTTTCTCCTCGTGAAACTTCCTTATTTCATCTTTATGTATTTTTAAAAATCTTTATTGTACCTACATCATTAAACAGGCATTTTTCAAGTATTGCAGCAAGTTTTGTTTATTAGTACCTAACGTAATAGTAATAGTACTTACTCGTACATTACTTTACCAAAAGCGATGAAACAAATAATGTCTCAGATCGCAAGATTTTGTTTTTTTTTTGTTTGTGTGTTTAATGTGATCTGAGGCTTTAACTTGTATGTCTCCCCTGTCCGTAGTGGCATTTTCCGCGCGCGTAGCGTGCGGTCATTCCCCGTTTTCAACTTCTACGTGCTATATTTACGTGTGCGTGTATTTTTCTAATGTTTAACATGTAATAGTGTCTTAAAATGTACGCCCCTCTGCTCTAAGCCCCTCCAGTGAGCGGAAACAAACTGGTGACACATTAATTTTCAAAATCACTTTGATAATGCGTCTAAATTTACACCATAGAGTAATCACATTATCAAGGTTTAAAAAGGGCGGGGGAATTGACAGGTGACATTTTGTTTGCTCAGTAAACGCCGAGTGCTATTCTAACCACATTCTAAATAACACTCTTAAGGGCGTGCAAACGGAGTGGTCCGCGCCACTCGTGAATAATAATTTTGATTAAGGCGCAGGGTAGGGCAAGGTCTTCCCCATACAAATTTTGTGCACGTTTTATTCGTCGGTTTTGGCACTAACAAAAAAAATATTGATTTTGGTTGTAAGTATTAGATATGCGAAGATCGTGATGTGAAAATTTTCAAATATTTCAAAAAAATTCAAAATTAAAAAAATCAAAAAATATATTTAAAAAATACATCACGAAATAGCTATCAGAAAAATAAGCATACTGACGAAAAATCATAACTTTAATGCAAACACAAACGAAGTAAATCCTGCACAAAGTTTGTATGGAGAGAGCTTGCCCTACCCCTCCTCTTAAGTATTTCAATTTAATAAGATATTTAAAAAAGAGCAAAGGCTCAAAAAGAAAAGGGCTATTTTATAGTCTAAGCGAATCTACGAAGAATTCTATGAAAAACATAAAGCCTACCTACTAACCTACCTAAATAGACCCTGAAAAAAATTGCGCTTTTCTCCAGCGTGTCGACATTTACGATAATAAGTTCCAGCAATCTGCCCCTAGCTAGACAGTCTAGCCAAAATAGAGGCTTTGTCTACGTTTTATTTCCCGGACTAGAGCGCAAAGGTACTATTTTCACTACAATTCGAGTATTATATATTAGGGGGGCGGCCTCCCCATGCTTTAATTGCAAACTACAGGCTGCTCCAGTTTAACGATTAATTTTTTACTTACGAAATTCTGTCTGGTAATCAGACATCGTAACCCATGGACGCATGCGACTCCAGAACAATCTTATAGCGCGTAGCCGATTGTTATTTATCAACCCCTTACTTATTCATCAAAAATAAGAAACCTCTGCTAACCAAAATATGTTTTGTGCCTATCTCACAAACGTAAATGTTAAAGTGAAGAATGGCGCATCAAACTGAATAATTTCTCAGATTTTTTGTGCGTTTTACGTGAAATAGTTAATGCATCGGGAGCATAGGTACGTCTATCGGGTGTCCACTGTCCTGATGGTTGAAATTATGATAATGGTAGAGGTGACAATTTGTAAGACAATATATGCAGAATTGTAGACGGGGGCGGCATATTGTAGTTTTTGCCCCACCTCGAAAAATTTCTAGATCCGGCGCTGACGAGCTGAATGAAAGTTTGGAACTCGACAAATGAAGGTATTTATATGTGAAATTGCAGGCGGCCTGCAATGTTTTTAATTTTTCAATTATGATCTGACCTTTCAATATGTAGCGAGTAACGTCCAGTTTGCGGGTCATTTTTGAGAAAAACAATATATATCACACAACCAAAAAGACGTAGGTGGGTCAATCAACTTTTCCTTGTTTTTATTCTGTCCCGTCAGCCAGGAGACAACAGCAACCGAGTTTCTTAGAAAAAAATGCTATAATATGGAGTTCTAGCATGCTCAAGACGTCAGAATCAGAATAGGTGTATAATCATCGCTAAAAATCATATTTAGTAGGATTAAAGTCGGTAAAATCATAGTTTTTAAGAGTGACACAGGAGGCGTTACCATGGTAACGAGTGACAAGAAATAGTTGATTGACCCAGGTATTATCTCCGCAACTACGAATTAAAAATCACGGAGCCAGTGAGTGACTGGCTTGCGCTAGAGTCAGTGTAGGTACCTATATATATCTATCTCACTGCCTCCGTGATGTTTTTAAAAAAAATGGCCTCTTTTTTTTAATCGATCTGCGGGAGGGCAGCATCGTCTAAACTCGAGCCATCTAGCAGCGGGCTAAGAAAACAAAAAGCTAATAATAATCTGACCCTGGCATAAATCAAAGCTTTGCGCACCCTGTAGCTGTAGTAGCCCAAGAAAAGGCCAACCTTGGTTCAACTCGGCAGTACTCCGTGTCGAGGCGCCCGCACCACACAACCGTAATATAACCATTCCTTACCACGGGTGCAAAGTTAAACAATAAAACTAAAGCGAACATTGTTTATGGTTAAAAGCGGATTTTAAAAAGTTGACGCTGATTGCACGCTTTTTGGTGTTTTTTTTGTGATGTACTTTTTTTGGGAAATGTGTTTTTTTACGTTTCATTGTGTCGTTTCGAATATTTTCACGACTGTTTTTATTTAATACAAATGGAGCGAAGTAAAAAAATGGATATTTTGTCACTTTACAAAAAAATATAACGATTTTTTTTTATTTAAATATTAATATTATGAGTACTAACTGTAGAAACGTATGCATTTCCCATTAAAAGTACAAGCAAACACATATCTGTAGTACATAGTCTTTTTTTCTCTAGATTTAAGGCATGTACAAAATATGTTATTTCAAAAAAGTATTTTGAAACAACATATTTTCCAGTATTCAGTCTTATCCTTTAAGTCCTGGTTAAATCGGTATTTAGTCGAAATCGAAATATGAATTACTTACCTATTAAAATAAATACCTACTTCCCTCACTAACCTAACCTTAAATCGAGTGTATAACGAATAATGAGACATTACATTTTTTTTTATTAATTATTTATCCCATTATTCTTCTACGCCAACAATAGAAAGAAGATCGAAACTGAATATGCTTTAACCCTTTGAACGCCAAAGTGGTCGTGTGTCGTCGTACCCACCACGCCAACCACTGTTGAATTTATGTAACGTTTAAACCAATAAAAACAATTCATAAATGATTTTATTGATGATCAAAGTACACGTTTGACTCCGACCTTTTAAGTTGTTGTTGGCGTGGTGGGCACGACGACACACGACCACTTTATAGGTTCTTCATTGGCGTTCAAAGGGTTAATTATTAAGTAACATTTACTTAAGGCGCAGGGTAGGGCAAGGCCTTCCCCATACAAACTTTGTGCACGTCTTATTCGTCGGTTTTGGCACTAACATTATATAATATTTTTTTTGGTTGTAAATATTAGATATGCGAAGATCGTGATGTGAAAATTTTTAAATATTTCAAAAAAATTCAAAAATAAATAATTAAAAAAAATATTTAACAAAAAAAAATTACAACACGAAATAGCTATCAGAAAAATAAGCATGCGGACCAAAAATCATAACTTTAATGCAAACACAAACGAAGTAAATCCTGCACAAAGTTTGTATGGAGAGAGCTTGCCCTACCCCTCCTCTTAAGCATTATTTCCGTGATCTCTTAGTAGATGGTTTTATATTTGATTTAACAAAAAAACCTACTTACTTTTGTCAGACATTGGCAATTTTGGACAGTGTGCATGTATGTAATAGTTAAACTATAACATTAGTATTTAAGGCGCGGGGTAGGGCAAGGCCTTCTCCATACAAACTTTGTGCACGTTTTATTCGTCGGTTTTGGCACTCCCGAATATTCTTTTATTTTTTGCTAAATATTGGATAAACGAAGAACAAAAAACAAAAATAATATAATATAGTTAATATTGGAGAAAAAAAAAACAAAATTTTCAATAAAAATTAGATAAAAAAATACAAATAATGAAATTTATAAAAATCTCTAGGTTCCGGCTAACAGAAAAATAAGCATACTTACTGAACAAAAATCATATACCCTGACATCATATACCATATATCATAAGTAGGTACTTATAATGCAAACACAAGCGAAGAAAAACTGTCACAAAATTTGTATGGAGAGAGCTTCCCCACCCCTGCGTCTTAAAAGTAGAATTTACAATGGAATAGGAACATATCAGATGTGAACGGTTATATCGAAGGGGTCTTCAGTTTAATTTTAATATATTATTGAATTATTCTTTAATAATTATGTCACGCTTGCTTATGTATCGCTTTATATGTTCACAAATGTTTGTATAGTACCTACTTTTATCTCACGAGCGCGGGTTGGGTATTGTTGTAGTTGTGACACATACAAACACACAGACAACGTGAACTCATAGCTCCTACCCTGACGCACACATAGACAATGTGCATGTATAGCTCAACACACAACCATGGCTCGCCCGCGTTCCTGAAGTACTCTGAATAAATAAATAAGTTAACCCTTTCCAAGGCCGCGCGCCGCGCCAATCAAAGTCTCAAAAAAAGCAAAATGCATATGCAAAATAGTTTTTTTAAAAGAATAAGGGCTAATTTTTCAATCCCTTACAAAAACGATAAAAGTATATACCTACCTGTCAGATAAATGTTAGTAGTACTTAGTAGTAAAACGCTTTATTGTGCAAAAAATAATTTTACAGACATAATTTACAGAAAATAAATAAAGTTAAGTACAAAGGCGAACTCATCCCTTAAAGGGATCCCTTCCAGTTAACCTTTGAGTAGCTGAAAGGTAAAGTGAGTACTGGGGGCCGATTTTTGAGTGTCGAGCGCTCGACTTTTCACTTGACATCTGTCAAACTATCATAGTTTTTTGACAGATCTCGAGTGAAAAGTCGAGCGCTCGACTCTCAAAAATCGGCTCCCGTACACAAATAAAATACAGCAACATGTACAATAAAAGCTACTCTCTTTGTTTTATTTGACTTCGGCAAAATACAGTCATAATTTTGACCGACGGATAATTTTATCTAGGGTATTAAAAATCGGTCCCAAATAAACAATTTATTTAATTCAGCTCAATGCGACGACGAAAATGCAATATTTATTTATTTATCGTATGGCATTTATTTCGAACCGTGAGATCTTCGAGGACACAGTACGGTTGCCAGTTTTTGTTGGTGGTTCTAAAATGCAATATAATTTGAATCTTACACTTTTACTTTTTTTTAGGCGGATTTACTGGACGGGGTATTCTTTTTATAATTGGGGTTCCTTTATTTTCAGTATTATTTTATTTTATTTTATTATAGTGATAGTGTACGAATATAATTTGAATAACTCAATAAAGAATCTATGTTGAAAAAAAAAAGTAACAACTTTGAAAGCTATCTTAGCAAATAAATATTTATACTTTTAACGAAAATGAAATCTAATTTGAACCTTTAAATTAAACTATGCCTGGAAGAGGTTAGTATAATTAACATAATAATTTATAATGAAAACTTGCATGATTTTCACACATTATTTTTCATTTTTTTTTTTTTTTTTTTTCATGTAAAGTGGTGGTGCGATTTTTTTTTTCTGCCAAACCCCATCGTTTGGGGTATCGTTGGATAGCTCTTTTAAAAATATTATAAGGTTTCTAAAAACATTTTTTGATTAAAGAATTGGTTAGCGTGATATTAAGCTTTGAAGTGATAATTTTTGCTATGGTCAAGTGTCCCCCCCCCCCCCTGCACAGCTAAGTAGACATTAGATACTAGTTAACGAGTAATAGTCGAACTTCAGAAATGTACTTTGCTAAAGCAAACTTTCGTACAATTTCCATTGATACCTTAGATAATGTTGTTAATTCTTTCAAAAACATAGTAAATATAAGTTTTCGAACTTTTTAGTCCACATAATGTAACGGGTGGACGACTACGGAACCCTACCTTGCGCGTGGCCCGACACGCACTTGGCCGGTTTTTTTAACCTCTTTGAGCCAAGACGAAACTAATGTGTCACAATTACATCACAACATTCCCTGGTTGCAAGCTATCGTAACTAGTTACCAATTATTATTATTTTCCTAAAAGAGGAGTAATTAAGTAAGTAGGTAGGTATTACCTGGGAGATCGAGGCTTGCTTGGAATTTTCGGAGAAACCGATTTTTCCAGAGGATGAAACCTAGCTAGATTGACTATGCGCTCCCTTAAACCCCCACAACGTAAATCTCATTAAAATCCTTCGAGCCGTTTTCGAGAAGTCAATTATTGCTCGTTTAATGGATCCCGCGATCTGCTCGTAAGGAAAGTTCCGTAGATCTCGAGGTTTTCGGGACTTTCCATACCAGCTCCGTGACGGCATACCTACTTACTTATATGTGGATATTTCATGTTTAATCCAATTATAACAATAAGGGAAGAGATAAAAAACTTATTTACCGTAAATAAACATATTGTTCCTATTGAAAGAGCACTTTGTAACAAAATATTAAGTTTTGAGTGTATTATTTGGTGTTGGTTGATTATGATAATGCATGCAGCTTTTTAATTATAAGGCCTATAAATTTTTAAGAAATCTGTCTTCTCAAATTCCGCTATTATGCAATTTATTATTTTACTCAAAACTGTGTACACAAGGTAACAAAACTATCGAATAATAAAAAGATGTATTTTTTAATTTTAATTAAACATTTTTAAACCTTGTGAACGCAGCTTGAAAATCGCCATTTCAAATTTTGATAACCATAGACAACGACATAGAACGTCACGCGTCGCGAGTATTTACCAAGTATTTTTGAACGAGTATTTATACGCGTACTAGGCTTTCGTGATGTGTCAAAGGAAGCAAGCCGCTACAATGATTCTCCATCTGCTGTTGGCGTGTCTGACAGGAGACTCCTCTGAAGCCTTGAGTTCCTTCGGAGTATCGAACACCCAAGCCCCGACACAACGACCAACGCCTGTGGCGCCGCCTGGTAATTTTTTTCATATAATGGGACTTCCTCACTTTTGAATGTCTTAGCACTCACACAGAGATTTTTATACATTGGCAAACACGATCACAAAATTCTTTCTTCAAAATTTTTGGATGTAGAAAAAAACACATTGAAAAAACACTAAATGATTTTAATGAGCATGTATCTACACGATGGCATTACTTAGATGATGATAACTGTTTTAGTTTTCAGGTGATTACGAAATTTAGTCCCATTATGTAGAAAAATTACAAGGTTAAGGTGAAACGTCTGGTGCTGCATATAAACGTTTTTCGGACTACATTGGACAAGATTTTCATATCATTATTGTCGAAGAATTAGATAGGTGCTGTTAGAAATTGACGGATAGCTCGAGATAAGCCGACATACTCCCGCGGCCATCATGTGCTAGGCCTACTGACATATTTTTTGATGGCTGATGCTTTATTCAACTTATAGGATTTTGAATCTTATCTAGCATGCAAAATTACTCGGCCAAGTCAAATATAACCAATCATAGTACAAGCTTTGCTTAGTTTGGGACTAGGTTGATTTGTGTAAGATTGTCCACAAATATTTATTTATTTATTTATTTTATTAATGTAGTCCAAAAAGCGTGTGCAGCGTGACGTTTATCCTTAAAGTAGACAGCAGGATAGACAAACTAATTATCACGGAAATACGGAGTAAAATCATATTTTGTACTGATTTTGACAGCTGCCCAACTAACAGGATTGATTTTATGGTCATGTTTACCAGCCCTAAAACGTCACGTAAATCATAACCATAAATTATATCGTGTTAGCTTACCTGAGTGATGGCGCTGAAAGGTGCTACGATATTTTCAGTTGACTAGACTGTCAAATGGTCATAAGTTAACACAAAATGAATTCGCCATGCAGCGTCATCTACATTAAGTGTCAAAATCACTTCACGAAACCCCGTACGTGTATATAATTAGTTTTTTACAACAGAATTCTAAACGCTGTATCGGCTTGGCTGTAAAAACGGTTGACAGACAAGTTTCAGAAAAAAAAATCAAGATGTCTATGTGGAAACGGCCTTCGGTCATAATGCCACTTCTGTTGTCCGTGTGGCTGTTCGGGCAATGCCACGGGGCCCTCAGCTCTTGGTATGGGGGCGTAAAAACCGAATCGCCTTATCCAATAACGACTGCGGCGCCAACTGGTAAGAGTCTTATATAATGGGACGAAACCCGACTGCGTGACTTTAACAGTACTTAAATAATCGAACGGTCCGGTCATTCCAGTATGAGAAATCTGTATGCACGACTCATTATTTCAGATAGGTCTGTGCCCCAAGGACACCCGGACCTTTCGATAATCTGCTAGGTCACTAAAAGCTAATGTCATAGCAAAGATGATTATGCACTTTATTTCATTGTATTATTCACAATCCGGTGTCAATCACCTGCACTGACAGACATATACGTCTTTCGTAAAACATATATCAATATTTCGCATTTTTCATGCAAAAACCAGATGATTATAGAAAAAATGAAAAAATCTATATACATATAAGTAGAATGTTTTCAACGCAGTCGGGTAAACATTTTATTCTTCTTTTGAATTGGTGTTGTGATTTTTTTATAAGCACAGAAATTGGCTCTCACGTCTTTATTTTATTCAGAAGTAAATCGTTTGCTATTACTAAAATTAATATAATACGCCTGGTAAAAATTACTAAACTTTTACAAATTTTACTTCTGAAACAAAATTTTAGAAATAACTTTTCTTGTGTTATAAATTATTGTACATATTGTGAATTTGTATTATTTTCGAAATAACAGTCCCACTATACAAGCACTTACCAATACTTCCAATTCGCAACTAATCATACTCTTTCAACAGAATATTACGAATGGATAGACGATTCGGTTCTCCCATTCATCATCAACAGCCTAAAAATTGGAATTTACCCTCAAACAAACTAAAACGAACGAAAAACACAAAAACACGCTTCTTCTCCTTTGCTTGAAAACTTGATTCCAAATTTGACAGTAGCGTCAGTAGGCCAAAAAACACAAAAAAGTAGCAAACCTCAAGATGTGGCGCAAAGGTGTAATGGCAGCTATTCTGCCTGTGATCTTAGCTGGATGGCTGATGCGTACAAGCGAAGCGTTCGGTGGCATATCGTCTATCGGGAGGCCGATCACAGACCCGCCAAGACCAGTGACACAGGCTCCGGTCCCGGGTAAGACATTTTGACTCGCCTAGGACCAGCTTACTACGACAACATCGACACACAGCAACTTCTCATGCTACCTCACACACAAAAGAACCTAGACGTTCATCGATCAGGACATCCTTATGAAATGATAAACGATATCGTCAGTGGCACGGCGTCCAAAAAATTGTAACAAAATGATGAAGTTTTTAAAGTTAGTAGCAGTAGAGTCAGGATAAGAATTTCCCCACTGATATGTAGTTCCTAACCGTTGAAACAGACGTGGGGATTTGTCGCCTTAAAACATTATTGCGGTCCCTTTTACTAAGCTACAACTTGATTAAATTGGCATTGGCAACATTGCTTCACACGTCATTGGCCAAGACGTGTTTCTAAAACTGCAACATATCATATATCCTACTCTAAGTACATAATCGGGAAATCGAAGTTACTTCGTGTATCTCCTTCTCTGTCGCACTTGCATTGAACGACAGAGAGGGTATAGTAGAAATTATTTAAAATGTCCGACAATTTATTAAATTATTTTAATATTACCTATACATGAAAATATTTCGTTTTCGACTCGCGGTAAGCAGTTTGTTGTAGATTTTTCATGAACATCTTTGACATCTTGCCACTACTTGACAATGCCGAATAAGTTATGATAATATTATTTGAAAATTGAGTTACTTGTGTAAGTGTAGCATTTGGCGTTGTCCACAGTTACCAGCATTAATTATTAACTTAGAATTAACACATCACTCCACATGCACACATCCGACAAACATTCACAATGGCTGTTCGTTTTAAACAAAGCACACAATGTCAAATGCATGGTGATGTGCTTTCCAAGATGGCGGCCCGTAAGTACCCGTCTAGATAAAATACTAGGCAGGGTATTTTAACGAGTATTTTTCCTTAAGGAAGTATTTCGAGGATAACGGTAGCTATATAAAAAATTGTGTAAAAATTGACTTATTTTAGTCAATTTTGGAACTATAGGAAGATATAAAAATAAAGTAACATTAACATTACTTACTAAAATCTCTACCATTTACTCTAGTTCACTTCAGAAACAACTAGCGCGATATTCAAAAATCCAAATTGAAACATTCACGAAATTCACACATTATTTTTAATAAACTGTATTTAATCGCGATTCGAATAGTATTTATTAGCGCGACGTTTCGAAATCGGATGGCCTGCATACAAGTCTTTTACAAAATAGATATTATCAAAATGGTTCTCCTAAAAAAGATCAGAAAATGTTTATAAAAACATATCATATTCGGAAATTAACGCGGTTCACGCAACTAAAACGTACTTATTAAAATTTGTAACGGCGATTTAATGCTTAAGAGAGCTTATACTTCCTATTCGTATACAAATCTGGCTTCACATAGACAAATCCCAAATCAAATTAAAAAGCTTCACAATCAATACTACCAACATAGTACGTTCCAAAGACAATATAGACTTGATTTAAAAAGCTAGAGATACACTATGCGTGTGTTTTGGAGATTCGAGATGTGGTGCCGTAAGCAAGCTGCGGCTGCCATTTTGCCGTTACTGCTCGTTGGCTGGCTGACTGGAGAGTCTTCTGAGGCCCTCACTACCTTCGGCGGCAAGAGTAACACACAACCACCAAAAGAAGTAGTACCCACAGCGCCCCCTGGTGAGTATGCACCGCTTCTGTGATGTCACACTTGATTCTAATATGAGTAAAGGCAGTTGGATAGTGATCATACTTTTATATTTAAAAAATTATACTTTTATAGTACATAAGAGCGGTAAAACAAATAATTCCTTAGATCACAGGTATTTGACGCCGATAAATATGTGATCTGAGGTTTTCTTTATTACCGCCCGTGGTAAATACAAAAAAGGGCGACAAAGAGTACTAAGCGGATGAAGTGGCGGGAAAAAGAAAATATTTAAGTACGTTTATTTTTTATGTATGACTGAAATGGATTGGCCTTGGTCTCATTTAAGTATTGTAATTATATACTGAAGAGCAATTATTTATATGTGATCATAATACAAATTCACAAATAAAATACTGTACAAGTGCGTTTACTCGTATTTTTATGTAAATATGACTTATCTTACGTCCTAGCTTTCCATCATCAATTATATTTTCTATTATTATTCAGCTTAATTAACATTCTACTAATAATAATGTGTGTTTAATGTATGAAGCAATGACCTTATTTTTACAAGTCATCCGGCCATGGAACTTTTTTACAATCTGCGAAAATAAATCTTAAATGGTGCCTTGTATTTTAGAAAGACATAAGGTGAAAAAGACATGTGATCTATTTCAAGTAATTTCAACAGGGTGAGAGCGAGACGACAGTAGCCACCATTTTAGAATGGATTTTTAATATGGTCTACATAGAACGTGAGTGTTGGCTAAAACACTACATATATAGACATGGGGAAAAGCGTTACTTTTCGATCACCGTTATTGTTATTCCCGTTCCAAAAAAAAATCGGTTATTTCGTGTCACGACATTTGCGTGTCGATCGTTCCCGGCAGTTACTGATATTTTTGTAACAACTGATGTTACTCTGTGACAGCGCACCGCAGTCACAGTCACAGTTAGTAACAGCGGTCACGAGGCACGACGCGACGCGTCGCTTACACACTGTTCCAGTGATATCGTTATTTTGTAACGTTGTTACTTCGTGACAAGTCACACTGTTACTTGTTAACGGCGGATCACCGTGATTTTTTCATCGTGAAATTATTTATCACCCACCTCTATACATATATAAATCACATAAATACACAAGCTAGATTGATTTTGAATTGTTACATTGTTGACTAGACGCCTGTCACTAAAGTGACGTTACGGTGACAAATAGACAAAAATATTTAGATTAAAACTATATTTAAAATGAACTGAAACTCCTAGTACATAAATTTACACTAACGTGAGACATAATTACACTCAATAAGAGAATAACGGTTGACACTCACTTGGAAAAACACACGATGAGATGTTGAATTGAATACATAATTTTAATATGTGAACGAAAACAACTTGAAGAACTTTTATTTTTAAAATCGTTTTAGACTACAGACGGTTCAAGAAAAAGTTATCACATTGAACACACGCTAATAAGAGGCTACAAGCACCTTAAAGCACACTACAAGTTTGCTTTACACACTTATATTTGGATATCATGCCGCCTTGACAGGTAAACTTAAATGATACCTATATCGTTTCTTTTTCACCATCAAATCTTAGTGTATGAAACTGTCATTGTTATGGTCAAATTTACATAAGTATTAGGAAATAGTGAATTTTAATGCTGTCCTAAAATATATATCTTTAGTTCTTATGTTTAAAACTGAGTAAAAGCTTACAAAAAGGATTCTCAAGGTAAGTTTTGCTGAAAAGTGTTTCGGGCCACGTTTCACCTTGTGTAGTCATAGTCATAGTCATAGTCATTTATCAATAATATTATAAATATTACATGTCATGTGTATGTACCTATTTACGAAATAATGCGTATTAAATGTCCATATTAAAAATTCATCAGGGAACCTTTCTAGAATGATAAAAAAATCTCATCCCAGGTTGTTTTAATACAGATACAGTCTATAACATACACTAACTTGTGACTACCTATCGAGTTACGACTTGACCATTTTTCGAACCCGAACAAGGAATTTCGCCTTGGAAGATCAGACGACATTGGTATCCGGAAAAGCTAGTGTCTGTCTGTCTGAAATCAGTTCTGAGCGTCTATGGGTTCATATGTCTAGAATCTATTTTGACATTATGAATCGTCATACTTTTTAGAGAAGCGAAAAATTTTTAGAAAAGAGAATCACTTCTTAGGATACCACAAACAGAGCTGTTTGAAGTTTGAAGATTAGAGTTCTATGATGCAAATATTCTAAATTTGATGTTAGAATTTCGCGGTGCCATGTAAAGGTGAAAATAATGTTTTAATTTACTTACATTGTAGCTCACAATGATGACCATCTAGCAATTTCAACTAACTCTAACTCTCTTCTCAAAATTAAAACTAGTAGACTATTTTGGGTTTTCGTACTTAGAATGATGAGTACCTAGTATTTAATTCCGTAGTCTACGAAAATAAAAAAACGAGTTTTCGATCCGTAGTCAAAACAGCAAAAACGGAACGCTTATAGTTTCGTCATGTCCGTGTATCACAGGCATTTTATTCGTCACGAAAACGACTCAAAAAAATTTAGGAAAATCGGGGATTGTTTTTGTTATTTTTTTATAATCAATAAGTCGATATTCTGAGTAAAAACTATCAATGGTACCTACACCGCAAAATTAATATGCCCATCTATAATAGTTATAAAACGATTGCGTGTTTTTAGCCGAAAATAATACAGCTACTTGATTGATTACTTACATACAATAAAACTCTATTTACTTCGTTAGGTCGTATGTTTTTAGGAAAGCAGTGACGCTTATGCTATTCTTGAACATACTATAAAAGGTTATTAATTCACCTTAGCGTTTTGTAATGGTCCAATGGCTTTACTATGGCGCTGGCATAAAATTATCATTAATCATAACTTGCCTTTAAATTTGATGGAATAATTTATCGTTTCCTTAAGATACGTTTACATCCAAGTAGAGGATGTAAACGTATCTTTACGTTAGGTTGGTCTTTCACTGAAAGTACTATCCTCAAAGTAGTGTATAGCCTGGAATTTTATCAACAAAATGGGAGAATCCATTTATTTATATGAAAATATATACAAGAATATAATAATACCTTACTTAAACAATATTAAAGCTAACTTAAATCAACATAATTACAACTCGACGCCAACACACTTCGAATGTTTTAACGTTTTGCATAACAATACTCTAAGTACTCTAACTTATTCTTGTTCATTTACCATAAAGCGTTTTTAAATACAATGTAACAAAAGGCAATGCGGGCTTTCACCCCGAAAGTATCAAGGCTCGACCAAATACTAGCTATGTACCTAGTATCGATCGGACGAGTAATTTATTCGTTCGCGTAATGAGTTACGCACTACGTCTGGGGAACTTTTAAAAATAGAACGTCGAATTTGGCATTTGGCGATGACTTTTTTTTAATCCTCGACGTACAACGCAAAAGAGGTTAAATAAGTAATAACATGTAACAAATAAATATTGCACTTTATGAACTTTATTAAAACGCTGTTTATTTGTGCTATTATGTTGCTATGATTATTGAGAAGTGAGAACCGTGACCTCGTATGCTGTGTCTGAATCCTTAAGGTTAAAATTCGATTGTATTTTTATTTGTATCATCGGCCAAAGGCTTAGGTAGCTAAATGCATTTTCATTAGATTACAGCACAAAAACGGGCCAATCTATGGATAATGGAAGCCGGAAGCTTTGATTTATTGAGCGAACCCGTTATTTAGGAAACGTTCCTTCCGGAATTCTGCGTGTGTAGGTTACATAAGTAATGAATAAATTGCGTCAGTTTTAGGCTAATCGTACGGGCCCCCTCCACTAGACTAGTCAAAAAAAGAGACGCTTAAAATTCTGACATTTGAAACGAACGATTGTTGAAAATCCAAAAAAATACATGTAATATTTATGTTACCAGTTCCTCTGTGAGCTGTAAAAGTCACAAGTGATAGGTACTTTACGTTTTGAAACCTCAAGGCACCGCCATTTTGAAAAAAATCCAAAGAGTAGCCTGGGGAAATCCTTTGGAAACCTCTGACACGACACGAAGGACGCGTGCGGGTTAAATACTGGAATACTCTAACGATTTGCCCTATCTGAGACATACCTATAATATCCTATCAAATAAAACTCAATATTTATTCTTATCTCAGAAGCAAAATGTCATCTCTTGCTCGAATTTGGAGCAGCCCAACTGGGGAAGTACCTCCGCCTTGCAGAACACCACAGCCATAATAACATTATATACTCAAGTATGTAGTGTTGTGTTCCTGGAGGTGAGCAAGGTTGCCAGAGCTCCCGATCCCGAGGATGCACTGTGTTGAGAGCGAGGGACCTTTTATCCCCTCTGCTGTCAGCACAGTGAATCCTCAAATTTTATAAAGGGTCGGCAACGCGCACGTGACTCTTTTGGAGTTGCGAGCGACTCAGCGACTATAGGCTGCGGCGTCCACTTATCAGGTGGACCGTACGCTTGTTTGCCACCGTCGTCGTATAAATAATAAAAAACAGACAGACAGACAAAGTGAAACCATAAGGCTTCCTTTTTTACCTTTTTGGTACGGAACCCTAAAAGATGAATCTTCATCAAATATCCTTTCTTATCTTTTGGGTTATTGTCAGATTTAGGTGCGCGTCTTTTCGGTGGACATGTCCAAAGTTAAGGGCTACAAAGCTTAATTTTCGATTGAGCTGATAACCCGCATAATTTGTAATAAATCCATGTAATAAAAACGTAAATTACATGCACACAAGCGGTTAACTATTGACCACCGAATGGACAACTTTTGTTTTTCCGACTGACAATGACCCTTTTATATTTATGCGTCGAGCACGCACTGGTACTAAGGTCGCAGAAACCTTGCAGATATCATTTTTATCCAGTGCCATCTGTTTTATGGATGCCATGGTATTTGGGTATAGTTTTGAAGATTTACGAGTAGGTACTTATCTTGTATCACGCAATGGAAGTTTCATGGAATTTATAGGGGTCTAAACGGAACCCTGATGTTGCTGTCACGCCCAAATACAAATGTATTTATTTTTGCTTGAAATGTGGTCCAGTGAGTTTGCAATGTTTGCATTACCGTACTCGCTAGCGGCTGCGTAAACGATTTAGTATGGACAAACGTACAGCGCCTCTGGCGGTTACGCAATAGAACTAAGAATCGCCATACTGAATCGTTTACGCAGTCGCTAGCGAGTACGGTAAGAGTTTTCGATACAAACTCATGGTAAGGGTGCAGAAGTCACGCGTCCGTCCTACCATCCGTCCGCATATACAGGGGCATGTACCACAATACTTTACAAGCGTACAATTCGACAAATTTGTGAACTTTTTCTATGGAAAATTGTACAATTTTGTCAAATTGACAACATTTCATATTTTTAACTACTTTATTTTATGAACTAGTTAGAAAATAGGTAAAAATGTAAGCCACCCGTATTTTTTCTTTTTCAATTTAACTCATTATTTCATATAAAAAAAACACGTTAAAAAGTAGGTCATTCTAAAAGGGCGTAAGTAAAATATGACGTCATCTTCCCAACAAGAATCCAGAGCCACTCCAGAGCAGCGATTGTCTGTACTCTGTACTAAGGGGAAGAGAGGAAGATGACGTCAACTTTCGGTTTACATTAATTTGCAATATTTTCCAAAATTAACAGAGCAAAAAATCTAAAAAAAATTTTTTTGTGTGTTTCACACGTTTTTACCGAAATGGTTTTCGAATTAAGACTTTTGGAAATTATGAAATATTGTCAATTGTAGACTTGTAAAGTTTTGTGGTATAGGGGCCAGATGTACATGGCCCCCTTACGAACATTTGTAACTTTTCAAGCACCAATTAAATTATTAATGTTTTTTTGTATTAATCGTGTATTTCTGTATAATTTCTTGTTGTTTTGTGTGTTTGTTTCGTCACTGTGCCGTGGTTTCACCACATGCTCACAACGGAAGACCAGCGCTGGCTCTGCCAGCATAACGCTGAGTTGTGACCATTTCGTGGCAAAATTCTGTTTTGTAATGTCCTGTTTGTAAGTGTTTTGTTTGTCACGAATAAATGTTTCTTTTCTTTTCTTTCTTTCAATATATTTAGTATTAACGAAAATTTGAAACAGTAAAAGAACGCAAGTTTATTGTAGATATTAAATGCTTCCCAATTACCAAACGAAAGCCTTGTCTAACAACCGTATATACAAGCGTTTTAAGTTTAATAGCTTTCCCAAAACAAAAAACTTTTTGCCGTAAGCAATTACGAAAAATCGCGTGTTCATAGTACAAGATAAATAGCGCCTCCGTACTGTTTGAATAATTGCGCTTGTTAAATTTATTGCATTTAAAAAGAATTCACACTTGACATTTAAAAAATAACGGTAAATGCACGCGACTTTCAATTACATCTGGAGGTCTCGAGTTCAAGTCAAACCCCTTGTATCACAGGGTTTTTCAAAAAACTTGTTTTTCTTTATTCAACGACGGTGACAAACAAGCGTACGGTCCACCTGATAATAAGTGGACACCGCAGCCTATAGACGCTCGCAACTCCAAAAGAGTCGCGTCCGAATCACTGAACCTTTATAAAATTTGAGAAATCACTGTGTTGACAGCAGAATGGACAAATATAGGTCCCTCGCTCTCAACACAGTGCATCCTCGGGAGCTCTGGCAACCTTGCTCACCTCTAGGAACACAACACTACATACTTGTACAGTAAATAATGTTATTATGGCTATGGTCTGCAAGGCGGAGGTACTTCCCCGCTTGGGCTGCTCCAAATTCGAGCAAGATGACATTCTTGACCTCTCTTATTTAACTTTGCTTTGCTATGTAACAGGGGCTTTCCGATGAAGGAAGTCATCGTTAGAATAACAATCTAATCGAGGTCTAATCCATGCAAAGTCTAATTTTAACTCTGGGTAGGTCAAATGGCAGTCGCTTTTGTAAAGCTAGTCCCTCCCACTCATATGACAATTCGTATTACGTGGAAATTGATGAGCATTGAAGCAAAATCGAAACAATGTTGAAATCCATCCATTCCAGTATTGTGATAATAATGAGAATGTAACCGGCCCCATTGGCACGAGCTGACATGTAGGTACACCGACTTGGCCGAAAAAAAAAAACAAAGGCAAGATGGCCGGACGGAAGCCGAATGACGTACGCCAGTGTGGCACGGTATATTTGCATAATTATATCTTTTGCGCATTCCCTTGGAAATATTTAAATGTTGCAGAAATTCTATTTTTAATTTTGTTATTGTAACCGTTTTGTTGGAGTGTATGTTTTGACAGTTGAAATTAATAGTCTCTCGTTGTTTTTTTTAAATTTTCATGTTCACTTGTGTTCGTAAGATATTTTTGAAGAATTTTCGATCACTTATAACAGTTTTAGAATCTTGGTCCCCAAAAATTTTTCCAATACCGCACTCATGATACCTTAAAGACAATATCTAGTTACAGAAAATCCAGGGGAAACCTCCGATACGACCACGCGGGCGGTTTTAACACTGGAATACTCTAAGAGTTTTTTTAAGAGTTTGCGCTCCGAGTGAGATTGGTTGAGCGGTGTCAATTTCAACCGAATCTGAAGTGTGTCAGTGGAATCGAGCTACTGGGAGTTTTGTCGCTGGTTCACTAAACCTAGCCTAGCTGAGAAGAGTCCAGCAAGAAACTCAGACAAACAACAAAACGAAACAAACTCAAAACAGTAAAGAGCAAAATTTAGATATAAATGCCCGAAGGAACTAACTAAGGGCTAAATTAACCATCAACCCCTTATACCCTTATTATGCCCTTAAATGTCAAACAATTAGCCCGCACGCACGCCAAAGTAGTCTTGACCTAATTCCAAGATGGCGGATAACGTTCGGAAGCAGATTCAAATCAACATTTCCATTTTAAGTAGATCCCATTTCCTATACAGTACAACCGCCTCTTAAGGCAAGACAGTCTCACTGCAGACGTCCTGCTCTAACACGAATGAGTTTACAATTAACCGTCCCGCTCTCTACGGAAATCTGCGCGCAATTTTCGTCAATATTAAGTACATTTTGATTGATTTTTGAAATACTGGATCATTTATCAAAAATCTATCCGGTTATTGTGTTAGAACAATAAAAAAGCTACCCTTTTTGTAAAGAAAAACGTATCACTGCCGATGACAATTACGAAATAATCAGCATATAAGTTTATTTTTACGATGATATTTAGATTTTTTTTACAGAGTTACCAAAGCATCTTTCAATATTTTGTTCGGTTATTGTGTTACTTTCTTTATGTCACACCTGACCATAAAGTGGCCATTATCGCACGCTCCGCGCGCGAAAAAACCCACTTCCTGGCCAGGGGGTGACATAAAATTTTGTACTTACCACGGGCGATAATAAAGAAAGCCTCAGATCGTATATTTATCGCCCTTGCCTTCGGCTCGGGCGTAAAATACCTGCGATCTGAGACATTCTTTGTTTTATCGCCCTTGGTAAGTAATGTACTATTCTTTCTCAATCTACAGTTACAGTTGTGTAATGTAATTCTATGTTATATCTTCACATTATAACCTCAAACTTTAATATTTTCGACAATTCGTGAACTGGCCTGGCCTTAACTCGAGACCATATCAGCTTGGCCGTATAACACAATTACCATTTTATCTTGAACTACGAAACGACCGAGTCTTCCATTTATCAAAGGTCTATGTAAATTGGACCACGCCGGACGCCTACTGTTCTATCTATATTCGAATTTTGAATTTGAAATCAGTTGGAACTGTATTTGAAAATGGACCTAGCGTGAAACGTTCAAGGTTCGATTTGGATTGGAGTGGGTCCGATTGTGGAAATAGATTTGCTGGCTGCTGGCTGTATAGTTGGAATTGTATTTCTTTTTGGTGTTGTGTTTTTGGCAACGCGTTCTTTATTTTTTTTCTCAAAAAATTGGTCCGCAAATTGAACGTTAATCGCTACATATTTGAAGATAGTATAATAGTTTAAGGTCAGACCAAACATTTATAAAATAAAAAACATTGCAAGCCGCCTGGAATGTTACATATAAATTCCTTTATTCGTCCCGGCACAACAATAGGGTTCCGTTTTGACCCTTTGGGTACGGAACCCTAAAAACAGCAAATTAAATCGCTCACAAGACACAGGCGGTCTTACCGCCAACAAGCGATCTTTTCCAGACAACCTTTGGGTAGTGGAAACGATCCCGGCTAACTGGCGCTCCACTCGTAGACGCGTAGCGTAACCGATCGATAAAATTCGACGAGTGCTACGCGCTACGCTTGTAGCCGATGACATGTTTTTAAGATAAGATAAGATAAGATAAATCTTTATTTGCAATGTGGTGTGGTGGTGTGTTACATATTCTAGTAGTATCCATAGTAGTATCACATATTTAGCTACATATTAGCATGCAAATGAGCACTTAAATTTAAGTTTACATGTTACTTAATTTTAAATAAGTCATCTAAAGCATAGAACATATGGTCTATTTCTAATTTATTGTAGCGAATATGAATACGAACCGATTAAAATGAAATGTGGTATGGAGATAGTTTAAGTTCCGGGGAATCCCGGAAATTATCTCTTACGGGGGTGGCAGTTTTTAAGATAAGATAAGATAATATATAATTTATTGTCAAAACTGTGTACATAACATGTCATAATTTATGGCCCCTGAGAACTGGGCAAGAGACATTTGTATTAAACCGTGGCGGCAGAACTTTCGTGTCAAAACCGGACAACAAGAAGAAACGCAATAAAGTAGTTACAGTGTATTATCAGAATGTGAGAGGTCTTCGTTCTAAATCTGATACTTTTTTTAATAACTTGCTGGTTTGTCCGTCCGACATTATTGCTTTGACAGAGACATTTTTAACAAGCTCTGTATATGACGCCGAATTATTCCCTCCCGGGTATATAGTGCTCCGTAAGGACCGTAGTGGCGATGCGGGGTGGGGTGGGGTACTCCTCGCGGTACGTGACTGCTACAATGTGCAACTTGTTACTGATGTGGACGAATTAGATGATGACATGGAATTATTAATTACCATAGTCAAGTGGAAAAACACAATTAAATTTGTGTGTTGTGTTGTATACTTACCACCTAAAGTTAGTGACGCTCAATATATAAAAGTATTAAATTGTTTAGAAAATGTTTATTGTAAATATGCCACTTTGAATATGTTTGTATTTGGAGATTTTAATCTCAATTCTTGCAGTGCAAATGTAAAAATTCAGTTTGAATTGTTTCTCGAATTTACTAAATTCTTTCAGCTCAATAGTATTTGTAACGAATATGGAGGCATCTTGGACCTGGTATTAAGTGGGTTGGGGCCCGAGCGAGTGGGCGTGTCCGAGGATGTCGGCGCGCTGGTGCCGGCGGACGCGTATCATCCTCCGCTGCTGGCTACGCTTGTGCTGCCGCGAGGCGAGGAACCCGCGCACCAGCGCCCGACTCGGAACTCCGCTCCGCTCCAATCGGAATGGGATTTCCGAAAGGCCGATCTTGGCGCGCTTTACGATGCCATAGGTAATATAAATTGGAGCGAAATATTAGAAGAGCAAAATGTAGAATTAGCCTGTGACATTTTCTATAGTAAATTAAAACAATGCATATCAAATCATGTCCCTACCAAAAATCATGTGCATTCAAGTAGTAAATATCATTATCCGAATTGGTACACTAAAGATATAATACAAACTATCCAAAATAAATACAGCCACCATAAAAAGTATAAAGAAACCGGCTCTGAATTTAATTATGAGATTTTTAAATACTACAGGGAACGTGCTAAATTCTTGATAAACCAGTCATATCACCAGTATAAAAGGAAAATTGAAAGGGACATCATTAACGAACCGAGAAAGTTTTGGGAACATGTCAAAAACAAACGAACCGACCGGCGTCAACGCAATGAATACACTTATCAAGACGAGACGGTGACTGGTCAGGAAGCAGCTGATGCATTCGCCAAATATTTTAGCAGTGTATTCCAGGCTGAGGAGCCGCGACTGGATCCCGTAGAAGCTGCACAAATGAGTTTGGGGGATGCGACGCGCGTCACGGTGGATAGAGTTGAGTACACTGAGTTGCGCCGAGCGGCGCGCAGACTGAAACCACACTCCTCTGCCGGCCCTGACACTATTCCTCCATTCTTGGTTAAAGATTGTATATCATTATTTGAGCTTCCGCTATTACACATATACAACCTCTCATTAAAAATGGCCACCTATCCTAGCTGCTGGAAAACATCTAGGGTGACTCCAGTGCCAAAAAGTGGATGTGGATCAGACATCACTGAATTTAGACCGATTGCAGTGTTGTCAGTTTTCGGCAAGTTGTTCGAGACAATCATTGATAACCAAATCAGCCAACAAATTGCTCACCAACTCGATGACGGCCAGCATGGATTCCGAACACGCCGCTCTACAGTTACTAACCTCACTGACTTCACTGACTATGTCACAACAGCGATGGACGGAAGACGCCAGGTTGACGCGGCGTATTTCGATTTCAAAAAAGCATTTGATGTGGTGGATAATGATATTTTACTCCAAAAATTTGCAGCAGTAGGGTTTTCGCCCAAATTAATAAGTTTCTTCGCTAGCTATCTGCGTAACCGCAGTCAATTTGTCCGCCTAGCAGGTTATTATTCACAGCCCTATTTTACACGATCAGGAGTCAGTCAGGGAAGTACGCTGGGTCCCACCCAATTTTTGCTCATGATCAATGACTTGCCGAAGGTTGTCAGCACTGCCAAATGCCTATTGTTTGCAGACGATTTGAAACTATGTCTAGATATTAGGGATGACACTGACTGTGTGCGTTTACAGCAAGACATCAATGCAGTAGTTGAATGGAGTGAAGCCAATAGGCTTCACTTCAACACATCAAAATGTAAAGTCATCACATTCACTAGAGCAAAACGTCCTATTCTTGCGACATATCATGTCAACAGTAATGAGCTCGAAAGGGTACATAGCTTACGTGATCTTGGACTGATAGTGGATACAGAACTCGACTTTCGTCAACATATTGCTAAGACGTGTAAAAATGCTTGCAAAACTCTGGGTTTTATAATGAGGGTAGCTTCGCAATTTACAAGCCCTAAAGTGGCTTTAATACTGTACTTTGCATATGTACGGAGCCGGTTGGAATATGGAGCCATCGTGTGGGACCCGCACGAAACGAAGTATTCGCTAATGGTCGAGAGGGTTCAACGCAAATTCGCCAGGTTTGTATATAAAAGGATGTATGGATATTATCCATATCTCTACCCATCTCGCTTTGTCTTGGGTATGGTAGGTCTCGACTCCCTGGAGCTTAGACGCAAGCTGCTCTTAATAGCGCATTACTATTCCTTGCTGCACGGCGCAATCGACAACCCCAGTGTTCTGGGCCGAGTGGCGCTGGCGGTTCCGTCGCCGAGTTTTGGCCTGGTGGGTGCGTGTTTGGGCGGCGCGCGACCTGCGCGGCGGTGCCGGCGCCTACTGGCGGATCCCGAGACTCGCACAGTACACGCCGCAAATGCGCCCACCGCTCGGGCTATTTCGCTGACAAATGCAGTACTAACCCAGGTCCCAGATGCTGATATTTTTGCCGATAGGTTAAGCAGCTTCATGAAAGCCGCATTGTCTGCATTCAACTGTATTTTCTAATTTGTTATGTTTGGTTTTGATGTTTTATATTTGTAAATATTGTGTTACCTGTATTTGCTATTTTAGAATTTGTTTTTATATATTTGATACTAATTTGTGTTGTTATTGTTAGTTTTAAATTACCGTGTAAGCGATTTGGTGCCATAACTGTAAGCTTATATGTGTTGAAATAAACGAATTGAATTGAATTGAATTGAATAATGATAATAAGTCTCAACCGTCTGCCCATTTCGGACGTACAATATTATATTAATAATACAATTAAAATTAAATTAAAATTAAAATACAGATTAAATTAATGTCACAAGAAATATTCATTTAGGTCATAAAAACATTTACAAATTAACCAGTCCTTCAGTGTCTCTTTATGAAAAGTAACACAAGAAAAAATTACATATTATGAGTTATAAGGCCGGAAACAGTACTCGACCGACGGTCAGCGCGTATGGTCGGTCGGCTGACGGTGAGCATCGTTCTGAACTTCGTACAGCGATAGCTACGCCCGACCGACGGTACGCGCTGACCGTCGCGCTTTGTAAACATACATAAAAGGTTTGTTTAACGGGTCTAACGCGATATTTATGTATTTACCTTTTTTACCGACGTTTCGGTTTCACCGGCCGTGGTCGCGGATATGACAGTCGTCCCACAAAATAAATACATAAATATCGAGATCGCGTTAAACCTGTTAAAACAAACCTTTTAAGTGTATTATGAGTTCTCTTGCACTATTAAGGCAGGTGTGAAGTAAACAAAATTCTCTAAAGTTGTATTGTAACCTTTGCTCCAGATTTTGCTATCATTCGGGTGAAATTAGCATATAAACACACGCTAACACGTTTCGAGTAAGGTTACCAGCTACTAAATACTATTATAGTGGGTCTGTGAGCTATATTTTTCGCGAGGGAAATTATATTTCAAACCCCCACGGCTTCGTCATAAAAAAAATTAATGTACATAAACCCATGTAATTATCGAACCAGGGGACCGATTTTTGAGTGTCGAACGCTCGACTTTTCAAAACATCATAGTTATTTGACAAATCACGAGTGAAAAGTCGAGTGTTCGACACTCGAAAATCGCTCCCCTGCTTGTGCTCACAAATTTAACGAAAATCAGTGAAATATGTGACCTAGAGCAGTTTTATCCTATTCAAGCTGAAACTTAGAAAATTCGCTGTCTTCGTTGTCAAAAATGAAAAATTGCTTTACAATGTAGGTACTTACACACAATGTACAACTCAAACTTTTTATATGATACCCCGCTTGTAGTTTTACCATCATACACTTAAGTAGTAGGTCAATTTCTATACACTAAATAAAATAAAAAAAATCCTGGACAATCTTACACAAATCAACCTAGTCCCAAACTAAGCAAAGCTTGTACTATGGGTACTAAGCGACGATATACATACTTATATAGATAAATAAATACTTAAATACATAGAAAACATCCAAGACCCAAGAACAAATATTTGTGCTCATCACACAAATAAATGCCCCGGCCGGGATTCGAACCCGGGACCTCCAGCTTCGTAGGCAGGGTCACTACCAACTAAGCTAAAGCCACAGCTGTGCGTAGCCACACTGTTTCTAAGTATTTTATTTTTTTGTTTCAAATTATTGTTCTTGTTTTCAAAGCAATAAGTAGTTCCCGCGATAGGTTGAGATACTAACCCCCCTATTCATAAAACAACTTCTCCTAAAATGTATTTTGTCCCTTTCTCGCAAACATAAATGACAAAGTGACAGATAAGGACAAACGAATTTTAGCTGCATAATACTCTAATATTACACTGAGAGACACAAGAAGTTACAAAAACCGGCCAAGTGTGAGTCGGGCTCGCGTACGAAGGGTTCCGTACCATTATCTGTAACAACGGCAAAAAAAATCATGTCTGTTGTATGGGAGCCCCCTTAAAAATTTATTCTATTCCGTTTTTTAGTATTTGTTGTTATAGCGGCAACAGAAATACATCATCTGTGAAAATTTCAACTGTCTATCACGGTTCTTTACATACAGCCTGGTGACAGACGGACAGACGGACAGCGGAGTCTTAGTAATAGGGTCCCGTTTTACCCTTTGGGTACGGAACCCTAAAAAAGTCTTTAATTTATGTTGTGCCAACCCTACTCAGCAAGCAGCGACCTAAAAAAGCTAAAACGTTTTTTATGGTCCCACATACAAAGGTTAGCTTTTCGTTCCAGTAGTGTTGGAAGTGTTTTTATGTATTTTAACGAGTTATGCCACAAAACTTACGTCAGTACCCTTACCATGAGATTGCAATGTCTGCATTACCGTACTCGCTAGCGACTGCGTAAACTGCGTAAAGCGATATTTATAAAACTACCTACATGGCACCGCAATTTTGAAAAATTTTGATAAGCAGAATCTGTCAAAAACATTTTCACAAAATTTCACTAGCAACGGTTTAGAAATACGACCTATGCCCTTACCATGAGTTTGCAATGTTTGCATGACGGTACTCGCTAGCGACTGCGGAAACGATTAAGGCGACTTCCTGACTTGGCGGGGCGGGATCGATATGTGACATTTTCTTCTTTGACGCAAACTTACTGACGTCGCAAAGATTCTCACTTAACATAATACTGTCAGTATTACGTTTGCGCAGTAGTAATATCATGCGCAGAAGCGGAGCAGTACCGCTTTCGCATCGTCCCGCTACCGCGCATCCCGCGCCAGTCAGGAAGCACTCATTTAAATGTAGGGGCGTAGTAAAAAAAGGTATCGCGTCGACTGACAGCTGACACTGACATTTGACACTTTTCTCATATCGTACTGCCTCCGCACCGACAAATCAGGAAGTCGCCTTAGTATGCCGATTCTCTACTTCTATTGCGTAACCGCCAGAGGCGCTGTACTTTTCTCCATACTTCCATACTAATGCCTTGGCCACACGTACCGAGCAAAACGGGCAAAATTAGTATGGAAGTTTTACTCGGCCGAGTAAAACTTCCGTACTAATTTTACTGTCTCGCCCGTTTTGCTGGGTACGTTTGACCAAGGCAGTCGTTAACGCAGTCGCTAGCGAGTACGCTCATGCAAACATTACAAACTCATGGTAAGGGCACTGTAGGAAAAACAGCTGGACACCTTTTTAAGGCACGAGTGAACAGGCATCTTCTGGGTGAGCTCGCTTCACCGTCGGCCTTATCTTTGCCCCCTGGCTAGATGCTGGCCAGGAGCAATATGGAAAAACAACATACGTGCCACGAAACGGTTCCTCGTCAGCATGGCGTTGGCATGTGGCCAGCACTGGTCTTCCGATGGGTCAGGGAAACCAAGGGATTTCACATACACACAAAGGGATCGATGTGTGACATGTTCTTTGAAACTAACTCCTAAAAGGGTCCCCAGGCCAGAGTAACATACCACAGTACAATACCACACCTGTGACACGCGAAGGAACGTAAGTGCTGTGGGTCAGTATGTGTGCGTGCGCTGTCGGTACACGCATCAATTGTTTGCGCGGGTGCGTAGCGCGTGGCGCGGACGAATCGCGAGGCGCGACGGCAACCGATCGGCACCAGGCGGGTCTCTCAGGGACGAGGTAACTGACCTCGGTGCGGGGGGTTCGTGTCCGTTCTGTATGTAATACTATTTTTTTTAATCAAAGTGAAAATTGAAAAATTCAACACCACAGGTGGGATTTGAACCCACGACCTCTGGAATCCGTCCATTGCTCTACCAATTGAGCCACCGTGGTATCCCTTGTAATGGTGAATTTTTTTTTTTTTTGTTTTATTTTTGGTATTTTGTTTTTTTTTTATTTAGTTGTAATAGCTTCACGGTAGATGTCGCTACGAGCCTCCCTAATAAGGCTTAATAGATGAGTGTTAAGATTGAAAAATTCACCATTACAAGGGATACCACGGTGGCTCAATTGGTAGAGCAATGGACGGATTCCAGAGGTCGTGGGTTCAAATCCCACCTGTGGTGTTGAATTTTTCAATTTTCACTTTGATTAAAAAAATGAGATTTTCGCTAGCGGACGCATCCGCTTAACAAACATATTAAAGTTTGTAATACTATTGTACTATTCTGTGACAATAGTTACAAATGAAACATTGTGTTCCAGCCAAGCAGTGTTCGAGGCACACGGAGTGCGTAGCTGTCGACAAGAGCTCATGCGTGCGCACTCACTACGACGCGCAGACGCGGTGTCTGTGTGGGGACAACAGCGCGCCGATCAACGGGCAGTGCGAAGCGCAGACTAGGAGTGAGTTACTTATATACTAATTCCTAATTTGCCAATTCCTAATTTACTAACTCCTAATATACTAAATCCTAATTTACTAACTCCTAATTTTCTAATTCCTAATTTACTAATTACTCATTCTTAATTTACTAATTTTTAATTTACTAATTTACTAAAAACTTTTTCCTAGTTTACTAATTATTAATTTACTAATGTTACTAATTACTAAAATAAATAAATATTTGGACAATCTTACATAAATTAACCTAGTCCCAAACTAAGCAAAGCTTGTACTATGGGTACTAAGCGACGATATACATACTTATATAGATAAATAAATACTTAAATACATAGAGAACATCCAAGACCCAAGAACAAATATTCGTGCCCGTCACACAAATAAATACCCTGGCCGGGAGTCGAACCCGGGACCTCCAGCTTCTTAGGCAGGGTCACTACCAACTAAGCTAAAGCGGTCGTCACTAATATACTAATTACTTACTAATACTAATTACTTATAAAAATATTTATTAATTTTACTTCTAATGTTATAAATGCGAAAGTTGTCTGCCCCTTTCCGTCTGTCTGTCTGTCAGTCACCACTTAAAATCAACATTCGGATTCGCATCAAAAGAAAATTTTGCGAATGCGAGTCGGCTTCTTCGGCCGCGTAACCACATTTGTATTTATTTACTATCTCCTCTCAGCGTTATTAAGCCTTTCAAAGCCCTAGATAAAGATATAGCACAGAATAGTATAATAGTGATATAGGTTAAATTACACGGACCATTATACGGACCACTGTTAACCCCCCCAACTAATATCTATGTGTGTTTAGGCGACTTCCTGACTTGGCGGGGCGGGATCGATATGTGACATTTTCTTCTTTGACGTAAACTTACTGACGTCGCAAAGATTCTCAGTTGATGGAATGCTGTCAGTATTACATTAATGCGCAGTAGTAATATCATGCGCAGAAGCGGACCAGTACTGCCTTCGCATTTCCTCGCTACCGCGCATCCTGCGCCAGTCAGCAGGAAGCACTCATTTAGGCTGGCCGCAGACGCACGTTTTCCGTATGAGTTTTCAGAGAGAGGGGAGTTGACTCCTCTCTCTCTAAGAGCGAGAGGCTTTGACGACCGCTTTAGCTCAGTTGGTAGTGAACCTGCCTACGAAGCTGGAGGTCCCGGGTTCGAATCCCGGCCGGGGCATTTATTTGTGTGATGAGCGTGAATATTTGTTCTTGGGTCTTGGATGTTTTCTATGTATTTAAGTATTTATTTATCTATATAAGTATGTATATCGTCGCTTAGTACCCATAGTACAAGCTTTGCTTAGTTTGGGACTAGGTTGATTTGTGTAAGATTGTCCACAAATATTTAAATATTTATATTTAACTCCCCTCCCCTCCGATTCCGTTCTGAATTCCGTGCGTGTGCGGCCGGCATTAAATGTAGGGGCTCAGTAAAAAGCGGCACTGAGTCGACTCGACTGACAGTTGACACTGACATTTGATAGTTTTCTCATATCGTACCGCCTCCGCACCGCCAAATCAGGAAGTCGCCTAGTCAACGGATTGTATTAATCCGTCATTGGCGGTCAAAAAGGTTAAGTTGCTGATCGATCGTGCTTTCGTGCTGTAAGACCAATTAAAACATATCGCGAGTCCTATCAAGGCCAACTTATACTTATCGTTGAGTATAATATGTGAGATTTGACCGATTTGAGAAAAGATTATGCTTACATGCATGACCAAGTTGGGAATTGGAAACGAATGGTGTGTTTTACTCAATGGTTTTTTGCAAGTTTCTGTTTGGTCCTATGGTTGACGGTAGAGAATGCCTTGAGCCACTAAGTACACCATTTGTTATGTGCGATAAAGTTTAAATAAATAAATTTAAAAAACCGGCCAAGTGCATGTCGGATTTCGTACATTTGGGGTTCCGAACCAACTGCAAAATTAAGTCCGTTTTAATAGGAAAAATAAGGAACAACATTCAAACTTCAGCATTTATAATGTACAAGTTTTTGGCCGCGACTTCGTCCGCGAGAAAAACGCGTTCATCGTGACAGAATTTAGTTAATACCTAGTTGCTATTTTTTTAATCAAGCGCTTAGCTAGTTATCGCTGTTCCATACAAACTTCCACTCCCTTAAGGGATGATTTCCAGGATAAAAAGTATCCTGTGTCCTTCCCCAGAACTCAAACTATCTCCAATCTCCATGCTAAATTTCATCTAAATAGGTGCAGCGGTTTAAGCGTGAAGAGGTAACAGACAGACACACTTTCGCATTTATAATATTAAGTATAAATAATAAATAAATAAATATTTGTGGACAATCTTACACAAATCAACCTAGTCCCAAACTAAGCAAAGCTTGTACTATGGGTACTAAGCGACGATATACATACTTATATAGATAAATAAATACTTAAATACATAGAAGACATCCAAGACCCAAGAACAAATATTCGTGCTCATCACACAAATAAATGCCCCGGCCGGGATTCGAACCCGGGACCTCCAGCTTCGTAGGCAGGGTCACTACCAACTAAGCTAAAGCGGTCGTCAATTGGATGGTATGGATTAGTTAATTAGGATAAGGTGTACAGTACGTTTATCTGACGAGCGCGGGTGGCCCATGGGCCATAGAGCTGAGCGTTTTTTTCAATAAGTGTTTCGTAAAACGCTTTCGCTTACAGTAACTGAATAACAGTTTCTTATGAGAACAAAAAACAGTTTTTATAAAAACGACCACCAAAGCTGCAATGCAACGCAACAATGAAACTGCACTACATGAAAATAGAAACGAAACGCAAAACTGACATAACTCAAACTATAACCTATAACTTTCATTGATGTAGCGATCGAAACATGAAACAAGTATAAGATGGAACTGGTGATACACACATACAAAGGTGTGTGAAGGAGATGTAAGCATAGACAATAACACACGTGGGAGCGAGAAAAAATGACATATCTTCTGTCCCTCATCGCGTATAAGGAACCGATTATTTGTCACCGGCCGTTGTCACCGAAATGTCATCGTTGAACCAGTGGCCAGAGTATAAAAAAATATGTTACCCATAATGTTGGGTAAACTAAACCGGCTCGAAGGTTAAAAATAACAGATTAAAAATTTAATTGTGACGTGATTAGAATACTATTGTGAATTTCATTATTATAATGGCTGAATAACTAAGACGTTTTAATCTAATCGTGATTTTGTTAACTTTAATGTAGGTATTAAATTAGTACACATTTAAATATCGTAATTGGGAGGACATCGGATGTTTTGTGTTTGCCCGCGAATATTTACTAAGAGTTTATTTTGAAGTTTCTCAATAATTAAAAACCTACTTGTCAGTAAAAATGGGGAGATTATTCTTTTTGTGGTAACCCCAGAAAAAACTGTCACAATATCTCCGTCCTTGTGTGTGATTCACTAACCCTCCTTCTATATATCCTCTTTCTACGGATCGAAACGACGAAACGAAACAAAACTTAGCTTTGTTCGGGTGGGCGCGCTTTGTGCCAAAAACGTTTTGTATTGATGATTGACAATAATGCGCTCTATTCGCAAGATGTTAAGGCTTAATTTTGAAAATTCATTCGTAAATATTTCTTTCGTTCGTTTCGTTTTGTCGGGCGCCGCAGTGAAAAAAAAACTAGTTACTTTTGAAACTGTTTCGTGAAACTGTTTCCAGATAATGAAAAGCTGTTACGTTTCGTTACACTTAAAAGTCGCAACGACCCAGCTCTAATGGGCCATGGGTGACCCGTGGGTGACCCATGGTGATGTAATGTATTGAGCTACATGCACACCGTCTATGTGTGCGTGAGCGTGTTCGTATGTGTCACAGCTACAACTGTGGCTATTCCGCGCTCGTGCGATAAAAGTACTGTTGTACAGTCAAGGGCATAAAGTATACACTTTTGAACCTTATTTCAATGGAATAAGGTGGAAAAGTGTATACATATTGGTGCCCTTGACTGTACTATAAATTTTACAATTTTATTTAACCTGTCTGTAGCTTTATAAGGGTCCAATAAGGCGATAGGAGTACGCGGTTAGAGAGTGACCTGGGGAAAATCCAGGGGAAAACTCCGACACGACCACGCGGGCGGTTTCACAAAATGTTGTATTTCAAACAATGTAAATTAAAGCAGCCATTTCGTTACAACATAAAGTGCAGGATATCGTGTGAAATTCTTTAATTAGATTTTAATGGTGGATTCGTGCTGCCTTACAAATGCCGGCTTCAAATTTTAGTTAAAACTAGTTTCAAAATATCATGCTGACTTACATAATACTGGAAGAGATCCCTTAAAAGGTCGGCTTATGGTTGCGCCTATTGTTTACTTATTATCACTACTCAATTTACTTTGCTGTAACATTGCTGGCAATTTAAATTTTGTTAGAAATTAAGTTGTCGAAAATGAGTAATACCTAATTAAGTTAAGAAACTACGTTTAAATACCCAACTTAAAGAAAAGGTGGAAGTTGGAGGGGGCGTCAGCCAATCAGGAGCCGCTACGTCATCTGTCAAACAGTGTTGCCATTATCAAATATTGTTTTAGGCTTCGAACAAGAAGTTTAGATACATGCTTACTGGAGGTTGCGCGCTGAACATTCGTTTGAAGCTAGAAAATATGGCCTTGAATGACGTCACCGTTATCTTGCATCTCTTTCACTCTAATGTAAGATGGATCTAATGAAAGACAATCCAAGATAACGGTGACGTCATTCAAGGTCATATTTTCTAGCTTCAAACGAATGTTCAGCGCGCAATCTCCAGTATGTTATCTAAACTTCTTGGCTTGGTATAACTTAATATCAATATGGATGTATTCGATGTCCACAGATCTGTACCACTTGTGCTTGAACAGCGAGGAATGCAACGACGGCCTGATCTGCGGCACTCCAAACGCCACCGACAGATCCCCGCACCTCCGCATGTTGCTGCCCGGACAAAACATCTGCCTCTGCGATATCGAGAGTGGGTTCAGAGAGAAAGATCACGCTTGCAGCGGTAAGTTTACTTCTCAATAGATGGCGCTAGTCACTCCAATACTACGGCCCCGCATGTTGGTCCACATGGTGTTGCCAGGACAAAACATCTGCCTTTGCGATATCGAGAGTGGGTTCAGAGAGAAAGATCACGCTTGCAGCGGTAAGTTTACTTCTCAATAGATAGTGCTAGTCACTCCAATACTACGGCCCCGCATGTTGGTCCGCATGGTGTTGCCAGGACAAAACATCTGCCTCTGCGATATCGAGAGTGGGTTCAGAGAGAAAGATCACACTTGCAGCGGTAAGTTAACTTCTCAATAGATGGCGCTCAAGTGACCTCTGTATATTGGTCCCCGGCCAAAACATCTGCCTCTGCGATATCGAGAGTGGGTTCAGAGAGAAGGACCACACTTGCAGCGGTAAGTTAACTTCTCAATAGATGGCGCTCAAGTGACCTCTGTATATTGGTCCCCGGCCAAAACATCTGCCTCTGCGATATCGAGAGTGGGTTCAGAGAGAAGGACCATACTTGCAGCGGTACGTTAACTTCTCAATAGATGGCGCTCAAGTGACCTCTGTATGTTGGTCCCCGGCCAAAACATCTGCCTCTGCGATATCGAGAGTGGGTTCAGAGAGAAGGACCACACTTGCAGCGGTAAGTTAACTTCTCAATAGATCGCGCTCAAGTTGTACCTCTGTATGTTGGTCCCCGGCCAAAACATGTGTCTCTGCGATATCAAGAGTGGGTTCAGAGAGAAGGACCACACTTGCAGCGGTAAGTTAACTTCTCAATAGATGGCGCTCAAGTTGTACCTCTGTATGTTGGTCCCCGGTCGATCCATCTGCCTCTGCGATATCGAGAGTGGGTTCAGAGAGAAGGACCACACTTGCAGCGGTTAGTTAACTTCTCAATAGATCGCGCTCAAGTTGTACCTCTGTATGTTGGTCCCCGGCCAAAACATGTGTCTCTGCGATATCGAGAGTGGGTTCAGAGAGTAGGACCACACCAAAGACTACAATTATACATACGACCACACTAGCAGCGGTAAGTTAACTTCTCACTAGATGGCGCTCAACTTGTACCAATTCTACGGCCAGTCGGCCACACTAAGCTCCTCGCGCTGCCGTAATGTTGCCTTTATGTTATAACCATACTTATTTTGTATAAGTGCCGTTGTATTTAAGTTATTTGATGATAAATTATTGTTATTTCCCATATTTTCCAGATGCCGACATCCTGAAGACGTCCCTGTTTGCCGTTATCTTCGTGTCCTGCTTAAGAAAACTGCTATCGAACTAAATAACTAATTAAATATAGCACACGAGTGTATGCACTGTCGTTAATTTAAAAAATATAACGTATCTAAACAAGTATCAAGTCAATGTATATTATAGCATTTATAGCGTTCCTCTAAAACAGAGCCCACCTCTGTTTTAGACACCAAGTAAAACGTCATGTCGGTTTCACACAATGGGCCATGATGGCGTTGGAGCAGGACACGGCTATGCGGTGAAATGAGATGGAAATTATGTCTTAACTGTCACGCATAAAGCCTGTCACACACTGCAGCGGCCAGCGGTGGCGGTCAGTTGTACACTATTACTATCCTAACATTCATCCAGACACACGCGGCATTGATTTTCATAGTGTCAACTACCACCCAGCCGGCCAGCCAGCCAGAAATAGGCGGCCAGGTGACAGTATGACAATCAAGGCCGCTAGTGTCTGAAAGATTTTTAGGAGTTCCATAGAATACAACTGTCCGCCACTGCAGGCCGCTGCAATGTGTGGTATGTAGGTTACATACCTACGCAGGATAGGTACACGCCAATCGGCGGTAGTTTTACGCGCTCACATTTAGCTCCAAACTTTATTTGCTCATAATTAAAGTAGCTATTCAATAAAAATTAATTTAATATTAAAGGATAACGTCACTAAATGGGCCATTATACGGAAAGTTGTACACTCGACTTTTTTTTTTAATTTGGATAAAATTGGGTTTTTTCTACTCAGAATCGAAAGCACTTTCGAATGATATAGGGGAAAAAAAGTGTCCCAAATTTTTTTTATTCCATTCCGTTACCGTTTTCATACTAAGTTGGTAATGCTGGTGGTAACGGAATGGAAAAACTGAAAATTGTATGAAAAATTTGGGACACTTTTTTTCTCCCATTAGGTTCGAATGTGCTTTCGATTCTGAGTAGAAAAAACCCGATTTTATCCAAATTTAAAAAAAAAAGTCGAGTGTACATACAACTTTCCGTAAAATGGCCCAAATGCACTATACCAAGTACATACCTAATTAGTGTGACTTACACTTAACAGTTTGCTTAATATAATAAAGTACAAATACTCGTATAATGTTTGTGCCTGAAATATCCGTCCATTCAATAAATACATATTTAATAGAATGTAAATAGAGTTAAAATCTATCACAATTTAAACGTAGTATAGTATAGGTATTTTTGTTGTATTTAGTATTAATATTGAGTTTTGATTGAGGTTAATCAAACATATTACGCACATTGTTAAATAGAGAATAATTAAATTAATTAAAAAAATAACAAAAATATACATAAAAACTATGGCACGCTTGTTAAAGAACACCCCCTGTGTAGCTATTCCAGTTGTTTATGCTAAAAATATTTAGTTACTCCAAACTATTTAATACCTATATTATAGAGTTATAGAGGTGGTACATAAGGTATATTTAACTGTAATTTTGAACTTCAATGTAACTTAGTGATTGCTACTGCAAATTTGGAAAGTAGATCAAGTTTAGATTTCTAAAAGTAATATTTTATTTAAAGTTTTAATAAAGGCGATCTAAATGACGTTTCAGTTTTTATTTTTCTTCCTCTCTCAATTTCTATGTTGTCATATAGCTGGTATAGTCTAAACTTCTAAGACAAGACATCCCGTCGTCTCCCAGTCCATGGGATCCCAGGGACAAAAGATCATTACAAAAGAATGCTATTGTTTATTTTTTTTCGCTAGGAGACTACGGCTTTCAGGATAACTTCAATAAGACCACGGAAGTTTATTAAAACAATTTTGTCGCAGATGTCCTTAATTATTGGTATAGGTATCTATATTACGAACAGTGGCAGTGGGACTGGCAAGGCATATTTTTAGAATAGTATAATTTGGACTCTCCTTCACACGTATAAGAAGAAGATTACGAAAAGTATTTTAAGGTCTAGTTAAAATACTAGTTCAATGTTCAATTACAATAAGAAACGATAACAGTTACGAAATAAAATAATCATATTTTACGCAAGTGCCATGAAATTACGCCATCTAGTGAAATGATAACAACAACGCTTCTTTACACGTTTTCCTACTCATCCATAGATGTCGCATTATTACACGTCTCTATTGCTATAATATAACGTCACATATACTAACTACTAGATGTCGTTTTTCCTGAAATTAAAATTATTAACAATATTTTAAACTCATTAATAGTAAATGAACCAAATTATTAATACTTAATAAATGCACCTACAGTAAACTATTCTAAACGTAAAAATAATTAAATGAGCTTTCACGGTAAAAAAAAAACATGAATTAAATTGCAATGGCAACTATTCTGACATTGTCAATGTCAAAACCACATTGTTGATTTGTAGTTTGTAGTGTCAACTCATTGTATGTAGTACTTACGCACGCAATAATTATTTCTCAAAATAAAAGATGTCTAAAGATCCACTCGACGAATTACTACAATTCTTGAAGCCTGAATCCAGGATAGACCTAAAACATATCGCTTTGGATCATTTAGTTGGCTTATCAGGCAGCGAAGAAGGGATTAATACCTTGCTCAAAAACGAACAGGTTATTGCAAGTATTATCGAATTAACTAGTGACAAAGTGGACGAAGTCGCTAAAAATGCTCTTTTGGCACTAGTTAACATCACAGCTAACGCTAAGGGCGCTTCAGAGATACTAAAATACCGCCCTAGTTCTTGTAAGAACATAATAGAGTTACTTATAGGTTATGTTCTCGATCCTAACAAAAAAGACGCTGATGCGGCCTGCATGATACTTTCAAACATTACAAGGCTTGAAGATGAACTGGAAGTGTGTTTAGACACATTAATCCCGAAGCTAAATGATATTTTAAACGTTTACGTCAATATTGACTTCAATAAGACGGGTTCTAAGTTACATTACTTAGCGGCGATGTTTAGCAACTTAAGCTGCAGCAGTAGAATTCGCAAATGGCTGACAGAGGAAAACCCACACGTGCCGTTGATAAAAATCCTACCGTTCTGCAATTACGAGCAGTCTAACATACGGCGAGGAGGTGCTATCGGTACTATAAGGAACTTATCATTCGATGTTGATTATCATGATATTTTACTGAACCCGGACTTAGATATACTTACATATCTACTAAACCCTTTAATGGGCAATGAAGACTACCCGGACGACGAAATGGATGTACTGCCAATAGCATTACAGTATTTACCGAAAGAAAAACGGAGAGAAATTGATGTGGATATTCGGAAAATGGTTCTAGAGACGTTAAACAAGCTTTGTAGCAAAAGGAATTGTAGGGAGATTCTCCGAGATAACGGAGTATATTATGTGTTACGGGAGTACCACAAATGGGAGAAGGATCCTAAAGTGCTGTTGGCGTGTGAAAATGTTGTAGATATCCTGATACAGAAGGAATCTGAAGTGGGCGCAGAAGACTTGTCAGCTGTGGATGTACCGGAGGATTATAAAGAAAAGTTTGAAAAGATGGATGAAGATTATATCAAAACTGCTTAATCATGATTCTGTAAATTAATTTATAAATAAATGCATTTATATTTCGTTTTAATGCTAGCATGTCATTTGTTAATCCTTGAAAATCTTCAGTTCTGTCTTTTTATTATAGATTATCTTGTTATAGAGGTACCTTTATTATTTTATGTCACACCTGGCCATAAAGTGGCCATTATCGCACGCTCCGCGCGCGAAAAAACCCACTTCCTGGCCAGGGGGTGATTTTGTACTTACCACGGGCGATAATAAAGAAAGCCTCAGATCGCATATTTATCGCCCTTGCCTTTGGCTCGGGCGTAAAATACCTGCGATCTGAGACAGTCTTTGTTTTATCGCCCTTGGTAAGTAATGTACTATTGTATGGGGCATGTTTCTATGTATAAAGGAACCATACACACAAATTTGTTTACTTTACCATATTAGTCTCTGGGGTGGTCTGGGTACTAGATGGCTGCTGTCTATGGCAGCAGTCATTAAGCAAAGCTGGAGGCCTACAGGCAGCTTGAGAACTTCTAACAGTCAAGTTGACCACTCACTTGACAAAGGGTGGTCGAAATTACACCACGTCCATAGGGAAAGTACCCACCGCTACCCTACACGTGACCCCTGGGTGGTGCTAAAAGTGCAACGAAATTTCATGCGCTGTGCCTATCTCTTTTGCGAATACCGTGTTATCTTTAGTTCCTGTATGTTTTATGTAGTATTAAACACCTCATGTGGTTTAGTACAACATATTCATTGAGTAAAACTAACTACACAACTCAGACTTCAGTTGGTTTATTAACAAAAAGCCATCTTATTATTCAGATTAACATTTAAGGCACTTATGACATTGTTTTAACACAATTTGCTAAACACAGCCAAGTATTAGGCTTGAAACAGTGCTCGACCGACGTTCAGCGCGTATGGTCGGTCGGGCGTAGCTCTATAGCTATACGTCTATACGTATGAAAGCATACGGACGTTGAGACCGATGCTCACCGTCAGCGCGTATGCGGCCACAAAACACGCCCGACCGACCATACGCGCTGACCGTCGGTCGAGCACTGTATCCAGCCTTAGTGATCATTAATAGCTATGCAAGGACCAAAAAATTTATAAATGTTCTTGACTTAGGGGTCGTTCACATATTGCGACACGCAAAATTTCTAGATTTTTAACCCCTCTATGTCACGACTTTTCCGAACTTAGGGTTCATCATATTGTCAGGTTCGGTAATGAGCAATCGCTGGGTCATATAATATGTGCATGGCCCCTAATAGTACATTACTTGTCAAGGGCGGTAAAACAAAGAATGTCTCAGATCGCAGGTATTTGACGCCCGAGCCGAAGGCAAGGGCAATAAATATGCGATCTGAGGCTTTCTTTATTACCGCCCGTGTTAAGTACAAAATTTTATGTCACCCCCTGGCCAGGAAGTCGGTTTCTTCGCGCGCGGAGCGTGCGGTAATTGCTACTTTATGGCCAGGTGTGACATAATAGTACATTAATTCACAAGGGTGGTAAAACAAAGAATGCCTCAGATCGCAGGTATTTGACGCCCGAGCCGAAGGCAAGGGCGATAAATATGCTATCTGAGGCTTTCTTTATTACCGCCCGTGTTAAGTACAAAATTTTATGTCACCCCCTGGCCAGGAAGTCGGTTTCTTCGCGCGCGGAGCGTGCGGTAATTGCTACTTTATGGCCAGGTGTGACATAAAGAATATTTCTCACTTCTGTTATAATCTTTATTACTTTTGCACAGATATTAATGTAATTTAGGTACTGTATACATAACTTGTACCATTTTACGATCATACAAAATTACAGTTAAGGTTTAATTCCACAGCAAACAGCAACTGCACGTTCCGCCGCACTCCAAATTGAACCGTATAATCATAAGACTAAGTCCCAATTTAGAGTAAGCGGCGTGTGCTGTCGCGACACTTCTCCGCTCATTTCAAATTGAGCTTTATATTAAGACCATTACGGTTCAATTTGGAGTGCGGCGGATCGTGCAGTTGCTGTATGCAGTCGGCAGCGGAATCATATCCTTATGCTCATAACCAACATAAATTTGGCCAATTATAACATTTCTTACTTAACACAAAAAAATATCCTCTATATATTTTTAACAGTGCGTATCTTTGAGTTTGACACTATATCAGGAGCGCGGGTGACCCATGGTTGTGTGTTGAGCTATGCATGCACATTGTCTATGTGTGCGTCAGCGTAGGAGCTGAGTTCACGTTGTCTATGTGTTCGTATGTGTCACAACTACAACAGAGGCCAACCCGCGCTCGTGAAACTATACCGAAAACTTATACCCTGAGAGCCTGTCTCACTTTGCATATTTTAGCAACCGAGAAGGTAATACTGTTTAAAAAAAAAGAACTTTTACTGTCACAAAAACACAAAAAAAAAAAAACGCAATCCAAAATCTACATTAGTCTAGTTTTTCTTGCGTTCGTTTGACAGAATTTTGCCTTAACGAGTTGTGTTCGAACTATTCAATTAAAGTTTTAAAATACTATCTAACTATTTTTTTATCAAAGTGAAAATTGAAAACTTCAACACCACAGGTGGCCTTTGAACCCACGACCTCTGGAATCCGTCCATTGCTCTACCAATTGAGTCACCGTGGTATCCCTTGTAATGGTGAATATTATTATTATTATTATTATTATTCATTTATTTCGAGTATCACAAAGACTCATATCATATGACAATACAATAGTTGTTAGTAATCAATTAATTAATTAATAATAAATTATCTTATAGCGAATAGATGAGTGTTAAGATTGAAAAATTCACCATTACAAGGGATACCACGGTTGCTCAATTGGTAGAGCAATGGACGGATTCCAGAGGTCGTGGGTTCAAATGCCACCTGTGGTGTTGAATTTTTCAATTTTCACTTTGATTAAAAAATTGAGATTTTCGCTAGTGGACGCATCCGCTTAACAAACATATTTTATCTATTTTGATTTTAGATTTACGGTGGCAAACAAGCGTACGGCCCACCTGACGGTTGGTTGCGCACGCACACGTCACGCAAGCGGTCTGACATCGACTATGGAGATTCATACTTTCAACGCGCACGTCGACGCTTACGTGCTGCGCACGCAACCAATGTGCCTTTTCTCTGTATACAGGGTGACTTATAAGTCGTGAACAGAAATATGAAAATATGAATCTGTAGCTCTAGTATCATTGACTTATAATATAGAAATAGACACACAATGCCGAACAAAAATGACGGAAAATGTGGCACTGATTGACACTGTCAGTTGCATACACGCTTTGTCACTGTTACTGTCTGCCGTCAACACGAAAGTACCGCAACGCGGTACATTTGAGGGTGCCATTTTTTTCGCCTGACTGTGTATCTAGTTCTTTTATAGTACATCTATGTCTAGTATAAGTTTTTTCGAAACATTAACTAATTCGAACGCGTTTGCGTTTTGTCTCAAAATGTATGAAAGTGGTATGAAAACGTGAACAGCGCCTCTGGTGGTCACTAGTGGAAACTAAAACAGCGAGTATAACATTTGTTGCTAACCGATGAACGCGCGTATTTCAAACTCGGTGAGAGCGTTTTCATACATTTTGAGACAAAACGCATTCGAATTAGTTAATGTTTCGAAAAAACTTATACTAGAGCTACTTTTCTTATGAAACAGCAGATTATTTTGGTACGGACGAAGTTGGTCGCATGGTAAATGTGGTTCATGTTTTCATATTTCTGTTCACAACTTATAATTTATTCACCCTGTATATTTGTATAAGATAGTGTTTACTTATAATTATGGCTTATGAATTAATAGAAATCAGTCATTAGAAATGCCTTAACGTAAATGCAACACTCCTTCGGTATCAGTTATGCAAAATTGTCTCCTATGTATTACAAGCTGAAGTTTATTACTTATAAAAGCCGTTACATGAGCCGTGTTCCGAATCACGCTAAAAATGCTCGCAGCGCTTACAGTGCTGACGGCCGGTCCGAATCAAATAGCGCGCTCAAGGCCGCGTGAGTAGTGTTTTGTTTCGGACCGGTATTCGCTTGAGCGCGCTCACGATCGGACCGATTCACGCTCATAGCCCGCGTTTACTGTCATGTTCATATATCAAACGTCAACTTGACGTTTGGCTCAAGGCGCTTACGCCTGGGAGTGTGAGCATCGTAAACGCCAACATGGCGCCGTCCATGACGTCATCAATGACGTCGCGATATCTCATGTAAGCGCTATAAGCGCGAATCGGTCCGATCGTAAGCGCGCTTTGAGCGCTGTAAGCGTGATTCGGAACATGCCTATGTTGTAATGAAATGAGAAATGTGAGGTCTTTTTTTGGGACAATATAGAACTAGAAGTGATAAAGGATTTCATTAAGGCATTTCTATAAAAACATTGTAATAACACTTAAATTTAAATAATACTAAACAGACGCCTCGCGGTCTTGTAACTAAAAAGGTAATCTCTTCAACAACCTTTTAAAATAAACAATATATATATCACTTGCGTTTTTTGTCAATTAAATTTTTTATCATACTCTTTCTTTTTATCTTTAATAGTACATTACTTAACAAGGGCGGTAAAACAAAGAATGTCTCAGATCGCAGGTATTTGACGCCCGAGCCGAAGGCAAGGGCGATAAATATGCGATCTGAGGCTTTCTTTATTACCGCCCGTGTTAAGTACAAAATTTTATGTCACCCCCTGGCCAGGAAGTGGGATTTCCCGCGCGCGGAGCGTGCGGTAATTGCCGCTTTATGGCCAGGTGTGACATAAAATTATATATTTTCAATATCACAATAATATTATCCCGGTAAGAGACGCTAAGGAATTGCATACTTTAAGTATGCATAACAAGTTCTCACTACTTTATAGTTTGTTATATTTAAGATGACGAAAACTACACCTATTGTTAAACTGTTTTCTTTAAGTAGGTTTGTTTAAATATTTTTACAATATATTACACGCGGCGTACTTCGCATAATTTTATGCCGTGTCTTTCAGTGGCGGTGCGTCAAAAATATTCTTAGGAAAGCCGTAAATAATTTGGCTTTCTTATTCTTCATGAGCCGTAGTAAAAGAACTGGACTGGCTGAAAATTAGGCAAGCCGGTGGGAATCGAGTTGTATGGATGCTCCGCCACTGGTGTCTTTTGTTACTTTCCTTTCACATCTAGGCAAGAAACGAAGTAAAATCCCGCTTCAAGTACACGTCCCGGCAAATATCTTGAACCTGTCGAAATTTTCCCTCTGTCGCACATGCAAGTTTGGACATAAGTGCGACAGAGAGGGAAGGTTTCGATGGGTTCAAGAAGTTTACCGTCACTTATACTTTTCGCCATTTTAAATAAAACAAACCAGGTATAGTATACTCCCCTGTTTGCCACCGTAGTGTTAAAATACTCTTTAATCTGAAGCGGAGGTAGCGGGCCTATAATTCTTGATTCCCTCCATGCGCGCCTTCCTACGTTCGGAGGGCGTAGCCCCCTTGATCTTCGTGATGATGTGGGACCCTTTCTTAGACATGTCGGGTACGTAGGACGTAGTGACCTCCTGGAATTACAAAACAGAAAGTTTTTGAAGGGAAAACTTCTTTAGCAGCGCCAAAGAATATAGAAAACTAAGAACGCTAACTCTGTACATTGCTAGTTATCTCGCTTAAAACTTATTATCGTCGCTGGTACCTCGTAGTTCAACTTATTATTACAGATGGCGTTGTTTTCAATCTAAACTCGTGTTCTAGCGGCGAAACAGACGCAGCAGCGCTGCGGCGCAGGTGCTATCAGTAGTTTGTTCTTAGTATACACCAAATTTCGGCGCGCGAGTCCATTTTGTTTTGGTCGAGTGGTTCGAGTAGTTGATTTCAAATCCTGAGTACTCGGGTTCAAACCCTGTCTCCAGACTTTTGGATTTTTATTTTTTCTGTAGGTACGAAGTGTGCTTCTTTTTTTTAGTTACTATTACTGGTTATGGTTAGTGTTTTAAAATGAGTAAGTAGTTTTTAATAATTTCGTAGGTAAACCCCTTCAAAAATTTATTTGCTAGAAAGCCTCATGTACTCACGACACGAGTACACTATACGAGTACCAAAAGTACCAATATAAGTTAGGTATGTAGTGGGACCGAATTATCGAACTGAGCTTTCGATAATTCTAAATTAATTAATTAATAGTCAAGCCACAATTTTAAAATCATAAGCGTGCATTTTTCGTCGTGAATGATCTAATATAAGTACCTAATTATAATTAGTATGTAATTAGATAAGTCTACAAATATAAAAAGGTTATGCAGTCATATTACAAAAAGTAAGACATGTATAGATTGTGTTTTAACAGAATAAACATTAAAAAAGGCGCGAAATTCATAACTACGCCGCCCTCCCGGGCCGTCGAGGCGCCGCGCGCCGCGCCGCCGGCGCACGGCGCACGGGAACGGGAACTAAGCGAGCGGTACCTCGCCTCCCGCCTGCCGCGCACGCGTTGCGGTCGTCTAATTCATTCCACATTTATATGTTTACGCGCGCAATACGCATATTACTTTTCTCAAAAATGGCCCGCAAACTGGACTTTAGTCGCTTCGCTACATATTGGAAGGTAAAGTGTATAGTTTAAGGTCAGATCCAAATTAAAAAGTAAAAAGCATTGCAGGCGAGTTGCAGTCGGCCTGCAATGTCACATATAAATTCCTTTATTTGTCGAGTTATGAACTTTTTAAAAAGTAGAAACTGTCATATAAAAGGAGGCACAGGTCGTATTCAGCCAATTCAGCTCGTATTTTTCTGTTAGAAACGCGACGTTTTTTTATGTCTCGAATAATTTGCGTTTTTCGGCGGAAAAATACACTTGCGATTCTGTTAAAAAAAAATAAACGGCGGGAAAGCATGATGTTTTTGACGTTTTAAGGTTATGTTTTTCAAATCTTAATTAAATTTTTGTCGTATTTCCCCCATTTTTGAGAAATTACTTTAGATACTACGATACGAGTACCTACGAGTAATTACCTAGCATTCATTAATGGGCCAATTTTTTTGGCGTTGTAGTTTTTTTTTATTTCTTAGAATTGCATGAAAATTGGTAGGTTGGGAGAGCTCCTGATTCTGAACAATATGTGCGCGATTTCCTACACTAAAAGGACGTAAGTGCCGTAAAAAAAAGTCGTATGAAGATACGACTTTTTTTGATTCAAGTTGTTGGATAGTGTGCTTTAAAAGCGGAGGTGAGACGTATTTACGGGATTGGTTTTTGGAATAGGTTTGGGCATGGACGCGTAAGTACGCGATCCCGCCCGCGCGTCTTTTAGCGTATCGAGTACTAGGCGTACGACGACTCTGGAGACTCGAAACGTCTAAGGGTCTTAATGTTCCGCGCTATTCGTATTCGGTCGGGGTCGGTTTAGCGCGTCTTTGGACCTAGTCTTTGGATCTAATCTTTTTGTGGACGCGTACTCGCAAAACTCAGTACGCGTTTTGCCTAGTACGTCTCACCTCTAAAGCGGATTTCGACTAATTCAGGGGTAAGGATTTCAAATTTGACATTTAATTTGAAGTTTAAGCCAAAAATTTTTTTTTTGCGAAAAATAGTCCTTATACTCGATTTCGACTAATTCAGGGGTAAGAATTTCAAATTTGACATTTATTTTGAATTTTAAGCCAAAAAAAGTTTTTTTTTTGCGAAAAAACGTCACTATAATTCAATCAATCATCTTTATTGCAGACCAAAACGATCCAGTTTGTTAGCATGTCTTACATAACTACTTATATACTAGGGTTAGGGTGACTAAAAGATAAACATGTCAATACACATTATACTCGATTTCGACTAATTCAGGGATAAGGATTTCAAATCTGACATTTATTTTGAATTTAAGCAAAAAAAAAATATATTTTTTCAAAAAATCGTCATTTTACTCGATTTTGACTAATTCAGGGATAAGGATGTCAAATCTGACATTTATTTTAAATTTAAAGCAAAAAAAAAAAAATTTGCGAAAAATCGTCATTATACTCGATTACAACTAATTCAGGGGTAAGGATTTCAAATTTGACATTTATTTTGAATTTTAAGCCAAAATTTTTTTTTTTTTGCGAAAAAACGTCATTTTACTCGATTTTGACTAATTCAGGGATAAGGATGTCAAATCTGACGTTTATTTTAAATTTAAAGCAAAAAAAAAATTTCTTTGCGAAAAATCGTCGTTAGACTCGATTTCGACTAATTCAGGGGTAAGAATTTCAAATTTGACATTTATTTTGAATTTTAAGCCAAAAAAATATTTTTTTGCGAAAAATCGTCATTATACTCGATTTCAACTAATTCAGGGGTAAGGATTTCAAATTTGACATTTATTTTGAATTTTAAGCCAAAAAAATTTTTTTTTTGCGAAAAATAGTCCTTATACTCGATTTCGACTAATTCAGGGGTAAGAATTTCAAATTTGACATTTATTTTGAATTTTAAGCCAAAAAAAGTTTTTTTTTGCGAAAAAACGTCACTATAATTCAATCAATCATCTTTATTGCAGACCAAAACGATCCATAGTTTGTTAGCATGTCTTACATAACTACTCCTTAGTAAAGCATGGTGGGATGATAGTTGCATTCCTCTTTTCAAAAGGTTAAAAATCCTTCCTCTGCCTTGTCTATACATAAAAGAAATATGTATTTTTGTTAAAACTCACCCATCATATTTCAAAACGCGAGGTGATATTATTAATAGACAGACCAGAGAAAATGTCATGAATCTTTTATATCATCCTCGATGCCGTAAAATGATTTACAGGAAAAATGTATTTAATATGTGCATAGAAATTTATAACCGACTTCCTGTAAACTTAAAATTGCTACAGGGTAATGCATTCAAGCATGACCTTACAAACTGGCTCTTAGACCGTTGTTTTTATAGCGTCAAAGCTTATATTGACCATGTTTAATTAATTATTATTATTCTTTCTTAATCATGTGCCTCTATATAATATAATATAATATCATATTATCGTAAATTATTGTAATTATGTTTGAATTATTCGATTATCTATTGACATTAGTGTATTAATTAGTCTCTATTATCTAAAATGTTTGACATTGTAATTTTTGACTTCATTTTTGAGTATAATATGTAAAATTAATATCTTAATAATTTGCACGCCTGCTCGCAGGCTAGATACACAGTACCTACCATTAAAACATGACATCTTTGTAAAACTGTATCTTAGCAAATAAACATTCTGATTTCTGATTACTTGTATACTAGGGTTAGGGTGACCAAAAGATAAACATGTCAATACACATTATACTCGATTTCGACTAATTCAGGGATAAGGATTTCAAATCTGACATTTATTTTGAATTTTAAGCAAAAAAAAAATATATTTTTTCAAAAAATCGTCATTATACTGGATTTCAACTAATTCAGGGATAAGGATTTCAAATCTGACATTTATATTGAATTTAAAGCAAAAAAATAATTTTTTGCGAAAAATCGTCATTATACTCGATTTCAACTAATTCAGGGGTAAGGATTTCAAATTTGACATTTATTTTGAATTTTAAGCCAAAAAAATTTTTTTTTTTTGCGAAAAAACGTCATTTTACTCGATTTTGACTAATTCAGGGATAAGGATGTCAAATCTGACATTTATTTTAAATTTAAAGCAAAAAAAAAAATTTTTTTGCGAAAAATCGTCATTATACTCGATTACAACTAATTCAGGGGTAAGGATTTCAAATTTGACATTTATTTTGAATTTTAAGACAAAAAGATTTTTTTTTTGCGAAAAACGTCATTTTACTCGATTTTGACTAATTCAGGGATAAGGATGTCAAATCTGACATTTATTTTAAATTTAAAGCAAATGAGCAAGCATGACGATTTTCGCAAAAAAAAAATATTTTTTGGGTTAAAATTCAAAATAAATGTCAAATTTGAAATCCTTACCCCTGAATTAGTCGAAATCGAGTATAATGACGAATTAACGCAAAAAAATATTTTTCTGGCTTAAAATTCAAAATAAATGTCAAATTTGAAATCCTTATCCCTGAATTAGTCGAAATCAAGTATAATGACGATCTTCACAAAAAAAAATTTTTTTGGCTCAAAATTCAAAATCAATGTCAAATTTGAAATCCTTACCCCTGAATTAGTCGAAATCGAGTATAATGACGATTTTACGCAATAAAATCTTTTTTTGGCTTAAAATTCAATATAAATGTCAGATTTGAAATCCTTACCCCTGAATTAGTCGAAATCGAGTATAATGACGTTTTTTTGCAAAAAAAAATATTTGGCTTAAAATTCAAAATAAATGTCAAATTTGAAATTCTTACCCCTGAATTAGTCGAAATCGAGTATAATGACGATTTTCGCAAAAAAAATATATTTTTTGGGTTAAAATTCAAAATAAATGTCAAATTTGAAATCCTTACCCCTGAATTAGTCGAAATCGAGTATAATGACGAATTAACGCAAAAAAATATTTTTCTGGCTCAAAATTCAAAATCAATGTCAAATTTGAAATCCTTACCCCTGAATTAGTCGAAATCGAGTATAATGACGATTTTACGCAATAAAATCTTTTTTTGGCTTAAAATTCAAAATAAATGTCAGATTTGAAATCCTTACCCCTGAATTAGTCGAAATCGAGTATAATGACGTTTTTTCGCAAAAAAAAAATATTTGGCTTAAAATTCAAAATAAATGTCAAATTTGAAATTCTTACCCCTGAATTAGTCGAAATCGAGTATAATGACAATTTTTCGCAAAAAAATTTTTTTGGCTTAAACTTCAAATTAAATGTCAAATTTGAAATCCTTACCCCTGAATTAGTCGAAATCCGCTTTAGAGGTGAGACGTACTAGGCAAAACGCGTACTGAGTTTTGCGAGTACGCGTCCACAAAAAGATTAGATCCAAAGACTAGGTCCAAAGACGCGCTAAACCGACCCCGACCGAATACGAATAGCGCGGAACATTAAGACCCTTAGACGTTTCGAGTCTCCAGAGTCGTCGTACGCCTAGTACTCGATACGCTAAAAGACGCGCGGGCGGGATCGCGTACTTACGCGTCCATGCCCAAACCTATTCCAAAAACCAATCCCGTAAATACGTCTCACCTCCGCTTTTAAAGCACACTATCCAACAACTTGAATCAAAAAAAGTCGTATCTTCATACGACTTTTTTTTACGGCACTTACGTCCTTTTATTTGAGCAAGACAGTTCTCAAACACCCTTACATCCATCTTGTTCAAACCAAAAATCGTTGAAAGTATTAATTAATGGGCACACTTTTTAAATAAACAATTTTTATTTATTTACGACTTTGACAGCTAATATTTCACCAATAATTGACTTGGATCGAAATCTTGTTTAGTAACCTCTATTTCATTTTTAAAGGTTAATCGATAAATATTCAACACGACAATGAGCATTGTAATATTTGAAATTATGTGGAGTGCCCCCTAATATATAATTTTTTCGTACTTTTACATCACCTTTGTAGTGGTTCATAATATAATGTCCTACCAAATTTCATAATTGTACTACTCATACTTACTTCTCAGACTAAATTGATTGTGACATACGGACGGACAGACAGACATGATGAAATTATAATATAAGGTTTCTGTTTTAGCCATGATGGCTACGGAACCCTAAAAACTAATATAATATATTTGATCCACCACTGGCTGGAGTGGCTGGTATGTGTCATTCACCAGTGTTGCCAATTCATACATAAAAGTAATAGAACAAACAAACAAGTTTAGTATTATTTAAATTCATAGTTAAAGTATAACACAAATAGGAATATCTTGGAATAGTAACCACTTCTAAGTAAAATAAGTTATACTATTAATAACGTAAATCTAAACGCAATTTATTCTTTCATCATGAATGTAGTTTATCCCAGAAGTTTACCCTTTTTCAATAGCCTGGCAACTTCATTACATGATTGTTAAAATTTGCGCCATCTGCCGGAATACAATACAGACACTTGGCCATGTAGTTCACGAAAACTTACGATCAGTTGAAGCAAATCAACTGTTAGAAAAGGGCTATTTTTTATTTTATTATTTTCGTGTTATATTGTGACACACTGTATCAAATTATATTTTATGCTTTATAATGTCTAAATATGTCGATTTAAAATGTTAAAATGCAACATTTTGGCGAAATCAACAATACGTTTTTCATTTTCAGCCTGGTAGCGTCATCTCGCTAGTGCTTTCTGACCTGCTATGATACTTCCAAAGAGTTAGCGTTCTTAGCTTTCTATATTCTTTGGCAGCGCTGAGCACTTTTTGTGTTGGGGAAAAATGTTTAAACTTGCGACAGATTTGTAAGGAGGTCTCAATATAGTGGACTTTTAAATATGCCATACTAATAAATAAATAAATATAGTGGACGGAAGTACGCCTAGAACGCTCTACGACCAGCTAAGTTGACCCCTCCTAATATCGTATGACCAGTTTTAAGGCGCAGGGTAGGGCAAAGGCCTTCCCCATATAAACTTTGTGCAGGTTTTATTCGTCGGTTTTGGCACTAACAAATATAATATTTTTTTTGGTTGTAAATATTAGATATGCGAAGATCGTGATGTGAAAATTTTCAAATATTTCAAAAAAAGTAAAAAAAAAAATTACATCACGAAATAGCTATCAGAAAAATAAGCATACTGACCAAAAATCATAACTTTAATGCAAACACAAACGAAGTAAATCCTGCACAAAGTTTGTATGGAGAGAGGTTGCCCTACCCCTCCTCTTAATACAAATAAGTACTAACAAACAAATGATTTTATCCTCCTCTCTTTCTACCGCGCGGCGTAAATGTACGTCCGGTGGCAATGCGCGGCAGCCACTGAATGATACGGAGCGCTCGTAGCCCAGCAGCGCCTGCGTGCCGCAACCGGTATGCAAGGTTAAGCAATGTCATGTCACCCGTCCATGTCTCAGTACATGGACAGATGACCGCTTTAAGTAGTTACTAACCGAGCGCTCCCGTGCTTTGGAAGGCACGTTAAGCCGTTGATACCGGCTGCTGTCTATGACAGCAGTCGTTAAGCCAAGTCGGAGGCCTTCGGGCGGCTTGAGAACTTCTAACAGTCAAGTTGCCCACTCACTTGACAAAGGGGGGTCGAAGTTGCACCACGTCCGTAGGGAAAGTACCCACCGCTACCCTACACGTGACCCCTGGGTGGTTCTAAAAGTGCAACAAAAACTGGCAACCGTACTGTCTTCTCGAAGATCTCACGGTCCGAATTAAATGTCAATACGATAAATAAATACTGAATGGTATGTAACTCAACTGTAAGGCCAAGTGCTGTCAAATTAACGCAAAGAAAAATCTACCTAACAGTCAAGAGCTCTAAGTCGATTTTTGCTTGCGGTCGTTTGACAGAATTTGGCCTTAAGAGATTTGTACGAACTATACCCCCTACGGGTGTACTTGCAGCGGCGCGGCGAACTGACGGAGTGAGTCCGCCCTGCCAGTAGGTAAGTAAGGAGTAAGTACTCACGTCCTCCCAGTTTTCATCGGTGGGCACGTGCGGGGCGGGGGGCGGCGCGCGGGGGGCCACCTCGTCCTCGACTACGTACTTCTGCGTGTCGAACATGAAACGCTTCGGGCACGTTGACACGTGGAACTGGCGACAGACAAAATATAAATAGGTATGCTGTAAAAAAAGAACCGGCCAAGTGCGAGCCGGACTCGCGCACGAAGGGTTCCGTACCATTATCTATAAAACAGTCAAAAACATCACGTTTGTTGCATGGGAGCCCCCTTAAATATTAATTTTATTCTATTTTTTAGGTAACCCGAAAGGTCAAAACGGATCCCTATTGGTGACGCCCAGTCGTCCGTCCGTCCGTCCGGCGTCTGTCACACAGGTTTTACAGCCAAACGGTTGGGCTTCAAATTTACACAGTATAAGCATCTTGTTGGCCCGAAGCCATACAAATAGTCAAAACTTATTTTTAAATGTTTTTAAGGGGGGCTCCCATACAGCTAAACGGGGGCGCCAAAATTTTTTTTATCCTGCCCTATCGAGTGGGGTATCGTTGTTTAGAGCTCATTGAGTAGATACTTACTATATTTTTAATTAAAAAAATATTGGAAAACAGGAATGAGAAGCCACCAAAGTCAGCTTTTTTTTACGAAATTTTGTTCCGAAGAATTTTTTAACTACCCAAATACCTCTTAAAATTTGGTAATAATGTTTGTTATTCCGTATATTTTACCAACAAATACTAATATATTGATAAATTAGATTTTTTCTTTGAAATTTCCTTATTTTTCCTATAAAAACCAACTTAACAGGTTAACTGGAAGAGATCCCTTTTAGGGATAAGTTCGCCTTTGTACCAAAATGTCCTTATTTGTTTGTATTTTTTGTGTTTTTTTGTGTACAATAAAGTTATTACATACATACATACATTAATTGTGCAGTCGGTTCGGAACCCTAAATGTGCGAAGTCCGACTCGCACTTGGCCCGTTGTTTAGTATTTGTTGTTATAGCGGCAGATAATTAATAATAATAATAATAAATTCTTTATTATCCAAAAACACATGAAAAGAAATTACAAATGATACGAATATCCGTTGAGCCCCAAACTAGGCTGAGCCTGTATCTTGGGACCCACCGAGTCGGTTTACAAATCACATGAACATCATACTTAACATAAGTAGCACGACATGAGCTTTACAAAAAGTTAAGTTAAGTTATTAATTATATAAACATATTCATTTTTAACATTAAGTAGGTGGTACATTAAGATTTGATACTTACATCAAGTTCAGCATCGTTAATAACATGAGTGCTGTCAAACGGGCAGGTCACTTTGGAGCACTTCGGATATTGCTTGCGGCATTTCTGGAGGTGGATGTGCATCCGGTAGTGCTCCACCTGGTGGGCTTTGTTGTATGGGCAAGTCATCATTTGATGTGGCTTCGGGTCGATTACCGTGCTGTGGACAATTTGAGGAAGCTTTACTGATGGGCTCTTTTAGCTGCATTCCTGCACTGCCTGTTACAATTCTTGATAAATCTCCTGCTACCCAAAGGTTGTTTTTTTTCAGAATAATATTTAAAATAGTGGAGCGCTCGTGGCCCAGCGGCGCCTGCGTACCGCTTGCGGTATCTAAGGTTAAGCAACGTGGGCAGCGGTCAGGACTTGGATGGGTGACCGCTTTGAGTGGTTACTATTACTGACTGAGCGCTCCCGTGCTTTGGAAGGCACGTTAAGCCGTTGATCCCGGTTGCTGTCTATGGCAGCAGTTGTTAAGCCAAGTTGGAGGCCTTCGGGCGGTTTGAGAACGTCTAACAGTCAAGTTGCCCACTCACTTGACAAAGCCTAATCCCAATAAGGTCTAGTTTCCCCTCAGGGTTGGAAGGTCAGATGGCAGTCGCTTCCGTAAAGACTAGTGCCTACGCCAAATCTTGGAATTAGGTAGCGGACCCCAGGCATCCTTCAGGATGCAACTGTACTGGGATAATACTAGGAGGATGATGATGAATAAATAAGTAAAAATTTGTGGACAATCTTACACAACATGAAACTAGTCCCAAACTAAGCAAAGATTGTACTATGAGTACTAAGCGACAATATACATACGTATGTAGATATAAATAGATACTTAAATACATAGAAAACATCCATGACCCAAGAACAAATATTCATGCTCATCACACAAATAAATGCCCTGGCCGGGATTCTAACCCGGGACCTTCCACTTCGTAGGCAGGGCACTACCAACTAAGCTAAAGCGGTCGTCAAATAGATACTTACACCAGAATAGATACATAGAAAACATCCATGACCCACGAACAAATATTTGTGCTCATCACACAAATAAATGCCGTGGCCAGGATTCGAACCCGGGACCTACCAACTAAGTTAAAGCGGTATTCGTGAAGAATAGAAAAATTGTTCATGCGATTTCAAAGAAAACAATCTTGAAACGGGAAAATATGTGGCGTGCTATCTTTGAAACGTGACAAGCTACTGAAATATGTGACATTAGTACAATATTATCTTCTGATGTCTTAGGAAAACGAAGAATTGTAGGCCAAAATTACCGTTATAATTCTATTCTTTAAAAAAACGGTGTATAGCTGACCGCAAACACACAGCGGGTATTACACTGTCCTGAATTCAGGACACTTAGAAGGGATCGGACCTATACGTTAGAGCGAGATGTTTCAACTCCCCTCCACTAGTTAGGACGCCTGATTCAGGACAGTGTAATACCCGCTTAAATGCATGTGCTTTTAGCTTTTAATTTTTTCCAAAACCTAACATAACAGAAACCTAGTTATCGATATAGGTTTCAGTTGTATTGGCTGAATCATTCATGGCATAGCATAGCTATTGCAATGTGTAAACAAGTTATTAAGTATATCGGTCTTTAAAACTTACGAATACATGGTTATAGCTGCTAAAAGCTGGCTTTGCTGTCTTTTCACAATAGATTTCCAACAAAGAATATAATTATTTCCAAACCAAATGCAAACATGCAAAGAGAATGAGGTCCAAATCAAATGGAAAAATAACTGAAATGAACGAACAGAATTGAACTGAACTGAACTGAACAATCTGAACGAAATTTGACAAATGACAAACGAATGAATGAATGTACTGGAGAACGATTTGCATTCCGAAACCATCCAATACTAAAACTTTATTTTGTGATCCCATAATGTGAATCTTAACATCCTCATCTCTTATCACAAATATAAATAATTAAAACTATTTTTTCAAAGACTCATATTATTACACAAGCAAATTATTTTGGGAGGTTTTTATCCCAAAATATCGTTGCAACAGAACGCACCCGGAATCGTTTTGATTCTCATGTCAGTGGTGTGTCAACTGTCAGTCGGTCGGTCAGAATTTAAAAAAAAAAACTTTAGGCTATTATTGTTTCAATTTTCCACTTAGTTTTGCAAATTTAACAGAAAATCTCAACTTTATTAAACACGATGGACGAAGAACACAGCGTGGAAGACGTATTACAGGATCCTATACAATTCTCGAAAGGGATAAACCTCAAGTAATTGTGTTATTTTGATTTTACCTTTTTTTCCTTTTCCTCATGTGTTTAACATGAGGAAAACTTAAAAGTAGTTACGATTTCACAAATAAGTACTAGTTTTAGTCAGTCCGTTGATGAAATACGGTCAGAGTCGTTTCATAAGAATAAACAAATGAAAATATGACCTTATATGTTTTCGTTTATTTTACACGGACTGTGGACTATGAAACTTGTATAAAACCCATTTATTTCTTAACGTCATTGTATAAAAAAAAGTCTCAATTTTTTTCCCATATAAAATATATCTACACTATAAAAGACGCAAAGAATAGACTTTTTTTGCCGGAATGAAAATAGTACTAACCCATTTATATGGTTACAGAGAATTGATGACAACCACCACAGAGTTCCATATAGACCTGGACTTCAATGGTATCCATCAAGCCATGAAGACGGATCCCCTGTTGAATGATGACCTGTTTGGCGGAGACGAAGATGATGACGACAGGTACTAATCCATATGCATTTTGGACCTTATGCTTATAGAAATAGGTCTCAAATATCTGTTTGTTTTGATATACAGTTGACTAATAGTTGGATATTTGTATCATTTGTAATTTCTTTTCATGTGTTTTTGGATAATAAAGAATTTATTATTATTAATACTTACTTTATTCTTTGCTTCAAAGGCATGATTTTTTTTTTCAATAAAAACGAAGATAAACGCTCCTGGAATACGTGTCGCCACTGACCGTCAGCTCACCACAAGCTGCCCCGCGGGCTTATTATTTATTGTAATTAAATTCTCTTATCAGATTAAATTTGTGATTTGGATTTCGCGCGTCGCCGCGTTGGTGAACACACGTGCTCTTCACGACGACGGGCTGAATCCACTACCGTACAAAACCAGTTGCCTACTGTCATGGCGTCCTTACCGAACAACGTCTAATGAACACGTGGTTGGCGAAATCATCGTAAACTTGATGGAAAGCCATTTTTTTAAAAAGTGAAGTGAAAATTGTGATTTATTTATTTATTCCTTAGGCTAAAACTTACAGTCTAGCTAAACATGTTAACAGGAGACACATTTATTACATAGATTAGAACTATACATATGAACAGAATTGCGATTCCAGGTTCCATCTATGAGTAAGAGATTTATTGTAGCTTTAATCTACATTGATGGAGCTTGGAGTGGCAATAGACTCCAGGTACTGGCTGCTGAGCATGAGGAAACTGGATACAGTACTAAAGAATATATCCAGTTTGCTATCGCTGTTGAGAATATCATTCAGTGATGTGCTGCTTGGGCTTTTACGGATTCTATTGTAGAATGGCAATGGACAGGACATATGACACGGGATAGTAAGGAAAAATGGACCAAAATAATTACAGACTGGCAACCACGAGACGGCAACAGAAAAAGAGGTAGACCAATTAAAAGGTGGATGGATGACATAAAGGCTATAGGGGGCGCCACCTGGACCAGGAAAGCCATTAATAGAAAGGAATGGAAACAGCTGGGAGAGGCCTACGTGTCAGAAGACACGCTGAACACTAATCCGGACAATCCGATGTGTTGGTTTTTAAGTAAAAGTTAATGTAATCATGTTTTAGTTTCGGCAATAAAGGCTATTATGATTATGATTGTAGAATCTATCGCTTCACTCAGGCTCGCAGGATTCAATATAACACCGTCACCGTATTGAGACACTATCTATTATTGTTACAGTAATATCCTCAAGAACTTGGAAGAGAAGACGGAGAAGGCGATGCTGTCGAGTCCGGAGTACCTCTCCTTTAAGGAGCTCGCTGCCAAGATGACTGACTGCCTGGCCAGCGGGGAGTGCAAGATGCTAATACTGGAAGAAGGTACCCTTTTTTTATACAACAACGGTGGCAAACGATCGTACGGTCTACCTGATGGTAAGCAGACACCGCAGCCTGTAGACGCTCGCAACTCCTTACCACAGATTTATATAATAGTTGTATAAACAAGTGTATACCTACTGTACATACAGAATGGCCACGAACCCCCCGCACCGAGGTCAGTTACCTCGTCCCTGAGAGACCCGCCTGGTGTCGATCGGGTGCCGTCGCGCCTCGCGATTCGTCCGCGCCACGCGCTACGCACCCGCGCAAACAATTGACGCGTGTACCGTCAGCGCACGCACACATGCTTACCCACAGCGCTTACGTTCCTTCGCGTGTCACAGGTGTGACGCTGGCTAATATGCGCAGTGGCCCGCAGGTTCGCCCGGTGTACAGCTCAGTCAAAATAACGCTTTTTAGAGCATACTGCACTTCACTGTACTCGGGTGCCCTGTGGGTGAACAGTTCGCAGCGATCGCTCAGCTCTCTGCGCGTCCAGTACAACAACGCCTTCAGGGCGCTGTTGGGGTTGCCACCGTTCTGCAGCGCGTCCGCCATGTTCGCTGAGGCGGCTGTGTTACGGAAAAAGATGGCATCGCTATTAACCAGAATACGTGGCAGCTCAGACTGTGGCCATAAGAAGTGAGAGCTCAATTATGCAACATTTGATTTAAAATACTTTGTCACTAGCCACATATATAATTACTAACATTTATAGGATTAAGCAAACTACTAACAAATCATGGATCACTGTTGTCTGAATAATAGTAGTTTATGCAACTGGCAGATAATGCCTAATTATGTACAGTTGCATACATTACTTTATCTACACACATATTATAACTACTCTAAGATGGGTTCAGAAACCGTAGTAAATAAATACAATAATTGTGTTAATACAATCTTATTTTTTATTTTATTTATTTATTTCTCAGAACACATACAGTCATATATAAAAACATAGATATAGCATACAAAAATATATAAAAACAGACCTGGAGGTTCATAATGTAAACATGAAACATCAAAAGATACCAAAGCGTTTTGCGAATAGAAAATAAGTTAAACACAACTAAGTAATAATACTAATAACTAATTATAGTGGTGAGTGTGTTTGCACGGTTGCGGAAATATCGAAATCAGAACTGGCAACCGATACCTGAATGTTATTTTAAAAAGTAAAGAGTCCCTATTCTGATGTGATCATGTCGTCTCAAATTTTGTGCGATATTATACTAAAAAAACATCGAGCTGACATTTCGCATCGACTGAATTTGAATTTTCAGTGATAGAGGGACATGTCAACTTTGACATTTAAATTTTGACAGTTTACGTTTAATATTTTAACATCATATATGAGATTAAATGAAAATTAGATTACTGCTGTAGCCTTAGCCACAGATAAGAAAATTGCCATAAATTCATTGAATGTTGAAATGAGAGTCATTTTCTACGGTTTCCGAACGCATATTAGAGGATTTATGATATGTGTGTAGATAAAGAATGTTTATTATTCTCTTTATTTATTTTGAAACTTAAAAAAAGAGAATAATTAACATTCTTTATCTACACACATATCATATGATAAATGTTTGATATGTGTGTAGATAAAGAATGTGTATTATTATTATTAATATCAGATAAAATGTGTGTGTGCCAGGTGACGGTCCGCTGGTGCCCGAGGATGCGGAAGTGACGATCCATTACGCCGCGTACTGGGAGAAAGAGAAGATACCATTCGATTCAACACTCACTATGAACTTTGGGAACCCCACGGTAAGTTTATTTATTTATCGTATGTCATTTATCGGACCATCACGTGGTCCTCGCGACCACTCATGATTAAGGGCAGCGTATTGCCCCGAAACATGTCGAGTGATATTCGACGATAAAGACGAGAGTGACCATCATCATCCTCCTAGCGTTATCCCAGTACAGTTGCATCCTGAAGGATGCCTGGGGTCCGCTACCCAATCACAAGATTTGGCGTAGGCACTAGTTTTAACGGAAGCGACTGCCATCAGACCTCCCAACCCCGAGGGGAAACTAGACCTTATTGGGATTAGGCTTTGTCAAGTGAGTGGACTGAGTGGGCAACTTGACTGTTAGAAGTTCTCAAGCCGCCCGAAGGCCTCCCAACTCGGCTTAACGACTGCTGCCATAGACAGCAGCCGGGATCAACGGCTTAACGTGCCTTCCAAAGCACGGGAGCGCTCATTTAGTAACCACTCAAAGCGGTCACCCATCCAAGTCCTGACCGCTGCCCACGTTGCTTAACTTAGGTACCGCAAGCGGTACGCAGGCGCCGCTGGGCCACGAGCGCTCCTCAAAAGACGAGAGTGACCAGTTTATTATATTTCAATTTCAATGCGACCAATGTTGAAATAAATAAATGAAATAAATGAACTTTATTCTGTAAGTAGGCCGCAATGGCACTTTTACAAGTCAAACCCTACTAGCGTTTCACAGAGGCCACTGCCGAGAAGAAACGCCGAAAGAAACTCGACAGTCAGCCATTTTCTCACAAAAATATGCTTATTACAATGATAATACTTAACCTACTTAAGATCAAGAAATCTAAGACACATAGAATTCAAAATTCAGAATTCAAACACTTATTCTGCAAACAGGCCACAAGGGCACTTTCACATGTCATAATGTTAATGTACAATTTTAAAAAAGTCTTACAATATAAGCATATGATAGATTTTTCATGAGAAAATATTAATTTACAATTAAAGAAATATATCAATAAGAATTTAATACATTTTTCATGTCAAAATATTAATTATCTATTACAAACATTACAATAATAGTAAAATTGAGAGATGTATAAGGTCTCAGTCTGAATAACAAAATTTAATATAATATCTCAAAAATGTAAATGGTCTCTGAGCGTCAAAATATTCTTAATAATGACTATTCTAACGTGCTTTAGAAAGTCCGTCTGGGCGAGGGCAAAGTGCTCCCCGGCTTGGAAATCGGCTTAACCTGCATACACGGGCCGAAGGCGCGCTTCCTCCTGCTATTGGAGCCCGCACTGGCGTGGGGCCCCCGCGGAGTGCCGCCCCGCATCCGCCCCGAGCCCGCGCTGTTCGTCATCTCGCTGTACGCGGTCAGCGAGCGACGGGCACCTGAACAGTAAGTGTCCACTGCTGGGGCCCGCACTGGCGTGGGGCCCCCGCGGAGTGCCGCCCCGCATCCGCCCCGAGCCCGCGCTGTTCGTCATCTCGCTGTACGCGGTCAGCGAGCGACGGGCACCTGAACAGTAAGTGTCCACTGCTGGGGCCCGCACTGGCGTGGGGCCCCCGCGGAGTGCCGCCCCGCATCCGCCCCGAGCCCGCGCTGTTCGTCATCTCGCTGTACGCGGTCAGCGAGCGACGGGCACCTGAACAGTAAGTGTCCACTGCTGGGGCCCGCACTGGCGTGGGGCCCCCGCGGAGTGCCGCCCCGCATCCGCCCCGAGCCCGCGCTGTTCGTCATCTCGCTGTACGCGGTCAGCGAGCGACGGGCACCTGAACAGTAAGTGTCCACTGCTGGGGCCCGCACTGGCGTGGGGCCCCCGCGGAGTGCCGCCCCGCATCCGCCCCGAGCCCGCGCTGTTCGTCATCTCGCTGTACGCGGTCAGCGAGCGACGGGCACCTGAACAGTAAGTGTCCACTGCTGGGGCCCGCACTGGCGTGGGGCCCCCGCGGAGTGCCGCCCCGCATCCGCCCCGAGCCCGCGCTGTTCGTCATCTCGCTGTACGCGGTCAGCGAGCGACGGGCACCTGAACAGTAAGTGTCCACTGCTGGGGCCCGCACTGGCGTGGGGCCCCCGCGGAGTGCCGCCCCGCATCCGCCCCGAGCCCGCGCTGTTCGTCATCTCGCTGTACGCGGTCAGCGAGCGACGGGCACCTGAACAGTAAGTGTCCACTGCTGGGGCCCGCACTGGCGTGGGGCCCCCGCGGAGTGCCGCCCCGCATCCGCCCCGAGCCCGCGCTGTTCGTCATCTCGCTGTACGCGGTCAGCGAGCGACGGGCACCTGAACAGTAAGTGTCCACTGCTGGGGCCCGCACTGGCGTGGGGCCCCCGCGGAGTGCCGCCCCGCATCCGCCCCGAGCCCGCGCTGTTCGTCATCTCGCTGTACGCGGTCAGCGAGCGACGGGCACCTGAACAGTAAGTGTCCACTGCTGGGGCCCGCACTGGCGTGGGGCCCCCGCGGAGTGCCGCCCCGCATCCGCCCCGAGCCCGCGCTGTTCGTCATCTCGCTGTACGCGGTCAGCGAGCGACGGGCACCTGAACAGTAAGTGTCCACTGCTGGGGCCCGCACTGGCGTGGGGCCCCCGCGGAGTGCCGCCCCGCATCCGGTCCGAGCCCGCGCTGTTCGTCATCTCGCTGTACGCGGTCAGCGAGCGACGGGCACCTGAACAGTAAGTGTCCACTGCTGGGGCCCGCACTGGCGTGGGGCCCCCGCGGAGTGCCGCCCCGCATCCGCCCCGAGCCCGCGCTGTTCGTCATCTCGCTGTACGCGGTCAGCGAGCGACGGGCACCTGAACAGTAAGTGTCCACTGCTGGGGCCCGCACTGGCGTGGGGCCCCCGCGGAGTGCCGCCCCGCATCCGCCCCGAGCCCGCGCTGTTCGTCATCTCGCTGTACGCGGTCAGCGAGCGACGGGCACCTGAACAGTAAGTGTCCACTGCTGGGGCCCGCACTGGCGTGGGGCCCCCGCGGAGTGCCGCCCCGCATCCGCCCCGAGCCCGCGCTGTTCGTCATCTCGCTGTACGCGGTCAGCGAGCGACGGGCACCTGAACAGTAAGTGTCCACTGCTGGGGCCCGCACTGGCGTGGGGCCCCCGCGGAGTGCCGCCCCGCATCCGCCCCGAGCCCGCGCTGTTCGTCATCTCGCTGTACGCGGTCAGCGAGCGACGGGCACCTGAACAGTAAGTGTCCACTGCTGGGGCCCGCACTGGCGTGGGGCCCCCGCGGAGTGCCGCCCCGCATCCGCCCCGAGCCCGCGCTGTTCGTCATCTCGCTGTACGCGGTCAGCGAGCGACGGGCACCTGAACAGTAAGTGTCCACTGCTGGGGCCCGCACTGGCGTGGGGCCCCCGCGGAGTGCCGCCCCGCATCCGGTCCGAGCCCGCGCTGTTCGTCATCTCGCTGTACGCGGTCAGCGAGCGACGGGCACCTGAACAGTAAGTGTCCACTGCTGGGGCCCGCACTGGCGTGGGGCCCCCGCGGAGTGCCGCCCCGCATCCGCCCCGAGCCCGCGCTGTTCGTCATCTCGCTGTACGCGGTCAGCGAGCGACGGGCACCTGAACAGTAAGTGTCCACTGCTGGGGCCCGCACTGGCGTGGGGCCCCCGCGGAGTGCCGCCCCGCATCCGGTCCGAGCCCGCGCTGTTCGTCATCTCGCTGTACGCGGTCAGCGAGCGACGGGCACCTGAACAGTAAGTGTCCACTGCTGGGGCCCGCACTGGCGTGGGGCCCCCGCGGAGTGCCGCCCCGCATCCGCCCCGAGCCCGCGCTGTTCGTCATCTCGCTGTACGCGGTCAGCGAGCGACGGGCACCTGAACAGTAAGTGTCCACTGCTGGGGCCCGCACTGGCGTGGGGCCCCCGCGGAGTGCCGCCCCGCATGCGGTCCGAGCCCGCGCTGTTCGTCATCTCGCTGTACGCGGTCAGCGAGCGACGGGCACCTGAACAGTAAGTGTCCACTGCTGGGGCCCGCACTGGCGTGGGGCCCCCGCGGAGTGCCGCCCCGCATCCGGTCCGAGCCCGCGCTGTTCGTCATCTCGCTGTACGCGGTCAGCGAGCGACGGGCACCTGAACAGTAAGTGTCCACTGCTGGGGCCCGCACTGGCGTGGGGCCCCCGCGGAGTGCCGCCCCGCATCCGCCCCGAGCCCGCGCTGTTCGTCATCTCGCTGTACGCGGTCAGCGAGCGACGGGCACCTGAACAGTAAGTGTCCACTGCTGGGGCCCGCACTGGCGTGGGGCCCCCGCGGAGTGCCGCACCGCATCCGGCCCGAGCCCGCGCTGTTCGTCATCTCGCTGTACGCGGTCAGCGAGCGACGGGCACCTGAACAGTAAGTGTCCACTGCTGGGGCCCGCACTGGCGTGGGGCCCCCGCGGAGTGCCGCCCCGCATCCGCCCCGAGCCCGCGCTGTTCGTCATCTCGCTGTACGCGGTCAGCGAGCGACGGGCACCTGAACAGTAAGTGTCCACTGCTGGGGCCCGCACTGGCGTGGGGCCCCCGCGGAGTGCCGCCCCGCATCCGGCCCGAGCCCGCGCTGTTCGTCATCTCGCTGTACGCGGTCAGCGAGCGACGGGCACCTGAACAGTAAGTGTCCACTGCTGGGGCCCGCACTGGCGTGGGGCCCCCGCGGAGTGCCGCCCCGCATCCGCCCCGAGCCCGCGATGTTCGTCATCTCGCTGTACGCGGTCAGCGAGCGACGGGCACCTGAACAGTAAGTGTCCACTGCTGGGGCCCGCACTGGCGTGGGGCCCCCGCGGAGTGCCGCCCCGCATCCGGCCCGAGCCCGCGCTGTTCGTCATCTCGCTGTACGCGGTCAGCGAGCGACGGGCACCTGAACAGTAAGTGTCCACTGCTGGGGCCCGCACTGGCGTGGGGCCCCCGCGGAGTGCCGCCCCGCATCCGCCCCGAGCCCGCGCTGTTCGTCATCTCGCTGTACGCGGTCAGCGAGCGACGGGCACCTGAACAGTAAGTGTCCACTGCTGGGGCCCGCACTGGCGTGGGGCCCCCGCGGAGTGCCGCCCCGCATCCGCCCCGAGCCCGCGCTGTTCGTCATCTCGCTGTACGCGGTCAGCGAGCGACGGGCACCTGAACAGTAAGTGTCCACTGCTGGGGCCCGCACTGGCGTGGGGCCCCCGCGGAGTGCCGCCCCGCATCCGCCCCGAGCCCGCGATGTTCGTCATCTCGCTGTACGCGGTCAGCGAGCGACGGGCACCTGAACAGTAAGTGTCCACTGCTGGGGCCCGCACTGGCGTGGGGCCCCCGCGGAGTGCCGCCCCGCATCCGCCCCGAGCCCGCGATGTTCGTCATCTCGCTGTACGCGGTCAGCGAGCGACGGGCACCTGAACAGTAAGTGTCCACTGCTGGGGCCCGCACTGGCGTGGGGCCCCCGCGGAGTGCCGCCCCGCATCCGGCCCGAGCCCGCGCTGTTCGTCATCTCGCTGTACGCGGTCAGCGAGCGACGGGCACCTGAACAGTAAGTGTCCACTGCTGGGGCCCGCACTGGCGTGGGGCCCCCGCGGAGTGCCGCCCCGCATCCGCCCCGAGCCCGCGCTGTTCGTCATCTCGCTGTACGCGGTCAGCGAGCGACGGGCACCTGAACAGTAAGTGTCCACTGCTGGGGCCCGCACTGGCGTGGGGCCCCCGCGGAGTGCCGCCCCGCATCCGCCCCGAGCCCGCGCTGTTCGTCATCTCGCTGTACGCGGTCAGCGAGCGACGGGCACCTGAACAGTAAGTGTCCACTGCTGGGGCCCGCACTGGCGTGGGGCCCCCGCGGAGTGCCGCCCCGCATCCGCCCCGAGCCCGCGCTGTTCGTCATCTCGCTGTACGCGGTCAGCGAGCGACGGGCACCTGAACAGTAAGTGTCCACTGCTGGGGCCCGCACTGGCGTGGGGCCCCCGCGGAGTGCCGCCCCGCATCCGCCCCGAGCCCGCGCTGTTCGTCATCTCGCTGTACGCGGTCAGCGATAGGGAATGCAAAAACCGGTGAAAATCAAAAACCGGTTATTAACCGTTTTGACTGGACAAAAACCGGTTAACCGGTTTTTTACCGGTTTTTTACAAACTACCTGAAATCGAAGTATTGGACTATAAATCTATTATTTCTGGGTTCTATTGGTAATCCGGGCATGTTTCTAGTGATGTGAATTTGGTTTTTATCATCATCTTTATAAACTACAAAACAAATCAACAAGTGACAAATAAAATTATGAAACATTCTAATATAATATACGGATATATATAGATATCTTAATAAGCGGCGATGAAAAGTAATATTACCAGTATAGCACCAGCAAAGTTAAGGTGGTACCTAGTGTACCTACCTACTATTTACAATGACATATTATAACAAACATTAAGTATATACATTGAAATGAATAGATTTTTTTTTTTTTTTAAAAGAGTGCCTAATAACATGGGCTATTAACGAATATAACTTGTTAACTATCAAGAATAACATGAAAAATAGCACTATGTATTATTAAAGAAATACTTATTTGAGATGTGGACTTCCAGACATCAACTGGTATTTTTAATATTCACAATTTCACACAACAAACAACGCAATAAGTACACAAACACCACACTTGCTTTCACCCTCTCTGAGCACTGACTGATTAGATACGTTACTACAGGGTAGTAGCAGGAAGCAAAACTATCCAAGTAAAACAATAGGGCTTACCCGGCCATAAACCCTTTCTGCGCTTTTGACGCGGCAGACTCAAATGAAGTGGGGATATGGGAAACTAACAACATTTTAACATTATGATATTCATGTGCTCTATCCACAGTCGTAAGAAAAAGAAACTAACTTCTTTAAACGTTCATCCTACCATCCTTAAGTAACGTGATTTGAAGGTGAAAGAACGCTCTAATCTCACCATGAAGTTGTTTTTTATACTAAATACAATTTCGGTTAAAAACCGGTTAGTGGTGTAAAAAACCGGTTTTTTACCGAGCTCAAAAAGTTCCGGTTAACCGGTTTTTCGGTTAACCGGTTAACCGGTTTGCATTCCCTAGTCAGCGAGCGACGGGCACCTGAACAGTAAGTGTCCACTGCTGGGGCCCGCACTGGCGTGGGGCCCCCGCGGAGTGCCGCCCCGCATCCGCCCCGAGCCCGCGCTGTTCGTCATCTCGCTGTACGCGGTCAGCGAGCGACGGGCACCTGAACAGTAAGTGTCCACTGCTGGGGCCCGCACTGGCGTGGGGCCCCCGCGGAGTGCCGCCCCGCATCCGCCCCGAGCCCGCGCTGTTCGTCATCTCGCTGTACGCGGTCAGCGAGCGACGGGCACCTGAACAGTAAGTGTCCACTGCTGGGGCCCGCACTGGCGTGGGGCCCCCGCGGAGTGCCGCCCCGCATCCGCCCCGAGCCCGCGCTGTTCGTCATCTCGCTGTACGCGGTCAGCGAGCGACGGGCACCTGAACAGTAAGTGTCCACTGCTGGGGCCCGCACTGGCGTGGGGCCCCCGCGGAGTGCCGCCCCGCATCCGGCCCGAGCCCGCGCTGTTCGTCATCTCGCTGTACGCGGTCAGCGAGCGACGGGCACCTGAACAGTAAGTGTCCACTGCTGGGGCCCGCACTGGCGTGGGGCCCCCGCGGAGTGCCGCCCCGCATCCGCCCCGAGCCCGCGCTGTTCGTCATCTCGCTGTACGCGGTCAGCGAGCGACGGGCACCTGAACAGTAAGTGTCCACTGCTGGGGCCCGCACTAGCGTGGGGCCCCCGCGGACTGCCCCCCATGGGGTCCGTGGGGTCTGATTGGTCACTTCCCAACCTGATCCCATCAAGTAGTCTGATTCGCCAGAGAGATGGCGCTGTTTTTATACTACTTACCAATGAATATTTACAAGTCAAAATCTAGTAGCGTTTCTCAAAAGAAGACCACTAATGAGAAAAAAACACGTATATCAGAAACTCGGCAGTCAGTAATTTTCTCCAAAATTCATGCTAGATTACCATGATAACAACAGCGCCATCTCTCGACGTGTATCCAAAGTCCACTGCTGAAAATATGCCTTCATGTCCAGCAATGTTTTAAATGAAGAAGAAGAAGAAGAAGAAAAACAATTTATTCCGTAAAGCACACACAACCGGACTTAATACCTATACAGTATAAGATATAGGATACAGCATAATACTCGGTAGAAAAAAATACAGGTAGCCTTATTGGTGAACACACACAGGTATGCACAATGAGTCCAGCAATGTGTGCGATAAAGAAAAGGCTGAGACTCAGCATGTGTTGCTATTTGCAGGCCGTGCAAATTGCAACGCTGTTATTCTGCCACAGCCTATGAGTCTAATTCGAGTTTAAGAGTTACCAAACACCAAACAATTTAATAATAAATGATATAATGATAATGATAAATCACTGAAATATACTTTTTATACTCGTCGACTACAATATTACAATTAGAACTTCATAGACCATTGCACAATATTATACATTTTAAGCGGAACTAAAAGTCTATGCTCTATGGAGTAATATAATATTTCATTGTACAACTGCGCGGAGAATCGAAATATCATTCAAAAATAGAACGCCGTAATTTGATGAAAAAAATTAAGTTTAAGGAGACTAATTTTATGAATATTTCAACATTCATAGTGCTTCCCGCGCTTCTGAAGGTAAAAACGTCAATGCACTTGTCAAATTGTCTACCTACTTAAACGGTCGTCTGGATACTGGCCATCATTAGAAAAAAAAACTTAAATTCTCTTGCGTCGTGATTGGTCGAAATTTGACATAATGCCAAAGGCGGGCATGGACTGATATTTTTTTTTTCAATCTTAACAGGGCACCGGCCCCTTGGGAATTGTTATTACAAATTTACAATACTTGTGATATTATCGTAAATTTCATAATTATTTAGACTTGTTTTCAATATTCATCAATACCCACGTGATACGTATTGTGATATGTGCAGACCACGTGGTATTAATCACCGTGTAACCTACATGCACAAATGAGATCGTTTCAGCGGCAACTTTCTGTTATTTTGTTATTTTCGTGGACTCGTAGAAAAAGTATTGTATACAATAGTTATATAATTAGCTTTTTGAGTCTCGAACCTTACTTAGACCACTCGGCAAGCCTCGTGGTCTAAACGCGGTTCTCGACTAAAAAAGCATTCATTATATAACGATTGTATAAAATACTATTATGTCACACCTGGCCATAAAGTGGCCATTATCGCACGCTCCGCGCGCGAAAAAACCCACTTCCTGGCCAGGGGGTGACATAAAATTTTGTACTTACCACGGGCGATAATAAAGAAAGCCTCAGATCGCATATTTATCGCCCTTGCCTTCGGCTCGGGCGTAAAATACCTGCGATCTGAGACATTCTTTGTTTTATCGCCCTTGGTAAGTAATGTACTATTATGTCACACCGGCCATAAAGTGGCCATTATCGCGAAAAAACCCACTTCCTGGCCAGGGGATGACATAATAGTACATTATTTACCAAGGGCGATAAAACAAAGAATGTCTCAGATCGCAGGTATTTTACGCCCGAGCCGAAGGCAAGGGCGATAAATATGCGATCTGAGGCTTTCTTTATTATCGCCCGTGGTAAGTACAAAATTTTATGTCACCCCCTGGCCAGGAAGTGGGTTTTTTCGCGCGCGGAGCGTGCGATAATGGCCACTTTATGGCCAGGTGTGACATAAAATATTGTACTTACCACGGGCGATAATAAAGAAAGCCTCAGATCGCATATTTATGTAAAATACCTGCGATCTGAGATATTCTTTGTTTTATCGCCCTTGGTAAGTAAAGGCCCATTTACACGATACAAGATTCTTGAACAAAAATCCGCAATAATTGTATGCAAGTTTTGCCATTCAATAATTGAATTCAAGAATTGAATCAAAGTGTTTACACATGAGCAATAACCAAAATCTTGAATGAAATTATTGTATACAATTCTTGACAGTCAATTTTCTTGACCGTATCTTGTTTACACCACGGACATTTATTGCACGGCAATATTTGCTTGCAAGTATTGAGACGTCTAAACTTTGAGTTGAATCAACTATGGCGTATTGAAGCAAGAATTGAACCGATTTGCATTGGCAGATTTTCATTCAATATTCAACGTTCGCTGAGGGTAGCACGATGAGCAAAAACTGAGCTTTGTTCACAAGAAACATGTTTTTGAACTCGGCATCATTTTCAGCACTGAGTTCCATGCACAGAGTGTTTGAAGCCCCCAGCATGCTTCTTCTGTGTATCCATTTTCTTGTCCACAATATTTTTTGCGACGTTTTTCGACTAGTTTTTCCCGTAGCACAGTAGCTATTACAGCAGCGACAAGGAGCACACCTCCACGCACGGAATCCATTGTGAAAACAAAAGAATGATTCACATTTCTTGTATTCAATTAACTACCCAGGCTTTGTTTACATGCATGCCAGTATTGAATTCAAGTTGCTGCTTGAATACAATAATGGCACGTTATGTTTATACGTTATGTTTATCGAGATGTGGTGCTGGCGGCGAATGCAAGCTATAAGCTGGACTGAAAGAAAAACGAATGAAGAGGTTCTGAATTTGGTAGGAGAGAAAAGGATGCTTTTGAGGACGATCGAGAACAGAAGAGGAAATATGCTGGGGCACCTGATACGACATGACAATTTCATAAAAACTATTATCGAAGGCAAGATAGAGGGGAGGCGAGGCAGGGGAAGACCGCGACGTGCGTTTATGGATCAAGCTAAAGAGAAGGTCAATGTAATGTCGTATCAGGAGCTCAAAGCATTGGCAGAGAACAGAACGGAATGGCGATTAATCCACCGACAAGAGCTAGGCTCTTAAATATATGATGATGATGATGATGTTTATACAGTGCAAATTTTTTTGTTGCCTCAACTTTCTTGTATTGAATGTTCAAGAACTTGTATCGTGTCTTGAACTTGGCGTCTAAATGGGCCTTTAATGTACTATTTTTTCAGGTTCAACAGTCTTCCAAAGGAAGAGCAAAGGAAATATGAAGTAATCATGAAAACAGTTGACAGTCTGCATGCAGTAGCCAAGAAGCAATTCTCAAAGAAGAAATACAAGCCAGCAATGAAAAACTACCAATACTCAATGTCTGTGCTCAACCTTTCAAAACCACAGAACGAAGAAGAAGAAGCAAACATAAAGAAACTAAGAATAAACACGTACGTGAACTTAGCCATGTGTTATTATAAACTGAACAAACCTAACTACGTAATTTCTATGCTAGAAAACTTAGACTATGTCACAGACGTTGATAAGCACTGTAAAGCATTGTTTTACTACGGAAAAGCTTATCAAGCTTTAGGAAACAGTGAGGAAGCTTTAAAGTACTACAAGAAAGCTTTAAAACTCGAACCGAAAAATAAAGATATCGGCAGAACACTGGCCGAATTAGACGACTATCTAAAAAGCTCGGCGGTTAAAGAAAAAGAACTCTGGCAGAACGCTTTCCAGTCGGTGCCATCGAAAAAAGAAAATATTGTCTATGACGTTGACAGTGATTTCGAAAATGGCGTCCGCGTCATGTGTCAAGATTTGGCGGGAAGGAAAGAATATTCGAAATTTGATTTGCCGACGGGACTGACGAAAAATGAAGTTGCGTGTATCAAGTCTTTGATCAGGGATTTTGAAGGCCTAGTTTTAGTGGAAGATGGGGAGGGGAAAAGGAAAAAGATGTCTATAATAAAGAAATTGTTGTAATGTTTTTTTTTTCGGTTGGGTTGCACCGAACCGATTGTAATCGTCAGCGGTAATCTTTTCGACGGCAACGACGTAGTACAGTCGAGGGCATTAATATGTATACACTTTTTTACCTAATCGAATGCGGTCGCCTAAAATTTGTAAGGAAACTCATTTGATTAGGTAAAAAAGTGTTAACATATTAATGACCTCGACTTTACAGTACCCGGCAATATATATTGCATGTCGGGCTTTGGAAAGAGACAATTAGCTGTTTACGACGATTTTCGAACACTGGCCAACATCCATCAATTGTCTTATTTATTAATTAATAAATAAAATAAATAAATAAATATTTGTGGACAATCTTACACAAATCAACCTAGTCCCAAACTAAGCAAAGCTTGTACTATGGGTACTAAGCGACGATATACATACTTATATAGATAAATAAATACTTAAATACATAGAAGACATCCAAGACCCAAGAACAAATATTCGTGCTCATCACACAAATAAACGCCCCGGCCGGGATTCGAACCCGGGACCTCCAGCTTCGTAGGCAGGGTCACTACCAACTAAGCTAAAGCGGTCGTCAAATTGACGTTTCATATCAAAAAAATACTGCACTTTATGGACTTTATTACATTACGTCAATTTGGAGACATGTAAACTTTGGATATCTATAGAGTTGTTACAACTACTAGAAAATGTATTGTCAAACAATCGTATCATTTTGTACATGAAGCCGAATCTTTTTCCAAAGGTCGACGTGGGATTTTGATCGTCGCCGCGTTGGTGAGCACACGTGCCCGGGGCGACGACGAGCAGAATCCATTTACCGTACAAAACCTTGCCTACTGTCATGGCGTCGTTACCGAACAACGTCATTGAACATTGTGACATTGGCGAAATCATCATAAATTTGATGGAAGCCATTTTTTAAAGAATAGGGATGTTGACTCAAAATTTATTATTACTCCATACGAAAGAATACATAAAACTATGCCAAATAGTGAAAATCCTATTGAAATATCTCAAAAAATAACGAAACTACAACCGTTAGAATGTCTTTAGTTCGAGAGAGAAAGCGCTACAGATCAGTGACGTCACTGACCTCGAGCGCCATAGTAAATGACGATCGTTCAATACAGAGGTGCGTTTTGCGGAACAGGGACAGAAAATGCCCCCTCCTAAAACTTTGAAGACTTATAATTATGTAATTATTTATTCTTTTGAATTACTTTTTTCGCTATTTGATTGAGAATTTGATCCTTTTTCGAGAAAATTCGGTTTCATTGATTTTCTTATTTGGTGTCAACATCCCTATTGAATTGAAAGGTCGACGTGCAATATATATCGCCGGGTACTGTATGTATGTACCCGTCAGGGCGTGTAGTAAGATCATTTCTCGCTTACCTTGATCGTTCACGGCACGGTAAAAATATGGTCCAGTGACATAGTGAATGAAGATCGTTCCATACGATGATACGTTTTGTGAAAAAAACAGGAGATGCTTCCTCCTAAAACTTTGAACACTTATATAACTATGTGATTATATTTATGAAGCCATAATTATACAGGGTTCTTGTATTATGCTCTCTCTCTACTATTACTGTAAAGATAAGAGGCGTTCGACGTTCATGAAACCTATTTTATTTTCGTTAAAATGCCGTTTATATTCGTTTGCCCATTTGTGTTTGTGAGAAATGTATAATACAATACACATTTTAACTAGCAGAAGTTTGTTATTTTTTATGAATAGTAGGTGGGTCATTGTCAGATTTAGGTGCGCGTCTTTTCGGTGGACATGTCAAAAGTTAAGGGCTACAAAGCTTAATTTTCGATTGATCTGATAACCCGCATAATCTGTAATTCCGTGTCTATAAATCCATGTAATAAAAACGTAAATTACATGCACACAAGCCGTTAACTATTCACCACCGAATGGACAACTTTTGTTTTTCCGACTGACAATGACCCAGGTATGAATCCTTAAGTGGGAGTTACAAGTCATGATAAAGTTTGGCCTCTTGATGGAATCTATTCCTTAGGCCAAACTATTCATGCGAAAATTTCAAAATGGCGGCTATTTTAGTTTTCAAAAAATCTTATTTTTTTTAGAACTCAAAAATGCTTAGTGCTGCACAAAAACTTTGTATCGGAAAATGTTAAGTCTTTTGACTAACAGGCTTTTAACAAGAAACGCAACATTGAAAAGCATTTTTCTCATGAACTATTCGATTTATCAATAAAGTGGTAAGAAACAAAGTTGTAGATAAATCTATGCTGAACATATTTCCGATACAAAGTTTTTGTGTAGCACTAAGCTTTTTTGAGTTCTAATAAATATACGAATTTTTGAATACTAAAATAGCCGCCATTTTGAAATTTTTGCATGGATAGTTGGCCTCGCTCAGTATTACTTACAAATAGCCTATAAGGAATAGATTCCATCATGAGGCCAAACTTTATCATGGCATGTAACTCCCGTGATCTATTTATATGGGGATTCACCATGGTGGGGGGTATGTGGGACTCCCCCTTCCACAGGGGAAGAGAATACCCACTAAAACCTCTGTGGCGTTAACCCTCGCTGCCGCTTAATGGGGGGCATCGTGGGGTCGCTCATTCTACCGCAAAAGATACAGAGAAGTATCTAGCTTAATTTTTTTAGAAGTATTATTATTGTAATAAGCATATTTTTGGGAGAAAATGACTGACTGTCGAGTTTCTTTCGGCGTTTCTTCTCGGCAGTGGCCTCAGTGAAACGCTAGTAGGGTTTGACTTGTGCAAGTGCCATTGCGGCCTACTTACAGAATAAAGTCCATTTTTTTAATTTACTATTTCAATTACCTATTTGGCTAATATTGGTAAGAGAGAGAGATAAAGTTTTGACAGGCGAAACGTCTTATTTGTAAGAATAATTTTCGAATATAGATTATTTTTAACATAAAATATTTATTTTATTTAACCTGATAGTGTCCCACTGCTGGGTAACCCTGCAATCTGTCCTCGGGGGCTGCCGCGAACCACAAACGACGTTTTCCCTCTCTGTCGCTTTTGCAAGTATGTACGTAAGAGCGACAGAGAGGGAAATCTTCATTGCCCTGTCCCCTGCAATCTCTGGCCAATCATTGACGAACGCTTCCAGATCATCCGCCTCCCGCCATCTCCGCCTGTGTCAGTCCCGTGGCACCCACCAAGTAGTCAGTTATATTATATGTAAGTTACATGAAATAAATAGTACATTACTCACCAAGGGCGATAAAACAAAGAATGTCTCAGATCGCAGGTATTTTACGCCCGAGCCGAAGGCAAGGGCGATAAATATGCGATCTGAGGCTTTCTTTATTATCGCCCGTGGTAAGTACAAAATTTTATGTCACCCCCTGGCCAGGAAGTGGGTTTTTTCGCGCGCGGAGCGTGCGGTTATGGCCACTTTATGGCCAGGTGTGACATAAAATCGTTTATTCCACGATTCTCGTCTGACGTCTCTTCCTGTGACACGCGAGGGAACGTAAGCGCTGTGGGTAAGTATGTGTGCGTGCGCCGCTGTCGGTACACGCGTCAATTGACAACATTTCAAATTTTCAAGTTAGCCTTTTTATGTCCTAGATCGATAGAAAATGAAATTTTAAGGTCCGCGTGTTTTTTTTATTTCTCCCGAAATCCTAATTTTCATTAAAAAATATCTAATCTAAAAGTAGCGAATCGTAAGTGAATTATGACGTAATTTTTATAAATTACCTGCTTGACAGCATTGCTCCTAACAGTCGTAGGAATGACGTCACACTTCCGGTTTATACATTTTGGCGATTTTCTTCAAATCTAGCAATAAAAAATCCTAAAGACTATTTTATTACGTTCAGGTAGCATATTTACCGAAATGGTTTTCGATTTAGGCATCATTATAAATTTTGAAATGTTGTCAATTGTTTGCGCGGTTGCGTAGCGCGTGGCGCGGACGAATCGCGAAGCGCAACGGCACCCGATCGACACCAGGCTGGTCTCTCAGGGACGAGGTAACTAACCTAGGTGCGGGGGGTTCGTGACCGTTCTGTATGTAATACTAAGGCTATTGTAAGGCGAGAGTGAATCGGTATTTGCTAGGTAAGCGCGTTCCATCCTAGACCGCAATATCGCTTACCATCAGGTGATTTGTGGTCAAGCGCAAACCTATACTGAATAAAATAAAAAAAACTATTATACTATTCTGTTAGAGAAACCCCACACTAGCGCCTTGCGCGTCGGCGTTCTGCCAGCGCCCGCGCAGTGGCAATGGCAACGCAACTTCTGCCTATGAACTTTATTGCAGATGCAGAAGACCTGCTAAGCTACCCTGTGGGTGTGGAGTGCAGGTGCTTGCTCATGTACCGAGAGAGTTTAACAGATTTGAAATAAAAATAAAACATCATTATATTTGCGCAATGATTTATTTCATAAACTAAAATATTACAAGTTAATTTCCCTACAGCCCGTGACAGACGGTCGAGTAGGTATGCGAAATTAAGTGGGTGATCGAAGGAAATTCACGAATTCTGCTCGGAATCGACATTGAGACATGTACGAGCTATATATACTATGTATGACTTTATAGCTCGTATGTACATCGCCAAAACTTGGGATTAGGTGTCAGAGACCCCGGACTCTTTAAGGCACAACTAGGAAAACAATTTGATACTTTTTCAGGCGGAAATACATTCATACATTGTTTGTCAAGAAGCACTGGGGGGCTACCGCGAACCACAAAGTTTTCGCTCTCTGTCGCACTTGCAAGTCTGTACGTAGGGCTTGCATTCGAGAATTCCGGAATCTCGGGCAATTTTTCCGATATTACAATTCCGGAATTGGTACACTCGAAATATCGGAAATTCCGGAATTGGATTTGACGAATTTAGAGAGAGAAAATAGAGTGTTTTATATGTTTATTCTTAAAGTTCACAATGTAAAACTGAGGAATTGTTCGCCTATCACCAGACTAGCCACCAGAGAGCGTGATGGTTCGGTTCGGTAGTTGTTCAGTAGTGTGTTGCCAATAATAATGTGTGAAAATCGGGTAAGATTAAATCGATATATTGTGTTGTCACCATTCTTGAAGAACAGCGCCACCTCGCCTATGTTTTATGCTTTCGCAATCGCGTGTCTTATGAAAATAAAATATTGATTGATTGATTCAGCGTTCCCCCTTCCAGGAAGACGGGATGCAACTTGGTGCATTTTTTTCGAAAATCGCGAGTTTAGTGCTGATACTTGTAATGGTCATATATGACTACTAATGAACCACATTTAGTACTCAGCTCATTTGATCCTGGAAAGCCTGAAAATTGAAAATGACCATGTAAGACAAAGTACGAAATAGCTTTATTTTTTTTACTAATTTTTAAAATACAGGCTATATCCTATCTGGATATTGCCTATAAAACGATAATCATTACATTTTTAGTACATTTTTGTGACATCAATTTAGTTGAAAAAGGTAAATCCCAATTCCGGAACCAGTTCCGGAATTGGAGGCCAATATCGGAAGCAATTCCGGAATTGAAAAACCGTCCGATATTGCAAACCCTGTCTGTACGTAAGTGCGACAGAGACGGAAAACTTCGTTGTTCGCGGTAGCCCTAGCCCCTCTGTCCATCCAGCGCTTTCGCACAGAGCGTATGGGCGCCAGTACCAGTACTGGACCCATCTAAAAGCAACTTTTTTTCCATTCATGGACTGGTATAGTTCCTACACAACTGTAAGGCCAAGGGCTGTCAAATTAACGCAAGCAAATATCTACCTAACTAAGTCGCTCCAGGCGGTCGGACCACTGGTTAACGTGATCGTCAGAATTTAACGGACGTCAAGGGTACGAACGGATGGTGCAACGCAAAAATCGAGTTAACGTACGTCAGCGCCATATTTGACGATGACCGGCCTTTGTTCGTATGTTGGTGCAACCGACCCTAAGGCTGGGTTGCACCAAACCGTCTGTAATCGTAAGCGGTGTTCGTCAAATCTGATTGTATGGAAAGTTTGACAAGTTTCTATGGGATGACAGCTGTCGGCGCCATATTTGACGATGACCGGTCTGTGTTCGTACGTTGTTGGTGCAACTGGCACTAAGTCGAGTTTTGCTTGCGTTCGTTTGACAGAATTTTGCCTTGGGGTTTTGTGCGAATAATAATAATGCCGGCGTGTTGTTTTTCATGGCGTTTTAAGCTACATTCGTCGGTAGTAGAAAAACTACATTGGCCACATTTGTAAGGTCCATCACTAGTATGTTTTCTTTCATGGATTCGTAGATTACTTTTATGGGTAGCAGAAAAACTACATTGGCCACATTTGTAAGGTCTTTCACCAGCATGTTTTCTTTCATGGCCTTGTAGACTATTAGGATGGGCAGTAGAAAAACTACATTGGCCACATTTGTAAGGTCTATCACCGGTATGTTTTCTTTCATGGCCTTGTAGACTATTACGATAAATAGTAGAAAAACTACATTGGCCACATTTGTAAGGTTTATCACCGGTATGTTTTCTTTCATGGCTTTGTAGATTACATTTATGGGTAGTAGAAAAACTACATTGGCCACATTTGTAAGGTTTATCACCAGTATGTCTTCTTTCATGGCCTTGTAGACTACTATGATAGGCAGTAGAAAAATTGCATTGGCTACATTTGTAAGGTTTATCACCAGTATGTCTTCTTTCATGGATTTGTAGATTTTTTTTACAGGTAGTAGAAAAACTACATTGGCCACATTTGTAAGGTTTTTCACCGGTATGTTTTCTTTCATGGATTCGTAGATTACTTTTACAGGTACTAGAATATTCACATTGGGCACATTTAAAAGGATTGTGTATTCTCTTATGAATAGTTAAATCACTTAGGCGACAAGTAGCGTAGTCACATTTGGCGCAAATGTAAGGTTTATCGCCAGTGTACTGCTTATCATCACTACATTGGCCATGTTTTAAAGGCTTTTTGTTAGTTGAGTCATTTTGGGTGCAAATGTCAACTTTGAATCTCTCATTTTCTTGTTGAGCTTGACCTGCAATAAAAAATGTGTAATGTCACTACTAAACACTGAAAATGTTAAGTTAAAAGTACTACAATTCACTATTTGACTAATACGGTATTAAACCCATAGTCAAATCAGCAACTTTTGATTAAATGTCAAAAACGATTTGTTAATATGAAGTTTGTAGGGAAATACTGTCTTAGTGACGTCACTAAGACAGTGTGAGTAGGTTTGTTCAAATCAGAAATCTTTATGCTTATAAAATCTTTCAATTAGCTAAAATTAATTAATAATTGATGTTTTTCGAGTATTTTCGTCAGATCTTTTATTATTCAAGTAAAAAAGAATTTATTTTTACCTTACTTTAATACCCTATTCGCTTTTATGGTGCCCTTCGAACCAGTTTTTAGAGATGATCAAATATTTATAAAAGACAAACAAGAATTAGAGCAACACAAAACACGAAAATGAGATGCACATTTTCGACCACTGAAAACGCTCCATACTGAATGACGATGATAATACTGAAAACGCTCCACACTGAATGACATTGAAATGTGACACCACAGCACTGTACCTCATGCTACCGTTATATGGAAATAAATAAGTAATTTGCCGTTTTTCTCGTGAAATATTGCGTTTATGGACCATACAATTACTTTTATTTTTTGAAACATGAGAAATTTAGAATTTTACATTTGGACTATATAAAAATCAACATATAGTCCCTTTCATCTTTAATCAGTAATCACATCTTTGATTTTCTTCAAATTCAAGCTTCGAAACGTCGGTAAAAAAGGTAAATACATAAATATCGCGTTGGACCCGTTAAAACAAACCTTTTATGTATGTTCACAAAGCGCGAGAGATTAAAGTACTATTAAATCTGTTGATCCATGTATACTTTGACAACAGTATATGAAAAAAACTGAACAAAGTGACACTTTTTCCAAGATGGAGGTCAAAGTTATGGAGCAGGCGCGCCAAAAATTTTGGATCACCATGGCTAATATTGTCCTTTGCAACATATCAATAACCCATAACAGTACACTAACTGTGCTGCTGATCATCATCATCATCATCATATCAGCCGAAAGACGTCCACTGCTGGACATAGGCCTCCCCCAAAGAGTGCCACAATGACCGGTCTTGCGCCACCCGCATCCAGCGGACTCCCGCGATCTTTACCAGGTCATCAGTCCACCTTGAGGGGGGGTCTACCCACGCTGCGCCTTCCGGTCCGCTGTGCTGCTATTAGTATAACAAAAAGAACTAATCCACATGAAAAAAAATACCTGGTGGGCGACGCTGGACTAGCTCGGGGCCGATTACCATTTCGTCCTTCACGACGTGGTCGGCGTGCAGCGCCGCCGCCGCCGCCTCACTGACGCCGCCAGCGCCTTCATCATCAGAGGGGTCGACCGGCTCAGATTTCACACATGACGGCTCGTCTTTTACGCACACGTCCATGTACGTGTGTTTGTCTTTAACGCAGACATCTGGACATGAGGGCACGTTTTTACATCGGAACACCAGGGTTGAATCTTTACACATACTCGTATTTGCTCCATAATCCAGCTCAAATGATTTAAGGATTTTTAAGTATACCATTAAATCGGTTGATCCATGTATACTTTGACAACAGTACTCCAAAAGAGGTCTGATTGTTATGGGTTATTGATATGTTGTAAAGGACAATATTAGCCATGGTGTTCCAAACAAGACATGATGGTGTTTTTATGAACAAAGTGACACTTTTTCCAAGATGGCGGACAAAGTTATGGAGCTGGTGGGCCAAAAGTTTTGGAACACCATGGCTAATATTGTCCTTTACAACATATCAATAACCCATAACAATCAGACCTCTTTTGGAGTACTGGAGCAACAATTTACTAAATGTATGATGAAATTTTTTGTATGGGCTGCACCTTTTCCGGCATACCATACCTACTTCCGGCTCAAATTTCGAGATTGTGACATGCAGATTCGTATTCTGCCGGGTCAAACTCCGATAATTTTGTCACCCCAACTAAGAGGGCCAATCGTAGGACTAGAAATAATCAGTTATAGTACTTTTATTTCACGAGCGCGGGTTGCCATGGTTGTAGTTGTGACACATACAAACACATAGACAATGTCAACTCATAGCTTCTACGCTGACACCACAAAGTAAATAGCGGCGGCGCGCGCCGGAGCAGAGAGTCCGCTCAGTACAAAGTGCCATTTTCGCCGCACGCACACAGACATAACATTTACAGGCATTCTCAGTTGATTTCGGACGAGCTTAGTCGCGACTGTCACTGTCGCGTCGCGAGTGCTAGTTGTGCGCGCGTTGATCACTTGACGTCGCCGCCGCTACGTAGGTACTTTGTGTCACGTACGTCAAAATGAATAACCGATATTATTACAGTTGGAATGTATTTTATTGTTTAAATACAACAAAAAACTGTGCCTACACTTTCTTCAAATTTTCAAACGATATTGAAAGGTAAATAAAACGGTTTTCTCATTTTGGTAGTTACAATACATAGGTAGTTAGGAAATTTTTTGAAACTAGCCGCTTTGATAACGACGATCAACCATTACACATTCATCTTATAGTTCGCTGGTAAAACGCCAGTATTTAAGATATTCTTTGTTGGCGCTCTCGACCGCCGCCGGTCACAAGTCACAACTCGCAGCGGGTCACGCATCAATTTATTAGGGTTCCGTACCCGAAGGGTCAAAACGGAACCCTATTGGTGTCGCCCAGACGTCCGTCCGTCCGTCCGTCGTCTGTCACAAAATTTGTTCCGAAGAATTTTTAGACTTCTCATTGACCTATGAACTTGAAATTTGGTGACAATTTTCAATATTACGTATATTTTTTTAATAAATCATATTTTTGAGGTTGATTCGGAACCCTAAATGTGCGAAGTCCGACTCGCACTTGGCCGGTTTTTTACCAAGATACGCTGGTTCATATTTAAATGTCATGTTGAAGAATTTTTATTATACCTACTCATTTTAAAATTCAGAATCAATACAGAAGCAACCCTCAAGTTTAGGTATGTATTTTCAAGAACGGCGGGAACGGACCTTCTGTATATTTTTTATTTTGTGCTGACACACACATAGAAAATGAGCATGTATAGCTCAACACACAACCATGGCTCACCCACGCTCGTGAGATAAAAGTAGTCTAACTGTGCTGCTGATAGTATAATAAAGGGATCGAAGTTGCACCACGTCCATAAGGAAAGTACCCACCGCTACACTACACGTGTATATAACAACAAAAATAAAAAAAATACCTGGTAGACGACGCTGGACTAGCTCGGGGCCGATTACGATCTCGTCCTTCACAACGTGGTCGGGGCGCAGCGCCGCCGCCGCCGCCTCGCTGACGCCGCGAGCGCCTTCATCCTCATAGGGGTCGACCGGCTCAGATTTCACACATGACGGCTCGTCTTTTACGCACACGTCCATGTACGTGCGTTTGTCTTTAACGCAGACATCTGGACATGAGGGCACGTTTTGTACATCGGAACACCAGGGTTGAATCTTTAAAAATTTTAAAATTTCTTTCTAAACTACTTTTTACACATATTTGCTCCATAAATTTCATAATCCAGCTCAAACGATTTTAGGATTTTCAAGTATACTATTAAATCTGTTGATCCATGTAAACTTTGACAACAGTATATGAAAAAAGTGACTTTTTCCAAGATGGCGGACAAAGTTATGGCCACACACTATGGATGGATTGGCTATGGAGTTAATGGGCCAAAAATTTTGGATCACCATGGCTAATATCATCCTTTACAACATATCAATAACCATATCATTTTTCATGAGAAAAATTAATTTACAATTTAAGAAATATGACAATATTTTAAATTTTTCATGTCAAAATATTAATTACATTACAAATATTACAATATCAGTATAGTTAGAGGTGTATAAGGTCTCAGTCTGAATAATAAAATGTAATATCCCAATGATGTACCTAAATAGTCACATACAAACACATAGGCAATGTCAACTTATAGCTTCTACGCTGACACACACATGGAAAATGTGCATGTATAGCTCAACACACAACCATGGCTCACCCACGCTCGTGAGATAAAAGTAGTCTAACTGTGCTGCTGATAGTATAACAAAGGGATCGAAGTTGCACCACGTCCGTAAGGAAAGTACCCACCGCTACACTACACGTGACCCCAGGGTGGTGCTAAAAGTGAAACAAAAACTTGCAACTGTACTGTCTTCTCGAAAATCTCACGGTTCTTATCTTAATAATTGCCATACGATAAATAAATAGATATAACAAAAAAATACCTGGTGGGCGACGCTGGACTAGCTCGGGGCCGATTACGATCTCGTCCTTCACGACGTGGTCGGCGTGCAGCGCCGCCGCCGCCGCCTCGCTGACGCCGCCAGCGCCTTCATCCTCAGAGGGGTCGACCGGCTCAGATTTCACACATGTCGGCTCGTCTTTTACGCAGACATCCATGTACGTGTGTTTGTCTTTAACGCAGACATCTGGAAATTAGGGCACGTTTTTTACATCGGAACACCAGGGTTCAATCTTTACACATATTTGCTGTAACTTCTATGGCCCAGCACACACGGTGAAACGCAAATGCAACGAAACTGCAACTTCTAGTTACTTTTGAGTTTCATTTGAGTTTATGCCATAGGCTCCAAGGAGTCTCTCCGAGAGACTGCACATGACGCAACCATTTTTAAAGCTGTAACAGATGATCGAATATGGTGCGCTCCGCACTGCGACCTTGGTCCGCTCCGAAGTGGCTCCGAATCATATTCGATGGTGTGTAGTGTACAGCGGTCCGCCGGACATTATTATTATTATTGACGGTGCGCTTGGTTCGATGATTCTCCCACTGGATTTCGAACCACCAAGTTCGAACGTGTAGACGGATCTGCCATACAAATATCGTCAGAGCAGACCAAGGCCACGGTGCGAGCGTACCATATTCGAATGTCTGTTCATGTGTCACATGACACATGGCGCGTCGAGCGCACCGCACCAGTCCGTCGGTGCGGAGCGCACCATATTCGATCGTCAGTTACAGCTATTAAACCGGTTTGAAACGCGTTGTAAATCAGTTGTTATGAAACCGGCGTACAGGAAACTCGTTTGCGTTGCGTTGCGTTTCTTTAGCAGCAACAAACATACGGCAGTTGATATTCTTTTCAATGTAAGGATGTATCCACATACTTACTTCTTCTTTTACGCCTCTTTCTTTGTTGAAGATACAAATATAGAAGCAGAACTTCTTCATCGCTTGAACTAGACATTTTCTAGACGTCCGTGTCCGTTCTCAAAAGCCAAATGAGTATGACTTTTCAATTTCATCACATTCTGGTTGAGGCGTGTGGAAAACGATTGAAACTGGTTTCAAACCAATAATTTTTAAAGGGTTTCGTTGCAGTTGCGTTTCACCGTGTGTGCAGGGCTGTTATTGCGAATTGGCCACACTTAAACGAAAACGAAGTACGATCGAACGGGCCTAAGTAGTTTGTCTCGATAGTTTATTTAATTAATTTAGCGGTTTACTTGGTTTATTGTCTGCATTGTCAATAATTTTGACAAACAATGCAATGCATTCAATTCGGATTCGTTCATAAATAAAAAAAATTACAGACGCCAAAAGTAATATCCAGACAGTACTGCAGACTGTGATACAGCATGGCAATGCAATTCACCGTACGTTATAGGTAAGTATAATCAAAGAGAATGAGTATAATTAGATAGAATATAGCGAGTGGGAAGTGGTGGGGAGTAAACATGGAGTAAATGACCTTTCCTATCGCTCTTTATTACATTGTGGGACTTTTTATTTTAAAATCTGGCGAGGACGCAAAAACAGCATAGCTTGTTACTCTATTTATTCCGACTGAAGGACTTGTATCCATGGTCAAGAAATAAATTAAAAAAAAAAAGAAGCATAGCTTGTGTGACAGTGACAGCGTCAGTCAATTGTCAGTTGTCATTTACTTTGTGTCCGATTTGGTCCGATTCCTCCTTGACTTGTATTAATGATTGTGTGATTTTTTTCCAATATTATGAATGAAAACTCAGCTGAATAAAGAACATGTGTTCGACACAGTTGACTGAGGATACCGTGAAGGTGGAGATAATACCAGAAAATTTGCAAGCTTGCAGGATCTGCCTTGTGTTGGATGTGAAACTGTATGATATTCAAGAATGGGGACTTGGCGACCTGTATACGGAAGTCACAGGAATGAATGTGAGGAGATACTAGCTTATATTAAAGTTAAACATAACTTTTTGATATACAACAAATACACTTTATAAATACAGGAGCGCTCGTGGCCCAGTGGCGCCTGTGTACCGCTTGCGGTATCTAAGGTTAAGCAACGTGGGCAGCGGTCAGGACTTGGATGGGTGACCGCTTTGAGTGGTTATTAACTGAGCGCTCCCGTGCTTTGGAAGGCACGTTAAGCCGTTGATCCCGGTTGCTGTCTATGGCAGCAGTCGTTAAGCCAAGTTGGAGGCCTTCGGGCGGCTTGAGGACTTCTAACAGTCAAGTGCCCACTCACTTGACAAAGCCTAATCCCAATAAGGTCTAGTTTTCCCTTGGGGTTGGAAGGTCAGATGGCAGTCGCTTCCGTAAAAACTAGTGCCTACGCCAAATCTTGGGATTAGGTAGCGGACCCCAGGCATCCTTCAGGATGCAACTGTACTGGGATAACGCTAGGAGGATAATAACACTTTATAAATACAGCAGTTACATATACACTCGCGGTTATAAATGTCAGGTCACCCATGGTTCTAATGTATCACAACATTAGTGGTTGCAAGCTGACTAGCGGATATCAACATATTTTAGCCGCACAGGTTTTCCGTAGTACCCGCACTTGGTCTTTATTAATCACTTTCTTAGTAGGGTTGTCACTCACATGACACACAACACTAAAGGTATGATTCCGCTGCCGCCTGCATACAGCAACTGCACGTTCCGCCGCACTCCAAATTGAACCGTAATGGTATGCGTAAAAATGAGTGGAGAAGTGTCGGAACAGCACACACCGCTCACTCTAAATTGAGAGTTTTAGTCTTATGATTATGGTTTAATTTGGAGTTTGGCGGAACATGCAGTTGCTGTATGCAGTCAACAGCGGAATTATATGTACCTTTACAATGTCCATTGATATAATGGACGATGTATTTCTATACGTAGAATTGCATCTCTTACTAATAACTGGATTCCACAAAGATGAGATTTTAAAACCGTAATTCCGGTTTAAATTTTGATGTTTTTTTTTCAATGGTTTCATGTACATTTCTACTGTAGAAAAGACTTTCGGTTTATGGAGCTCAATCCAGGGGTTTGGTCCCTACTCCAGTAAACAGAATCGCGTCTCAGTCAATACTCAACCTTATTGCTTGCAGTGTTCGGCGTGGGACGGCCTTCCGCAGCACGTGTGCGCGTTTTGCCGCGCGCAGCTGCGTCGCGCGCAAACCGTGCGCACGCGCGCGCAACGCGCTGACGTGCTGCTTAAGCAGGCACTTCTACATCAGCATTTTGTAAGTATAATAGTACTGTGCATTTATCTCACGAGTATGGGTTTGCCATAAAAACACGTAGATGACCGCTTTTAGAGTAGGCCCATTTTTGAAGAAGTAGAATACAAGAAGCAAATCGTGTAACAGTTGGGGTGACAACGTAATCAGAGGGTTTAGACCCTGCAGAATACGGATCTGCCTGTCTCCATCCCCAAATTTGAGCCGGAAGAATGTTATATCGGAAAAGGTGCAGCCCATACAAATTTTTTCGTTGTACATTTGGTAAATCGTTGTTCCGGTACCCTAACTATGGTCCAATTGTTATGGATTTTTGATATGCCGTAAAGAACAATATTTGTCATCGTATCCCGAAATTTTTGACACTCCAGCTCCACGTCTTTCTCCGCCATCTTGGAAAATCTGTCACTTTTTTCAGTTTTTTGCTTGTACTGTCGTTATAATTCATTTTAGTGCTAAACATGGTTTGGCAATATTGTAAAACACAAAATTTGCTGAAACTTTTGGGTACAAAGATTTTTTCCATGACCCCTAGGGACGAAGATATGACAGGAGATATCATTATAAATTACCACTTTTTTCTAGTTTTCCTCTCATATTTACGTTTAAAGTGCATTTTAGCGTTAACTATAGTTCAGCAATATTGTAGATTACAAAATTGTCTACAACTTTTGTATTGAAATATTTTTTCCACGATCATCAGGAAAGAAGATACGATGTCACCTATGGGGTACTACCGTCGATATTTACTACTTTTCCAGTTTTCTTCACATATTTTTGTTTTAGTGCATTTCTCGGTCAGCAATATTATAGAAGACAAAATTATATGCAAATTCAAAGTACCTACGATCTTCTAGGTATCGTGGAAACAGACGATTTTGTCTTCTGAGGGATTGAAGTGGTATAGATCAGAAAGTGACAGATGCTTTATCTTGTCGTCTATCCCGCTATCACTCGACCATCATAGATCCCCTACAGATTGCGATTAAATGCACTCAAACCTAAATATGAGAAGAAAACTGCAAAAGTAGCAAATTTCAACGGTGCTACTCCATAGATGACTTCATATCTTCTTTCCTAATGGTCGTGGAAAAAATATTTCAATACAAAAGTTGTAGCAAATTTCGTGATATACAATATTGCCGAACTATAGTTAGTGCTAAAATGCACTTAAAATGTAAACATGAACGGAAAACTAGAAAAAAGTGGCAATTTTTAATGATATATCCTGTCATATCTTCGTCCCTAGGGGTCATGGAAAAAATCTCTTTGTACCCAAAAGTTTTAGCAAATTTTATATTCTACAATATTGCAGAACTATGTTTAGCATTGGAATGAACTTTGACGACAGTAAAAGCAAAGAACTGAAAAAAATGACACTATTTCGAAGATGGCGGCCAAAGTTATGGAGCTGGAGGGCCGAAATTTTTAGGTTACTGTGATGTCCTCCAATTGGGTCGCTCGGGGTATTAAATAAAACCAACATTTTAGGCTATTCGTTTGGGTCAGCTGTTCCTGCCTTCGCTCCACAGCTGGTCGATGTCAAGTCAAGTGCGAGTCGTGCGACTGCTGTCACCTTGGTAGGAGCAACTACCCGCCATCATTTATTCATAACGCCAGTACACCACACCTCCCTCATGTTTTACAAAATCTGAATTGTTTTATATCATTAGATTACTTCACAAATAGCTTCACAAACAACTCACAATAATCTCACATAAAACAATAGATACACAGTACAGTTTTGTCCTCCACTCTCATAGCAGAATATAAATTGGTCTACACCAAAATTACTCCTTTAAATTACAACTTTGGTCACAGAGTTAAAATCTCTTTTTCCCACTTCCGTCTACTTCTTCTCATCCCCCTTTTTTCAGTAGTATTAACATACTTTGTTACCTTTATTTTCTAGGGCAGCGGTCAGCAACACGCGGCACGTAATTTTTTTTTTTTTTAGCCAATAAACAATTTTTTGTGGCCCTTGGCCTTAAAAGGTTGCCGACCCCTGTTCTAGGGTACTCAATAAAGTACATAATTAAACCAACAACAATTTGCACATATACATATACTCTTTATAGCTATCGACACTATCGACAGCACTTTACTCTAAAATTAATTCTTAGGTAAATGTCAAATTAACGAAAACATTACTTTTCAATCGACATTAATATAAATAATCAGAAATAAGGGATCCACCTCGCGGCATAGTGCCAGAATGCAGTCAGCATTTTCCCGATGTATAGTAGTACAGTTACATATTAAATTTCTATATTAATACATTTTGTATACCATATGTAGCTCTTTTAAACCAAAATGATATCATATTCTATTTACTCAGTCACTCCTGGGATAACAATAACACATTACCATAATCCTGGATAACCTAAGAAACTAGATAATCTCAGGGTCCATTAAATATTTAAATGTCACTCAATACAACAAGATGTACGTCTACATAATCCCAAACTGTTATGTATAATATTTTAGACAGTTGTTGTTCCATATATTAGTAGATATCATATTCATATCTTTTTTTTTTCAAATCGGCCATTATAAGAACATTAATGTGGAACAATTTTTTTACTAAAGAAGACAAAAAAGTAAAATATTAACTTAGTATTATAATCTTAAAATACAAAGATTTAGCTAAGTAGAACAATAACTATCATTTTGAAATAAACATTTCAAATTTATTAATTATTTTTTTTAGTTAACAAATAGTTTCATTAAAGAGTAGACAGGAATTCAGGCTGCAAAATGTTTCAACATTCTGTCTTATATTATTAATGTAAGTTATGAGTGTTAATTTCACTCAAAGATATGCAGCTGAATAGATATTTGTTTCTACGCAAATCATTATTATCCGCCGAAAACTTCCACTGCTGGAAATAGGCATCGATCGTGGGCTGCCTGCATCCAACGGACCCCCACGATTTTATCACGCTACTATTAAATAGCTTGTTTATTTTATTTTTTACAATTTTAATTTCACCTGACTTTCTTGTGAATTCGGAGTCAGTTAAAATTAATTTGGTGAAATTAAGGGTAAATTCTATAAACTAAAAATGTTAATGTAGTTTTGAGGATTTTCGGTACACAATGCACAGCACGGTATCTACGCCAATGTAGCGGTAAACCTTATTTTTTGGGGTATTTTTATTCCTTTCCATTTTTTTACTTTTAAAGAAGTAAATTGATATTTAACCAGACAAAATAGGTACTTATTATTCCACCAAAATATTTTAAGGTCGAATGAAGGATAATACACACATAAATGTCTACTTTACTAGCGTTTAAGAAAGTCAGGCATTTTGGATGGCCTTGTCCATCGCTCGCTGTGCGTTGGGCTACTTTAAGCTATTGTAATATGTATAATCATTTATGGATTAAGTCGGGTTGTATGGGAATGTACCAGGTTTTTTTTCAGTTTTGACTCATTTGTTCTCAACACCTTGTCTACATCAGCTTAAAGCCGTCAGAATATAAGTATCATCGCTTGCCTGACAATATCAGAAATGCAGCATCCACTGCGGTATTTAAATTAAGTCTGATGAAACGGCTTATAAAACACGCTTTGTGATTATACCGACTTTTATTTCATTTACCATTAACAATAAAATGCTGAAGAATTAACGGTACCGAATAGTGTGCCGTAATTTATAATAATAGTAATAATGCTTTGTATATAATAACTAATTATATTGAATAATGTAAACCTTAGTAATTGTTTTGAATTAGGACACCTTCATAATATACATATTTTAATGTAAAACACATGAAACAGTCGTTACCCATAAAATTTTCATTTGCTTTTTACCATACAACCCTTTTACTTTCAGTTGCATTAAATGCACTATATGCACAGACATGCTCATTCGGCATTCACCTACTCGTACCATCCCTAACTGTTAGGTAGGTACGTTGTTTTATTTTATTATTATTTTTTCCACTTGGAAACAGCCTTGGGTATCTATATTTTCATACCTTGCTAATAGACCTCCACAAGACACTTCTGAGAAGTATCACCTTAATTCTGATTTTAATCGATAAAAAGATACCTTCGATCAATTTACTTTCATTTATGATAAATAGATAGGTGTGGTAGGATTATGATCATTATTTTATTTAGACAGTAGTCTTCAGGAATTTTAAAATTCATTTACTTTTGAAATTGGATTACTTAGTAATCTATATCTATACCAACACTTGAGAGTAATATATGAATAATAGTATTTTTTCTAAAAAAGAATTGTGGCTTTATAGGCCGAGGCCAATAAAGCAAAGGAGTGCGGTTGGAGTGGCCTGGGGAAAATCCAGGGTAAACCTCCGACACGACCACGCAGGCGGTCTCAACACTGACATACTATTAAGAGTTTGCACTTGGTTGAGCGGTTTCAACGGATTCTGAGGTGTCAGTTCTGAAAAACCGATATGTATGACTATAGAAACCATGTACAACTCTAAGGACAAACTAATTAATATCATCAAGATTTTAATTTAATGACATTTGACTTTTTTAAATCTGTTGTTCTGAAAATATGTTGACTTTTATGCTCTATATATTAAATTAAATTTCAGATTCTTTAAATTGTACCTAATTTAGGTATCTTTTGCCCTTTTGGCCTATTATTGCAGAATAAATATTTGATCTTATTTTAATATTATTCTGTAGTTTGTACCTTTATAAAAGTATTTCTTATACCTATTCCACCTTCGGGAAATATTGTTTAATCATCCGCCTTCGGGACTTTTCCGGAATTTATTTTTCAATACTAATGTGTACATATACATATGAATATGAGTATTCCACCTTCGGGAAATGTTGTTTCATTGTCCACCTTCGGGATTTTACACAAATTTTGGCGTATTCATACACATATACCTACTCTTACTAGAAAATGTTTATCACTGTCGTGATTTACTTTCCTCGTGCCTGTCGTTAGCCGACCTGGCACGTCACTACAAGTTGCTCTTGCATTGTATATTATATACTACTATTTAACGTCCTTTGACGAAATAATTAACCTTTAGTTTTAAGGCTGTTACAAAATACTATATTTAGCACAAACCCAATTCTGAGATTCATTTATTTATTTTAGGTGATTTATTCATGTTGACTTTGGACAGTCCTATATAATATGCTCTAGCTGTCTACGTGTTATATGTAGGACGTAGGTATAACAAATGTTTGTACAAATATTTTACATTAATGAACATTTCACCATTCAAGATGAGTTATTATTAAAATCCCTTGGTACTAATACGAATTCTGAGTTTACTTTATTACCTGTGAGTTTACCTCTTACAAATTCTCATATTGAGTAATAGTGTATTTGAGATTTTAACTCAAATGTATACCAGCACATACATGTAGATATATCGCCATTTAGTACCTTTGCTTAGTTTGGGACTAGGTTGTCTATTTATTTATATGTTGATGAGTTGATTCCATATTAACTCATATTTATATATATATATACCTATATATATATATATATATAATATGTTATACACTAACTATAATTGAATCAAAGCATTTTGTATGAACGTGTTTAATTTATTAGTGGACAGCAAAGTTTTTATTGATATTATGACGCCACATATTGTATCTGCCATAATAATTTCTTAGTTAACTAATCCGGATAGCATGTTTTGTAAAACACCACTTTATGATCAGTCAGTATATATAATTCATTACATGAAGTTATCACATTCATTAACACACATTTTTTATTTTATTCAGGTGTTAATTGTGAAGTATAAATATGCATTTAATTTTCACAACCTGTATGAAACAACCAATTTACATGCATAATATTACAGAATATTTTTTATTATTATTGTTGTATATATTTTTTCAATATTTTGTTTGTATTGTTAAAATGTAGGTATATGTGCATAAATAAATCTTCTTCGTTTTTATTGAGACTCCCTCTCAATTTAATTTCCGACGCAGATTTCATACGAATCATTGTATGACTCGCCTTTGTAGCCAAATCTTATTGACCAGTTTAACCCATTGACGACCATGACAACTTTGTATTTCACGCTGACAAGGAAATGATTAGAAGTAGATATCATTTGATTTCCTAAGTATGTATAGACCTATTCACAACTGCAATCTCATATCGAAAATCATGTCACTCACTCGGTTGTAACTTGTAAGTGAGCATAGTCAACGACAGAACATTCTGCCAAAAATATCCATTTAGCTTTAAGACCGGCATGTTCAGATTATTGTATTTATAAAAATACTTTGAACGTTACTAATTCTGGACTTACATATCCGAATAATGCCTACATTGGATACCAACTGCGTTGTGCTACTTAGAACCCCGCAGCACACCATAAAGACAGGTGTTGCAAAGTTTACATCCAAATTTTATAACGCATCGGTAGCATAAATATGCAGTGCGTTAAATAAATTAATAAAAAATACAATATGCGGTTCATAATCAACTCACCGCATGATTCCTAGTATTAGTTGATACCGAGGTCCATAATACATATGCGTATTCGAAGGTCAAACTCACTGGTTCTCCCTATTTGATTTGACAACATATATTTAACAACGGGACAATAACTGTAAGTTATAACAATGGTAGCCGTGTATTTCTATTTTAAAATCTTTTATTTTTCATTGCGAATAATGTAAAAACTCCCTTCAGTTGACGTGTTATTTCAACAAACAACAAATAGTTAAACCCAAATATTTCATTGAAATTGTAATCCAACGCAACAATTGAGGTTAATTTATACACTCTTGGCTGTTAAAACTGCATAGAATTTAATTACTTCGGGTAGCTAAACAAGTAAACACACAGTTTAAGTAAATTCCGTCATTGCTTAATTTCTTTATATTTTCGCGTTTTGGGTTCTTTGTCTACTCCATCCCTTCCTTGTCAACGTTTTGTTTCAGGTGGTCATACCACTCATTATGCAGGTTTTACCTTATTTATTTTTTCTTTTGTTTTTAACGGAGGGTTAAAGTTCACTCACATAACTCGTCGCCAGTGTGATGTCCTCCAATTGGGTCGCTCGGGGTATTAAATAAAACCAACATTTTAGGCTATTCGTTTGGGTCAGCTGTTCCTGCCTTCGCTCCACAGCTGGTCGATGTCAAGTCAAGTGCGAGTCGTGCGACTGCTGTCACCTTGGTAGGAGCAACTACCCGCCATCATTTATTCATAACGCCAGTACACCACAGTTACCATGGCTAATATTGTCCTTCACAACATACCAAAAAACCATATCAATCGGACCTCTTTTAGAGTACCAGAGCAACAATTTATTAAATGTACTACGAAATTTTTTGTATGGGCTGCACCTTTTCCGGTATACCGTACTTCCGGCTCAAATTTCGAGATGGCGACAGGCAGATCCGTATTCTGCAGGGTCCAAACTCTCTGATAACGTTGTCACCCCAACTGTTACATGACTTGCCGCTTTCATTGTTTAGAGACGCCTTTTCCAATTCTGTTCCTGCTCTATTTAGCCTAGTTGGTAATGACCCTACGAAGCTGGAGGTCCCGGGTTCGAATCCCGGGCAATTTTTTTGTGTGCATGAATATTTGTTCCTGACTCTTGGATGTTTTCTATGGATTTAATAAGTATCTATTTTTATCTAAGTAGAAATATTTATTATTAAAGCTCCTATGCACATTCGCGCAAGTCCTATGTGTGCGTCAGTGTAGGAGCTATGAGTTCACGTTGTCTATGTGTTCGTATGTGTCACAACTACAACGATGGCCAACCCGCGCTCGTGAGATAAAAGTACGTTAGATAAAGGTAGCTATCTTAAAATGTAGGTTAAGTATTTTGTCATTAAGTGTATTAACGCATTCATACCGACCTGTGCTATTCGCTACGCTATCGCTATCACATGTCTTTTCCGCTTTGTAGCGGAAACTGTCTACCCCGATCCCGACTATCAGGTCCTCTGCGCTGACAGTGTTAAATCCAAATTTTTGGCATGTTTAGCTTCAAAAGTTATTAAGTCATCCTCCTAGCGTTATCCCAGTACAGTTGCATCCTGAAGGATGCCTGGGGTCCGCTATCTAGTCCCAAGATTTGGCGTAGGCACTAGTTTTTATGAAAGCGACTGCCATTTGACCTTCCGACCCCGAGGGGAAACTAGACCTTATTGGGATTAAGCTTTGTCAAGTGAGTGGGCAACTTGACTGTTAGGAGTTCTCAAGCCGCCCGAAGGCCTCCAACTTGGCTTAACGACTGCTGCCATAGACAGCAACCGGGATCAACGGCTTAACGTGCCTTCCAAAGCACGGGAGCGCTCAGTTAGTAACCACTCAAAGCGGTCACCCATCCAAGTCCTGACCGCTGCCCACGTTGCTTAATCTTAGATACTGCAAGCGGTACGCAGGCGCCACTGGGTAATTATAAAATTTAAAAGTATTTTTTTTTTATTGGTTTACAGATCACAAACAATTATGTCCGCACAATAGATCGATCGATGTACAAACTCACGCACACTTTCTCTATAGCAACCTGTAAAAACTACGCTACCTACAGTTACGATGAACACAGTGAAAACCTATACAACAATGTATGTGTCATAGAAAATAAACAAATTGATAACATGGTAGAAAATGATTTGAAAGAATTCGATCTTAATTGTGATAATTCTGTAAAAAATGATATTCTAAATTCTGACATTGATGATTTTGGAGTGGAAGATGATTCTGACAAGTTAAATAGTAATCTAGATGACAAACCTAATTTAGCTGATGTTAAAGTAATTGAAACTTTAGATTCAAACATTAAAAACATTAGAGCTACAAAGAAACGGAATAGACAGAGAAATGAAGGGAAAAATAAAACAGAAAAAAGAAAAGAATGTTCAAAACAAAAGTCCTCTACCGGGGAAGAGTTTAGAAGTCGGAATAGACAGAGAAATGAAGGGAAAAATAAATCAGAAAAAAGAAAAGAATGTTCAAAACAAAAGTCCTCTACCGGGGAAGATTTTAGAAGTCGGAATAGACAGAGAAATGAAGGGAAAAATAAAACAGAAAAAAGAAAAGAATGTTCGAAACAGAAGTTCTCTACTGAGGAAGATTTTAGAGAGTTCGAGAAGAAATACGATTTCCAAGTGCAGTGTTTGACTGAAGAAGAAATGGAGAGAGAGATGGAGGAGAGGAAAGAGTCGGATAAATATCTGAAGGGAGAATATAAGTGTGAATTGTGTTATAAGGGGTTTTTGACGATGTCAACTTATGATAACCATATGAAGACTCATGATCCTGTAAGTACTGATTTATTTATCGTATCGTATGGCAATTATTCCGAACCGTGAGATCTTCGAGAACACAGTACGGTTGCACTTTTAGCACCAACCAGGGGTCACGTGTAGGGTAGCAGTGGGTACTTCTTTATGGAACTTCGTTTAATAACAGGTGTCAGGATTGACTTCTTACCTCGCAGGGACTTCATCTAGCCAGGGGGCAAAGATAAGGCCGACGGTGAAGCGAGCTCACCCAGAAAATACCTATTCACTCTTGCCTTAAATACGTCCAGGTTATATGAACTCAGAAATACAGACGCCGGCAGGGAATTCCAAACCTTAGCAGTGCGCATTATAAAAGATGATGAAAAGCGCTTGGTTCGAGTAAGAGGAATTTCAACCAGGTAAGGATAGTAACCTGCCGTACGTCTGGACGTCCGATGGAAGAAGAACTACAGTAGGGGCCATCCATAAATTACGTCACACGTTAAGGGGAAGGGAGGGGGTCGACGAAGTGTGACATTGTGTGACAAGGGGGTGGGAGTGGTCCTAAATTTCGTGACGTCACATTTCAAAATCTATTCTATTATAATCTAAGTGTTAAAACACGAACTTTAAACTATTACTTTACGAAAACCTCAAAAACATATACAACTATATCTGTGTAAATATAAGACACCAATTGTTTTGTCGACCACTCGCTCTACAAGTTTAAATCTCAAAATTTTTCACATGAATTTTGTGTCAGTGAAATTGAATATTTACCGAAGTATTTCTAAATGTAAATTTACAAAATATGTGACGTCACACAAGGGAGGGGGGGAGTCTCACAAATGTGACCAGCTGTGACAAGGACGGGGGAGGGGGAAAAATCATGAAATTCGTGTGACGTAATTTATGGATGGCCCCTTACAATATGTAAGCGCCTGAAATAAAAGTATAGCAATTAAATTATGGATCCCTACAGGCGCGCGGCGACAACGAGTGCCGTCTGTGCCACCTGCGGTACCAGTTCCCGGTGAAACTGCGGCAACACGTGCAGAACGCGCACCGACTCAAGTTCCGCTGCACCAGGTGCAGCGAGCTCGTGCGCGGCAAGTGAGGACATATATATTACCCTTTCTTATGGTTTATGCAGAAATCACGCGAGGTTTTTTGGGCCACTTTTAGACCCCCCTCGACGCTTGGTGAACTTTGGAGAGGTTCTAGACCCCCCCCCCCCCACCTCCCCCCACGAAACCTCACGTGTATTTTTTGAATTTGTCACCACCTGTTAAATTTTTTAAGTAAATGAAGTATATTAGTTGATCTTGTGCTTATGTATGTATGTATGTAAGCACTTTATTGTACACAAAACAGGTTAAAACAATATACATGTCACATAAGATTAAAGTACAAAGGCGAACTTATCCCTATGAGGGATCTCTTCCAGCTAACCTTTGAGGGATTGAATGGAAAGTGAGAAAATTAAATAGACAAACTTACAGCGTGTACAACAATGTTTTAAATTTAGATCTAAAAACCAAAACTAAATAAATACCATAAATATATACATATATACCAACCATACATATAATAAATACATATAACAAATAAATACGTATTCAAAATAATAATAATATATAAATATATATAGTGTTCAACCATATTACAAGTTGTTGGAGAGCCACAACTTCTTCAAATTTCTCTTGAGTGACGCGACCATCGATTTAATATACCCTAGATACACTATCCGCCTGTCAAAAACGTCCGCGCTCAAGAGTGCTTAAATGCCTTGTAAGCACTCTTGCGCTCGGAGTTGCGCGCCAGCCACCGTCTTGTCAACATGCCGAAGTGCTCCGTAAAAAAATGCAAAAACAACACCTTAACGACTTTAAAAACGCATGAAATTTCGTATTTTCAATGAGTATTTCTTTAAAGTTTCATATTTTGATAAATATATAATTGTATTACGCTTATAACAAATATTATTTAAAGAATTTGAAAATAACAGGCAGACACCTAGCAACGCTACTGTCTCTTTCCCCCGCGTTTAAATAGCTGTATATCGAAACGAAACGGAATATTGTGGAATCGGCCTATAGTAAAATTTCGAATGAATGGAGCCGCAGACTGAGACACAATTTTAATCAAAATGGACAAGTATTAAAGTACTAAATTAAGTACTTAAATTCTATCGCGATGAACGAGTTCCACGCGGACGAAGTCTCGGGCAATAACTAGTAGCTCATAGAATTTACGCTTCTTTTTGAAGAATGTAGGTAGGAAGCTCAAACACTCCTAAGCTATACTATTTTATTGCGGATTTCCGTTGCCTACCTTCGGGCCTCAAATACCAGATTAGGTCATTGGTAATTTAGCAGTACAGCGGAACCATTTAAATCGGCCTCTTCGTCGCTTCAGACACCCATGAAACACTAGGAGTTTTGGATAACCATCCATGATCTTCGTCATCAGCTCCTGTTCACCAAATGCTAGTTCTGAATGCTCGATTTTTTACCGAAAATACTATAATCACTGTTTCCCTTGTATTTTTGAAGAGTTCCCTCAATTCCTCATGGCTCCCATCATTAGAAGGTATTATGGTATGTAAGCTTTCAATCAATCAACGAAATAATTTTCCAAATCGGTTCATTAACGCTGAGTTCTGAGGTAAAAAATAAATATAAGGTATTTAAAAAAATAAATACATATATTATAATGTCAATTTATGAGAGGAGGCCTGTGCCCCGCAGTGGGACGTATATAGGCTGATGATGATGATGATTATAATGTCAACAAAATATTATTGCTTTAAATTTATTATTGCCGACTGTACTTACTTTTTTTTTCACAGTCATCATATTAACTATTTATAGAGACCGTTTCATTCCAATAAGCCCGAACATGACGAGTTGTGTAGTTTAGAAGTTGCTATGGCCACCTCGTCTCTCGATCATCAGATCAGCTCGATGGTACCATAATATTACACTGTCATCCAAATTAAACGTGTATACAAAATTTCAGCTCAATCGGTTGAAGATATCTGCTTCAAAATTGAGCTGCAAGATTACACCCGAACATAGTTACATACATACATTAATTGGAAGTTAAATAAAAGCTTGTAAAAAGAACCTACAACCGAATGCTAGTATACGACCGGTGCAGTACCTGTTACAAAAAAAAAAACATTTTCGACTCCATCCAGACTCTGTTCCAATTTCATCCCTAAGTCCAGTGTTGTCAGTCCAAAAATGAGTGGAAAATTATCGTAGACAAAATTGAACTTAACGGAATTGGATTTACGGTGTACAATCTTTTAAAATAATTCGGTGTTTTTTGCAATCTGTAATGTTATAACCGCCAAACACTCTATTTAAATACAATCGTATGCTTGATACATAAGGCTGACTATCGAAAAAAAAGAAATTCATCCCAATTGACTCATGTTTGTGTAGTGTATCTCCGACACGCACACACTCGCAATGACGGCTGGACACTTTTTCTTCTTGAATTTGTAGGTGATAGTGTATCTAGGGTATATTAAATCGATGGACGCGACAGACTGGGACTGTCTTATTGACAAAGGTAACTCGTTCCACAACTTCACAGCAGCCACCGAGAATATTATGCCGCTTATTTTGGTAGGTATATGCGTTATGCAAACGTGATTGTGTAATTTCTCCTATCTTTTAAGAAAATGCTACATGAGTAGATATCATTTCGCGGAGTGAGGCAGGGGGGATTGACATCACCAGCTTTGTTTAATTTGTATATGGACGCGTTGATCGTTGAACTCAGCAGAACTAAAATCGGGTGTTCTATTGACGGGATAAGTGTCAATAACATAAGTTACGCCGACGATATGGTTCTGTTGAGTCCATCGATTGACGCCCTCAGGAAGCTACTCGGCGTGTGTGAGGAGTACGCGGAGGCCCATGGGCTCAGGTATAACTCAAAAAAGAGTGAGCTTTTAGTGTTCAACCCGCGCGGCAGCAGCTTCGATACCGTGCCACCTGTAACACTTGGCGGTACGAAACTAAACCGGGTTTCAAAGTTTAAATACCTGGGCCACTGGGTCACCGAGGACTTGTCGGACAACGTCGATGTGGAGAGGGAGCGTAGGGCGTTGGCGGTGCGTTGTAACATGTTGACACGCAGGTTTGCACGATGTACCGCAGAAGTGAAGATTACTTTGTTTAGAGCCTTCTGCCAATCGTTCTACACGTGCAGCCTGTGGGTGAACTATACACAGCGGACCCTCAACGCACTACGTGTTCAATATAACAATGCGTTTAGGATGCTGTTGGGGCTGCCGCGCTACTGCAGCGCATCAGGCATGTTCGCGGAGGCGCGCACGGACGGCTTCCACGCCATCGTGCGCAAGCGCGTCGCCTCGCTGGCGAGCAGGGCGCGGGCTAGCGCGAACAGCATCCTTAACGCATTAGCTAACAGGCTGGACTGTCCCCTCACGAAGCTGCTCTTGGACCTTCATGTACATCCCATAAAACAATGATTAATATTTCAGTCAATTCTTGCCTATTTTAATGATTTTGAATTCTGTTTTATTGTTATTATTTTTATTTTGCACAATTATTTAATGTATTCTGATTATTCTTTTTAACGTTGACATACCATTTTAAATTTTCAATTTTATTTTTCAATTTTAATTTTCAATTTTAATTTTCAATTTTAATTTTCAATTTTAATTTTCAATTTTAATTTTCAATTTTAACTCTCAATTATCAATTTAAATTTTAAATTTCAATTTTAATTTTCAATTTTAATTTTCAATTTTAATTTTCAATTTTAATTTTTCATTTTAATTCAATGCTACTGTAATTTTTGATAATTTTTAAATTTTAAATTTTGTAATGTATATTTTAACACTAGTATAAGCTAAACAATGTTACTAACCATTATGGACATGCGTCTGAAATAAATATTTTCATTCATTCATTCATTCATTTCTCGGTGTTGTAGGTGCAGAAAAAAAATACACGCGAGGTTTCCTTGTCCCCCCCTCCCCCCCCCCCCCACAAGTGAGCACACATAACCTACTCTCGTGCGTGGCAAGTGAGCACACATAACCTACTCTTTCTTATACATACAGTGCGGGAGAGAAAGACCAATTTTCTTCCTTAAGGTATTGATTAACTATCATTTAACACTAGTTTCAGTCGAGAGGAAATGACTCGATTTTTTACGTCGTTTGGAGGCTGTTGCTCCTCAAACCAGCGCAAAGCGCAATCGTGGCAGACGTCCACAGTCCTTCATAATAAAACTTTCTTAACCACTGTACAAGTTTTCATGCGAGAGGAAGTTGGTCATCGTGACCTGTTGTTGGCCCGCGGTCTAAAATTTTTTTGAATAACCTAGTGGTTGTACAGTCAGCATCGAAAGTAGCGCCACATATCATCCTCCTAGCGTTATCCCAGTACAGTTGCATCCTGAAGGATGCCTGGGGTCCGCTACCTAATCCCAAGATTTGGCGTAGGCACTAGTTTTTACGGAAGCGACTGCCATCTGACCTTCCAACCCCGAGGGGAAACTAGACCTTATTGGGATTAGGCTTTGTCAAGTGAGTGGGCAACTTGACTGTTAGATGTTCTCAAGCCGCCCGAAGGCCTCCAACTTGGCTTAACGACTGCTGCCATAGACAGCAACCGGGATCAACGGCTTAACGTGCCTTCCAAAGCACGGGAGCGCTCAGTTAGTAACCACTCAAAGCGGTCACCCATCCAAGTCCTGACCGCTGCCCACGTTGCTTAACCTTAGATACCGCAAGCGGTACACAGGCGCCGCTGGGCCACGAGCGCTCCTCGCGAGCGACGTCAAATGTCTTTATTACAAAGGAATAAGAACTTTTGACCTCGTCATATGTGGCCCAACTTTTGATGCTGACTGTACGAGCCGATTGAAAGTCTTTGTACTAAATACGTCATAGTCATCATGTGTCGTCGCAGGGCCTGCGCAGTTCTACACGCGGCGTACCATGCGGGCGCGACGTTCCAGTGCGCGCATTGCGATAAAAGATTCCTGTGAGTATGCCCTTTATTATTATAACTAGTTATTGCTCGCGACTTCGTCCGCGCGGAACACGCTCATCGCGATGGAATTTAAGTCATCATCATCATTCATCATTTTCAGCCTGTAATCGCCCACTGCTGAGCATAGGCCTCTCTTCGAGTACGCCACTCGTCCCGGTCTTGAGCCAGTCTTATCCAAGAGTGACCCGCGATCTTCCTAATGTCATCGACCCATCTAGCCGGTGGACGGCCGACGCTCCTTTTGCCATGAATTGGCCACCAGTCTGACACTTTCTTGGTCCACCTGCCATCACTCTGCCTAGCAATGTGTCCTGCCCAACTCCACTTGAGTTTGGTAATGAAGAGAATTTAAGTATTTATTATTATGTATGTCTTTCCCGTTTATTATTATTATTATTATTATTGGGAGCCTATTGTGTCCCACTGTTGGGCAAAGGCCCCCCCCCCCCCTCCGTTTCCAGCTCTCCCGATCTTGAGCTGCCTCCGGCCACTCCTTTAAAAAAGAGTCTAAGGCTGGGTTGCACCAAACCGTCTGTAATCGTAAGCGGTGTTCGTCAAATCTGATTGTATGGAAAGTTTGGCAAGTTTCTATGGGATGACAGCTGCCGGCGCCATATTTGACGATGACCGGTCTGTGTTCGTACGTTGGTGCAACTGGCACTTAGGCTGGGCTGCACCAAACCGTCTGTAATCATAAGCGGTGTTCGTCAAATCTGATTGTATGGGAAGTTTGACAAGTTTCTATGAGATGACAGCTGCCGGCGCCATATTTGACGATGACCGGTCTGTGTTCGTACGTTCGTGCAACTGGCACTAACTTTTCTCGCCATCGCCGGCAAGGTCTGCCTCGTCTCCGTTGCGAGCTGTCGGGCTGCCAGTCAGTGGCGATCTTAGCCCAGAATTTAAGTAATTAGTAACATTTGTTTTTTTAGTAATTCTTATTCACTTACATCAGGCGCTTACCTAGCCATCACTCTTTCATACAAACTTCCTAATAAAACACAGGTATGGCGGTTGACGAGTAACGGTATATTTCAAGTTCATGTTACACATACATAGTTGTCCATGAATGACACTAGATGGCGTTAGGAACTATGTTTAAGCTGTTATTTTGATATTAATAAACAACACCCTCACTATATCAAAATAACAAATGATCTACACATACACTTATAATATCAAATTTTTAGGCACTGGTGAAACTTTTACAATAATTTATTTTGTTCATACAGGCCACAAAAAAAACAAGGTATTAAAAATAAATATGAAAGCTCACAAAAGAAAAACCTTTTTTTTTTTTTTTACCTCTACAATTTTAGGCAAACAACATTCATTTATTTTTGAACCACACCAAGTGTTTTCATAAACCTATAATGTTTCACCTCCGGCAAACCTTTGGTTAACAAATCAGCAGGCATGTTGGCAGTTGGCAAATATTTAGTCTCTACAATATCATTATGAATAACCTCTCTAATGAAATTATATCGAACATCAATATGCTTGGAACGCTTGTGCGATTGATGATTATTTGCCAGCTTCAATGCACTCTGACTGTCATTGTATATAACAATCTTTTTACAAAAACCTATTAGCTCCACTTCTAGGTTTTGTAAGTAAATGGCTTCGCGGCAAGCTTCTGACAAAGCCATGTACTCACTTTCACAAGAGCTTAGGGCCACAGTTCTTTGTTTTTTACTCTCCCAAGAAATAGCAGAGCCGGATTTCATAAAACAAAATCCTGTGTATGACCGTCTGTCAACAGTATCACTCGCCCAATCGGCGTCTACGAAACCTACCAGTTCTGCTCTCCCTTTGGAATATCTCAAACAATAATCTTTGGTTCTCAACAGATATTTCAAGATTCTTTTAGCATAATTCCAATGAACATGTGTATAACAATTATTAAATTGGCTTAGGTAACTGACAGCAAAAGAAATGTCAGGTCGAGTTAACACTGACAAATACATCAAACAACCAATTAGTTTCTGATATGGCAGTTTATCCTCACAAGTACTAGATTTTTCAATGTTTAACTTACATTCTATAGGGGTTTCAACAGTATTGCAATCTACCATATCAAACCTCTCTGCCAATTGTTCAATATAATGCTCCTGATCAAGAGTTACAACATTTGAGTCCTTTTTTACTGTCATGCCCAAATATTGTTTAACATTACCAAGGTTTTTTATTTTAAATTGTTGACTTAATGCACTAATTAAAACATCCTTTTCTACTTTATGATTAGAAAAAATTAGAAAGTCATCAACATAAATCCCAATAATAGTTTTCATATTATTGCCATGATTTTTCAGAAATACACAAGGCTCAAGCTTACTCTTAGTGTATCCTAAATTACACAATGTTTGTTCTACTTTCTGATACCAAGCAAGGGAAGACTGTTTCAAGCCATAAACAGCCTTTTTTAATTTTAACACCTTATTTGTATGGTCAGGAAAACCTTCTGGTAAGTGCATGTATATGCACTCTTTCAGGTGACCATTAAGAAAGGCTGTTGTGACATCTAAATGAGTGATATCCATATCATACTGTACGCTTAGGGCAAACAATAGCCGCAAAGTTGAATGTCTAATGACCGGAGAAAAAGTTTCTTGGTAGTCGATACCAGCTTTTTGCGTAAAGCCTTTAGCAACTAATCGCGCACGATATCTCACTTTATTGTCACAATCACGCTTCTTTTTTAAGACCCACTTGCACTGCACTACACTCGCGTTATCTGGAGCATCGACAACTTCCCATACCATGTTGTCTTCAAACGACTGCAGTTCCTCTTTCATCGCCTGCAACCACTGCTGTTTCTCAGGACCAATGATGGCTTCCGCATATGTCATCTCATCGTCTCCCATGTAGGTGCTGCATGCATTGGCAAAACCATAGCGCTCAGGTTTCTTCCTCTGTCGCTTTTGCCTCTCTTCGTTGACTGTGGACTCGGTTACCTCAGTTCTCGGTGAAGTGTCTTCTGAAGTCTGTAGCTCTGCTTCTAAATTCACTTGTGACGACAAGTTTTCCGAGCGACTGGGAGCATCTGCCGAACATAGCTGCTCTCCTGTGTCATGCTGCTCATTCTCATCATCAATATCGAGGTACTCAGATTCTGACTCACTCGAGTTTGGCTGGTCCAGCTCTGGCTTGACCACAGATTCCTCACTAGGCTCCCCCACTGAATCTGTGTTTTCTATACACACTGTAACTGTGTCTCCACTCCTTTTCTTCTCTAGAATCACTACATCTCGACTTGTTGTGACCAGGTTTCTCACGGGGTCATAAATTCTGTATCCTTTGATGTTATCTGAGAAACCCACAAGTATGTACTTCTTGGACTTTTTGTCCCATTTGGTCCTTTTTTCTTTTGGGATGTGTACCATGACAGGGCTACCAAAGATGCGCAATCCTTCTAAATTAGGCTTCTTTCCTGTCCACATCTCATAAGGAGTTTTCTCTAGCTTCGAAGCTACTGACCTGTTCTTAATATACACGGCAGTATTAGAAGCTTCTGCCCAGAACTTTTTGTCAAGGCCTGCTTCGAAAAGAAGACATCTCGCTCTTTCAACAACCGTGCGGTTTGAGCGCTCGCTGAGACCGTTCTGCTCTGCAGTGTAGGGGTTGGTTTTCTGGTGCACTATGCCCTCACTCTTCAAGAAACCTTCAAATTCTTTGCTACAGTACTCACATCCTTGGTCTGTCCTTAAGATCTTGATTTTCTTGTTCTGGCAATTTTCTACCATCAACTTGAACTCTTTAAAATAACTTAATGCTTCACTTTTTGCTTTTAAGAAATATATGAAAGTCATTCTGCTAAAGTCGTCGATGAAAAGTATGAAATATCTTGCACCACCAATTGAAGTTTTCTCCATGGGCCCACAGATGTCGCTGTGGACAATTTGCAGAATTTCTGTGGCTCGTGAACCCGAGGTGAAGGGTAACCTCGACTGTTTTCCTTCGCAGCATACCTCGCAATTCGACTTACTTGCTGTAAAGGTTCCCGGGTATTCTAATCCATCAACCAATCCACGCTTCATTTTGTTCATGTCATTACAGTTGATGTGACCTAACCTACGATGCCAAGTATCACCATCAGCAACTGGAGATGTGAGCATACAGCTCTGTGTTGTTGTTTTATATCTTAGCTTGTAAACACCATTTAATAGGTCAGCTTCCGCTACTAAATCACCTAGTTTGTTGCGGATCAAGCATTTATTTGGCTCGAAAACAACACTATTTCCATTCTTTATTAATTCACTGACCGATAGTAGGTTAGTCGTCAGGCTAGGTACGCACAACACATTTTTTACGGTCACATCGTAATCATGACTCGTTGTAATTGCCATATCTCCTGAACACAAAACGGGAACTTTATTATTGTTTGCCACAATGATCTCTGGGAGACTCGGCGAATACTGTTTGTTTTTCAGCCAATTCTCATTCGCCGAAACATGCATACTGGCCCCCGAATCTATGTACACATCACTTTTATTGAAGTTTCCGCTAAGAAAAACAACACTAAAAGCGTTAGTCTGTTTTTTCTTCTCTGCTTTTTCATGTAAAAGTGGACATTGGCTCCTATAATGCCCGTTTTCTTTGCACTTGTAACAGGTTATTGTTTTCGTGTTTGAGTTTGACGTTGACGTATAAGAATTTGGTTGTTTATGCTTGCTAGTGTTGCCACAGTGAGCCTTCTTTTTACTCCCATAACTTTTTGCAAGTAATGCTGAGTTGCATTCCGTTTCACTCACTTGGGCAGATTCCATATCCAACAATTTGGTTTTTATTGAATCGGCCGTTATACTGATTCCAGAGTGCTCGATAGCCATGATCATAGGCATAAACCGTTCTGGTAAACCAGCCAGCATCAATGAACCAATCCATTCATCATCAATATCGAAACCTGTGCCCTTTAATCGTTGCGAGGTTTCCACTATTTGTGTCACATAATTCGTCATATTTTCACAAGTATCTAACCTGACAGATATAAGATGACGAAGCAAAGTAATCCTCCTCGAAAATCCCGAATCGTCGAACAAACTCTTCAACGTTGTCCACAATTCATTCGTGGTCTTCGCTTGCTTTATGTGCACATATAACGATGAATCTATCGTCAAAATCAGCTTTGCTCGTGCTTTCGCATCTGCCGTTACTTCTGTGCCTGGTTCTTGCTTGAGGAACTTATCGGCGCCCTCAAGTATCAGCAAATTTTCGACGGCGAACGCCCAATCGTCGTAATTTTCACGACCCCTCAACTTTGGGACGTTTGTCAGAAAATTAGAACCCATCTTCTAAGCACTTCACACGAAAAAACTAACAATAACTATTACTTTTCAATTAAATTCGCCCATAACCTAATAAAACACAGGTATGGCGGTTGACGAGTAACGGTATATTTCAAGTTCATGTTACACATACATAGTTGTCCATGAATGACACTAGATGGCGTTAGGAACTATGTTTAAGCTGTTATTTTGATATTAATAAACAACACTTCCAATCCCTTAAGTGATGATTTCCGGGATAAAAAGTATCCTATGTCCTTCCTCGTGACTCAATCTATCTCCATACCAAATTTCATGTAAATCGGTTCAGCGGCTTAAGCGTGAAGAGGTGACAGACAGACAGACAGACACACACTTTCGCATTTATAATATTAGTATGGATTAGTGTGAATAGAGTAATTTTCAAAACGAAAAAATTAAAAATAAAATCGCATGTTAGTAATAGAAACTGGATTACATTAGCGTTCAAAATAAAATATACAATGTGATCCAATGAAATAAGATTCAGTGTCAAACTCAAAGTAATCGTTTATCCGTACAGATGTATTGCAAAATGATTTTCTTTCGGGAAAACTCGGATCTCAATCGGAATACGATGGCACCCGAACTGTCAATCAATGATTGTATTAAATGAGTGACGTTTTCATATCCATTATTATGGAACTTTATTGTTTAGTGTCAAATGTCAAAGTGAAAAGTGTAAAAGTTACCCTAGGAAGAGAGAGAGTTTCTTATGTGTTTAGTCTTTGTTAAATAAATAATTCTACCAATGTTGCGTATTTATATTTTACTTATCAGATCTGTCACTGAAACGTAAGGGTGTGGGTGCGTCCGTGTATGCATGTGTGTGTGTGTGTATGAATACGTATAGGTGTGTGGGTGATGTGTGCGTGTGTGCGTAAGTATGTTTGTGTGCGTTAGTGTAATAGTCAGCTTGATGGCCATTTTTTTTTGGAACTGCGCAAGAGATGGCGCGGCAACCATAAAGCTTGACTGATAACTCTATTCTCAGTATATATTTAATTTTCTCTATGGTTACCCCTACGGCTGTAAGATGGGTACTGAAGCTAATTGAGAGAGCACGATAAATACGAACTTTTCCGATAAAGTACGAAGGAAAATCATTTTGCACAACATCTGTATCTCTTTGACATTTATGTTTGTGAGATAGGAACAAAACACATCTTACCTAGTTGGCAGAGATTTGTTAAGTTTTATGAATAAGGAAGTCACAAAACTATAGGAGCGCTCGTGGCCCAGCGGCGCCTGCGCACCGCTTGCGCTTGCTAAGGTTAAGCAACGTGGGCAGCGGTCAGGACTTGGATGGGTGACCGCTTTGAGTGGTTACTAACTGAGCGCTCCCGTGCTTTGGAAGGCACGTTAAGCCGTTGATCCCGGTTGCTGTCTATGGCAGCAGTCGTTAAGCCAAGTTGGAGGCCTTCGGGCGGCTTGAGAACTTCTAACAGTCAAGTTGCCCACTCACTTGACAAAGCCTAGTCCCAGGGGGGGGAAACTTAAAGAAAATACCAATTTCGCGTGAATTTGGCGTAGAAAGTGCTGCCTCCTATTATATTTGATGTCGACATATTTTGTGTAATCCGTCTCAAGCAGGTTTCGTTTTCATTTCATCTATCCCAATACAATTAATAAAAGCTGAACGTGAAAAGAAACGTTACAATTTATCGTAAAATTAAATTTTCAACTCTATGGTCACAGATTTTATAATACTCTATGGTCGTATGGTTGCCATGGTTATTTTTAAATATTGAAATAACACGTGTGTCAATAACGTGTCAACATATTGAAAATAAAAAAATGCTAATTATAAAATTTTCTGCATTATTCTTGTGAAAAGCAGTTAGTGATATAGATCTACAAAGTCAAGTTAATTTATCATTTTCTTAAAAGTGATTTTTTATGAACTTTTCGGGAACGCCTTTTCCCAGATCGAATACGATGTGTTATCGGATACGCCGAGTTAAGTAAGTATTTTTTAATTCTTTATTTACTATCCCTGTTCACACCGATGCGATGTTATATTTATATTCCAATCAATTGATTTATTTAGGTAGGTAGTCTGTTTTGCCGGGTGGTTATACAGCTCATACATAAATGAATATCAATGAAAACAGTTGGTTACTTAGCAATATAAACGTTTGAGTATTGAATTACGTGAGCTATACGATAAACGAATATGAAGCCCACTTTCTTCTTGTTGTTGTCTTTGAAATTTGAAATAGGTATAGTAGATAATTAGAAACATAATTTCAAAAATACATACATACCTCCTACACTTTCATCTCATTATTTAATGTTATGTTTTGCAGATGCATAGTGCATACAATCATGCCACGTCCTCATGCTGAGAAAAAGTCAGGACAGAGGTATTTTCAACATGGATGTCAATTGTTGGAGAAAACAACAATTATCCTGGGCCAATACATGAAATCGGGAAGATACAGCGTGCATCCATTTCAAGGTGAAAAAAATGGATACATCTTTTTGTAGACGATCGTACTTCACCAATTCGTTTACCAGTTAGTGATTGAAGAAGTTAAACAAATCGCTACAAGTTATAGGTAATCGTATTTAATCCTCCTTTTAATATACTATTCATAAATAAGTTAGTCAAAAATAAATAAATGATATTATATATACAACTTAATTTTATTAGTCTCCTGACTGGAATAATTATTTGTGTACAAATCACTTAACCCTTTCAGTACGGCGTGATTATAATTTGTACTCAAATTGGACGAGTTAACTCGCCAATCCGAGAAAGATTTTTTATAGATAAAAGTAAACAATAAAATACTGTTCATGTACTATCTACCTACTGAGGCATCTTAACCTTCCCGTATAAACTTCCCCATTTTCATACTAAACAATGATAGTAAATTATGACTTCTGAAAATAATAACTTTATTACCATTATTCAATTTAAAAAGTGGGAAGTTGCCACGGGAAGTTTAAGATGTCACAGTGGGTGGATGGTACATGAACAATATTTAACGGATAATATTATGGGTGTGTGTGTGCACGCACACAGACACACGTAATTAGTCCACACCAAATCCGTGTGCGGCGCTTGTGCTCACGAGTATCCAAGTTTTCACGCGAGATGGCTCTCTTTACCTGATATATATTATTATACTCTTTGCCTAGTCCCAATAAGGTCTAGTTTCCCCTCGGGGTTGGAAGGTCAGATGGCAGTCGCTTTCGTAAAAACTAGTGCCTACGCCAAATCTTGGGATTAGGTAGCGGACCCCAGGCATCCTTCAGGATGCAACTGTACTAGGATAATGCTAGGAGGATGATGATGAAGTCACAAAACTATGTCTCTATGTGCAGTAAGAAGACATCACGAACTTCGCACATGCGTATGGCGCACCCCGTGGAGAACGCTGCCGGCGGTACCTGCGAGGCGTGCGGCGAAACTTTTACCAGCCGCACGGGGCTCAAGGCGCACAAGACACGCAGCCACAAGAAGGTATCATCATCATCATCATATCAGCCGAACTAGACGTCCACTGCTGGACATAGGCCTCCCCCAAAGAGTGCCACAATGACCGGTCCTGCGCCACCCGCATCCAGCGGACTCCCGCGACCTCAAGAAGGTATATATCATCGAAATCGTTACAGTTGTTTACCGAGATCTAGTGGTAGCCGTACAGGCCCAATTTCAAAGAAAAACCGCAAATCGATGTACAGTTTAGCCATTTGGCACACGCATACTAGAGGTCAAAACAAAATTTCCCTTTTGGGGGGAGAGCCGAGACATTCTTTTTTTTGTATGAAAAAAACAATTTTTTTTTACAGAAACCTATCGTGTGTAATATCATATGAAAGAGCTTTTTGAGGCGATTCTGAAAATATACCACATCATTACATTTCAGCTATTTTTTTTAAATTAAATCAAAAATAATTTTCGAAACATACCAAGTTTGAGGTCCTCCAGACACGATACGGCTGATTTTTATTTTGTATAATCACATAATAATTGTTTGTTTGTTTTTGTGTAATATACCACAAATGATACTTAATATCCTCATATCTAACCTCAAAAAAGCAATTTCGAAATGATTTTCGGTAAGTATTTTTTTTAAATTTTTGAATATTACTAAGTGACACGGTTCTACTTTAATACCAATTTCACGTGAATTATGGAACTTTAGTGCAGATACGTTACATATTAATCATAAAATGATATGTAGTATCCATATATCCAACGGGAAATACCTCTTTAACCCTTTAACTGCACCATGTCATCAGTTGGTATAGTGGGACAACTGATGACATGGTGCAGTTAAAGGGTTAAAGAGGTATTTTCCGTTGGATATATGGATACTACATATCATTTTATGTCGTATCCATCAAAGTTGTGTCATTGCTATGAATGCGTTGATATCCACCAATCATATGTTCACATAACATAGCATTGGTTTAAACGGAAAACTATAACATCCTCGCAGCATAGCTGCATAGCATAGCTCTGGTGGAAAGGCTATCTTAGTCTTGCTAACTATGTCCTTCTCGGCCTTTTACAAGGTTCTCGCCATTGGGGATAATGATGTCATCGAGCGTTTTGATCGATCTGTCTGTAGTGGTAGGTGTGTAACCCTGGCTACCAAGTTATGCCTACGCGAGTGCATGCTTGCCGTTAGCAAGAGAACTGCAATCGGAAATGATATTCAAGGTGTAGCCAGTAACAGGAGCAAATATATAAAAGGACGCTTCCTTAGAGCATCCGCAGGAGCCCCTTGTGTGTGTATTTCAATTCGGCTTTATAATTTCAAGCAATTTATTAGTTTAAGTTACGGTAGCCCAGTGGTTCAAGCATGCGGCTGTCAAGCGGCGGTCATGGGTTCGAATCCCAGCTCGTACCAATGAGATTTTCGGAACTTATGCACGGAATATCATTTGATATTTACCGTTAGCTTTTCGGTGAAGGAAAACATCGTGAGGAAACCTGCATACATCCGCGAAGAAATTCAAAGTTGTATTTGAAGTCCCCAACCCGCTCTGGGCCAGCGTGGGGACTACTGCCCAATCCCTCTCATCTATGAAAGGTGGCCAGTGCCCAGCTGTGAGACTTAGATAGGCTGATGATGATGATGATTTCAATTCGGAGAAACTTTAATCTAAACATAAGACCCTCGACTAAAGTGCCGTGAAAGTCCACGGTAAAGGATAAAACTACCGTTAATGTGTAGATAAACATCGTATATTAAAATAAAATAAGTATAGGAAGAATAGGAAGTTAAAAATTACATCAAAGGAAAAAAGGTGATTTTTGTGGACATAAATCACATATATGAACCTGAAATTTGGCGATGAAATGTTTACTTTTTTTTCCTAAGCCTATAAAGGTGTCCTACTACTGGGCAAAGGCCTCCCCCCTCGACTTCCACTCGTTCCGGCTTTGAGCTGTTTCGGGCCAGTCGTTTAGAAATGTGTCTAGGTTATCCCGCCACCTCCGCCTCGGCTGCCACGTCGTCTCCGAGCATATTGCGAAACCCACTCTGTTGCTAATTTTGCCCACCTCCGTGGATGCATACGGCAGACGTGGCCGGCCCAGTTCCATTGCAGCCTGGCAGTCTTGCTCCAACATCCTCCAGCTCTAACATCTGCAATACCAGTTTTGAAGCGCAGCACAGAGTTCCGAACACGGTCGATCAGTTTGACTTCCAGCATGCTGCGCTCTATTGCCCGTTGGTAAACCTTCAATTTGGTCTCGGTGAGTGACCATGTTTGTGCACCGTAGGTTAGAACAGGCAGAATGCACATGTCGACGAGCCTCCGCTTCAGAGCTACCGGAAGGCCTCCCTTCAGTAAATCTTTCAAAGCCCAATAGCTCTTCCAAGCATTTTGGATCCGTCTTTCAACTTCCTTGTCCTGTCTTTGGCTGAAAGAAGCTTATTGGCCCAAGTACGGATACTCGTCGACATATTTTATCTGAATTTTCTAATTCGTGATTGCGTGGTCCTAAATGTGCGTATTCCGACAATGACTTGGCCGGTTCTTTAACTATCTGTATTTGTAATGGTAACTCATTCCCGGTCTACACTATGTTTCTCCAAGCCACACTTCAGATTCGGTTGAAACCGCTCAACCAAGCTCACTGGAGCGCAAACTCTCAGAGTATTTCTATGTTTAAGCCGTCCGCGTGGTAGTATCGGAGTAGTATTTCCTCTGCTCTTTTCCCAGGACACCCTCAAACAGCGCACTCCTATCGCTTTAATGGGCACAGCCAGGTTAAAAAAGAATTTCCAAGCACATATTTCAATTTCAAGCTAGCATTGTTCATTTGCGCCAGATTTGCTATTAATACCATGTATTAAAAGGGATATTTAGGCTGCTTTTTCGCTAGAGATGTTTATGCTACGTTACTATACATATTTGATAGCTATCAATTATATACATTTGTTCATATAGCATAGCACTGGTGGAAGCGGAAGCTATCACACCGCACACAGCGTGTGGAAATGCAGTCTTACCATGAATATTTGTTTTTCGTAGAAAGAGAATCGCATAGAAGAAGTTTTAAGATCAAACGTCATCATCGAAAAAGATGGAATTATAGTAACCTGACTAAATTGAAAAGGATCAGATGACATATCCCTTGGCACGATAGTGACATCTCATCATTAGCCGTGTTATAAATGATATAGCGAAACCAATTGATGGCAGTACATCCATGACAAAAATAAATGATGAGAAACTATAACTAATAACTCACTCATTATAACTAATAACTCCCACGTGTATATGATTAGGTAATTTTTTTCAGTGGCAACTCACAAAAACAAATATAAATCGTAAATATCCCATTTTTTATATCACAATAATATACCATGTTTATAAAAACATTGTTTCATATGTATGAAAATTAAACGCATTTGTATTTGTACTTTGTATTTGTATTTACCATGAGTCACATATTATAGTTATTATACTTTTATTAACTTCTAGTTGCTATTGCTACTTTCCAGGTTGTAGGTACCACTAGTTCTGGTAGCTGGCTATATTCATACATAATTGCTTATCAAAATAAAGCATTATAGTTCAAAAAACTCAAGTCCAAATACAATAATAAATATATGAAATCAACCAAGTATCAAAGTCGTAAGTTGACAATCAATTGACGGTTGCGTACCATTCATAACTTGTCTCAATTTAGATCACAATTAGTCCCCAGTATAATCTGACTGTGTCGTTCTTAATAAATACGCCTAATCGGAGGTCACATGTTTTATTGGTTTTCTGAGAGTAATTACGGTAGCTTTGTGAAGAGCCACAAAAAAACGATATATACGTCCTCCTCCGATGGCCGCTGGGCCGGTACTGAGTCACAGCAAGCGAGTCTATGAGAAAAAGGTCTGTTTTAAATCGATTAAAATTAATATTTTTATATCCTATTTGTTACTTTTTATTATTTAATATCGTAGAATAGAAGTTATTTTACCCTAATAGCATAGTTAAAAACCTTTTTATTAGCTTTAAAGTGACAATATGATGCAGCGAAATTTGCCAAAAATATGGAGTTTTCCGTGGCTCTTTTAGTTAAACCAAATTTTAAATTGTGTATTTTAAGACAGTAGGCGAAAGAGACCGTGTTTCGGTGCATCTAACTGTATGTATTACATATTTTAGTTTCAATCGGTTACAGAATAAACAGGTTTGAATGACGACATGTTTTCGAATATTTCGAAATCGAGTGTGAGAAAAGTGCTCGAGTTTCTTCAATAAATGTTTGTAAAAAATGTTTTGACTGTAGCTCCCGGAGTCCATAAGTTGTTCTTCACGGGACTGTAAACAGTGTTACAAAAAACTATACCGTTTTTGAGATTATCTGTTATGAATACGTGGTAAAACGCGGAAACAGGGCGTTTCCAGCGAATACGCTCTTAATATTACTCATATAAGTATATAAATATCTGGGCGGCCGAGCTTTGCTCGGCGTTTTCCCGGGCATGAGACCTAGCTAGATCGATTGCTCGTCCCCGAAAACCCCCACATACCAAATTTCATCAAAATCGTTAGAGCCGTTTCCGAGATACCGTAAATATAGATATAAACAAGAATTGACAATATTTCATAATTTCCAAAAGTTTTAATTCGAAAACCATTTCGGTAAAAACATGTGAAGTACACAAAAAACATTTTTTTAGATATTTTTCTCCGTTAATTTTGGAAAAAATCGCAAATTACTGTAAACCGAAAGTTGACGTCATCTTCCTCGCTGTATTCAGAGAGACCTTACTTAGTACAGAGTACAGACAATCGCTGCTCCGGAGTGGCTCTGGATTCTTGTTGGGAAGATGACGTCATATTTTACTTACGCCCTTTTGGAATGACCTACTTTTCAACGTGTTTTTTTGTATGAAATAATGAGTTAAATTGAAAAAGAAAAAATACGGGTGGCTTAAATTTTTACCTATTTTCTAACTAGTTCATAAAGTAGTTAAAAATATGAAATGTTTTCAATTGCTCGTTTAAAGATATAAGAATATCTGGGCGGCCGAGCTTAGCTCGGCGTTTTCCCGGGCATGAGACCCGTACCCTACCGGTACCCTAGCTAGATCGATTGCTCGTCCCCGAAAACCCCCACATACCAAATTTCATCAAAATCGTTAGAGCCGTTTCCGAGATCCCCGAAATAAATAAATATACAAGAATTGCTCGTTTAAAGATATAAGATTAATTATAGAATATAAGTCTCGGGCAAAAGCTAGTAAATAAATATACAAGAATTCCGCGAAGATATTGATATATCATGAATAGATTAGTTATTTCCGTGTTTTCAGGCCAACTTGCCTGAACTGCGATGCCGGAAGTGCAGAATACAGTTTGACAATATGGAGGCTCTGAAGCGCCATAAGGAACTGCAGGTGGACAGCAAATGCGACCCCAGCTTAAGGTGAGTTAGCGTTGTGATTTAGAGCTCAGTTGAGCCTCGAAGACTCGAGTCACACCTGTGACACGTCTAGGAACGTCAGCGGTGTCGGTAAGGATGTGTGCGTGCGCTGTCGGTACACGCGTCAATGTGTGCGTGTCATTGTCACTGCGTTGCACACAGGAATGAGCCGTGACTGATCGGTGACTAAAACGCGCAGGGGCGAGGTAACTGACCTCTGTGCGGGGCGGTTCGTTTCCGTTCTGTATGTAATACTATTATACTATTCTGTGCTCGAGTCTTCAAAGCTAAAGCATCATAGTATTATACACACAGAACGGCCACGAACCCCCCGCACCGAGGTCAGTTACCTCGTCCCTGAGAGGCCCGCCTGGCGTCGATCGGGTGCCGTCGCGCCTTGCGATTCGTCCGCGCCACGCGCTACGCACCCGCGCAAACAATTGACGCGTGTATCGACAGCGCACGCACACATACTTACCCACAGCGCTTACGTTCCTTCGCGTGTCACAGGTGTGGCTAATGGCTATAGTCCGTGCCAGACGGTCGGAAACAAGTCATAAAAACCGGACGACCTTGGTCCGCCCGCACGGACCACGTAGACTAGACAGTTGTTTCCAGCAAGATTTTGTTTGTGTTAAGATATATACGAAGCCCGTGAGCTAGTGTCGTAGTATCTATATGTTGGTATGCATCAGTGGCGGAGCGTCCATACAACTCGATTCCCACCGGCTTGCCTAATTTCCAGCCAGTCCAGTTCTTTTACTACGGCTCATGAACAATAGGAAAAGCCAAGTATTTCCGGCTTCCCTAAGAATATTTTTGACGCGCCGCCACTGGTATGCATGTATAGGTAACCTCAGATGCGAGTGACCGCCATCGCATTAGCCGTGTTTAATCATTGCTCTGTTTTGTTATAAATAAATGTTGATTAATAGTGCTTAAATCTAGTGTTGCCCTAAGAGTTTGAACATCGGTCTTGTGGACCAAGGACGCTCGGCCCCAGGGACTTGTCGGCGACCGTCTGGCCCGGGCTTAAGACTAGAGTCTGACAGAAGCATTTTGTTTTTAATTCTGAGTATGACAACAATTTTACGGACGGAAGAGATCCCTTCATCCCTAAAAGGCTCGCCTTTGTACCTACATTAATATTTTGTAACAGGTTTAAACCTGTTATTGTACAATAAAGTGCTTACACACATTTACCTAACAAATAAGCTTTTATTTAACTTGCACTGTTCTTATTTAAGTATGTAAGTTGTCGTCAAAATTTGGAATCCTTTGCCGTTATCCGATTCACCTAAAATTTGGCATACTCATGCGAGTTTGGTGACAATACAATATTATGGTACCACCGAGCTGATCTGATGATGAAGACAGAAGGTGGCCATAGCAACAACTAAACTGGAAAGTATAAAGTTTTTGACGTTTTAATTTTGGGTTTTGTCACACCTGTGACACGCGAAGGAACGTAAGCACTGTGGGTAAGTATGTGTGCGTGCGCTGTCGGTACACGCGTCAATTGTTTGCGCGGGTGCGTAGCGCGAGACGCGACGGCACCCGATCGACACCAGGCGGGTCTCTCGGGGACGAGGTAACTGACCTCGGTGCGGGGGGTTCGTGGCCATTCTGTATGTAATACTATTATACTATTCTGTGGTTTTGTTTATCAAATCTTAATTAAAATTTCGTCTTATATCCCGCATATTTGAGAAAAGCACTATATTAGCCTCGTCCGGAATGACAATTGCCAGCTTCGTATTGTATTATAATTAAACGGACTCACTCGCAATAATATACTATTGTATTGTAAAAGGCTAGTGTTAGCTCTAAGGACTCCTTCGTGGCTCAATCGAGCTCTTACTAACACTATCTCCCTCCCTGTCACACTAGTGCGTGCGAGCAGTGCGGTGACAGCTGCGCAAGCGCCGACGACCTCATACTGCACAAACACACGCGACACGACGTACAACTGTTCACATGCGACACCGTGAGTTACATGTGCGAGGATGTGTTTTCATATATTTGACACCTCGCCTCGCTCGGCGCGTTGCGAGGTGTCAAATGTATGAAAACGCATCCTCGCACATCTCTGGTGGAAACTCAGCCTCAAACCCCGACCAGGTACATATGACCATGCGCCATGTTGCGGAATTTCATCATCATCCTCGTAGCGTTATCCCAGTACAAGGAAACCTCGCGTGTATTTTTTTACTGCACCTACAATACCGAGAAATGCTCGCCTTTGTACATGCATGTCAACTGTTCTTGTATTTTTATGCTATGTTTACTCATGTACAATAAAGAATTATACATACATACATACAATACCGAGAAATGATATCTACTCATGTAGCATTTTCTTAAAAGATGGGAGAAATTATACAATCACGTTTGCATAACGCATATACCTACCAAAATAAGCACAAGATCAATTAATATACTTCATTTACTTGAAAAATTTCATAGGTGGTGGTAAATTCAAAAAATACACGTGAGGTTTCGTGGGGTGAGGGGGGGTCGTCCAAAACCTGACCAAAGATCACCAAGGGGAGTGGGGGGGTCTAAAAGTAGCCCAAAAAACCTCGCGTGATTTCTGGATAAACCCCAATAACTAGTTTATTATTTTGCTGGGTTCGAATTTATCAAGATAATTATAAGTCAAATCAATGAGCAAGAAACACATTATAATAGCCGGCGATTTTAATATAAATAAAACTGACAATTCTAATACATACCTCAGATTAATGAATATTATGCTTGAATATAATCTACATCAGATCATAGACAAACCCACTAGAGAAACAAACTCAAGCTCATCTTGTATTGATTTAATTTTTACTAACAACAAACACTTTGACATTAAAATAGAAGACCTGGGTATTTCAGACCATAAAAGTTTACTTTACACTTTTAAAGAAAAACCTAATCTTGACATGCCTATTTATACACAAAAGAGACATTTCAATTCTTCTAATATAATGTCATTTAAATCTGCTCTAGCTAAAATAGACTGGAATAAAAGCCTTATATATAAAAATAACATAAATAATAACTACAATGTGTTTGATCAAATAATGAATGAACTTCTAAACGCCCACATTCCCCTTAAAATTATAAAACAAAAAAACCGTAACCATAGTAAAAACTGGCTCACAACTGGTTTAAAAATTGCATGCAAACATAAAAGATACCTAAAACTTTTAACTAATCAGTCAAATAACAGCGTTTTAAAAAAACATAGTGCTAATTACACAAAAGTGCTTAAGAAGTGTGTATATAAATCAAAAAGACTTACGTTCACTCGGCAAATGATTAAGTCTAAAAACAAAAACAAAACTATGTGGGACATTGTAAAACAATTAACAAATAAAAATACAAGAAAACGGTATAAAAATATATCTCTAAAAATTGGTAAAAATATTGAGCAATGCCCAGAAAAAATTGTAAGTATATTTAACGATTTCTACACCTCGGTTGGAAAGTCTCCAATAGATGGCGGCAGCGGCGCCACCCTTGCACCCGCCACCGGACGCCCAGCAGTACAAACTTCTATTAACTCTATTTATTTACATCCTGTAACTGAAAAGGAAGTAGAGAAAATAATAAAATCCTTACCAAATAAAATTAGCTGTGGAATTGATGAAATTCCCTCAACATTAGTAAAATCCTGCCTCGTAGAATTAACTCCACCTATTACTAAACTCATAAACCAATCCTTTGATGAATGTAGCTTCCCGGATAAGTTAAAAATAGCAAAAATTAAACCGATCTTAAAAAAAAAAAAGGAGGAAAAGCTGACAATCCCTCCCAATACAGACCCATCGCCCTTCTTCCCGTAATATCTAAAATCTTTGAGAAATGTATGACCAATCGCATCTATAGTTTTTTGGAAAAGTTTAACTTATTAGATGACAACCAATACGCATTCCGAAAAAAACACTCTACCAGCCTTGCAGTCTATCATTATATACAAACAGTGGTAAATTACTTGAGAAACAAAAAACATGCAGTGGGACTACTGTTAGATATGTCGAAAGCGTATGACAGAGTCTCACATTCAATCTTATTATATAAATTAAGTGCAATAGGTATTCGCGGTAAAGCCCTCAATAGGGATGTTGACTCAAAATATATTATTACTCCATACGAAAGAATACATAAAACTATGCCAAAAAGTGAAAATCCTATTCAAATATCTCAAAAAATAACGAAACTACAACCGTTAGAATGTTTTTAGTTAGAGAGAGAAAACGCTACAGGTCAGTGACGTCACTGACCTAGAGCGCCATAGTAAATGACGATCGTTCAATACAACGGGGCGTTTTGCGGAAAAGGGACAGAAAATGCCCCCTCCTAAAACTTTGAAGACTTATAATTATGTAATTATTTATTCTTTTGGATTACTTTTTTCACTATTTGATTGAGAATGTGATCCTTTTTCGAGAAAATTCGGATTCATTGATTTTCTTATTTGGTGTCAACATCCCTATTGGATGAAATCATACCTAGCATCGCGACAGCAATACGTTGAGATTGAACACGTTGATAATGAGTCCGGAAAATTAAACTATATAAAATCTAACATGCAGCTTATAAATAGTTCAATTCCACAGGGCAGTGTTCTAGGATGCGTGCTGTTTCTCATCTATATTAACGACCTTCCGAAAATCACACCCCATAAAATAGTAATGTTTGCTGACGACGTATCTCTCTTATTCCAATGTCCAAATGATGACAATAGTAATACACACATAGAATACACATTTAACTCTATAACGCACTGGCTACGAGACCATAACCTTATCATAAATAACGATAAAACAAAAATAATACAATTCCGACCAAGACAAAAGCAACCACTGAACCTAAGCACTATATTACATAATCTTAATTTACAAGAAGTAACCGACTGTACCCTATTAGGCCTTACATTAGATTCTCATTTAAATTGGAAAGCACACTTAGAAAAAATTAAAAACAAATTATCTCGTTTCGTATATGCACTAAGTATGCTGAAAGCAAATACCGGTCTAGAGTGCGCCCTGGCAGCTTACCACTCGCAAGCAGTCGCCTGGCTGCGCTATGGTCTCCTACTATGGGGCCACAGCACTGACATACACCAGATCTTTGTCATGCAAAAGAAATGCATACGAATCTTAGCCAACATTCATCAACCCCATAGCTGCAGACCCCACTTTAAAAAACTGAAACTTTTAACTCTACCCTCACTTTATATATTAGAAACTGCAACTTTCGTCCGTAAAAACCTACATTTATTTCAATTTAACCAAAACCCTCGTCACTGTCACAAACTGGAACTTCCAGAACCCATATTAGAAATATACAAAAATGGTCCATATTACAGAGCAATAAATATATATAATAAATTACCCACCTACATAAAAACTGTACCTACCGACACCTTCATAAATACCCTTAAATCGAAATTGTTAGATAAGTGCTACTATTCCATAGCTGAATTTATGGAAGATTCGAAATTGTAAAATGTTTTATACTTCAATTGTACCTTAGCTATAATTAATTTGTATTTAATAGCTATAATTTTATTTAATGTTGCTACACCCTTCCTGGGTCCATTGTATCTTACATGGTTTTTTCAATGTACCTTACATGGTTGCAATAAATGATCTGTTTATCTGTTATCTGTTTATCTGGTTTTTGATATTTATCGCGATAATTATCGGATAAATATCTGATAATTATCCCTGGTATCGATAGTTAACAGTTGACAATGACCTATTGATGTTGACGTTTAGCGAGAGCATTCAAATTTTAGGTTGTTATCAAATCGATACCTAATTATCAGACCATAAAAATCACGATAATTATCTTGATAATTATCAAGATTACTATCATTGGTAATTGTCCTTTCGGACCCTGTCATATAGTATTGTTGCCAATGTCCCTCAGTGCACGAAGTCGTTCACATCGAAGGCGTCGCTAGCGACTCACATAGACCGGATCCACAGACGGATCCGTCCGCCGAAGGCCGACTACAGTGACGGCGGGCGACGGAAGCAGCCCGACTGGCTGCACTGGGCCTCTGTGTGCGAACACTGCGGGAAACGGCTCTCTGTGAGTACACACACACACACACACACACACACACACACACACACACACACACACACACACACACACACACACACACACACACACACACACACACACACAGACACACACACACACACACACACACACACAGACACACACACAGACACGCAAGTGTATTAGATTAGATTCATTTATCTACACCCATATAGTAAATCCTCTTTAATAAATTCAAAAACCGTAGATAAGATCCCGCTTTATAATATACTGCGCGGCTGTTGCGCGCGTCCCCTATTAGATCACCAAATACAATAATCTTATGAAATCACGTACAACCTTAACAACACGCGCGGGCCGGCCTGTCGAGGCAAACATGGCGCACGCGAAACACATGAAAGAGGATTTAATATATGGATGTAGATTGTAGATAAAGTAGTGTATGCAACTATACATAATTAGGCATTAAAACACGAGTGTGTTTTATGAAACGAGCCGAAGGCGAGTTACAAGGTTATGTCTGTGCAAGTACTCGCCGTTAGCAAGATGACCACAACCGGAAATGATATGCCTGAGTGACTCTCCGGGACGGCGGCATGCCCGACAAATGTCGACCGTACCGTCCTTCAGGATATACCTCCGGTAGTTGTTCGTCATGATAACTTCGTCCGCAATTGCACAGACAAAACCTTCGGTTTCCCCGAAGAGATCCCCGAAGCGTAGCCAGTTCACCGACGCGAGCAGGTCTACATCGGGTCCCGTAAGGGCCCTGTAGAACCTCCCGTGTAGCTCCTTACTCTTCCATACGGCCTTGCGGTCCTCGGTACTCATTACTTTAAGTCTGCGCCAGTTCTCTTTTGCCATGAAGAGCGGGGTGAAAGACGCGTCTACTGCAACTACGTCCCGGTGCATCCCGCACTCGCTGTTTAGGAAATAATCCCTGAGACTGCACACCTCGCGGTTGTGGAGGTCTTTCGCGTTTAAAAAGCCGCGTTATTATTATTATAATGTTCGATCGACGAACGATCCGAACCTAGGATCGCACCCCCTCTACCTCAGGCGCCAACCCAAATCCCGCACAAAGTCCCTGGCCTCCGCGCCCCACGGTCCCGCAGTCTCCACCGCTACTGGCACGAAGTCGTACATCGGTTCCAAGGCAGAGAACTTCACATGTTTGGCCCGGGCTGCCGGCTCTGCGGCCGCCCCGGCGGACCTGACAGTGTGACTCAAATGGGACGGTCCAAACGTGCTCACACACGTAGCGTCCCATAAGAGACCCCGACCCTTCTGCCATGGAACCAATGTTACACCAACGACAGAGGTTGTTGATTCAATGTAGTTTGCTCGGACATAACATTAATAACTATACCTGGCACTGTGCTGAGCTCGCGACGCGGCTGCACCAGCGTGGGGCCGACTATTAGCTCGTCCTTCACGACGTGGTCGGCGTACAGCGCCGCCGCCGCCGCCTCGCTGACGCCGCGCGCGCCCTCAGCCTCCGACGGGGGCTCGTCTTTTACACACACGATCGAAAACTAGGGCTCGTCTTCTGAAAAACATTCCAGAATGTTTGTTTCAGTGTCTGGCGACCTTGAAGATACATATGAACAAGCACACAGGAGACAGGCCGTACAAATGTTCGCTCTGCCCTAAGGCGTATATGACTCCGTACGGACTCAATGTAAGTAAAGTATAATAAACGCTTCACTCACGTCTTTAAGGTAGAATATCGCTCGACTTGTTTCGAACCTCCTCGATTCCTCTTTGGGGTTCGAAAGAATAATTATCGTGATTTTTATGCTTTGATTGGCTTTGATAATTTTCGATAAAAACCTAATATATTTTAGTTTCGTGATTTTTATGCTTTGACATAGACAAAATCATTTTCCCTCTTCTATTTTCTATAGTTATCAACAGTTTCCTTTTCTCCCCCACTGCTGTCCACAGCACTTCTTCGTTTGTAATTTTTTCGATCCAGCTAATTTGTTCCATTCTTCGCCAACACCACATTTCGATGGCTTCTAAATATTGTCATGTATGACATTAATCAGAATAGGCATGATGACTCAAAAAAAATATTACTTCAATAGAAAGAAGACATAAAACTATGCCAAATAGTGAAAATCCTATTCAAATATCTCAAAAAATAACGAAGCTACAACGGTTAGAATGTTCGTAGTTAGAGAGAGAAAGTGCTACTCGACCGTGACGTCACCTTTGAGTAGCGCCATAGTAAATGACAATCGTTCAATACAAAGGTGCGTTTTGCGGAAAAGCGACAGAAAATACCCACTTTTAAAACTTTGAAGACTTATAATTACGTAATTTTTTTTTTTTTTAATTACTTTTTTTGCCATTTGATTGAGAATTTGAGTCATTATGTAGAAAATTTGGATTTATTGATTTTCTTTTATAGTGTCATCATCCCTATTGTTGGAACAAGTATCATATATTCTAGTACATCACTAGGTACTACTACTAATTATTTATAAATGACGTGTAAATTGGTTTTACAAATAAATTATTATGATTATTCATCTCTTTGGGTCATGGTCCACGCTTAAAAATATAGCATTGTTTGCGCAGAACCATCAAGCGTTCCACACGGGTGTGAGGAGATGGCAGTGTCCCGAATGTCCCGCCACCTTCGTGCACCAATCCTCGGTCTACCAACACCGGAAGGTAAATACTCAAAAAATTAGAAATGTCAAAAAAAATCGATTATTAAAAAATCGATTAATAATTGATTATTATTTAAAAAATAATCGATTTTTTAATCGATTTCGAATTTGCAATAGATGGATTAATAAAAAAATCGATTATAACTTCACGGCCGATTAATGCCGATGTAAATGTTGTCAATTCGAAACTTGTTTTTTTTAAGTTTTATTATTTGAGATAGGTTTCGTTTGGCTCTACTTCTACCGTACCCGTGTATCGCTTTATAATAATCACCGTGTAACCGATCCCATAGGAAAACTTTAAAAAATCGATTATGAAACAAAATTGATTATTATTTCTTCAAAAATCGATATTTTTTAAATCGATTTTCAATTTGGAGCAAAATAATCGATTATTTAATAATCGATTATTCGACACTGAATTGACATCCCTACAAAAAATATACAGTAGAATCCACTTATAACGACTCCGCTTATAACATTTGACCGCTTTTAACAACTGCTAAATCACCGACGTTTGGATTCATACCAAACATTTTCAAGGAAAATCAGTCCGTTTTGTACGACGTCCTGTTAGTGCGACGTAATATCACCGGTCCCTTGACGGTCGCTGTATCCGGATACTACTGTACTCGATTTCTTAATTCAAGACAAAAAATAGCTACGACAGATCTGCCACTGTGGTTTGTTTTTTTCAAGGGGCTGACACGCTTTGCTAGAGAAAGATAGTCTTATTGCGATTCCTATAAGAGGAAATAGAAAAGAGTGGCATGTTTTGTCCCTATCACCGACCGAACATTTTTTCATGGTCGGGTTATAGGCAAAGGCAAACTTCCATAAGCAATACATTGGACATGCAAACCGGCCAAATTGCGTAGTACAAATTTTGTATGAATATGAGCAAGTATGAGAAAGACATAGCCCTGGTCGCTCGTTGGCGCATCTACAACTACAGAGTATATATTATATCTATGATTTTTTTACATCAAACAATTTAAAAAGGTTGGCTAGATATGAAACTATTCGGTTGACAAGTGGTTGGCAATCCGCTTTAGCTTAGTTGGTAGTGACCCTGCCTCCTAACTAAGCTGGAGATCCCGGGTTCGAATCCCGGCCGGGGCATTTATTTGTGTGATGTGCACGAATATTTGTTCTTAGGTTTTGGATGTTTTCTATGTATTTAAGTATCTATTTATTAGTGTTTCGTACCCGTATCTCATTAGGCTTGTGCGCGCTCGTTCACTGAACGGATCGCTCCGAACTAGCACAATCTCTCAAATGTACTAGTTCGGTCTTTTAGTTCTTTTAGTACACTAGTACACCGAATGAAACGTGCGTATTCGAGCTCCTTTGACTGAATTGAATGAGTGAACTATCGAATGACCATTCGCTCGCGTTCGCGCCTGTCGAGAGCCGTTCGGTTTCGTTCGGTCGCTTTGGTCGGTCGGTCATTCGGATATTGTTGTCTCTATTCAGGTTTCGCTCCGCATGTACTAAATGTACTAAGAGCAGAAACGTTACGGAATAGTTCGCTCTAGTACAGTGTTGGGAACTAGGTCTTTTTAGTTCTTAGTACATGTACTACACAAGCCTATATCTCATGAACCGTGATAGTTAGACAGCTGAAATTTTCACAGATATTTTGGTTGCCGCTATAACAACAAATACTAAAAAACAGGATACAATAAATATTTAAGGGGGCTCCCATACAACAGACATAATTTTGTTGCCGTTTTTATATATAATGGTACGGAACCCTTCGTGCGTGAGTCTGACTCGCACTTGGCCGGTTTTCTATATAAGCGTGTATAGCGTCGGTTAGTTTAGTACCCATAGTACAAGCTTTGCTTAATTTGGGACTAGGGTGATTCATAGTCATATCATTTAAGATAAGATAGATAGATTTTTTTTATTTTTTTTCGTGTAAGATTGTCCACAAATATTTATTTATTTTATATGATTTGCTAAAACAAGTGTCCCTTTACAGATACACACAGGCGAACGCTCCCACCAATGCACGATATGCGACAAATACTTCACGCAGTCAGGATCGCTGTACACACACGTCAAATACGTGCATATGAAGGAGACGCCCCCACCACGCAAGCGCAGTAAGAAGCCCGCAATACTTTAGAGTGACGGTGAGGACTTGTGTCGCCTACTCTACAGATAATAACGGCAAGAGACAACTGCGGCTCTTTCGAGAGACAAACCCAGCTTTTCAAGAGGCAATTCCGGTTCGTTTAAGAGACAACTTCGGCTCTATGTTGAAACAAATGCGGTTCGCTTGAGAGACAACTGCGGCTCGGTCGAGAGACAACTGGAGCACTTTCAATAGGCAACTGCGGTTCATTTCAGAGACAAGTGCAGCTCATTCAAGAGGCAACTATGGTGCGTTTGAGACATCTGAGGCTCTTGTGCGACAACTGCGGTTCGTTTGAGAGGCAACTTCGGATCTTTTGTGAGAAAACTGCTATGCGTTTGAGAGACAACTGGAGCACTTTCAATAGGCAACTGCAGTTGGTTTGAGAGACAAATGCAGCTCTGCGGTTCGATTGAGAGACAAGTGCAACTCTTTCAAGAGGCAGCTGCGGATTGTTTGAGAGACAACTGAGGCTCTATTATGAAACAAATGCGGTTCGCTTGAGAGACAACTGCGGCTCGGTCGATAGACAGCTGGAGCACTTTCAATAGGCAACTGCGGTTCATTTCAGAGACAAGTGCAGCTCATTCAAGAGGCAACTACGGTGCGTTTGAGACATCTGAGGCTCTTGTGCGACAACTGCGGTTCGTTTGAGAGACAACTTCGGCTCTTTTGTGAGAAAACTGCGGTGCGTTTGAGACATCTGAGGCTCTTGTGCGACAACTGCGGTTCGTTTGAGAGACAACGTCGGATCTTTTGTGAGAAAACTGCGGTGCGTTTGAGGGACAACTGGAGCACTTTCAATAGGCAACTGCAGTTGGTTTGAGAGACAGATGCTGCTCTGCGGTTCGTTTGAGAGACAAGTGCAACTCTTTCAAGAGGCAGCTGCGGATTGTTTGAGAGACAACTGAGGCTTTTTTGTGGCACAACGGCGGTTCGGTTGAGAGACAAATGCAGCTCTTTCAAGAGGCAACTGCGGTCCGTTTCAGAGACAACTGAGGCACTTTTGTGGGACAAATGTGATTCGTTTGAGAGACAACTGAGGCTCTTTCGATAGTGAACTGCAGCTCTTTCGAGAGAGAATTGCAGCTATTTGAACATTTCCGTAACTAAATACTCGTGTTCGCTTGCTTACCTTACCTAATACTAAGTATTGGCGTATTAGCGTTTTTACGAAGTCGACTGCCATCTGACCTTCCACCCAAAGAGAAAATCAGACCTTCAACTTCCTAGGGGTTAGTATCATTTCGTCTAAAACGCAATTGGTACACAACAAAATAAATGTATTTTATGTCACACCTGGCCATAAAGTGGCCATTATCGCACGCTCCGCGCGCGAAAAAACCCACTTCCTGGCCAGGGGGTGACATAAAATTTTGTACTTACCACGGGCGATAATAAACAAAGCCTCAGATCGCATATTTATCGCCCTTGCCTTCGGCTCGGGCGTAAAATACCTGCGATCTGAGACATTCTTTGTTTTATCGCCCTTGGTAAGTAATGTACTATTAGATCATTTGTTTTTCAGGTGACTTGTATTTAGCTGCGTTTTGATGCAGTGACCAGTTGCGTTTTAGACGAGTTGCGTTTTAGACGAGATGATACTAACCCCTTCCTAGGATCCATTCTAGTCATGTACATACAAAACTTAGTTTAGACAAATATTATGTAAACGGATAAAAAGGTAAAAAAATCTACCTTCAACTCTGTAGACGAATGGTGTGAACAGTTTAGGATACTTCGTATTTATTTAATTATTTTAATTGTGTAGTTGAAATAATTTATTAAGAATAATGTTATAGCAATAAGTAGATCAGCGTAAATAAATTACATTATATGAAAATTGATTTTATTTTAGATTAACAATCATCATCCTCCTAGCGTTATCCCAGTACAGTTGCATCCTGAACGATGCCTGGGGTCCGCTACCTAATCCCAAGATTTGGCGTAGGCACTAGTTTTTACGAAAGCGACTGCCATCTGACCTTCCAACCCCAAGGGGAAACTAGACCTTATTGGGATTAGGCTTTGTCAAGTGAGTGGGCAACTTGACTGTTAGAAGTTCTCAAACCGCCCGAAGGCCTCCAACTCGGCTTAACGACTGCTGCCATAGACAGCAACCGGGATCAACGGCTTAACGTGCCTTCCAAAGCACGGGAGCGCTCAGTTAGTAACCACTCAAAGCGGTCACCCATCCAAGTCCTGACCGCTGCCCACGTTGCTTAACCTTAGCAAGCGCAAGCGGTTCGCAAGCGCCGCTGGGCCACGAGCGCTCCATTTTAGATTAACAATAGATTAAATTATTTATAATTTGATCAAGGTAAACTTATTACCCTTGGGATGTCTTACACACCAACTCATTTTCCATAAGTGATTGGTCGCTTTTATCCTTTATCGTGGACGTACACGTCCACGATATTCTCTATGGTTTCATTCATAATTAAAGGCTTATCACACTACCCTATCGGTAGGGCCCTAACTGGGGGAGGGGAGTTAAAACATCTCACTCATTAGAGCGAGATAGTTTAACTCCCCTCCTGAGTTAGGGCCCTACCGATAGGGTAGTGTGATAAGCCTGTTAGTCTAAAGTCTGTAGTCCATGGTCTATTTATGAATGAAACTATAGAAAATATCGTTGACATGCACGCCTACGGTAAAGTATAAAAGCGGCCATTAAATGTCTTGGGGAACATCAGAAGAAACGTGATTTACTTAGCGAATAAACATTTAATTATGGAATTTGCAATTCAAATTCAAAAAATACTTTATTTCAGATAAATATTCATATATGGTTAGTTACATTAGAATCTAATATAGTTAGTCGTGAGAGCTTAAGAGGAGGGGTAGGGCAAGCTCTCTCCATACAAACTTTGTGCAGGATTTACTTCGTTTGTGTTTGCATTAAAGTTATGATTTTTGGTCAGTATGCTTATTTTTCTGATAGCTATTTCGTGATGTATTTTTTTTTTGATTTTTTTTGAAATATTTGAAAATTTTCACATCACGATCTTCGCATATCTAATATTTACAACCAAAAAATATATTATATTTGTTAGTGCCAAAACCGACGAATAAAACGTGCACAAAGTTTGTATGCGGAAGGCCTTGCCCTACCCTGCGCCTTAATTGTTACAACTAAGCAATGTGCAATAAAACTTAAAAACAAACAAGTGAAACAACGCATAATAAGACAGGAGACGCCTGCGTCTCTCTCTCTCTCTCTTATAGCCTAAGAGCGGTACGGTTGCGCTGTATGAATTTTGAACATTAATTCATAACAGCTACTTTTTTTGCACCAAAAAATTTGTTAAAGCAATTAGATTAGGTATTCTTTAATAAAACACGTAGTCCACCAACGTGACTGTAGAAAATATTAAAAAATAATCTATAAAAAATCCTTAAAAATCGGGCGAAAATGGTATAAGCATTTACTTACTTTATGACATACTATATATATTTATATTCTTTGTGATACATGAAAAATCAACCGATTTTTGTTAAGGCAACATCGTAATATAATAATTTTTAATACAGAAATATATAAAATTCAATTACGGCTATGGTATATAAGCTAACATTACAGTTATGGTTTATATATATCTTTCTTATATGTATTGACCCTTTTTATACTGAAGCTACCCAAAATATCTGGAGCTTTATTTTCTTTGAAAAAGTCGTGTGAAATTAATATATAAGCCAAACTCACTACGTTGACTTTTCATAAAGGCCACATTGAAGAAGGTGTAATGCTAATGAACCCTATAAATACCTATTAAGTGATTTCAAATGCATCTTCATTAATAGTAGGCGCGAGAGGGGAATACGCGGGGTGAGCGGAGGTGTGCAGCACAGCGAGAGGCGCGCGGGTGGGTGACAAGCAAGTGTGTGTGTAGGTACTTTACTTTTATCGGCGGCTTCGGTGCGGCCCTAAGCTTTATGTTCTATTAGGTATATGTACATAGTGTAATTTAAACAACTTATTATTAGGTTCAATAGTAGCTATGAAGTATGAATTAAAAATTAAAACTAAGTCGTTTATATAAGCACTATCAGGTGGTTAAAGCATAACTCCGTATAATTTTTAAATTGATTTTATTTTATTTAAATTAATAATGAACTAATATTAATTAAGACAATAACTGATTTGAATTTGACAGCAACTTGATCAGAACAGCTTGACTGTCTAACAATAAGTGACGACGTCGCGTCCGACCGCTCTTTTTATACCTGCCCAAATGGCGCCACCTCAGTCGGACGTGACGTCACTGTCAGGTGTTAGTTAGGAACCACGTGATCTCACAATCTACCCAATTAATTATATATTAAAAGACCACGTGTTTCCTATTTTAATTAGAATTTCTTACATTCGGCCTTTCCTGACATTAAGTTTGTCCCAAACTTGCTTTTATACATATATTATCATAATAATTATAACTACTCCTCCCAATTATAACTACTACAATCTAATGATGCATTCATAGATTAAATTCCACTTATACTCTTACATCTAATACAAGTCAAATTCATTAATCGATGACCCTAATTAAGTAATTTAAACCCGAATAACAACATCGATCGCACATTTTTTTATTTTTATTTTATTATGTATTAACTATTTAACCATACTACTCTATATTTTTCCCTTAACAATACTAATCATATCCCATTCAACCATTCTACTTCATTTCAACATACTATTCCATATTACAATGCTATACCATACTATCCCAATAACATATTAACCATACTATTCCATACTAACCATCCTATTCCATACTAACCATACTATTCCATACTATTCCATACTAACCATACTATTCCATACTAACCATACTATTCCATACTAACCATACTTCAACATAATAATCATTTTTACTATCAACAATATACGTACACTCTTTATACCTATATTAATTACTGCAAGTATTACGTCATAATAAATAAGAATGCCTAAGTAATATGCTGACTTAATTCATATCAATCTTAGTAAGCTTCGACCGCCCATATGGCTTCACCACTTTTCAATGCTATCCGTACTACTCAATTCATATATAACAACTCATTTATCAACTCGTTCGAATAACACTGACATAAACAATCTGACAATATAAAGAGTAACATATTACAAATTCATTAATACCGATACACCCATAGAATCGACAAATGCCACTTCGACCGTAATAATATATTTTCGTTAATCGTGCACAACAGAACCAAACTATTTATTTACCATGATCGCAATTTTCAGATTCCGAGCTACTACTACCACTCGTATCGTCCGTTCGAGTTGTAATCCATGGCTTGATACGATCAGCTGCCCATATATTACAATATTTTCTCTGTGTAATATTGGACCCTACAATACTAGATACTTCATATCGATCATTTTCGAGTACTTTAGTTATTCTAAATGGGCCTGTGAATTTCGGAAGTAGCTTTTTACTTTGACCGTCGTTGCCGGGAGTTGGTTTCAGTATCTTGACAAGATCTCCTTCTTTATATACTCTAGCCTTTATTTTGTGACTATCATACCTAGCTTTTTGGGCTGCTTGATCTTTCTCGATATGTGAATTTATCTCTGCTCTAATGCTATCGATAACACTTGGCTGTCGTGTATTATGTAATATTCCCGCAAATGCATTGTCACCCTTACTGACCATTCTAACACCAAACATTGCCTCTGATGGAGTCTTGCCTATGCCTTTATTCAGGGTGTTATTTAATCCCCACTGTAATTTACCTAACATACTGTCCCAATGTCTTTCCCCTAGCTTATTAGAATATGCCGTTAATGAGTCGAGTATTGTCCGATTATAACGTTCCACCTGCCCATTAGCACGGGGGGTGCACACAGCATTCAGAACATGTTTAATTTTTGCCTGTTCACAATATTTTTGAAATTCTTTTGAAGTAAAGGAAGTTCCGCGATCCGAAACAAGTCTGCTAGGGTAACCGAAGGTCGTAAAAATCTCTTCCAAAGCACGGATGGTTAAACTAGATTTAAGGTTTCGCAGAGGCTTAAGGAAACAGAATTTAGTGAAGGCATCAACGCACACTAGGAGGTACGATTGGCCCCTTGTACTTTTCACAAAGGGCCCTAAATGATCGACATGCACAGTGTCAAAGGGCCTGTCGACCTTGTGGATCGGATGCAGTAGGCCTTCTTTTGGTCCAGCCGGTTCTTTACTATACGCACACTCAATACATGCGCGGACATATTTGGTAATAAAACGCCTCATCTTTGGAAACCAAAAATCTTGTTTAATTTTCTCCAATGTCTTCTCAATACTAAAATGACCTATATCATCATGATTGAATTTACAGAGTTGAAACCGAGCAATTTTTGGTACAACCCATTTTAGTTCAGTCCCTACTTTCCTAAACAGCTTGTTATCCTTAAATATATAGTTTTCTTTAATGTCTGAATACTCTTTGTCTTGTAAAATTTTGCATATACGCTGGATTTCGCTGTCATTTAATTGTAAACTTAACAACCAATCCTCCTGAGTTATGCGTAAAATTGAAGGGATCAGGTCTTGGGCTACATCGTGTTCACTCGGCTGAGGATTCCTACTGAGAGCGTCGACATGAGACATAGTATGTCCTGGTTTGTATTGGATATCGAAGTCATATTCTTGCAATGCTATCCACCACCGTGCTACACGAGGGACGAGATCCCTTTTGACGAAAGTGGCTCTTAGCGCGCTACAATCAGTAACCAGCGTAAATTTGATGCCTACTAAATATACCCTGAATTTTTGAAATGAATTAATTACAGCCAAGGTTTCTAATTCATACGCATGGTAATTCTGTTCTTCTACGCTAGTTTTGCGACTAAAATATGCTATGGGTCGTAATACACCAGTTGTATGATCTCTCTGCATTAAAATACCTCCTAAACCATGTTTGCTAGCGTCAGTATGAATCTGTGTCTCACTTCGCGGATCGTAAATGCCTAACAAAGGTCTTTGTGTCAGTGTGTCCTTCAATTGTTGAAAGGCCTGTTCCTGTTCGGCTGCCCAACACCAAGAACAGTTCTTTCTGGTCAGATCAGTCAGTGGTTTAGCAATCAGAGCGAATCCCTGGATAAATTTGCGAAAGTAACTAGCAAGTCCTACAATTTGTCTTACTTCATGTACATTCCGAGGGGTTGGGAATCTAGAGACTGCAGCAATCTTATCTTTTCCCGGCTTAATTCCTTTCTCGCTTATTTCGTAACCCAAATACTCTAATTCTTCTTGTAGAAAATTACATTTTTGTAAATTTAAGGTTAGCCCCGCGTCCTGTAATAGCTTAAATGTATCTTCTAACCTGCTCAACTGTTCAGTAAAGTTTTTTCCCGGTATCAATATATCGTCCATGTAAGCGAGAGTGGAATTGAACCGAGAATTGCCTAATATTTTATTTATGGTTCGCTGAAAAACCGCTGGTGAATTAGCTAGCCCAAAAGGCATTTTCTTAAATTGATATAACCCGTCGGGTGTAATAAAGGAAGTATATGGTCTGCAATCCTTTCGTATCGGTATTTGGTAGTACCCACTAGCAAGATCTAAGCTTGAGAAATATTTATTTCCATTTAACATATCTAACTGATCCTCAATCCTAGGCATTGGGTAATGATCCTTAACAGTCTTGTGGTTCAATGCCCTAAAATCGACACAAAGTCTATGTCCACCAGTTTTCTTTGCTACTAATAGAATAGGACTTGCATATGAGGAATTAGATTCCTCGGCAATGTCATTTTCTATTAGATCCTTCACCATATCGCGAACAGTCTGTCTTTCTGTATAACTCAGTCTGTATGGTCGATAGACAACGGGTCTTTGATCATTGAGTTCAATTGTCATCTCAGAGGTATGCGTACATCCTAATTCGGACAAATTTTGAGCAAAACATGGTCGGTATTTATTAATCAAGTCAACAAGGGCTTTCGATTGTTCGTCAGTTAAATTGGGATTCATTTTTATATCATCTTTAGTAAGCGGTTCAAGAGTGGACTCATTGGTTATTCGATTGCAAGTAGGAATTATATTGGGATTGTCTGATGCCTCAGAGGGATCTATGACAGTGGCCAGATCAGCGCGTACAAATAAGGATCCAGCTTTAAATGTTATGGGCTCCTTGGATTGATTAAATACAGCTATTTTACAATCTCCATTATTTAAGCTATATAACCCACCCAACACGCAATAGTCACCGTTTTTGTGACTCCGAGAGCTATCTTCGATCAAAATATCACCATTACTTTTTACACTGCTTTCACAGGTTATGAAATCAAATGAGTCCACTTGAGTATCAGTCATGATCCTAAGTATCACTTTGTCACTAGAAGGTTCAATATTATTCGGCAGTGCTGTCCAATCCGTCGGAGTGTCTCGTCTAGTTATGTCAAGTCGGTCATGTGTTTTCATTACTACAACTTCAGGCCTCTCGGTAAAGTTCTGCCCTACTAAGATCGATTCGGTCAACACAGATGAGTCAACGATATATGCCTCTATATCAGCTGTAACCCCCCCTAAGGTTAGATTAAATCTAGTACGTCCTAGTGGTGTGTATGAATTGTTGCCAAATCCACGTATAGTCGGTATGTCATTACCTAATTTGGGTAATGAATTTTTGTCAACAACGTCCTGTCTGATCAATGTACAATCGCTTCCAAAGTCAATATAGCACTGCAATTCGATATTGTTATTTATAATCACTTGCTTGTAATACTTTGAATCAGGTTTGAAACTTTGGGCAAACATAGTTTTCTTATCGGCGCTTTTATTACTATTACCGCTATTTGTTTTGTTACGGAAGCAATCATTAGACGTATGGCCAATTAAATTACAATTATCACATCTAGCAAGCGGCTTAGGACATTTCGTTGAGATATGTCCTTTTTCTTTACAATTATAGCACATAACGTCTTTGTTATTAGTATTCCGGCAATTGACGGCACGATGCCCTGGTTTGTTACATTTGAAACACACTGTTTCATTGGAAGCGGTTGTACTTGGTCGTTTTAATGTCGTTCTATGAGCACTTTCTTTGCAAAAATCCTTTAAAAATTTCAACAAGTCTTCTGCGTCAGTTAATCGAGCTGCCATAGCACTGGAACGCAAAATCTTATCGTCTATGGCGTGAACTAGACAATCGACAGCCTGCTTGCCTTTAATACCACATGCGTTTAGTAGAATCATTTTGTCATAATAGTATTCATCAACAGACTCCCCATGTTTTAAAGTTCTATCTAACATTTCTATTAGTAAAGCAGCGTAATTAGTTTCAGAGGGAAATGCTCTTACTAAACGTGCCTGCCACTCTGTCCATGTCATAAGAATAGACTGCAGCCCCTCGTACCACTTCTTAGCATAGCCGGCTAACTTCGGCAACGCGAAATGTGAAGTTTGTTCATCAGTCCAACTATAAATTTTAGCACACTCGTTTACTTTTGCTATCCAATTTTCGATCTTTTGGTTCTTTTGTGCAGGATCAAAGTTAGGTATAATATTTTTATCATATGACATTTTATGAGTGTTTGATTTTAACAAACTTTGAAAAAACATCGCAAAATCAGTCAAATTAGATGGTAGACTGGCTTTAGGTACCTCGCTACTATCCCGTGAAGCTGCAGACGTGTTGTTCTGCTCCTCACTCGACCGCAACACTGGATGCTCGACCGCCTCAGCACCTTGCTGCTGCCTCGGTGCTGGATCAACCGCCATACTCGCTACCGATGACGTAGCATCTTGTGTTCTTATCTCTTGTTCGGTTGTGTTTCGCTAGAATGCATAATAATAAAAGCGTCACTACCTCTCCGTAACACATTAACAACTAAATCTATTCATAGACACACAATAACCAAAAGCCACGTATAATTATGTATGTAAGCACTTTATCGCACACAATAACGAGTTAAAATACGTAAATATCACAAAAGATAGAAGTACAAAGGCGAACTACATTACGCGTACTTATTTAGCCGTTTAGCATGCATTAATAATTTTATCTAGTACTCTACGAACAATGTGGCACTTTATAATTAGTATGTAAAAAAAAAAGACACAAAACTACCCTTGAAAACAATTACAAATGAAAAAAAAAAGAATTACTCGCCTGTTCAGTTACCCTTTCGGGTGTGCAACTCTCGTGTGTACCGGAATCATGCGGAGGCTTATCCGGTGTTGACGAACTTTCACGATGGCCATCGTGCCGCCTCCGCTTTGAACGTGATTTGTGTGGCACTGGGCGTGATCTCCTCTTCTCAACGCGATAGCTTGTTGTGGACTCCACGGATCGCTCCCTGCTATCATGATCACGCCGATGGTGTTGGCTAGATCGTTGTTTAGATGTACCACGATCTGTACTCTCGCGCCCTTTCGAGCGGGATGACCGCCTTTTTTTACGCCTACCACTACCGCTGGGCATATTGGAGTGCAAGTACTTTATCACCACTTCTGATATAAGCACTATCAGGTGGTTAAAGCATAACTCCGTATAATTTTTAAATTGATTTTATTTTATTTAAATTAATAATGAACTAATATTAATTAAGACAATAACTGATTTGAATTTGACAGCAACTTGATCAGAACAGCTTGACTGTCTAACAATAAGTGACGACGTCGCGTCCGACCGCTCTTTTTATACCTGCCCAAATGGCGCCACCTCAGTCGGACGTGACGTCACTGTCAGGTGTTAGTTAGGAACCACGTGATCTCACAATCTACCCAATTAATTATATATTAAAAGACCACGTGTTTCCTATTTTAATTAGAATTTCTTACATTTAATAACTTTAAATTTTGTATATAATCTGACATCTAAAACGGCTCAAAACCGCCAAAATGATTTTCAAATAGATATAATTTATCGATTAAGAAATCACGCTTTGTGTACAACCTAACCTACACGCCTATAATAAAAGTCCGCTCATCCGGTGCATTCGTAGGTGTAGGTAGGTACTGAACAACTACGCTGTCGGCCGGACGGTATGTATATTGAGACCATATATTCGTGACTCGTACTTTGCACACACTTTATTAACATTACAGTTGAAGACATAAATTAGGTATACATAAAAAGTAGAACATGTATACGTATCGGCATAAATTCTTAGAAAGATGATGCCACGCTAAATTATGCCTTATAGGGACGCTTAGAAGTAGGTATTCGTTACTTCGCACGCCGCGCAGGTCGAAGCCCTTCGCGATCTTGAATTACATAGACGGCTCGGTGTTGCGTAAATAAGTATGTCTTGATTCAACTTCAACAAGTAAATAGGATGACAAATGTATTCGTTTTTTTAAATATTACATCGTGATATGTATTTTATATAAGTAGTATAGAATAGATACGAGAGGCGGCACACGCATGTTTTATAAAGATCATATCACGGTAAAAGTCACCAACCAGAGATAATAAGGGCTACAGGCGGGTGACCGCCATCCGAAATTTTGAAAACGCAGATATAACAAGGAAAGTTAACTAGGTGTTTTAAAAATTTTCGTCTCCCAAAGGGTTGAAAATAGGGGTTAAATATTGTATGGGGATCAATTTTTTTAAAATAGACAAAACTGGTTTGTTCGTTTCTGCAGTCATTTCTGTCAGTACATATCAACGCACAGCCCAAACCGCTGGCTCTAGAGATTCCAAATTTGGCACGTAGGTTCCATATATGGTCTAGGGGTGCACTAAGGAAGGAATTTTCAAAATTCGTCCCCTAAGGGGGTAAAATGGGGGTCCAAAGTTTGTATGGGGAAACAAGATTAGTCAGACTATTTTATTCAAAACTTCACAGGAGTACTCCTAACAAAATAAGTAAACACGTGTCTCCAGTTTTTTGAAAATTCAACCCCTTAAAGGGGGAAATGGGGTGACAAAGTGTGAAAATCGACAATGGGTATTGTGTATGTGGTTTATCGGGTCGCTAATTACGAAAACTACAATGATTTTAAAATCCAACGTCGCGGACATGAAATACCATCTCCCCTGTCGGGGTGAAATGGGGTTGAAATTGAAATAACTAAATATCAATATGGGTGTAGTTTTATGTTTTTTTTTTCGGACGTCAATTACGAAAACGGTATCGATTTTAAGATGTAATATTGTGGAAATGAACATTCTTTATCTAAATATATAAAAAAAGAAACTGACTGACTGACTGACATATCAACGCATAGCTCAAATCGCTGGTTTTAGAGATTCCAAATTTGGCACGTAGGTTCCTCATAAGGTCTAGCTAGGGGTACACTAAGGAAGGATTTTTCAAAATTCATCCTCTAAGGGGGTGAAATGGGGGTCCAAAGTTTGTATGGGGAAACAAGATTAGTCAGACTATTTTATTCGAAACTTCTCAGGAGTACTCCTAACAATAAATAAGTAAACACATGTTTCCAGTTTTTTGAAAATTCAACCCCTAAAAGGAGGAAATCGGGTGACAAAGTGTGAAAATGACAATGGGAATTGTTTCTGTGGTTTATCAGGGCGCTGATTACGAAAACTACAATGTTTTTAAAATCCAACGTGGCGGACATGACATACCATCTCCCCTGTCGGGGTGAAATGGGGTTGAAATTGAAATAACTAAATATCAATATGGGTGTAGTTTTATGTTTTTTTTCGGACTTCAATTACGAAAAGGAAATGAACATTCTTTATCTAAATATATAAAAAACAGGCCAAGTGCGTGTCGGGCCACGCGCAAGATAGGGTTCCGTAGTCGTCCACCCGTTACATTATGTGGACTAACTATGTCATTTAAAAGGTACCTGCACCGATGGCTAAATGAAAAAAACTTTTATAGCTTAAATGAATTCTTTGAGACATAATGTTATGGCAGGCAATGTGTATGTACGTGTAGCTGTAACTAATATTCAGTAATATTTCATGATTTATATTTTATAATGATCTCTGTAATTGTACTTGTACCAAATATTAGCTTAATATTATATTTGCATACCAATTTTGGTTAAACATGTTAACTTACCAATAATTATATTAACAGCTTGTATAATGGTAATGTTTAATGCGAATAAAGTTATTGTCTATTGTCTATAACAAGTTTGCAAACTTATATTTACTATGTTTTTGACAGAATTAACAACATTATCTACGGTATCAATGAAAATTGAACGAAAGTTTGCTTTTGCAAAGTACATTTCTGAAGTTCGACTATTACTCGTTAACTAGTAGTGTCAGTGTCTACTTAGCTGTGATAATTTTTCTTTTAAATTCATCATATATACTACTACCATGATTTTGATGTGGGGGGGGATGTGGGGGTTTAGTCATTCTATTTTATTCAAAACTTCACAGGAGCACAAAGTAAATAGCGGCGGCGCGCGCCGGAGCAGAGTCCGCTCAGTACAAAGTGCCATTTTCGCCGCAAGCACACAGACGTAACATTTACAGGCATTCTCGGTTGATTTCGGACGAGCTTAGGCGCGACTGTCACTGTCGCGTCGCGAGTGCTAGTTGTGCGCGCGTTGATCACTTGACGTCCCCGCCGCTACTTAGGTACTTTGTGTCACGTACGTCAAAATGAATAACCGATATTATTACAGTTGGAATGTATTTTATTGTTTAAATACACTTAAATACAACAAAATACTGTGCCTACACTTTCTTAAAATTTTCAAACGATATTGAAAGGTAAATAAAACTGTTTTCTCATTTTGGTAGTTACAATACCTAGGTAGGTAGGTAATTTTTTGAAACTAGCCGCTTTGATAACGACGATCAACCATTACACATTCATTTTATCGTTCGCTGGTAAAACGCCAGAATTTAAGTACTATGGTTTAGTTAAGTAGGTACCTAATTAATTAGGTATATTCTTTGTTGGCGCTCTCGACCGCCGCCCGTCACAAGTCACAACTCGCAGCGGGTCACGCATCAATTTATTAGGGTTCCGTACCCGAAGGGTCAAAACGGAACCCTATTGGTGTCGCCCAGACGTCTGTCCGTCCGTCCGTCGTCTGTCTGAGGTTGATTCGGAACCCTAAATGTGCGAAATCCGACTCGCACTTTGCCGGTTTTTTACCAAGATACGCTGGTTCATATTTAAATGTCATGTTGAAGAATTTTTAATATACCTGCTCCTTTTTAAAATTCAGAATCAATACAGAAGCAACCCTGTGAGTCAGGCAAGTTTAGGTATGTATTTTCAAGAACGGCGGGAACGGACCTTCTGTATATTCTTTATTTTGTGACAGGAGTACTCCTAACTATAGAATAAATAAATAAACACGTGTCTCCGGTTTTTTGAAAATTCAACCCCTAAAAGGGGGAAATGGGGTGACAAAGTGTGAAAATCGACAATGGGTATTGTTTCTGTGGTTTATCGGGTCGCTAATTACGAAAACTACAATGATTTTAAAATCCAACGTGGCGGACATGAAATACCATCTCCCCTGTCGGGGTGAAATGGGGTTGAAATTGAAATAACTAAATATCAATATGGGTGTAGTTTTATGTTTTTTTTTTCGGACGTCAATTACGAAAACGGTATCGATTTTAAGATGTAATATTGTAGAAATGAACATTCTTTATCTAAATATATAAAAGAAGAAAATGACTGACTGACTGACATATCAATTATCAACGCACAGCCCAAATCGCTGGTTCTAGAGATTACAAATTTGGCACGTAGGTTCCTTATAAGGTCTAGCTAGGGGTACACTAAGGAAGGATTTTTCAAAATTCATCCTCTAAGGGGTGAAATGGGGGTCCAAAGTTTGTATGGGGAAACAAGATTAGTCAGACTATTTTATTCGAAACTTCACAGGAGTACTCCTAACAATAAATAAGTAAACACGTGTTCACAGTTTTTTGAAATTTCAACCCCTAAAAGGAGGAAATCGGGTGAAAAAGTGTGAAAGCCGTACCGTACTATTAAAGATATATACCACACTAGCTTTTTCCCGCGGCTTCGCCCGCGTACTAAATGTAACTTTAAACAGCCGACAAAAAAAGATGATTTCAGTTTGAATTTGACCCAACCAGAGGTATGTATTTGTCCGCGATTATCACGCGTTTTGCTGAACCGATTTAGGTGCGGGTCGGAAAACTATTTGTTACGTTCTGGAGGTTTCGGTATACGAATTTTTATGCCGCCATCGACTTACTACTACTAAGAGATTGTAGAATAGAAATGGGCTCCTATTAGGGAATAATGTACAGGGTTAAATATATACATGAAAAGGGATATGTACAAGGTAAATACAAATATACAATAGATAGGAGATACAGGAAGAGACGACAATAGAGAGATCTCTCAGGGACCGAAGTCCAATGAGAGTTGGTTGGAAGTTCTATATATGCAACTGACTTAAGAAACTTCGATAGCGCGTTGCAGAGCATGTCAGATTTGACGGTTGCCTAGCGACGCCACATCAGCCCCCCTTTGAGACGGAAGAGTCAGCGACGACGTATGAAGAGAGTGCTCAGAGTCAGCGTGGCGAGCGAGGGCTCAGAGCCAGGGTGACGAGCAGGCGAGGAGAGAAGTCGAATCGCTGGGAGTAGAGGTACCAGGCATATGTAGGAGAAATGCTAGGTGGCACACTCAGAGTAGGGAATAATGTACAGGGTTAAATATATACATGAAAAGGGATATGTACAAGGTAAATACAAATATACAATAGATAGGAGACACAGGAACAGACGACAATAGAGAGATCTCTCAGGGACCGAAGTCCAATGAGAGTTGGTTGGAAGTTCTACGTATATATGCAACTGACTTAAGAAACTTCGATAGCGCGTTGCAGAGCATGTCAGATTTGATGGTTGCCTAGCGACGCCACAAGATTATAATTACTACTCTTGAATAAAAGTACATATCTGTCTCCCTTAAAAGAAGGAAATGTGGTCTCAAAGTCTGAAAATCAATATGGGTATTATTTTCAGACTTTGTGACCACATTTCCTCCTTTTAAGGGTTGAATTCTCAAAAACCTGAAAAACTTGTTTACTCATTACTAATCTTGTTTTCCCATGCAAATTTTGACATCGTTTCACCCCTTAGGGTGTTAATTTTGAAAAATATTTTCATAGTGCGCCCCTAGACCTTATAAGGAACCTACTTGCCAAATTTGGAGTATAATCTAGAACCAGCGGTTTGGGCTGTGCGTTGATCAGTCAGTCTGTGGTAGTCAGTCAGTTTCTTCTTTAACATATTTAGAAATGTTCATGTCCACAATATTAAATCTTAAAATCGATGCGATTTTCGTAATTAACGTCCCAAAAAAACCATGAAAACGACACCCATATTGATATGTAGACATTTCAACCCCATTTCACCCCGACTGGGGAAATTGGTATTTCACGTCCGCCACGTTGGATTTTAAAATCATTGTTGTTTTCGTAATCAGCGACCCGATAAACCATAGAAATAATACCCATTGTCGATTTTCAGACTTTGACACCACATTTCCCTCTTTTAGGGGTGAATTTTCAATAAACCTGAAACACGTCTTCACTCATTTATTGTTAGGAGTACCCCTGTGAAGTTTCGAATAAAATAATCAAACTAATCTTGTTTCTCCATACAAACTTTGGAGCCCCAATTTACCCCCTTAGGGGATGAATTTTGAAAAATCCTTCCTTATTGCACCCCTAGACCTTATAAGGAACCTACGTGCCAAATTTGGAATCTCTTGAACAAGTGGTTTGGGCTGAGCGTTGATATGTCAGTCAGTCAATCAATCAGTCAGTCAGTTTCTTCTTTTATATATTTAGAAGAAGAAGATTATACGTAAACATCATATACTACGCAAATAAACAAAATTTCCTACGCCGCAAACAAATTTTACAGAGTTACTCAAACTCAATATCATTTTAAAGGTAATGAATGAGTAGGTAAATAATAATAAAATGTCGCACTGGGCCGAGCGGCGGCCTCAAGCACGCGTGTTTTAAGTTTTAACCTGCCTACTCAATCCCTACATTCTCATCTCAGATAATCCTTAACAATAAGTCAATAAAGTCCAAATCCGATTGCAAACGTATGCTGTACATTAACGAATATAAATAATATTCGCTTAACGCAAAGTCATAGTAAGTAATAATAATAAACAGACATCGGAGCGAGGCGGCGGGGGCCGGCCGCACGCGCCGCGCGCTTGTTTCGACATGCCTACTTCCATCTCGTTGTGCGTTCTAAAATAATCCCTGATAGTAAGGCAATAAAGTCCAAATCAGATTGCACGTGTGTGCTGTAATTAAGGAAATCAACGAAAACAAATAAATGGGGTTCATTCCTATTCCATTGACATTCTCAGGGCTTAAATTAAAAGTCCACGGAAAAATTGGAACTGATATATTTTTTCTACTAATGTTAAATACGCGATTTGTAAAAAACTATTTACCAAATATTTAAATAGTTTCATTTTCAATGATATTTCTGAGAAACAGTCCTTGTTTTTCATGTGTTGCTATAAAAAGCTTATATATAATTTTCTTTTTAATAAGTTTCAGAAAAACTGAAAATAACTGTTTGATTAAATTTCTCTTATTTCCCGTTGCATATATGTTTCGATTCGGATCGAAAGCATCAAAACAGACCTAAAGATAGAAGCATTCTCAATAAAACTACTTATACCATATTTGCTGTGAAAAATCAACAGTTTTTGGGCACCATTTTTTTTATCCAACTTCCGGTGGTAGATTCGCAAATTTGAAAAATATTGATTCTTAAAATCACTTAAAAGAACCGTATAAAAAAAATTAGCCTGTTAGAGAATTTTTTCCAAAAAAAACGTATCTTTCTTAGGCTATTATGTCTGTTTTTTTTAAACCTTCGCGTCACAATGGGATTTTTATACTTGTAATCCTTTATGTAGAACATCTTATTTTAAGGACCCATCGGTCCAACAAAGCCATTGTTTAGTCACGTGCCATAAATGCTCTGAAATGAAAAGGTCATATTGCATATAGTACATTACTGCAGAGACCAGTAAGTAAGCCATCCTGGACGAGTATGAGTTAGCCGGCTATAATACGAGGCCAGGATGGCACTTACGGTCGAAGCTTGTATAGTGCTTTTCTCATAAATGAAACAAGTTGTCTGAATAACAATATTTATGTCACACCTGGCCATAAAGTGGCCATTATCGCACGCTCCGCGCGCGATAAAACCCACTTCCTGGCCAGGGGGTGACATAAAATTTTGTACTTACCACGGGCGATAATAAAGAAAGCCTCAGATCGCATATTTATCGCCCTTGCCTTCGGCTCGGGCGTAAAATACCTGCGATCTGAAACATTCTTTGTTTTATCGCCCTTGGTAAGTAATGTACTATTAAATAATTTATGTCACACCTGGCCATAAAGCGGCAATTACCGCACGCTCCGCGCGCGTGAAATCCCACTTCCTGGCCAGGGGGTGACATAAAATTTTGTACTTAACACGGGCGGTAATAAAGAAAGCCTCAGATCGCATATTTATCGCCCTTGCCTTCGGCTCGGGCGTCAAATACCTGCGATCTGAGACATTCTTTGTTTTACCGCCCTTGTTAAGTAATGTACTATTTCGACAATTCCGCCTCGATCGTTCTAAAATTGTAGTTAAAGAACCAGCTGTGGGCTGGCGCGCTCGCGGCGCGCGCCGGGCTGGCGCCGGGCGGGCGAGCGGGGGACGCCGCCAGCTCTAAACCAAACGTATGATATGTAATGGGATTTACATACTTACTTCCTGGACAGTAGGTGTTATTTCCTGGACACTTCCGGCGGCAACTGTCCAGGATGAGCCACTTTCGGATAGGTACTATCTTCACAGATGTTATGATAACATTACATACTATTTTTGAGAAAATTACTTTACTCATTGAGGTACAAGAGGAGACATCCAGTACTGAAAGTTTGCGCATGTCAACATATGCCAAGGCGCATATAGTAGGGGAAGTAGTGTCATGAGGTCCACATTTTGGTATCGGATGAATTCACTTGGCACAGATGTAATATAGGTAAATCTAAGTAAATTTAGCTCGGTAGCCATCCGCCACCCCCTGGGGGGTAGGAAGGGGGGGCCTTGAAAGTCCCATTTTTGGGTTTTTCATGAAAAACTCATAACGGTGACCCATAGCGAAAAACGTTCTTAGGCATAAGTAATCTAAATAAAATTATCTACATAAAAGGTTCTATACACTTTGTCGCTAGGATCAATATTTAATGAGATTTTAAAGGGGGAATGTAAAATTATATGAAAATTTAAGTGGCTATTAATTCCTTTGTTTTTCAATATATTTAAAAACAAAAAATACTGCAATTATGCACTCAATGAGCTCTATTCATTGATACCCCACTCGATGGGGTGGGTCAAATTTTTTTTTTCGCGCTCCCCTTTAGTTGTGTGGGTGCCTCCCTTAAAAACAGGCAAAAATATTTTTGAAAAAATTGTATAGCCTTGGGTCAACAAGCTGCTTAAATGGTGAACAAACTTGTTTATATGTAATAATTTAGCTACCACATAAATGTTTTGGTGTAATACTGTCAACTTATGTGAGAATAAATAAATTGAAATTCAAATTCAAATTGAAATTAAATGTCAAAAATGGCCGCCATTTTGTTTTTTATTTAATTCAGTCCGATTGCTCTTAAAATCGATATCTGAGCATCCGCAGGGACCTTAATAAATATCTTATCATCAAATTTGTCAAAAATGGCCGCCATATTGTTTTTTTTTTATTTAGTCCGATTGCGCTTAAAATCGATAGCTGAGCATCCGCAGGGACCTTAATAAAGATCTTATTATCAAATTTGACAATAATGGCCGCCATTTGTTTTTTATTTAATTCAGTCCGATTGCTCTTAAAATCGATATCTGAGCATCCGCAGGGACCTTAATAAATATCTTATCATCAAATTTGACAAAAATGGCCGCCATATTGTTTTTTTTTTTTAATTTAGTCCGATCGCGCTTAAAATCGATAGCTGAGCATCCGCAGGGACCTTAATAAAGATCTTATTATCAAATTTGACAATAATGGCCGCTATTTGTTTTTTATTTAATTCAGTCCGATTGCTCTTAAAATCGATATCTGAGCATCCGCTAGGTCACTTAGAATTAATATGATGTCAGTCGGATGCTCAGATATAGATTTTTCAGGGATGATGGCAGGCGCCCCGACGGAGCCACATTGGTACCGTGGAAATTGGGCCGGGTCCTTGTGTGGGACGCCACTTGCGTCGACACTTTTGCCCAGTCCCACATACAAGCGACCCGCTCACAGGCCGGCGCTGCAGCTGAACAGGCCCAATGTCTCAAGCGCCGCAAGTACTCATCATTACTTAATGATTACGAGTTTGCGGCGCTTGCAGTGGAGACATTGGGTCCCTGGTCAGCTGACATGAAGTCCTTTATTAAGGCCATGTCGAAGCGGCTGATCCACTCCACAGGTGATCCCAGAGCTGGCGCTTACCTCTCACAAAGAATCGCCCTGGCGATTCAGAGAGGTAACGCCGCCAGCGTGATGGGGACCATGCCGCAATGCGACCTGCTCGACGGGGTGTTCTTTTTATAGGTTAGTATATTTTAGTTAGTATTTTTATTATTTCTAGTCCTTATTTTTTAATATTTCATTTCCATATATTCCTTCACTGAATAAAAAACAATGTTCTTGAAGCCACTTAGTCAAACTACACTTAAATTCTAGGTCATTCAACTGCTTGAAACTATCTGGAAGCTTATTAAAAATTTCTATACAAGTGTTGTAGGCATTCCTTTTGTAAATGTCTGCATGGCAGGGTGGATGATATAGAAGGCTCCTATATTGCGCTCTCTGATATCTTTTAAATACATCTATGCGTGACTTAAGACTGGGAGACACCCTCCAAAGTACTCTTTGATATGTTAAATCCTTTTCATTTATCTTTATGAATCGGTACATTTTCTCTATGTCCGCCATCCAGGCTATCTTATGCTTCCGCCAGCGTAACAAAATAGTTGTCAAATCTTCTTGTACCTAACCTCGGACCTTTATACATGTTTTCATTCAGGCTCATTTCGCCTCTCCCTTTGGCACTTGCATCAAAAACTACCCTTAACTTCGTCGTCAAAACATCATCCCGGACCACCGGTTGATGTGGTATATAAAATGCCCCTTTCCCGTACGCTGTCTTCTTCACTTTCCTCATGTGACCCATCTCTTCATATTCCGTCATAAACTCTAAATATTGTTTTCGTAATGGCTCATTCTTCGCAAACATCCTTTCTAACTGAAATAATCTAGCCGCCGCTCTCTTACGTGAATCTTCGTATGTTAATTCTCGGTTCTTAATCGGAATGCGAACCGTGTAGGTGCCGTCTTCATTTCTTTTCGTGGTTTTTTTGTAATATTCTTCACATATTCTGTCTTCTTCTTTTAACTCCACCTTCCCTTGAACCTCTTCTAGCTCCCAAAACTTTGTCAACTGCTTGATTTCCTCAGTACAAACAGACATACTCATTATTTGCATATGGTATCTTAAGTGGCTTCCGGAAAAAATCCACCCGAATTCCGTATCCTGCGCTATCATATTGTTTTGTATTTTTTCTAAAACCCCTAGCAATAATTTACTATACTCCTGAGCCCCTAGTATGATATCAATAGGACCTCTCTTATAATATATTGGATCGGCTACTAGCTGGTTCCCTAACATATCGGAACTTATTTGTGGTATTTCGTGTTTTGGAAGTGCGGACGTCAGTTTTGGTAACACGATAAGTGATACTGGCAATCTAAATTCGCTTGGAAAGCGTGGTTTTAATGTTATGGAAATAGTACTTTTCGATGTCTTGGGCCTTTCATCACCAATACCCTTTATCTCGTTTTGAATCTTCTGTCTAGGATAGGATAATATCTGCGCAGTTTCCTCCGTACAAAACGATGCCTCTGAACCTTGATCACACAATACTCTTAACAACTGAGTCCCTCCATGGTATGTAGTGGTTTCTACTAGGGCCGTCGCTAAAATTGTAGTTTTCTTGCCGCCAGTGCTTGGCTCCATCGACGATACATGTTACTCTATACGGCGGTTTTTCCTTTTGGGGCATCCCTCTATTACCAAGTTTATAATTATTCGTATTAGTCATCGCTGGTCTATTGTATTTGTTATTGTAATTGATATCCATGTGAAGCATTGAGTGATGATATTTCCCGCATACACTGCACACAGAGTTGCTATAACACTTGTCTGCTGCGTAATGGCTAATGCAATTGATACATATTCTTTTATTTTTTACTGCATTCGTGCGATCTTGTATATTCAATGCTTTAAATTGCATACACTGGTAAATACCGTGGTCGTGTTTATTGCAATACCAGCAACCCTGGATCGTCACCTTCCCTGTACCATACTCTGGCTTGTACGAACTGACACGACTCGGTTGCGGATAATATTTATTAGTACTGTTAGCTGATTCCAGGCATTTAAATCTTTTTGACATGAATTCCATCATGCCGGCAAAACTTTGTTTCTTATTCGGTTCACTTAGAGACAACTCATACATATTGTTAGTCTCTGAATCCCACTTTCTGGAAATGATTCGAGTCAGTATGGGATCCCAAGTCACGGTACCTATCCACTCCTTGGTTCCTTAAGCCCGCTATACCTACATTCACTTATCAAATCGTACATGTTTTTCAACTTTATTGTGTCAACCCGTTCTATTTTTGGCAAATCTAAAATCTTGTCTATAAACTTTGAAATGATTAATCGTTCATTCTCGTATCTTTTTGTCAGCAATTCCCACGCTGCATTATAATTTAACTCACTAATACACAAATGCTGAATCATACGCGCTGGCTCACCAGTCTCACCACGTACGTGCGTTTTCAAATATTGCATTTTTTCTGTGCTAGTTAATGTGGCCTCGTTATGAACCATATTCTTGAATAAATCGTGGAACGAATACCATGACTCATAGTCTCCCGAAAAGATCGGAATCGTCATTTTCGGCAGATTTATCCCAGCCTTGGTACTACTGGTTGCAGTTGGTTTTATAGACCCTGATGTCTTATTTATTCTCGTTAACAATTGGTATGTTATATTCTCATACTCTTCCTGAACTTCCTCAAACCTCTTGGCAGTAAAATATTCGTCAGTCAGGCTTTTTCCTTCTATGAGCAACTCCGCATGTGATACTTCTATGGCGTCCCATTGCTTTTGGATGCTCTGTAAGGTCGCTTGCAATATCCAACTTATTTCGTCTCTGGTCAGTAACTGTCTGGCTACAGCTAACTTTCTTTCTAACTGAGATACTCGGAACTTATGCATCCCTAGTTTAGGGTTCGACACTTCTGCTCCTAACTCCTTCATGGTATCGTTACTAGAGGTTGACGGTTTATGCACGGTTTGCCCTTCCTCTTTCGATTTTTTCTCATATTGGTTTAAATGGGTTATAGCTTCATTGTAAATTTCCATGATACCACTAAAGTGATCCGTGGTAATGTAGTCATGTGTAAGCAACCTTTCCTCGTCCATTAATTGGTCGTGGTTGTCTTGTACTGCCCTTATTAATTCTCTTAACGTAGACTTCCTGTCCGCGATGTACTTCAACGTCTTCCTACTTGCGGCATCTTTTTTTATATTGGTCAATATAGTTTTTATCTGGTTCCCTAGTCGTTCCTGGCTTTCGATAAGGTTGTTGATCTGGACAGTGTCCATGTTGTCAGTTTGTCAGTCAATCCCTAAGTATTTTCATATATCTTGGGAGGGTACGTTAAAGACGCGTGGGAAACCACGTTCCTGAATATGGTGGGAGGGTTTTTTTTTTTAAATCCGGTACTAATCCGACTCGAAGGACCATATGTACAGTCACAAACTGGATAATGTAAGTACCCCTGGATGGGGTTTGTAAGGAATGGTAAGTTACCCTGGACGGGTAGGTATTTTAGGTAATATTCCCAGGATGGGAATAGTATTGTATTATTTTCCCTTGGATCGGGATTTGGTTATCCAGTATGCGGCTGCACAGACTACGTACAGTTAAGGGGTGGGCTTATGCAAGGGAGCCTAGCATCCTACGTCCCTAAGTCCCTAACCTATCTCAACTTACGAAACAGCTACTCATGTAACCAGGGATATCTGTTACCGCGAGACCTAAGGCAACAGATGGACTCCTACGGGGAGGAATAGGGTTGGCGGAGGGTGATTTCTCACAGCCGACCAAGCAGGCTCACTTGGTCGATTGAGGGCTTGAAGGTGTCCTCGCCACTGTGAGAGGAACTCTGAAAAGGGTGGACCCTACACTCCCAGAGAGAGCGTAGGGTTTAAGGTAATTAAAAACCAACGGACAATTGGTAACTGACATTTATTTCGTATTTCTTATTCTATATATACAAGGTTTGCCTACAGCACACTATTACATATTTTCTTAGTATACTGTAGGTGTGAAGTGCAAGGTGTAGAAAAAAAGTGCAAACAAACTTTATTGATCTTTAGACTGCATCATTGTGCGGAATCTTCAGATTACTTATTCTAGGTCGATGCGATGCCGCAATCTTAGGCGCCTTAGTGGCGCGTGAATCTGTTCTCTGAACAAGGCTCCTATATTGCGCTCTCTGATATCTTTTAAATACATCTATGCGTGACTTAAAAAGATACATATGAGTCTTTACAAAGATGCAGACTTTTTTAATATACATGCATGCAAGAGGTAAAATATTATATTTCTTAAAAATAGGTTTGCAACTATCTGTGATCCATGCATTTGAAATTGCACGTACATACACACTTTTTTTGAAGAATAAAAGCCCTATCAATATGCACAGATTATTGATTTTTGTTTGGCATTGGGTAAGGGACAGGCGTTCATCGTAAGCATAGTCGTTACACTGAGTGATGCAAACCGAAGGTCACTTATGATATGAGTGGAAGTCTGCACTTGTAATCACAATGAGTACACGGTTTACATCTGTGTGTGTCCTCTCATGTCTTCGTAAATTTCTTTTGAATGTGGACTCGTAGTCACAGTCACTACATTGAAATGGTTTTTCATCAGTGTGTGTCCTCTCGTGATTTTTTAAAGTTCGCCTATGTATGGACTTGTAGTCACAGTGACTACATTTAAATGGCTTTTCATCAGTATGTATCATCTCGTGACTTTCTAAATGTCCCTTCTGTCTGCACTTGTAGTCACAGTCACTACATTGAAATGGTTTTTCATCAGTGTGTGTCCTCTCGTGATTTTTTAAAGTTCCCTTCTGTCTGCACTTGTAGTCACAGTGACCACATTTAAATGGCTTTTTATCAGTATGTATCCTCTCGTGAATTTTTAAACTTCTCTTATGTCTGCCCTTGTAGTCACAGTGACTACATTTAAATGGCTTTTCATCAGTGTGTGTCCTCTCGTGATTTTTTAAATTTCCCTTTTGTCTGCACTTGAAGTCACAGTGACTACATTTAAATGGTTTATCATCAGAGTGTGTCCTCTCGTGAATTGTTAAATTTCCTTTCTGTCTGCACTTGTAGTCACAGTGACCACATTTAAATGGTTTATCATCAGAGTGTGCCCTCTCGTGAATTGTTAAATTTCCTTTCTGTCTGCACTTGTAGTCACAGTGACCACATTTAAATGGTTTATCATCAGAGTGTGTCCTCTCGTGACTTGTTAAATTTCCCTTCTGTATGCACTTGTAGTCACAGCTACTACATTGAAATGGTTTTTCCCCAGTATGTATCCTCTCATGCTTTATTAAATCTGCCTTTTGACTGCACTTAAATAAACAGAAGCTACATTTATTTGGTTTGTCACAAGTGTGTATCATTAGATGATGTTTTAAATGGTACTTATTCACTGTAGAATAACTGCAATTATTACAATTTAAAAGGTTCTTAACATAACGACTCTGGCTCCTGAAACTATTTTTGCGACATGTTGTTGACATGAAACTTGTGACACCATATTTGTTTTTCTCATGTTTCAAGTCAAGTGATTTAGTTATGAATTTGGAATTACAAAAATCTTTCTGGGATGAATTACTTAAAGGTCGCGAAAAGTGGTTGTGAATGTGTTTCCTCAATAGAACCTTATATTTGAAACTCCTGCCACACTCGTCACACTGATAGGTGTTGGTCGCCGTGTCGGCACAGTCGCTAGGCTCGCTCGCGCGCCGCAGCGTGTATGTGTGCGGCCCGACCCGGCACGAGCGCCGCGCCGCGTCCACCACCAGCCGCTCCAGCCTGACCGAGCAATCCCGCTCAAGAGCCAGCTCCGCTCTGTTCACAGCCACTGCAACATATGACATAAATAAATTAAATTAGGAGACTATTTTACACAAATCAAACTAGTCCCAGAGTAAGCAACTCTTGTAGTATGGACACTATATGACATTATACATACTTATATATTATAGATAATGATTATGCTACTTCCTATCAAAACAACCAAAGGTAAGGAACAAATATTCCTGTTCATCAAACAAATAAAAGACCATAGCAGGATGCAAGGCCAGACTGGTTATTGATAGTCGATAATACCTACATATTTAAACTGGATAGCAGGTTATGCATGATAATCTACTGTCATTCATGACAAGTCAAGATAAAGTTATATGCTGACATCGAAGTTAAATGGCATTTTGTAGAGTAAACTGCAGAATGAAACAGAAACATCAAGTTTTGCTTCCAAGGCTCGATATAAGCTACTGACCTGGAAGTGTGGGAGCCACGCAAGGCCGGTGCATTTCCTCGGGGCCCAGCATGAGCTCGTCTTTGATCTGGTGGTCTGCATAGAGCTCGCACAAGGCCGCGCTGTCCTCACACTCCGCCTCCTCCTTCACATGTGCCCCGGTATCCTCACTGTCAAACTCCTCAACCTCCTTTTTCACACACACCTCTTCCGCCTCAGTCTTCACACACAATGTTTCCAGAGACATGGCACTTTGTGGTTTTCAACACTTAATGGCTGGAGTGACGGTTCAACACCTGCAATGGAATTTATTTATGTCTTTAACCATACATTTCAGTGTATAATTGTTATTCTGTTTAAAAAAATCAGCTTGTATCTATGATATTATTATTATTATTTATGCCACACCTGGCCATAAAGCGGCAATTACCGCACGCTCCGCGCGCGGGAAATCCCACTTCCTGGCCAGGGGGTGACATAAAATTTTGTACTTAACACGGGCGGTAATAAAGAAAGCCTCAGATCGCATATTTATCGCCCTTGCCTTCGGCTCGGGCGTCAAATACCTGCGATCTGAGACATTCTTTGTTTTACCGCCCTTGTTAAGTAATGTACTATTATTATACACTGGCAGCTACAAGCTGATGCATGGATATATATTGTACTGGACAGCCGCGTATTCACTGAGCGAGCGGCCTCGAGAGGCAGCCCTGTGAGGCAAATTCTCGGTCAGTCAGGGCGAGCGTGCCGCGGCCCGAGCCGAGCGTTGTCGGTTTTTTGTCCACGCTCAAAGGCTCCTCAGTACGTTTGCCGCGCGCACTCGAGACAGTTGTGTTTTGCCTCGCAATGGATAAAGCAAAGCAAGAGCAGTGCCTTCAGTTAACACTACTATATCAAACTATATAGTGAATATAGACGATTATGGGATGTGAAATGTCCCGATTATAATAATAGGGGACTAAGAGAAGATGCGTGGAGAAATATAAGCCAGAAAATGAATATTCCAGTAGCAGATTTAAAGAAAAAGATGGACTCCTTGCTAGGATCGTACAGGAGGGAAAAGTCAAGAGAAAAGACAAGCGCTCGATGTTGGCTCAGCCTCACCGTGGCTCGGCTTGCCGCGCGCGGCAGCCTAGTGCAACAATCGAGGCGGCCTCGCGCGGCAAACGTCCGAGGCTGCCTCGCGAGGCCGCTCGCTCAGTGAATATGCGGCTGATGAGACTAGATTATGCACTATGGTCCAGTGAAGGTAAATTGAAATAAATGTTGGCAGTCCTTATTTTGAACATATTTGTAAAAAAGTCCTGATTACGGGTGCCATCACTGTAAGAGAAATATTTTTTAAGCAATATTCAGATAACGCCGTAGAGCAACATGCATCCTTGTATCTCAATGTGTTGCACTAGGTACTTAAAACTCTGTTTAAAGAGGTTTCAAAACTAAAGCAAGGACAATGTCTACGGCAAAGGTGTCTATGCCCGTGCGTGTTCAATGTAATTAGGATACATATACAAAATAAGGAACATTGCGAAGGCCAACCTGCAGTACGCTGGACGTGATAAAAGAGACAAAGAAAACACCACTCGTGTCACCAATCATATAATCACCAGTTACGACTGTGTGACCAAGTAAAACGTCTGAAGCCTTAGTGAAAACAAATGGTCAAACTACTAAGAGTAAGACGCGACCACTGTATGGGTGAGTATAAACGCCACGCGATTAGTTACGGTCCATTGGTCGTATCACAACTGAACAGAAGGTAAAGTATTTCCCTCGACTAAATAGCAAAATTTGATTTGACCATGATTTGGCGACAATTATCAACAAACATAACCTAACCTCAAATATATCATATCAATTCTTCTGACAGCTAATCAGTGTTGCCAGGTCCAATCTGAAAGAGACGGGAGGAGCACCGCCACCGCTCTCGCCGAGTTCACAGACTACGTTAACGAGCGCCTGGACGAGAGGAAGCAGGTGGTGGCGGTGTTCATCGACTTCAAGAAGGCGTTTGACACCCTCGACCACCCCCAGCTCCTGCAGGCCATGCACGAGTGCGGCGTGCGGGGCCCGCTCCTGGCGTGGCTGCGCGCTTACTTGCGCGAGCGCACGCTGCGCACCGTGGTGCGCGGCCACGCGGGACTTATTATACTCTTTGCGAGCGCCGCCGTGCGCTATGGCGTGCCGACCGGATCTGTTTATGGTCCCGTCGGCTATATCATGCACGTAAATAGTCTATGCAATGTGGTGCGCGACTGTAATGTATACATGTATATGTCGTCTCTGTAGACCCAATAGTTTCCGAGATAAATCCTTTCAAAGTTTGAGAATGTCGAAAAAAATGATGAAATTTGAAAGGCTGTATCTCGGAAACTGTGATGTACAGAGACAATTCTAGTATAATATTGTAGCAAATTTAGTCTCGTTGCGTTTGGCGCTCGAGGTCACAAACTTGGATTATTCATTGGGCCAACATCATAAAAAAGTCTGCAATAAATCAGAACTACCGGATTTAACGCACACTACCCCGTACTTTCAGGCGACAAGGTTACTGGATTAGAAATCCAGAAGCCTTTACTTTATACCAAAGAGAATAAAGGTATCTGTCCGCGGCCGACAGCATACGACAACTGCACGTACCGCCGCACTCCAAATTGAACATACTATAAATCTACCGATAAATAGGCAATCCTGAACCATAACACCAGCATTGTTAAAATAATTATACCGAGTGTAAGTTTTAATAACCATATCCTATCCCCTTCGTTTTGTTTTTAACTTTGCTACTTTAACAATAGTCAATGTTTATACCCACCTATCCGGCGTCTTATAGCCTTACCACACTACCCTATCGGTAGAGCCCTAACTGGGGGAGGGGAGTAAAAGCATCTCACTCATTAGAGCGAGATAGTTTAACTCCCCTCCCCGAGTTAGGGCCCTACCGATAGGGCAGTGTGATAAGGCTTTTAGTGTGATCACTTGTTTCACTAAGGCTTCTGACACTTGTTGACATTGACAGTCGTAAATAACGAACGAGTAAATAACTGGTGCTTGTAAGATTGGTTGTTTTCAGGAATCACCCGAATTAGTATTTTTATTAAACTCGCGTAAAGAGGGTAGCGTTTTTCACCGTGCAAAGCTTGATACTTGATGTTGGCAGAATTGTGCTTGAGTTGCACAGTAGCCATAAATAATAGAGTGAAGTGAAGTGATTGGTGAGTAGTGTAGTGTAACACATTGAGATACAAGCATGGTTGTTGCTCTACTTATTAAATAGTAGGGTGATGGCACCAGTAATGGGCACCTTTTTATGCTGCATTTACACGCTTGCGGTGGCTTGGCAAGCCTTCACAAACGCCAAACGTGTAAAATCGTCGCAAGCGTTTGCCCAGAGATTCAAAAACCGACTAGTCCGGATCGGGCCAAGCTCACGCAAGCCAAGCCAAACAACCCCGTTCAGACGCTTGTGTTCGTGGATGCTTGCCAAGCCACCGCAAGCGTGTAAATGTAGGATTACTCATCCTCCTAGCGTTATCACAGTACAGTTGCATCCTGAAGGATGCCTGGGGTCCGCTAGCTAATCCCAAGATTTGGCGTAGGCACTAGTTTTTACGGAAGCGACTGCCATCTGACCTTCCAACCCCGAGGGGAAACTATACCTTATTGGGATTAGGCTTTGTCAAGTGAGTGGGCAACATGACTGTTAGAAGTTCTCAAGCCGCCAGAAGGCCTCCTTGGCTTAACGATTGCTGCCATAGATAGCAACCGGGATCAACGGCTTAACGTGCCTTCCAAAGCACGGGAGCGCTCAGTTAGTAACCACTCAAAGCGGTCACCCATCCAAGTCCTGACCGCTACCCACGTTGCTTAACCTTAGATACCGCAAGCGGTACACAGTACCAGGAATGTTTCATCTTGTCCATTTCATTATCCAAGGAGAATATGGCTACTTCATATTCATCACTGTTGTCATCATTGTCGGTCTGTTCTAGCAAATTCACCTTTTTATTCATACATTTTCTAGCATAATGATTCTTTTTCTTACATATAGCACAAGTTTTTCCATATGCAGGGCATCTTCCATATTCATGTTTGTATCCACAATATTGGCACTCTGATTTAGGCCTATTTTCCAAACTTCTCTTTTTAATCATATCTATTTCCACCTCTTTCTTCACAGTGCACTCATTGCTGACCTTTTCAATCTCTGTAATCTGTCCTTCAACTACAGCAAAGTTTCTGCAAACTTCTAAAGCTTTCTCCAAAGTGAGGTCAGACATACCTAAAAGCTGCCTTTTTAACTTTGGGTTATTTATGCCACATATAAACAAATCCCGTACCAACTCGTCTTGCAAAGTTCCAAAGTTGCATCCCTGGCTAATACGTTTAAGTGCAGTAACATACTGCTCAAAGGTCTCATCTTTGGATTGTTTTAACGTAAAGATTTTATACCTTTCATAGGTTATGTTTGTTTTCGGTATGAAATGCGCGTCAAATTTCTCAATAACTGTTTTAAACTGTTCTTCAGGTTTGCATTGAAATGTTTCATAGACGTCTTGACAGTAATCTCCTCCGTGGTGCAATAGAATGCCGATTTTCTGTTTATCTTCTGCCTTCGAAAAATATGCGTCAATGTATGACAGGATTTTGCGTTTGAAAAGTTTCCAGTTAGTATTCATATCGCCTTCCATCGACAGTACCACTGATTTATGTTCCATATCCATTTTTCACCGCTGTCACCATGTTTTATATTCAAAATTCAGTGTATTTTCAAAGTTCTTTATTCAAAATCACAAGTTAAAGATAATGGCAAATACATGACAGTTGAATGCACTCGTCTCTGCCCCAGATAACACATACGGCCATAGAGTACCATAGATACAGTCAATCATCTTACAACAAGCCGCATTACACTAAAAACTATTCTCATTGAGCTTGAAACCCACGACACAGGATTGCCTAGTGTGGGTGTCATATTTGTATCTACTTGTATGGTCTTTTCTATTTTTTGGTAAATAAATAATTTTGATTTTTGATTTGATTTTTGACTGTGTCAGTACTAGACTACTAGCAGGCGAGTAAGTCGAGTCAGTTTACTAGTATGTGTAGACCAGAGGTTCCCAAACTTTTTTTTCTTGTGGACCCTTTTCAAAATTTTGCTGGTTTCGGTGGACCCCTTTCTGCTACATTTCTACCACGTTCCCAAAAGTCGTCAAAAAGTGAAGTACATGTGCAATAAATACAAAAGGTAAACAACAGGTGGCCTTATCGCCCAAAAGCGACCTTTTCTAGACAATTTTTGGGTAATGGAAAGAACAGTGCCGGATTAAGACTATTTGATGCCCTGCAGACTCAGTGAACTTATCCGGCGTTTTCTATGTCGCTAAATAAAACCATAGTTGCGACAATCAGGTGTTTAACTCTATCCCATACCCCACGCTTGTAACAATACAAATAAAAGACCTAAGCAGGATTCAAATTCAAGGTGGTTGTTGATATTCCATAATATATATAAACTGGATAGCTGTTCATGAATGATAATCTACTGTCATTCATGACAAGTCCACATAAAGTTGTATACCTAGCTAGTTAGCTAGGCTGTTAGTTGATAGTTAGTTAGCTTTGCTTAGTTTGGGACTAGGTTGATTTGTGTAAGATTGTCCACAAATATTTATTATTATTTTTATTTATTTTTTATTATATGCTGGCATTGAAGGTAAATGGCAATTTCTAGAGTAAACTGCAGAATGTATTTGAAACATAAATTTTTGCTTCCAAGGCTCAATATAAGCTACTGACCTGGAAGCGTGGGGGCCACACAAGGCCGGTGCATCTCCTCGGGGCCCAGCTCAAGCTCGTCCTTGATCTGGTGGTCTGCAGACAGCTCGCACAAGGCTGCGCTGTCCTCACACTCCGCCTCCTCCTTCACATGTGCCCCGGTCTCCTCACTGTCACACTCCTCCTCAGCCTCCTCTTTCACACACACCTCCTCCGCCTCAGTCTTCACACACAATGTATCTAGCGACATGGTACTTTGTGGTTTTCAACACTTAATGGCTGGAGTGACCATTCAGCACCTGCAATGCAATATTTATTTCTTTAAACATACAGTTATTAGCTTGCAATATCTGAGCTAACAGATAGGGTACTGGCACCACCATGGACACTTTTGTGTACTTCCATGTATAATGAATAAAATATGTTAATACTTAAATATATATATATATATATATATATATATGTGTATATGTATTTATCTTATCTATTTTAACAAGAGTAAGCTAACATTGAATTGTTCAATTACAACATTATTAGAGAGCAGGATATTTAGAACAATCCATAAAATAAAAAAGGCATCTTTCATAGTTATAAAATAATCTGCAAAAGTGTACAGTCACTCAAGGATTTCCTTTTTAAGCAGTGTTTTTACAGAAACCCTGCAACACTTATCATGTTTATTTTGTTTAAACAAAACGGCTTGTGTCTATGATATGATATTGTGCTGGATGAGAGTAGAATATGCACTGTCTATGGTCCAGTGAAGGAAAATTGAAATAAAAGTTAGCAGTCCTTATTTTGAACTGATTAGTAATCCTACATGAGTGCTCGTGGCCCAGCGGCGCCTGCGTACCGCTTGCGGTATCTAAGGTTAAGCAACGTGGGTAGCGGTCAGGACTTGGATGGGTGACCGCTTTGAGTGGTTACTAACTGAGCGCTCCCGTGCTTTGGAAGGCACGTTAAGCCGTTGATCCCGGTTGCTATCTATGGCAGCAATCGTTAAGCCAAGGAGGCCTTCTGGCGGCTTGAGAACTTCTAACAGTCATGTTGCCCACTCACTTGACAAAGCCTAATCCCAATAAGGTATAGTTTCCCCTCGGGGTTGGAAGGTCAGATGGCAGTCGCTTCCGTAAAAACTAGTGCCTACGCCAAATCTTGGGATTAGCTAGCGGACCCCAGGCATCCTTCAGGATGCAACTGTACTGTGATAACGCTAGGAGGATGAGTAATCCTACATTTACACGCTTGCGGTGGCTTGGCAAGCCTTCACAAACGCCAAACGTGTAAAATCGTCGCAAGCGTTTGCCCAGAGATTCAAAAACCGACTAGTCCGGATCGGGCCAAGCTCACGCAAGCCAAGCCAAACAACCCCGTTCAGACGCTTGTGTTCGTGGATGCTTGCCAAGCCACCGCAAGCGTGTAAATGTAGGATTACTCATCCTCCTAGCGTTATCACAGTACAGTTGCATCCTGAAGGATGCCTGGGGTCCGCTAGCTAATCCCAAGATTTGGCGTAGGCACTAGTTTTTACGGAAGCGACTGCCATCTGACCTTCCAACCCCGAGGGGAAACTATACCTTATTGGGATTAGGCTTTGTCAAGTGAGTGGGCAACATGACTGTTAGAAGTTCTCAAGCCGCCAGAAGGCCTCCTTGGCTTAACGATTGCTGCCATAGATAGCAACCGGGATCAACGGCTTAACGTGCCTTCCAAAGCACGGGAGCGCTCAGTTAGTAACCACTCAAAGCGGTCACCCATCCAAGTCCTGACCGCTACCCACGTTGCTTAACCTTAGATACCGCAAGCGGTACGCAGGCGCCGCTGGGCCACGAGCACTCATGTAGGATTACTAATCAGTTCAAAATAAGGACTGCTAACTTTTATTTCAATTTTCCTTCACTGGACCATAGACAGTGCATATTCTACTCTCATCCAGCACAATATCATATCATAGACACAAGCCGTTTTGTTTAAACAAAATAAACATGATAAGTGTTGCAGGGTTTCTGTAAAAACACTGCTTAAAAAGGAAATCCTTGAGTGACTGTACACTTTTGCAGATTATTTTATAACTATGAAAGATGCCTTTTTTATTTTATGGATTGTTCTAAATATCCTGCTCTCTAATAATGTTGTAATTGAACAATTCAATGTTAGCTTACTCTTGTTAAAATAGATAAGATAAATACATATACACATATATATATATATATATATATATATATATATATATATATATATATATATATTTAAGTATTAACATATTTTATTCATTATACATGGAAGTACACAAAAGTGTCCATGGTGGTGCCAGTACCCTATCTGTTAGCTCAGATATTGCAAGCTAATAACTGTATGTTTAAAGAAATAAATATTGCATTGCAGGTGCTGAATGGTCACTCCAGCCATTAAGTGTTGAAAACCACAAAGTACCATGTCGCTAGATACATTGTGTGTGAAGACTGAGGCGGAGGAGGTGTGTGTGAAAGAGGAGGCTGAGGAGGAGTGTGACAGTGAGGAGACCGGGGCACATGTGAAGGAGGAGGCGGAGTGTGAGGACAGCGCAGCCTTGTGCGAGCTGTCTGCAGACCACCAGATCAAGGACGAGCTTGAGCTGGGCCCCGAGGAGATGCACCGGCCTTGTGTGGCCCCCACGCTTCCAGGTCAGTAGCTTATATTGAGCCTTGGAAGCAAAAATTTATGTTTCAAATACATTCTGCAGTTTACTCTAGAAATTGCCATTTACCTTCAATGCCAGCATATAATAAAAAATAAATAAAAATAATAATAAATATTTGTGGACAATCTTACACAAATCAACCTAGTCCCAAACTAAGCAAAGCTAACTAACTATCAACTAACAGCCTAGCTAACTAGCTAGGTATACAACTTTATGTGGACTTGTCATGAATGACAGTAGATTATCATTCATGAACAGCTATCCAGTTTATATATATTATGGAATATCAACAACCACCTTGAATTTGAATCCTGCTTAGGTCTTTTATTTGTATTGTTACAAGCGTGGGGTATGGGATAGAGTTAAACACCTGATTGTCGCAACTATGGTTTTATTTAGCGACATAGAAAACGCCGGATAAGTTCACTGAGTCTGCAGGGCATCAAATAGTCTTAATCCGGCACTGTTCTTTCCATTACCCAAAAATTGTCTAGAAAAGGTCGCTTTTGGGCGATAAGGCCACCTGTTGTTTACCTTTTGTATTTATTGCACATGTACTTCACTTTTTGACGACTTTTGGGAACGTGGTAGAAATGTAGCAGAAAGGGGTCCACCGAAACCAGCAAAATTTTGAAAAGGGTCCACAAGAAAAAAAAGTTTGGGAACCTCTGGTCTACACATACTAGTAAACTGACTCGACTTACTCGCCTGCTAGTAGTCTAGTACTGACACAGTCAAAAATCAAATCAAAAATCAAAATTATTTATTTACCAAAAAATAGAAAAGACCATACAAGTAGATACAAATATGACACCCACACTAGGCAATCCTGTGTCGTGGGTTTCAAGCTCAATGAGAATAGTTTTTAGTGTAATGCGGCTTGTTGTAAGATGATTGACTGTATCTATGGTACTCTATGGCCGTATGTGTTATCTGGGGCAGAGACGAGTGCATTCAACTGTCATGTATTTGCCATTATCTTTAACTTGTGATTTTGAATAAAGAACTTTGAAAATACACTGAATTTTGAATATAAAACATGGTGACAGCGGTGAAAAATGGATATGGAACATAAATCAGTGGTACTGTCGATGGAAGGCGATATGAATACTAACTGGAAACTTTTCAAACGCAAAATCCTGTCATACATTGACGCATATTTTTCGAAGGCAGAAGATAAACAGAAAATCGGCATTCTATTGCACCACGGAGGAGATTACTGTCAAGACGTCTATGAAACATTTCAATGCAAACCTGAAGAACAGTTTAAAACAGTTATTGAGAAATTTGACGCGCATTTCATACCGAAAACAAACATAACCTATGAAAGGTATAAAATCTTTACGTTAAAACAATCCAAAGATGAGACCTTTGAGCAGTATGTTACTGCACTTAAACGTATTAGCCAGGGATGCAACTTTGGAACTTTGCAAGACGAGTTGGTACGGGATTTGTTTATATGTGGCATAAATAACCCAAAGTTAAAAAGGCAGCTTTTAGGTATGTCTGACCTCACTTTGGAGAAAGCTTTAGAAGTTTGCAGAAACTTTGCTGTAGTTGAAGGACAGATTACAGAGATTGAAAAGGTCAGCAATGAGTGCACTGTGAAGAAAGAGGTGGAAATAGATATGATTAAAAAGAGAAGTTTGGAAAATAGGCCTAAATCAGAGTGCCAATATTGTGGATACAAACATGAATATGGAAGATGCCCTGCATATGGAAAAACTTGTGCTATATGTAAGAAAAAGAATCATTATGCTAGAAAATGTATGAATAAAAAGGTGAATTTGCTAGAACAGACCGACAATGATGACAACAGTGATGAATATGAAGTAGCCATATTCTCCTTGGATAATGAAATGGACAAGATGAAACATTCCTGGTACTGTGCAACGCTCCGGTTCAATAACAGTGACTTTCAATTGAAGGTGGACTCGGGAGCACAGTGTAATGTACTGAGTGAAAAACAATTTAAGCAATTAGGTATTTGTGAAACTGAACTAAAGCGAACAAATGTAAGAATTACTTCCTTCACCAATGGAAAAGTGCCGGTGATAGGTAAATGTACACTGTCCTGTGAATACAAGTCAAAGTTGTACCCCATGGAGTTCTTTGTTGTAAATCTAGACTGTTACAATATTTTGGGCTTGGAAAGTTCTGAAAAGCTTGGGTTTATTAAGAGAATTGATGGAGTTAACCATTTGGGGTCGGCGATTCCAGAAAAATATAATGAACTCTTTGATGGAAATGTAGGCTGTGTACCGCATGTAGTCAAGCTGGTGGTGGATAAAAATGTGAAACCAGTGGTTTCTCCAGCCAGAAAATTACCTTACAGTTTAATGCCCAAAGTGAAAGAAGAACTGGATCGTTTGGTGGAAAAAGGCATCATTGCACCGGTGACAGAACCAACGGATTGGGTGAGTCAGATGGTTGTAGTTCAAAAGAAAGATGGCTCTCTTAGGATCTGTTTAGATCCAAGACCTTTGAATAAGGCACTGAAACGAGCACATTTTCCTTTCCCCAAAATAGAGGACATAACTGCACGTTTAGCTGGTGCTAAGGTTTATTGCAAGCTGGATGCTCAGTCCGCGTTTTGGATGTGCCCTCTGGATGATGATAGTTCCCGGTTATGCACATTCCAAACAGCCTGGGGAAGATTCAGATTTTTACGTTTGCCTTTCGGCATATCTCCGGCACCAGAAATATTCCATAAAGTGGTCTGTGATACTTTCCAGGACATTGACAATGTGGCTACCTTTCAAGATGATGTGCTGTGTTGGGCAGAATCAGAAGAACAACTACAAGGAATCTTATGCAAGGTACTTGAAAGAGCAAAGGAAAATCATATAAAATTTAATCAAAATAAATGCCACTTCTTTGTAAAGGAAGTTACGTTTTTGGGACATGTAATTAGTCAGAATGGTGTGAGTATTGACCAGGAAAAAGTAAAAGCTGTGACAGAGTTGCAGCCCCCAAAAGACAAGAAAGCATTGCAACGAGTACTTGGAATGTTTAATTATTTGTCGAAATTTATTCCAGGATATGCAGACCTCACAGCACCATTAAGAAACCTTTTGAAAAAGGATGTGGAGTACCGATGGGACAGGAATCACGACAAATATTTTGAAGAACTTAAGAAACATATAACAAATGCACCAATATTAACATTTTATGACACAGAAAAGGAATTGACACTTAGTGTGGATGCAAGCTCAGTTGGATTGGGTGCAGTCTTACTCCAAAATGGATGTCCTATTGCTTATGCTTCGAAGGCTTTGTCTGAGACTCAAATTAGATATTCTCAAATCGAGAAAGAGGTTTTGGCTGTATGTTTTGGAGTTGAAAAGTTTAAGCAATATTTGATAGGAAATGACTCAGTTAAAGTTGAAACAGATCATAAACCAATTTTAGGAATCATAAATAAGCCATTATGTAAAGTACCTGCCAGATTACAGAAAATGATGATGCGACTGCAGCCATTTAGATTAAATGTAGTATATACCCCAGGAAAGTACTTATACATTGCAGACACATTATCAAGAGACTTTTCCATCAAAGGATGTGACATAGAAACTGATTTGGAAGAGGAAACAGAACTGCAAGTTTGTTTATTGCTACAAAATTTACCTGTCACTGCAGATTGTTGGGAGAAAATATCACAGGCTGCTGATAAAGACACTCTAATGTGTAAGGTCAAAGAATATTGCCTGAAGGGTTGGCCCAAGTTTTATAAAGATGTTGAAAATGAATTGAAACCCTACTACCAATTTTGTGAAGACATTGTTATGAATAAAAATTTACTGTTTAAAGGTGACCAAATTATCATACCCAAATCTTTGAGAGGTGACATGCTAAAAAGTCTTCACTCTGGACATCCTGGTATTTCAAGAATGTCATCTAGAGCTGAATTGACTATGTATTGGCCTGGAATAGCACAAGATATCAAGAAGTTTGTGAACAGTTGTGGAATTTGTCAGAAATATCAGGACAACAACCAAAAAACGGTTTTAGAGTATAAAAAAGTACCAATGCTACCATGGCAAGAAGTGGGTTGTGATATATTTGAATTCAAGCAGAAACAATATTTGGTTGTAGTTGATGCTTTGTCTAACTACATTGAAGTCGGAGGCCTAAGAGATTTAAGAAGTATAACAGTGATCAATCAGCTGAAGACAGTGTTTGCAAGACATGGAATTCCATTGATATTATACACGGATGGAGGACTTTGCTTTGATTCAGAACTATTCAAGTCTTTTGCAAATGACAAAGACTGGGGTTTTACCCATATAAAGTCTAGTCCACACTATCCAAAATCGAATGGTTTAGCTGAAAGTGCGGTAAAAACAGTTAAAAAAATGTTTAGAAAAGCGGAAGACGGGAATGAAGACCCTTTAATGGCTCTGCTGAACCATCGAAGCACTCCCAGGGGCAAAGTACATTCACCAGCGGCTATATTGATGGGGAGACAACTACGGACAAATATTCCCTGCTCATTTGCGACTCTAGTCCCTAAAATGACTTATGACAAGGATAGGAAGATACTGGAAAGTCAAAAGGAAAAGGTTAAACATGATTATGATAAGGCTGCAAAAATAAGAAAGGGATACAAAGAAAATCAGCCTATCAGATTTAAGAAAATGCCAACAGACAAGACTTGGATAAGAGGAAGAATTGTGGAAAAGACTGATCAACCTAGATCTTACATTGTAGAAAACGAGGAAGGAAAGAGATACAATAGGAACGAAATATTTATCAGACCTGGAGAACCAACAGTACCAAGCCAGGAATCAGAGATTGTGATTCCTCAAGGAGCAGAAGCATACTCAGATGCAGCATCAGAATGTGTCTTGGATCCCGGCAGTAGAGACACGGAATTTCCAAATCCAAATAAACAACAAACAAGGTCAGGTAGATTAATAAAGCGTCCAGACAAATACTCTGATTATGAAACTTAAACTGTATTAATAATAATAATTTAACTATACCTAATGTTAACATATTCTTAAAAATATGATTGTAAAATTTCTAAGAAGTTACTTTTAATAACTTGCTATCTATACTACTTTATTGAGTTTTCCTATAGTCCAATCAATGACTCTATTTTTTTTATCCTTAAAGGGGAAGATGTTGTAAGATGATTGACTGTATCTATGGTACTCTATGGCCGTATGTGTTATCTGGGGCAGAGACGAGTGCATTCAACTGTCATGTATTTGCCATTATCTTTAACTTGTGATTTTGAATAAAGAACTTTGAAAATACACTGAATTTTGAATATAAAACACGGCTTAAAATATAACTTATAAAAATAACAATAAATGTTTCTATTTCTTATCTTACAGCTTTAAAAACTTAAGTAAACCAAGGTTAACAGTTTGTTTTAACAACTAATTAGTTTTTATATACATACACATATATATATATAGTTATGTGTGTGAGTGTGAGAGTGTGTATGTTTGTCTGTGTGTGAGAGCGTGTCTGTGTGTGCGTGCTTTAAGTCCAAGCGTGGCTATAATCATGCGTGCGCGAGCATAGTATGAAAGGTAACTCAGAAAAAAAAATGTATATATCCTTTTGGAGTTCAGAAGATATTCGACTTTAGCGCCGATTAGTTGTTGCACTCTCACAATTTCCTCTGGCATATCGTAGTTCCATGTTAGGAGGAGTTTACGGAGGAGGCTTTGGGCCTCAGTAACACTGCTGTGCCTTATGTCGCAAATTTTTACAATTGTATTGTATACGTGAGGGAAAAGATACTTAGAAAACCTCTTTGCAAAAACCGTGTTGACATGTGGTTTGGAGTTATGAAGACTCTTTTATGTACGATGTTTTGGTATTCGAGCGATCTCAAAGTTTTGATGTATGTGTACATTCACAGTTACAGGCATCAGGAATAATCTACGAACACTAAGAACTGCAGCTTCTTTGAAGAGGTCTGAAGCCGGATACCGCCGAGGTCTTCTCAGGCAGACTTTCAGAACCGCTCTTTGGGCTCTCTCCAGTATTATCAAATTAGATTTAGCAGTGCCGCCCCAGCGAGTATGCAGTAGGATAAAATCGACTGACATAGAGCCAGATACACAACTTTAAGCAGTTTATCTCCGGCAGGTTCACGTAACAATTTCATTGTATAAATAAGTTTGCGAACCCTGCCAGCAGTGTATTATTACGCCAAGGTCTCTTAGGGAGCTAGTCCTATTTATTGTGGCACAGGACACAGGAGCATGCTGATGCTTGGGAGTTCGGCGGGACCAAACATGTGTCGTCATGCACTTTTAAGAATGCCAGGGGGGTGGGGGGACGAGACGCCGCTGTTTCATGGAAGCCTATAAATTTAGTTTTATCTCCATTAAATGTTAAAAGTTTTAGGTTTAACCACTTGGATACGAGTCGTAGCCCCGAAACCGACGCGTCGAATACTTGCTGCCAAGAATCTCCATAAAAGACCAAGGCTGTGTCATCGGCGTAGCACAATACATCACAATTCCTCAGTTCCAAAGACATAATATCGTTTATGCCACACCTGGCCATAAAGTGGCAATTACCGCACGCTCCGCGCGCGGGAAATCCCACTTCCTGGCCAGGGAGTGACATAAAATTTTGTACTTAACACGGGCGTTAATAAAGAAAGCATCATATCGCATATTTATCGCCCTTGCCTTCGGCTCGGGCGTCAAATACCTGCGATCTGAGACATTCTTTGTTTTACCGCCCTTGTTAAGTAATGTACTATTATGTATGCAATGAACAGGGTGGGGCCCAGAATACTTCCCTGTGGTACGCCAAATGACACGGGTTTCGCCGCACTGGTCAAATCACCAATTCTTGTTCGCTGCCTTCTACCAGTCAGATAGCTAGAAAAACCAGTCCAGCGCTGTTCCCCGAATTCCGAACGCTTCCAGCTTCTTTAGCAATATGGGAACCGAGACCGTGTCAAAGGCTTTGGCCAAGTTTTCAAAAACTTCAAAATTCAAACATGTATTCTGCAAATAGGCCAAAAGGGCACTTTTACATGTCAATTTACAATTTACTCGTAATAAAGTCCAAGAAGACACCAATACAATCTTTACCTTCGTCAAGATGAGATACGACGATGTCAGTTAAAAGTTTTACGGCCTCCTCCGTGGACTTGCCTTGCCGGTATACTTCACATTACACTTGCACTACTAACACTGCACACTGTAATCACTTGTATCACTTCACTTTTCCACTGTACAGTCGAGGTCAAAAATATCTTAAACTATCGATTTTATATTCGTTGTATTAACCATAAAGCCTAATTATGGAATTTTGATATTTCGCTTGCCGGGCTCTGCCGGACTCTCAGATATAAGCCCTCTACGAATTGCGTAGCACGTGCTACGAGACTGAACTAAATGTGTTGAACCATTAACAACTGTTTCTAAACATTTTCGTTTTTTTTCAGGTACTTTTTTCCGCTGCACGTTTTCGAGGATGTATATATTCGAACAGTGGCATGTTGCAACCGGTTCGCCAGTAGAAAAAAGCCGTCATATACTCGAGTTAGTTGCACAACAGGTGCCCCACGATGTTGTTGAAAGTTTAGATATAGAAGAATTACGTGATCGTATAAAAAATACTGTTATGGTAATAAGCAGATATTGGAAAAACGTTAACAGAACTCGTAGAGATTTAATACATAAATACGGTGACTGGTTGAATATAATTGAAACCGTAGATTTACCCAAAAATAAATCCGACGCCACCGCCGCCGCCGCTGCGGCCACGTCTAGTACAAAAGTAGGGCGACCGAGGAAAGACTACAAGACATGCAGCAAGAGAACTAAACGTAGAAGATTAGCAGAACTTTCGCAGGTGGATAACTCAGCCGTCAGCTCTTTGACACAAGTTTCATGTGACGATATTAAATGTGAAGTGAACGTCGACGAGATATTATCTTTAATTACGGCGGCAAAGCTAACTAAACAGCAGTATTTAGTGATTAGAGAATTTGTTAATGGTAAGAAAAATCCTCTGTTGCCATCATATCCCAAAGTTTTAGAAGCGAAACAACGGTGCTACCCCGAATAACAAGCTGTGACCGTGTCAGAAAAATCGGCGGAAGTGGAATTGCAGAGTTTGTTAAATCACACGGCAACTAGAATATTGGATTTGCAAAAAGATGTTTTAGCGTCTATACCTTACGAGGCCTTGGGTGACGTTACTTTGCACCGGTTACAAAATTAAATATGATAGGTATAGAGATTTTGCTGTAGATACGGCTCGGCAGCTTGTTAAGGAATATGACTGGTATAATTTACCAGCTTCTGTGCACAAGGTCCTCATTCACGGGGCTGAAGTTATTGATCATGTTATGGTTCCTATTGGAGAGCTTTCAGAAGAAGCTGCCGAGTCCACAAATAAAAAAAATATTATGTTGTTAAGGCTCAATAACACCAGGAAAATATCACGCAAAGTGCAAAAGATCTTTTAAAACGATTACCAGTCTCAGGATAAAACCGATTGTTGTTTGCCCTCTACTCATTGTCATTATGTACTTAGTGTAGTGTTTTTTGTTGAGGTTGGGTATTGTTATATTATATTATACTTTGTTTTTTTCATCTATAAAGTATAGTACGTGCCATCCACGACGACGCGCCTAGCGCACATAGAGATTCCCATACTAATCTATGGGCAATTGTACGGATTGGGCTGTGGAGGGGCGCGTCTTCGTGGATGACATGCACTATACTAGCCTATACAAGTAATAAAACCGCGCCATACACTACTATGGCAGTAGTCTGTAGATGAAAAAACTGTGTATAGGATAAGTAAAATATATAAAACTGTTTGTGTTCAATATTGTTTTTATTCCATATTAAATTTTTCCCGGAGCCCCCTTGGGAGCACTAGCTTCAGCCGCAGCACCTTCCGATTTAAATCAATGTTTTCCGCTACGAGATTGGGGGCACGCACCGCACGCGTCATCGGCGCCCTGCCGAGCAGGTTGGTGCGCCCGCGCGGCGCGGCTCGGCCGGAGGTGAGACGGTACGCCACACGTACCGTCTCACCTCGGCGAGAGTGTACAGGCGCTAAGAGTAAGAGCATTTTACTACGGATGACACGAGACTAGTCCGACGACTAGTGAAATTTGAGATTTTTCATTAAATATTTTTATATTTGATATTGTAAAAGGAAACCCTGTGTGAATTCAGAATTTAGTTATTTAAATCGAGTTTTTCTTGAACATTTAATAAATTATTTAAAGGCCTCATAGCGCCATTTGCTTGTAAATGCTTGTGGATTTCCGAACGCACTCATACTCTGACTTAAGCTGTCAGAAGAATGGGGCAGGCGGCGCAAAGCTCTGCATAGATGGCGCCACTAGAGTTTGTCACATCTCGATTGATGCACATTTAACTTTAAAAAATATTGTACGTTTAAAATACCGTTATAAATAATAATAAGTATTAAACTTTGTATCTTAGGCCGAGACACTGTCGGTTAATGTTTCAAAGCCATTTAAATACAAAAGGTTTTGTTTAGACAGGAGCGTGTAAGTTATATTTTCGTAAACATATACTCGTCCGTTTAGCACGATAAAATGGATCTTTGGGCTGAGAGCTATGAACTTGATATTTGGTGATAATGTTTATTATTACGTATATTTTACGGAGCACATACTAATACATTAATAATTAGATTTCTTTTTCAGAAATTTCCTCATTTTTCCCATTACATCCTCCTTAATTTTGCGGTTCTTTTACTGATTGCTCGCGTTGCCGTAAAAGTGCTTTTAGCTGTGTCAGAGTCAGACGTCCGTATTTTTCATTTGGATCCATTTTATCGTGCTAAACGGACGAGTATATGTTTACGAAAATATAACTTACACGCTCCTGTCTAAACAAAACCTTTTGTATTTAAATGGCTTTGAAACATTAACCGAAAGTTTAATACTTATTATTATTTATAACGGTATTTTAAACGTACAATATTTTTTAAAGTTAAATGTGCATCAATCGAGATGTGACAGACTCTAGTGGCGCCACCTAGTGGCAAAGTTTGCAGCCGCCTGCCCCATTGATATGATATATTTGAGGTTAGGTTATGTTTGTTGATAATTGTCGCCAAATCATGGTCAAATCAAATTTTGCTATTTAGTCGAGGGAAATACCTTACCTTCAGTTCAGTTGTGATACGACCAATGGACCGTAACTAATTGCGTGGCGTTTATACTCACCCATACAGTGGTCGCGTCTTACTCTTAGTAGTTTGACCATTTGTTTTCACTAAGGCTTCAGACGTGTTACTTGGTCACACAGTCGTAACTGGTGATTATATGATTGGTGACACGAGTGGTGTTTTCTTTGTCTCTTTCATCACGTCCAGCGTACTGCAGGTTGGTCTTCGCAATGTTCCCTATTTTGTATATGTATCCTAATTACATTGAACACGCACGGGCATAGACACCTTTGCCGTAGACATTGTCCTTACTTTAGTTTTGAAACCTCTTTAAACACAGTTTTAAGTACCTAGTGCAACACATTGAGATACAAGGATGCATGTTGCTCTACAGCGTTATCTGAATATTGCTTAAAAAATATTTCTCTTACGGTGATGGCAGCAGTAATCAGAACTTTTTTTACAAATATGTTCAAAATAAGGACTGCCAACATTTATTTCAATTTACCTTCACTGGACCATAGTGCATAATCTAGTCTCATCCAGTACAATATATATCCATGCATCAGCTTGTAGCTGCTAGTGTATAATAAATAATAATATCATAGATACAAGCAGATTTTTTTAAACAGCATAACAATTATACACTGAAATGGTTAAAGACATAAATAAATTCCATTGCAGGTGTTGAACTGTCACTCCAGCCATTAAGTGTTGAAAACCACAAAGTACCATGTCTCTGGAAACATTGTGTGTGAAGACTGAGGCGGAAGAGGTGTGTGTGAAAAAGGAGGCAGAGGAGTGTGACAGTGAGGAGACCGGGGCACATGTGAAGGAGGAGGCGGAGTATGAGGACAGTGCGGCCTTGTGCGAGCTGTATGCAGACCACCAAATCAAGGATGAGCTCATGCTGGGCCCTGAGGAGATGCACCGGCCTTGTGTGGCTCCCACACTTCCAGGTCAGTAGCTTATATCAAGCCTTTAGAACAGGGGTCGTCAATAGGCGGACGGCGGAAGGTCCAATCGCGGACCCCCAAATAATGTCACTATGCTGCATGCATATTGATTTCATTAAAATATTTTTTTTCTATCATATCCGGACCCCGCTTTTAACTAATTGCCGACCCCTGCTTTAGAATTAGAATGAAAGCAAAAAATTATGTTTCTGATTCATTCTGCAGTTTACTCCAGAAAATGCCATTTAACTTCAATGCTAGCATATAAATTTATGTCAACGTGTCATGAAAATTATCATGCATGAACAGCTATCCACTTTAAATATGTCGGTATTATCGACTATCAACACCCAGTTTGGCCTTGAATCCTGCTAAGGTCGTATTTGTATGATGAACAGGAATATTTGTTCCTTATCTTTGGTTCTTTTGTTGGAGGCCTTCGGGCGGCTTGAGAACTTCTAACAGTCAAGTTGCCCATTCACTTGACAAAGCCTAATCCCAGTAAGGTCTAGTTTCCCCTAGGGGTTGGAAGGTCAGATGGCATTCGCTTTCGTAAAAACTAGTGCCTACGCCAAATCTTGGGATTAGGTAGCGGACCCCAGGCATTCTCCAGGATGCAACTGTACTGGGATAACGCTAGGAGGATGATGACCTTTGGTTGTTTTGATAGGAAGTAGAATAATCATTATCTATAATATATAAGTATGTATAATGTCATCTAGTGTCCATACTACAAGAGTTGCTTACTCTGGGACTAGTTAGATATGTGTAAAATAGTCTCCTAATTTAATTTATTTATCTCATATGTTGCAGTGGCTGTGAACAGAGCGGAGCAGGCTCTTGGGCGGGATTGCTCGGTCAGGCTGGAGCGGCTGGTGGTGGACGCGGCGCGGCGCTCGTGCCGGGTCGGGCCGCACACATACACGCTGCGGCGCGCGAGCGAGCCTAGCGACTGTGCCGACACGGCGACCAACACCTATCAGTGTGACGAGTGTGGCAGGAGTTTCAAATATAAGTGGCGTTTGAGGAAACACATTCACACCCGCTTGTTGGGACATTTAAGTAATTCAGCCCAGAAGGATAATTATGATTCTGAATTAAAAACTAAAGCGCTTGACTTTAAACATGAGAAAGACACATATGGTGTCACAAGTTTCATGTCAACAACAGGTCGCAAAAATACTTTCAGGAGCCACAGTCGTATTGTTAAGAACCTTTTAAACTGTAATCATTGTAGTTATTCTACGGTAAATAAGTACCATTTTAAACGTCATCTATTTTTGATACATTGTGAAAAACCTCATAAATGTAGCTTCTGTTTATTTACATGCTGTAAAAAGGCAGATTTAATGAAGCATGAGAGGATACATACTGGGGAAAAACCATTTCAATGTAGTCGCTGTGACTACAAGTGCAGACATAAGAAATTTTTAAAAAATCATGAGAGGATACATACTGATGAAAAACCATTTCAATGTAGTCACTGTGACTACAAGTGCAGACGGAAGGGAACTTTAGAACGTCACAAGCGGATTCATACTGATGAAAAGCCATTTAAATGTAGTCACTGTGACTATAAGTGCAGACATAAGGGACATTTAGAAAGTCACGAGAGGATACATACTGATGAAAAGCCATTAAAATGTGGTCACTGTGACTACAAGTGCAAACAGAAGAGAAATTTAGAAAGCCACGAGAGGATACATACTGATGAAAAGCCATTTAAATGTAGTCACTGTGACTACAAGTGCAGACGGAAGGGACATTTAGAAAGTCACGAGATGATACATACTGATGAAAAGCCATTTAAATGTAGTCACTGTGACTACAAGTCCAGACATAAGGGAAATTTAAAAAATCACGAGAGGACACACACTGATGAAAAACCATTTCAATGTAGTAGCTGTGACTACAAGTGCAGACAGAAGGGAAATTTAACAAGTCACGAGAGGACACACTCTGATGATAAACCATTTAAATGTAGTCACTGTGACTACAAGTGCGAACAGAAGGGACAGTTAAAAAGACACGAGAGGATACATACTGATGAAAAGCCATTTAAATGTGGTCACTGTGACTACAAGTGCAGACGGAAGGGACATTTAAAAAGTCACGAGAGGATACATACTGATGAAAAGCCATTTAAATGTGGTCACTGTGACTACAAGTGCAAACAGAAGAGAAATTTAGAAAGCCACGACAGGATACATACTGATGAAAAGCCATTTAAATGTAGTCACTGTGACTACAAGTGCAGACGGAAGGGACGTTTAGAAAGTCACGAGATGATACATACTGATGAAAAGCCATTTAAATGTAGTCACTGTGACTACAAGTCCAGACATAAGGGAAATTTAAAAAATCACGAGAGGACACACACTGATGAAAAACCATTTCAATGTAGTGACTGTGACTACGAGTCCACATTCAAAAGAAATTTACAAAGACATGAGAGGACACACACAGATGTAAACCGTGTACTCATTGTGATTACAAGTGCAGACTTCCACTCATATCATAAATGACTAAAGTACCTTTGGTTTGCGTCACTCAGTGTAACGACTATGCTAACGATGAACGCCTGTCCCTTACCCAATGCCAAACAAAAATCAATAATCTGTGCATGTTGATAGGGCTTTTATTCTTCAAAAAAAGTGTGTGTACGTGCAATTTCAAATGCATGGATCACAGATAGTTGTAAACCTATTTTTAAGAAATATAGTACTTTACCTCTTGCATGCATGTATATTAAAAATGTCTGCATCTTTGACTCATATGTATCTTTTTAAGTCACGCATAGATGTATTTAAAAGATATCAGAGAGCGCAATATAGGAGCCTTCTATATCATCCACCCTGCCGTGCAGACATTTACAAAAGGAATGCCTACAACACTTGTATAGAAATTTTTAAAAAGTTGAATGACTTAGAATTTAAGTGTAGTTTGACTAAGTGGCTTCAAGAACATTGTTTTTTATTCAGTGAAGGAATATATGGAAATGAAATATTAAAAAATAAGGACTAGATAAATAAGTAAATTCTGAACATTTGCATGCTGCTGTTTTGTGGCTGAATACTGAGACAATTTTTTTTTCATATTATGTTACACATGTACCTACGTATTCTTGCAAATAAACATTTCTATTTCTATAAAATAATACATTTTGAATATTGTTTTTACACAACAAGTCACGGCAGGTCAGCAGCATTTCGTGGCAGTTTTCGCTACTCTGCTACGAAATGCTGGAATAACATACCCCCTCCTATTCGTAACACAAAAACTCTATTTACTTTTAAACATAAGTTCAAAACATACCTTTTCACCTTGCAACTGCCGTGTCTATAGTGAATATGTTTTTGAGATCGTTGGTACCCATACAAATATTGCTATATACACCTACCTTTCCCTTTTTTACCCTTTACATCCCCCGTTCTTAACTAAAACTTTATAGTTCTCCAAATGTTTAATTATTTATTGTGTCTACTTTTAAGTCGCAAGATCATATGCTCGTCACAGGTGCTTCTGTTCTGAGCTATCATCCGGCCCTGGGCCCCACGGAAGACCAGCGCTGTGGTACACCCATGCCACAGCATATGCTGAGTGGTGTCCTTTTGTAGCCACCATGACAGCACCTAGTATAAGTTTTTTTTATTTTTCCATTGCATAATTTTAGATATTGTATTCTTACTTTAAGTTTTTTTTGTTAGTATTATTTCATTTTCTTTTGGTGCTGTGTGTTGTTCTTTCAATAAAAGTTTTTCTATTTCTATTTATTCCATGTTAAATTTGTCTCGTAGCCTACACTCGTTTTGAGCCGCGGCTCCCTTCGGCGGCGCGCTTTCCCGGTTGTGATCTAGTGAAAACCGGGGTTTTTAACACCAAATTCCAAAATTTGGCAACTAGCTCTAAGCGAATCTGGCCTTCCAAACCAGATTGTAAACTCGACCTTGTTGGGATTTGAACGGTTTCCTCACAATCGACGAAGATTGTCTGGAAGAGATCTCTCTTTAGCGATAAAACCGATTGTTGTTTGCCTCTACTCATTGTCATTATAATTATGTAGTGTAGTGTGTTTTTGTTGAGGTTGGGTATTGTTGTATTATATTATACTTTATTTTTTTCATCTATAATACGTGCCATCCACGACGACGCGCCCCTCCATAGCGATTCTCATACTAATTTATGCGCAACTGTACGAATTGGGGCGCGCCTTCGTGGATGACACGCACTATACTAGCCTATACAATACAAGTAATACAAGTTCTATGCGATAATAGGGTATTAAATAAAGGTAAAAATAAATTATTGTTTACTTGACTAATAAAAGATCGAACGAAAATACTTGGAAAACATCAATTATTAATTTATTTTAGCTAATAGAAAGATTTTATAAGCATAAAGAAAGATTTAAAAAGGGCGCTGATTTGAACATACCAATTCATACTGTCTTAGTGACGTCACTAAGACAGTATGTCCTTACAAACTTTATACTAACAGAGCGTTTTTGACATTTAATAAAAATAATCCAGTCGATATGTACATTGTACCTGGAAAGTGCTCGGAAGTCGATGGAATTTTATGGGGTTATTTGGGGGTACACTTGGAAGACTATAAGAGAGAGGAAGAGTATAACACGTGTTGGCATTGTCTGTCGGCGCCGCTTTGATGGTGTCTAATAGATTTACCGCTTGGCGGCATTGTTTGTCGGCGCCACTTTGACGGCGACGTTTGTACTGCTAACTCCTGCTAAATTATGAAAGCCTGGTACTCGCATTTCGCAAACCTTGTCCAGATTGTACATATTATTCCGCGTTTACCGAGTATGACACGTGTTGGCATTGTTTGTCGGCGGCGCTTGTGCTGCTTGTCCAACTTTTACCGTGTCAACGTTTACCGATTGTTCAGGTTATACTGTGTTTAAGAGTATAAAAGGAGGTGTGGGTTGTAGGTAGCGGGACTTTAATTTCGTCGATCGCGCTGGTAGTATCTCTGGCTATTGCTGTCAAATTACTGTTAGTGGGTTTTTATATCGTCAATAAGGGCGTGATTCTGCTGCTGTGGGGAGGTCACTCTGCATAGCGGGAAAATCACTCCTTACTTTGAATTGACTTAACTTTATGGGGATTTTTTTTAGTGTTTATTGTTTAAATTATTTTGTAGCCAGAATGCTATCTAGACAAACAGTATGTCTAACGGGATTACCGTATCCAAACGGTGCCAAACGCGGTCATCCCGGAGCCTTATTTGCAACCGAGCTTGGAGGTGGTTCGGCACTTTCTCTTTAACGACATAGAAAGTGAATTATCCTTCACGATCTCCTGAAGCCCAGCTGGCGACGTAACCATGGCCTACTCTGCTCAGTTCAGACCTTGGCAAAGGAGTGTATACTCCGCTTGGTAAAATCGTCCAGTAATCGGGAGATCGGTCTTGTTAAATATATTTATATATTGACGTATATACACGCTAGGGTAGGCTACCTTCTCCACCATGTCTTCGGACGAGAAGGGGGGCCAACTTACACGAGCTGTTAGGGTTTGACTTACCTCGGAGTAGCTCGCCGAACTCTTCCAGTCTAAGCTTAGGGCAAATCACAACCTTATTTGAAACTAAAGACTATATTCTGGTTTTAGTTTTAAATAAGCGAAAAGGGGTAAAAATGGGGATAGGAATAGGTTAAATTCACACACTATGGGATGTAGGGTACATAAGTTAGGCACCATTCGAACGGTTAGGTCTTTCGTCACGTAAAAGGAATTTTATAGGTTTTGTTCCGGTCGTCTGTAGGTATTTAGGTCGCTCAGCGGGTGCTAGAAGGCTCTGATGTCCGTCTGTCAGTGGAGAGGAGCAGCGACTGTTTATTGTTCGTCTCTAAGGTAGTTTAGGTCGTCCAACACAGGTTCTAATGCCTAACGTCTGTCTGTAGGTACCTAGGTCATTCGACAAGCACTAGAAGGGATTTGGGAGCCTGGGTTTGTAGTCAGAGGAAACCACGACTGTCTATCGTTCGTCTATAGGTAATTAGGTCAACCAATTAGCACTAAAAGGGTTCTAACGTCTAACGTCCGTCTATAGGTATCTAGGTCATTCAACAAACACTATAAAGGGTTCTGGTAGCCTGTGGTTGTAGTAAGAGGAGCAGGGACTGCCTATTGTTCATCTCTAGGTAGCTAGGTCATCCAATAAAGGTTGTAAAGCCTAGCGTCCGTCTGTAGGTATTTAGGTCATTCAGCAAGCGCTAGAAAGGATTTGGGTGGCTTGAGATTGAAGTAGTAAAAGCAAACAAGAGTCTATTTTCCGTCTCTAATCAATTAGATCACCCAATAAACACTAGGAAGGTTGGGTCAGTAGTAATAATCAACAGGTCTAAAAATCTAGGTCTTTCAACAAATACTAAGTGATTAGATAATACAACTGTACGTAAATTTTATAATTTTAAATGTTCACCGATTACTTATTGAGCTAAGTAGCAAACTGCCTCGGTTAAGGGAAGTGGTTCACATAAATGAGTACTATTATGAAATACAGCTTCAGGTATATATATTTGAGTGTTTTAACAAATTATGCAATAACTAATAACGTTACTTTTGTTATGTATACAATTTACAACCGAATAAAGTCATAAATTGTATAGGAGGCAATGCTAGTTTTCATGAATCAGTCTAATTCAGGTTCCAGTTATGATTAGGACAATAGAATCATCTCAGCAAGAATTGGGTTGGTTCTAGTGACGATACGGAGTAGATCACATGTCTTTTCATCATAAGTGGAACAATTTGTTTAGTCTAACTGCCTCACAAGCTATATACCATTAGGACTAGTAAACAATGGTGAGCTTAGGGCTAGTCGGGGCTTATTAGCTAGAGATGATCTTCAATCATCTACACGACTACTAATGAACTCGCTTCATCAGTAGGACGAGCTAGGGTCTATGTAGAGGTCATTCTGCATCCTGCGATAATAGTAGCCTGTATGGATAAAATACAACAACATACCATACTATATTTATCAAAATTATCCTTAGCTAGCTTAATGATTGGGTTTTATGCGTAGAAAGTATACAATGGGTAATTTTGATCTAGGGAAATGGCTTATAAAGAAAATTTGCCCTTCTTTATAAACCCCGCTACTATTATTTAACGGACCGACGTAGGAAGAGCTGGTAGCAGATAGTATTGAAAAAACAAATAATAATAATACAAAATTAATAATGAGTAGGTATAATACATAGGAAAACCTGGCTAGGAATAAGTACCAGTAGGAACTTTAGGGAATCCATTAACGTCTTTGTGTAGGCTGAGAGTCCAAGGATCTGACAAGCATTCACATTAAAGAAACTGGGTTCCTTCGGCTACAACGTTACGGGGTCCTAAAACCATAGACGATTCACATTGGCCAAAATAAATTCACAACGTTTAGTCTTTTATTCTTTAATTAAGCTATTTATCGCTATCGTCGCGCGCGTTATATTACATTTGGTGCCGTGACCAGGATGGGAGCCCTGGGCCTCCGTTCTGGCGTAACATGTTTAAAATAGGTTATGATGTTTTATTAAAATTGGTTCCGGGACCAAAGGATTAGTATAGCCTCTTGTAGGCTACATTTGTTGGCGTGAAAAACGGAGTGTGATTTTGTCGGGTTCCTGGACTCTCATCTCGGTTTATCGTTCTTTCTTCAAATTTCTCTTCCAACGATCGGCTAGGAACGGCATCTGAAAACAAAAATGTATGGAAAATTATTATTTTTTAAGACAACCACTCTAGTATATGGATAGTAGTATAAGTTAGCGACATTAGATTACTATTCGAGCGAAAAATAATAAAAAAAAAACTACCCAAGAAATATAAAAATAAAAACCGGCATTCTAGTTTAATAATTTGGGGGTAGTGATAGTATTAAATTAAGACAAGGAAGCAACAATAACAAAAATCGGTAAAAACACTTGACATGTATTGAACAGAGTTGGGTAAAGACACGAGCGTCACTAGGCTACAGTGGGAGACCATCGCGTTTACATCGACTACGTATTTATTTACTATCTCCGTAAACAAGGAGTGCGCGGCACTAGGCTACGGTGATATACCGGCATATAGGTTGAGTGCCTATTTGCCACCACCGAACATACATCCATATACAAGAAATGTACTCTAAACAAATCATTTGTGTCTCATTAAGAAATATGCTTTGGCCCAGCGTGGGGACCACTGCCCATTCCCTCTTATGTTGAGAGGAGGCATGTGCCCAGCAGTGAGACGTATATAGGCTGATGATGATGATGATCATCATGATGATGACAAGAAATGTGCTGAGGAGACATACCATCACATAGTTTGAGTACTTGCCACCACTGAAGAAACATCCATAAACAAGGAACGTGCGTCACTAGGCTATGACATACCATAACATCACCTACATAGACGAATTCCTAAAGGAAAGTTGCGCGTCACTGAATTGCAGCGATTAAACAACACCATCGGATAGGCCGGGTGCTTGTTTTCACCTCTTAGGTATATTAATAAACAAGAAACAAATGTCCATAGGCTACAGTGAAAACTAGAAACTATTAATCAGGCTGTCTGCACGTTTATCATCATCTTCTAGTTCAGTAAATCCTCAAATTTTATAAAGGGTTGACAACGCGCACTTGCAAGTGTCTATAGGCTGTCGGAAGACATTCATGAGATGCAGCATACTACATATTATCGAGGAACAGATAATTACCCGAAGACTATGCAGAGCAGGGAGCCCCGCAGTGAGCGATCATCCAAACAGGTCTCCGGCCAAAAACGGCGTAGGAAGGACTTCAGGACTTCATTCACATCAGCTTCGGTTTATGACAACAGTAGATTCGCATCACTCCACATGGAAGCTGGCTGTAAGCAGAAAAATCGCAGTCAAGAGATGATATCAAAAGTACCACCTTACTTCAATGTACATCGGAGGGCATATTTTCATCTCAAACAAAGAGGGAATAGTTCAGTAAGGAATATATTGAAAAGTGACTTTATATCAACAGAAGTAGGACTTTAGACTTAATCAACATACTGTAAATTATTTAGGCATGTTGCGGTAAACATGAGTATGAGTACAAGAACTAACCATGTTCATAGGAACGAACCATATTTTCATAGTATACATTTGAGGGCAATAGCGGAGAGTTAGTATGATTGAGACACTTTTTATGAAATCGGTTGCAATTCCATAGGTTAAATATAATATAAATATATAGGTTAAATTTAATGTACATTCATTATCACTTGCATAACTAAGAGAACATAGACATGTACGAAAATTTTGAAATATTTTGTAATATTTATTATTTTAATATAGAAATAGTTAGAAAAAGTTGTCACTGTACTCTAGCCTAGATAGATATAACCTGCCTAGAAGTGCAACACCAGATATAGACCTTTACAATACATGTAAGTAAGAATTTATTTATCCTAAAAGTTACAATGTGCACCACGAAAGGCAGAAATCGGCAAACAGTTTTGCAAGCCTATAGGTCTCTCCTAATAATGATCATGATGAATCATATACATAAGGGTTATCTTTGATTAGCATAGACAAGAGAACCAATTCATAAAAAAAAAATAGTACATAAACATTGCCGGGATAAATATTCTTCGAGTTCGAGTGATAAACATTCCGGACATTTTGAAATCATCACATTGCGTTCAGATAGTGTTCTAGTCTATTTATAATTTTATACCATAAGGGAATAGCATAGAAGAGCAGTACTTACCAAAGAGGTCGTTAGGAAGCTTTCATTTTAAAATGATTGCGGGACTCCGGGATGACATCGCCTGATAGCGGGATGCACATCTTTACATGTTTAAGTATTTGACACATGTATGTACAACAGCATGGTTCTAGGAATTGTGTTATGTTTCCACTATCCAAGTACACCTGAGAAGGGATAAAGAAAATATGTTAACCATTAACAATGTAAAAATTTGCCGAGCAGTATGGGAGAGCGGAATAAGAAATTATGGAACTTGGAACAAAGTAATTGGATGAATGATAACTAACATGTTATCACAGCATAATAAATGTGAGTTAGGATGGTTATAGAAAAGATTATCTTTCCAAATTTCCAATCAAAGTGAAACATTGAAGAATTCAATGCCACAGGTGGGATTTGGACCTGCGAGCTCTGAAATCCATATCAGTCCGTAGTATTCGTCGTTAGCAGAGGACGCATTCGCTTGACAAATTTAAATGAGATTGGCTTTATTCAATCACACATAGCGATAATTGCAAGAGGGGAATGGAAACAGAGACTGTTCCAACGCATCATACTACGACTTAGGGAAACGTGTCCAGATGATATCTAGACTAATACTGAACAAGTAAATCAGGAGCCGTCGTATAATTTAGAATATAGTCATTGGAAACTTACCATTTTGAGGGTTTCTGAGCTGTCATGGTTGGCGGGAGATTGGTTGCATGGATCTCCGGCTTCCGTCCCGTTTATTGAGTAAAAGACGTTATGCACACTCGATGCAGCACAGTAAAGTACAGATGTACAGACGCAGTTGAGAAGTACATTACAAACAGGCTTTCGAGGTTTGCGTGGGTGCACTTTTCACAATGGGAGTACACGATCCCGCGCAAATTGCACACCAAATGAATCTGAGCTAAACATAAAGTGAAAAGCAGAGTCACATCACTTCATACTTCGCGTTTATGATTTTATTATTCACATGAGCGAGCACTAGTACAAAACAGGCAAAATAAATTTTAAGCTATGCCACGTACGCCTTTAACGCCATTTTAGTTTAGGAAAATATTGGATTGAACTTGAGACACTTGAGTGAGCGGCCTATGCAGTGTTACCAGTTGTCAACAGTGTTGCCAGAGCACTTCCGTCAAAAAGCACGGTCTGGTGTCCAAAAAAGCACGTTTTTGGAATAAAAAGCACGTTTTTAGGGTTCCGTATCCGAAGGGTCGAAAATTACTCATGACTCCTATTGCTGTCACTCACGCGTCCATCCGACCATCCGTCAGTCGTCTGACACAAAATTTTGTTCATAAGATTATTTTTTCTTCCCATTGACCCATAAACTTGAAATTTGGTGATACTGTTCATTATTACGGGTATTTTACCAAAAAATACTTATATTTTGATAAAACAGGTTTTTTTGATTGGAAATTTCCTTATTTTTCATGTTAAAACCAACATACTTTTGCGGTTGGTTCGGAAACCTAAATGTGCGAAGTCCGATACGCACTTGGCCGGTTTTCGTCACAAACAGAGTATTGAGCCTTTACTACATCGTGTACACATTGCACGACACGAACGATAGAACTTGCAGTTGCAGGACAAGTTTTTTCCTGCAACCACAGGTAAAACATAACTTTTAACTTTAGGATATCAAAGCGTAGGGTAGAAGGAAGATTGTTTAACACAATGATTGTTAGAAAAAAAAATACAGTTTTATAGAGTATCAAACCAACATTACCTCCCCATTTTTAGTAGTAAAATCATAAAGCACCATAGCACTTAAAAAAGCACGGTTTTAGCACGTTTTTGGGGAGCGCACGTAAAAAGCACGTTCGTATCCAAAAAAGCACGTAAAACCGTGCTAAAAAGCACGTTCTGGCAACACTGGTTGTCAAATAGCCATAGATGCTTTTGCGATTGAAAAAATTATCATGTGAGAATTAATCACATAAATAAAATAACGTCGCAAGGTATTCAGCTGTTATTAAATTAATTTTCATGGAAGAAAGTAAATGATGATAAATAAGAAACGAAATTAAGATGTTATCGACCGTAGTACACTCTAGCGGCAAGTAAGGAAAACCGGGATGCATGATCAGATATTGTAGGTTGACGTCGAGTGGACCAGAAAACGCAAGAGGTTTAGCGATTGACCGGTAGAGGGCGAACAGTATACATCTTATAGTATATTAAGTTAAGACATAAATAGCTGCCAGGAAATAGAAGAATTTTGGCTAGGCAACTTAATTAGGGTGCAAATACTAGATACTGGAGTTTTATTATAGTAATTTATGAAAGTGCAATTGTATCTGCAGTGTTTAGTGTTGTCACTGAATACTAGAGGGCACGCTTGACAATAGTAAGTTAAATCTACAATAAGTTAAATAAGTAGGTCGATGGGCTTTTATACCTCGGAAACTGGTAAATACTGGTGTGTCACGTATACTTGACTTATTAAAGTAAAATACAAATGGTTAAAATAAGCTTTAGTACATGAACATTACCAGATAAAATATACGTATATGTGTTTATACTATTCACCGGTAGATGTCACAATAGGTCTCGTTTCCTTATCAATTTAACAAAATACAAATAGCCTAAGAGCGGTACGGTTGCGCTGTATGAATTTTGAACATTAATTCATAACAGCTACTTTTTTTGCACCAAAAAATTTGTTAAAGCAATTAGATTAGGTATTCTTTAATAAAACACTAGTCCACCAACGTGACTGTAGAAAATATTAAAAAATAATCTATAAAAAATCCTTAAAAATCGGGCGAAAATGGTATAAGCATTTACTTACTTTATGGCATACTATATATATTTATATTCTTTGTGATACATGAAAAATCAACCGATTTTTGTTAAGGCAACATCGTAATATAATAATTTTTAATACAGAAAAATATAAAATTCAATTACGGCTATGGTATATAAGCTAACATTACAGTTATGGTTTATATATATCTTTCTTATATGTATTGACCCTTTTTATACTGAAGCTACCCAAAATACCTGGAGCTTTATTTTCTTTGAAAAAGTGTTGTGAAATTAATATATAAGCCAAACTCACTACGTTGACTTTTCATGAAGGCCACATTGAAGAAGGTGTAATGCTAATGAACCCTATAAATACCTATTAAGTGATTTCAAATGCATTTTCATTAATAGTAGGCGCGAGAGGGGAATACGCGGGGTGAGCGGAGGTGTGCAGCACAGCGAGAGGCGCGCGGGTGGGTGACAAGTGTGTGTGTAGGTACTTTACTTTTATCGGTGGCTTCGGTGCGGCCCTAAGCTTTATGTTCTATTAGGTATATGTTAATAGTGTATTTTAGACAACTTATTATTAAGTTCAATAGTAGCTATGAAGTATGGATTAAAAGTTAAAACTAAGTCATTTAGTAACTTTAAATTTTGTATATAATCTGACATCTAAAACGACTCAAAACCGCCAAAATGATTTTTAAATATATATAATTTATCGATTAAGAAATCACGGACTTTGTGTACCTAGCCTATACGCCTATAATAAAAGCCCTCTCATCCGGTGCATTCGTAGGTGTAGTAGGTACTGAACAACTACGTTGTCGGCCGGACGGTAGGTATATTGAGACCATATATTCGTGATTGTACTTTGCACACACTTTATTAACAGTACAGTTGAAGACATAAATTAGGTATACATAAAAAGTAGAACATGTATACGTATCGGCATAAATTCTTAGAAAGATGATGCCACGCTAAATTATGCCTTATAGGGACGCTTAGAAGCAGGTATTCGTCACTTCGCAGTCTTCGCACGCCGCGCAGGACGAAGCCCTTCGCGACCTTGAATTACATAGACGCAACACCGAGATTGCGTAAATAAGTATGTCTTGATCCAACAAGTAAATAGGATGACAAATGTATTCGTTTTTTAAAATATTACATCGTCATAATTATTTTATATAAGTAGTATAGAATAGATACGCGGAACACGCATGTTTCATAAAGATCATATCACGGCAAAAGTCACCAACCAGAGATAATAAGGGCTACAGGCGGGTGGCCGCCATCCAAAATTTTGAAAACGCAGATATAACAAGGAAAGTTAACTAGGTGTTTTAAAAATTTTCGTCTCTCAAAGGGTTGAAAATAGGGGTTAAATATTGTATGGGGATCAATTTTTTTTAAATAGACAAAACTGGTTTGTTCGTTTCTGTCAGTACATATCAACGCACAGCCCAAACCGCTGGTTCTAGAGATTCCAAATTTGGCACGTAGATTCCTTATAAGGTCTAGGGGTGCACTAAGGAAGGATTTTTCAAAATTCGTCCCCTAAGGGGGTGAAATGGGGGTCCAAAGTTTGTATGGGGAAACAAGATTAGTAAGACTATTTTATTCAATACTTCACCTTCTAAATAAGTAAACACGTGTCTCCAGTTTTTTGAAAATTCAACCCCTAAAAGGGGGGAATGGGGTGACAAAGTATGAAAATCGACAATGGGTATGTTTCTGTGGTTTATCGGGTCGCTAATTACGAAAACTATAATGTTTTTAATATCCAACGTGGCGGACATGAAATGCCATCTCCCTTGTCGGGGTGAAATGGGGTTGAAATTTAAATAACTAAATATCAATATGGGTGTAGATTTATGTTTTTTTTTGGACGTCAATTACGAAAACGGTATATATTTTAAGATTTAATATTGTGGAAATGAAAATTCTTTATCTAAATATATAAAAAAAGAAACTGACTGACTGACTGACATATCAACGCATAGCCCAAATCGCTGGTTCTAGAGATTCCAAATTTGGCACGTAGGTTCCTTATAATGTCTAGCTAGGGGTACACTAAGGAAGGATTTTTCAAAATTCATCCTCTAAGGGGGTGAAATGGGGTCCAAAGTTTGTATGGGGAAACAAGATTAGTCAGACTATTTTATTCGCAACTTCACAGGAGTACTCCTAACAATAAATAAGTAAACACGTGTTTCCGGTTTTTTGAAAATTCAACCCCTAAAAGGAGGAAATCGAGTGACAAAGTGTGAACCCTACCTCTACCTCTTGAGCTGAAATCAATCACAAGTAGCAACATATTTAAAAACAAATTAAAGTGTTTCTTGTTGAGGAAGTGTTACTATTCGATAGAAGAATTCTACAGTCAGGGTCGGGATCAGGCAATGTGAATAATTCCTTTTATTTAATTAGAACGACATATATATTTTTTCTTAATATTATTTTTAAACATTTACTGACATTTATACTATAATTTATTGATTTTATTCTTTTAAAGTTTAGTTTTAATGATTTTTGACATTGTAATTTGTTCTGTCATTGTTAATTATGTGTTCTTAATTTATTATTTAAAAGTTTGTAATTGATTATTTATTATTTTTAAGTTTTTTTTTAAATTGACATGTATTTTCAAACACAATTTATATTGTTAAATGAAATAAAATAAATGAAAAAGTAAAATGAAATGAAATGAAAATGACAATGGGTATTGATTCTGTGGTTTATCAGGGCGCTGATTACGAAAACTACTATGATTTTAAAATTCAACGTGGCGGACATGAAATACCATCTCCCCTGTCGGGGTGAAATGGGGTTGAAATTGAAATAACTAAATATCAATATGGGTGTAGTTTTGTTTTTTTCGGACGTCAATTACGAAAACGGTATCGATTTTAAGATTTAATATTGAGAAAATGAACATTCTTTATCTAAATATATAAAAAAATAAACTAACTGACTGACTGACATATCAACGCACAGCCCAAATCGCTGGTTCTAGAGATTCCAAATTTAGCACGTAGGTTCCTTATAAGTTCTAGCTAGGGGACACACACACTAAGGAAGGATTTTTCAAAATTCATCCTCTAAGGGGGTGAAATGGGGGTCCAAAGTTTGTATGGGGAAACAAGATTAGTCAGACTATTTTATTCGAAACTTATTAGGAGTACTCCTAACAATAAATAAAAACACGTGTTTCCGGTTTTTTGAAAATTCAACCCCTAAAAGGAGGAAATCGGGTGACAAAGTGTGAAAGCCGTACCGTACTCTTAAAGATATATACCACACTATCTTTTTCTCCCGGCTTCGCCCGCGTACTAAACGTAACTTTAAACAGTCTACAAGAAAAGGATGATCTCAGTTTGAATTTGACCCAACCAGAGGTATGTGTTTGTCCGCGATTATCACGCGTTTGGCTGAACCGATTTAGGTGCGGGTCGGAAAACTTTTTGTTACATTCTGGAGGTTTCGGTATACGAATTTTTATGCCGCCATCGACTTACTACTACTAAGAGATTATAATTACTACTCTTGAATAAAAGTACATATCTGTCTCCCTTAAAATAAGGAAATCTGGTCTCAAAGTCTGAAAATCAATATGGGTATTATTTTCAGACTTTGTGACCACATTTCCTCCTTTTAAGGGTTGAATTCTCAAAAACCTGAAAAACTTGTTTACTCATTTATCATTAGGAATACTCCTTTAAAGTTTCGAATAAAATAGTCTTAACTAATCTTGTTTTCCCATACAAATTTTTGGCATCGTTTCACCCCTTAGCATGTGAATTTTGGAAAATATTTTCATAGTGCGCCCCTAGACCTTATAAGGAACCTACTTGCCAAATTTGGAATATAATCTAGAACCAGCGGTTTGGGCTGTGCGTTGATATGTGAGTCAGTCAGTTTCTTCTTTAACATATTTAGAAAATGTTCATGTCCACAATATTAAATCTTAAAATCGATGCCATTTTCGTAATTAACGTCCCAAAAAAACCATGAAAACGACACCCATATTGATATGTAGACATTTCAACCCCATTTCACCCCGACTGGGAAAATTGGTATTTCACGTCCGCCAATTTTCGTTAAAATCATTGTTGTTTTCGTAATCAGCGACCCGATAAACCATAGAAATAATACCCATAGTAGATTTTTAGACTTTGACACCCCATTTCCCCCTTTTAGGAGTTGAATTTTCAAAAAACCTGAAACATGTGTTTACTCATTTATTGCTACGAGTACTCCTGTGAAGTTTCGAATAAAATAATTAAACTAATCTTGTTTCTCCATACAAACTTTGGAGCCCCATTTCACCCCCTTAGGGGATGACTTTTGAAAAATCCTTCCTTAGTGCACCCCTAGACTTTATAAGGAACCTACGTGCCAAATTTGGAATCTCTAGAACCAGCGGTTTGGGTTGTACGTTGATATGTCAGTCAGTCAGCCAGTCAATCAATCAGTCAGTCAGTTTCATCTTTTACATATTTAGAAATGTTTATGTCCACAATATTAAATCTTAAAATCGATGCCATTTTCGTAATTGACGTCCCAAAAAACCATGAAAATGATACCCATATTGATATGTAGACATTTCAACCCCATTTCACCCCGACAGGGGAGATGGTATTTCACGTCCGCCACGTTGGATTTTAAAATCAGTGTTGTTTTCGTAATCAGCGACCCGATAAACCACAGAAACAATGCCCATTGTCGATTTTCAGACTTTGACACCCCATTTCCCCCTTTTAGGGGTTGAATTTTCAGAAAACCTGAAACCGTGTTTACTTATTTATTATTAGGAGTACTCCTGTGAAGTTTCGAATAAAATAATCAAACTAATCTTGTTTCTCCATACAAACTTCGGAGCCTCATTTCACCCCCTTAGGGGACGAATTTTGAAAAATCCTTCCTTAGTGCACCCCTAAAGCTTATAAGGAACCTACGTGCCAAATTTGGAATCTCTAGAACCAGCGGTTTGGGCTGTGCGTTGATATGTCAGTCAGTCAGTCAGTCAGTCAATCAATCAGTCAGTCAGTTTCTTCTTTTACATATTTAAGATTAAGATTATACGTAAACATCATAAACTACGCAAATAAACAAAATTTCCTACGCCGCAAACAAATTTTACATAGTTACTCAAACTCAATATCATTTTAAAGGTAATGAATGAGTAGGTAAATAATAATAAAATGTCGCACTGTGCGGCTAGCATAACATGCATCTCGTCCGCGCGAGATAGGCTACCTGTCACTGTCTGATTAATGCTGTCAAAATGTGACAGGTAGCTTATCTCGCGCGCGAGTAGATACGGAATACATGTTGTGCTAGAGGGGCTGGGCCGAGCGGCGGCCTCAAGCACGCGTGTTTTAAGTTTGAACCTGCCTACTCAATCCCTACATTCTCATCTCAAATAATCCTTAACAGTAAGTCAATAAAGTCCAAATCCGATTGCAAACGTATGCTGTACATTAATGAATATAAATAAAATTCGCTTTATTCCTATTTCGTTGATATTCTGAGCTTTAAAGCCAACGGGAAAATTGCAATCACGGACTTTGTATTTGTATTTGGGCACCGTCATCAATGCATTCGTTATTCATATCAGAGTCATAGTAAGTAATAATAATAAACAGACATCGGAGCTAGGCGGCGGGGGCCGCACGCGCCGCGCGCTTGAGTATCGACATGCCTACTTCCATCTCGTTGTGCGTTCTAAAATAATCCCTGACAGTAAGGCAATAAAGTCCAAATCAGATTGCACGTGTGTGCTGTAATTAAGCAAATCAACGAAAACAAATAACATGGGGTTCATTCCTATTCCATTGACATTCTCAGGGCTTAAATTAAAAGTCCACGGAAAAATTGGAACTGATATATTTTTTCTACTAATGTTAAATAGGCGATTTGTAAAAAACTATTTACCAAATATTTAAATAGTTTCATTTTCAATGATAATTCTTAGAAACAGTCCTTGTTTTTCATGTGTTGCTATAAAAAGCTTATATATAATTTTCTTTTTAATAAATTTGAGAAAAACTGAAAATACCTGTTTGATTAAATTTCTCTTATTTCCCGTTGCATATATGTTTCGATTCGGGTCGTCAGCATCAAAACAGACCTAAAGATAGAAGCATTCTCAATAAAACTACTTATACCATATTTGCTGTGAAAAATCAACAGTTTTTGGGCACCATTTTTTCTATCCAACTTCCGGTGGTAGATTCGCAAATTTAAAAAATATTGATTCTTAAAATCACTTAAAAGAACCGTATAAAAAAAATTAGCCTGTTAGAGAATTTTTTCCAAAAAAAACGTATCTTTCTTAGGCTAAAATACAGAAATGTATTCATAATGATTGTTATAGGTCATACAGACTTGAGAAAATGTCAACAATTAATTATAAGCACTCACATAACATGATGCTAAGCTGGTGAAGAATTTAAATTATTAGTAGACATTTCACTTTATATAAAATAATATGCTTTGGTTTCACCTTGTACATAAATTTCAGCACGTCAGTGATAGACGAAAGAACTCCTTTTAGTTGTAGAACTTAGCTGTATAGCGCTTTCCGCGAAAATGCAAGTTCATATTATGTAAAACAGAAATATTAGGTTGATATCTACTGTAGATTAATAATTGTCTTTTTAGCGTTGTCTCGGATCAGTTGCGTCCTGGGGAATGCCTGGGATCCGTTACCTCAGCCCATGAGTTGGCGTAGGCACTAATTTATCTTAGATTACTTAGGATTGTGATTGCTCACTCAATAAGTGATACCGTCCGTAGAACCCATACGCTGATTTCGCTTAATGTAACAACTACCCGGTGACGCAGTGGAGGCGCACCAGCCTCTGAAGCGAGGGAACTAAGTTCAAATCCCAGTAACCAAATGACTATCTCTTATTTTGTTTTTTATGATTATTATTTCTTGAATGATATTTTTAGTATTTAGATTCTAGTATTATTTATTTATGTTTTCAAGGAAATATTGTGTTAGTTAAGTTTATATTATAAACAGAGAGAGGAGGACCGTGAGTCAGTCTTAGTCTTTTTGAAGAAATAAAATAAGAGTTATGTTGATATACTATGTTTAATGATTGTAATGCAAAAAAAAAAAAAAGATATCTTCATGAGAATGTAGCATATGTAATATAGGAAGGTGACAACATAAGTATATAAAGTAGGCAAACAAATTCGTGACGCAAGGAGCGAAGGCGAAATGCTAAACGCCATTTCACAAAACACATACTTATATGGGTGTAATGTTTCAAATAAGAAACAAATTGCATATTTTCATGTTACATACAAAGTATAACTTATTGTAGATTCTTTTTACGTCAGTAGTATGGTATATAACGTTATGGGCATTGTAAAGATGCAGGCATATAAGCTTCATTCGGAGTAGACAGAAGTAGGTTCATGACGGGTATTCTTTCAGGCCTCCGGATGACATATGCACTGTAACATAAAAGGAAAGAAAAATTAGGCTAAAGGCAGGGAGGTATAATTGCAAATGGGAATAGTGTAATGAATATATATTGCAAAAGTGCCACATTATGATTAACGGATGTCAGATAATTTTGTACATAGGTAGGAAAATTGAAGTTTCAATGAGAACATTTAGGAGTGGTCAATCTACGTTTTCGTTGAGCAGGTAATAAAGTAAACAAGTATGTGAATATACTAAAGTGACTAATGGGATGAAGAGACTATTTTCAAACTACTTCAAACTTCGAATTTTTATTTGCCTCATACTTGTATATATTTCATTGCGAACAAAGAGATTTGTTAAGGTTTTGAAGCATTCATGCCATGGAGCTAGGCCAGCATGATGCTAACTTGTGTTGTTGTTTGTACCCGCTCTAGTTCTGGAGTAGCGGTGTCTCCTGACACAATCGCTGATGTGTTTGGCGAGAGACTCCAGCTTTTATAATGTATTTACAATTTTATTAACCAATATCTTAAGCCGTTGTTTACAGGTGGCTGGGATCCTTGCCCGGATGACGAGGGATTGTTTTGTATTTTTATCACTGGGGGAGGACATATCGGTTTCATGTTTTAAAGTCTGCATTGGTATGTATAGTCATTATCATTGTTTAACTACCAACATTGGGTGCAATAGAGAGTATTAGTATTGTAAGATGTGAATGTGACAGTACTCAAATATAAATTGGTGGTTTAACACTTGAACTCAAAATATGGTCATACACTTACATAAGGGTTCCAGAGCAATATCAGGTCGGGTTCATAGTTGTTTGTTATTGGTCAATACTCCGTGGTAGTATGATTACATGATTTTCTTCACCAGGGAGCAATCAATTCTTAGAGCTTCAGAACATGGACTACTGTAAAGAAGGATAACACAAATTAGTCACTAATGGTATCTGTGTTATATGAGAAGACAGACGGGTATATTGAACGGACTGACACTTACATTAGGGTCGAAAATACAGGTCAAGTTGTTGTTCCCTCAAACTCTTGACGGCGAGCATCAATTTTTGAGGTTGTCTCTCTCGTTGGTTGCATACTCATGACTGGAGGTCGTGACTATATGAGGCACTTAGCGCATTATTGCTATCTAGACCGCTCCGGCTCCATCCTAGATCATCTGAATCCGTGTAATCCATAGGGCGTCTGGAAATTAGAGATTGATTGAGTTAAATTTCTATCATTGAGTTGCGGTAGATTTAGATCATAATTATTGTACAGGTAGCAATGAAAATTATACTCACTTGTAAATAATAATCATTTGTTCACTGTTATATTTATATTAACGTGATATTTACTTAAATACAAGCACAATATTTTGGTGCGCTTAGTTTCCATTTTCTTTGACACTTGACACTTGACAGACAGATCAATGACAAGACAATGACACTTCGTTTAGACGTTTTATTTTCTTTTCTTACGTAAACGTTGACACTTGTCGGTCCAATGAAAATAACACTTTGTTTGAGCGTTTTTCGCGTGATAAATTTCATAGTGGTTGTTCAAAAATCGTATAAACATTGTCAATGATGGCCGCCATGATGGGCGATGGTGAAGCTGTGGAGCTATTCGTTATTATTGTAAATGCATTAAGCTGGTATAAAAATATTTGTGAGGTTCCCATTAAATTTTGGTACCTATCTACTTTATTATATTTCGTCACTTCATTCTCAATATGAAAGTCGCATTACCTAATTTTCAATATAATTTTTAACTAGATAGCCCTTTAAAACTACTAGACAACTTGCACGCTTTTAGAGTATTCCATACGAAAACTTTAGTTGAATTATTAAGTAATTAAATTAATACGCATTAAAGGCTACAGTAAGGTCTAAGGGTTATGTAATCGGGGGGTAGAGTGGGGTGCAGTTGAGTCGGTTGACCTTTGGAAATGAATTTACGGGAATATACTTACGGGTTTTACTGTAAAGAAAAATAAGATGCCCATAATATTTTCTTAATTGTTTTATATTTTAATTAGTAACAACATGCAGGTTAATGAAGTCAGGCTACATTAGCTGTTCCAGGCAAATAAAGTGTCAAACCAATATGGTTTGGTGGCACTGTACTTTGTACGTCATATTTATATGGAAACGTGACGTGTGGGGTGGTGTCGTCGAGCCAAATTGGTTCATTTTTCAATACAGAATTTATATCCATGGTCAAACTCTATGTACAATCAAGATTTAATTTTGTATTGGCTTAAAATATTGCAGACTTGAAAGGAGCAATGTTTATATTGTGGTGGTACTTACGGAGTTTTGTTTGATCGTTAGGGGCTGTACGTCTGATATGAATAAAATAATGATAAGCATGTGTTGGCGTAAAAGATGAAGGATCCATCGTCATGAATGATTGAATACTAGGTAGACCGTGAATGTGTTATGAGAGGTATGAATGAGTTTCTTGCGACCGGACGAAACTTACAGTACAACCTAGATTTATTTGGTAATTGGTCCCTCCAAATACAACACGATGTGTTACCACAGTAATAGGTGCTAGGTTACAGTCAATAATATGACAAGGTCTTTTAAGACTTACTGTGTTGGCACAGACTTCACTCGAGCTAAGAAAGCTATGATATTGGGTATACACACCTCACTTTGGATAAGGTAACCGATACTTATAAATATGGGCATCCATTATCACACAACTACGAGTAAAATGTTACTCTGGTGGTACATGAATAAATTATGTTACATAATCAATTAAGTAGTGTGCGCATATGTGCATACACATGCGTTGAGTCGTATTTATTAATTTATTGAACTACAATGTTGGTATAAAATATTATCGTTTAACACCGTAAGTCCGTAACTAGTGATAAATTTTGCCATGTTAAAATTGAACAAACGGTTATCTTGTTCAAGTGAAACACACTCCAGTGGGGATGGGCTATGGTGATTTGTGGATAGGGAGTGGATTGAATCTTAATTCTGACGAGTGAGGAATCTTAGTACTTACATAATGGATTTTTCTATAATTGCGTGGAGAGTTTTTGGGGGATCAGGCAGAACTCGGACAATGTGAGTCAGGACGTACGGGTGCCCAGCCAGACCCAGAAATCCAGCTTGATACTGCAAACTCGGACTAATAGAGTCTATCAAACTCACAACTTGGTACTCCGGGCAAATGGAAAGGTCTTGAGGAATAGATTATCACGAGTCTTTGTTGAAGGTTTATTGGTTCGCTCCCCTTCACCGGGTCGCCCCTGCTCTTTTCTTTTGGTCTAAATACTCACCACACTAAAGTCACTATTGTGGAGGGATTGACATATCAATGAATTGAAACCTTTCAAGTTTGTTGTTGACAATAAACTAATATCATTGATTTTTATCACTGAAAATTAGGTAACTGTCGTTATGTTTATGTTAAGAGGTTGGAGATGAGTTTTACAGACAAGATCTGAAAGATCTGGCCTTTCAAACTCCTCTGGGGGTAGAGCTGTAACAGAACGCCGCTGGCAGGTCCAGTTACGTTTATATTAAAATAGTTTCCAAGGGACAGCTGACTTAGCTCACTGTTTCATTTTTTATAAATAATTAGGCGACTTGACGGGATCACTACCGTGCCCCTTGTGTATATTTAAAGTAATTCTATACATCTGGATTTATTTTGTATAAAAGAATGTATAAAAACATTCAAGGTCAAGAAACACATCGAATAAATTATACTACTATAAGGATGCTAAGGTTATTCCCGAGTACTTATAATAATGCCAGGTTAAAACATTAATTTGGACAGTAAAACAATGTCAAAATTACAAATAAACCCAGCAATAATATCCATTGTCTATTCCTCTTCAAACCGCGCGCCACACTAAAATTAGGTAATTATTATTCGAAACTCAATCTTACTCAGAAAACCATTTCACATTCGAATTTCGACCCTAATAGCAGAGTGTTAACGTAGGTCAAAGAAACGAGAGTTACGTCCTTTAGTGCATAGGTCACGCCCGACAAAATGGCTGCCGGGTCCCATATGGCCGCGGCAACTTGTCAAACGTTAACTCCTACTGAAATATGAGAGCCTGGTACTCGTACTTCGCAAACCGTGTCCGGATTGTACATGTTATTCCGCGTTTACCGAGTATAACACGTGTTGGCATTGTCTGTCGGCGCCGCTTTGATGGTGTCTAATAGATTTACCGCTTGGCGGCATTGTTTGTCGGCGCCACTTTGACGGCGACGTTTGTACTGCTAACTCCTGCTAAATTATGAAAGCCTGGTACTCGCATTTCGCAAACCTTGTCCAGATTGTACATATTATTCCGCGTTTACCGAGTATGACACGTGTTGGCATTGTTTGTCGGCGGCGCTTGTGCTGCTTGTCCAACTTTTACCGTGTCAACGTTTACCGATTGTTCAGGTTATACTGTGTTTAAGAGTATAAAAGGAGGTGTGGGTTGTAGGTAGCGGGACTTTAATTTCGTCGATCGCGCTGGTAGTATCTCTGGCTATTGCTGTCAAATTACTGTTAGTGGGTTTTTATATCGTCAATAAGGGCGTGATTCTGCTGCTGTGGGGAGGTCACTCTGCATAGCGGGAAAATCACTCCTTACTTTGAATTGACTTAACTTTATGGGGATTTTTTTTAGTGTTTATTGTTTAAATTATTTTGTAGCCAGAATGCTATCTAGACAAACAGTATGTCTAACGGGATTACCGTATCCAAACGGTGCCAAACGCGGTCATCCCGGAGCCTTATTTGCAACCGAGCTTGGAGGTGGTTCGGCACTTTCTCTTTAACGACATAGAAAGTGAATTATCCTTCACGATCTCCTGAAGCCCAGCTGGCGACGTAACCATGGCCTACTCTGCTCAGTTCAGACCTTGGCAAAGGAGTGTATACTCCGCTTGGTAAAATCGTCCAGTAATCGGGAGATCGGTCTTGTTAAATATATTTATATATTGACGTATATACACGCTAGGGTAGGCTACCTTCTCCACCATGTCTTCGGACGAGAAGGGGGGCCAACTTACACGAGCTGTTAGGGTTTGACTTACCTCGGAGTAGCTCGCCGAACTCTTCCAGTCTAAGCTTAGGGCAAATCACAACCTTATTTGAAACTAAAGACTATATTCTGGTTTTAGTTTTAAATAAGCGAAAAGGGGTAAAAATGGGGATAGGAATAGGTTAAATTCACACACTATGGGATGTAGGGTACATAAGTTAGGCACCATTCGAACGGTTAGGTCTTTCGTCACGTAAAAGGAATTTTATAGGTTTTGTTCCGGTCGTCTGTAGGTATTTAGGTCGCTCAGCGGGTGCTAGAAGGCTCTGATGTCCGTCTGTCAGTGGAGAGGAGCAGCGACTGTTTATTGTTCGTCTCTAAGGTAGTTTAGGTCGTCCAACACAGGTTCTAATGCCTAACGTCTGTCTGTAGGTACCTAGGTCATTCGACAAGCACTAGAAGGGATTTGGGAGCCTGGGTTTGTAGTCAGAGGAAACCACGACTGTCTATCGTTCGTCTATAGGTAATTAGGTCAACCAATTAGCACTAAAAGGGTTCTAACGTCTAACGTCCGTCTATAGGTATCTAGGTCATTCAACAAACACTATAAAGGGTTCTGGTAGCCTGTGGTTGTAGTAAGAGGAGCAGGGACTGCCTATTGTTCATCTCTAGGTAGCTAGGTCATCCAATAAAGGTTGTAAAGCCTAGCGTCCGTCTGTAGGTATTTAGGTCATTCAGCAAGCGCTAGAAAGGATTTGGGTGGCTTGAGATTGAAGTAGTAAAAGCAAACAAGAGTCTATTTTCCGTCTCTAATCAATTAGATCACCCAATAAACACTAGGAAGGTTGGGTCAGTAGTAATAATCAACAGGTCTAAAAATCTAGGTCTTTCAACAAATACTAAGTGATTAGATAATACAACTGTACGTAAATTTTATAATTTTAAATGTTCACCGATTACTTATTGAGCTAAGTAGCAAACTGCCTCGGTTAAGGGAAGTGGTTCACATAAATGAGTACTATTATGAAATACAGCTTCAGGTATATATATTTGAGTGTTTTAACAAATTATGCAATAACTAATAACGTTACTTTTGTTATGTATACAATTTACAACCGAATAAAGTCATAAATTGTATAGGAGGCAATGCTAGTTTTCATGAATCAGTCTAATTCAGGTTCCAGTTATGATTAGGACAATAGAATCATCTCAGCAAGAATTGGGTTGGTTCTAGTGACGATACGGAGTAGATCACATGTCTTTTCATCATAAGTGGAACAATTTGTTTAGTCTAACTGCCTCACAAGCTATATACCATTAGGACTAGTAAACAATGGTGAGCTTAGGGCTAGTCGGGGCTTATTAGCTAGAGATGATCTTCAATCATCTACACGACTACTAATGAACTCGCTTCATCAGTAGGACGAGCTAGGGTCTATGTAGAGGTCATTCTGCATCCTGCGATAATAGTAGCCTGTATGGATAAAATACAACAACATACCATACTATATTTATCAAAATTATCCTTAGCTAGCTTAATGATTGGGTTTTATGCGTAGAAAGTATACAATGGGTAATTTTGATCTAGGGAAATGGCTTATAAAGAAAATTTGCCCTTCTTTATAAACCCCGCTACTATTATTTAACGGACCGACGTAGGAAGAGCTGGTAGCAGATAGTATTGAAAAAACAAATAATAATAATACAAAATTAATAATGAGTAGGTATAATACATAGGAAAACCTGGCTAGGAATAAGTACCAGTAGGAACTTTAGGGAATCCATTAACGTCTTTGTGTAGGCTGAGAGTCCAAGGATCTGACAAGCATTCACATTAAAGAAACTGGGTTCCTTCGGCTACAACGTTACGGGGTCCTAAAACCATAGACGATTCACATTGGCCAAAATAAATTCACAACGTTTAGTCTTTTATTCTTTAATTAAGCTATTTATCGCTATCGTCGCGCGCGTTATATTACAAAATGAACGCGCCATACACTATTATGGCGGTAGTTGTAGATGAAAAAACTGTGTATAAGCCGGAACCCCACTGCTGCGCACGGTCGAGCTACACACGTGGGTACAAAAACGCTTCGTATTAAAATGTAGGTAGATAATTCCACAGCAGCGCACGGACACGCTAGGCACGAAATGACGTCACTGAGACACGCGTGGCCTGTGCCGAAGTGTCCCCCACGCACACGATAGCGCGCGTGGCAGGCCAAGCCCCACTGCGACTCACGCTGTCCACGCTACGAACGAATGCCCTATCTATTAGTGGGGGTGCGGGGGCTACGAGAATCATGCGCCGTGCTTGTAGCAAAGAGTAGTTGTAGCGGAGATTTACTCTCAGGGGGATGTAATGATTATCTCGCTACATGGTTCTATACATATGTAAAGCACAATATAAAATAGCTACTGCACCGACCATGAATCAACACTCGATGGGCGCTCAATTCCATCTCCTCTCAGTCTCTTATCTCTCGTTATGAATGTAACCTCAGAACTCTCTTAGGGAAAATTAGAAGGGCCCCAAGTCCCGTGGCTTCTATCGGTGGATGCACGGCACAACTGAATCTCCACAGGAGAACTCATCGTGCATCCCGCATCTCATAGACTCTTCTCTTGCGATGAGTACTGAGGTGGGGAGATTACTCCCCGCATAAGCCTCCACAACAACCCCTACAGCTTATCCATCAGCCTCCATAATGAACCTCCAGTAACTCAAACCGATAACCTCTAGCCACCAAAAATGTTACATTCAAACTCGAGCTACACACAAAGAAGAATATCAATCAATTCTTCTACTCAGCTCTGTCTCAAGGCAATCGTTAACTCATGGTCGCCGCAATATCTATACATATCGAAATATAGATATATTTCACTCACCAAGGTCTCCTGTACGTGGTTACACGCCACATCACTCTCCTCACTTTTCTCAACTCGTTCCCGCCATCTTTTTCTCCACTGTCCGTCTCACCCGTCTCACCTATATCACCGACCTCGATCGCCCGTGTTGCCAGTGATAAAAGCTAAGAGTCACAGATAGGATACATACCACAATAAGAGACTTCGCGAACTCCGCGACAGTAGTATACTATGTTCCCATCCCTCCCCCCTCTGTAGTAACTTGGCGATCACTGATTAGGAGACGCACGGTCCGGCGTCCTAGGCACACACGGACCCGGACGACGTAAGTAATCACAGTGTCCATCGAAAGATGGAACGCTGCGCTTACGGCGTCCAACTCAGATCCGACGCGTACACTTAGACGTTCCCGCTGGCGGGGACGTCCAACGCGTGATCGCAACAACACAGACACATATAGTCCCTATTCGTCCCGGTACCGCCGCATACCGGATAGTCAGTCCGACCCAGGTCGGGTCGCGTGCACCGCAGGGAATGTTAGTACACGCAGCTGACCAATCTATCCACGTGGGAGACACGTTTAGCGTGTGCCGCACACGGTGTGCGTGCATTGGTTGCTGTGGAAATGTTGACACACGCAGCTAGACCAATGGACCCACGTGCGTCACGTGTACAGCGTCATAGCGTGTGCAAGCGTAGCGTGCGCAGCAGTGGGGCTCCGGCTTAAGATAAGTAAAATATATACAAACCTGTTTGTGTTAAATACTGTTTTTAATTCCATATTCAATTTGTCCCGGAGCCCACTTGGTGTAATAAAACGCGCGCGGATAGAGATATTTGAGGAATAAAGCTAATTTAAAGGAATAAAAGACTAAACGTTGTGAATTTATTTTGGCCAATGTGATTCGTCTGTGGTTAGGACCCGTAATGTTGTAGCCGAAGGAACCCAGTTTCTTTAATGTGAATGCTTGTCAGATCCTTGGACTCTCAGCCTACACAAAGACGTTAATGGATTCCCTAATGTTCCTACTAGTACTTATTCCTAGCCAGTTTTTCCTATGTATTATACCTACTCATTATAAATTTTGTATTATTATTATTATTTGTTTTTTCAATACTATCTGCTACCAGCTCTTCCTACGTCGGTCCGTTAAATAATAGTAGCGGGGTTTATAAAGAAGGGCAAATTTTCTTTATAAGCCATTTCCCTAGATCAAAATTACCCATTGTATACTTTCTACGCATAAAACCCAATCATTAAGCTAGCTAAGGATAATTTTGATAAATATAGTATGGTATGTTGTTGTATTTTATCCATACAGGCTACTATTATCGCAGGATGCAGAATGACCTCTACAGAGACCCTGGCTCGACCTACTGATGAAGCGAGTTCATTAGTAGTCGTGTAGATGATTGAAGATCATCTCTAGCTAATAACCCCGACTAGCCCTAAGCTCCCCATGGTATAAAAAGGTGATCTGTGTATAGCTAGTGAGGCAGTTAAACTACAAACAAATTGTTCCACTTATGATGAAAAAACATGTGATCTACTCCGTATCGTCACTAGAAACAACCCAATTCTTGCTGAGATGATTCTATTGTCTTAATCATAACTGGAACCTGAATTAGACTGATTCATGGAAACTAGCTTTGCCTCCTATACAATTTATGACTCTATACGGTTGTAAATTGTATACATAACAAAAATAACGTTATTAGTTATTGCTTAACTTCTTAAAACACTCAAATATCTACCTGAAGCTGTATTTCATAATAGTACTCATTTATGTGAACCACTTCCCTTAACCAAGGCAGTTTGCTACTTAGCTCAATAAGTAATCGGTGAACATTTAAAATTATAAAATTTACATACAGTTGTATTATTTAATCACTTAGGATTTGTTGAAAGACCTAGGTTTTAGACCTGTTGATTATTACTACTGACCCAACCTTCCTAGTGTTTATTTGGGTGATCTAATTGCTTACAGATGGGAAATATACACTTGTTTGCTTTTACTACTTCAATCTCAAGACACCCAAACCCTTTCTAGCGCTTGCTGAATGACCTAAATACCTACAGACGGACGCTAGGCTTTACAACCTTTATTGGATGACCTAACTACCTAGAGATGAACAATAGGCAGTCACTGCTCCTCTTACTACAACCACAGGCTACCAGAACCCGTTCTAGTGCTTGTTGAATGACCTAGATACCTATAGACGGACGTGAGACGTTAGAACCCTTTTAGTGCTAATTGGTTGACCTAATTACCTAAAGACGAACGATAGACAGTCGTGGTTTCCTCTGACTACGAACCCAGGCTCCCAAATCCCTTCTAGTGCTTGTCGAATGACCTAGGTACCTACAGACAGACGTTAGGCATTAGAATTTTTGTTGGATGACCTAAACTACATTAGAGACGAACAATAAACAGTCGCTGCTCCTCTCCACTGACAGACGGACATCAGAGCCTTCTAGCTCCTGCGGAGCGATGAGCGAACTAGATACCTACAGACGACCGGAACAAAACCTATAAAATTCCTAGTACGTGACGAAAGACCTAACCGTTCGAATGGTGCCTAACTTATGTACCCTACATCCCATAGTGTGTGAATTTAACCTATTCCTATCCCCATTTTTACCCCTATTCGCTTATTTAAAACTAAAACCAGAATATAGTCTTTAGTTTCAAATAAGATCGTGATTTGCCCTAAGCTTAGACTGGAAGAGTTCGGCGAGCTACTCCGAGGTAAGTCAAACTCTAACAGCTCGTGTATATAGCTCCCCCCTCATCGCCCGCAGGCTTGGTAGATGAGAGTAAGCTGCCCTATTGTGTATATAAGTCAATATATAAATATATTTAACAAGACCGATCTCCTGAATACTGGACGATTTTACCAAGCGGAGTATACACTCTGTTGTAAGATGATTGACTGTATCTATGGTACTCTATGGCCGTATGTGTTATCTGGGGCTGAGACGAGTGCGTTCAACTGTCATGTATTTGCCATTATCTTTAACTTGTGATTTTGAATAAAGAACTTTGAAAATACACTGAATTTTGAATATAAAACATGGTGACAGCGTTGAAAAATGGATATGGAACATAAATCAGTGGTACTGTCGATGGAAGGCGATATGAATACTAACTGGAAACTTTTCAAACGCAAAATCCTGTCATACATTGACGCATATTTTTCGAAGGCAGAAGACAAACAGAAAATCGGCATTCTATTGCACCACGGAGGAGATTACTGTCAAGACGTGTATGAAACATTTCAATGCAAACCTGAAGAACAGTTTAAAACAGTTATTGAGAAATTTGACGCGCATTTCATACCGAAAACAAACATAACCTATGAAAGGTATAAAATCTTTACGTTAAAACAATCCAAAGATGAGACCTTTGAGCAGTATGTTACTGCACTTAAACGTATTAGCCAGGGATGCAACTTTGGAACTTTGCAAGACGAGTTGGTACGGGATTTGTTTATATGTGGCATAAATAACCCAAAGTTAAAAAGGCAGCTTTTAGGTATGTCTGACCTCACTTTGGAGAAAGCTTTAGAAGTTTGCAGAAACTTTGCTGTAGTTGAAGGACAGATTACAGAGATTGAAAAGGTCAGCAATGAGTGCACTGTGAAGAAAGAGGTGGAAATAGATATGATTAAAAAGAGAAGTTTGGAAAATAGGCCTAAATCAGAGTGCCAATATTGTGGATACAAACATGAATATGGAAGATGCCCTGCATATGGAAAAACTTGTGCCATATGTAAGAAAAAGAATCATTATGCTAGAAAATGTATGAATAAAAAGGTGAATTTGCTAGAACAGACCGACAATGATGACAACAGTGATGAATATGAAGTAGCCATATTCTTCTTGGATAATGAAATGGACAAGATGAAACATTCCTGGTACTGTGCAACGCTCCGGTTCAATAACAGTGACTTTCAATTGAAGGTGGACTCGGGAGCACAGTGTAATGTACTGAGTGAAAAACAATTTAAGCAATTAGGTATTTGTGAAACTGAACTAAAGCGAACAAATGTAAGAATTACTTCCTTCACCAATGGAAAAGTGCCGGTGATAGGTAAATGTACACTGTCCTGTGAATACAAGTCAAAGTTGTACCCCATGGAGTTCTTTGTTGTAAATCTAGACTGTTACAATATTTTGGGCTTGGAAAGTTCTGAAAAGCTTGGGTTTATTAAGAGAATTGATGGAGTTAACCATTTGGGGTCGGCAATTCCAGAAAAATATAATGAACTCTTTGATGGAAATGTAGGCTGTGTACCGCATGTAGTCAAGCTGGAGGTGGATAAAAATGTGAAACCAGTGGTTTCTCCAGCCAGAAAATTACCTTACAGTTTAATGCCCAAAGTGAAAGAAGAACTGGACCGTTTGGTGGAAAAAGGCATCATTGCACCGGTGACAGAACAGAACCAACGGATTGGGTGAGTCAGATGGTTGTAGTTCAAAAGAAAGATGGCTCTCTTAGGATCTGTTTAGATCCAAGACCTTTGAATAAGGCACTGAAACGAGCACATTTTCCTTTCCCCAAAATAGAGGACATAACTGCACGTTTAGCTGGTGCTAAGTTTTATTGCAAGCTGGATGCTCAGTCCGCGTTTTGGATGTGCCCTCTGGATGATGATAGTTCCCGGTTATGCACATTCCAAACAGCCTGGGGAAGATTCAGATTTTTACGTTTGCCTTTCGGTATATCTCCGGCACCAGAAATATTCCATAAAGTGGTCTGTGATACTTTCCAGGACATTGACAATGTGGCTACCTTTCAAGATGATGTGCTGTGTTGGGCAGAATCAGAAGAACAACTACAAGGAATCTTATGCAAGGTACTTGAAAGAGCAAAGGAAAATCATATAAAATTTAATCAAAATAAATGCCACTTCTTTGTAAAGGATGTTACGTTTTTGGGACATGTAATTAGTGAGAATGGTGTGAGTATTGACCAGGAAAAAGTAAAAGCTGTGACAGAGTTGCAGCCCCCAAAAGACAAGAAAGCATTGCAACGAGTACTTGGAATGTTTAATTATTTGTCGAAATTTATTCCAGGATATGCAGACCTCACAGCACCATTAAGAAACCTTTTGAAAAAGGATGTGGAGTACCGATGGGACAGGAATCACGACAAATATTTTGAAGAACTTAAGAAACATATAACAAATGCACCAATATTAACATTTTATGACACAGAAAAGGAATTGACACTTAGTGTGGATGCAAGCTCAGTTGGATTGGGTGCAGTCTTACTCCAAAATGGATGTCCTATTGCTTATGCTTCGAAGGCTTTATCTGAGACTCAAATTAGATATTCTCAAATCGAGAAAGAGGTTTTGGCTGTATGTTTTGGAGTTGAAAAGTTTAAGCAATATTTGATAGGAAATGACTCAGTTAAAGTTGAAACAGATCATAAACCAATTTTAGGAATCATAAATAAGCCATTATGTAAAGTACCTGCCAGATTACAGAAAATGATGATGCGACTGCAGCCATTTAGATTAAATGTAGTATATACCCCAGGAAAGTACTTATACATTGCAGACACATTATCAAGAGACTTTTCCATCAAAGGATGTGACATAGAAACTGATTTGGAAGAGGAAACAGAACTGCAAGTTTGTTTATTGCTACAAAATTTACCTGTCACTGCAGATTGTTGGGAGAAAATATCACAGGCTGCTGATAAAGACACTCTAATGTGTAAGGTCAAAGAATATTGCCTGAAGGGTTGGCCCAAGTTTTATAAAGATGTTGAAAATGAATTGAAACCCTACTACCAATTTTGTGAAGACATTGTTATGAATAAAAATTTACTGTTTAAAGGTGACCAAATTATCATACCCAAATCTTTGAGAGGGGACATGCTAAAAAGTCTTCACTCTGGACATCCTGGTATTTCAAGAATGTCATCTAGAGCTGAATTGACTATGTATTGGCCTGGAATAGCACAAGATATCAAGAAGTTTGTGAACAGTTGTGGAATTTGTCAGAAATATCAGGACAACAACCAAAAAACGGTTTTAGAGTATAAAAAAGTACCAATGCTACCATGGCAAGAAGTGGGTTGTGATATATTTGAATTCAAGCAGAAACAATATTTGGTTGTAGTTGATGCTTTGTCTAACTACATTGAAGTCGGAGGCCTAAGAGATTTAAGAAGTATAACAGTGATCAATCAGCTGAAGACAGTGTTTGCAAGACATGGAATTCCATTGATATTATACACAGATGGAGGACTTTGCTTTGATTCAGAACTATTCAAGTCTTTTGCAAATGACAAAGACTGGGGTTTTACCCATATAAAGTCTAGTCCACACTATCCAAAATCGAATGGTTTAGCTTAAAGTGCGGTAAAAACAGTTAAAAAAATGTTTAGAAAAGCGGAAGACGGGAATGAAGACCCTTTAATGGCTCTGCTGAACCATCGAAGCACTCCCAGGGGCAAAGTACATTCACCAGCGGCTATATTGATGGGAAGACAACTACGGACAAATATTCCCTGCTCATTTGCGACTCTAGTCCCTAAACTGACTTATGACAAGGATAGGAAGATACTGGAAAGTCAAAAGGAAAAGGTTAAACATGATTATGATAAGGCTGCAAAAATAAGAAAGGGATACAAAGAAAATCAGCCTATCAGATTTAAGAAAATGCCAACAGACAAGACTTGGATAAGAGGAAGAATTGTGGAAAAGACTGATCAACCTAGATCTTACATTGTAGAAAACGAGGAAGGAAAGAGATACAATAGGAACGAAATATTTATCAGACCTGGAGAACCAACAGTACCAAGCCAGGAATCAGAGATTGTGATTCCTCAAGGAGCAGAAGCATACTCAGATGCAGCATCAGAATGTGTCTTGGATCCCGGCAGTAGAGACACGGAATTTCCAAATCCAAATAAACAACAAATCATATTCTTAAAAATATGATTGTAAAATTTCTAAGAAGTTACTTTTAATAACTTGCTATCTATACTACTTTATTGAGTTTTCCTATAGTCCAATCAATGACTCTATTTTTTTATCCATCTATGGTACTCTATGGCCGTATGTGTTATCTGGGGCTGAGACGAGTGCATTCAACTGTCATGCATTTGCCATTATCTTTAACTTGTGATTTTGAATAAAGAACTTTGAAAATACACTGAATTTTGAATATAAAACACACTCCTTTGCCAAGGTCTGGACTGAGCAGAATAGGCCATGGTTACGTCGCCAGCTGGGCATCAGAAAATCGTGAAGGATAATTCACTTTCTATGTCGTTAAAGAGAAAGTGCCGGACCACCTCCAAGCTCGGTTGCAAATAAGGCTCCGGGATGACCGCGTTTGACACCGTTTGGATACGGTAATCCCGTTAGACATACTGTTTGTCTAGATAGCATTCTGGCTACAAAATAATTTAAACAATAAACACTAAAAATCCCCATAAAATTAAGTCAATTTAAAGTAAGGAGTGATTTTCCCGCCATGCAGAGTGACCTCCCATAGCAGCAGAATCACGCCCTTATTGACAATATAAAAACCCACTAACAGTAATTTGACAGCAATAGCCAGAGATACTACCAGCGCGATCGACGAAATTAAAGTGAAGCTACCTACAAGCCACACCTCCTTTTATACTATGAAGCTCGGACATCGTGGACTCGAGAGACATGCGAGACTCGACGGCCAATAGGGATTCGGCAGCCAATCGAGACTCGGGGGACAATCAAGACATTAGGGACTCGACAGACACGCGGCACCCCGTCAAAGCAGTGCCGACAAACGATGCCGCCAAGCGGTAAATCTAATAGACACCGTCAAAGAGACGCCGCCAAACAATACCGCCAAGCATTATACTCGGTTAACAATAGGAGGGGACAATCTAGACATTAGAGACTCTGCAGACAATATGGGGGGACAAATAAGACATAAGAAACTCGGCAGACTATAGGGGGGACAAATAAGACATTAGAGACTAGGCAGACTATAGGGGGGACAAATAAGACATTAGAGACTCGGCAGACAATATGGGGGGACAAATAAGCCAGTAGAGACTTTGCAGACTATAGGGGGACAAATAAGACATGAGAGACTCGGCAGACAATAGGGGGGACAAATAAGACATTAGAGACTTTGCAGACTATAGGGGGACAAATAAGACATGAGAGACTCGGCAGACAATAGGGGGGACAAATAAGCCATTAGAGACTTTGCAGACTATAGGGGGACAAATAAGACATGAGAGACTCGGCAGACAATAGGGGGGACAAATAAGCCATTAGAGACTTTGCAGACTATAGGGGGACAAATAAGACATGAGAGACTCGGCAGACAATAGGGGGACAAATAAGACATGAGAGACTCGGCAGACAATATGGGGGGACAAATAAGCCATTAGAGACCTTGCAGACTATAGGGGGACAAATAAGACATGAGAGACTCGGCAGACAATAGGGGGACAAATAAGACATGAAAGACTCGGCGGACACGCGGCACGCTGTCAAAGCGGCGCCGACAAACAATAGCCTACTCCTTCTCATGACAAAGGGTCGTAACATCCTTTCCTCAGTTCTAACTTATTCCTCAGCAAATAAGGTTTAATTTCAAATGTCGGTTGCTTTATATCAATCGATGCCGGCCATGCATGGACGAAAAGGAATAGGTAAGAGATATTATTGTTGGGTTCATTGGTAATTTTGACATTATTTTACTGTCCAATTTAACGTTTTAAGCTGGCATAATTATAGGTATTCGGGAATAACCTTATTAGCATTCTTAGTAGTATAATTTATTCGATGTGTTTCTTGACCTTGAATGTTTTTATACATTCTTCCGCACAAAATAAATCCAGATGAATAGAATTACTTTAAAAATACTCAAGGGGCACGGTAGTGATCCCGCCAAGTCGCCTAATTATTTATAACAACTTACTAAGGCCGTCAAAAAAAATGAAACAGTGAGCTAAGTCAGCTGTCCCTTGGAAACTATTTTAATTGATGATTAAACGAACTTACCTGTAAGTGAAGTTCTATCACAATTATACGAAGTGTTTCATCCGAAGAGATTAGTAACTTATATTATTATTTCACACATGTAGTAACGCATAATCGTTACCACTTCAACACGTAGTTGAGGAGATTTGTGTGCTAGTACTGGCAACACAAACTTTTATATTTTTAAATAAAATTTTCTGCTCAACTACCTACCTTTCCTGGATTCGCTTCGGTCGCCATTATTCATTAAGTTTAAAGCCTGATGATATTTCCACTAATATCATGGGACATGGGAATGATATATGATACATGTTCGGGTGGGTGGGAATGGCGTTACTAATCTCTTCGGATGAAACACTTCGTATAATTGTGATAGAACTTCACTTACAGGTAAGTTCGTTTAATCATCAATTGAGAATGTCAATGGGTGTTCAAAATCACTTGAAAGTCTGTTACAGTAAAGCTTTTATCTAAACAAATACACTAATTTTTGTTTCATTCAAAAATACTCAGTAGTTACGATTTTACAGGCATTTAAAGTTCGCATAAAATATTGCGTCCCGCTTAGGGTCAATGGCCGCGCGTGACGTCATTAAGCAACACCTCGCATAGTCGCAAGTACGATTTGGTATCTCGCGTGGTGTTTTGTTTTGTTTTACCGCTTATTAATAACACATATTAATAAAAAAATGTTTAGTACAGTCAGCAGCAATAGTTGCTACGCGGGCGAGGTGTTCAAAATGATCTACACACGCTCTTATTTAATTTCTATGATGCCGCCGGAACGGAAGAGAGGCACTGGAACTGTCTAACAGAAAGTGAAAAAGTAGTCGAGTTTGGGCTTGTTTGTTTTGTTGTCTTGAGTACTTACCACTAGACCCGATGTCGAGGGTCTGATGATGCAGCCGGAAGAGAGGCACTAGAACTGCCTAACGAAAAGTGATAAAGTAGTCGAGTTTGGGCTTGTTTGTTTTGTTGTCTTGAGTACTTACCACTAGACCTGATGTCGAGGGTCTGATGATGCAGCCGGAAGAGAGGCACTAGAACTGTCTAACGAAAAGTGATAAAGTAGTCGAGTTTGGGCTTGTTTGTTTTGTTGTCTTGAGTACTTACCACTAGACCCGATGTCAAGGGTCTGATGATGCAGGCGGAAGAGAGGCACTAGAACTGTCTAACGAAAAGTGATAAAGTAGTCGAGTTTGGGCTTGTTTGTTTTGTTGTCTTGAGTACTTACCACTAGACCTGATGTCGAAGGTCTGATGATGCAGCCGGAAGAGAGGCACTAGAACTGCCTAACGAAAAGTGATAAAGTAGTCGAGTTTGGGCTTGTTTGTTTTGTTGTCTTGAGTACTTACCACTAGACCTGATGTCGAAGGTCTGATGATGCAGCCGGAAGAGAGGCACTAGAACTGTCTAACGAAAAGTGATAAAGTAGTCGAGTTTGGGCTTGTTTGTGTTGTTGTCTTGAGTACTTACCACTAGACCCGATGTCGAGGGTCTGATGATGCAGCCGGAAGAGAGGCACTAGAACTGTCTAACGAAAAGTGATAAAGTAGTCGAGTTTGGGCTTGTTTGTTTTGTTGTCTTGAGTACTTACCACTAGACCTGATGTCGAGGGTCTGATGATGCAGCCGGAAGAGAGGCACTGAAACTGTCTAAGGACAAGCGATAAAGTAGTCGAGTTTGGGCTTGTTTGTTTTGTTGCCTTGAGTACTTACCACTAGATCTGATGTCGAGGGTCTGATGATGCAGCCGGAAGAGAGGCACTGGAACTGTCTAACTAACGGAAAAACATAAAGTAGGTAGTCGAGTTTGGGCTTGTTTGTTTTGTTGTCTTGAGTACTTACCCCTAGACCTGATGTCGAGGGTCTGATGATGCAGCCGGAAGAGAGGCACTGGAACTGCCCAACGAAAAGTGATAAAGTAGTCGAGTTTGAGCTTGTTGTTTTGTTGTCTTGAGTACTTACCAGTAGACCTGATGTCGAGGGTCTGATGATACAGCCGGAAGAGAGGCACTAGAACTGTCTAACGGAAAGTCATAAAGTAGTCGAGTTTGGGCTTGTTTGTTTTGTTGTCTTGAGTACTAACCCCTAGACCTGATGTCGAGAGTCTGATCATGCAGCCGGAAGAGAGGCACTGCAACAGCCTAACGTTAAGTGATAAAGTAGTCGAGTTTCGGCTTGTTTGTTTTGTTGTCTTGAGTACTTACCACTAGACTTGATGTCGAGGGTCTGATGATGCAGCCGGAAGAGAGGCACTGGAACTGCCTAACGAAAAGTGATAAAGTAACTTTATTTTACTAAACGGTTAAAACTCACGTATTAATTGTCACTTCGGGCGACATGTTTCGAACTCTTCGGGAGTTCTTCATCAGGATGAGTGCGTCTGCGACCCGCGCCGATTGCACACCAGTTGCAATCGTTTGCAGTGTGCAATCGGCGCGGGTCGCAGACGCACTCATCCTGATGAAGAACTCCCGAAGAGTTCGAAACATGTCGCCCGAAGTGACAATTAATACGTGAGTTTTAACCGTTTAGTAAAATAAAGTTATAACATGTCTCACGAAAGTTTAAATTCAAGTGATAAAGTAGTCGAGTTTGAGCTTGTTTGTTTTGTTATCTTGAGTACTTACCACTAGACCTGATGTCGAGGGTCTGATGATGCAGCCCGAAGAGAGGCACTAGAACTGTCTAACGGAAAGTCATACAGTAGTCGAGTTTGGGCTTGTTTGTTTTGTTGTTTTGAGTACTTACCACTGGACCTGATATCGAGGGTCTGATGATGCAAGCAGAAGAGAGGCACTGGAACTGCCTAACGAAAAGTGATAAAGTAGTCGAGTTTGGGCTTGTTTGTGTGTGTGTGCCTCTCCTTCGGCTGCATCATCAGACCCTCGACATCAGGTCTAGTGGTAAGTACTCAAGACAACAAAACAAGCCCAAACTCGACAACTTTATCACTTTTCGTTTGACAGTTCCAGTGCCTCTCTTCCGGCTGCATCATCAGACCCTCGACATCGGGTCTAGTGGTAAGTACCTAAGACAACAAAACAAACAAGCCCAAACTCGACTACTATATCACTTGTCCTTAGGCGGTTCCAGTGCCTCTCTTCCAGCTGCATCATCAGACCCTCGACATCAGGTCTAGTGGTAAGTACTCAAGACAACAAAACAAACAAGCTCAAACTCGACTACTTTATCGCTTGTCCTTAGACAGTTCCAGTGCCTCTCTTCCGGCTGCATCATCAGACCCTCGACATCGGGTCAAGTGGTAAGTACTCAAGACAACAAAACAAACAAGCCCAAACTCGACTACTTTATCACTTGTCCTTAGGCAGTTCCAGTGCCTCTCTTCCGGCTGCATCATCAGGCCGGGCAAATATTACCGGCGCACTGATGGTAGTATTTGTGCATTTTGGCATAACACACGATTTTCTAGTGTTTGGATTGGACAATTTTTTAAAACAATTATTATTTCTTGCGTTAGGCAGTTCCAGTACTTCCAGTGCCCCTCTTCCGGCTGCATCATCAGACCCTCGACATCAGGTCGAGTGGTAAGTACTCAAGATCACAAAACAAACGAGCCCAAGCTCGACTACTTTATCGCTTGTCCTTAGACAGTTCCAGTGCCTCTCTTCCGGCTGCATCATCAAACCCTCGACATCAGGTCTAGTGGTAAGTACTCAAGACAACAAAACAAACAAGCCCAAGCTCGACTACTGTAGCACTTTCAGTTAGGCAGTTCCAGTGCCTCTCTTCCGGCTGCATCATGAGACCCTCGACATCAGGTCTAGTGGTAAGTACCCAAGACAACAAAACAAACAAGCCCAAACTCGACTACTTTATCGCTTGTCCTTAGACAGTTCCAGTGCCTCTCTTCTGGCTGCATCATCAGACCCTCGACATCAGGTCTAGTGGTAAGTACCCAAGACAACAAAACAAACAAGCCCAAACTCGACTACTTTATCGCTTGTCCTTAGGCATCAGTTCCAGTGCCTCTCTTCCGGCTGCATCATCAAACCCTCGACATCAGGTCTAGTGGTAAGTACCCAAGACAACAAAACAAACAAGCCCAAGCTCGACTACTGTAGCACTTTCAGTTAGGCAGTTCCAGTGCCTCTCTTCCGGCTGCATCATCAGACCCTCGACATCGGGTTTAGTGGTAAGTACTCAAGACAACAAAACAAACAAGCCGAAGCTCGACTACTTTATCGCTTGTCCTGAACAGGTCCAGTGCCTCTCTTCCGGCTGCCTCATCAGACCCTCGACATCAGGTCTAGTGGTAAGTACCCAAGACAACAAAACAAACAAGCCCAATCTCGACTACTGTAGCACTTTCAGTTAGGCAGTTCCAGTGCCTCTCTTCCGGCTGCATCATCAGACCCTCGACATCGGGTCTAGTGGTAAGTACTCAAGACAACAAAACAAACAAGCCCAAGCTCGACTACTGTAGCACTTTCAGTTAGGCAGTTCCAGTGCCTCTCTTCCGGCTGCATCACCAGACCCTCGATATCAGGTCTAGTGGTAAGTACCCAAGACAACAAAACAAACAAGCCCAAACTTGACTACTTTATCGCTTGTCCTTAGACAGTTCCAGTGCCTCTCTTCCGGCTGCATCATCAGACCCTCGACATCAGGTCTAGTGGTAAGTACCCTAGACAACAAAACAAACAAGCCCAAGCTCGACTACTGTAGCACTTTCAGTTAGGCAGTTCCAGTGCCTCTCTTCCGGCTGCATCATCAGACCCTCGACATCGGGTCTAGTGGTAAGTACTCAAGACAACAAAACAAACAAGCCCAAGCTCGACTACTGTAGCACTTTCAGTTAGGCAGTTCCAGTGCCTCTCTTCCGGCTGCATCACCAGACCCTCGATATCAGGTCTAGTGGTAAGTACCCAAGACAACAAAACAAACAAGCCCAAACTTGACTACTTTATCGCTTGTCCTTAGACAGTTCCAGTGCCTCTCTTCCGGCTGCATCATCAGACCCTCGACATCAGGTCTAGTGGTAAGTACCCTAGACAACAAAACAAACAAGCCCAAGCTCGACTACTGTAGCACTTTCAGTTAGGCAGTTCCAGTGCCTCTCTTCCGGCTGCATCATCAGACCCTCGACATCGGGTCTAGTGGTAAGTACCCAAGACAACAAAACAAACAAGCCCAAGCTCGACTACTGTAGCACTTTCAGTTAGGCAGTTCCAGTGCCTCTCTTCCGGCTGCATCATCAGACCCTCGACATCGGGTCTAGTGGTAAGTACTCAAGACAACAAAACAAACAAGCCCAAGCTCGACTACTGTAGCACTTTCAGTTAGGCAGTTCCAGTGCCTCTCTTCCGGCTGCATCACCAGACCCTCGATATCAGGTCTAGTGGTAAGTACCCAAGACAACAAAACAAACAAGCCCAAACTTGACTACTTTATCGCTTGTCCTTAGACAGTTCCAGTGCCTCTCTTCCGGCTGCATCATCAGACCCTCGACATCAGGTCTAGTGGTAAGTACCCTAGACAACAAAACAAACAAGCCCAAGCTCGACTACTGTAGCACTTTCAGTTAGGCAGTTCCAGTGCCTCTCTTCCGGCTGCATCATCAGACCCTCGACATCGGGTCTAGTGGTAAGTACTCAAGACAACAAAACAAACAAGCCCAAGCTCGACTACTGTAGCACTTTCAGTTAGGCAGTTCCAGTGCCTCTCTTCCGGCTGCATCACCAGACCCTCGACATCGGGTCTAGTGGTAAGTACCCAAGACAACAAAACAAACAAGCCCAAGCTCGACTACTGTAGCACTTTCAGTTAGGCAGTTCCAGTGCCTCTCTTCCGGCTGCATCACCAGACCCTCGATATCAGGTCTAGTGGTAAGTACCCAAGACAACAAAACAAACAAGCCCAAACTTGACTACTTTATCGCTTGTCCTTAGACAGTTCTAGTGCCTCTCTTCCGGCTGCATCATCAGACCCTCGACATCAGGTCTAGTGGTAAGTACCCTAGACAACAAAACAAACAAGCCCAAGCTCGACTACTGTAGCACTTTCAGTTAGGCAGTTCCAGTGCCTCTCTTCCGGCTGCATCATCAGACCCTCGACATCGGGTCTAGTGGTAAGTACTCAAGACAACAAAACAAACAAGCCCAAGCTCGACTACTGTAGCACTTTCAGTTAGGCAGTTCCAGTGCCTCTCTTCCGGCTGCATCACCAGACCCTCGATATCAGGTCTAGTGGTAAGTACCCAAGACAACAAAACAAACAAGCCCAAACTTGACTACTTTATCGCTTGTCCTTAGACAGTTCCAGTGCCTCTCTTCCGGCTGCATCATCAGACCCTCGACATCAGGTCTAGTGGTAAGTACCCTAGACAACAAAACAAACAAGCCCAAGCTCGACTACTGTAGCACTTTCAGTTAGGCAGTTCCAGTGCCTCTCTTCCGGCTGCATCATCAGACCCTCGACATCGGGTCTAGTGGTAAGTACTCAAGACAACAAAACAAACAAGCCCAAGCTCGACTACTGTAGCACTTTCAGTTGGGCAGTTCCAGTGCCTCTCTTCCGGCTGCATCATCAGACCCTCGATATCAGGTCTAGTGGTAAGTACCCAAGACAACAAAACAAACAAGCCCAAACTTGACTACTTTATCGCTTGTCCTTAGACAGTTCCAGTGCCTCTCTTCCGGCTGCATCATCAGACCCTCGACATCGGGTCTAGTGGTAAGTACTCAAGACAACAAAACAAACAAGCCCAAACTCGGCTAATTTATCACTTGTCCTTAGGCAGTTCCAGTGCCTCTCTTCCGGCTGCATCATCAGGCCTGGCCAATTTTACCGGCGCACTGATGGTAGTATTTGTGCATTTTGGCATAACACACGATTTTCTAGTGTTTGGGTTGGACAATTTTTTAAAACAATTATTATTTCTTGCGAATCGCAAGGCAGCCGTACGAAAGCGCGCGAACGGAGTGAGCGAGTGTTGCTGTATGACGTCACGCGCATTGAACGTGGCCCGATCGTCGCGCGCTCACTTTAAAATTGCATATCTTGGAAACTACTTGACGTATCCAAATAATTCTTTCACCGTTATTTTTTATTAATAACAGAGAAGACTCAGAGCTAAAATTCAAAATTGGTTGACATTCTCAATTATACTCGTGTTTCATCCTCTAGATTAGTAACTTATATTATTATTTCACACATGTAGATGTTGAGAGCAACCAGTGGAAATATCAGATTAATAAATAATAAGCCTTCGAAATATTGGCTTAAATTATTTATTTGTACATAATTTAAATGTCATTTTGAATCTTAGAATTACATATAACATGTAGGTAATTTTAATTACTATGGAATGAATTATTACAGTAGGTATGTATTTTAGGTCTATAATCAACAACTGCATAAATGGTTTCACTTCAATGAACCAATTGATCTGGCAAGGGCCAAGTTATCATCATTCATTATATTCCTATTATAAAATTTTGCGAAAACTGTGGAATCGCCGCTCCAACCCGCAGTCTTTCGTATAACGTCAAGACTGACTCCAAGTTTATAAGCCATCGACGTGGACGCATGTCGCGTACTGTGCGAGGAGAAGATGGATACGTCGATTCCACTGTCTTTCAGAATACATTTAACCCATCGACTTAGGGTTTGAGCTGTGACACACGTATGGGGTCTTTTTAAGCCTATAAAAAGGTCACTTGAGTTACGCAATACGTTTGTTTTTTCCATGTATGCCAATAATGTTTTAGCGGGGCATATTTCAGGCCGTTCAGTAAAGAATGGCAAGTATAAGGTTGGTTGTAATTTACCAACTCTAGAAGTTTTAATCAATTTACTGATTTTGATTATTATTTGATCACTAAAAATCAGAATGTTATCCATATTTATTTTAGATAGAGTCTGCATCCTATGTGCTGTTACGAGGGCGAGTAAAGTAACACATTTTTGTGAAAGTTGTAACAACGTTAGATTTTCATTTGGATACAATGATGACATGTGATTTAAAACTTGTGTTACATCCCAGGTTAAATTATAACGTGGAGTTGGGGGTCGTAATTTATAAACTCCTTTACAAAATCTAGTTATACGAGAATCATCTGATAAAGGTCCAAATATTAAGGACAGAGCAGATCTGTAGCTGTTTATTGTGCCATATTGGCCACCAGAATCAAATGTTTCGGTAAGGAACTGTATTATAATAGGCACAGATGGTGCATACATGTCTATTTTATTTATAACGGAAAAACGATACCATTTTTTGAAACAAACATCATACTGTTTCATAGTGTTATCTGCTAATGAGGCTAGCATGATGTCAATGGCAGATGATGGGACGTGTTGTCGTAATAGTGCCGTCCTGACAACACTCCTGCAACCAGGATACTCGCTTGAATGTTCCGGTTGCTGTAATCAGATGTAATAAAATCGTTAGGATCTATTTCTGTTAAATCTGTTATCACTAGTCGCATAAATAATGGGAACCATGGTTGCGACGGCCATTTAGGTACGACCATAATTCCTTCTGCCCTATCTGATATTATTTTTCTTAATGATTTAAGTATAACTGATACCGGTGGAAAAGCGTAGAAAAATTGAGTCCATTTTATGGTAAAAGCATCGAACGCAAAGGCGTCGGGGTCTCTATGCCAGGATACATAAATATCACATTTTTTATTAATCCGACTAGCAAACAGATCTATCTCTGGTACACCATATTTGGTTGTTAATTGTTGATATCCTGACATGGAAAGTTCCCATTCAGAATCTGGATGAGAGCGTCTTGATTCCCGGTCGGCAATTACATTGTCCGACGATTTTATATATGAAGCCACGACGAAGATGTTTCGAGCTATGCACCACTGCCATAACTCCCTAGTAATTTCTGTGAGGTGAGGGTATTGAATGCCTCCCATGCGGTTAATGTATGACACTGCCGTGGTGTTGTCAACCCGCATGAGTATTTGGCAGTTATGAAAATCTTTACCGAAGATCTTAAGCGCAAAAAATGCCGCTACTAATTCTAAGTAATTTATGTGACGAACGCTCTCAAATTGTGACCACTGGCCGCTAGCTACCTGACCATCACATGCCGCCCCCCACCCCGTTGTTGAGGCATCAGAAAAGATTTCAGTAACAAAATGGTCATCTTTGATTTTGTGAACTGAACTTTCAATGGCACTAGCCCACCAGTTAAGATCCGGTAAAAGGGAATCTGGTATAGTCATATACTGATCATAATCGTCATGGTATCGAAGATTAAGAAATTTTTCCCGTTCCAAGTTTTTGGTAAACAGCCAACCATACTCGATTGCAGGGCAAGCCGATACTAGGAGTCCTAACAGTTGAGCAAATTTTCTTATTTTACATCGGTTTAAGTGTTTTATTTTTTCTATCTCTGTTTTTATACGAATTCTTTTTTCTGCGGGTAAACTCACTTGCCATTTTTTAGAGTCTAATACATATCCTAAATATTTGCAAGTTGTTGTAGGGACACGACTACTTTTTTCTTTGTTAATGATGAAGCCTAGTGCTTCCAAAAGCTTCTGTGACGTTTTTAGATTATTTAAACATTCTGTGTACGTTTCGCCAATTAAAAACAGATCATCTAAATATATCGATGATATGAAACCACATGAACGTAGTAATTTCATCACCGGTTTCATTAGTTTGGTGAAGATATATGGGGCTGTACAGATACCAAAGGCGAGTACATTAAATTCGTACAATTTACCATCTAATTGGAATCTCAAATATTTGCGTGAATCGGGATGGATTTTGATCAAAAAATACGCATCCTTAAGGTCTAAACTGGCCATAAAACAATTTTTGGACATGAGTTTAAGGACAGTGCGCAAATCTTCTAACTTGAAATGTTGGGTAGATATAAATTTGTTTAATTCTTTTAGGTTAAGAATAAATCTCATTTTTCCGTTTGGTTTTGGTATTAAAAATACCCTTGATATAAATTCACCCAAACATGGCTGGCATTCGGAAATAGCTCCTATTGACAAAAGGTTTTTAATTGCTTCTTTAAATTGGCTACTTTCGCTACTAGATTGACTTGTAGTCGATGGTACATGAGTTTGAATTACAGGTTTATTAAATTCAATTTTATAACCATCCACCCACGACAGAATTGAACGGTCGCGAGTTATAAGTGACCATTGACTAGCGAAGGAAGCGAGTCTACCAGCGTAACGTACCGACGATTCTAGCGGCGGCGGGTCTGCTTGCGCCGATGCGATGACTTGCGCGAGGAGCTCTCGTGATGATGCCGTCTCGGAGCTGCTGCCGGCTGCTTGTGCGGCGGACCCGTCGGCTGCCTGCGAGCTGCGGGTCCCGCCCGCCAGTTTAAATTCTTCGTTGTACTCGTTGCTGGTGAAGATTTAAATTTCTTAGGTGCTTCCAATTTTAAGTCGCTGCTGGACTTGGATACAGCTTTTGCCGTTTTAAGAGTTTCGGGTAAGTCAGTGCCGAATAGATATTTATCTATTTTTGTAATCAATAGCTGTTCTTTGACCTCTTTCTTTAATGAGTAAAGGGCAAAGTTCCTTCTTGTTTCCGACTCGGTATGTTGTATGTCGCATAGGATACGTCCTGTATCCATTAATTGTTTTAAGAGATCATAATCTCTCTGTTTTTTATTGAGTTGCGACGTTAAGATATGTCCAATATTGGTAATGGCGGTTGCCACCTGTTTTTGGCGCGACTCGATTGCTTTATCTCACCGTAGGACGAGATCTGTTACGGCTGCCTTAATCTCCGCGTTTAACTGCGGAGCTGCCACCAGCTTAGCATTGGAAGGTACCAAGTATTTTTCAACAAGTTCCTTCTTTGTCTCCTTGTCTAATCCTGATGTTGCAATGTATTCGAATCTGTGTGCGACATCTTTATTGATTTCTTCGCCATATTCTACTGCGATCGATGGATCTGTACCTAGGACTTCTATCAAGTCACTCATGCAGATTACTTCATCATCTGCTGTTACCGGTACGTCGTTGGTGGAGCTCGTAGATGGAACTGCCGACGACTCCGTCACCGGAACCGGAAGTGGCGGTATTACAGCGTCGGCTGCGGAACTAGGGCCCGGGATCGGGCGCGGCTGCGACACATCGCTCGTCGGAGGACAAATGATACGTGAAGGAGGCACGCCACACCGTGCATTCGTCTCCTGTGGTCCGGCGCCCACTTCGATAACACGCATGGGTGTATCGCGGCCTGAAATCAGTGAGATAATCCTTAACGTTTTACGTTTTCACAGATTACTCTGATATGCATACACGTACGTCGAGACAGTCCCACAGACAGCTCTGAGTACGTTATTAACGCGGGGCGATACAGTCCCGCAGACTGATCCATATATAGGTATATGACTTTCATATAATATTGTACCCAGGTAGTTTTTTTTTTTTTTTTGCACGTGTCGTATCTACACACAATTTACATGGTGCGAAACAGTCCCACAGACTGATCTGGTCCATGTCTGCATAAATTGGTCACCCGAAGGGTATATACGTAGCGAGGCAGTCCCACAGACAGCTCTGAGAACGTAATGTATTTAACTACATGGGGCGAAACAGTCCCGCAGACTGATCTGTTCCATGTTGGCATTAAAACGTATACAGCGAGTTAGTCCCTCAGACTAATCTGATTGTATTACATATATGCCCGATTTTAAAACCACACTTAGGTACAAGAAACAAAGGTTAAAACTAACCATGTGGGTAATCCGGAACTGGCGATGCGTGTCTCGAACTGGAAGCTGATGAGCTGGTCGATGAGCACGTTGAACAAGACGATCGCGAGGCGGGAGGTTGTTTCTTCGAACGTTTTAACTGTTCTTCTAACTTTTTCAACCGCTTTGCTAAAAAGGCTATCTCCTCCTCATGTCCTCGCTTTGACATTTTCGTGAACTTATCCGAGGAAGGTCCGAAGTGGTAGGCACGAAAAATGCGAATGAATAATGGCGACCGAAGCGAATCCAGGAAAGGTAGGTAGTTGAGCAGAAAATTTTATTTAAAAATATAAAAGTTTGTGTTGCCAGTACTAGCACACAAATCTCCTCAACTACGTGTTGAAGTGGTAACGATTATGCGTTACTACATGTGTGAAATAATAATATAAGTTACTAATCTAGAGGATGAAACACGAGTATAATATAAACGTAACTGGACCTGCCAGCGGCGTTCTGTTACATTGGCACTAGGGCTTCAGCCGCGGCACTTTCCGATTTAAATCAATGTTTTTCGCTACGAGATTGGGGGTACGCACTGCACGCATCATTGGCGCCCTGCCGAGCAGGTTGGTGCGCCCGCGCGGCGTGGCCAGCAGTCGCGGCCGGAGTATACGCCACACGTACCGTCTCGCTGTGCCTCGGCGAGAGTGTACAGGCGCTAAAGCGGGTATTACACTGTCCTGAATTCAGGACACTTAGAAGGGTTCCGACCTATACGTTAGAGCGAGATGCTTCAACTCCCCTCAACTAGTTAGGACGCCTGATTCAGGACAGTGTAATACCAGTGTAAGAGCATTTTACTACGGATGACACGCGAGTAGTCCGACGACTAGTGAAATTTGAGATTTTTCATTAAATTGTTTTATATTTGATATTGAAAAAGGAAACCCTGTGTGAATTCAGAATTTAGTTATTTAAATAGAGTTTTTCTTGAACATTTAATAAATTATTTAAAGGCCTCATAGCGCTATTTGCTTGTAAACGCTTGTGGATTTCCGAACGCACTAATACTCGTAGCTGTCCATTTAGCTCTAGCTGTCAGAAGAATTGATATGATATATTTGAGGTTAGGTTATGTTTGTTTAAGCAAAGAACTTTAAGGGCTGCCACAAAAGATCAGTAACTGGTCGAGGCGGCATAGAAGGCCCACAAAAACCAATAATAATAATATGTTTGTTGATAATTGTCGCCAAATCATGGTCAAATCAAATTTTGCTATTTAGTCGAGGGAAATACTTTACCTTCTGTTCAGTTGTGATACGACCAATGGACCGTAACTAATCGCGTGGCGTTTATACTCACCCATACAGTGGTCGCGTCCTACTCTTAGTAGTTAGTTTGACCATTTGTTTTCACTAAGGCTTCAGACGTGTTACTTGGTCACACAGTCTTAACTGGTGATTATATGATTGGTGACACGAGTGGTGTTTTCTTTGTCTCTTTTATCACGTCCAGCGTACTGCAGGTTGGTCTTCGCAATGTTCTTTATTTTGTATATGTATCCTAATTACATTGAACACGCACGGCCGTAGACACTTTTGCCGTAGACATTGTCCTTGCTTTAGTTTTGAAACCTCTTTAAACACAGTTTTAAGTACCTAGTGCAACACATTGAGATACAAGGATGCATGTTGCTCTACAGCGTTATCTGAATATTGCTTAAAAAATATTTCTCTTACGGTGATGGCACCAGTAATCAGAACTTTTTTTACAAATATGTTCAAAATAAGGACTGCCAACATTTATTTCAATTTACCTTCACTGGACCATAGTGCATAATCTAGTCTCATCCAGTACAATATATGTGACCGTCCATCACACAGAGGCCCTTATGGTCGGTATTGAGTTACGCACGGATCTATAATCTACAATACATAAGCTACCAAAAACAATAAAAACCATGACCCTAGGTGCCATACTTTTTTTTTTTTAAATCATCAAAGTTACTCAACCCAAAAATGCACTTTAGAGAAATAACTAAGAGAAGTTTAAAACTAATTTAAAGTATGTTCCCGTGGGAAGTTACATAGATGATGGTAGATTCTGAATCCTGAGGTTCTCTTCTATAGGAAACAATCAAAGATTTTTCAATTCCACTACCCCGTTGAGAAAAAATGGCCTTTGATCAGTGCAAGGCGCCGATCGTAAAAAAATAAGGAAACTTGTAATATGTGAATTATTATTTCGTATTTTGTGATATTTGTCATAGTGTATGCTAGAAAATAGTTTTCTTTACACCTCGAATGGAAAATAAAAACGAAAAACTAACGTGATATTTTTTTTTAATAAATATAGAAAATTATATTTTTTCTATCTTGTCACGAATAAATTTAACAATTTCCGTGTAGTACACCATACTTACCTGTAATAAGTCTAGACAAGCATTACACAGGTTTTAATTTTTTTTATGTCAATTAGTTTCAGTTTTATGACCGATTAAAGTTACATGAAAATCAAGGTTTACTTCCATACATTTGAGAAAAGGGCCCTTATGGACGAATGTAACCAAAAATGTAAGTAAATAATAATATTTACATTATCTAAGTAGCAATCTTGTATTAGAACGTAGTTCTGAATAAATCTTTTCATTACAAGTTTTTTGAATTTTGCGTAATTTTTAAATTATACGAAAAAGCAATTTCGCATAGTAATAATTATTTTTTAACTCTATTAATAAAAAAACCGACCAAGTACGTGTCGGATCACGCACAATAAAGAGTTCCGTACCGACACCTACTAGTCCATATTTAAACCCACTATCTGATACGTCGAATCGAAAAAGGTCGTATCTTCATAGTAAACTCACTGCACTTACGCCCTTTTGTTTGGGCAAAACAGTTTTTCAGCAATTACTCAAAAACCAGTAGCCGTATTTTTATCAAACAAAAAATCGTCGTAAGTATTTATTAATGTACAGTCACCAGCATCAATATCTGCTATAACAAAGTCGGCATAAATATCTGACCCGACCTTAATGCCCTACAAATGGAGCTGTGTCGGATATTTGAGACCGTCCATAACAAAAGGGCCCTTATGGCACTTTCTAGTTTCGTAGATATCAGCGTTTTAGTAAAATACGGTAAAATCACATATTTTTTGTTTTTTGCATATTGATAAAGTATAAGACTAGATGTGTATTTCTAGCTTGGTTTCACACGTATAAGTTAAGTATTTCTACCTTAAAATTAGTTGTAAAGTTTAATAAAAAAGGGCCCTTATGGCAGAGCGCAGATAATAATGATATAAAATAGGTTAATAACTTATTCTAATTACTTCAAACCATTTTCTGTATTATTTATTTGCCTTTTCTGTTTACTGGATTAGGTGGTACACGTTACAAATATCTATTTCTAGTAAATTTTTGTTTCTTATTACATTTCCTATTGAATTGTATTTTTTGAGTTCCGTAGCCAAAATGGTGATCCGTCCGTGCGTCCGTCCGTCCGTCCGTGCTTCCGTCCGTCCGTATGTCACAACATATGGTAGGAAAGTATTATTCTATTAATTGCTACATAATATAATAGTAACGTAAACTTAAAAAAAATAGGTAGTAAATTCTGAAAAATAAATGAGGTGGTGTACAGTCACCAGCATTAATATCTGCCAAAACAATGGTGGCATTTAAATATCCGACACAGTTCCATTTGTAGGGCCGTAAGGACGGGTCAGATATTTATGCCGCCTTTGTTATAGCAGATATTGATGCTGGTGACTGTACATTAATAAATACTTACGACGATTTTTGGTTTGATAAAAATACGGCTACTGGTTTTTGAGTAATTGCTGAAAAACTGTTTTACCCAAACAAAAGGGCGTAAAGGCAGTGAGTTTACTATGAAGATACGACCTTTTTCGATTCGACGTATCTGATAGTGGGTTTAAATATGGACTAGTAGGTGTCGGTACGGAACTCTTTATTGTGCGTGGTCCGACACGTACTTGGTCGATTTTTTTTATTAATAGAGTAAAAAAATAATTATTACTATGCGAAATTGATTTTTCGTATAATTTAAAAATTACGCAAAATTCAAAAAACTTGTAATGAAAAGATTTATTCAGAATTACGTTTTAATACAAGATTGCTACTTAGATAATGTAAATATTATTATTTACTTACATTTTTGGTTACATTCGTCCATAAGGGCCCTTTTCTCAAATGTATGGAAGTAAACCTTGATTTTCATGTAACTTTAATCGGTCATAAAACTGAAACTAATTGACATAAAAAAAAATTAAAACCTGTGTAATGCTTGTCTAGACTTATTACAGGTAAGTATGGTGTACTACACGGAAATTGTTAAATTTATTCGTGACGAGAAAGAAAAAATAAAATTTTCTATATTTATTAAAAAAAAATATCACGTTAGTTTTTCGTTTTTATTTTCCATTCGAGGTGTAAAGAAAACTATTTTCTAGCATACACTATAACAAAGATCACAAAATACGAAATAATAATTCACATATTACAAATTTCCTTATTTTTTTACGATCGGCGCCTTGCACTGATCAAAGGCCATTTTTTCTCAACGGGGTAGTGAAATTGAAAAATCTTTGATTGTTTCCTATAGAAGAGAACCTCAGGATTCAGAATCTACCATCATCTATGTAACTTCCCACGGGAACATACTTTAAATGAGTTTTAAACTTCTCTTAGTTATTTCTCTAAAGTGCATTTTTGGGTTGCGTAACTTTGATGATTTAAAAAAAAAAAAGTATGGCACCTAGGATCATGGTTTTTATTGTTTTTGGTAGCTTATGTATTGTAGATTATAGATCCGTGCGTAACTCAATACCGACCATAAGGGCCTCTGTGTGATGGACGGTCACATTTAAATGCCACCATTGTTTTGGCAGATATTAATGCTGGTGACTGTACACCACCTCATTTATTTCTCTGAATTTTCATACATGTGGAAATTAGAGGGTGGGAGGGGGGGGGGGAGGGGAGGCGGGCACTACCTATTTTTTTTTAAAGTTTACGTTACTATACTTTCCTACCACATGTTGTGACATACGGACGGATGGAAGTACGGACGGACAGACGGACGGACTCACGGACGGACTGACGCACGGACGGACGGACGGACTGACGCACGGACGGACGGACGCACGGACGGACGGACGGGCAGACATGATGAAACTATAAGGGTTCCGTTTTCACCATTTTGGCTACGGAACTCTAAAAATACAATTCAATAGGAAATGTAATAAGAAACAAAAAATATTGCAACGGTCATGCACGACTAGAACTTCCTTGACTTGAGACTAGAAATAGGTATTTGTAACGTGTACCACCTAATCCAGTAAACAGAAAAGGCAAATAAATAATACAGAAAATGGTTAGAAGTAATTAAAATAAGTTATTAACCTATTTTATATCATTATTATCTGCGCTCTGCCATAAGGGCCCTTTTTTACTAAACTTTACAACTAATTTTAAGGTAGAAATACTTAACTTATACGTGTGAAACCAAGCTAGAAATACACATCTAGTCTTATACTTTATCAATATGCAAAAAACAAAAAATATGTGATTTTACCGTATTTTACTAAAACGCTGATATCTACGAAACTAGAAAGTGCCATAAGGGCCCTTTTGTTATGGACGGTCTCATATATCCATGTATCAGCTTGTAGCTGCTAGTGTATATTAAATAATAATATCATAGATACAAGCAGATTTTTTTAAACAGCATAACAATTATACACTGAAATGGTTAAAGACATAAATAAATTCCATTGCAGGTGTTGAACTGTCACTCCAGCCATTAAGTGTTGAAAACCACAAAGTACCATGTCTCTGGAAACATTGTGTGTGAAGACTGAGGCGGAAGAGGTGTGTGTGAAAAAGGAGGCAGAGGAGTGTGACAGTGAGGAGACCGGGGCACATGTGAAGGAGGAGGCGGAGTATGAGGACAGTGCGGCCTTGTGCGAGCTGTATGCAGACCACCAAATCAAGGATGAGCTCATGCTGGGCCCTGAGGAGATGCACCGGCCTTGTGTGGCTCCCACACTTCCAGGTCAGTAGCTTATATCAAGCCTTTAGAACAGGGGTCGTCAATAGGCGGACGGCGGAAGGTCCAATCGCGGACCCCCAAATAATGTCACTATGCTGCATGCATATTGATTTCATTAAAATATTTTTTTTCTATCATATCCGGACCCCGCTTTTAACTAATTGCCGACCCCTGCTTTAGAATTAGAATGAAAGCAAAAAATTATGTTTCTGATTCATTCTGCAGTTTACTCCAGAAAATGCCATTTAACTTCAATGCTAGCATATAAATTTATGTCAACGTGTCATGAAAATTATCATGCATGAACAGCTATCCACTTTAAATATGTCGGTATTATCGACTATCAACACCCAGTTTGGCCTTGAATCCTGCTAAGGTCGTATTTGTATGATGAACAGGAATATTTGTTCCTTATCTTTGGTTCTTTTGTTGGAGGCCTTCGGGCGGCTTGAGAACTTCTAACAGTCAAGTTGCCCACTCACTTGACAAAGCCTAATCCCAATAAGGTCTAGTTTCCCCTAGGGGTTGGAAGGTCAGATGGCATTCGCTTTCGTAAAAACTAGTGCCTACGCCAAATCTTGGGATTAGGTAGCGGACCCCAGGCATTCTCCAGGATGCAACTGTACTGGGATAACGCTAGGAGGATGATGACCTTTGGTTGTTTTGATAGGAAGTAGAATAATCATTATCTATAATATATAAGTATGTATAATGTCATCTAGTGTCCATACTACAAGAGTTGCTTACTCTGGGACTAGTTAGATATGTGTAAAATAGTCTCCTAATTTAATTTATTTATGTCATATGTTGCAGTGGCTGTGAACAGAGCGGAGCTGGCTCTTGGGCGGGATTGCTCGGTCAGGCTGGAGCGGCTGGTGGTGGACGCGGCGCGGCGCTCGTGCCGGGTCGGGCCGCACACATACACGCTGCGGCGCGCGAGCGAGACTAGCGACTGTGCCGACACGGCGACCAACACCTATCAGTGTGACGAGTGTGGCAGGAGTTTCAAATATAACTGGCGTTTGAGGAAACACATTCACACCCGCTTGTTGGGACATTTAAGTAATTCAGCCCAGAAGGATAATTATGATTCTGAATTAAAAACTAAAGCGCTTGACTTTAAACATGAGAAAGACACATATGGTGTCACAAGTTTCATGTCAACAACAGGTCGCAAAAATACTTTCAGGAGCCACAGTCGTATTGTTAAGAACCTTTTAAACTGTAATCATTGTAGTTATTCTACGGTAAATAAGTACCATTTTCAACGTCATCTATTATTGATACATTGTGAAAAACCTTATAAATGTAGCTTCTGTTTATTTACATGCTGTAAAAAGGCAGATTTAATGAAGCATGAGAGGATACATACTGGGGAAAAATCATTTCAATGTAGTCGCTGTGACTACAAGTGCAGACATAAGAAATTTTTAAAAAATCATGAGAGGATACATACTGATGAAAAACCATTTCAATGTAGTCACTGTGACTACAAGTGCAGACGGAAGGGAACTTTAGAACGTCACAAGCGGATTCATACTGATGAAAAGCCATTTAAATGTAGTCACTGTGACTATAAGTGCAGACATAAGGGAAATTTAGAACGTCACAATAGGATGCATAGTGATGAAAAACCATTTAAATGTAGTCATTGTGACTTCAAGTGCAGACATACGGGAACTTTAAAATATCACGAAAGGATACATACTGATGACAAGCCATTTAAATGTAGCCTCTGTGACTACAAATGCAGAAAGAAGGATTATTTAAAGATTCACAAGAGAATACACACTGGAAAAAAAACCCATTTAAATGTAGGCACTGTGACTACAAGTTCACAATCAAAAGAAATTTACAAAGACATGAGAGGACACACACTGATGTAAACCATTTAAATGTAGCTACTGTGCAGCCAGAAGTGATATTTAGTAAGTCATGAGAGGATACACACAAGATAACCTCTCGCCTCTCGTCTTTGCTTGTTATCATCGTGAATGCTTGAACCATATCGAAAAGGTGCAAAGACGATTATTAAAACACTTACATGCCATACGCAGTCCTCATAAGCGACTAAAGAACCCTCGGTTTGCATCACTCAGTGTAACTACAACTATGCTTAGGATCAGAGACTAGGAATAATTAATAATCTATCAAGACAGTATCTACGACATCGGCCGAGCCTATCCACGTCATGAATGTACGGATGCCTTGTTCCATAGCGTCGCATTGTTTTGGCAAACCTAACGAAATAGCTGCGTAACCACGCTCGGTGTGACTGAGGTTATTAAAAACATCGTAAGGCTTTATTTCTTCATTTGATTCTAATTCGACAAACCCGGGGGTAGACACGTAATTCTTTTGAACCTCAGAATACCGAATTTCCGCCCAATCTGGCGATTCAAAGCGTTGAAACTGTTTCAAGGACGCTAAATTATTAGGCGCCGACTTTGGAACTGACGGTTCCTTAGCAATTGTTTCCAATGTCATTGAAAAAGGCTGCTCAGGAATTTGTGCAGCTTTTGGAATGCTAATTTCATGTTGATTGTGCAAACCTGATTCGGGTTCAGAAAACAATTCCCCACTTGCATTTAAATCAATGGCATCCTCCCCGTGGATTTCTACCGTTTCACTTGGTGACGGTGGGCTTTCTGTTGGTGGAAAGTGACTCGACAGGAAATTTTGTATATTTGTGACCTGTAGTGTTAAGTTACTTAAAACTTCATCGTAACATTTGCGCTTACTTTTTCCAACAGAATTCTCGGTTTGAGTTTTCGGTTTTTTTTTAGGGTAGTTCTGTGTAACATCTTGATCGCCCATTTTGACCTTTTAAAAGGAAGAACTGACTTCAAAACGGAAAACTGTAATATGTCAACCAAGGAATACCTATTTTAATTTAAAGTTTCAAAATAACTCACCAAGTGTGACCGCTCCTAGCGAAAATCAAGACGCCAATGAGGGAAGTATGTAGTTTAGGATATATATATATATATAGCCTAGGCTGCCTGGTGTTGCCAGCTCATAAAAAACTACAATATTTGAAGGTAATTTGGTGTTGACCGCCTCCGGCACGAAGCGCTGCTCTCATTATAATGTAAGGTTTCGAATAACGGTACAGGATTTAATATAATATTAAATAGGAGATTTTTTTTTATGGCTCCGCGCTCATGGCGCATTCAGCCAATTAAATAGGAGATTATAATGAAAATTATATTACTGCTGTAGCCATAGATAAGAAAATTGTCATAAATTCATTGAATGTTGAAATGAGAGTCATTACCGACCGCATATTAGAGGATTTATGATGTGTGTAGATAAAGTACGTGCCATCCACGAAAACTCGCCCCGATTCCATAGCGATTCTCATATTAATCTATGCGCAATTGTACGGATTGGGCTTTGGAGGGGCGCGCCTTTGTGGATGACACGCACTATACTAGCCTATCTATACAAGTTCTATGCGATAATTCGCAAGAAACAAATGAACGCGCCATACTTTAGGTACAGTCGAGGTCAAAAATATCTTTACAATTGAGTGTGACAAAAATATCTTTACATTTAAATAAGTTTACACACTACATGACAAAAACATGCTTACAACGTATATGACAGTTTCATCTTTACACTTAATGCACCAAAGTTCTGTTTACAATTTGTCTTCCATAAAAACATTTACACACAATGTGACATAATAGGTTTACATTGCATGTTACAGAATAAGATTTACTGTCAATGTGCCATAAATAGGTTTACATTCAGAATGGCACTTGGAACTTTACGTTCAAGCGTACATTTTTTTGCTTACAACTCTTGTTACGTAAATATCTTTACAGTTTGACACAAACCACCGTTCTTCTTTCAATTATGACGTGTAGATCGCAAAATGTGAGACAAACATATGCACTGACAAGTCTGCACTGTTCTCGTGAATTGTCAGTTCATTTTATTCAAGTTTGTTTCATATAGCAAGAACATAAAGTAGCTTATTGGAGCTACATATTTTTCAGCTGTTAGGAACTGATTACATATAAATTTAATGGTTGTATATACCTAACGGGAACAAATAAAATGATCACCTAAATAACTTTTGATATCACCAAATTTTCGAACTCTAAAATATGGCTCAACACTCAAAACATTTATCGATCATCAATCTCGGGTCACCTAAACACTCATACCTATTATTCCAGCAGTCTTTGCAGCTATTTTACTTATTGCGTTCCCAGAAATTTTATAATCGCAACAAAAAATTGTCAAGGACATACCACCAAACATACTTAAGTTACACTTAAGGCGCAGGGGTGGGCAAGGCATTCTCCATAAAAACTGTGCACGTTTTATTCGTAGGTTTTGGCACTAACGAATGTAATATTTTTTATGTGACACCTGGCCATAAAGCGGCAATTACCGCACGCTCCGCGAGAAATCCCACTTCCTGGCCAGGGGGTGACATAAAATTTTGTACTTAACACGGGCGGTGATAAATAAAGCCTCAAATTGCATATTTATCGCCCTTGCCTTCGGCTCGGGTTTAAAATACCTGCGATCTGAGACATTCTTTGTTTTACCGCCCTTGTTAAGTAATGTACTATGGATGTAAATATTAGATATGCGAAGAAAGTGATGTGGAAATTCACAAATATTGCAAAAAAATTAAAAATGAAAAAATTTAAAAATAATATCAATGAAAAAAAAATACATCACGAAATAGCTAACAGAAAAATAAGCATGCTGACCAAAAATCATAAGTTTAATGCAAACACAAACGAAGAAAATCCTGCACAAAGTTTGTATGGAGAGAGCTTGCCATACTCCTCCTCTTAATCTCGTGCATCATTTTTTATTAGAATTACATCTAAATATGATACACCGGGTGTGGTGGCGCGAATTGGGGAAGGCCTATGTCCAGCAGTGGACGACTACAGGCTGAGGATGATGATGATGATGATACACATTACAAGCTATATTGTAGTGTTGTTGTACTTACAGATTAATTATTTTTAGCTTTGAATTAAAAAGTTAAACTTCCAATTAAGGTAAAAGTTGCAATGTTTGTCACCTTATGTTGATACCCAAGACTCATACGTTAGTGTTAGCGTATGTGTATAACAACGCGCGAGCCGAGCGACCGGAGCGAGAAGAGTCCGAAACATGTCGCTTGATGGGTCCGAAACATGTTGTAGGGGGGAGGCTGGAACATGTCTCTGGATGCGTTCGAAACATGTCACTTGATGAGCCTGAACATGTCGCGTGTGAGTCCGAAACATGTCGCTCAATGACCCAAACATATGTCGCTCGATGGGTCAGAAACATGTCACTGGATGAGTCCGAAACATGTCGCTGGATGCGTCCGAAACATGTCGCTTGATGTGCCCGAACATGTCGCGTGTGAGTCCGATACATGTCGCTCGTTAACCCCAACATATGTCGCTCGATGGGTCAGAAACATGTCACTGAATGAGTCCGAAACATGTCTCTGGATGCGTCCGAAACATGTCGCTTGATGGGCCCGAACATGTCGCGTGTTAGTCCGAAACATACCTATCGCGTGTGAGTCCGAAACATGTCGCGTGCGAGTCCGAAACATGTCGCTGGATGCGTCCGAAACATGTCACTTGATGGGCCAGAACAATGAACATATCGCGTGTTAGTCCGAAACATGTCGCTCGGTAACCCCAACATGACGCTCGATGAGCCCGAATATGTCGCGTGTGGGTTCGAAACATGTCGCTTGCGTTCCTTACCTTACATGGCGCCATTATGTCCATTGCGTAGATCCGGCATTAAACTACATATTCATTTGATACTATTTAAAAAAAAACCGGCCTAGTGCGTGTGGGATCACGCACAACGAGGGTTCCGTACCGACACCTACTAGTCCACATTTCAAAATACTATTTAATACCTTGAATCGAAAAAGGTCGTATCTTCATAGGGAAGTCACGGCACTTACGTCCTTTTGTTTGGGAAAGACAGTTTTTCAGTGATAACTCAAAAACCCTTAATCCCATCTTGTTTAAACTAAAAATCATTGATAGTATTTATTAATGTACACTGTCTCAATTTTTTTCAGAATTTTAATCTTCATAGTTTGGAAATTAGAGGGGTGGGGGGTCATATTTTGTACGACTTTGGGAGCTAATATCTCACCAACGATTGACTTAAATGGAAAACTTTCTGAGTAACCTCTATATCATTTTTAATGGCATATCCAAAAATAACCCACACAACTATACTTGCATTGAAATAGTAGATTGTTAACCAAGGGTTGAAAGCGACCCATTTCAGACGAGATATTTTGGCGCTCGAACGTAGTGAGAGCGCCAATAGTTCGAGGCTGAAATGGGTGGTTTCACCCGAGTTAAACACTCTGCTTTTCATTCGGAATACGAGGAAACTAAAAAAAATATTAATATAAAATTTGAAATCCTTATAATTAGTTGAAATCTTTTTTACTTAAAATTCAAAACTAGTCTAAAATTTGAAATCCTCATCCCCGAATTAGTCGAAATAGAGTATAATGATCATTTTTCGCAATATTTTTTTTTTTTTTACTTAAAACTTAAAATTAATATAAAATTTGAAATCCTCATCCCCGAATTAGTCGAAATCGAGTATAATGATGATTTTTAGCAATATTTTTTTTTTTACTTAAAATTCAAAATTAATATAAAATTTGAAATCCTCATCCCCGAATTAGTCGAAATCGAGTATAATGATGATGTTTAGCAAAAATTTTTTTTTAAATGAAATAAATGAAATAAATGAACTTTATTCTGTAAGTAGGCCGCAATGGCACTTTTACAAGTCAAACCCTACTAGCGTTTCACAGAGGCCACTGCCGAGAAGAAACGCCGAAAGAAACTCGACAGTCAGCCATTTTCTCACAAAAATATGCTTATTACAATGATAATACTTAACCTACTTAAGATCAAGAAATCTAAGACACATAGAATTCAAAATTCAGAATTCAAACACTTATTCTGCAAACAGGCCACAAGGGCACTTTCATATGTCATAATGTTAATGTACAATTTTTAAAAAGTCTTACAATATAAGCATATGATAGATTTTTCATGAGAAAATATTAATTTACAATTTAAGAAATATATCAATAGGAATTTAATACATTTTTCATGTCAAAATATTAATTATCTATTACAAACATTACAATAATAGTAAAATTGAGAGATTCAAATTTTAACTTGAAATTCAAAATTAATATAAAATTTGAAATCCTGGCTGGCATTGGCTGATTTGGCTGTCGACGTGTTTTGTGATTGGTGGATTCAATGTGGTGAAGCATTTGGATTGGTTAATTTAAAATGTTTTGGAATCAAAAATATGTATACATGTTAGCCCACGGGGCGACATGGCCCACTTTCAACACGCTTCTCAGGTCAAATACAGTCACAGTCAGGTCACATACACTTTCAGAGTATAAGGAATGAAAAAAAAATTTCGTTCCCTGTTACATGTATGGGGTGCCCCCCTAAAATATTTTATGTCACACCTGGCCATAAAGTGGCCATTATCGCACGCTCCGCGCGCGAAAAAACCCACTTCCTGGCCAGGGGGTGACATAAAGTTTTGTACTTACCACGGGCGATAATAAAGAAAGCCTCAGATCGCATATTTATCGCCCTTGCCTTCGGCTCGGGCGTAAAATACCTGCGATCTGAGACATTCTTTGTTTTATCGCCCTTGGTAAGTAATGTACTATTTTTTCCTTATTTCACATCGCATTTATATAGCGGTTCATAGGATACATCTTCCTACCAATTTTCATAATTGTAGTATCTACTTATAGCCTCCGAGTAAACCGGCTGTGACATACGGACAGACAGACAGACAGACATGACGAAACTATTAGGGCGTTTTTGCCATTCTGGCTACGGAACCCTAAAAAGACACTTTTGTCTTGCCTGGGATTCGAACCTGAGACCTCTCTCTCAGAAAGCAAGCGACTCCTAACTACACCACCGAAAGTCTTATTTGGCCTAGTGGTTGAAATTAAGCTACTTATTGTGGCTTGCAACTTTGACATCGTATCTTATCGTAACAACATTTAGCCCTTATTTAGTTCAGAGAAATCTGTCAACGTCGCGTTCGCGCAACAGGGACAGAGTTATGCAATGACAAGTCTACACTCTTTTCGGTGAATGTCATAACATTCTAAATTTAAATAGTTGACAACCTAATTATCACGGAAGACAGATTGTAAACATATTTATGGCACATTGACAGTAAATCTTATTCTGTAACATGCAATGTAAACCTATTATGTCACATTGTGTATAAATGTTTCTATGGAAGACAGATTGTAAACGTATTTATGGCACATTGACAGTAAATCTTATTCTGTAACATGCAATGTAAACCTATTATGTCACAATGTGTGTAAATGTTTTTATGGAAGACAAATTGTAAACAGAACTTTGGTTCATTAAGTGTAAAGATGAAACTGTCATATACGTTGTAAGCATGTTTTTGTCATGTAGTGTGTAAACTTATTTAAATGTAAAGATATTTTTGTCACACTCAATTGTAAAGATATTTTTGACCTCGACTGTACTATGGCAGTAGTTTGTAGATGAAAAAACTGTGTATAGGATTAGTAAAATATATAAAGCTGTGTTAAATGTTGTTTTTATTCAGCCGCAGCACCTTCCGATTTAAATTAATGTTTTTCACTACGAGATTGAGGGTACGCACTGCATGCGTCATGGCGCCCTGCCGAGCAGGTTGGTGTCGGCTAGCAGTCGCGGCCGGAGTCAACGCCACACGAACCTATCTGGAACACACATAGTTACATAACTGACATATAAAGACTTGCCCCCTTATTTATAAAAATTAACAAGCTTCCGCTAAATAGTTTTGCCGCCTCAACTCAATTTTGATCTAATGTGGCGGCCCAAAAGTTCTTTGCTTATTATACCCGTTGCCTACAGGAATTTCCAGACTCTTTGTTCGCAATCCCTTGTACAGTCAAGGGCATAAATATGTATACATTTTTGAACCTTATTTCAATGGAGTAAGGTAAAAAGTGTATACATATTGGTGGCCTTGACTCTACTTATTTCCCTGTGTTATTTCCTCTGGAAAGACAAAAAAAAATTAACTGGATTTTAATTAAAATAGGTTTGATCTACGCTTATACCGGCTATACACTCTCAAGCGAGGGACTTTTTTTTCGAGTGCAACCATGTACAGTCGAGGTCAAAAATATCTTTACAATTGAGTGTGACAAAAATATCTTTACATTTAAATAAGTTTACACACTACATGACAAAAACATGCTTACAACGTATATGACAGTTTCATCTTTACACTTAATGAACCAAAGTTCTGTTTACAATTTGTCTTCCATAAAAACATTTACACACATTGTCACATAATAGGTTTACATTGCATGTTACAGAATAAGATTTACTGTCAATGTGCCATAAATACGTTTACAATCTGTCTTCTATAGAAACATTTATACACAATGTGACATAATAGGTTTACATTGCATGTTACAGAATAAGATTTACTGTCAATGTGCCATAAATATGTTTACAATCTGTCTTCTGTGATAATTAGGTTGTCAACTATTTAAATTTAGAATGTTATGACATTCACCGAAAAGAGTGTAGACTTGTCATTGCATATCTCTGTCCCTGTTGCGCGAACGCGACGTTGACAGATTTCTCAGAACTAAATAAGGGCTAAATGTTGTTACGATAAGATACGATGTCAAAGTTGCAAGCCACAATAAGTAGCTTAATTTCAACCACTAGGCCAACTAGGACTTTCGGTGGTGTAGTTAGGAGTCGCTTGCTTTCTGAGAGAGAGGTCTCAGGTTCGAATCCCAGGCAAGACAAAGTGTCTTTTTAGGGTTCCGTAGCCAGAATGGCAAAAACGCCCTTATAGTTTCGTCATGTCTGTCTGTCCGTATGTCACAGCCGGTTTACTCGGAGACTATAAGTAGATACTACAATTATGAAAATTGGTAGGAAGATGTATCCTATGAACCGCTATATAAATGCGATGTGAAATAAGGAAAAAAAATATTTTAGGGGGGCACCCCATACATGTAACAGGGAACGAAATTTTTTTTTTCATTCCTCATACTCTGAAAGTGGGTCATATTTGACCTGAGAAGCGTGTTGAAAGTGGGCCATGTCGCCCCGTGGGCTAACATGTATACATATTTTTGATTCCAAAACATTTTAAATTAACCAATCCAAATGCTTCACCACATTGAATCCACCAATCACAAAACACGTCGACAGCCAAATCAGCCAATGCCAGCCAGGATTTCAAATTTTATATTAATTTTGAATTTCAAGTTAAAAAAAAATTTTTGCTAAACATCATCATTATACTCGATTTCGACTAATTCGGGGATAAGGATTTCAAATTTTATATTAATTTTGAATTTTAAGTAAATAAAATTTTTGCTAAAAATCATCATTATACTCGATTTCGACTAATTCGGGGACGAGGATTTCAAATTTTATATTAATTTTGAATTTTAAGTAAAAAAATAATTTTGCTAAAAATCATCATTATACTCGATTTCGACTAATTCGGGGATGAGGATTTCAAATTTTAGACTAATTTTGAATAAAAAGTAAAAAAAAAATTTTTTTAAATCGTCATTATACTCGATTTCGACTAACTCGGGGATAAGGATTTCAAATTTTATATTAATATTTTTTTTAGTTTCCTCGTATTCGAAATGAAAAGCAGAGTGTTTAACTCGGGTGAAACCACCCATTTCAGCCTCGAACTATTGGCGCTCTCACTACGTTCGAGCGCCAAAATATCACGTCTGAAATGGGTCGCTTTCAACCCTTGGTTAACAATCTACTATTTCAATGCAAGTATAGTTGTGTGGGTTATTTTTGGATATGCCTTTAAAAATAATATAGAGGTTACTCAGAAAGTTTAAGAGATAAGAGATAAGATAAGAGATAATTTGTTTGTAAAGTTTTCCATTTAAGTCAATCGTTGGTGAGATATTAGCTCCCAAAGTCGTACAAATCCCCTCTAATTTCCAAACTATGAAGATTAAAATTCTGAAAAAAATTGAGACAGTGTACATTAATAAATACTATCAATGATTTTTAGTTTAAACAAGATGGGATTAAGGGTTTTTGAGTTATCACTGAAAAACTGTCTTGCCCAAACAAAAGGACGTAAGTGCCGTGACTTCCCTATGAAGATACGACCTTTTTCGATTCAAGGTATTAAATAGTATTTTGAAATGTGGACTAGTAGGTGTCGGTACGGAACCCTCGTTGTGCGTGATCCCACACGCACTAGGCCGGTTTTTTTTAAATAGTATCAAATGAATATGTAGTTTAATGGCGGATCTACGCAATGGACATAATGGCGCCATGTAAGGTAAGGAACGCAAGCGACATGTTTCGAACCCACAGGGCACACGCGACATATTCGGGCTCATCGAGCGTCATGTTGGGGTAACCGAGCGACATGTTTCGGACTAACACGCGATATGTTCATTGTTCTGGCCCATCAAGTGACATGTTTCGGACGCATCCAGCGACATGTTTCGGACTCGCACGCGACATGTTTCGGACTCACACGCGATAGGTATGTTTCGGACGAACACGCGACATGTTCGGGCCCATCAAGCGACATGTTTCGGACGCATCCAGAGACATGTTTCGGACTCATTCAGTGACATGTTTCTGACCCATCGAGCGACATATGTTGGGGTCAACGAGCGACATGTTTCGGACTCACACGCGACATGTTTCGGACTCACACGCGACATGTTCGGGCACATCAAGCGACATGTTTCGGACGCATCCAGCGACATGTTTCGGACTCATCCAGTGACATGTTTCTGACCCATCGAGTGACATATGTTGGGGTCATTGAGCGACATGTTTCGGACTCACACGCGACATGTTCAGGCTCATCAAGTGACATGTTTTGGACGCATCCAGAGACATGTTCCAGCCTCCCCCCTACAACATGTTTCGGACCCATCAAGCGACATGTTTCGGACTCTTCTCGCTCCGGTCGCTCGGCTCGCGCGTTGTTATACACATACGCTAACACTAACGTATGAGTCTTGGGTATCAACATAACGTGACAAACATTGCAACTTTTACCTTAATTGGAAGTTTAACTTTTTAATTCAATGCTAAAAATAATTAATTTGTAAGTACAACAACACTACAATATAGCTTGTAATGTGTATCATCATCATCATCATTATCCTCAGCCTGTAGTCGTCCACTGCTGGACATAGGCCTTCCCCAATTCGCGCCACCACACCCGGTGTATCATATTTAGATGTAATTCTAATAAAAAATGATGCACGAGATTAAGAGGAGGGGTATGGCAAGCTCTCTCCATACAAACTTTGTGCAGGATTTTCTTCGTTTGTGTTTGCATTAAAGTTATGATTTTTGGTCAGCATGCTTATTTTTCTGTTAGCTATTTCGTGATGTATTTTTTTTCATTGATATTATTTTTAAATTTTTTCATTTTTAATTTTTTTGCAATATTTGTGAATTTCCACATCACTTTCTTCGCATATCTAATATTTACATCCATAGTACATTACTTAACAAGGGCGGTAAAACAAAGAATGTCTCAGATCGCAGGTATTTTACACCCGAGCCGAAGGCAAGGGCGATAAATATGCAATTTGAGGCTTTATTTATCACCGCCCGTGTTAAGTACAAAATTTTATGTCACCCCCTGGCCAGGAAGTGGGATTTCTCGCGGAGCGTGCGGTAATTGCCGCTTTATGGCCAGGTGTCACATAAAAAATATTACATTCTGTTGTATAGTCTATGGTCATTATCTATATAAGGTGAAATAGAAAAATAAATATTCTCTTTGATCCCATCATGGCTGTCTTTCATTGCACGCTCCCATTCTTAATTTAATATAAAATATATTTAGCCTGCCTGCACGCCCAAGTCTAGATCCCAACATTACATGGTGTCAGAAGAAACAAGAAAAGTCGAAAAAGAAGAAAAACAATGGCAGGTGAGGACGGCAAAACACAAAATGTCATATTGGCTAACGGCCTACGACCGTTAATACTAGCCACTCAAAATGGCTCCGGTACTGAATGTGCCAATTCAGAGAAATGGAAGCGATGGAAGCAGAAATTTGAAATTTATCATGAAGCCAATGATCTTGACAAAATTCCGGACAAAAAACAGATAGCGATATTCTTAAATGCGCTAGGTGACGATGGTCTTGACATTTTCAACTCGTTCCAAGTGGACCGGAACGAAGAAACGTTAAAATCTATTATAGAAAAATTTGATTCAAAATTTAACGCTTTAAAAAACACAACCGTAGAAAGGTACAATTTCTTCACTCGTTATCAAAGACCAGAGGAAAGTTTCGACGAATACGTAACTTGTCTAAGCAACCTGTCGCTAACATGTGAATTGAAGGACATGAAGGAATCTCTATTGAAGGACATGTTCATCATTGGTATAAGAAACGAGAACATCAAAGAGAAACTCCTACAAAAAGAAGACCTTAAAGATGTCAGCGAAGCAGTCCAAATGGCGAAAACCATCGACCTATCGAGCCAAAGGTCAAGAAAATTGAAACAGGAAGAAACACAACAAGTTCAAGTAGTCAACCGTCAACCAAGACCAAAGTTCAGGAATTCTACACAAATGAAGAGATCAGTCAGCCGGGATCATTCAACTTCATACAGGACTAAAGACTCCAGGACTAGCGACAATCACAAAGCCAACTTCAAGACTACAAACAACAATCGACAAACATGCAACAAATGTGGCCAAATTCATAGAGTAAGGTGTCCAGCTCAAGGCAAGATGTGTGCAATATGTAAAAAACCAAATCATTTCGCTCAATGCTGTTATCACAAAACCAAAAAAGTAAGTTCAATAAATAGTCAATGTAACGAATCTCAGTCTTTATCCAATGTAAACGTTCATCCACAAACACAGTGTGAATCAGATTTTATCATAAGCTCTGTACACAAAAATAATTGGACTATAAATGTTATTTGTCAAAGTCACAAAATAGTCTGTCAGATCGACACGGGAGCTGACACGGATGTCATGTCTCTCAGCACTCTTAAAGATTTGGAAAAGAAATGTAACATGAAATTTCCTATAAAAGAGTCACATAATAAACTGTTTACATTTTCAGGTCACTTGATTGAAAATTTAGGTAGCATTGTTCTGACTTGTACATTCGACAACGGCAACCAGGCAGAGATCCAGTTTATGGTGGTGAAATGTGAATGTTCGACAATTTTAGGTTGGAAAACATGTGAAGACTGTGGCATTGTCAAAAGACTGTTTGAACTGACAAGTCAAAACCAAAGGTCAGTAAATACACTTTTAGATACTTACTCTGATACTTTTGAGGGACTAGGCTGTCTACCATACAAAGCTCATCTAGATATAGACACTAGTGTTACACCTAAAGTTTGTCCAGTTCGTAGAATACCATATGCATTACATTCAAAACTTAAAGATGAATTAGATAGAATGGAAAAGTTGCAAGTTATTGAAAAAGTCGCTACTCCAACAGACTGGGTAAATGCTATTGTTCCCATAGTAAAACCTAATGGTCAATTACGTGTGTGTCTCGACCCTAGAAATTTAAACAAAGCCATTAAAAGACCTTATTTTCCTTATCCAACATTAGACGACTTGCGTTCAAAAGTAGTAGGCGCTACAGTATTTTCTAAATTAGACGCTAACTCTGGATATTGGATGATACAATTGGATGATGAAAGCAGTCAGTTATGCACTTTCAACACCCAATTTGGCAGGTACAAATTTCTTAGATTAGCCTATGGTTTGAAATCTAGCGGAGAAATATTTCATAAGACAATGACAGATTTATTTGGAGACTTACCAGGCGTATTGATATTTGTCGATGATATCTTAATATTTGGGTCAAATCAAGCCGAACATGATCAACGACTAGAAAATGTTCTTAAAAAGGCTCGTGAAGTTAACTTAAAGTTCAATAAGTCGAAATGTTCATTTAGTAAGCAGAAATTACTTACATAGGTCATATTTTTAATGAAAAGGGCATTTCAGCAGACATGTCAAAGGTCGAAGCAATAATAGACATGCCGAGACCACAAAATGTCAAAGATTTACAAAGATTCTTAGGAATGGTAAATTATTTAGGCCAATACATACATAATTTGTCACAGGAAACCAATTTATTGAGAAGTCTTCTTAAAAAAGAAACTGTTTGGCAATGGACACAAAATCATGAAAAAGAGTTTCTTAAATTAAAAGAACTCATTAGTCAGTCACCAGTCTTAGTTCATTATGATGTAAAAAAGCCAATCAGAATGTCAGTCGATTCTTCAAAAAATGCTGTCGGGGCAGCAATTTTTCATGGTAAAAACCCCATAGCATATGCATCAAAATCATTAGATACTGCACAACAAAACTATGCACAAATTGAAAAAGAGCTATTTGCTATACTCTATGGCTGTAAAAAATTTCATCAGTATATTTTTGGAAAGACCACTTATGTAGAAACCGATCATCAACCTTTAGTAACTTTATTTAAAAAACCTCTGTCAGATGTCCCAGCTCGTCTACAAAGAATGATGATTGCTTTACAACCATATGACATCATAGTTTCATATACAAAAGGTACGGAAATGTATGTTTCTGATACACTGTCAAGGGCACCCATAGAAAATTCTAAAGTAGAAAACTTTGATTTTAATGAATTAGACAGTAACATTGTATGTCAAGTAAAATCATTAACTTCAAATTTGGCAATAACTGAAAATAAATTGAAACAAATCAAAGATCATACTAAGTCAGATATGACATTGTTAAAATTACAGGAATATTATATGAATGGTTGGCCCAGTAGTAAATCAAAATGCGACCCTATTACGTTGCCATACTGGCATATTAGAGACGAAATTCATGCCATAGATGACATATTATTTAAAAATCAATCGGTAATAATTCCCAAGTCTATGCGACCGGAAATATTGACAATACTACACGAAGGTCACATGGGATTAGAAAGGACGAAAGGTCTAGCTTGTGGATTAGTTTTTTGGCCGAATATATACAATGACATAGAAATAAAAATAAGACAGTGTGAAACGTGTATGATGTTTAGTCCAAATAAACCAAAGGAAACTTTATTATCACACGAACAACCTTGCCTACCTTGGCAAAAACTGGCAACAGATTTATTTGAGTACAATCATAAAAAATACCTTTTAGTGGTAGATTATTACTCTAATTACATAGAAATAGCACATTTAAATACAGACACCCGAAGTCATACTGTAATTGAACAGTTAAAATCCATTTTTGCAAGGCATGGAATCCCATTGCAATTAGTCAGCGATGGTGGTCCTCCATACAATTCCCAAGAATTCCAGGCATTCTTAAATGATTGGGATATTGAGCATATTGTGTCAAGTCCACACTTCCCAAGGTCTAACGGTCTTGCTGAAGTCTCTGTAAAAATAATAAAAAACATATTAAGAAAATGTCAACAATCAGGTACAGATTTTCATCAGGGTTTGTTACACTATCGAACAACACCCAGAGGAAATCTGAAGTCACCTGCAGAATTGCTCATGTCAAGAAAGTTGAGAACCAGATTACCTATACATAATGATAGTCTAAAACCTAAAGTGGTTAAGTTCACAGATCATATGCAAAACAAGTCTGAATTAATACAAAAACGAAAGTCATACTATGATCAACATGCTAGTCGAACTGAGGAATTTTATCCTAATGATCAAGTCTTTTTCAAGAAAAATCCAAGTGATATTTCATGGTCAAAGGGTACAATTGTGTCTAAAACCAAATTTCCTAGATCTTACTTAGTGAAAAGTACTGACAATGTAGTCTATAGGCGAAGCACACAACATATAAAGTTGTTTAAGTCTTGTTTGTCTCAGTCACAGTCGAACAAAGTTCAGAATAAGTCAGATCAAGTCAGCAGTCAGACAAACAGTTACAGTCAGAGTCAGTCAAAGCCTCAGTCAACACAGTCAAGTCAAACATACACAAATAAACACTACAGGTCAAAGTCTGTGTCCGATGGTAGTGTGTCAAGTCAAAGCAATGAATCTAGGTCAAGTCAATGTAACAACGATGTTGAAAGGGAGGATAAACATGTTTATTATTATATACCTGAATATTTAATTGAATGTCGTAAGTTGAATCCTAGTAATAACCTAAATATAAGTTTAGATAGTAATAAGACAAATTCTGTGAATGAAAGCTTTAAATCTATGCAGTCAAATGAAAGTATTGTAGAAAATAGTATGTCTAGTCAGTCAAGTCCTAATTTAAGCCTAAACAGTGATAGTCATAGCCAGTCATCTCCAATTAGTAATGAAACTGAGAACTTACCTGTTTTGAGAGATTTGTCACCAGTGGGAGACATTCCTGTACCTCGCTATAGTTCTAGAGGGAGATTGTTAAAGGAAACAAAAAGACTAGATTTGTAAATTATTTATTTAATAAATTCATGACATGTTATTAATATTTCTTATTCACAGTTTGACGATGTACCACTGAAATTATTCACTTCACTGTTTATATTGTATGTTCATCCACTGACATTATTTATTCATGACGTAATTATTGTTCTTGTTCAATTTATGTTTTTATAATGAAATGACTAACTAAATAATTAAAATAATACTGACATATAAATGTAATTAAAATGTTTCAGAGGCTCCATGTTTGTTAAGTGCAAATATAGGTTAGCTGCCAATGTCATAACGTCAATGTCAATGTCAGGTGTCATGTGTCAAATTTATTTTAATTAAAAAGGGGCATGTTGTATAGTCTATGGTCATTATCTATATAAGGTGAAATGGTGAAATAGAAAAATAAATATTCTCTTTGATCCCATCATGGCTGTCTTTCATTGCACGCTCCCATTCTTAATTTAATATAAAATATATTTAGCCTGCCTGCACGCCCAAGTCTAGATCCCAACATTACACATTCGTTAGTGCCAAAACCTACGAATAAAACGTGCACAGAGTTTGTATGGAGAATGCCTTGCCCACCCCTGCGCCTTAAGTGTAACTTAAGTATTTTTGGTGGTATGTCCTTGACAATTTTTTGTTGCGATTATAAAATTTCTGGGAACGCAATAAGTAAAATAGCTGCAAAGACTGCTGGAATAATAGGTATGAGTGTTTAGGTGACCCGAGATTGATGATCGATAAATGTTTTGAGTGTTGAGCCATATTTTAGAGTTCGAAAATTTGGTGATATCAAAAGTTATTTAGGTGATCATTTTATTTGTTCCCGTTAGGTATATAAAACCATTAAATATGTAATCAGTTCCTAACAGCTGAAAAATATGTAGGTATTCAACATGTAAATCTCCAATAAGCTACTTTATGTTCTTGCTATATGAAACAAACTTGAATAAAATGAACTGACAATTCACGAGAACAGTGCAGACTTGTCAGTGCATATGTTTGTCTCACATTTTGCGATCTACACGTCATAATTGAAAGAAGAACGGTGGTTTGTGTCAAACTGTAAAGATATTTACGTAACAAGAGTTGTAAGCAAAAAAATGTACGCTTGAACGTAAAGTTCCAAGTGCCATTCTGAATGTAAACCTATTTATGGCACATTGACAGTAAATCTTATTCTGTAACATGCAATGTAAACCTATTTTGTCACAATGTGTGTAAATGTTTTTATGGAAGACAAATTGTAAACAGAACTTTGGTGCATTAAGTGTAAAGATGAAACTGTCATATACGTTGTAAGCATGTTTTTGTCATGTAGTGTGTAAACTTATTTAAATGTAAAGATATTTTTGTCACACTCAATTGTAAAGATATTTTTGACCTCGACTGTACATACTATCGAACCAACTGAATCGTGACCCACCGTGGAACCTTGTCACAGAAATTGTCATAGTGACATCTTACTGCCTGAAAAGGAAAATCATTATGACACTTTTTGTGACAAGGTTCCACGGTGGGTCACGATTCAGTTGGTTCGATAGTAGACTCTCGCTTAGTTCCACCTTAGTTCAGTCGTAGTTGTGAACTCCGAGGATTTGGGCGAAAACGTTTCACTAGTTGCTGCGCGCTCGCGTTCCTCGCGAGACCCTTTGACTCGGGCCAAAAAAACCAAGAGGGGACCTAGAGCAAGCAAGACTCACGAGGCAAAACGAGTGCACCCATTTACACTCTCGCGCTCGGTCTGTCTCGCTGTGTCCTGTGTCTCGTCTCGGCGAGAGTGTACAGGCGCTAAGAGCATTTTACCACGTATGACACGAGACTAGTAGTCCGACGACTAAAGAAATTTGAGATTTTTTTATCATTAAATATTTTTATATTTGATATTGAAAAAGGAAATCCTGTATGAATTCAGGATTTAGTTATTTAAATCGAGTTTCTCTTGAACATACGTTTTAATAAATTACTAAAAGGCGTCATACCGCCATTCGCTTGTAAAGGCTCGTGGATTTCCGAATGCACTCATAGCTGTCAGAAGAATTGATATTGATATTTGAGGTTATGTTTGTTGATAATTGTCGCCATCGCCAAATCAAATCAGATTTTGATATTTAGTCGAGGGAAATACCTTACTTCAGTTCAGTTGTGATACGACCAAATAGACCGTAACTAATCGCGTGGCGTTTATACCCACCCATACAGCGGTCGCGTCTTAGTTTTAGTGTGACCACTTGTTTTCACTAAGGCTTCAGACGTGTTACTTGTTCACAGTCGTAAATAACTGGTGATTATATGATTGGTGACACGAGTGGTGTTTTCTTTGTCTTTATTTTATTACGTCCAGCGTACTGCAGGTTGGTCTTCGCAATGTTCCTTATTTTGTATCCTAATTACATTGAACACGCACGGCCGTAGACAATATTGTCCTTGCTTTAGTTTCGAAACTTCTTTTAAGCCGTCCTCTCCCGGCGAAAAAATTAAACAATTCCATTCTTTTGTTATCTGCCCTGGTATCCCAGTGACTGGTAGACGGGCACAGTTTTAAGTACCTAGTGTAACACATTGAGATAAAAGCATGGATGTTGCTCTACAGCTACACCATTATCTGAATATTGTTTTAAAAATATTTCTCTTACGGTGATGGCACCAGTAATCAGGACTTTTCTTACAAACCAGTTCAAAATAAGGACTGCCAACTTTTATTTCAATTCACCTTCACTGGACCATAGACAGTGCATATTCTACTCTCATCCAGTACAATATCATAGATACAAGCAGTTATTTTTTTAAACAACATAACGATTATACACTGAAATGTATGTTTAAAGACATAAATAAATTCCATTGTAGGTGTTGAACCGTCACTCCAGCCATTAAGTGTTGAAAACCACAAAGTACCATGTCTCTGGAAACATTGTGTGTGAAGACTGAGGCGGAAGAGGCGTGTGTGAAAAAGGAGGCCGAGGAGTGTGACAATGAGGAGACCGGGGCACATGTGAAGGAGGAGGCGGAGTGTGAGGACAGCGCAGCCTTTTGCGAGCTGTATGCAGACCACCAGATCAAGGACGAGCTCATGCTGGGCCCCGAGGAGATGCACCGGCCTTGTGTGGCTCCCACACTTCCAGGTCAGTAGCTTATATCGAGCCTTGGAAGCAAAAATTGATTATTTAACTTCAATGCTAGATTATAACTTTATGTCAAGTGTCATGAATGACAGTAGATTATCATGCATAACCAGCTATCCAGTTAAAATATGTAGGTATTATCGACTATCAATAACCAGTCTGGCCTTGAATCCTGCTATGGTCTTTTATTTGTTTGATGAACAGGAATATTTGTTCCTTACCTTTGGTTGTTTTGATAGGAAGTAGCATAATCATTATCTATAATATATAAGTATGTATAATGTCATCTAGTGTCCATACTACAAGAGTTGCTTACTCTGGGACTAGTTAGATTTGTGTAAAATAGTCTCCTAATTTAATTTATTTATGTCATATGTTGAAGTGGCTGTGAAAAGAGCGGAGCTGGCTCTTGGGCGGGATTGCTCGGACAGGCTGGAGCGGCTGGTGGTGGACGCGGCGCGGCGCTCGTGCCGGGTCGGGCCGCACACATACACGCTGCGGCGCGCGAGCGAGACTAGCGACTGTGCCGACACGGCGAGCGCGACCTATCAGTGTGATGAGTGTGGCAGGAGTTTCAAAAATAAGGCTCTTTTGAGGAAACACATTCACACCCACTTGCCGGGACCTTTAAGTAATTCATCCCAGAAGGATTTTTGTTATTCTAAATTGCTTGACTTAAAACATGAGAAAAACAAATATGGTGTCACAAGTTTCATGTCAACAACATGTCGCAAAAATAGTTTCAGGAGCCAGAGTCGTATTGTTAAGAACCTTTTAAATTGTAATCATTGTAGTTATTCTACAGTAAATAAGTACCATTTAAAACATCATCTAATGATACACAATGGAGAAAAACCTCATAAATGTAGCTTCTGTTTATTTACATTCAGTAAAAAGGCAGATTTAATAAGGCATGAGAGGATACATACTGGGGAAAAACCATTTAAATGTAGTCACTGTGACTACAAGTGCAGACAGAAGGGACATTTAACAAATCACGAGAGGACACACACTGATGATAAACCATTTAAATGTAGTCACTGTGACTACAAGTGCAAATGGAAGGCAAATTTAGAAATTCACAAGAGGATACACACTGATGAAAAACCGCTCAAATGTAGTCACTGTGACTACAAGTGCAAATGGAAGGGAAATTTAGAAATTCACGAGAGGATACACACTGATGAAAAACCGCTCAAATGTAGTCACTGTGACTACAAGTCCAGACATAAGGGAAATTTAAAAAAACACGAGAGGATACATACTGATGATAAGCCATTTAAATGTAGCCACTGTGACTACAAGTGCAGACAGAAGGGAACTTTAGAAATTCACAAGAGGATACATACTGATGAAAAACCATTTCAATGTGGTCACTGTGACTACAAGTGCAAACAGAAGGGACAGTTAAAAAGACACGAGAGGATACATACTGATGAAGAGCCATTTAAATGTAGTCACTGTGACTACAAGTGCAGACAGAAGGGACAATTAGAAAGACACGAGAGGATACATACTGGTGAAAAGCCATTTAAATGTAGTCACTGTGACTACAAGTGCAGAGAAAAGAGAAGTTTAAAAAATCACGAGAGGATACATACTGATGAAAAACCATTTCAATGTAGTCACTGTGACTACAAGTGCAGACAAAAGAGAAGTTTAAAAATTCACGAGAGGATACATACTGGTGAAAAACCATTTCAATGTAGTCACTGTGACTACAAGTGCAGACAAAACAGAAGTTTAAAAAATCACGAGAGGACACACTGATGCCAAACCATTTTAAAAAGTCACGAGAGGATACATACTGATGAAATAGTACATTACTACGGGCGATAATAAAGAAAGCCTCAGATCGCATATTTATCGCCCTTGCCTTCGGCTCGGGCGTAAAATACCTGCAATCTGAGACATTCTTTGTTTTATCGCCCTTGGTAAGTACAAAATTTTATGTCACCCCCTGGCCAGGAAGTGGGTTTTTTCGTGCGCGGAGCGTGCGATAATGGCCACTTTACGGCCAGGTGTGACATAAAACCATTTAAATGTAGCTACTGTGACTACTACACAAGGAAGCAGGAATATCGGCGACCTAAGAAACGGTGGGCTGATGACATCATTGAGACAACTGGCAAAAACTGGATAAATATAGCCAAAGATAGGGAAGAATGGAAACAGCTGGAGGAGGCCTATACCCAAAGAGGGATCCATATTTCAAGTACGGAAGACAAAAACTAACAATAAGTAACAATAACATTTACAACCCTAAGTAATAAGTAACTAACACTAGACTAGTAAACTAACACTTAAAATGTAATTGGTTAAGAAATATAGAGGCCTATACCCAAAGAGGGATCCATATTTCAAGCACGGAAGACAAAAACTAACAATAAGTAACAATAACATTTACAACCCTAAGTAATAAGTAACTAACACTAGACTAGTAAACTAACACTTAAAATGTAATTGGTTAAGAAATATAGAGGCCTATACCCAAAGAGGGATCCATATTTCAAGCACGGAAGACAAAAACTAACAATAAGTAACAATAACATTTACAACCCTAAGTAATAAGTAACTAACACTAGACTAGTAAACTAACACTTAAAATGTAATTGGTTAAGAAATATGGAATAAAAAGGCTTTATTATTATTTATTTGAGGAAAGGAATTGAGTAAGTCACAAAAGGACACTACTATGGCAGTAGTTTGTAGATATAAAACTGTATATAGGATAAGTAAAATCAATAATGCTTTATGTGTTAAATCCTGTTTTTATTCCATGGTCAATTTGTCTCTGACTCCACTTGGGAGCCCTAGGGCTTCAGCCGCGGCTTTCCGGCGGCGGTCGCGGCGCGGCCAGGGCGCTCCGTCGTGGACCGTCCGCACGTGCAGTTTCATAGCCGAGTTGGCTGAGAAGGTCTTCTCGCAGCGAGGACACGGCACGTTCTTTCGAAGCCCTAAGTGTACCTAAAAAAACATCTTACAATAGGGATGATGACACTATAAAAGAAAATCAATAAATCCAAATTTTCTGCATAAAGGCTCAAATTCTCAATCAAATGGCGAAAAAAGTAATAAAAAAAAAATTACGTAATTATAAGTCTTCAAAGTTTTAAGAGTGGGTATTTTCTGTCGCTTTTCCGCAAAACGGACCTTTGTATTGAACGATCGTCATTTACTATGCCGCTACTCAACAGTGACGTCACTGTGGAGTAGCACTTTCTCTCTCTAACTGCGAACATTCTAACCGTTGTAGCTTCGTTATTTTTTGAGATATTTGAATAGGATTTTCACTATTTGGCATAGTTTTATGTCTTCTTTCTATTGAAGTAATATTTTTTTTTGAGTCAACATCCCTATTATCACGGGGGTGACACGCGAAGGAAAGTAAGCGCTGCGGGTAAGTATGTGTGCGTGCGCTGTCGGTACACGCGTCAATTGTTTGCGCGGGTGCGTAGCGCGGACGAATGGCGAGGCGCGACGGCACCTGATCGACACCAGGCGGGTCTCTCAGGGACGAGGTAACTGACCTCGGTGCGGGGGGTTCGTGTCCGTTCTGTATGTAATACTATTCTGTGCCATTATCCTAATTGTAGCCTCTATGAGAGTCCGATTTAAACCTGTAAACTGTAATATTTTAACATGATTAAATAAACTGTACATATCTGCAGTATTTTAGGAAATATGACGGTATTTTACCGACACGTATTCTTTGTCCGCGAGTGTATGTACCTCCGTCTTAAAGACCACAACCATAATAACATTATTTACTATACAAGCATGTAGCGTTGTGTTCCTGGAGGTGAGCAAGGTTGCCAGAGCTCCCGAGAATGCACTGTGTTGAGAGCGGGGGATCTAAATTTGTCTCTTATGGCCTGGCCACGACATTGGTCTAAGGCGACTGGCTAAGGCGACCAGCGGCGAGCGAATTAAACAAAATCAAGACCGCTAAAGAAGCATGCCACGAGAATTCGCTGTGGGCTAAATCGCGCGCGAATTTACTCGCGCGACCGGCTGCGGCGGCGATCGGCGCGGCGGGCGGCGAGAACAAAGCCACTGGCGGAAAGAGCCATGCCACGAGTCAGAGCGGCGCGAACGGTCTTAGCAGCGGCGCGGATCGGGCGGAGTTTTAAAAAAACAAAATATTTTGTTTTATTCGCTCCGCTATGTTGGACACAGAGGCGTTTATCAGTGAAATTATAAGCAAATATAAGCAAAAACATATGGTTGATTGTTAACTGACTGTAATGATTAGTAAATAAGTATTACCTACCTAACTGTGATGATTAAATAAGCAAAGACATATGGTTGATTGTTAACTGACTGTAATGATTAGTAAATAAGTTAATACTACCTAGAAGCGTGATGATTAAATAAGCAAAAACATATGGTTTATTGTGAAGGGCCACTTTTGATAATGACATTTTGCGTCCTTTGAGTAGGTACGTCCCATTCGCTCAATGCCGCTAAGACAACTGCGTTGTGGCATGCTCACAGCTTAGACCGTTTTCGCCGCCCCGCTCGCCGCGCCCGCGGTCGCCTTAGACCAATGTCGTGGCCAGGCCATTACTGCTGTCGACACAGTGAATCCTCAAACATTATAAAATATCGGCAACGCGCACGTGAATCACGTGATTGCTTTGGAGTTACGAGCATCTCTATAGACGGTTTTCTACGGTGTCTACCTACTTACCATTAGGTGGACCGTACGCTGGTTTACCACCGTCGTTGTATAAAAAAAAGCCTAGCGGAACCTTAAAGGCTTAGTCACGGCGCGCGCGTTGAGTTAACCTATTGACTGTCACCACAGTCGGGTATTCACGTCATCGGAAAATCGTGCCATGGACGCGAACGAAGTCTATAGCCGACAGCATGGCCAAAGCAATAGCGAACTAGGCGCGATTGCGTAAGGTTGAATTTCGCGTTGAAAAATGCGCTGGTGTGGCGTCTTCGATGCGTCATTTGTTTCCGATGGGACGGTTGGCGCTCAAAAGTTTAACCTCGTAAGTTTCAAACTAACAAAATTAATGAAGATTCCAAATTCAAAATCGCATTTTGGTCTAGGACTTACGAGGTAAAATAAGTTTGTGAAGGGGCTCTCTTACCGCCTTGCGATGACTCTGCAGGTTCCCCTCAGGCTGAAGGCCTGGTGGCACTGGTCACACTGGTACGGGCGCTCGCCTGTGTGCGACCGATGTTACACACACACACGTTACTGATCCTACTCTCTTACCGCCTTGCGATGTCTCTGCAAGTTCCCCTCGAGGCTGAAGGCCTGGTGGCACTGGTCACACTGGTACGGGCGCTCGCCTGTGTGCGACCGATGTTACACACACACACGTTACTGATCCTACTCTCTTACCGCCTTGCGATGTCTCTGCAAGTTCCCCTCGAGGCTGAAGGCCTGGTGGCACTGGTCACACTGGTACGGGCGCTCGCCTGTGTGCGACCGATGTTACACACACACACGTTACTGATCCTACTCTCTTACCGCCTTGCGATGTCTCTGCAAGTTCCCCTCGAGGCTGAAGGCCTGGTGGCACTGGTCACACTGGTACGGGCGCTCGCCTGTGTGCGACCGATGTTACACACACACACGTTACTGATCCTACTCTCTTACCGCCTTGCGATGTCTCTGCAGGTTCCCCTCGAGGCTGAAGGCCTGGTGGCACTGGTCACACTGGTACGGGCGCTCGCCTGTGTGCGACCGATGTTACACACACACACACACACACGTTACTGATCCTACTCTCTTACCGCCTTGCGATGTCTCTGCAAGTTCCCCTCGAGGCTGAAGGCCTGGTGGCACTGGTCACACTGGTACGGGCGCTCGCCTGTGTGCGACCGAGTATGCCACTGCACACACACATATATTTTACTATACAGGGTGGAAAAAAATATGAACCCTGGAGGGAAACTACCTTAAATCCTTAAGATAGCTTATTTTACTTAGAGGAAACATTATTTTATTTATAAAAAGAAACTAAACTACATTTAAAGATTTTCTTAGAACTACAATACAATACAATACAAATATTCTTTATTGTATTCGACGAACAGCATTGTTAACGTAATATACACGGCATGTTATGTATGTATGTAAGCACTTTATTGTACACAAAACAGGTTAAAACAATATACATCTCACATAAGATTAAAGTACAAAGGCGAACTTATCCCTATGAGGGATCTCTTCCAGCTAACCTTTGAGGGATTGAATGGAAAGTGAGAAAATTAAATAGACAAACTTACAGCGTTTACAACAATGCGTGCGTGCGTGCGTTATATAACGAGTGGGGCCTCAAATATGGCTTATTTATCGTAATTTTAATTTTAGTATCTAATAACTTAATAATTTATAACTTGTAAACTTATGGGTAAATACCTAAATAAAGAATTGATTTATTTATTTATTTATTGTTCACCAAATAATGTACACTAAAAACAAATAACAGAAACAAATTGCACAATGGTAGACAACAGGCGGTCTTATCGCTAACAAGCGATCTCTTCCAGACAACCTTTGGGTTTGGGAACTATCATATCTATCGCGAGTTATATACACTCACCGGCAGAAAATTTGGCCTAAAACTTTTCGTGATTTCAAACTATCTATACATATAATAAAGCAGAAGAGGGTCGAAAATCTGTACATTGAAGATATTAGTAAAAAAATCGATGGAGGGGTCTAAGAATCGATAACAGAACACGTTTCAACTGTTTTTAGAATTCGTGTCTGTTTGTCAGTCTGTTTATATGTCTAAGTATCACGCGAAAACTAGCGAATGGATTTTAATACAGCCTTCACTAATATGTTTATTGGATCTTCGGCCAGGTTATAGGCTATAAAAATCATACAGGTTAGGGATGAAAGGGGGTGAAAAGAGGGGTTAAACTTTGTATGAGAAGTCTTTCAGTTCATGATTTACAGGCTTGAAAATTGGTAAGTATATACATGGACGCAAAGTAAATAGAACACCATTCAAACATTTTATAATAAACAGATAGTATTTGAAAAAATGGGGGGTGAAATAACAATACCTCTGCCTCTCAGGGCTAAAGACAAAAATACAAAAGTCCCTCAAACCATATTAACTGTTTGAAATGAGAGATCTAATTATGTTGGTCAGTCAGTCTCTATCAATATTCACAAACCTTACTACGAAACCTCGGTTTTTTTTTGTTTTCGATGGAGGGTACCTACGCAGAGCGGCGGGCTCTCGGTTGCATGGTAGCACTTGCGACATGTACCTATATATTAGGTATGCGCATTTTTGTATAAAATATTGTTTTTTGAGGTGCTCATTAAAAGAATGATATCCATTTTCAAATCGAAGATGGCGGACATTTACTTATTTCCTTTTCTTAATAATCGATATGGGTGTCATTGAGGTTCTTCGAGGTGCCGATTAGTTGCGTTTTCCGTCAGCAAAATGTATAAAATACGTTCAGCGCGTAACAGACATAAATTTAGGGTATATTGGTAACCGTTAGTAAAATATACCTACGTAACAATAAACATCAAGTATGACCAAATTCGAAAGTTATACTCGGATAGGAAGCAAAAAAAAAAACAATTCTCAGAAAATCACATAACTCTTAGAAGCAACCAGGGTGGGTGCGCTATCAACCAAGGCCTCTACTCCATCTTCGAAAGTGAAAGAACAGACCAAAGTAGGTATTCAGTTATACCTATGTTTTACAATAAAGCACTTTGAACTTTGAAAGGTATTCCACTAATTTATGAACAAAAAAATATCTATTCAACCACCTCTTTACAAAGCCATTTGATAGGTCAACAATTTCTTTTTGTTCAATCATCTACATTGCTTGATGCGTATGAAGTATTTTCCGTACCTGCATCATAATGTTCGAATCATTTCGCACTCGCTTTTTTATCTACATTACTTGACGCGTAGGAATTATTTTCCGCACCTGCATCATAATGTTCAAAAACGTTAGCGCGCGCTACGCTCGCTTTTTCATCTACATTACTTGATGCGTTTGAAGTCTTTTCCGCACCTGCATCATAATGTTTGTAAAAATTTCGCGTTCGCTACGCTCGCGTTTTCATCTGCATGTCTTGATGCGTATGAATTATTTTCCACACCGGCATCATAATGTTCGAAATATTTCGCGTTCGCTACGCTCGCGTTTTCATACACATTACTTGATGAGTATGAGGTATTTTCCGCACCTGCATCATAATGTTCGGAAAATTTCGCGCTCGCTGCGCTTGCGTTTTTTTCTACATTACTTGATGAGCATTTTCCGCACCTACATCATGATGGTCGAAAATTTTCGCGCGACGTACGCTCGCGTTTTCATCTACATTATAGTTGATGCGTATGAAGTCTTTTCCGCACCTGCATCAGAATGTTCGAATCATTTCGCGCTCGCTGCGCTCGCGTTTTCATACACATTACTTAATGAGTATTTTCCGCACCTACGTCATAGTGTTCGATAATTTTCGCGCGCACTACGCTCGCGTTTTCATCTACATTACTTGGTGCGTATGAGGTCTTTTGCACACCTGCATCATAATGTTCGAAATATTTCGCGCTCGCTGCGCTCGCGTTTTCATCTACACTATTTGATGCGTATGAAGCATTTTCCGCACCTGCACCTGCGCTCGCGTTTTCATCTTCATTACTTGATGCGTATGAAGTATTTTCCACACCCGTATCAGAATATCCGAAAAATTTCATCTACTTCCTTCTTAATATATATTTTGTCCTCTGTCATGTGTTTCATGTGGGCGCATTGAGCCGGCGTGCGCAATGTTTGGCGAGACAGCCCGGCGAAATACGGTGTAGAAGTTGATATGGATATTCACGCGAATGAAGTCGCGGGCAAAAGCTTAGATAAATAAATTTATGTCACACCTGGTCATAAAGTGGCCATTATCGCACGCTCCGCGCGCGAAAAAACCCACTTCCTGGCCAGGGGGTGACATAAAATTTTGTACTTACCACGGGCGATAATAAAGAAAGCCTCAGATCGCATATTTATCGCCCTTGCCTTCGGCTCGGGCGTAAAATACCTGCGATCTGAGACATTCTTTGTTTTATCGCCCTTGGTAAGTAATGTACTATTAAATCATAAAAAATCCTCTCCCTGTGATCCTGATCTGTGTCCTTTAATTGAGGATTGAGGTCTGCAATAAAGAATATTTGTTGTTGTTTGTTGTTGTTTAAAACTGGACTACCCGTGCGAAACCGGGCGGGTTATACATGCGAAAGTAACTCTGTCTGCCTGTTTCCCCTTAAAATGCTCAACCGATTTCGATGAAATTTGGTATGGATATAGTTTGAGTTAGGACTCAAACTATAGAAGGACATAGGATATTTTTATCCCGGAAATCATCCCTTAACGGGGTTTAAGTTAGAATGGAAGAGAGATAACTAGGTAAGCGCAAGAAATAGAAGAATGAAATAACATTCTAACGTGATGACCGAGTTCTACGCAGACGAAGTCGCGGGCAAAAGCTAGTAAATTGAATAAATTAAATAATGTTTAATATATAAAAATGCATTTTTCTAATTTGAGCCAAATTTTCTGCCGGTGAGTATAATTATTAAAAATAGTACATTACTTACCAAGGGCGATAAAACAAAGAATGTCTCAGATCGCAGGTATTTTACGCACGAGCCGAAGGCAAGGGCGATAAATATGCGATCTGAGGATTTCTTTATTATCGCCCGTGGTAAGTACAAAATTTTATGTCACCCCCTGGCCAGGAAGTGGGGTTTTTTCGCGCGCGGAGCGTGCGATAATGGCCACTTTATGGCCAGGTGTGACATAAAATATTTTTCACTTCTCATGCTCGAAAAGTGTGTCATATTAGACTTGTGTAGCGGGGCTAAAGTAGTACATTTAAGCCCTAGGGAAAATATGTATACATATTTATGATTCACTAAACATTTTAATTTGACCAATCAAAATACTTCACCTATTAAATCCACCAATCACAGAACAGTAATTTGACAGATTAAAAAATATTTGGTAAAAATATCAACCAACCAGAATACAGCTGTACTAAAATCGACCAATCAGGAAAGACGTTTTTCAGTTCTCTAAAGATTAAGCGGTGTCTATGGTCAAAGGACTTGCGTCTCTTAAAAGAAAAAAAAAGCGCGTGTTGCATCCCCTTCTTTAATATGGCAAAAGAAAGGGGGGCGAATACGTAAAAGCCTTATCACACTACCCTATCGGTAGGTCCCTACCGATAGGGTAGTGTGATAAGGCTATTAAGCGAACACGCATAGCGAGGCATAGTACTGGCCTAAGAAAAAAAACATGCTGTCAAATTAGACATACGCCCGCCAAGAGTTAAATTATTCATTTAAGGTGGATAATTTGTGTTTAATGTGTTTTCTCGCAATCGAAGTGAAAAGTATAGTGTATAACTCGGGTCTAAAAGCCATATTACCACTCGAACAATTTTCCCTCACTACGTTCGGGAAAAAAACTATCTCGTGGTAATATGGCTTACTTTAGCCCCTTGTCAAACAATCTACTATTGTACTCATTACATTAAATTTTATCTTAATATGTTATTTAAGTTAATCTAGCTATACTAATCGTCACTACTTTGAAAAAAGCTCGTATCTGATTTTTTTTTAATTTTTCGTTTATTTACGCATCACATTAATAAAAAGTTAAGAAATTAAAGTAAATAAATAAACGAAAAAAAAACAGATACGAGCTTTTTTCAAAGTAGTGAATGCTGATTTTACGAATAAAGAAATATTGAAATAAAATAATTTAATGTTGAATGAAAAAAAATGAGAAACGGGTTTTGTTAAATTTTGCCTATCTCTAAAAAAAGGCAAAGGTTGTAATGGTTGTCTCACCGTGAGTTGTGTAGCCGTGGTGAACCCTTTAGGGCAGCGGTCACATTTGAACGGCCTCTCACCAGTGTGCGTCATCTGGTGGTTCTTCAGGAACTGATGGGTCTGCGAACACGTATATACTTAACACTTACTGTCGGCAGGGGCGTCTCACTCGCGTGACGTCATCGCGCCGCTCAAAGGTCAGCCTCAGGGTGACTTCTAAGTGTAGAACCTGAGTGGACGCTCGAGCGTTGCGTCCAGCGGGGCGTGCATGTCAAACAATAGGGATGTTGACACCAAATAAGAAAATCAATGAAACCGAATTTTCTCGAAAAAGGATCAAATTCTCAACCAAATAGCGAAAAAAGTAATTCAAAAGAATAAATAATTACATAATTATAAGTCTTCAAAGTTTTAGGAGGGGGCATTTTCTGTCCCTGTTCCGCAAAACGCACCTCTGTATTGAACGATCGTCATTTACTATGGCGCTCGAGGTCAGTGACGTCACTGATCTGTAGCGCTTTCTCTCTCGAACTAAAAACGTTCTAACGGTTGTAGTTTAGTTATTTTTTGAGATATTTCAATAGGATTTATATTAGGATTGTATTCTTTCGTATGGAGTAATAATAAATTTTGAGTCAACATCCCTATTGAAACTCACACTGGTGTCCTGAGTCGCCGCCGCACAAATAGTATGGACGCTCGGCCGCAACCACAGACATCAGAGTAAAGCAGATCGCTGGTTTTTAATTGAACGTTTTCTATACTTCCGATCTATTCTCACTAACGTACTTGTCAGTGAGTAAGAAGGAGATACTTCCTATACTATCTGACAGGTCTTCATCTGTCACTGTCCCCACTTCGTGGCGAGAGTTTTGTTTTGACGTTTCGGTGTTCAAATTTTATACTGATTTGACAGACATTTGCTTAAAATGGGGGACAGCTCGGGGATAGCCGAAAAATGACGTATCATTTGTCCCACTCTAACTCATCTTGGTTTCCATAAGAATTTTAAGAGACAACTATATGACAAATCGTTCAATTAAATTGCGCTTATCTGTCTTAATCTGTGGCCGCAACGCTGTACGCGACGCCGAACGCTCCGCTCCGAGCGTCCACTCAGCCCCTCTAGCACAACATGCATTCCGTATCTACTCGCGCGCGAGATAAGCTACCTGTCACTTTTTGACAGCATTAATCAGACAGTGACAGGTAGCCTATCTCGCGCGCGAGTAGAGACGAGATGCATGTTATGCTAGCCCCACAGGCCTTACACTAATGCGATAGAAAGTGATGTAGCGAGTGATGCGCGTGCGATAGAAGGAGATGGCCAAGCGTCGGCACGTTTGGCTTGCCTCGCGCGGATTTGTTAACAGTGAGGCTTCTGTACGTAGTACTATTACTTATTCTGTGCTGTCGGGAACCAGCCTAGTGAGCGCTGCGTTCTTAGCTATTTGACTATATAATTCGCTTTTGATTCACTTTTATGGTGCCATTCCAACCATCTTTAAGAGACGATCAAATGTTTGTAGTCTGGCTACACTTTAACTCTTCCAAGCAAATGAACTGTCAAACAGTTATAATTTGGCAACACTGTGCTTTTTACACAACTGCCCAAAAAAAGGAGTCTAATGATTTCAGGTTTCATGTATGTATGTGAACATTTTTTGTTCCTCCAGAATTTCTCAACGCCTTAACCGATTTAGATGTGTAAGGTATCGTTGGAATCCTTACGTCGTCCCAGGTGACATAGGATATGTGACGTTGCAATAAAAACAATATGGCGGACTGTATACTCCATTTTGAGGGTACCGTAATAACGTCAATATTTATATGGAAATGTGTCGTGTGAGGTAGTGTTGCCAAACCAATTATTTGTTTGACAGTTCAGTCGCTTGGAGGAGCTTGGAGCTAACGTAGTCAGACTCTATAGGACTAACTACAATTAGAGCAACACAAAAGACGAAAATGAGAGGCAAAATTTTCGAGCACTGAAAACGCTCCATATTGTTTGATATTAAAATGTGACGTCTCCTAGTCTACCGTAGTATGGAAATAAAAACCGGCCAAGTGCGTGTCGGGCCACGCGCAAGGTAGGGTTCCGTAGTCGTCCACCCGTTACATTATGTGGACTAAAAAGTTCGCAAACTTATATTTACTATGTTTTTGACAGAATTAACAACATTATCTAAGGTATCAATGGAAATTGTACGAAAGTTTGCTTTTGCAAAGTACATTTCTTAAGCTCGACTATTACTCGTTAACTAGTAATGTCTACTTAGCTGTGTTAGTTTTCCTTTTAAATTCATCGTATATACTACTACTATGATTTTTTTCACATGCCTAGTCGCCACCGTTTAGCTGGCAGGGGGGGGGGGGGGGGGGGACACTTGACCATAACGAAAATTATCACTTCAAAGCTTAGCCTTATAATATTTTTAGAAGAGCTATCCAACGATACCCCACACGATGGGGTTTGGAAGAAAAAAAAAATTGCACCACGACTTTACAAGGGGAGGTACCCTAAAAAAATTTTTTTTCAAGATTTTATTGTACCGTTTTGTCGGCGTCATTAATATCTATACTCATGCCAAATTACAGCTTTCTAGTACTAACGGTTACTGAGATAAACGGGGGACAGACGGACGGACGGACGGACATGGCGAAACTATAAGGGTTCCTTGTTTACTACGGAACCCTAAAGAGAGTAATTTGCCGTTTATGTACATTAAGATGAGATAATCATTTATTTAAAGAAAAATCTGTTACAATAGTTACCAGGGGTCTCCACACTAGACTACGCCTGTATCGTGGAGAACCAGTTAAATACATTTCTGAAATAAGTTAAATACTACATACAAATACAAATCGTTTATTTCCACACATTTACATAGTTTCATACAATTTCTTTTTTATTGCAACATGAGAATTCTTTTGGTAACTTTCAATTTACATTTGGGCTATAAAAAAAAACACAATTTTGCGAATTTTTATAGTCCCATTAACTTTGTGAGTTATTGATTAATTTGTCGAATTGTCGAATAATTTCACCTATCTATCCATATAACCACACTATGATAAAAATTGTAACATACTTAAGTCATCTACCCAATTCAAGTGTAATAGTTATTTACGATACAAGGGTTGTAAAACAAAGAAAGGCCGATATCGCAGATGTTTGGGGCCCGAGCCGCAGGCGAGGGTCTCAAATATGCGAGAGAGGGCTTTCTGTTTTACGACCCGTGTTTTGTACACAATTTTACGTCACCACTTGGCCAAAAAGTGGGTTTTTCTGATCGCGCAGCGTGCAGAAAAACGCGCTTTTTGGCAAGGTGTGGTTTAAAAGATCATGTGAGCTTGAAATCATGAATGTCTCACCGTGTACGCCTTGCCACACTGCTCGCACATATGATCATGTTGCCTTTTCCTGGGTCGTTTGTGGTTCTTGTGCTGGATCAGCTGGTGGTGCTGGAGCGGTCTGATGCCGAGGTGGACGCGGTCTATGTGGGTCGACAGCGAGGATTTGGAGAGGAAGGATTTGTTGCACTGAAATCATAAACGTTGTTACATTTTCACACTCACGTTTATTACATTTATTTATATCGATTTGGGGTGGGGCATATACGGACTCCGTGGCCAGTCCAATAAAAAACAGACTGGAAAGAATGAGAAAAAAGAAGACGTCACTATCTTGTCAGCGGTTTTTTCATGCGGAAGTCAACGGATCCGAATTTAAAGAAATACCACAATATTTCCTGAAGATTAAAGAAAACGGAGCTCCAGGAATATCGGGGTAAGCGTAGGGCAAACTATTATATATATTTTCCACAGTTTCATAGTCATCCGACGGGTCAAGGTCCGTAGCGATGAGAATCTAAGAACCTAAACCAGTGCATTTGCGGTCGAGGAAACATTTGGTCGTCTTCGAATCGGATTTCCTAATTATTCTCATCGTTGCGGCACCTTGATCCGTCCACACATTTCCACGTTTCGAGCGGTCGAAACTTAGTGCGGGCGGTCAATATATTTTTTCATTTTCATTTACAAAATAATTTAAATGAAAACTGTTTGTTGCTAAGTAACCAGGTTGCGGGAATTCTATATATAGCGGTATTTCAACCATTAGTGTATCTGTTAACGTGGTTCAGTGGTAACGTTATCTGGTATCTAAGATCGTGGTCTAGGGTTCGAACCTGAGTCGGAGTGATCTTTTTGTGTTTTTAAATTTTGATTTACTTCTTGTAAAAGCGGTGCGGTATAATATTTAGCGGAAATAAAGTTTATTTTTTGATATTTCATATTTTTTTTTTTAAATTTTATTGTCGGTTATATTAAGTTTAGCGGTAAATACTTTGTATATTTTAAAAACAATAGTGCGGTTTATTGTTTTATTTATGCGGTGCGATGTTCTACTAACAATATATATTAGTTAACTACAATTTTCATGTTGTTGTTGTTTTTATTGTTAGGATTTTGTGCGGTTTTGTTGATTTGGCTTTTGCATTTTTTGCATTCAAACAAAACAATGGCGGCAGCTAGGCGGTTACAGTTGTCACAAATGAAATATTTCACGGCTACTCAAAATATTGATTTTCTGGAGAGCTTAGCGCGTACTAAGGATCTGTCTGCTGAGCAACAAAGCGATTTTAGGGTGCGGTTCCAAGACTTAGAAAAAGTGTTCGAGTCGTTTACGGAAATGCACTACGAACTTCAACTTTCGGAAAAGGATATAGAGAACTTCGATCTAGAAGATCACAAACGAATGTACGAGACGTACAATAAAAAATATTATTTTATTAAACAACGTCACCTGCAGTTGGCGACGTCTAATTCGGACACTGGCAGTGTTTGCGGGAACCACAATGCCAGGAGCGCGAGCAATAGAGCGGTCTTGCCACGCTTGCAAATTCCTACCTTTTCGGGAAAGTTAGAAGAGTTTGCTTCTTTTATGGAATTGTTTCAGTCCCTGGTGGACAATGACACATCTTTATCAGACACTGAAAAGATGTATTACTTAGCGGGGTCATTGTTAGGGGAACCGAAAACTTTAATCCAGCATTTGTCGGTTACTGGAGATAATTATTCGGTAGCAATGGATTTGCTAAACACGCGGTATAACAATAAGCGGTTATTAGCGGATCGGTTGTTATACAATCTATTGAATGTGCCGCAAGTGAATAGTAGAGGGTTAAGCGGTCTAAAGATGTTTTTGAATACCCTACTGGAGAACACAAAGGCACTGAAAAAAATGAATTTTCCTGTAGATTCGTGGTGCTATTTATTGTTTTATATAAACTTTCAAAAGTTGGATAATAACATGAAAAAGCACTTTGAAGACAAGCACGCGGACAAGGAGTTGCCTACATTCTCAGACCTTTTGGCGTTTCTAGAGACTGAGATACGGATTTTAGAATCTAGTGCGGAGCCACAGGCCGTTGCGTCATCAGCGGTTAGACGTAGTGTAGGTGGACCGAGTCAAGCGGTAAAGACTCACGCGGTCTTCCAGAATGCAGGATCATCTTCTTGCAAATTATGCGGGAAAAGCGGACACTTCATCGCGCGGTGTGACAAGTTTTTGGCGATGAAACCTACAGCTAGGAAACGTCAAGTGGTATCGCTTCGGTTGTGCTTTCGCTGTTTAAATGGTCACAATATTGATCAATGTAATTATAATGTGAATTGCTACAAGTGCAATTCGCCTAAACATCACTACTTATTGCATTTCGATCTTCCATCTGCGATGCCTGATCGAGAACAACGTTTGATGTCAAACAATGTTTCAATGAATGGACGGTCTCATAATCCCACAGCGCTTTCACCAAATGCTCCAACTGTGAGTGCGCCCTTAGCCAGTGACTTCCCGGGAAGTTCGGCCCCTGGCATCACTGGACTGACGGCGTCACACGTCACTGAGCTGAGCACGTACCAGCGGACAGTTCTACTTGCAACGGCAGTAGTGCGGGTACTGGACAGTAGCGGATGTTACCAGGAGGCGAGGGCGTTACTTGATGGCGGTAGTCAAAGCACATTTGTGTCAGAAGCATGCGTGCAGAGGTTGGGTTTGAAGCGGTTCAAATCCAACATGGTTTCAGTCACAGGACTGAGCGGTGCCCCGGTGAGCGGTTGCAGAGGTGCTGTTAATCTGACCCTGGCACCAAGGCTGTCGGAACGGCCGACGCTTGTGACTACAGCTACTGTTTTGTGCAAAATCACAAACAACCTGCCTGGATTTTCACTGCCGGCTCAGTTAGCGGATAGTTATCGAGGACTGTATCTTGCGGACGAGCAGTTCTATGTCAGCCGGGAGATTGACATTTTAATCGGTGCAGACTTGCTTTGTGACATTTTGCTTGGCGGCGGATGCCTAAAAATCAATGATAATTTACCACGGGTTATGAATACCGTGTTTGGTCACGTGTTGACAGGTCCTGTCACTTTTGCGGCTTACAATCCCTATCCTCAGGCAAGACATTTCTCTCAAACCTTCTTCTGTGACACAACTACAGACCAGATCTTGGAGCGCTTCTGGGAAGTGGAGGATATTCCAGGCAAAATAGAGAGCCCGAAGGATTTGGAATGCGAAACTATATTTAAAAATAGCCATCGTCGGGTTGAGGGCGGTAGATACCTGGCACGGTTACCTTTTTTATCGGATGCTCCTGAACTTGGGAACTCGGTGCCTATAGCTATGAAGCGGTTCTTGGCTATGGAAAGAAAACTTTCCACGAATGAATCTTTTCGTGCGAAATATGTTGGTTTTATGCGGGAATACTTGGAAACCGGTCACATGTCTCTCCTTGATGGAGACCCTCAGGATTATACAAGCCGAAGCTTCGTGGTCCCTCATCATGGAATTTTTAAATCGGATTCGGACAAAATACGCGTGGTTTTCGATTGTAGCTGTGCGACGAGCAATGGAGTTGCTCTGAATGATTGTCTCCACGCCGGTCCGAAACTCCAGCGGGACATCGCGGAAATTATATGTCGGTTTCGGTTACATCAATATGTTTTTACGACGGACATTAGAATGATGTTCAGACAAATTCTTATTGCCGAAGAAGACCGACGATTTCAGCTCATCTTTTGGAGGGAGTCCCCAGATTTACCCTTGTTGATGTATCAGCTGAACACGGTTACATATGGGATGAAATCAAGTCCTTACCTCGCGATTCGGGCGCTGAGACAGTTGGCAGATGACGAAGAAGCACGATTTCCTGCGGCAGCGCGTCTTCTTCGTTCGTCTGTTTACATGGACGATATTTTGGGTGGAGCAGATTCCGTAGAAAACGCGATTCGTGTGAAACAAGAGTTGACGGATTTACTTCGCTCGGGCGGTTTTGAGCTGAGTAAATGGACGTCTAACAGCAAGGAGGTTTTAAAGGACATTGCGGAAGAGCACTTAGAAAAACCTAAGAAAATATTTGACAATTCGGACGGACCCAGCTTCTTTAAAATTCTCGGAATTCAATGGGATTCTACTAGTGATAGCTTTTCATACCGAACAAGACTGGATGATGCTAGCGGTTGCACTAAGCGGTCCATTTTATCGATATTGGCTAGGACCTTTGATTCTTTGGGGTGGATATGTCCAATAATCTTTCAAGGCAAGGTCCTTATGCAGCAACTCTGGTTAATGAATTTGTCATGGGACGCGGAAGCTCCCGTGGACGTGGTTGCGGAATGGCAAGGCATTTTAAAAGATTTGCCTTTAATATCCAGTCTTCGTTTGGATCGCTATGTGTCGTCGGACGTCAAGTCTTGCTCTCTACACGGGTTCTCAGATGCGTCGGAGCTCGGGTACGGCGCGACAGTCTATATGAGGACAGTAGGACAAGACGGAAAGGTCAAGGTTAGTTTAATGATGGCCAAGTCGCGGGTGGCTCCAATAAAGTCAAAACTAACCATACCTAAACTTGAACTCAGCGGTGCTACTTTGTTAGTTCGTCTGCTAAAGTACGTTGTCGCTGCTATCAGTGATGACATGACGATTGAGAGAATTTTCGGATGGTCTGATAGCACCATCATTCTCTCCTGGTTGCGGATTTCGCCTCATTTGTTGCAGACATTTGAGGGTAATCGGGTTTCCCAGATAATAACTTGCGGTCTAGACATAACGTGGAGACATTTACCTTCTGGAATGAATCCTGCCGATGTTGCAAGTCGCGGTTGTCGCGCATCGGAACTGCTTGAACACCCTTTATGGTGGGGGCCAGCTTGGTTGACAGGTGAGGACACCTGGCCCAAAAATATAATGGATAGAGCGGAAAATCCCTTGCCTGGGCTGCGGAAAGGGAAGGTAAATGTTGAAGCCTTAGCGGGAGTTGTTGACGAGGGTAGTATATTTACTCGGTTTAGTCGCTTGAATATGCTGCTGGCGGTCGTAGCATATTGTTTTCGGTTTGTCAACAATGCTAAATCCTCATCTGTTAAACTAATGGGAACATTAACAGTTTCGGAGCGACAGTTCGCTATGCAAAGATTAATCAAATTGGTTCAGGAAGAGGAGTTTGCTGATGACATCCATTGTCTTCTTCAGAACAAGCAGTGTTCCACACGATTACGTCGGCTTAGACCGTTCATTGCGGATGATGGTCTACTGCGAGTTGGGGGTCGGTTGGAACATTCCAGCTTGTCATTTGAGCGGAAACATCCGGTGATTTTGCCGAAGTCACACGCACTTACGGTTTTGATCGTGGACCATTTCCATGTTATGTATTGTCATGCTGGCGCTACTGTTTTGATGGGAGTACTACAGCGGCAGTTTTGGATTCTTTCTGCGGGACAAGTAATTCGCACAAGAATTTTCAAATGTATGAAATGTTTTAGGACAAAAGCCAGGCCGACGGCACCACTGATGGCAGCGTTGCCCTGGGATCGAGTTAACGCGACTGGTGTTTTTCACACCGTGCAAACTGATTTTGCTGGCCCTTTTATTATAAAACAGTCTCGATTGCGGAATGCAAAGATGTTGAAGGCATATCTTTGTGTTTTCATTTGTTCTGCCTCTAAAGGGGTTCACTTAGAATGTGTTACGGACCTTTCGACTGAAGGTTTTCTTGCGGCGTTGACACGCTTCACATCTCGACGCGGAGTTCCGAGTATGATACGTTCGGATTGTGGAACTAACTATGTGGGCGCAAACAGATATTTGGATGACGTTCAGAAATACTTAGCTTCACGGGAAGCTCAGCAGAACCTTAGTGACGGTGCTGCCAAGCAATCTATTTCATGGCGGTTCAATTCCCCGGCAGCCCCGCATTTCGGTGGTTTATTTGAGGCCACTGTTAAATCGGCTAAGACTTTATTGCGGCGGGTTATAGGAGATCAGGTTTTGACATTTGATGAACTAGTAACGGTATTTACTAAGGTAGAAGCGGTGCTTAACAGCCGTCCGTTATGTCCGTTGACTCAGGACCCCCACCAACTGGAAGTACTGACTCCTGCGCACCTTCTCATAGGTAGGCCTTTACTTTCGGTCCCGGAATACAAATTTGAAGATATTCCGAGTTCGCGGTTAAATCGGTTTAATTTAATTCAATCTATGTCTCAACATTTTTGGAGAAAATGGAGTGACCAGTATCTCCACTCTCTTCAAATGCGTCGAAAATGGACATCTCCAACGGATTCGCCTAAGTTGGGCGATCTCGTATTAATAAAGGAGGAAAATTTACCTCCCTTGAAGTGGAGATTAGGTAGAATAGAGGGGTTGCTACCCGGCAAAGACGGCATTGTCCGGATTGTACAACTTAGAACCACGTCAGGTACACTCATGCGGCCTGTTATTAAAATTTGCAGACTCCCCCTGGATGATTAAGTTAGTAATAAACAGTTTTATTCTTATAGTTTAACGGTAGATTTGCGGAATTCGTGTGTTTAATTTTTTATTTTTTCTTATTGATAAAGGCTTCAGCCTTTCTCGGGCGGGGGAATGTTACATTTTCACACTCACGTTTATTACATTTATTTATATCGATTTGGGGTGGGGCATATACGGACTCCGTGGCCAGTCCAATAAAAAACAGACTGGAAAGAATGAGAAAAAAGAAGACGTCACTATCTTGTCAGCGGTTTTTTGATGCGGAAGTCAACGGATCCGAATTTAAAGAAATACCACAATATTTCCTGAAGATTAAAGAAAACGGAGCTCCAGGAATATCGGGGTAAGCGTAGGGCAAACTATTATATATATTTTCCACAGTTTCATAGTCATCCGACGGGTCAAGGTCCGTAGCGATGAGAATCTAAGAACCTAAACCAGTGCATTTGCGGTCGAGGAAACAAACGTCAATGAGTAAAATAGATTATTGTCACTCATTATATTCGACGACCGCTTTAGCTTAGTTGGTAGTGACCCTGCCTACGAAGTATAGTGTATTGCATTTGTAAATGCCTCTCAATTTGACATGCCATTTATAGTAAATTTTAGTGATACGAACCCTAATTTTAAGACCTTATTGTACCTGAAATTATGTGAAATAAATTATTTGATTTGATTTGAAGCTGGAGGTCCCGGGTTCGAATCCCGGCCAGGGCATTTATTTGTATGATGAGCACGAATATTTGTTCTTGGGTCTTGGATGTTTTCTATGTATTTAAGTATCTATTTATCTATATAAGTATGTATATCGTCGCTTAGTACCCTTAGTACAAGCTTTGCTTAGTTTGGGACTAGGTTGATTTGAGTAAGATTGTCCACAAATTTTTTTTTTATTTTTTTTTATCGTCTGGGACATACACTTTCTCAGGATGGCCGACTGTTAGAGACAAGTTTTTTTTCCTTCCTAGCTTTATCCCAGTACAGTTGCATCCTGAAGGATGCCTGGTCCGCTATCTAATCCCAAGATTTGGCGCAGGCACAAATTTTTGCGGAAGCGACTACCATCTGAACTTCCAACCCGAGCGGAAACTAGACCTTATTGGGATTAGGCTTGTCAAGTGAGTGGGCAACTTGACTGTTAGATGTTCTTAGGCTTTGGTCGTTCTGACGCCGTCGCCGGCTGCGTGCAGCGGGCCGTCGCACGCGACGTCTGAAAAATGTTCGCGTTTGGACGTCGCTCGCGGCGGGCGAGAACGACCGCGCCCGAACATTGTCGAACATACCATTCAGGGCCTTAAGCCTTAAGCTGCTCTCAAGAATAGTAGTTTTTGTTTTGTGTCAACTACACACAATAAAATAAAAAATATCAATGTTACTATCTGACACAACAATAAAATAATCGTATACTTTATTAGTACATATTATCAATACCTACTTTTGTCATAATTTGAAATCAAAACATTCTGAAACTTGTAAGGCCTTTGCCTCTAAAATAATCTACACCAAATGTAATTTTTCACTTCTCATCCTCGAAAAGTGTGTCATATTAGACTTGTGAAGCGGGGCTAAAGTAGTACATTTAAGCCCTAGGGAAAATATGTATACATATTTATGATTTACAAAACATTTTAATTTGACCAATCAAAATACTTCACCGATTAAATCCACCAATCACAGAAAAGTAATTTGACAGATTAAAACATATTTGGTAAAAATATCAACCAACCAGAACACAGCTGTACTAAAATCCACCAATCAGGAAAGACGTTTTTCAGTTCTTTAAAGATTAAGCGGTGTCTATGGTCAAAGCAATTACTCCTCTTAAAAGAAAAAAAAAGCGCATGATGCATTTCTTAAGATAAGATAAGATAAGATAAGATATAATTTATTGTCAAAACTGTGTACATAACATGTCATAATGATAATAAGTCTCAACAGTCTGCCCATTTCGGACGTACAATATTATATTAATAATACAATTAAAGTTAAATTAAAATTAAAATACAGATTAAATTAATGTCACAAGAAATATTCATTTAGGTCATAAAAACATTTACAAATTAACCAGTCCTTCAGTGTCTTCTTAAATTTTGGCCCATCTAACGACTTAATATTTTCCGGCAACTTATTGAATATTTTAATACCAGTTACATATGCGCTCTTCTTGAGTACATAACTAGTGGGCCTAACTGTACACAAGTCGTATTGATACTGAGATCTCAGATTTTTCTTAGAATCACATTTTTTTGTAAATAACTCTTTGCGTTCTTTGACAAATAAACAAATTTCCAGAATATATATACACGTCAAGGTTAATACTCTTTGGTGTTTAAACACAGGTCTGAGAGATTCTCTATTTTTTACATTAAATATTATTCGCAAACACTTTTTTTGGAGAATAAATGTGGACTGAACGTTTACAGAGTTACCCCAAAATATTACACCATATGTTAGATGGGGATAAACATTACCATAGTATGCCTGTATCGCAGCCTCTATTGAAGTTACATTTTTTAATATAGATATCGCGTAGCAACTGCTAGCAATTTTTTTATTTATTTTTTCAATGTGTAGCTTCCAATTTAATTTACTATCAATAGTTACCCCTAGAAACTTTGTAGAATTTACATGCTCAACTCGTTTATTATCCATATTTATATTTAAATCTTCTGTAGCCTGATTATTATTACTAAATTGCATAATTTTTGTCTTATCTAAATTAACTCTTAAATGTAGAGACGCTAACCAATTTATTACTATTCTTAATGTATTGCATAATTCATTACAAATGTCAGATCTACCTAACTTATCGTTCGATATAAATATACTAGCATCGTCTGCAAACATAACACATAAGTGGTCAATCACCAGGGGAAATTCGTTTACATAAACTAAAAACAATAAAGGGCCTAGGACACTGCCCTGTGGCACTCCCCGCAAAGCGTATTCATAATTTGACTGTACCTTCCTAATTGTTTTTGTTGATTTGTCATAGGCGTCTAATATTATGGCTTGAGTTCTGTCCGTGAGATAATTCTGAATTAATTTTAACGCTGGCCCTCGAATCCCAACATGTTCGAGTTGACTTAGTAGAATCATGTGAGATACACAATCAAATGCTTTGGACAAGTCTATAAATAGCCCAATAGATGCTGTTTTATTATGAATATCTGTCCATATTTTTTGTAAAAATTTAAATATGGCTAGTGTTGTATTTTTTCCCTTTTGGAATCCAAGCTGATTTTTATTTAGTATATTGTATTTTTTAAAAAATGACAGTATTCGGTTTAAAATTACTTTTTCAAAAATTTTTGAAAAATTCGGCAATAGCGCAATAGGCCTATAATTAGCAATGTCATATTTGGAACCTTTTTTATGTAGAGGTTTTATTAATGTCTTTTTTAAATCAGCAGGAAAAAGTCCACTTTCTAGTGTTGAGTTTATTATGTGAGCCAACGGTTCCGCAATGTAATCTACGCTTGCTTTAATCAATTTTATGGGTATTTGGTCATGTCTTTCTTTGGTATAGCAAAGAAAGGGAGGCGAATACGCCAAGCAAACACGCATAGCGAAGCGAGGCATATGGTGCTGGCCTTAGAAAAAAAAACATGCTGTCAAATTAGACATATACCCGCCAAGAGTTTAGTTATTTACGATACAAGGGTTGTAAAACAAAGAAAGGCCGATATCGCAGATGTTTGGGGCCCGAGCCGCAGGCGAGGGTCTCAAATATGCGAGAGAGGGCTTTCTGTTTTACGACCCGTGTTTTGTACACAATTTTACGTCACCACTTGGCCAAAAAGTGGGTTTTTCTGATCGCGCAGCGTGCAGAAAAACGCGCTTTTTGGCAAGGTGTGGTGTAAAAATTATTCATTTAAGATGGATAATTTGTGTTTGTGTTTTCTCGCAATCGAAGTGAAAAGTAGAGTGTATAACTCGGGCCTAAAAGCCATATTACCACTCGTTCAAATAACCATCTCGTGGTAATATGGCTTACTTTAGACCCTTGTAAAACAATCTACTATCAACGCAATATAACAACAGTCAAGGCAAAGAGTATAATAATATATGTCAGGTAAGTCAAGGTAAGAAGCACAAGACATTTTGACGTTTACATCCGTACTCACTAAATCGCAAGTGAAGATGTCGACTTTGTGTGTGGCGTGCATGTGTCGCAGCAACGCCTCTGCGCCCGCGCACGACGCGCCGCACGCCGCGCACGCACTGCAAACACACAACACAATAGTAGATTTGTGTCTCAAGGGAGCAAAATTATATATACAGCCCCAGTTATATATACAGGCAAAAAATATGGGTCGTTAATAGACCTGAAATAAAAAGTTTCAATTCAATTCAATATATAGTGTCCCAGAAGTCGACGTCGTCCCTTCGAAGGCTGATAGACCAGCTCATGACTCACCAGAATAACGTAACATGACCTTAGTAAAAAAAACTTTAGTTTACGAGATATACACCACACTAACCTGGGTAGTTTACTTTAAAAAATTGCTCATTTCATGTAGTTTTCAAAATAGTATTTATACTCAAATATCTCAAAAACTAAAGATTTTTTACTAAGGTACTTACATGTTACGTTATTCTGGTGAGTGATGAGCTGGTCTATCAGTCTTCGAAGGGACGACGTCGACTTCTGGGACACCCTGTATACAGCAAGGGCGATATATTGAATCCAGCGAAGCGAAAGATTCTACAATAGAATCCTGAGCATAGTGAAAGTGAAATATAATTTGTTCCATAAAACACACAAAACAAGACTTTTATACAGGTGCTACCTACAACTATAGACAACTATATCAAATACCCTTAAAAATATAATAATTGTAGGTTAATCGCCGACAGAGGTCACTAGGTAGATCCAGCAATGTCTTGTGTGCAGTAAAGAAAAGGCTAAAACTCAGCAAAATGTTGCAATTTGCAAGAAATGCAAGTCGCAACGCTGTTATTCTGTCCTAGCCTTAGTGAGCATGGTTTGAACAAAAAACGAGACAGAAAAATAATATAAAATGAATTAGATAAGAAGTCCAGTCAGTATAGAACAGTAAAAAGTGCAAGCAAAACATATTTTAAGTAGTAGTAATGATATACGGTTAATAAATGGTCTAAGCAAAAGAGTATATATGTTTGTTGTTATTATGTGCTACATAAGTACATAGTTGACGACCGCTTTAGCTTAGTTGGTAGTGACCCTGCCTACGAAGCTGGAGGTCCCGGGTTCAAATCCCGGCCGGGGCATTTATTTGTGTGATGAGCACGAATATTTGTTCTTGGGTCTTGGATGTTTTCTATGTATTTAAGTATTTATTTATCTATATAAGTATGTATATCGTCGCTTAGTACCCATAGTACAAGCTTTGCTTAGTTTGGGACTAGGTTGATTTGTGTAAGATTGTCCACAAATATTTATTTATTTATTTAGTTTAGTTTCCTGTATGTGACAATGTAACTTTATTGAGATAAAAAAACATTAAGTGAGATAAATAAATAAATAAATAAAAGTAGGCATAGGTAAGTAATTATAGCGAATTTAAAGTTAAAATACAATTTATATAATTTATGTATCTGCAACTAGCTGGTCCGGAGCATATCGGCTCCAAAATACTAGTTGAATTGGCTGAATACGACCTGGGCCTGTACTCTGAAATTCGAAATCCGTACTTCGTATATAGTGGCGTCACGCGAGAGTGAAAGGGACAGCATGTGCAAAGTATAGACTTCAGAGTAGATACTCTGTGCCGTCTTTTATATGCCTGTTTCTAGTTCTACTTTTAATAAAGTTTAGAAGTCGACAAATAAATAGTAATTTATGTGTCAGTTTAATTTTAGTCCAGTTTACTTTCAGTTTCAGTAGAAATTAAAGTTTGATTTCTTGGAGCTTTTTTAATTTATTTCATTGCATGTTTGAGAAAAGCACTATACATACCTCGGCGTGAAAAGGGGTTGCCAGCCTCGTAACTATCCGGCCTCGCTACGCTCGGCCGTCTATATGTACTCGGCCGGCAACCCCTTACTTCCCGGCCTCTGTAATAATGTACTAATACTATTCTGTGCTTTTATATTAATTCGGCCAACAAGAAGAATTTCATCCTTACCTCAAGTTGAGATCGCATTTGTCGTCTACTTGCTGATCCTGGTGCTTGCTCAGCGCCTCTTTATTGTCGAACTGGGTGCGACAACGTACGCACTGCAGCTCTTGCGAGGACCGCTGCAATAATAAGTACATTATGCCACACCTGGCCATAAAGTGGCAATTAACGCAAGTTCCGCGCGCGCGAAATCCCAACTTCCTGGTCAAAGGGTGACATAAATAAAGACCTCATATCGCATATTTATCGTCAAATACCTGCGATCTGAGACATTCTTTGTTTTACCGCCCTTGTTGAGTAATGTACTATTACTTACGAAGGGCGGTAAAACGATGAATGTCTCAGATCGCAATTACTTGACAATATGTGATCTGAGGACTTCTTTATCACCGCCCGTGGTAAGTACAAAATTATATGTCTCTTCCCGGCCAGGAAGTGGGATTTTTCGCGCGCGTAGCGTGCGGTAATTGCCAGTTTATGACCAGCCCCCGTAGTACATGTTGCGCTCGAAAGTATCTCGACTTATCTAGAGCTACGCGTCTTTTTCTGATTGGCACTGTTAGAAAGTGACGGATAGTCTGGAGCGCAACACACGCTAGGCCTACTGGTGTGAAATAAATGTACATATGCCCTTTTTCCATTTGTGAGTCGTTTTCAAAATAATTGTACATAGTTAAGGGCTTAATGAAAAAAAAATCAAGATCGCATCCTTTGTGTAACGAAAGTTAGCCATACAAAATATATGAGTCATCGTTACACAAAGGAATCAATAGTTAAGTTTTGTTTTAATCAATCAATCAATAATAATTTATTTCGGAAATGTCCATATCTTATTAGTAACAATGAAACTTAAAAACTATGTTAGCCCTTAGTTAATTAAAGCCCTTAACTATGTACAATTTTTTTGAAAACGACTTGTATATTAAATAAATAAAATAAATAAATAAATATTTGTGGACAATCTTACACAAATCAACCTAGTCCCAAACTAAGCAAAGCTTGTACTATGGGTACTAAGCGACGATATACATACTTATGTATAGATAAATAGATACTTAAATACATAGAAAACATCCAAGACCCAAGAACAAATATTCGCGATTTTATATTATTTATTTTATTTTTATTATTTTTTAATATATATTTTTTATTGACTCTTGTATTACTTTGACACTAATGTAATAGTTTCTATTAGAATTACCATTACCGCACTGTCTAAAAATCCTATGTTTCTATAGTATTTCTATTTCACGAGCGCACGTTGACCATATTTGTAGTTGTGAGTGCGATTTTATGTGACATGTCCCCTGTGTTACTCTGTTGTTGAGCCTACTTGTGAGCCTGCAGTCCCTTGTGTCACGTGTCCCTTGTGTTAGTCCCCTGTAGTGCACAAGCAGCTTGTGAGCCCAGTCTCCCGATTCACGTGTCCCCTGTGTTACCATGTTACGTCACGTGTCCCCAGTATTACCTTGTAGTGCACCAGTAGCTTGTGAGCCCGCAGCCCCTTGGCGCTGGTGTAGATCTCTCCGCACAGTTCGCACGAGCCGCGCGCAGCATTCTCTACAGGGTGGGCTGCGCGCATGTGCCACGTATATGATGATTTCTTACTGGACGAACAATATAGTACTACATATTTATTCATTAATACGCTATTTGACAAAAAAAAACCGGCCAAATGCGTGTCGGGCCATGCGCAAGGTAGGGTTCCGTAGTCGTCCATCCGTTACATCATGTGAACTAAGAAGTTCGCAAACTTATATTTACTATGTTTTTGACAGAATTAACAACATTATCTAATTTCTGAAGTTCGACTATTACTCGTTAACTAGTAATGTCTACTTAGCTGTGATAGTTTTCCTTTTAAATTCATCGTATTTACTACTACCATGATTTTTTTCACATGCCTAGTAGCCACCGTTTAGCTGGCAGGGGGGGGGGGGGGGGCACTTGACCACAACAAAAATTATCACTTCAAAGCTTAATATCACGCCAACCAATTATTTAATCAAAAAATGCTCTTAGAAACCGTATATAATATTTTTAAAAGAGCTATCCAACGATACCCCATACGATGGGGTTTGGAAGAAGAAAAAATTGGACCACCCCAAAAAAAAATTTTTTTAAAGATTTTATACTACCGTTTTGTCGGCGTCATTGATATGTATCATCATCATCATCATCAGCCTATATATGTCCCACTGCTGGGCACAGGCCTCCTCTCATAGATAAGAGGGATTGGGCAGTAGTCCCCACGCTGGCCCACAGCGGGTTGGGGACTTCACATACAACTTTGAATTTCTTCGCGGACGTATGCAGGTTTCCTCACGATGTTTTCCTTCACCGAAAAGCTAACGGTAAATATCAAATGATATTCCGTACATAAGTTCCGAAAAACTCATTGGTACGAGCTGGGATTCGAACCCACGACCGCCGCTTGACAGCCGCACGCTTGAACCACTGGGCTACCGTAGCTTCGTAGATTGATATGTATACTCATGCCAAATTACAGCTTTCTAGTACTAACGGTTACTGAGATAAACGGGGGACAGACGGACGGACGGACGGACATGGCGAAACTATAAGGGTTCCTTGTTTACTACGGAACCCTAAAAAAGTGGTGCTATTGAAACCTTTTATAGACGATCAAATATATATGGCGCATACTACAATTAGAGCACAATTAACAGCAAAAATTGGTATTAAGGCGCAGGGTAGGGCAAGGCCTTCCCCATACAAACTTTGTGCACGTTTTATTCGTCGGTTTTGGCACTAACAAATATAATATTTTTTTGGTTGTAAATATTAGATATGCGAAGATCGTGATGTGAAAATTTTCAAATATTTCAAAAAAATTCAAAATTTAAAAAAATATTTAATAAAAAAAATTACATCACGAAATAGCTATCAGAAAAATAAGCATACTGACCAAAAATCATAACTTTAATGCAAACACAAACGAAGTAAATCCTGCAAAAAGTTTGTATGGAGAGAGCTTGCCCTACCCCTCCTCTTAATGTGTTGTACATTAGATTATTATAAGGTGATGTGGTATGACTCTTAATTCGTATATAAAATAATTTACATCTAGATAAATTTCATCTGTCGTCGATTGTATCCAATCTCAATGAGTTTCCCTCTCATCATCGTTGGAAAATAAGAAGACATATATATATTTAAAATCATTTAAACTGGCCGATTTGTATCAACTTAGTCCGTTCAAAATAGTAGTTTATGCAACTGGTACATAATGAGGGGCAATAAAACACGAGTGTGTTTTATGAAACGAGCCGAAGGCGAGTTTCATAATAAGGTCACACGAGTGTTTTAATGCCTAATTATGTACAGTTGCATACATTACTTTATCTACACACATATTATAATTCCTCTAAGATGGGTTCAGAAACCGTAGTAAATAAATACAATAATTGTGTTAATACAACCTTTTTTGCACGGTTGCGGAAATATCGAAATCAGAACTGGCAACAGATACCTGAATGTTATTTTAAAAAGTAAAGAGTCCTTATTCTGCTCAAATTTCGTGCGATATATACTAAAAAAACATCGAGCTGACATTTCGCATCGACTGAATTTGAATTTTCAGTGATACTAGAATAGGGACATGTCAACTTTGACATTTAAATTTTGACAGTTTTGTTTGACGTAATATTTTAACATCATATATGAGATTAAAATGAAATATTTTATTACTGCTGTAGCCTTAGCCACAGATAAGAAAATTGCCATAAATTCATTGAATAATGAAATGAGAGTCATTTTCTACGGTTTCCGAACGCATATTAGAGGATTTATGATATGTGTGTAGATAAAGCTAATTTACTGTACAAGCCAGAAGGTTCAAAGTCTATTGACAATTGTATAAAATGTTGGAGTTCTTTCATCTATTCCTACTCACAGAAAGTGCTTTCCGCAGTACTTGCACTGACGCGTTGCGTTAGCGTGACGCGCTGCGTGCTCCACGCACTCCCTCCTGTATAGGATAGCATCAAGTTAGCAAAGATCTTACATCCAAGTTACAGTAACTTTCATGTGGCACATTCAGGCAACATTTATTGAAGTGAATACTTCTTTAGCGGCGCTGAGCTCTTTTGTACTGGGGAACAATTGTTAAACTCGCGACAGATTCGATTCTAAGACCAGCTAGTTGACCCCTCCTAGTATCGTGATTGCGATGTTAGGAGGGGTCAACTCAGCTAAACTCAGCTGGTCTTAGATGCGTAAGATAATGATACTCGGGATATATTATGTATATATATGTAAATGGATTATGCGAATATGAATATGAACATGAGTATGAATATGAATACGGATATGAATATCTTTGTTATTTACTTTCTTTATTGAGTTTTCACTTCTGCCGGCGCTCCCGGAGTGCAACCCGTTGTTTTTTGTGTTACGTTTGATTTGCAACGTTGCTGAAACTTACGGGGATATTGCATATGCCACGTTCCAAAACCGTAATTAATGTAACTTGTGGCAATTTATTATTATTGGGGAACGGGACTTAATCGCGTACAATTATAACTAATTTACCTTTTGTTATTAGTAAGTGCAAACGTGGAAATACATCGTCCATTACATCAACGGACATTGCTAGTGTTGTGTGTCGTGCGAGTGACAACCCTAGTGAGAATGTAATTAATAAAGACCAAGTGCGGGTAGTTCGGAAAACCCGCGCGGCTAGAAGATGTTGATACCCGCTCACGCCAGTCAGCTCGCGACCACGGATGTTGTGATACATTCGAAACGTCGGGAAAAACCTTAAAAAAGGTAAATTAGTTATAATTGTACGCGATTAAGTCCCGTTCCTCAATAATAATGTGTGAAAATCGTGTAAGTTTAAATCAATATATTGTGGCAATTTGCTGGAAAGTTGCGCGGGGAACGTTGATAATATGAGCTACGTCAACGTTGTAGAAACGTTTCTGCAAGGTTCTTACTCAGTGGGAAGGTACGTACATAAATGTATATATGTATGTAAATACTTTATTGTACACAAGACAAGAAAAAGAAACAATACATACAAAATAGATTATACATGTACAAAGGCGAACTTATCCCTGTAAGGGATCTCTTCCAGTTAACCTTTGAGCAATTGAGTGGAGAATAGGAATCAAACGATAGACAAACCAACACGTGTACAAATATATATTTATATTACACATAAATAAACAAATATATATATATATATATATATACTTACTAATAATATATATATATATATATATACAGGTATTTAATTTTCATAACTTCAGAAACATTTATTTCAAGTATCATAGACCTTTTAAAAAACATGTGTACAGTAATTGAACTTACGTAGATCAAAATAAATTTATACAATGTTTCTCGTTTTTCATTTCAGCAGCGAACATTTTAGTTACACCTTAGCTGATTGTAAAACTTTTGCTGCTCTGGCGTTGGCGTTTAGAGGATCCGGTCTTCATAGGATTCCTGCTCCATCTTCACATCCAAATGGTCTTATATGTCTTCTCGAGCCTCTCACCCTTATTGAGACCGCTCTTATAATTGAAATCTGTACTTTTACTTTCAACCAATACATTACTTGTGAATATGCATTTCCCCATTTCGTATTTAATTTTGATGCGGTTTTTTTTATAAAGTTGTTATATTCTGTCCCTAATGCTCCATCGCATGAGATGACAAGTGGAGTAAAGGAGGCTCTTAAATCTTCTGCTGCTCGGTCATATTTGGTGTGTTTCTCTCGGCTATGTCTCTGTGCTGTTTGTTGCCATGTGAGGTTGCTGTAAGAAGAAGCGTCGGCATTTATTATGCGAACATCGAAGAACGCTTTCCTTGCAGGTTCCCAAACACTGTTTAGTAACAAGTCTCCTATGAGGGCCGGTTGAGTATTACTTGTGTCACGCATTATGGGTTCTGTTGTACCTGTTCCCCAGGCTAGTTCAGCCCATTGTTTACAGTCATCTCTATGTTGATCATGACCTTGTTTTATTAGACCACCTTTTTTGCAATTTAGTGCGTGGTTTAGATCGAAGTTATTCTCTCCGCAACCATCGCAGGCTTGAGGGAGGCTGGTAGGTTCATGAGCATATCGAATGGCTAGGGCATCCTTAAACTGAGTGGCTGTGAGATCGGTATTATTGGCAGTAGTAGGGATAATTGTCAGCCATTGTGACGAATTCGTCTCAATGACTCTTTGAACACATCTTTTCATTTTATCTGGTAGTTTAGATATTATGTCTTTGCTGGTTTCGATGTCTCTTATTTGTCTTGCCAATTTTTCTTTTTTTATAGTTTCTGTAGCATGAATTTGGTGTGCCAGTAGGTCTAGGTTTTCAGCATTTTTGATAGCGTTAATTAGTAACCTGTTTGATTCTAATGATGTTTTGTAGCATTCTTTATTTTTATCTGGATCATTAATGCCGAGGCCGCCGAGTTTCACTGGTAGAAAGAACAGTTCATGCTCAAGTGAGGTTATTTCTCTGTCTAAAATATATGGTGTTAGTGATGTTATGATTGTTTGTTTTAAGGAGTTGAATTCTTCATGAGCTTTATCCATTACTGTTTGTAAGTATCTCCACTCACATTGTAGTGACTTTGTAAAGGCTGTATGTACAAGTTGTGGATGCTTTTTGCTGGCTTTTGATAAATGTGTAATACAGTTTGTCCATTCATTAACTTTTCCTTTGATGTATTCCATTTTCCCATCCTCATCGCCTATGACACCACCCAGAAATCGGTGAGAGAGTACAGTCTTCACGCCTAGATCCCCAAAGAGTCTCTTAGCCTCTTCACTCGAATTATTTTTAACTATAATATAGCTTTTTGAAGGTTCCGGGAAGTAGCCATATTTTGGCCCTTGTTCTATCAGTTTCTTTAACCAGCCCTTTATATAAGTTAGTTTACCAAAACAAGCTGAGTCATCGGCGTACCAATTTTGTATGTATTTTCCAGGGTCTTTGCAACTTTGAATTAGTGGTAAAATCCCAACTGCATACATTAACATTGCTAATGGGTCACCTTGTGTGGTTCCTTCCTTGCTTAAGATGAAATCATTGGAGCCCGATAAACAAATGACTGCATATCCTCTGTAAGTGTTGAAAAGAAATATTGCACAACGTGGCCAGTATATTCTAGCATTCCAAAGAGCGATAGGACGGCTCAGTGCATTGAAGGCGTTTGCTGCATCTATTAAAAGGAGGCCTTCATCATCTTCACCTTCGTTAAAACATTTGGTCATAGCATGGATTCCTCCCTCAATGCCTGATTTTATTCCCGCACAGAGCTGATCGGATCCGCACGCTTGTTGAACGTCTAGCCCTGTTGCGGTGGCCATGGCTTTAGCAATGATGCGTTGTAATATTTCGCCGATGCCGATTGGGCGAACACCTGGGCATTTATTCAGTGCTATCCCTCTTCTTGCTAGTAAAGTTCTAATGCAATCCCATTCGACAATTTCACTGCTAAGTTTTCTGGTTAGTGCTGCGATTGATTCCCTTAATTCGGAGCTATGATTTCCAAACCGAAGGAGGAGTGACTTCCATTGTTCCGAATCTGTACCACTTGGACCAGCTCCACCGGATAGTTTTCTAGCAACTTTTTCTATATGATTTGAAGTAATATCAACATTCACCATTATAGGTAATTCAGGATTGTCTAGAAAATAGTTTAGTTGGGGGGTTGCTTGGTTGGGATGTTTTTCTTTGAATATTTGATGTACTGTTTTATCTCCTATTTTCTCATTTGGGTCCATTATACCTCCCCCAGATCTCTCTGTTATCCATCTATTTGCTTGCCTGATTTTTCCTTGTAGCATTAGACGACTAAATATTCGGACGGCATGGTCATCGTCTTGTTTCTGTTTGTGTTTTGACGTCAATTTTGAATTACAGAGTATGGCTTCAGCAATTAGCTCGTCATAGTGATTTGAGTTCCGCATCTCCATTCTGCTTTGAAGTGTTCGTCTGATATCCTGGCTAGATTTAACCATGGGATCTCTCTGTAGTATTGTAGTACATAAAATGAATATTTTTTCAGAGTTTCCTTCTTTTGGTAGTTTATTTGTAAGTTCTCTTATTTCGGCGGCAAGAAGTGTGGTAAATTGTCTCCCGACATTGCCTTGTGGAATGCTATATTGCTTACTGCGAAAATTTATGAGTTTTTTCCAACGCACTCTCCAAATTGTGTCTGGACCACCTTCGCAATTAAGCAGCCTGGCGTTGAATCCTTTGAGGAATAAATTTTGAATTGAGTCTGGTATATGTTCTTGGTTGATAGATTCATGAATTGTTTCGTCGATTTGCCTTACGGCATTTTGATTCAAAGTAGTTGGAGGACATAGGAATCCCGGGTGGGACATGAGGATATGTCTCTTTAAGCCTCTCTTTTTGTACTCAAGACTACATACTGGGCATGATTGTTTTGTTCCTGAGGATACTTGAGGCTGAGACGATATGACTTTAGCACCGTCTTCTCCGTCGTCTTCGTCCATTTGTTTATCCCACAGTTTTTGAATATTATTTACAGTAAATTTTGTGATTAAATATAAAATCTTATAAACAATATAGAAAAATAACAAAATTACACCAAATAATATTTTTTGACGTGACGTCTTGTCAACTTTCTTCTCCTTTATAAATATAAATATAATTTGAATTGACATAATTTAACTATCTGTAACAATGTTCTCAATAATAATAATGACATGTAATTTTTTATATTTTATGAATAAATGAGTATGAGTATACCTATCCAAAATTAAATACATAAATATACCTATAAATATTGTAAATATATATCTACATCCCCGTATTAGCTCTATTCCACTCACAAATCGCAAAGAGTTAATAAATGTGGTACAACTAAGAACGCACTTGACAGCTACAGGCATGCCACTCATGCTAGTAGCCTGAGAATTTGTCGCAAATTTGAGAATTTGTTGTGAACCGCACCGCAACCGCAGCCGGTGCAAGTGTTGCCGCAGTTCCGTACCGTAGCGGTACTCGCGCGGCACAGCGGACACTCGTTCACTACCGAACTGTACGGACCTGCCCCACACGCCCTCGCCGCACTCCCCGCACCGCAGCCGCAGCCGGTGCAAGTGTTGCCGCAGTTCAGTACCGTAGCGGTACTCGCGCGGCGCAGCGGACACTCGTTCACTACCGAACTGTACGGACCTGCCCCACACGCCCTCGCCGCACTCCCCGCACCGCAGCCGCAGCCGGTGCAAGTGTTGCCGCAGTTCAGTACCGTAGCGGTACTCGCGCGGCGCAGCGGACACTCGTTCACTACCGAACTGTACGGACCTGCCCCACACGCCCTCGCCGCACTCCCCGCACCGCAGCCGCAGCCGGTGCGCGTTCTGTAGGTGCTGCCGCAAGTAGAATCCGTAGCGGTAGCTCACACGGCACAAACGGCACTCGTTTCGAGCGTTTCGCTAAAAAAAAGACAGATAAGACAAAAAATATTGTCAGATATTGTGTACAATTAGATCGAATCCATACTAATATTGTAAATGCTAAAGTATCTGTTTGTCAGTCTGTCTATCTGCCTGTTACCTCTTTACGCTTAAACCGCTGAACCAGTTAAGATCAAATTTGGTATGATGATAGTTTGAGTCGGGGAAGGACGTAGGATACTTTTTATCCCAGAAATAATCCTTCAAGCAGGGGGAGGGGGAATTATATAGAAGAGTGATAATTAGGTAAGCGCCTGAAATATGGGAATAGCAATTCAATTTAATCTATGTTGTGGGCTAAAGACATAGAGTATAAACTGTGGTAAACTCACCGGATCATGATCTTTCTTCATATGATTATCGAATGTCGTAGATGTTAAAAATCCTTTAAAACATAAGTCACACTTATACTTGCAATGTTTATACCGGTCCGACACCTTCCTTCGTTCCATCTCTTCTACCATTTCTTCATCCGTCAAATATTGTATTTGAAAGTTGTACTTCTTTATAAATTGTTCTATTTCTTCTATTGTGATAAACCTCGATGCTTCAGAGTTGATTTTGACTTTAATCTCTGCTTTCGTCTTCTGCCTAGTTTTAACTTTTGCTTTCGGATCACTTGTTTTACTATCTTGTAACTTTTCTATAGTATCTTGTATCTTATGTGCTTTATCTTGTTGTTTTCTATAGGGTTTTTTCGTGCGTTGTTGTATGGTATGTCGTTTTCTTTTTGAACATGGTTTTTCCTTATTATCTAAATTAGTACCTATTTTGACCTCAGCTAAAGCCAGTTTAGCCTCAATATTATCCATTTGTAGCTTATATTTATATTCTTGTAGATTCATTTTATTATCTTCATCTACTGATGAACTGTCATCATATGCTGTATCAGCATTTATGTCAAATGCTTTAATTTCACTTTCTATTATATCTACTTGTAATATATCTGTTCTACCATCGGTTATTCCATTTTCATCAGCTTCTATTTCATCTTTAATATCACTATGAGCATCAGTTTTGTTTGTTTGTGGGTCTTGTTCATGATAATACTGGATGCTAGTTTTTAAGTTTAAGTTGTGTGTCAGTCTGTGTTCAGAACGATCGATAGTTCGGATATATGCGTTTGTTATCTGAAAAAAAAGTTATTAAATTTTTTGATCTTTAGGTAAAGATACATTAAAACACGAGTTTTTTAAGGCCTTATTATGTACAGTTGTATATACTACTTTATATTATACATCCATATATTAAATCCTTTTACATATGTTTCATGAACAAGCGTTGAACGGGACGTATTTATAACGACTGACGAGTATACCCCGGCCTAGGGCCCGGCGGCAGCGCGCACCGCCGCTGTAAAGTCGTACGTGATCTCATAACTGCATCATTTGTGATGTGGAGGGCCATTTTACGGAAAGTTGTACACTCGACTTTTTTTTTAAATTTCGATAAAATCGGGTTTTTTCTACTCAGAATCGAAAGCACTTCATGCACTGTTTCATACAATTTCCAGTTTTTCCATTCCGTTACCTTACCACCATACAAGCATTACAAGATTAGTATGAAAACAGTAACGGAATGGAATAAAAAAAATTTGGGACACTTTTTTCCCCTATATCATTCGAAAGTGCTTTCAATTATGAGTAGAAAAAACCCGATTTTGTCCAAATTAAAAAAAAAGTCGAGTGTACAACTTTCCGTAAAATGGCCCGGTTACGTGGGTGGATGCGGCGGGCAAAGTATATTGAAATTCTGGTCCTTTGCTTGGTTTATGAACACATTACAGAAGATTTACTATATGGGTGTAGATGTAGAGTATTTGTATTGTATTGTAATGCTTACAACTTGCTGATTGATAAGCGCCTGTTGTAATAGTGCTTCGGTGCGGCAACAGCGCTCGCGCAGAGACTGGGCCTTCAGTAGCAGGACTCGGCACCAGCTGCACAGGTGCTGCGGTGACCCGTCTGATGCAGACAACTGGAAACCGAGAAATGTAAACTCACTTGCATTTCCTAAAGAGTGAATTGGAATAAGACTGGGGCGAGTAATACACACATACAAAGATATGTGAAAGAGATGTGACATGTAAGCATTAGGGAATGCAAAAACCGGTGAAAATCAAAAACCGGTTATTAACCGTTTTGACGGGACAAAAACCGGTTAACCGGTTTTTTACCGGTTTTTTACAAACTACCTGAAATCGAAGTATTGGACTATAAATCTATTATTTCTGGGTTCTATTGGTAATCCGGGCATGTTTCTAGTGATGTGAATTTGGTTTTTATCGTCATCTTTATAAACTACAAAACAAATCAACAAGTGACAAATAAAATTATGAAACATTCTAATATAATATACGGATATATATAGATATCTTAATAAGCGGCGATGAAAAGTAATATTACCAGTATAGCACCAGCAAAGTTAAGGTGGTACCTAGTGTACCTACCTACTATTTACAATGACATATTATAACAAACATTAAGTATATACATTGAAATGAATAGAATTTTTTTTTTTTAAAAGAGTGCATAATAACCTGGGCTATTAACGAATATAACTTGTTAACTATCAAGAATAACATGAAAAATAGCACTATGTATTATTAAAGAAATACTTATTTGAGATGTGGACTTCCAGACATCAACTGGTATTTTTAATATTCACAATTTCACACAACAAACAACGCAATAAGTACACAAACACCACACTTGCTTTCACCCTCTCTGAGCACTGACTGATTAGATACGTTACTACAGGGTAGTAGCAGGAAGCAAAACTATCCAAGTAAACCAATAGGGCTTACCCGGCCATAAACCCTTTCTGCGCTTTTGACGCGGCAGACTCAAATGAAGTGGGGATATGGGAAACTAACAACATTTTAACATTATGATATTCATGTGCTCTATCCACAGTCGTAAGAAAAAGAAACTAACTTCTTTAAACGTTCATCCTACCATCCTTAAATAACGTGATTTGAAGGTGAAAGAACGGTCTAATCTCACCATGAAGTTGTTTTTTATACTAAATACAATTTCGGTTAGAAACCGGTTAGTGGTGTAAAAAACCGGTTTTTTACCGAGCTCAAAAAGTTCCGGTTAACCGGTTTTTCGGTTAACCGGTTAACCGGTTTGCATTCCCTAGTAAGCATACACAATAACTCACATGGAAACGAGATACCTCCTGTCCCTCAACATGTATAAGGCTATAATATTGCATGAGTAGAGTTTTCCTCAAAAGCCAAAAGGTACATAGTAACATGCCAAAGAGGGATGAAGCGGAGTATGACCAAAATTAGAAAAATTTAGAAGATAAACCACTCCAAGATAAGGGAAACAACTAAGGTCATTGAAGCTCTCACCCAAGCCCGGAGGCTAAAATGGAATTGGGCTGGTCATGTGCGAGACGAAAGATGGACACTCCAATCAACAACTTGGAAAGGATAAACGGGAGCTAGGAAGAGGGGCCGACCACTAGCACGGTGGTCTGACGAGATTGCAGAGCTAGCGGGACCCAACTGGGTGTGGAAGGCCCAAGACAGAGTTCTTTGGTATTCACTGGAAGAGGCCTTTACCTCTTAGGAGGGTTCTGGTGTGCACACCAGCACACTAGCATAAGTAAATTCAACTATTGTATTTTTTTCCAGAAATAAAAGGGATTTTTATTTATTTATTAGAGCAATGTGTGAGCAGAGAAGGCAACATTGTAGCAGTGCACAGAGCAGAGTGATGAGCAGTGCGAAGGGAATAGTGTGGCAGAACCATATTAGCTGAGCCCATGCTAACAGAAGGCATAAGAAATGCGGGATTGAGTTCTGCTAGGTCATCATTTCCTCATATCATATCATATCTTTTTTTAATAGGGGACAATCTTACACAGACAAACTTGTCCCATAGTAAAGCGGGTATTACACTGTCCTGAATTCAGGACACTTAGAAGGGTTCCGACCTATACGTTAGAGCGAGATGCTTCAACTCCCCTCCACTAGTTAGGACGCCTGATTCACGACAGTGTAATACCCACTTAAGCTCAATAAGACTTGTGTGACTATTCATATATCAAATTTAAAATGTCTGATAGGTATCAGATCTTGGGCTTTGCTCTCAAACGCTGGACATAACATAATCTGTGTAATTCCGACGTACACTTAAAAAACACACACTTCAAAATACTCACAGAAAACCCCATAAGCTCCGTAAAGGATTGGTGAAGACCACACTCGCGAATATGATACAATTTTAGGTCCCAAGCAAGGCAAATGCGACATGCTTGCAAATTTAACTGATCTTCGACTTTCACTGTATCCATATTTACTGGCAATTACGATTTTTCATGAATACTGTTAAAGACTCGAACAAAATGTTATAATTGACTAGTGATCACGTAACACTCATTTTTACTTAAATTATGTATATTAATGCTTTAGCGTCTGAGCTAATACGTGATTTTAATTCATGATATGTGATTTTAATGATTTTATTTCGTAAATTAAATTCAGTAAATTCACCATACAAGACACCAAAAACGATAGATGGTGGATAGATGCTAATTTGACATTTTTTTCTAAACGAACGTCAGAAGGAGTGTTGCCATATGCATGAGGATTGACAGTCACACAATATTCGGTTATGGTATCCGAACGTATTTCGTTAAGCATCTACCAAGCGGACCTGCGAGTGCGAGGTGCAACGACACAACCATAACCAAGCTCATTGAAGCCCGTGCCAGATGGTCGTTAACAAGCTCAAAGACCGGGCTGCACGGACCGTGTAGACAGCTGTTTCCAGCAAGACTTCCTTTGATTAGCGGTCTTTGTAGACCAAGGTCGCCCGCTCTCTGGGCTTGTCTTCGACCGTCTAGCACGGGCTTTAGGGCTACCGCGTATGAATTCGCCGCTGGAGGCACTAGTGTGATGTCAGTCCTCCAAAATGTCAAAATTTGTAGCTTGTGGGTGGTTTACGCGGGTTTATTTCTAATTAAAATAATATGGTAACTATTTTGCAATATCTGAGATTGGTTATGGTAAAAATATGTATTGTACGGTTTTAATGTATTAAATAAGATTTCAACTTAAACTTTGTTTTCACGCCCATAATAAGTAAATAACGTACGGTGGCGCCAACTGGTGAGCACAAAAACGGTAGCCCTCATTCTCCACTCTAGGTTTACCATTACTTAACAGAAAAACGTTTCATCGAATTGTTTCACAGAATTTTCGTTTTATGTAAAACTTATTTTTCACGAACGCGAAGACGCTTCGCGAGCCTTAAAATGCAGTATGGTTGGTTAGCATTATGAATAAGTTCATTCATACAATTATGGATGAAACCATTTCTTTAGCTTTAGTATATCATTGTAGTCTTTGGAAACCATAGAGTGCCGGCGTGTGCAAATGTTTGTTGAGTCAGCGGCGCCAATATACTTACTAAGATTCCTAGAAGTACTCACCTTTCCCGGAAAAAAACTTCATACGCGGATACCATAGCCAGGGAGTGGTCTATTAAGGTAGTATTAATTATTGGTTGAGGGTAGAAATTTGGGATGAAGATGAATCAAACGCAATACAACTAATAAATAATATATTTGATCTAGTAAGCCTTGTCTATGGGCTTGTTAGGCTTCCGCTTCATGTCCACAACCCACATACTCGACGCGCGTCGTGAACAAGCCTGCTTGCGTCAACGACTTGCAGACGTCGCCCGCATAGGGTTGTCAAAACGACTTGCAGACGTCGCCCGCATAGGGTTGTCAAAACGACTTGCAGGTGTGGCACGTATAGGGTTGTGAAAACGTCTTGCAGATATCGCAAGCATAGGGTTGTCAAAACGCCTTGCAATGTTGCATCCGTAGGGTTGATAGTACGCCTTGCAGATGTTGCACGCATAGGGTTGTCAAATCGCCTTGCAGATGTCACACGCATAAGGGTATCAAAACGCCTCGCAGACGTTGCACCCGTAGGGTTGTTGGTACGCCTTGCAGATATTGCACGCATAGGGTTGTCAAAACGCCTTGCAGGTGTCGCGGTCGCAGAGTTTAGTAAGTTTTGTCTACGGCCTTGTTCCGCTTCCGCGGCGGCGGTTTCAACTTCATGTGCACGTACTTAACGTGCGTCGTTAGCGAGCCTGATTGCGTAAATGACTTGCTGCATATGCTGCACTCGTAGGGCTTTTCCCCTGTGTGTATCTGTGGACAACGTACAAGTATAACTTAAGTATTTTACAATATGTTCAAATTGGATATGGTTACAGCAGGCAGGCAGAAACGGCGCGTGCTATGATTAAATTTTCATAGAAAGTGCAATTAAAAAAATAGCTTCTAAAAGTTTGCAGCTGTCAAACATGGGATTTGTTAGACAGTAATCCTTTTGTACACAACTGAGTGCCTACTTCCAACCGACCAAGTATCTTCCTCTCTATCGCTCGAATTTGCAAGTGCGACAAAGACAGATACTTTGTTTTCGGCTCGCGGTAGGCCAATACTACTATTACTAAAATCACTACTATACTAAAACTCACGAGACGGTGTTTGTAAATGGAGGACTGCCGGAGGAACGTTTTGGGGCACTGTGGGCAGCGGTATTTTCTTATGCGCGCGTGGAAACTGTCCCGGTGTCCCTGCGTACAAACATGAATATTACGGGCCAAATTCTGTCCAACGAACGCAAGCAAAACTCGACTTAGAGCTTTGATCTTAAGGTAGATTTTTGCTTGCGTTAATTTGACAGCACTTGGCCTTACAGTTTTGTACGAACCATACAATTTCACACAAATCAACCTGGCACCATAGTAAGCACAAAGGCGAGCGGCGAGAACAACGGAATCGCGTCGCTGTCATTCAGAACAGGTTCATTCAAATCTGAACATTTTGATCACGTCGCATTGCATTTTCAACATTATTGTTTGATCGGTAAAATTGTTTTTTGAACGACAGACTATATATATTTATTTAAGTATACCTTAAGTTGCGAGGCGGTGATGAAACTCTTCGGGCAGAGCGTGCACTTAAACGGGCGTTCCCCAGTGTGGGTCATCTGGTGTGTCTTCAGGAGCGCGAAGCACTGCAACACACAAGATATATCCTTTTAAACACCCACACCCGCCATATCTGCAGCTAAAACATACACCTGCGACATCTGCAGCCAAAACATATACCTGCAAAGTCTGCAACCAAATCGTACCCTTGCGATATCTGCACCTAAAACATAGACATGCGACATCTGCAGCTAAAACATACACCTGCAATATCTGCAACCAACACGTACAGTTGCGATATCTGCAACTAAACCATACACGTGCGACATTTGCAGCTAAAAGGTACACTTTGCAGTTCTCCTTGCTCCGCTCCTCTATGAGCTTAGGTATGTAAGTTTTTAGCCACAATAGGCTGTCTCTTATCCGGCTGCCCTATGCTAAGGATATAACTATAATAGCGATAATACCGTATACGCCTTCCCACAGGTTTCGCACATGAAGTCCAGCTTCACGCCGGGTCGCGCGCTCTTCTTGTAGTTGTAGAACCGGAACCGGGGCTTGATGTTGAGGTGCACGCGGTCGATGTGAGTCGACAGCGACGACTTGGACAGAAACGACTTGTTGCACTGGAATGGAAATGTTTTTTTTGTCTGTTGGTCTGTCTTTTGCACCCACCTTTGCAAGTTTCTGTTTGGCCCTATGGTTGACTAGTAGAGAATGCCTTGAGGCGTTAAGTGCGTCATTTGTACTCAGTTTTTATGTGCAATAAAGTTTAAATAAATAAATGGAAGAAGAATTGAAAAAAAGACAGAAGTTGAACAACACATAAATGAAAGTACATACAGTAGAACCGCTTTATGTAACTATTGCATGTAGTTTTGGCTAGTATTAAAAGTCACATCAAAAAAATCCTAACAACCTAAAACTGTTTATTTGCTAGCTGAAATACTTTTTTTTTTTAATTCTAGTTAAGCCAATTCCGAACCACATTTAAGGTGATACCACCAGTAATGGACAAGGACCACTGATGGACATTCACTCTTATTATGTAAGATAAAATAAGAGTAATAATTTTTTTATACAACAATCAATTTAAAACCGTATCTTTGAATTAGGATTGAAGTGCCCATTACTGGTACTTGTCAGCTTAAAGTGACCATTACTGGTGGTGTCACCCTACAAGACTTTAAGTCTATTATTACATACATATTATAAAAGAAAGTCTTGTTTGCGGTGTAGGGCTACAAATTATTAGTACTTGCGGACTGAAACAATTTTGTTAGCTACTATGTGGCCCTTGGCTGCTGAAAGGTTGCCGATCCCTGCTTGTAGTATACTCACGTCGTCACACTTGTAGACCTCGACGCCGTGCGCGTGCTGCCGGTGCAGGCTGAGCTGATCTTCGTCGGCGAACGAGCAGCCGCAGCTCTCACAGAACCTACGCACATACAATACACACTTTCTTTAATGCACACTTTAAAACCTACAAAAAAACAAAAAATGGGTCTACAGTATGGGGCTCTTCAAGAAAGGAGATTATAGTAAACCCATCCTGACCTGGGCCAACTCTTGAGTATGCTACACGTTCTTTTTTTTTCTAAGAAACTCTGTTACTGTTGTCTCCTGGCTGACGGGACAGAAGAACATCATCCTCCTAGCGTTATCCCAGTACAGTTGCATCCTGAAGGATGCCTGGGGTCCGCTACCTAATCCCAAGATTTGGCGTAGGCACTAGTTTTTACGGAAGCGACTGCCGTCTGACCTTCCAACCCCGAGGGGAAACTAGACCTTATTGGGATTAGGCTTTGTCAAGTGAGTGGGCAACTTGACTGTTAGAAGTTCTCAAACCGCCCGAAGGCCTCCAACTTGGCTTAACGACTGCTGCCATAGACAGCAACCGGGATCAACGGCTTAACGTGCCTTCCAAAGCACGGGGCGGGACAGAAGAACAACATGGAAAATTTGATTGACCCTTAAACACTAAACTCTAGCAATGAATCTAGTAACTAGACGACCTTATCTTCTTCGTCAGTGTGACTGTTGGACTCCCGTTTTTAATTAATGTAACAATAAAGGTCAATTTACCTTAGTTTCGGATCGCAGTCGTTGTTGGGCTGAGAGTGTCGGTCCAGCGCTTCCTTATTTTCGAACTGTATTTTGCATATCGTACATTTTAACGCTTTTATTTCTTTCTGAAACAAATGAGTTCATTTAAGCGTGTATGTGATTAATGATTATAGAAAATAGATACAACGTTGCATGCATTGCAAGTACGTGTGTAGCACGGAGTGGCAGTACAGTATTTTTTAGCAGATATAGTATTTGTTGACAGCGTATATCGGAGGTATGTGTCTCTGCAGATTTCGCAGGTGTATTTAAAAAAAAAACTTTATTGATAAAATGACATTTTACATGTCAACAAATTTATATGAATTAAAATTGTCATATATTAAAGTTAATCATTAAGTTAAGTTCTAAAATATTATTATCTTACTTTATAAATTTGAACCGAAAACAGTCTTTTAGTTATGATACATAAATTATCTATACTTAGGTACTATTGTATGTGTATTGTGTTGATTATAGATGTCGCAAGTGAGTGTGTTGTTTGCATATTTCTCAAGTATATGTGTGAACTACAGATTTCGCAAGTGTATGCATTAATTACATATGCCGCAGGTCTATATGTTAGCAGCATATGTCGCAGGCGTATGTGTTATTTACAGATTTCGCAGGTGTATGTGTTGACTAAAGCTGCCGCAGGTGTATCAGTGTGTATCAGTTGGCTTCAGATGTCGTGTATGTGTTAGCTACAGATTTCGCAGGCATGTGTGTTGACCGTACTCACCTTGTTGTGTGTTTGTGTTTTGTGCATGCGCAGCCCCATTGCTCCCGTGAATGTCTCCCCGCAGATGTCACAGGTGCCACCCAGCGCATTCTGCGTAGAGTGGTTGATGCGGAGATGCGTGTAGAACGTTGACTGTTTCCTGTAGTACACCCAAGCATATATTTCAAATTAAGATCTTCGGAATGCGATAATGTATTAGGACTGATGATAATGAAATTGAGAGCCAGAAGAGCGATACTCTCTCTCTACAAGACCATGCCACCATAGTAGGGGAAGTAGTGTCATGAGGTCCACATTTTGGTATCGGATGAATTCACTTGGCACAGATGTAATATAGGTAAATCTAAGTTAATTTAGCCCGGTAGCCATCCGCCACCCCCTGGGGGTAGGAAGGGGGGGGCGTTGAAAGTCCCATTTTTCGGTTTTTCATGAAAAACTCATAAACGGTGACCCATAGCGAAAAACGTTCTTAGGCTTAAGTAATCTAAATAAAATTATCTACATAAAAGGTTCTATACACTTTGTCACTAGGATTAATATTTCATGAGATTTTAAAGAGGGAATGTATAAAATTATATGAAAATTTAAGTGGCTAGTGGTGGTGGTTCCTTCAGTGGCGGATTTACATATTTGCCGCCCCTAGGCTGTTCAAATTTCGCCGCCCCTGCTGACCTCCACAATTCAATACCCTAGTTCACAAACCCATTTATACTTATTTCGCCGTAAAAAAACGACTGTTTTTTGAAAAACTAAATTCTAATTGGTCGCAGAGAGCTGAATTTTGGCATGTGAGGAGATATGGGTCCTCTGATAATAAAAAGATTAAAATATCCAAAACGGCGGCCGTCAGAGACAAAATAATTTTCGAGTAATTTTTGCGAGGGCGAGCTTCAGGCCGCGAGCTGCGAGGCCGCAGGCCGAAGGCTCGGGGAGCCTCCATTAGAGAGGCTATGCCAACTCTCCTCCCCAAGTAAATTTTGAGAGGCCGAAGGCGGGAGGAAGGTGTTGCCCAACTATTCATATGCCCCATGTATCTTACAAGCTAACCTGAAGGCCAGCGCCGGATCTAGAAATTTTTAGAGGAGGGAAAAAAACTACAAAATGCGTCCCCCGTCTGCATGAAAACGCGAGCGAAGCGAGCGCGAAAATTTTCGAACATCATGATGCAGATGCGGAAAAAACTTCATACGCATCAAAACATAACAAATGTAAAAGAAAACGCGAGCGCAGCGAGCGCGAAAATTTTCTAACATTATAATGCAGATGCGGAAAATACTTCATACGCATCAACTTTTTGTCCTGTCAAGACGTATTTTGGCCTGTCAAGAAGTTCGAATTTGCCGCCCCCCTGCCGCCCCTAAATTTGCCGCCCGAGGCATGGGCCCCGGCTTGCCCCCCGCCCTAGATCCGGCTTTGCTGAAGGCCGAAGGCCCGAAGCGTCCCATCACAGCGCGCAAGTCCAAAGTCAACGGGCAACCCAAGATCAACCCAAAGAATCCGGCGGGGTGCTTGTGCCCTGCGTATGGGTCAAAAAAGTAGTTTATACTTTTTTTTTTCGCCAAAATTTGCCGCCCTAGGCTTCAGCCTACTCAGCCTTGTGGTAAATCCGCCACTGGGTTCCTAGGTTTTTCAATACAATATATTTAAAAACAAAAAATACTACAATTATGTACTCAATGAGCTCTATTCATTGATATCCCATCGTCATCATCCCACTCGATGGGGTGGGTCAAAATTTTTTTTTCGCGCCCCTGTAGCTGTATGGGAGCCCCCCTTGAAAAGCTGTAAAAATATTTTTGAAAAATTTTTATAGCTTTGGGTCAACAAGATGCTTAAATGGTGAAAATTTGAAGACTATAGCTCAATCCGTTACCTTTTAAGGGTGGCCCCCATGCAGCTAAGGGAGAGCATGTATGAAAAAAAAGAACTACCCCATAGAGCCCCCATCAAAGAGCAACATTTAGAGCAATAGTCTTCAAATTTTCACCATTTAAGCATCTTGTTGACCCAAGGCTATACAATTTTTTCAAAAATATTTTTGCTTGTTTTTAAGGGGGGCTCCCATACAGCTAAAGGGGGGCGAGAAAAAAATAATTTGACCCACCCCATCGAGTGGGGTATCAATGAATAGAGCTCATTGCGTGCATAATTGTAGTATTTTTTGTTTTTAAATATATTGAAAAACAAAGGAATTAATAGCTACTTAAATGTTCATATAATTTTACATTCCCCCTTCAAAATCTCATTAAATATTAATACTAGCGACAAAGTGTATAGAACCTTTTATGTAGATAATTTTATTTAGATTACTTAAGCCTAAGAACGTTTTTCGCTATGGGTCACCGTTTATGAGTTTTTAATGAAAAACCGAAAAATGGGACTTTCAAGGCCCCCCCTTCCTACCCCCCAGGGGGTCCCGGATGGCAACCGGGCTAAATTAACTTAGATTTACCTATATTACATCTGTGCCAAGTGAATTCATCCGATACCAAAATGTGCACCTCCCATACATTGGGTGACACTAATTCCCCTACTACCATGATCGTTACCTACTAATTACTTGTAAAATATTTACGTCATGTTTAATTTGGAGTAAGTTATTTATTTACATCAATTGACGGCATAAGGTTACTTAAGCCCTTCGCCGTACGCGCTTCGTGAGCTTTGTATCGTCAGACGGATACATTTTATTAGTTTATTTCTACTTGCTATTGCTGCTATTTGATGCCCATTTACGCTCATTTGATGGCGAGTAGGCAAAGTTTCCAATTCCAAGTCTTTCCGGCGTGGAACTGCGCGTGTTCGACGGCTAGCACTGGGTTGTTATGCTTGAGCTGATGTATGTGTTGGTAGTGTTTGTAGCATATATTGCAGGTGTATGTGTTAGCTACAGATATCGCAGTTGTATGTGTTGGCAGCATATATCGCAGTTATATGTATTGTGTAGCCCATACACCTGCGACATATGCATAACTCACTTGAAGGTGAGCGGGCAATGTTTGCACTCCCAGGTCTTCCCAGCGTGGAACTGCGCGTGCATGACGGCCATGTAGCGCCCGCGGATCACCAACTTGCACTCGTTGCAGACGTACTTGAGCTGGTGGCACTCGATGAGGTGTGTACGGAGCTTGTTCGGCCATTTGAAGCGGCAGAAACAGAAGTGGCACTCGTTTGGGCCTAACGCCTGGACAAATAAAGGACGAGTTATAAGAGGCCTTATAAATTTTACACCGTTATGAATTCAAATTATGATAAGTATTCCAAATTCCCATAAACTAATTAAATGATACAATGTTTTTATTAGCTTTAATCACCGAACGTAAAATCGGTCATTCGCAATTGACAACATTTCAAATTTTTAAGCCTACAATTTTATTACTTCCCTCTATTCTGCTTGAAAAAAGGAACACGCCAACGGTTTCAAATATTTCATGGGCCTCATATTTAATTTAATATCATTTTTTGAATTCTGTAATCTCATAACTCCAGTTCTATGGCCGAATCGACCCATTGTTTTAGTCACCTCCCGTCAGCTCCGATTAAAAAAAATAAAGACATAGACGGCTCATTTGACAAGTGTCCAAATTAGACCCGTAACAGACGGACGTTTAAGTTCGCGAATTTAAGTGGATCATAGACGACCTGATGGAAGAAAATTCACGAGATTTACTTGGAATCGACATCGAGACAAACGTACCAGCTATAACGTATGATTTTATAGCTCGTACATTTGTGTCAATGTCGATTCCGAGTGGATATCTCGAATTTATCGTCTATCAACTCGTCTATCACCCACTTAAATTCGCGAACTTAAACGCCCGTCTGTTACGGGCCTAATCTTGACACTTGTCAAATTGAGCCGTCTATGCCTATATTTTTTAAATCGGAGCTGTCGGGAGGTAACTAAAGCAATGTGTCGATTCGGCCATAGAACTGGAGTTATATGATTACAGAATTCAAATAATGATATTAAATTAAATATGAGGCCCATGAAAGATTCAAAACCGTTGGCGTGTTCTTTTTTTCAAGCAGAATAGAGGGAAGTAATAAAATAGTAGGCTGAGAAATATGAAATGTTGTCAATTTCCTATTCTGTCATACTGTCTACCCGAAGATCTCACGGTTCGAAATAATTGACATACGATAAATAAACTGACCGGATCGTGAACTTTGACGTGGTTCTCGTAAGTGAACATGGATAAGAAGCCCTTGTAACACTTGTCACAGCGCACGAGCGCGTGCTGGTAGTTCTCAGACTCCTTGCGTGCGGCCATCTCGCGGAGCTGCTCTTCCTCAGACAGTCGCACCACCTGAATGTAAAGCAAATAAAATTTTCAGGGCTTCGATATATCTGGATATGGAATCTGGGCTATGGGATCTCGGGAACGGCTCTAGTTAGTTATACTGGGCATTTTCCGCAAGTCGACATCCAACGTGCCTATTTTGCGTGAAAAAGGGGTAGCGCTACTCTAACCACCCTAGTTCCTGTATGAAACCTATTAGTGTCTTTATATTGTTTACTACTTCCTGCAGTGTGTTCGGATATCCTAGGTGTTTCTTCCTGTATACTTCTACCTGCTTACAGTCTAGTAGAATGTGTCTAGCAGTCTCTTCTGCCTCCATGCATGCTCTGCACAAGGGACTGTCAGTGATTCCCAAGTTGTAGAGGTGTTTGTTTAGTGTATTGTGTCCTGTTGTTACGCCTACTACTTTACGTAGTTGGTTTCTGTGTGTTCTCAGTAGTGTGGTTGTGAGTTTGGGATTTTGTTTTAATATTATTTCTTTTGTCTGCCTGCATGTGTCTAGTTCTTCCCAATGCCTTTGATGCAGGTGTTTTATGTATCGATTTAGTTCATTCTGTATGTATTTTTGTGGCAGGGGCACTATTGGCTCCGGTCCGTATGCCGGTGTTTCTGAGCCTTTCCTGGCTAGTTCATCCGCTGCATCGTTTCCTCTCGAGCCGCTGTGTCCCTTGTTCTTGTCTCCGCATACCTCTGTGAGTGTTTGGTGACATTCGTATATTAGGCCTGACGTGAAGTTGTCGCTGCTCAGAGCCTGAAGCACTGATTTGCTGTCAGAGAGTATTCGTAAGTTTGTGTCTTTGATTTGTCTCTAACGGCTCTAAAGATATCGATGAAATTTGCGAGCAGGTACTGTCGATCTGGGTAGGTTCTGTAGATGACAAAATAAAGAAGTTGTGACTTACCCGTATGTTGTAGCGCTCCTCAAACTTGGCGTAGTCCTCCTCGCACATGAAGTACCGCTTGAATCCCTTCTTCTTCCGCTTGCTGGCAGTCTTCCTCTTCGCCACCCACTCCACTCCCGGCTTCTCTTCTTTCACCTCCGCCTCTTCTGATGATTTACGCTTCTTGCTACAAAATTTAAATTGTATACCATTTATTAGAAAATTTAAATTACTTTGTAATGACCGTCGCTGAGGGCGGGCCACACATATCCTTCTGCCTTAAGGGCGTCGTGAAGGTTTCCTAGCTAGCTCAGGGTTAGAAGGGTTGGACACAGGGTTTAGATACCAAACACAGATTGACGTACTGACGAAATGGGTTCTTGCGACCCTTTTATTGATAATACCAAACCTTATCTAAATATTACTTAAGCACTACGGATAGTGATACGGAGTCCGGGTCCCGTGGGACGTTGCGCTGACGAGGTAAGCTAAGTGGAACGGGTAGCGGATTGTCCTCCGGAGAACAAGGGAACCCTGCAGTGCGTACGCGAGGGATGACACGCCGCAGCTGACCAGGGGTGATCGGGAAAGGGTAGGAAGGATTGAACCTCAGGACTAACTACGCGATGTCCGCCCGTAGGCCGACCGACACGCGGCCCTGAAGTTCCCCTAGGGTACCTAGGCACGTAAGCGAGAGAAGACACGCCGCGCGCTAGGCTTGGTCAGCCCTTGTTCCTCCCACGGAGTCGGAACAAGAGCTGACGCTCCGCGGCCGCGCGCTTCCTTATATAGGCGGCCGGCCCGGTGTGTCGGTGTGTGTGCGCAGCTGGCCAGCGATCCTCTCCTTTCGCGCGCCATCCTGCGCCACTGCTGGCGCACGCCGCAAACACGCGTCGCGTGGTGCGCGCTGTGTGCCGTGTATGAGATGATCATCACAACTTACCCCCGTATTCATAAACATATAGGATACTTTTTATCCCGAAAATCTTCCCTAGAAGGGATGAATTGGGGAGTGGTAGTTTACGCGGACATAGTCGCGCGTAAAAGCTATCTAGTTCATAATAAAACTATATTTTTTTCGGCTACTTCGACATTATTATTGGAAAACGGATTTTCACACATTGTTATTGGAAAACGGGACTTAATCGCGTACACTTAAATTTATTCACCTTTCGTAAGGTTTTGCCCGACGTTTCGAATGTATCGCAACATTCGTGGTCGCGAGCTGACTGGCGTGAGCGGGTATCAACATCTTCTAGCCGCACGGGTTTTCCGAACTACCCGCACTTGGTACCACGAATGTTGCGATTCATTCGAAACGTCGTGCAAAACCTTACAAAAGGTGAATAAATTATAAGTGTACGCGATTAAGTCCCGTTTTCCAATAATAATCTACAATCATTTTCAAGTATGTAGGTAGGTTTATCTCATGAGCGCAGGTTGGCCATAATTGTAGTTGTGACACATACAAACACATAGTGTGACACATACAAACACAGTGTGACACATACAAACACATAGTGTGACATATACAAACACATAGTGTAACACATACAAAGACATAGTGTGACACATACAAACACAGTGTGACACATACGAATACATAGTGTGACACATACGAATACATAGTGTGACACATACAAACACATAGTGTGACACATACAAACACATAGTGTGACACATACGAATACATAGTGTGACACATACGAACACATAGACAATGGTCGCTCTTATGATTTACCGTGGTCGTCCACGGGACACCATAGAGTTATACCGTGCCGTGGCCGTCAACGATAAAGTACAAAAGCGTCAATTGTGAACTCATAGCTCCTACGCTGACGCACACATAGACAATGTGCATGTATAAATCATGGCTCACAACCATGGCTCACCCGCGCTCCTGAGATAAAAGTACTATACATAAGGAATTCCACGTCTAAATTGTTGGTAATAGAAGCTAAGAAAATTTTATAAAAATAAAAGTTTGTATGTCTGTTTTTAAAATAATAAATAAGACTTACCTGACTTTACCTTTCTTCTTCTCTTTCTTCACCGACCGTTTCCTCTTCACACCTCTCTCTCTTTTTATTTTTGTTTCCGGCATTTTGATCTCAGCGAGTTTTTCGTCCAATTCTACCATTTCTCCTACGACTGGCAACTCTATGTAGCTGTCATCTTTGACGTCTGTAAGACCGGCGCGGGAGCAGAACGTTGACAGAAGCTGCGAGCTGTCAAATTTCAAACTTATTTACTTTTCGCTGAATGAAAACCCTAGATAAGAGTGTAATTACTGGAAATAGATAGCCAACTTCTCGTATATTGTGATCCCGACTAAAGCGCTACCAAGTGCCAAAGTTAGTAATTATTATCTTAGATACACGTGAAAAAACATACAAAAAGTGCATCCGCCGCTGGGGATAGAACCCGGGTACATTGTCTCTAAAGACAATATACTTTACCACAGGGCCACGTGTGTGATACTGGTACGCATCGAATTTATGAATACCTTTTTAACAGTCTACCTACTTTTACTTTTTAGCCGACTATTCGAGCAAGTTTAATAACCATGAAAATAGGTGGCGCTATTATTAATTCCGTCAGCTTTCTTCCAAGATGAACAACCAATATCGTTAGCAAACCGGTCATCTCAACAAAGGTTTTCACTATAAGGTGCAGCGGGGCAATCTAAACTGTGGTAAATTAAAAGTAATCGAAAATGATCTAGTCAAGGTATCTTTTTTGAATAAATCCAACACAATTACTCTAGAAACAGACTTTTTGAAAAATCTCACATGAGATTAGGGGTGGCGGAGATTAGGATGAGCCGAATCTCTCTACATCTCACCAGGCGCCCTCGTGAGATAAAAGTACTCTACAAATGTTACCTGTCATTAGATATGTCGTCGTCGAGATAATCGCCGAGGCTCGGCTGCGGGTACTCCGTTGCCTCCGCGAGGGGCGCCGGGTACTCCGCGGGGGGCGCGGGGTACTCAAGGGGCTTGTCGTCCGGCAGCAGGCAGAGCTCGAGTCGGTCCAGGCCGCGGATGTAGTCTGTTGTGATCTGTGGTAACAATACAAATAAGTTTCTGTCAACAATTTCACTTTTGCTATTGTTACGAATCAAATTATTTTGTTAAATTGTATTGATTCGTGTTCGTGGTAAATAACATTGGTGGTTAAATTTAACGTAGAAGTTACCGCGATCGAATTTCTAATTATTTGATACAGAGAACAAATACAAAGGAAACATAAACCTTCTTCTTAAGCGACTACTAGCGACCTCTCCGTATTTTCTTCAAAGGCTCACAGCCTTACGTCACTCTAATGGGTACCACACCACCACACCACATCTGGTGGTTCATTTTTGGTACAAGACTTTATTGCCATCACATTGCGTTGACACTGACAGCTTTGCTGCAACCGGTTCGAATGGCACTATATATCGCTACGTTATGTTTCTGAACTGTTTTTTATTTTTTTGTTGACGTGTATAATAAAGAGTATTTGATTTGTAAATTATGTCTGTGTGTGTGTGAATGTTAGTGTGTGTACACGTGTGTGTGTCGAAATGTGTGTGTGAAACAGTTAATTTTATTTTATTTCCTGCTATTATATATAAATATCTGGCCGGCCGAGCTTTGCTCGGCGTTTTCCCGGGCATGAGACCCAGCTAGATCGATTGCTCGTCCCCGAAAACCCCCACATACCAAATTTCATTCATTTCATTCAAAATCGTTAGAGCCGTTTCCGAGATAATAATAATAATAATAAAGACATTTATTCAACTAAGTTGCATTGTCCCCCCCGTCCCCCCGTCCGTCCGTCCCGTCCGTTGCATCCCCGAAATAAATAAATAAACATACAAGAATTGCTCGTTTAAAGATATAAGATATTGTATGCCGGTCCGTGAGTCACCGACGGTACTGGCTGAAAATCAGCGTTGTAGGTGTCTAACACCTCAGCATAATGCTGAGCCAGTGTCCGTTTCACTGCCGCGGGGACACACGTGTGCTTTTGTGTATGTTTTTCTGCTTTTGTTTTTTTTTTGTAATATTGTGTGTCTTCTGTGGCAATGAATAAATGTTTCTATCTATCTATCTTAATGAATACATGAATGAATGCTCACATAGTGCTGGGCCAGGGCTTGCGTGAGCAGGTCGTTCGCGCGTCGGCTGCGTGCGCGCAGGTCTGCGCTCTGGCGCAGGCGCAGCGCGCACTCCGTGCAGAGGTGCTGCGGTAGCCCGTCGCGCGCCGACAGCTGCAACAATCCACGAGAAAGAAGGTATATATAGTAAAAGATTTAAAACACCGGTCGGCAACCTTTTAGACAGGGTTTGAAGGGATATAATTATAAAAACTGTTTGACACATCTTAAAATTTGTAACATGGTGTCACTTTAAGGATGGTAAACCATCAAAATATCACATTGAATTGGAAATTATAAACTTTTACCAAAATAGAAAAAAGATATTTAACATCGAAAATTCGGAAACATATGGTTTTTTTTTGTCATCCAAAAGTCAAACAAAAGGTATCAATAGAATACTTAAGTAAAAATAAATAAAAAAATGTACGGCAACTATGTACCTAATCGCCCAACAGCAAAATACTTATTTTCCCACACAACAGTTGGTTCGATACCAGGCGGGTGACGTCATCTGCCTGTGCCAATTTGTAGGAGCCGTTTGGGCGGCCGCTAGCGGCAAGCTGGGTTCATCTCTATTTTTTGCCCTTTATTGTGGTCTAATTGTAGTTGATCCCATATATAAATTGGATCGTCTATGAAAACTGGTTCGAATGGCACCATATATTTTTTTTGTCAAATAATGTATTATACAGTCTATTCATTGTTATGTGTCCTGCGTAATTGTCCTATCATGTAAACAAACTCTCTTGAAGACATTAATCACTATCACCCTTTTCTCTAGGATTAGATTACACAATAATCATCACTTAAAATGTTGATATGATATGATGAAAATACTTAAAGAACCTCACAATGTTTGCGATCTTAGAGAAAAGTGTGATAATGTAATCATTAGACACAGTGCCGGATTAAGACTACTTGATGCCCTAGGCAATCCACGCCTTTGGGCCCCCCATCCGCCAAAACGCGAGCACAGCGAGCGCGAAATTTTTCAAATATTATGATGCAGGTGCAGAAAATACTACATACGCATCAAGTCAAAACATATCTAGATGAAAACACGAGCATAGCGAGCGCGAAATTGTTCGAACATTATGATGCAGGTGCGGAAAATACTTCATACGAATCAAATCATAACATATCTAGACTAAAAGGCGAGCGTAGCGAGCGCGAAATTTTTCAAATATTATGATGCAGGTGCAGAAAATACTACATACGCATCAAGTCAAAACATATCTAGATGAAAACGCGAGCGTAGCGAGCGCGAAATTGTTCGAACATTATGATGCAGGTGCGGAAAATACTTCATACGAATCAAATCATAACATATCTAGACTAAAAGGCGAGCGTAGCGAGCGCGAAATTTTTCGAACATTATGATGCAGGTGCGGAAAATAGGTACTTCATACGTGTCAAGTTATGGATGTAAACACGAGCGCAGCGAGCGCGAAATTTTTCGAACATTATGATGCAGGCGCGCATAAAAAACCATACATAATTAAGATAAAAATAGCAGCTGTTGGTTCTCCGAATAAATAAATACCCAGTAGAAATCGACACTAAAAAAATATAACTACGCAAACCACGATGTTAATCTACTTATTTTTAGGGTTTCGTTCATACCGGAAGGGTCCAATTGGAGTGCTTTCACGTGTACGTCTGTAACCGGTCACAGGTTTTCAAGCCAAACGGCTGGAAAACCGTTTTCAAATTTTCATACTGCGTTTACAAAAAGCCATACAAATTATCGAAAAATATTTTAAGGGCGCGAAAAAAAAATTATGATTTGACCGGTCGTTGTTTAGAGCTCGTTGAATATATAAATACTGTATTTTTACCTCCCTACCTACCTAGGTACCTACCCCCCTGGTTGCTCCTGAAGTCCTGAGAGGTGTGTAATTTTCTGAGAGATAGGCGGGAGTTAGAGAGATATACTGTTTTGTATTGCTCTGAATGAGAAGAGCAGCTGCCAAAGTACCTATAAGTATTTTTACGAAATTTTGCTCCGCTTTTTTTTGCCTCCCATCGGCCTATGAACTTCGAATTTGGTCATATTTAATGTTTATTATTCATTGACCAGTAATAATACTGGTCAATGAAAGAAATTATGAAAAATCCAGGATTTAGATTAAAGGAAAAAAGGAAAATTTATAATACATGTATACTTCCCTGTATGGTATATGGCTGCCAAACATGGTCACTTACTAAAAAAGATACTAAAGACTTGGAAACTTGTCAACACAACATGGAACGGAGCATCCTAAATATAAAAAAGCTAGATAAAATTAGATTAAAGGATATTAGGCAAAGAACTAAGGTAAACGACATAACAAAAACAGTAAAAGGGCTCAAGTGGAGATGGGCAGGACACATATTTAGAGACCAGAAAGATAAGTGGACAAAACAAGTGTCGGAATGGTATCCAAGAGAGGGAAAGCGAAAAAGAGGTAGACAGGTTCGAAGGTGGGAGGATGACCTTAAAATAGTAGCAGGAAATGTTTGGAGAAGGAAGACTATGGATAGAAGAGAGTGGAAATCTTTAGAGGAGGCCTATGCCAGCAGGCAAGACGACAATGTTGATGTTTTATAAAATTTGAAAAATGTAAATACTCAGTCATTAAATAAAGGCTTATATTATTATTATTAATGTTTATTATTACGTATATTTTACTAACAAATGGTATTGCTATAACCGGAACGAGCGAGCAAGCGGGGAGCGGGCACTATCACCCCGAACGTCAACACTAGCCGTGCGGATTTTCAAAATGACCTTTTTTTCGTGGTGTTTCTGGTGCCCCCCTAGACGTGGTGCCCTAGGCAATTGCTTAATTTGTTTAAGGGTTAATCCATAATAGGAGATGTAAGGTTGAATAGACTGTAATGCGGGATTTACATTACGAAACTTGTTTCATGCATTTTTGATTATATCGCGGGCTTTGATCACCCTCGTCTTACCTCGGCAGTCCGCAGCCCGCATTATAATCAGAAATGCATGAAACTAGTTTCGTAATGTAAATCCCGCATAATTTCACACATGCGTCTGCATGTAAAATCACTTAAAGAGCATTTCGCAAAAAGTAAGTGCTAAGCATTTTCAGCCTCAAATATTTAACATGTAAACATGATCTGCCTTTTGAAACCATGTTATAACAATGTGTGACTGTGACCTGAAAGTTTTTAGTAAAAAAAAAAAACAAACAAAAAAACAAACTAATAAGACAAGATAAACAGAATAAGATAAGATTGGGAAAAATTAAACTAATAAGACTATACAGAAATCAAGGTATACAGAAACATTTTGCATCAAACTAGATTTCGATAAATATTTTAGAAAATAAATTACTATTGGAATATTTGGAATCTGGAGAAAATATGTTACGTTGCGGCTGTAACGAAATTGTGCCAATAAAATCAATAACAACCAACTATCGAAATAGACTACAAAATAAATAAACCAAAACGAAATTTTAACTTTTTATAGTAGTTTCAACTTAAATATTTCGATTAAAAACTAAATAGTTTACCATGGTTCCAGTAACATCGATAAAAGCATCTTCCAAACGTTGTTCGTAGATTCCCAGCAACTTCGTATCAGTAGCGAGACAAATACGACACGCCAACGGCTCTTCCGTGTCTATTTCTAACTTAATTGTAGCCATTTTGTTCTTATAGATAAGTTTATTTACTAATAATTGTGCCTAGTGCGTTCTAATCATAATAAATTGATAAAATGGATAAAAATCATATTGGATTGCCTTGGAGAACGCTATTCTTTTGACAGCTAAAGTCAGGTTGTTGCAAATAACGTAATTGCTCATAATTTATAGCAATTATTTATTTTTATTATCAGCCTTATCACAGTACATTACGGTTTATATTTACATAACTGTCTTGAACGGCATCTACGATTTTAGCGTTATTAGCATGTTGTAGTAGCGAGTGTTGCCACTGTATGAATTATACCATAATGGTAGAAATGGCTTGTTCATTTTTAACAGCAAGTGTCTTGCAGAGAAGTTTCTACTGGGCGCATTTAGTATACGTCAGGCCGCCACCACACTTCGCTATGCGTGTCGCGTTGCGTATTCGCCTCCCTTGCTTATGCGTTATTAAAGAATGAGATGCAACACGAATATTTGCACAAATACGGCGAAGTGTGATAGCGCCATCAGCGGAGAGTGGAAACAGAATCTCATAGGTACTAACTACTAATCTATGCGCAATTGTACTGTACGGATTGGGCTGTGGAGGGGCGCGTCGTCGTGAATGACACGCACTATACTTTTGTATAGAAGCCGTTAAGAAATAAAACTTCAACAATTATCATGATAAATACTTTTTAATTGATAAATTATTTACAATTATCTACAACACAATTATGCTTGCTGACATTAATCACTCATACTAGTGTTTTTACTATATACTTACGACACCCATCATACAAGCTATATTACGTGTTCGGAAATCAGAGATTAATAAATTTACCGGCACACAAAACATGTTTTGGGTATAGTTCGGACAAAACTGTAAGGCAAAGTGCTGTCAAATTAACGCAAGCAAAAATCTACCTTACAGTCAGAGCTCTAAGTCTAGTTTTGCTTGCGTTCGTTTGACAGAATTTAGCCTTAGAGTTGTGTCCGAACTATACAGGTTGTCACAGAATTATTATCATTACTAGATAATCGATGTTTTGCTAACAAGGTATGAAATTCGAAACACTGTCGCAAATACTATATTATGAATAATAAACAACGTGTTCGTCTTGATTGTGTTGTCAATAAAATTTCATACCAACCATTTTTTCGATTCTTGCGATAATTTTATGAACTATTTCTTATATCTTTAAACGAGCTTCTTGTATATATATCGATTTATTTCGGGGATGTCGGAAACAGCTATAATGATTTTGATGAAATTTGGTACGTGGGGGTTTTCGGGGACGAGCAATCGATCTAGCTATCTCTCATGCCCGAGAAACGCCGAGCAAAGCTCGGTCGCCCAGATATTATTATTTAAAGAATGACTGAGGCGTTTAAGCCTTCAGGAGCCCAGGGCACCTGGGAGAAGGCTAGGAGGGACCACAGCCGTCTATACGGCGCCAGTGACGCCTCGCCTGCGTCTGGGGGCGGTATCACCTTCATGTGTTTACATACGATGTGAGTAGACAGCTTGACTGCTCAGGCCACAACTGGGATCACCAGGCAGGGCTAGGAGGGACCACAGCCTTCGGCTGGTTTTCCACTAGAGCTATGCTATGCCACGTTGCTAATTGCTATGCATGCGTTTGAAATCCATCAATCACATTCCTTTGTTCACATAGCATAGCTCTGGTGGAAAAGAGTTCAGCTAAGCTTTGTTTTTTATATGGAAAGATGCGAGCTGCGGATGCGTTTATGCGAGCTGCGGATACGTGCTGTGGACGCGCGCTACGGATGCGCTCACGCTTCCCCCCTCACCGCGCCCGCTGTCGATACATCGCATAGCTTGAGCTGCGCATCTTCCTCGCATAGCTACGTAGCATAGCATTAGTGGAAACGGTCACATAGTTTCGTAGCTTTCGCATCCTCGCAGCATAGCTCTAGTGGAAAACCAGCCTTCTATACGGCGCCAGTGACGCCTCGCCTTCGTCTGGGGGGCGGTTTCACCTTCATATGCACATATTTAATATGGGTAGACAGGGAGCCCGACTGAGTGAAGGTTTTGTTGCAAATCTGGCATTCGTAGGGTTTTTCGCCTGTGTGTACCTGGGACATAACATCAAATTATGAGGATGCTAACTTTCGCCTGCACAGATATTACTGATTTATCACTATATTAGTAATTTGTTGGTAAAATATACGCAATAATAAACATTACCACCAAATTTCAAGTTCATAAGTCAATGGGAAGTTAAAAAATTCTTCGGAACAAAATATTGTAACAGACGACGGACGGACGGACGCGTGAGTGACAGAAATAGGGTTCCGTTTGGACCCTTCGGGTACGGAATCCTAAAAATAGGGATGACGACACTATAAAAGAAAATCAATAAATCCAAATTTTCTACATAAAGGCAATTCTCAATCAAATGGCGAAAAAAGTAACTCAAAAAAATAAATAATTACGTAATTATAAGTCTTCAAAGTTTTAAGAGTGGGTATGTTCTGTCCCTTTTCCGCAAAACGCACCTTTGTATTGAACGATCGTCATTTACTATTGCGCTACTCAACAGTGACGTCACTGTTGAGTAGCACTTTCTCTCTCTAACTACGAACATTCTAACCGTTGTAGCTTCGTTAGTTTTTGAGATATTTGAATTCCTATTTGGATTTTCATTATTTGTCATAGTTTTATGTCTTCTTTCTACTGAAGTAATATTTTTTTTGAGTCGACATCCCTATAATGACATCGCTATGAAATCTCACCACTTTATGTTTGTAGACGGAACTTTTGTCCAGGAATGTTTTCGGGCACTGCGCACACTGGTACTTCTTTATCCCGGCGTGTACTCGCTCCTTGTGGCCCTGAAACATACAATACGTGAGCAAAACCATTGGAGTATCTAGGAATGTAATGTGGTACACCATAAACTGGTGATTCACGCACGCTTGCGCGAAATTCTTCTTCCTGGCCGAGGCATAAAATGTTGCAATTACCACGGGCGATAATGAAGAAAGCCTTAGATGACTTAGATCGTTTGTATTTGCCCGAGCCGAATATGGGATATTATGAGACATATCTTTACTACCGCTGTACCTACAGCGCTAGCTACATTCCCTACCTACCTAGGTAGGGAATGTACTTTTGGTATAGGAGCTTGACCTCACAGAAGTCAGATTTCAGTTACCTAAATGTAGGGAATGCAATCTCGCGAGATCTCGCGCTAATTTTCGAGATTCAATCTCGTTGGTGAGAAATCTCGACTTCCGATATCTCGGTCGAGATATCGACTAATAATTTCGAGATCTCGAACGAGATTACAAGACTGATTTTATTGTTGTCCGCTACTTGGAACAAACTCTAAACGATGATAAGTGCGCAGCGTACAGCACAGTTGTTTGCACGTTGTTTGGTGCGGCGCGGTTAGCGTAACTACCTACAATTATTTACATGATATTTACTCGCTTACCCTACATTTTTATTATTTAACGTTGATTTTTGTTTCAGTATTCTAATAATGTAGCTTTTTGAATACCAGTACTACCCTGAGTAGGGACTGTCCATTGAATTAACGTATCTTTATAGAAAAAGCGTATATTTATAAAAATATGTTGAATCTCGATATCGACGAGATTAATCGAGATCTTGTCTGTTTTTCTGACGAGATCTCGAATTCCAAATCTCGACCTCAGATTTCTTACGCGAGATTTCGAATCGCCATCTTGGTGCGAGATTGCATTCCCTACGCGAGATCTCGAATCGCCAATCTTGCATTCCCTACCTAAATGTAAGAGGACCTGGGCGAAAAATCGTCGCTCAAGTGCATTTCCCCAGATATAAGACCGAGATGCATGGAAATTGCTCCACCGACAAGAGCTTGGCTCTTAAATTGATGATGAAGACCGAGTACCTTGGCCTGTGCGGCGGTGAGGAAGCTCTTCGGACACTGCGGGCAGGGGAAGGGACGTTCGCCCGAGTGTCGCAACTGATGTGTCTTCAGGTTAGCGAAGCTCTGCCAACAATAGTATTGTCAATTTAGACATAGACATAGAAAATATTTATTAAACATCACATTCATGTCACGGTATACATGTTCAAGACTTAAAACTAACAAAAGGTATAATGAAAATGTTTAACAGGACTTGACTCAGCATACATGTTGCAGCAAATATACTGCAACGCTGATTTTCAGTCAAACCCTATTGATATTGGTTAGAATATAAGCACGTCGGAACAGTGTAGGTACATTTGACTTATCTAGGTAATGTTAATCTAGTTATAAATGAAAGTGTGTGTGTGTGTGGTTATGTGTGTGTGTGTGTTTGTGTATGTATGCGCATGTGTGTTGTATATAAGGATTATGTATAATGGGAGCTGATAAATAGTAGTATAACATATATTTAAATGCCCAATCCCTCTCATCTATGAGAGGAGGCCTGTGCCCAGCAGTGGGACGTATATAGGCTGATGATGATGATGATGATATATTAAAAAAAAACAAGAAGATATCATTTAAAGCCACGGCTACGATTAGGCTTGGAGATATGACGGTAGGACTCGACTGCCAGGAGGTAAGGCTTTTTGTATTCGGAAGAGGTGTCGTTTTAAATGAAGTTTGAAAGTGTTTATATTTTTTATATTTTTGAGTGGTGGGGGAATATTGTTCCAACACTTTGTAGCCGTGTATTTAAAACTAACTCGAAAGGCGGCAGTGCGGTGACTTGTAATTATACAATTTTGGCTGACTTTTCTGATGCCATACTCTGTTGACCTATTTTTACGCCAGGTTAAACATTTACAGGGTGTCCCATATCTACCACGCCACAGTGACACCGGAGGTAGGTCAAATCAAGAGGAAACCACTCGAAAACCGTGCAACTTTTACTGAGGTCATGTTAGGCTGGTTGTGTTCCTCTTGAGTTGACCTATCTCCGGTGTCACTGCGGCGTGGTAGATATGGGACACCCTGTATTCACATGAATTATGTAGCGGCATTGAAGAGCTTAAAGCCCGAAAGGCACTGACAGCGGTAGCGGGGCGGGGCGGCGCGGTGCGGAGGCGGTACCGGTTGTAATATTCGGTCTAATATGAAAGGGCCCGCACAGAAAACCGGCCGGTAAAAAAGCGTTCTGTGCGGACCCTTTCATATTAGTTCGAATATTACAACCGGTACCGCCTCCGCACCGCGCCGCCACCGCTGTCAGTGCGTTTGCAGCTTAATCCCAATAAGGTCTTTGTTTCGTTGGAAGGTCAGATTGCCAGCTCGTAAGAAGTAGTACTTACGCCAAATCTTGGGCTTAGCTGAGCTGTTACAATTACAACTACTAGAAAACCAGCCAAGTGCGAGTCGGACTCGCGCACGAAGGGCTCCGTACCGTTATAAAAACAGCAAAAAAAAATGTCTGTTGTATGGGAGCCCCCTTAAAGATTTATTTTATTCTGTTTTTTTAGTATTTGTTGTTATAGCGGCAACAGAAATACATCATCTGTGAAAATTTCAACTGTCTATCTATCACGGTTCATGAGATACAGCCTGGTGACAGACGGACAGACGGATGGACAGCGGAGTCTTATTAATAGGGTACAACGTGTATATGTGTGTCTGTCTCACCGTGTACCCCTTCCCGCAGCTCTCACACATGTACTCGTCGACCGTTGCGCGGCGCGCCGCGCTGTACTTGTAGATCAACTTGTACCGAGGCTTGATCTTCAAGTGGACGCGGTCTATGTGAGTGCTCAGTGAAGACTTGGTCGCGAATGGTTGGTTGCACTGTTGCAAACAACGGCCTTTAGGGTGACACCACCAGTAATGGACAAGGCCCAATGATGTACATTAACTCTTTATGTAAAAGAAAATAAGAGTCTTAATTTTTTATAGAACAATAAATTTAAAACCGTATGATCATTGAATAAGGGTTGAAGTGTCCATTATTGGTGCTTGTTCTTAAAGTGTTCATAATTGGTGGTGTCACCCTAATTGTATATTAGTTACCTGGGCCGGTAAAACAAAGAATGTTTCAGTACCCATACCACGAGTTTGCAATGTTAGCATTACCGTACTCGCTAGCGACTGCGTAAACGATTTAGTATGGACAAAAGTACAGCGCCTCTGGCGGTTACGCAATAGAATCGTTTACGCAGTCGCTAGCGAGTACGGTAATGCAAACTCATGGTAAGGGTACTGATCGCAAGTATTTTACTACGACGCGACAAGTCAAGAATCCTTGTCAGTTATAAAACGCTTATGTGTCCTATCATGTAAACAAATGCTCGCGTTCTCATCAACATTACTTAATGCGTATGAAATCTCTTCCGCACCTGCATCATCATTTTCGAAACATTTCGCGCTCGCTACGCTCGCGTTTTCGTTTCCATACTTGATGCGTATGAAGTTTTTTCCGCACCTGCGTCATATTTATTTTCATCTTTTTTTTTATACCACGTCGGTGGCAAACAAGCGTGCGGCCCGCCTGATGGTAAGCGGTCACCGCAGCCTATGGACGCTTGCAACTCCAAGGGAGTCACACGCGCGTTGCCGACCCTTTTAAAAATGTATACACTCCTTTCTTGAAGACCCCCATATTGTAGTCCCTTGGGAAAACCTCGGCAGGGAGCTCATTCCACAACCGGAGCGTGCGAGGGAGGAAATTCCTCTTAAACCGTACCGTACGCGACCATTTAGGTTCTAAGGTGTGAGGATGAATGCCCTGCCGACGGCGAGCGGTGCGATGGTAGAAAGCGGCCGTGGGCATCATGTCGAACAGTTCTTCGGAGCACAACCCATTATACAAGCGATAGAACACGCACATCATCTACGTTACTTGATCTACATCCATATTACCTAAATCCTCTGTCATGTGTTTCACGCGCGTTGAGCCGGCGGGCGCTACGTTTGGTGAGATTGCCCGGCCCGCAGTACCCGGCGACGGCGAAATACGGTATAAAAGTTGATTATGGACCGAGTTCTACGCGGACGAAGTCGCGGGCAAAAGCTAGTAAATTAATAAATACGAGGAACAGTATTATACTCAGTATTGTACTCTTATTTTTAGCGATAAGACCGCCTGTTGTTGCCTTATTATTAGTCATAAGTTTTGTTTGTAATATTTCCACTTTGTAGTGCGCAATAAAGAGTAATGTCTGGGCGACCGAGCCTTGCTCGGCGTTTTCCCGGGCATGAGACCTAGCTAGATCGATTGCTCGTCCCCGAAAACCCCCACATACCAAATTTCATCAAAATCGTTAGAGCCGTTTCCGAGATCCCCGAAATAAATATATAAATAAATAAATATACAAGAATTGCTCGTTTAAAGATATAAGATATCTACACTCACCGGCAGAAAATTTGGCCCAAAAACTTTTCGTGATTTCAAACTATAAATTTAATAAATTAAATAATGTTTAATATAGCATCGTCATCAGTCGTTCCCTTAATGCTGAGGACCGTGATATATCATGTCCTAATCTTGCTGACCAGACTCCTCCATTGGCTCCTGTCACCCGCCTTAATATATAAAAATGCATTTTTCTAATTTGGGCCAAATTTTCTGCCGGTGAGTATATCTATCTATACTCACATCGTCACATTTGTAGTGTGTGTCCGTGTGTGCGGCGCGGTGCGTGGAAAGTCTCGCCTCGTCGGGGAAAGTCTCACCACACACACTGCACGCTCTGCGGAACCACACTACATGACAATTTCCTTTTCATTCTAAAAGTTGTATAAAAACCGGCTAAGTGCGAGTCGGACTCGCGCACGAAGGGTTCCGTTCCTGAAAAACGGCAAAAAAATCATATCTGTTGTATGGGAGCCCCCTTAAATATTTATTGTATCCCGTTATTTAGTATTTGTTGTTATAGCGGCAACCGAAATACATCATCTGTGAAAATTTCAGTTGTCTAACTATCACGGTTCATGAGATACAGTGGTGACACGCGGACGTACAGCGGAGTCTTAGTAATAGGGTCCCGTTTTACCCTTTGGTTACAGAACCCTAACAACCCAAAGAGGCAGAGATTGTAAGAAGTCGGTTCGGGTTATAAAAAAATAATTGTGTCACTTATTCTGATCTGTCGTGCAAATAAGATACCCTTTCCCTTTGGAAAAAGATTCGGCTAATACGCTATTTGACAAAAATTTTTTTATAATGCCAATCGAACCAGTTTTTAGAGACGATCAAATGTCTATATGGGACCAACAACTGTTAGAGCACAATAAAGGGCTAAAATTAGGGACAAACCTAGCTCGACGCTAGCGGCCTTCAAAAAGGCTCCTACAAATTGGCCCTGGCATATGACGTCACTTGCACAGCATTCGACCAACCATTGTATGGGAAAATTAGTATTTTGCTGTGACACTGTGTTATAAATTTTAACATGTGTCAAATACCTTATTCCGGCTTCATAGGGCGTTGTCTCACACTACCTATGTGACGTTTGTCAGTCGTCCTCAAAATATATAATATAGAGTTGCTGAAACCCCTCAACTCCCAAATTGTTCCATGTACAACATTATACATGACTTGTTTGACAATACTTTTTATAGTAGTTGTAACAACCAAACAACACACACACACACACACACACACACACACACACAAACACACACACACCAACACACAACATAAACACACAACACAACACCAAAACAACAACAACATCCAAACACACAAACACCAACGCCCAAACATAACACCCAAACACAACACAACATCCAAATAAAGTGCAGTATTTTGACAATTGACATGAAACGTCTGTGGAAACGTCAATTAATAAATAATTGATGGAAGTTTGCCAGTGTTCGGAAATCTTCGTAATTGTCTCTTTTCAAAGCCCGACGTGCAATATATATTGCCGGGTACTGTAACAGACAGACAGACAGCACACTTCCGCATTGATAATATTAGAAGAATGGATTGTACTAACTTGAGGGTAGGATCGCACACGTTGTTTGTCGTGTCGGTGTGTCGCGCTACGGCGTCAAGGCTAGCGAACTGCACCTGACACGTAGAGCACTTCAGCTCTGGCACCGCAGGCTGCGTGGCAAAACAAACAAACAAATTTATTTTATTTTTATTTATTACAAAACACTAAGGCTGGGTTGCACCAAACCGTCTGCAATCGTAAGCGGTGTTCGTCAAATCTGATTGTATGGAAAGTTTGACAAGTTCCTATGGGATGACAGCTGCCGGCGCCATATTTGACGATGACCGGTCTGTGTTCGTACGTTGGTGCAACTGGCATTTAGTGTTTAAATATAGTGTTAGATCTTGTTAAGGCGCAGGGGTGGGCAAGGCATTCTCCATACAAACTCTGTGCACGTTTTATTCGTAGGTTTTGGCACTAACGAATGTAATATTTTTTTGGATGTAAATATTAGATACGCGAAGAAAGTGATGTGGAAATTTTCAAATATTTCAAAAAAATGAAAAATTAAAAATAATATAAATGAAAAAAAAAAAATTACATCACGAAATAGCTAACAGAAAAATAAGCATACTGAACAAAAATCATAACATTAATGCAAACACAAACGAAGAAAATCCTGCACAAAGTTTTGTATGGAGAGAGCTTGCCCTACCCCTCCTCTTAAGTACTTTTCCCTAAATATTGTTAAGAGAGTAGAGCCAGCTCAAGCAAGGGGCTTGGAGTGGGCGGCGCGCGTCGCTTTAAATGCCTACCGCTCGCTCGGCCCGGGGCCGGCCGTCAGTCGAGGGCCGCCCCCCGCCCGCCGCCGCGCGAGCGCGTCTACATGCACGTTACCTTACCACTGCCGCCGCAGGCTAGAACGCGACGAGCGACGAGTCGATAGCCCTAGCGCCACACGTGCCGCGTGTGAATGAATACAAGTTATACGATAGACAGAGATGCACAGAGATAAACGCCGTTTTTGTTAGAAAGTGAAGCTTCTGTACTTGTACTATTACTTATTCTGTGGCTCAAGTCGCTAGCCGCACACGCCGGCCAATGGCGCTAGGGTTGACACCGCCACAGATTATAGATTACGAACTATTGACCTTATTGTGTTTCCTGGTCTTGTGTTGCTGGAGCCCCAGGGCTCCGGTGAAGGTCTCCCCGCAGACATCGCAGGCGCCCCCGGACGCGTTCTCCCCCGGATGCTGGATCCGCATGTGTGTGTAGCGAGTCGACGATTTCCTAGGTGTTTTTTAATATTAAAATTTTTGAGCTCTGTCGAATACAAATGCTGGACACACACGCCATGACATGAGAATGTTGAATGCGAAATTGAAGCCAAGTGTAAGGTCTGAGTGGACGCTCGGAGCGGCGCGTTCGGCGGGGCGTGCAGCGCGGCGAACCCCAAGAAATGTAGCTTGATATCGCATTGGACGTCGTGATGGATATATGCGTAGTATAGTATGCGTCCTACATACATTTCTATAAGGTTGAACATCGCGTTTGACATTCCCATGTTAGTGCGATTGCGTAAGTAGTTGGCGTCCGATAATGCGCATATACACTCACCGGCAAAAAATTTGGCCCAAAAACTTTTCTTGATTTCAAACTATGATAGAATAAATTAAATAATGTTTAATATTTATAAAAAAAAATATTTCTAATTTGGGCCAAATTTTCTGCCGGTGAGTATATTACGTGGTTGGCATCGATAAGGTTAAAGCTAAGCTCGTAACTTACTTGAATGTCCTACCGCAGTATTTGCACTCGAAAGTCCTGCCCGCGTGGAACGCAGAATGCAACATGGCGGCGCTTCTAAAAAACAATACAATACAGAGTGGATTATCTTTTTGGGTCAGTGAGGGCAGGTACTCTCATCATCATCATCATCATCATATCAGCCGAAAGACGTCCACTGCTGGACATAGGCCTCCCCCAAAGAGTGCCACAATGACCGGTCTTGCGCCACCCGCATCCAGCGGACTCCCGCGACCTTTACCAGGTCATCAGTCCACCTTGTGGGGGGTCTACCCACGCTGCGCCTTCCGGTCCGTGGTCGCCACTCGAGAACCTTTCGGCCCCAACAGGTACTCTCATTAAATGAATATTTAGAAGATAAGCTATAAATTTTAAGTAACAATTAAAGTATCTATGTTAGCATATTGGCTATGTGCACGACAGAAGCGCCACCTAGCGTTTGAAACTTTACGGGCTAATGTCAAATTTTGACGTCTACGTATTTTGCTTATTTAAACGAAATAAATTTAATAAAAAGCTAAAAGACGAAGCTAATATCTTGGAGTCCATGGTAAGCCATCAACACGTAATAAGACACGTAATATTAGAAAATCTTCGAATAATTCAATCGTACTTTAAGGTTATGTCACTGACTTTATTCTCTTCACTGCAGCGATCCATTTATATCTCTGATCTAATTTCCAAGGCGCTGTAGGAAAATTGTAGAATAGTACAATTACTATTCCTGCCTGTATTTTTACAATTCACCACACAACAGCTTCTGTGACCCATTTCAAAATTTTTTACAAATTGTATTGAATTGTAGGAAATGACAGATCAAATTTGCCTGACAAGCCCGGTATAGTTCACATTTCTGCCACGGCGTGAGCTGCGGTCGTTTTACTTACGTCAGCACGTACTTCGCACATAGCCAATAAGTGCTGGCTGTATCTCAAAATTGCTGCGCCCAACAGGTTACATAATGCTGTAAC